>OZ009951.1:11086697-12409197 GCA_963932025.1 Erebia epiphron | reverse complement strand
GTTCCTTCCCTTGCGATATTTGCAAGAAAGTTTTCGTCACTCAGTTCAAATATAAGTCTCATGTCGATTCTGTGCATAAAATGGTTAAAAAGAACAAATGTCCGAAGTGTCCCGCTCGTTTCGCGGATTATTTTCACCGTCACAAACATATGACTGACGTACACGGGGAAGCCCCTCTAAGATATAAATGTAACGTTTGCGATACGCTTTTCAAACGACGTTACGCGTTATCTTGTCACATGAAACGTAAACATTTAGCCGTCAAAGATGTTCAGTGTAGTTTATGTGTATACACATGTCATACTGGTGCAGAGTTAAAAGCTCATATGGTGAAACATAATGGTGAGAAGACATACGAATGCACGGTGTGTAAAAAGTGTTACGCGAGGAAGAAAACCCTGAAGGAGCATATGCGGATACATAATAATGATAGGAGGTACGTGTGTGTGGTATGCGGGCAGGCTTTTGTGCAGAACTGCAGCTTGAAGGGCCATATGAAGACTCATAATGGGGCTGATTCTGTAGTGCACAATCTCTAAACTAAAATGACAGCATTAAAAATATTGCTAACCCTTTCATAATACCACAGCCTTGAAATATACAGTCCAATTACGAATGTACTTGTACAGAGCAACGGTGGGGTGGGTTGCGGAGCGCGGGCGGCGCGGCCCGCTGCACGCAGATTCGCGTAGTCTGCGTGATTGATGGACGAGGGTTTACGTGAGCGCGGTTTTAAATATTATAAGTGTCGTTTAGTAAGTTCTATCATAAAATGGTGCATTATTGTTCTGTCTACGGATGCTATACGAATTATAAACAGAACATGGGTCTAAAATTTCAAAATTTTCGAGGTTTTTTTGTATGGAGATCCTTCTTGAATTGATATTTCAAGTACAAGTAACGATTTTATCTTCAACTTCAAGTTCTAACTTCTCAACCCTGATACAGCCGTGCACATCACTCCCAAACTATGTAGAGTTTGGAAGTGTGGCTGGTTGAAACACTATTGTAGGTACCAAGCAAAGACTCTCGAACGAGAGTTATATTAGTATACTAGCAGATGCCCGCGACTTCGTCCGCGTGGTTTAAGTTTTTTTCCTCACAGGTACTCCTTAATTTTCCGGTATAAAAAGTAGCCTATACCACACTTCAGGTCCTTAACTACCCGTGCAAAATACCCGTTGCTCTGTTGCGGCGTGATTGAAGGACCAACTCTCTATTTCACCCCTTTGGGGGTAGAATTTTCAAAAACTGTGAAACACATATTTCTTTGTTTTTAATCGGTAGCTCACATACCAACTTTCATGGCTATAACTTGGGAAATGAAGGACTTTCATACAAATTTCCGACCCCTATTTTACCCCTTCGGGAGTGATAATGTTAAAAACTGTGACATACGTACTTCATTATTTTTTACCGAAAGCCAAAATACCAAGATTCGTTTAAAATATCTTGAGAAAGTAAGGCCTTTCATACCAACTTTCATCCCCTATTTCACCCCTTTGGGGGTCGAATTTTCAAAAACTGTGAAATACGTATTTCTGAGTTTTCAATTCGCAGCTCATATACCAAGTTTCATGGCTATAGCTTTCATACCAATTTTCAACCCCTATTTTACCACTTAAGGGGTTAAATTCTGAAAAACTGTGACACACGTAATTCTTCATTTTTTAACGAAAGCCAAAATACCCAGTATCGTTTATATAACTTGAGAATATCTTGAGAAATTAAGGATTTTCATACAAACTCTCAACCCCTATTTCACCCCTTCGGGGGTAGAATTTTGAAAAACTGGGAAACACATATGTTTCCATTTTCAACCCGCAGCTCATATATCAAGTTTCATGGCTATAACTTGAGAAATTAAGGACTTTCATACAAACTTTCAACCCCTATTTCACCCCTTCGGGGGTAAAATTTCGGGATAAAAAGTATCCTATGTCCTACCTCGTAGTATGGGCTCAAATCGTGCCAAGTTTCGTTTGAATTCATTCAGTAGTTTCGGCGTGATGCGCGGCCAAGATACAGACAGACAGACAGACAAAAATGAAAAAAATTACAGATTTGGCTTCAGTATCGAATAATGAGTGCCCTCCAAAAAAATTTTTCAAAATATCTTCAATGTACAGAATTGGACCTGTTACAGTTTTATTATAAGTATAGATTTTAGTTTTAGTATAGTTACATAGTGTAATAGTGTTTTACCTGTGTTATTAATATGTTAAGCTTACGAAGAACTGTTAAGTTAAAAAAATCTACTAAACTGAACCCAAAAGTCTGATTAATTAAGTGCATAGGATTGTGTATTATAAGCATTATAGGGTATACAAAGCCAATTAAGATAAATCGTTGATGAGGGCCCTATACCTACTAGTCTGATTAAAGCCATTGCCAAACTTAAACTAAGTAGGTATAAGTTTTAATATTTTGTAGAAACGCAAAGAATAATTTACCAGACTGAATAGAGTGTAACTACAAAATATTATGTGATAATATTATGTACCTACCTACCCACCTGATCGTAAGTAAGTATTTGGTTTGTTCAAAGAAACATAATTGTCGTTATAATTATATGAAGTTATATTTAGGAAATAATTCAGAATAATAATTATTATATACTCTTTATTTGTACCACCATAGAAAAAAAAAACAAAAGAAGAAAAAAAGAAATAAACAGACTGATACAAAAGGCGGCCTTATCGCTTACTAGCGATCTCTACCAGGCAACCTTAGGAATAGGAAAAAAAAAGGAAAAAAGGACTGCAGGTGGTGTCATCCTATAACATACATACATTCGAATAGCTACATACTAATACATAAACCAATAATAAACGTTAATAAGACAATATTAATCAATATATATATAAAAAATAAACTAATATATACCTATACTATAATTCAGTTTAAATAAGAAAAATTGTTAATAGTCTTCAGTTTGAAAGATAATAGTTTTTTTACAGCATTTTTGAAAATGTCTAGTGATTTTGACTGGCGTATGGTCAGTGGAAGTGCATTCCAAAGCTCAGTAGCTTGCACAGCGAACGAGTTAGTATAAAACTTCGTTTTATGAGGAGGAATTTTCAGTGTTAAAGTTCGGCATGGTCTTAAGGACGTATTTCCGAAACGGATAGGTATGAAATCGCACTACTACACATGCTTCATTCCCACGCACACACATGCACGGATAAGCTGCGTTGAATCAATTTGTATCGATAGTCGATACTTCGATATATTATTATTTATTGTTTTATCTATTTTTTATTTCCGAACTTCGGGCTCGTTTTGTTATTTATAATGAGATCTTAGCTCAATACTTGGTGAAGTGACCTGAAGGTATACTTCAACAACTACTACTGGAAATCCTAGACGCGTAGAGCTAGGCATATCGAATTTGGGCTCGTTTTGTTAGTTATGATGAGATCTTACCACAGAACTTGGTGCAGTGACCTGAAGGTATACTTCGACATCCACTACTGGAACTCCTAGACGCGTAGAGCTAGGTGTATCGAATTTGGGCTCGTTTTGTTAGTTATGATGAGTTCTTACCACAGAACTTGGTGGAGTGATCTGAAGGAATACTTCGACATCCACAACTGGAACTCCTAGACGCGTAGAGCTAGGTGTATCGAATTTGGGCTCGTTTTGTTAGTTATGATGAGTTCTTACCACAGAGCTTGGTGGAGTGATCTGAAGGTATACTTCGACATTTACTACTGGAACTCCTAGACGCGTAGAGCTAGGTGTATCGAATTTGGGCTCGTTTTGTTAGTTATGATGAGATCTTACCACAGAACTTGGTGGAGTGATCTGAAGGTATACTTCGACATCTACTACTGGAACTCCTAGACGCGTAGAGCTAGGTGTATCGAATTTGGGCTCGTTTTGTTAGTTATGATGAGAGCTTACCACAGAACTTGGTGCAGTGACCTGAAGGTATACTTCAACATCCACTACTGGAACTCCTAGACGCGTAGAGCTAGGTGTATCGAATTTGGGCTCGTTTTGTTAGTTATGATGAGTTCTTACCACAGAACTTGGTGGAGTGATCTGAAGGAATACTTCGACATCCACAACTGGAACTCCTAGACGCGTAGAGCTAGGTGTATCGAATTTGGGCTCGTTTTGTTAGTTATGATGAGATCTTACCACAGAACTTGGTGGAGTGATCTGAAGGTATACTTCGACATCTACTACTGGAACTCCTAGACGCGTAGAGCTAGGTGTATCGAATTTGGGCTCGTTTTGTTAGTTATGATGAGATCTTACCACAGAACTTGGTGGAGTGATCTGAAGGTATACTTCGACATCCACAACTGGAACTCCTAGATGCGTAGAGCTAGGTGTATCGAATTTGGGCTCGTTTTATTAGTTATGATGTGATCTTACCACAGAACTTGGTGGAGTGACATGAAGGTATACTTCGACATCCACTACTGGAACTCCTAGACACGTAGAGCTAGGTGTATCGAATTTGGGCTCGTTTTGTTAGTTATGATGAGATCTTACCACAGAACTTGGTAGAGTGACCTGAAGTTATACTTCGACATCCACTACTGGAACTCCTAGATGCGTAGAGCTAGGTGTATCGAATTTGGGCTCGTTTTGTTAGTTATGATGAGATCTTACCACAGAACTTGGTGGAGTGATCTGAAGGTATACTTCGACATCCACAACTGGAACTCCTAGATGCGTAGAGCTAGGTGTATCGAATTTGGGCTCGTTTTATTAGTTATGATGTAATCTTACCACAGAACTTGGTGGAGTGACATGAAGGTATACTTCGACATCCACTACTGGAACTCCTAGACACGTAGAGCTAGGTGTATCGAATTTGGGCTCGTTTTGTTAGTTATGATGAGATCTTACCACAGAACTTGGTAGAGTGACCTGAAGTTATACTTCGACATCCACTACTGGAACTCCTAGATGCGTAGAGCTAGGTGTATCGAATTTGGGCTCATAACTAATCTAACTTGGAATCATAACTAACAAAACGAGCCCAAATTCGATACACCTAGCTCTACGCATCTAGGAGTTCCAGTAGTGGATGTCGAAGTATAACTTCAGGTCACTCTACCAAGTTCTGTGGTAAGATCTTTTCATAACTAACAAAACGAGCCCAAATTCGATACACCTAGCTCTACGCGTCTAGGAGTTCAAGTAGTGGATGTCGAAGTATACCTTCAGGTCACTCCACCAAGTTCTGTGGTAAGATCTCATCATAACTAACAAAACGAGCCCAAATTCGATACACCTAGCTCTACGCATCTAGGAGTTCCAGTTGTGGATGTCGAAGTATACCTTCAGATCACTCCACCAAGTTCTGTGGTAAGATCTCATCATAACTAACAAAACGAGCCCAAATTCGATACACCTAGCTCTACGCGTCTAGGAGTTCCAGTAGTAGATGTCGAAGTATACCTTCAGGTCACTCCACCAAGTTCTGTGGTAAGATCTTTTCATAACTAACAAAACGAGCCCAAATTCGATACACCTAGCTCTACGCGTCTAGGAGTTCAAGTAGTGGATGTCGAAGTATACCTTCAGGTCACTCCACCAAGTTCTGTGGTAAGATCTCATCATAACTAACAAAACGAGCCCAAATTCGATACACCTAGCTCTACGCATCTAGGAGTTCCAGTTGTGGATGTCGAAGTATACCTTCAGATCACTCCACCAAGTTCTGTGGTAAGATCTCATCATAACTAACAAAACGAGCCCAAATTCGATACACCTAGCTCTACGCGTCTAGGAGTTCCAGTAGTAGATGTCGAAGTATTCCTTCAGGTCACTCCACCAAGTTCTGTGGTAAGAACTCATCATAACTTACAAAACGAGCCCAAATTCGATACACCTAGCTCTACGCATCTAGGAGTTCCAGTAGTGGATGTCGAAGTATAACTTTAGGTCACTCTACCAAGTTCTGTGGTAAGATCTCATAATAACTAACAAAACGAGCCCAAATTCAATACACCTAGCTCTACGCGTCTAGGAGTTCCAGTAGTGGATGTCGAAGTATACCTTCATGTCACTCCACCAAGTTCTGTGGTAAGATCTCATCATAACTAACAAAACGAGCCCAAATTCGATACACCTAGCTCTACGCATCTAGGAGTTCCAGTTGTGGATGTCGAAGTATACCTTCAGATCACTCCACCAAGTTCTGTGGTAAGATCTCATCATAACTAACAAAACGAGCCCAAATTCGATACACCTAGCTCTACGCGTCTAGGAGTTCCAGTAGTGGATGTCGAAGTATACCTTCAGGTCACTCCACCAAGTTCTGTGGTAAGACCTCATCATAACTAACAAAACGAGCCCAAATTCGATAACCCTAGCTCTACGCGTCTAGGAGTTCCAGTAGTGGATGTCGAAGTATAACTTTAGGTCACTCTACCAAGTTCTGTGGTAAGATCTCATAATAACTAACAAAACGAGCCCAAATTCGATACACCTAGCTCTACGCGTCTAGGAGTTCCAGTAGTAGATGTCGAAGTATACCTTCAGGTCACTCCACCAAGTTCTGTGGTAAGAACTCATCATAACTTACAAAACGAGCCCAAATTCGATACACCTAGCTCTACGCATCTAGGAGTTCCAGTAGTGGATGTCGAAGTATAACTTTAGGTCACTCTACCAAGTTCTGTGGTAAGATCTCATAATAACTAACAAAACGAGCCCAAATTCAATACACCTAGCTCTACGCGTCTAGGAGTTCCAGTAGTGGATGTCGAAGTATACCTTCATGTCACTCCACCAAGTTCTGTGGTAAGATCTCATCATAACTAACGAAACGAGCCCAAATTCGATACACCTAGCTCTACGCATCTAGGAGTTCCAGTTGTGGATGTCGAAGTATACCTTCAGATCACTCCACCAAGTTCTGTGGTAAGATCTCATCATAACTAACAAAACGAGCCCAAATTCGATACACCTAGCTCTACGCGTCTAGGAGTTCCAGTAGTGGATGTCGAAGTATACCTTCAGGTCACTCCACCAAGTTCTGTGGTAAGACCTCATCATAACTAACAAAACGAGCCCAAATTCGATACACCTAGCTCTACGCGTCTAGGAGTTCCAGTAGTGGATGTCGAAGTATAACTTTAGGTCACTCTACCAAGTTCTGTGGTAAGATCTCATAATAACTAACAAAACGAGCCCAAATTCAATACACCTAGCTCTACGCGTCTAGGAGTTCCAGTAGTGGATGTCGAAGTATACCTTCATGTCACTCCACCAAGTTCTGTGGTAAGATCTCATCATAACTAACAAAACGAGCCCAAATTCGATACACCTAGCTCTACGCGTCTAGGAGTTCCAGTTGTGGATGTCGAAGTATACCTTCAGGTCACTCCACCAAGTTCTGTGGTAAGATCTCATCATAACTAACAAAACGAGCCCAAATTCGATACACCTAGCTCTACGCGTCTAGAAGTTCCAGTAGTAGCCCTCGAAGTATACCTTCAGGTCACTACCACGCTCGGGGAATAGACTAATAAATTTCTAAATTCTATCAAATAATAAAATTATGTTATGTAGGTAACATATTATGTACCTTATCGATATATCAGCATAGTCGATAACGTAAAATATAAATTATGTTCGCTCAACTATTTCGTGTCCGTACAGCGATGTTTTTCGACATCAGCGACTGCTTGCAACCGAGACAGGGTCCACTCACGACGGCGGTCAAACGCTGACTAATTTATAATTTGAAATCTAACCAGAGACCGAGTAAGATCAAAATAACCCTTATTTTCACTGTGTTAAGATTAACAAAGTGTGTGAAAAAAATACACGCGATTTTTATTTAATTTCTTGTACAATTCGTACTATTTTTAATATTTTTCTTACCAAAATTTGGAGGTGAACATATCTACTAACAGATGGTATTTTTTAATGACAAAAAATCGGCATATTTACAGTAAAAATGTACCTAAAGTCACCCCTAAATCGTCAATTTTGAGTGAAGAGGTGAGGGAAAATCATTGTTATAGTATTAAAAATAAAGATTTTTTAGAAAGTTATTACCAACAATTGGAGATATAGGATCAATCTATGTATAGTAATTTTTAGTTCCATCTTATTTTGCTTGACTTAGTCACAAAATGTACTGAAATTTCCAATATTTTAAGGGATTTGCAAATACGCCCTTAAGTCGGATTGCACTCTGTTGTGGCTTCAACCTGGTCCAATGCTACAACCCTAAGACGCTGTTCCAGGGGCCCATCAGCTGGATTCGAGCCTCTTAGACCATTGGCTCAGGGCCTAATGCGGACAGAACTGTTCTACGGGTAAACTTAGGTGGTAAGACAATAATGAAAACTATACTACGTACTTACGGAGTCCAAGTGCCTACTGAATGATGAATCTTCGATAAGGAAGGATGTGGGTTATAGGTTAGGAAAGGTCAGGAATGAGAAGGTATACTTTTCGGCCGTAGCTTCTTGCTTCAAGACGGCACTAACACACAACACACAACACAGCACTAAAGTTCGTCTATAAGCTACTTAGATTAATTATTTACTTAAGTATATAATTGCACGGCCAGCAGTGGCGTCAACGTGGCACACAACAGATTGTCACCCAGTACAACAAGTAAGTCATTATTTAGTACCGAAATAACTAGAAGCTAATTTCTCGCGGGAACCTGTTATAGCGAGGTTCTAACAATACGGATTACAAAGAAAAACTTATATTTACAATCAACAATTCGACCGCGGCCCGCCCTGCCAAAGACAATCTTGAACTCTGTCGAACTGTCAAAACCAAAGAGTTTTATCAAAAAACGCGGCAAGCTAGCTACGTTCACAAAGCATTCATCTGTCACAGCGACCACAGACAACTAATACATAGGTGGCGTGAACAATCCCCCGCCCGTGGACGCAAGGATTTACGTCCACTCACTAACAGATGGGGAGACGTGACAAGGTGCAAACGGCTCGGTGCAAGACCGAATCTCCGACTTCAGCGATCCAAAGCTTCTGAAGGAAGCATTTGGCCAAAAATATTACGGGAGTGATCCACCCGTTTGGATCAAAAGTGCGGGCAACCGTAGACAAGACGGAGCGCTTAGTCCAAACCTTAGGAGGTGGGTTCAATTTAACCCGGTAGGTGAAGACATCCTGGACGGGCTGGTACTGTATTCCAAGGACCGTCAACAAATTAGGATTTTCAAGGTTTTCAAAAATATGAGGGTCCTGCTGATCCTCTCCCGGGAGACCCTTCAAAACGTGAGGGGAGTTGGATAGCCACTTTCGCAATTCATAACCTCCGGACTTCAGTATTGCGATCAATTCGTCACGCAGGGTCAAAGCTTTTTCAACACTAGAAGCTCCTGTGCAGATGTCGTCCATATAGACTGACGATTCCAAGGTGGCTGATGCACGAGGATAATTCAGCCGCTCGCGGTTAGCCAATTCCAACAAGGTCCTAATAGCAATATAGGGGCTTGACCGGAGTCCATAGGTCGTTGTGTTCAATTCAAAGACCCGTATCGGCTCATTAGGACTCTCGCGCCACAAAATCAGCTGATACCTCCGATCATCGCGATGCACCACCGACTGTCTGAACATCATCTTGATGTCAGCAACAAAGACAATTTGGTGACGGCGGAAATGCGTGAGGATGTCGGAGATATCCTTGATCAACTTAGGGCCAGCGTGCAGACACTGGTTCAAAGTCACCCCGTTAGACGTGGCCGCGGAGCCGTCAAATACCACTCGAATCTTACCCCCAGGGGTCTTCAAGACAGCATGGTGGGGTAGAAAGTAGTGCTCGTGCGAACGCCAATCAAAATTTGATGGTGACATGTGTCCAAGGTCTTCGTACTCGCGCATAAATTCAATATACTTGGTGCGGAAGGTAGGGTCGCGCCGCATGCGCCGTTCCATAGACAAGAGCCTCTTCTCAGCTAAGGCCCGTGAATGACCAAGAGGGGGGCGAGAGGCGAGGAAGGGCAAGCGAGTTACGAAGCGCCCGTCAGTACGGCGGCCTGTGTTATTTTGATAGAACAACTCGCATTCAAGGTCAAGAGGATTAACCGGTGCAGCGTGTGGCGGCTCCTCGACTTCCCAAAAACGCTGGACTACATCCGACAACGTTAAGCCGGCTGCCTGCAATTGGTCTAGCACCGGTGGGTCTGAAGACCACAAAACGGGTCCAAGAAAGCTATGACCAAATATAGTGGAGATGGCGCAAAGTCCATCTTTCTGCAGGACCCTAATTCCTCCTGACAAGATCAGGCCTAGGACATCAGAACCCAACAAAAGATCCATGGGACCAGGTTCAGTCCAGTTAGGGTCGGCAGGGGTCAGACCTGCCGTACAGGAAACCGCAACATCAGCGATTCTTTCCTGTGGTAGAGGACCCAAGATATCGTCAAGGACCGACACCTTGACCAAGACGCGGAGATCGCCCTTAATTGGGCCAAACATCAACTCCGCTTCACCCTTAGGAGTCGAGGGCTCGGCACCACCGATACCTATCATCCGAACCGCATGAGGACTCCAAGGGAGCCCTAGCTTACCCACCAAATAAGAAGAAGCAATACAGCGCTGTGAACCCGAATCCAAGAGGGCACGAACTATCAAACATTCACCTTTCGGGTTGTACACCTTCACTGAGACAGTCGGCAAAAGAACGGTCTGACAGACGGACTGCTGAAGATTAAGATTCTCAGGAGATGTGGCTGTGGTGGGGGCTAGGGCGGCGACTACCTAGCATTGGTCACCTTCATCAAACCGGTCCTCGAACCGGGGAATCTCGAATCGAGATTCATGCGGAACCTCCAGAGGCGGAGGAGACGGACCTCCATTTGGGTAAATCCACGCGCCATCCCGCGGCGGAAGCACAGGCCTAGTCAAGCGGGCAGAGGCCGGCACACCGTAGTGAGGTTGGCGACCCATACGAGGTGGGCGGCGCTCTAGTCGCGGCCACTCGTGAAGCGGGGGTGAGTAGCGAGTAGGACGGCCCGTCGCCGTGGCGGCAGCAAATCCCGCATCAAATTGGCGCAGGGGGGTCGAAATCCCCCCGCGGGGGGGTGAAGCCCCCCCGGATGGGGGCGAAGTCCGGACACACCGGGGCACCTGACACGGTGCAGGAGAGCGACGCAGACTAGCAGGGGAGCGATTAACATAAGCACCCCCGCCCGTGCGGGGGGTGCTCTCCCCCACCTGGCGGCCAACGCCATTTTGGTTGGCACACAAGATCGCCAGGTGGTTGCCCTTACAAATAGGGCATGGCTGCTGATGTGGGCAGTCTCGCTGCCGGTGTGCCTCCAGGCAGCTATAGCACCAGTGGCGGTCCCTGGCGATGCCCCTCCGGTGGTTAATCGTCTTGTCCAGGAACTGGGGACAAGAAGGTACCCTGTGGCCCGGACGCTTGCAATATTTACAGGGGGTGGCCTCAGTAGCAGCAAGCCCCCTGTAGACTGGCATTGGCCTTCGGTCAGAGGCCCCCTTACCAGGGCCGCCAATCTGGCCCCTTCCCTTCCTCGGCGGGGCAGGTTGCTCTGAGGTCCTTGAAGGACCAGCAACACCAGAGTTGTCAGCCTGCCGGCACTCCTCCTCGAGGAACTTTAGCAAATCTGAAAAGGGGGGCAGATAGCTGGCACCGTCCCCACCATACCTCTGTTCAAACCGCAATTTTAATTCGGGAGGTAGGCGGGACAACACTATATGCAGCAACAGAAAAGACCACTGGTCCACCGGGAGCTCTAGTCGCCTAAGTGCATTACATGCTACAATCAACGGGTTTAACAAAGATTCCCTCAAACGAGCAACCCCTGAGACACGTGGCAGAGACAAAATTTGCGCCACGTGCGTGTCCGCTAATCGGCGCACGTTGGCATACCGCCGGGTGAGTAGTTCCCGGGCGGTAGTATAGCTCTCCTCGGAGAGGTCCAGGTGGCAGACCACACTCAGAGCCTCTCCCTGCAAGGAGGACAGTAGGTAGCTCAGTTTCTGGCAGGGAGACAGATCCTTCCTAGCATGCACCAGACTATCAAAGAGGCCGAGGAAACCTAACCACTCACTCAAATTGCCCGAAAATTTAGGTAGGTCTATAGTGGGTAACCTACCTAGTAGCGCGGGTTGAGTCGAAGGTCTCGAAGGAGAGTCGAGAAGAGAGCTTAGTCTCGCCTCCTTCTTAAGCTTAGAGCTTTCCTCCACAAGGCCGTCCGTTAGTTCAAAGAACTGCTCATAGTCTCGCTGAGCGGACTGCAGCAGTTCCTCGGGCGGCTCCAAAACCACTAGGTCCCTAAGCGCTTCCTCGACAATTGCCTGTCTGGTCGGCACCTGTTCACATCGCTTGAGCAGTGCGGATGCTCTGTCCTCACGGCCTATCAAGGTACGAGCTGTAGCCGCCCATCGGAGTTCAGCTTGTATCGAGCCAACAAGCTTTTTATGAGCTGACATCTTGTACGCAATAGGTATTGCAATTTGCAATTAAATAAATTACTTTGTGATTCACACTTACAATTTAGGCTGGATTGAGGTGGCAACCCTAACTAACAATTAGCCAGCTGTGTGAATTCACAACAAAACACCAACAGTATAACAACACACAAAACAGCAACAATCAACAAACAAATAACAGCAAATAAACAATGTTCAAATTCTATTGTAAACAATGAATTTATATGTTAGGTTGTTACACTGTTGATTGCTACAATAATCAAAGTAAAGAATTAAAAATAAACAAGAATAAGAACTACAATAATTAAAGCAAGTTAAACTTACCTACATGAAAATTATCAAATTATCAGGGGTTAACCTTCAAATACAGACAAACATACATGTAAAAACAAAAAACAAGTTATGTGTATAGTTAACCCGAGACAAACAACAATAATATGTAATTATAGTAATTGTAGTAGGTATAATCTTAAGCATAAGTTAGAAGTTACAAATTCAAGTTTTTAAACAATTGCAAAGACAGGCAAAGACAGGTGAGCAACTATATATGTGACTGAAAACACTGTGTAATCAATGATTACTGTTCAATAATTAAAAAACAAGTTTTTAATTTGCAACTAGTAGGGGACAAAACCAAAGGTAGTGGTTAAATTTACAAATCCAATTAATAATAAGCAATTAATTCAAGACAACAAATTCATATACAGTCACAATCGCAATGCAGACAAGCAATATCAAACCTTGTAATTAGCAATATCAACATATAAAGGGTAAATAATGTATACATAATACCCTTTATTACAAGTTATTATCTGTACACAAATTCAGTTAAAGTGTTGAACAGCTGTTGGCCAATTAATTTAGAAGTTTGCCAACAAATCAATAAGCTGCTAACAAGCTAGTATGTATTTAACAAAACTAATTACAGCTTGCAACCTTTTCTCAATCTCAACTACAAACTTTCAAGATAAATAAGTACTTTCATAAACAAAACAATTATTTAATTAAACAGACACCAAGTACAAGCTTTTACACCACAGAAGTATAGTTTGTGCGGCAAGAATCAAACCTAATGTACAAAATTCTCTTATGCCGCTTCAATACATTTAACGGAGCAAGTAGGGACTATAGCTAAGTAATCCAAAGTAAAAGTTAAGCTTGTTTTAATTTACCTAGCTATATCCCACAATAAATGCCCCACTAGCTTACACTATTAACCGGTACAGACCTGTCCGCAGCGTTTAGTACAACCACGCTCTGCTACCAAATGTTGTGGCTTCAACCTGGTCCAATGCTACAACCCTAAGACGCTGTTCCAGGGGCCCATCAGCTGGATTCGAGCCTCTTAGACCATTGGCTCAGGGCCTAATGCGGACAGAACTGTTCTACGGGTAAACTTAGGTGGTAAGACAATAATGAAAACTATACTACGTACTTACGGAGTCCAAGTGCCTACTGAATGATGAATCTTCGATAAGGAAGGATGTGGGTTATAGGTTAGGAAAGGTCAGGAATGAGAAGGTATACTTTTCGGCCGTAGCTTCTTGCTTCAAGACGGCACTAACACACAACACACAACACAGCACTAAAGTTCGTCTATAAGCTACTTAGATTAATTATTTACTTAAGTATATAATTGCACGGCCAGCAGTGGCGTCAACGTGGCACACAACAGATTGTCACCCAGTACAACAAGTAAGTCATTATTTAGTACCGAAATAACTAGAAGCTAATTTCTCGCGGGAACCTGTTATAGCGAGGTTCTAACAATACGGATTACAAAGAAAAACTTATATTTACAATCAACAATTCGACCGCGGCCCGCCCTGCCAAAGACAATCTTGAACTCTGTCGAACTGTCAAAACCAAAGAGTTTTATCAAAAAACGCGGCAAGCTAGCTACGTTCACAAAGCATTCATCTGTCACAGCGACCACAGACAACTAATACATAGGTGGCGTGAACACACTCCAAGAATACTGAATTTCTCGAGTCGCTCAAGCTTGTTAAGTTTGTCCTCAGTCAAGTTAAGATACCTCAGTTAAGTTAAGATAATTGATGTTCTAAGTAGATTCTTTGGGTGTGGAACTCAAAAAAAATGTCCTTGTTCAATATAATTTTTTAACCTATGAGTATGTACATGATATTATGTTAATAAAAATAATATGAGAATAATAATAATGAAAATTATTTTAATCCCAATTTTGTGTGACAACCCTTGCATATTTGCGTAGGAACACGTATATATACCTACACGAGCGGCGGCATCGCTCGACTTCAAAGGCGTCGAACAACTGGTAGTATTTCGTTAAACTGTGATAATACTCCCTGCGGAAAAGGACAGAACTAGATTTCAAGCTGTCATTTTTAGTTTAGTTTAGAGATTGTGTTATACAGAACTAGAAGATGCCTGCGACTTCGTCCGCGTGAAATAAGGTTTTTAAATTCCCACGGGATCTCTCTAATTTTTCGGGTTAATATAATTATAGCCTATGACACTCACAAAAAAAATGTGGCTTTCTATTGGTACCAGAATTTTCAAAATGACATAAAAATGTATGATATTGTACATAGTGAAGATAATGAAATAAAACTTGAATTATTTTCATCTTAGTTTTATTTACACTTCATAATTACTTATTTGATTCAGTTACCTACAGACTACAAAAAAACTCTGTGGAAGAGAGTTCGTAGGTATCTACACTTTCCATCAGGAAGCAAATGTTGACTGATGAACCAATTGTGCAGTAACTAGGGCTTTCGAATACCGTTTTTTTGCAATACCGGTATTAATACCGGAAAGATTTTTTTCAATACCGGGATCCCGGTATTGGGAAAAACTTAGAATTAGATAGATTGTTTTAGTCTTTTCTCAAGGAAACTGCACCGTAAAAAACTGTTTTCCATAATAAATATTTTTTCACCACATTAACTCCAAAAGAGTACTTTTCTGCTTAAATTCAATGAAGAAATGCCATTTTTTTACTCGTACAAAAACCTACATAGTTTAGTCAAAACACAAATTAATTAAAAATTCAATAGTTATTTTGAAAAGAAAATAAATCATAATAAAAAAATTACATTGGATAGAAAACAGATTTCTGAATGTTTCATGAGTCAATGAAATAGAAATGCCAAGCCACTGGGTTCTAAATTCAAACACTATTTTTTCCTTCTGAGTGATCAAAAATGACTTTTCTTCACTGGTTTTAAGCAATAGAGGTGCTTTTATTGAGCTAATGTGCTTAAGATACAAGTTTTACACTTAGCCGAATAAAAACAGTGGCATGTACCAAAAAATATATGCAATAGTCAGCAGTCACTGTTTCGTTTATAGTGTCACCAATACCGGTATCCCGGTATTAGACATTTCAGTACCGGTATTGAA
This sequence comes from Erebia epiphron, assembly GCA_963932025.1. Taxonomy (NCBI): domain Eukaryota; kingdom Metazoa; phylum Arthropoda; class Insecta; order Lepidoptera; family Nymphalidae; genus Erebia; species Erebia epiphron. The sequence goes on along the minus strand of OZ009951.1, from coordinate 12,393,394 downwards.
AACGGAAGAAAAAAGTCCGGGATCCCGGTATTGGCAGTAACAGAGACATCATACCATCGATATGATAACGATAAGTCTATTATGGCACAGATTTCAGAATTCTTTCTCTCACTCTCTTAATTGCCGGCTCTCTTCCCTCGAATCTTCTTAGCTTTAGTTTTAAGATACAGTACTTCATTATCACCTTCACGTCTTATACTTTGTATAATCGACCTTCAAAAAGTGTACGTAGGTAGCAATTTTAAATAAACATACTTTAACTTTGACTATTCGCACTTACCCCGGCCTGTCTTCCGCATGTATAAGCATATGTTCCTCTAACATCTTTTTCTTAGCGTACGACGTCGAGCATACATCGCACTGGAAATTCCTGACCCCCTGATGTGTCGACATGTGACGCTTCAAACGATAGGTAACTGCCAAAAGATTTATAGTCACAAAAGTGACATTCGTAAAGCTTCGGTGCTCAAGTAGACTTTGCCACACAATTTGCATTTAATTTCCTTTAGTTGGACACCGTGTTCTGCAGATATATGCTTCTCTTTGTCCCTCCGAGACTTGAATCGCTTGTTACAATACCCGCATTTGCTTACCACCTGCGAGTGTACAATGTACATGCACAGATAATTCATGGGACCGTTTTTTTCACAGACGTATCGAATACTTTTTCACAGAATTTGCAATTGAAAACCCCCTTTTTGTGAACCTGTGAATGGATTTGGAAAGATGCTTCGTTAATGAAACCCGCGCCGCAGACATCGCAAACCCGATTTCTGTAATGTTTGCTCATGTGTTCTGTCAGTTTTTTGAACTTGCTGAATTCTGCTTCACAGATGACACAGCGCAGTTCTTCGCCCTCAAAACTGAATGGCATTACGTGATTATTTATGTCCCAATGTATATTTTTGTTGTGTTCTTCAAGATGACGCATCATAGCGTCTAGATTATCTATTTTTGTACTGCATTCGTTGCATTGTAAGCCAGTTATATCGAGTTTCACGTGAAAATTATTTAGTGATTTCTTTTCATAATGTTGTGTATGTCGAATGGATGAGTTTCTCTTGTATGCTGTTTCAGTTCGTCAGGTTTTTGGCAAAACTTCGCAGAAGCAACACCCGTATCCAATGTCTTTCTGACAGCGCAAAGGCGTGGCGTTGGTGTGGTTGAACAGGGTTGTAAAGTTGTCTAAGTATATGCTTGTTTCTTTCACATTCCATGGCGTTGTTTGTTTCCTTCTGTGCCGTGTTTGCCTTCCCGGGATCTGTAAATGACAGGAATTGATTTTCAGTTTACTTCCTCTTTAAATACATAACTAGCTGATGCCCGCATTGGTAAGCGTGAAATAAGTATTTTTAATTTCCACGGGAACTCCTTAATTTTCCGGGATAAAAAGTAGTTTCACTCTCCGGGTCCTCAAGTATACCCGAGCAAAAAATCACGTCGAACCGTTGCTCTGTTGCGGCATGATTGAAGGACAAGCCAACAAACTTTCGCATTTATAGTATTAGTATGATTGTACTTATGTGACGTAGTTCGTAGAATCGATAGGCGTATTAGGGGTCCCAAAGCGGTTGAATGGCGATTGGCGGCCTCGTACCGGAAAGCGTAGCGTTCGAAGACCCCCACTAGGTGGATGGACAGTCTCTAGTAGCTGGGAGCCACTGGAAGCGAGCGGCACCAGACCGAGTTCTGTGGAGATCCATGGTGGAGACCTTTCTCAATCGTTTGAAACGACGACTAAGAAGATTTACTTTGGGTAAATGGTCTTAAAGTGTGTAGGAGTTTTCGAGTAATATAATTTTTCAAAAATATCATACAGAAGGGTGCAAAAGCAGTCTTGTTTTTACAGACATATAAATATTTTTTATGTTCGGTAGAAACTGAGAAATTGTAAGTACTCTAGGTACTTGTAACTTGTAAAATACCAATCAATTGATAATGAAATAAAAAATAAAATTTTAAGTACATATTGTTCTTTTATTTACTACTAGATGATGCCCGCGACTTCGTCCGCGTTGGTTAGTAGTAGTCCTTCCCCAGCATTTAACCTATCCCTATACCAGATTTCACCAAAATCGGATGAGAAGATGAGCCGTTAAAGCATAACAGACAGACACACTTTCGCATTTATAATATTAACATGGATTGCACATTAATTAAATTCTATAAATAAAAATAAATATATGGCTTAGTTTCAAGCCTTCAAGCAGTTAAGAAAAAGGAATGGAGTTGCAAACTTATCTTAGCCGGTGGCCAAGATGGGAACTAATATTTATGCCTGTTTTTATTTTATTTTTCATAGACACTAGCGACGCTGTCACTGGGTCAGATAAGTTTGTCAGACTCTAAGTAAGGAGCAATTTTTTAAAATCTAAAAATTACTAATCAACATCATGCCTACATGATGCTCTGCGAAAGCCCAGTTTATTCTGTGCCTACTGTGGACTCGACTTTATCAACAGCGTCCACGCAGCCATGCTTCCTGCGCATGTGGCCCAGCCAATTCCATTTCTGTATGAACGCCTTCCCGCATTGACTGCATTTGAACCTCTTATCGTCCGAATGTATACGCATATGCTCCCTCAAAGATTTGCTATAGAAAAAGGCTTTCATGCACAGCTTGCATTCGAACTGTTTCAAACCACTGTGCTTCACCAGATGCCGTCCTAAGTCAACTTTGCTGAAGAACGCGCGATCGCATTCGTCACATTTATACAGACGCTCCATTAGGTGGTCTCTTTTAACATGATTTGTCAGCTTGGTCTGGCTCTCGAAAGTTCTGCTGCAAGCTGAACAGCTAACGTTTTGCCGGGCGATGCCGTGAACAGCGGATAAATGGTCGTGCTTTTGCTTGTAATTCTTGAATTTCTCCTTACAAAAACCGCAAGTGCTCGCGTAGTTCAAATTGACGTGTACCATGTTCTCGTGAGCCTTCTTGCTTCTGTAGGTAGTGAAACTCTTTTCACAAAAGCTACATTTGAAATCGCCCGTTTTGTGGCATTGCATGTGAGCGGTCCGCATTCGTTCGGTGATGAAACCGGTATAGCAAACATCACAGGTGTAGTTACTAAAGTGGACGTTCATATGTTGCCGGAGGAGTTTGAATTTGTTAAAAACTCTGGGACAAATAGCACAGACTAGTTTATCGACGTCGAATTGGAATGGTATGATGTGGTTGTTGACGTCTTTGTGGATTACTTTTCCGTGGCTTTCCAAATGACTGAACAGTTTATCCCAAGAACCGACGCTGCTGTTGCAAATCTTGCAAACTAAATTTGTTATGTCCAGTTTAACAATATAGGAGTCCACACGCTTACAGATGCTTAAGGAATCTTCGCTGACATGGGATTTCAATGTGTGTTCCTTTAAATCTTTCGGGTTGAAATACTTTTGTGTGCAGAACTGACAGCCGTATCCAGTGTCGTTACATTTGCCGAAGGGTGATGCGTTCGTATTCGCTACAACGAGAAATATATTTTCACGATGTTTTTCTCTTACCCCTTTTTGACCTGATTCTGCAGATTTAGTTGTATCTGTATCTGTTTCATTAGATTCGTCAGATTCTTCATCTTCGGCTTGTTCTTTAGTATCTTTTGCGTTACATTTATCTTTTTCTTTGGTTTTCTTTTTTTTCGCATTCTTTGGAGCATCTGCATGCATTACAGTCTCGTGTACCTTTTTATTTTTGTCCGTATTGAATTTTTTATCACAATAACTGCATTCGTATATGCCAATTTTATGGCTCGCTTCATGAGAGGACAGCATGCCCATCGTAATAAAACCAGTGTTGCAGAATTTACAAATATAATTCCTAAAGTGGATGTTGAGGTGGTCGTGCAATTGTTTGAACTTTTTAAAATTAGCCGAGCATATCGTGCATATATGTTGATCGCTGTCGAACCTGAAAGGTATTATTCTATTATTTATATCCCTGTATATTATTTTGCCATGATATTCAAGGTGGTCGAACAAATCATTCAGAGAATTTATTTCTTCATCGCAAATACGACAAACTAAATTGGTTATGTCTAATTTCACTAGGTAGTAACGCAATGGTTTTCCTTTACAGATTTCTTCAAGATCATCATCATTATGGTTTTCAAATGTATGCCTTTTCAAATCTCTCGGATTTGAGTATTCGTGTTTGCAGAAATAACAAGAATATCCGATTTCGCCGTTTCTTTGGAAAGGAGTTGCATTTGTGTTTTGTAATACGACCATGATATTGTTCTTGTGTTGGTCCATTTCCGATTTATCAGTTGCTTTCGTTTGTTTAGGATTAAGTTCGTCGTTGGTAATGCTTGGGCCGGGGATGTTCGGTTCACCTGAAAATAAAGTTTATGTAAGAGTTTATAATGAGTTAGAGAGAGAGAGAGAGTTTATAGAGAGTTTTCATTAATTACGCGTTTGATCTAAGCATTATCAGACGCAGTCAGTCAGTTTGACTTGAGTAAATAAATTTTATTTTATTCAAAAACAGTTTCTTTTTCTCCAATATCATTATTACATATTTCGAATATCTTCATATTATAATCTTGAATATTTAGTTTCTCAGAAACTGCTGTATCGATTTGGTAGCAATTCTGTATTTAGATATTTTTTTACTGTACCTACTAAGTTGGTCAATAAAAGAGCCCTCCCGCGGGAATATTGGGAGCAAATTGAAAATGTCTAAGCTAACTAATATAAGTACCTACTTATGGCTGGTTAAAATTTTTCAGGCAGTTTCATAGGAGAGACCCTGATAACCAGCAATATATTAATAAACTAGCTGATGCCGTCGACTTCGTCCGCGTGGATTTAGTTTTAAAAATCCCTCGGGAACTCTTTGATATTCCGGGATAAAAAGAAGCCTATGTCACTCTCAAGGTCCTCAACTATGTCCATGCAAAAATTCAAGTCAATCCGTTATTCCGCTGCGACGTGATTAAGGGACAAACCAAAAAATCTACAAACCAACAGACAAACAAACACACTTTTGCATTTATAATATTAGTAAGATAGTAAGAAGGAAGATTAGTAGGATTGTGCATAACCGAATTTACGCTATTAACATATTTTAAACCAAGAAATTAAGAAATAAGTTAAAATTTATGAATACTTGAAGTTTATTGAAGCTAAAGATAACTGCTAACCGATATGCACATTATATACATAATAACAAAATTGTTGATACAAAGCAGCTCATGTTTACTTAACTATACATTCACAATTTGTTATTAAATGAACTTAAATTCATTTTAATTATAATTTAATTTCATCTAATTCAATTCAATTCTTCAATTGTTATTCCGGAAATTCATAACCTAGATATATATAGGTTAGGTACATAAGCCTGTCGCAACGAACGACGAAAGCTAAATCTGTGACGAACGTTAAAAAATAGAGCCAAAATATATACTTAGTGGTTGGAGGCATGAAAAGATAACAGAAAGACAGACACACTATCGCATTTATAATATTAAAAGATCAAGTCAAGCTGCACCTGCGACTTCGTTCGCGATCGTTATTCCTGCGCTTGCAGTGGCGTTAATAAAATAATTAACTACGAAAATGTTAACTAAAATAGGCCTAGCCGAACCGCGGGCTAAAGCAGCTGGTGGTGAGGTCTACGCCCGCAGTGCGCAGTGTCTTTACTTGCGCTTTATTTATTGTCATGGCATAGCAGATGCTGAGAGGAAACTGTACGCGTTTGAAGCAGTATGGAAAGTTGTTGGGGATTAGAGGTATTCGAGGAATAAAGACGCGTTCTCCGACTCCACACCCTGTCAACACCTCCGCTTCTATAACGTTGTGCTGTAGAGTCGTTACTTTTAGTCGGGTGCCTTTGCATAATTTTGGTGGGCAATTAGGTTTCTCAGCAGAATTAAGTATATGCACTCCAACTTTTAAATTCCATGTATGCGATGGACGATAACGAATTCAAAAATACTATGGGGTAATCTGTGGCCGTCTTGATCTGCACCCCGATTGATGGAGCTATACTGCACATTGTCCCCATCAACATGCATCATATGGTGTTGTTTATTGCAGCAGCTTGATCGTTTCGAGTGGTTAGTATAGCGCGCTCACAGAACCAAGAATTCTCTCGAACTGTCAAATTCTCTGTTTCACCATACACAAAAATTAGTTCCTCAGAAGAAGAAACTGTTTGGCATGATTTTTAATACTTACACGAAATTAAGTCCACATATCACAGGCAAACATAATATGGCATCGTAATATTATGGAAATACCGATGTAAACAGTAAATTATGTCAGCCGTCAGGCTCTGGACAGATTTTCTCTTGTCGCAATTTATTATAATTAATTTTGTTTCCTTCAAACGCCACCAAAAAGATATTATTAAGTCCTAATCAAGTGAATTGCTGTTCTCTGTTGATATTTTGTCCTCTATATCTGATAATATTTATCAAATCTTCACCAAAATTGGGCAGAACTTACCTGATGATAGGACATACCTTCTAACAGAGAAAGATTTATTCAAATCAGTTCAGATTTGACTGAGTTATGGAGTTTGACTGAGTTATCAATAAAAATCCCCTATCCTGGAGGAACTTTATTTTCTATCGGGATAAAAACTATCGTATATATTGACCCGGAGTATCAGCTACCACTATACCAAATTTCATTTATATCCGTTCATTAGTTTTCGCGTGATGCGCGGCCATACAGACAAAAATTAAATACCTACAAATCTGTTTTGGGCTCAGTATCGATAGTATAGCATACCCCGATTAAAATTTTCAAAATATAAGTACCTATTGAATGTACAGAAATTTTCCAGTTACAGTTTTATTGTAAGTATATAGATATAAGTATATAGATACCTAATGTAATGCTGTATTTTTTATTTACTAGAATAGTTCCTATAAAGTATAATATAGGTATATTTCTAAACATATTTTACGTGCATAGCATATTAGGTGTACCTATAGCATTCAGTGTTAATATTTAACTAGGCGATATAGAAGCAAAATCAAAATACATAATCATACATTTTTATGAGTTGTTCCGTTCTGCATTTCTGATGATCTCAATCCATAGATATTATATTAGAATCCTTCACCAAAAAAACCGGCCAAGTGCGAGTCGGACTCGCGCACCGAGGTTTCCGTACAAGCATTAAATATAAGTTTTATATTAAATAGATTTTGAGTTGATTGAATGAAGGGTAAATTGCGGTTTACGATTTATGACGTATTAAAAAAAAAACTACTTACTAGATCTCGCTCAAACCAATTTTCGGTGGAAGTTTGCATGGTAATTTACATCATATATTTTTATCATTCTCTTATTTTAGAAGTTACGGGGGGGGGGGGGGGGACGACGACGACGACGACGACGACGACGACGACACACATTTTACCACTTTGGAAGTGTCTCTCGCGCAAACTATTCAGTTGATATTAGACCTATCCATTGGGGTCATCACACGTATGGGTTAGATGAAAAAAAAATTTTGTGTTTCAGTTCTAAGTATGGGGAACCCCCAAAATTTATTGTTTTTTTTCAATTTTTGTAAGAAAATCTTAATGCGGTTCACAGAATACATCTACTTACCAAGTTTCAACAGTATAGTTCTTATAGTTTCGGAAAAAAGTGGCTGTGACATACGGACGGACAGACAGACAGACATGACGAATATATAAAGGTTCTGATTGGAAGGTTGGTTGAAGGTGATTTCAAATCTATAAAGATATTGAAACTTCAGAACATTCTTAAATAGAGTATACACTTAAGTACAATCTAAGTATTAACATTTTTTAAATAACGTGCACATAAGTTACTTATTTACTTGTTATTTACATTTTTTAAATATCCTGTAGAGGTATAACTATATGAAAATCACATGAACGAACTACCCTCACAACATTAAAAGTGGAAGGACATAACAAGACTACACCGAGGGCACCAAATCTCTGTGCTTGGACTGCATGTGCCCCTTCAAACTGCACTTCTGTATAAACGCTAAACCGCAGTATTCGCACTTAAACCGCCTGTCGTCCGCATGGATACGCATGTGTTCCTTCAAAGTTTTCTTCTTAGCGTACGACTTCAAGCATACATCGCATTGGAAATCTCTGACCCCCGTGTGTTTCAGCATGTGACTCTGCAAACAACTCTTTCCGTAAGACGAAAAATCGCACAGGTGGCATTGGTAATTCCTTTCTTTCAAATGGTCTCGTCTGGTGTGAACTCGCAACGAGTTCGCGGTTAGACAGACTTTGCCACACAATTTGCATTTGATTTCTTTAATGCGCACGCCGTGTGCGCTCGCTATATGCTTCTCCTTATTCCTGTGGGATTTGAACTTCTTGTTGCAGTATCCACATTTGTTCAACATCTGCGAGTGTATATGTACAGATGATTCGTGGGACCTCTTCTTTCCGATTGTGTCGAAGACTTTCTGGCAAAATTTGCAAGCGAAAACGCCTGTCTTGTGAACTTGGATTGAATGTTTTCGAAATGTTCTCTCATTAATGAATCCCGCGCCGCAAACATCGCACACCCGATTTCTGTAATGTTTGTTAATGTGTTCATTCAACTTCTTGAATTTGTTGAATTCTGCTTTACAGATTACGCAACGTAGTTCGTCGTCTTCGAAACTGAACGGCATTATGTGATTATTTATGTCCCAATGTATATTTTTGTTGTGTTCTTCAAGATGACGCATCATGTCCTCTAAATTATCAATTTTTGTACCGCATTCATTGCATTTTAAGTCAGTTATATCAAGCTTCACATGGTAATCGTTTAGTGATTTCTTTCTCATAATTTTATGTATATCGGACTGATGAGTTTGTCTTGTATGCACTTTTAGATCGCCAGGTTTTTCGAAAAACTTTTCGCAGAAGCAACACCCGTATCCAATGTCTTTCTGACAGCGCAAAGGCGTGGCGTTGGTGTGGTTGAACAGGGTAGTAATGTTATCCATATGCTTGCTTCTCTCACGTTTCTTGGGGTTGCTTGATATCTTCTTTTTCTGTACTGTTGTTTTCTTCCCAGGATCTGTAGAGAAAGGACATATTGAATTGATTTTTGGTGTTCGTCGCTCCTTGCTTTATTATTAACTGTATGTTACATATTTTGCTCTCAAGTTCCTGTCAGAGTAGAAAGAGTAATAGCTTAGAGTAGTTCCATATTTTGTACATAATGATAATTTGAATGCTTTTCTGGATTTACGTTTCTTGGGATGATTCGCTATTTCCCTTGCGGGGTTTATTATATGTGCGTCTAATACATAAGTATTCCTAAACAAATGGTTTACAATATTTTAATACAATCTAATGTATTTCATGACCTAGGTACCTATAAAAATGCTTTTATAAGACATTTCCATTGCAGTTGAGAAAGTCGTCACGTCAAACGTTTTGGTTGAGATCTCTTTGGGCATAAAGTATACATCAATTAATAAACAAAATTGAATTTTATTATGCTTGCACTTGTAACAATTTATTAGAAGTTTGTACAGCCTTAAAACTATAATCGCGACTAATTAGCTAGTTTCAATTTTAATTCATTTAAGAATTTGCAGCACTGTTTTCTTCAATCTTTTGTTTCAAACTACGTATCCTGCATTGACACCGGTATCAAATAGTCTTGTTGCATGTCGCTTAATAAGTAGCCTCAGGGTCACTCAGCGCGTAATGGAAAGAGCTAAGAGGAGTATCTCTAAGCTAGGCGATCAAGAAAGAATTCCACGTGAACGTGTTTTGTAGAGAACTTTGTCAAGCAGTGGATCTCAAGCAGTGGACTTGAGACCTCACAGATGTCTCCTTAACGCTTACGAACACATTTTTTAGCAAGCCTCGCCGCAATTTCACGAAGTTTCTTACCGTGCACGCTTGCCATATGTCGCTCTCTATTGCGTTTGAAGCTAAAAGTTTTTTTGCAGATATCACATTTACTGGGCTTTTGTGAATGAAGGTGAATTTCTTCGTGAAGTTTCTTCTTGTAGAAAGTATCGAATACTTTATCACAGTCTTTACACTTGAAAGCTCCTTTTGCATGGAACACTATGTGATCCTGGTACGATTTCTCGTTTATGAATCCAGCCGGGCAATCCTTGCAAACATGGTTCCTATAATGCTGATGCATATGTTCGATCAGTGTTTCGAACTCATCGAATTCTTGTTGACATATCGCACACATTATTTCGTCATCTTTTAAGTTAATCGGCATTATCTGATTTTTAATATCCGTGTGTATATCTTTCTTGTGACCTTTTAGATGTGGCATCATGTCCTCTAAGCTTGACATAGTATGTAGTATTTTGGATTTGCATATGTTACACTGTAGTCCAGTTATATCCAGTTTAATTAAGTAATCGCTCAACGTTTTGCCCTCCATAATACGTTCAAAGTCTGTTGAATGTGAATCTTTGGTGTGTTCTTTGAGTTCATGTGATTTTTCGTAAAATTCTTCGCAAAAGTAGCATCCGTAACCTCTGTCGTTTAGAGTTCCTATTGGTGTCGCGTTCGTGTACTTCAATATAGTGGTTATATTATCATGGTGTTTTGATATTATTGGCTTTTCTTCTTTTTTCTGGGAATCTACAAAGAAAGTTTTAATTCAGTATAAACGTTCGCGCAGTATATAATACTTATGATATTGTTAAGTTTACTTTAGAAACAAGTAACACACGAAAATATTTTTTAATCAGTCATAAATTCGAAGATCATTCATTCTCAAAAGTATTTTGTCATCAGAATAAACAAAAACAATAGTTTTGGACTAGGACATTAGGATTGGTTTACCCTGAGGTACCCCACAATACATAAATTCGGTTTCATCAAGACACAATCCAATGCTTATTACTAATATTTCTCAAGTGATTGGTTAATTATTTTTCTAGTCAGTTAAACTAACTATGCTATGCAAAAATCTATAAAATAATATTAATAAGAATGTGGGCATTTTCACGATGACGAAGTTTAGTACAGAGATAGCTTTTTTTTGCGATTATTAAATAGAGGATACGGTTAGCGTACTACATGATCGCTTGATAATATAGTTTGTATTATAAATAAAGGAGTCTTGACATTAGTGACACGCGAAATAAATCATTTCATTTCGGAAACTACCTGTTTTCTAGTACAAATTGACTGTTATCTCACCTGATGTTAAATGAACCTCCAATTCATGACATCTCTTTTTGCTCAGAGTGTCGAATTTTTTGTGTGTCTCGTAATGCACGTCAAACGACCTTTTACTGATGAAGCTGGCGGCGCAAATCTCACATGTGTGATTACTGTAATGTGTGTGCATGTGTTGGAAGAGTTTTCGGAACGTGTCAAAATCAGTTTTACAAACAGCACACTTCAAGTCTTTGCCCTCGAAATTGAATGGGAATACCTGGCTGTTTATATCCGTGTGAATAACTTTCTTGTGATCTTTAAGGTGCTCAATAATTTCTTCTAAATCATCGACTTCTAGAGAGCACAGAACGCATTTTAATCCTGTGATGTCCAATTTGATTACGTAATTGTGCAATTTTTTATGATTCAGGATCGTTTCCATTTCTGATGAATGCTCTTCGATATTATGCTTTTTAAGCTCAGCCGGTTCTTGAAATAGTTTTTCGCAAAAGCAACACGCGTACCTGGAATCTTTTTCGCCCCGTATTGGTGTTGCATTTGTATATTTTAGGATTGTTGTAATATTATCTATATGCTTGGCTTTCTCACTTTTGGCTCTTTTCGTAGCTTTCGCAGGATTTTTAACTGTTTCTTCCCGCGAGCCTATAAAGAAAGGAACATTATAGGTTATCCAATGAAATTGATGAATCCGCTTTCATATCTAGCGTAACGTTATACACGCGCGTCAAATAGCTCATGTGATTTTGGGACTCTCGATACTGCACTGTAGACATGTCTCATCGTGTCAAATTAACAATGTGAATTCTCAAATTGAGAGGTTTGTGGCAACAATGAGACTTGGATGAAACAATGAGATTATTAAAGAAAAGTAAAACTTCTGGATTCTCAAGCACTCAGATATTTTGTTTAGGTGTTGTACTATAGAGAATAAGATAATTTAAAAAAAAACAAGCATTTATCGTCCGCCGTCTTAGGGAGTCCGTCATATTGGAATTAGAATGACGTCAATATTCTAAATCCAAATTGCAATCGTTACACTCTAGCCACCGACATATATATATATATATATATACACCCATATACAGAACACTGCACTGCGTTACTGCTTGTTGACCTGAATAAATGAAATAAAATACACAAGGTTTTAAGCGTGAGTTAAGGAGAGTCAAGGCCATCTATCGGCAACACAGAAAAGCTTTCTTAACTAATTCTGTTTACTGTTTCCTCGTAAATTTGAGAAAAGTACTATACAAGTCTCGGCCGAAATAACAATTCACGACCTCATTTACTTAAAAAGAACTCGCGCCTCGTCCCTTTAATATCAATTGTGAAGCTTCGCCTCGTCCTTCCAATATTACTCAGCCGTGAATTGCTTTTTTCCGACAGTAATGTACTATTGCATTTTTACTAAAGAGAGCACTTAATAATGAAAGAGATGAAAGACTGAACATTCTATTTATTAGATATAAGTAGGTTTAAACTTTTCAGTAGCATCAATAACTTAAAAATTTACCTAACTCCTATAAATAAGAATGATAACATCCAGCTCTATCTATCCAAACTTAGTATAACAAATGCAAATATGTGTCTATCTGTATACTACTTTTGCACGGCCCATCGGTTTACAGTAGGTACTACCACTTTTATAAGTCACACCGATGTACCTGCGCAGAAATGTTATTCTTGGAATAGTGCGAAAATATCTCAGCCCATCGCGCGTCCATCCGTTATTGGTTGTTGCCTATGAGCATAATCGAAGACCGACCGAAAAGATTATGAGCGAGATAGCAGGAGTCTCTATTGTTTTTTTTCTTAATCATAAAATTTTCTATAACTAACAGAAAATAAGTGAGCAAAGGTTTATCTCTCTAATAGAAATTTCTTCCAGCTTTCCTTGTAAGGACGTTTTTATTGGATTTCAAATCTTAACATCAAGCAATAAGTTGTGTATTTCATTGATGTTCACATTCGGTAGTCAGGTTAGGTTGCGCTTTTCAGCACAAACTTGTGATTCGAAAGCAAATGAGATTTCAGACAGCTAATATAGAGGAAGGCTTGTCCACAAAATTCGCACTTGTAACGCCTGTCGTCATTGTGGATGCGCATATGTTCCGACAACTTAGTCTTTCTGCTGAATGTCTTTAAACACACATCACACCTATAATCCCGAGTGCTTGTGTGCCTCACCATATGCCTCTGCATGTCACCACGACGGTAGAACTTTTCATCGCAATACGGGCATTCGAAACGCCTCTCCAGCAAATGGTCGCGTTTTGTGTGTACCCTCAAAGCTTCCATACTTGCCAAAACTTTATCGCACAGTTTACATTTAATCTCTCTCTCTCTTACTTTATGCACGCTCGATACATGCTTCTCCTTCTTACTGGAATTGCTGAATCTTTCGCCACAGAAACTGCATATGAACCTTTGGGAATTTATATGTACCCCCGATTCGTGACATCTCTTTTTGCTCAGAGTGTCGAACTCCTTTGGACAGAATTTACAGTAGAAAATACCTTTCATGTGTATCTCGTAATGGGCGTCATACGACCTTTTGTTGATGAAGCCGGCGGCGCAAATTTCACACGTGTGGTTTTTGTAATGTGTGTGCATGTGTTGAAAGAGTTTTCGGAAAGTGTTAAATTCAGTTTTACATAGAGCACACTTCAAATCTTCGCCCTCGAAATTGAACGGGAATATCTGGCTGTTTATATCCGTGTGAATAACTTTCCTGTGATCTTTAAGGTGCCCCATAATTTCTTCCAAATCAATCATTTCTAGAGAGCACAGAGCGCATTTTAATCCTGTGATGTCCAATTTGATTACGTAATCGTGCAATTTTTTATGATTCAGGATCGTTTCCATTACTGACGAATGCTTTTCAATATTATGCTTTTTAAGCTGAGCCGGTTCTTGAAATAGTCTTTCACAAAAGCAACACGCGTACCTGGAATCTCTTTCGCTCCGTATTGGTGTTGCATTAGTATATTTTAAGATTGTTGTAATATTATCTATATGCTTGGCTTTCTCACTTTTGGCTCCTTTCGTGGTTTTCGCAGGATTTTTAACTGTTTCTTCCCGCGTGCCTATAAAGAAAGGAACATGTTATCGAATGTATTTGATGATTCCGCTTTCATTTCTAACGGTACGTTATACACGCGCGTCTAAAAGCTCATCACCGGCAAATGCCGAGCCGTGCTATTGGCGTACAAGATTATAAAAGCGCCATTTTCTTAGGGTGATTTTGGGGCTCTCTCGACACCGTAGTCTTATTGTATCAATTTAACAATGTGAATTCTGACAGTGAGATCTTTGTGACAACAATTATTAGATTATTATTAGAGAAAGTAAAGCCTCCGGATTCTCAAGTAGGTATATTCCCAAAATTTTATCTGACCCGTTGACAGCGTCGCTAGTAGATATAAAATATAAAAAAAAACTTAACAGGCATAAAAAATAGTTCAAATATTGGCCACCGGGTCAGATAAGTTTGACTGACCGTACTCCAATATTTTGCTTAGCTCTTTAGGTGTAATAGATAGAGTAGATAATTAATTATTTAGTACTAGTGGGTCCTGCCCTGAACCTAGAACCCGATTACAGTACCACCTACCGGGTTCAATTGTGTAAACCATGCCGGGACCCATGAAAACACACAAAAAACATCCAAATCGGTTCATCCAAAATGCTTTTAATTTATATAGATATGCAACTGGTTTAAGTACGAAGTATACTTAAACAAGACAAAATACTTAACATCCTATTTATTAGGTATGGCTTATAACAATAATATTATTATAATATTTATATATTATTTAAATTACAATATTATTTCCTTTAAATATGAATGTTAACATGCAGTTCTTTATGTTCATGGACACAATTGGATAGAAAGATAGACACACCTTCACATTCAATGCGAACGTGTGTCTATTTGTCTACTTTTGGACGGCCCATCATCACCGAAATTTTTGGCACGATGCCGACTTACTGAAATTCCTTGCCCACCATAATCCACTTAAGTCTCTAGTACACTTATATGTGCGTGTGGCGAAATTAGGAACTAAAAGAAACTAGTCTGTATTGTTTTTGAAATGTAGAATTTTTCAATACAGTGGCGCCTTCACCACTCGCTGAGATAAGTTTGTCGTTGTGTCCGTTAATTACAGTTGAAAGCATGGTAAATATAAGTCTATGGTTGAAAGTATCCATGTTTGGATCGCAAATGATTATTCAGACTGCACTTCTGTATAAACGCCAGTTCACAGTGCTCGCATTTGAAACGTCTGTCGTCCGCATGGATGCGTATATGCTCCCGGAGTGTGGACTTCTTCCCGTACGACTTCAAACAAATATCACACTTGTAATCCTTAACACCAGTATGCTTCACCATATGCTCCTTCAACTCATGCGATCCAAAGAATTTGTGATCGCAGACGTGACATTCGTAACGCCTCTCCATCAGATGATCCCGTTTCATGTGTATCCTCAAGGAGTTTGCAGTCAAACAAACTTTTTCGCACACCCGGCATTGTATTTTGGGCAGGTTCACCCCGTGTTCGCTCGCTATATGCTTCTCTTTCCGCCAATGCGTGCCGAAATGCTCGTTGCAATACCCGCATTTGTAAGTCCTCTGCGCGTGGAGATGTACCCCCATTTCGTGGGATTTCTGCTTCCTTTTAGTGTCGAAAACTTTCTTGCAATACTGGCAAGGGAAGCAGCCGGTTCTATGCCCGTTGTAATGCAGGGTGAACGTGCTGCGGTTTATGAACCCAGCCCCGCATATATCGCACACGCAATTCCTGTAATGGCGGTTCATGTGCTCGAGCAATTTCTTGAACTTGTGGAAGACGACATCGCAGTACACACACTTGAGATCTTCCCCTTGGAAATTGAACGGCATAATGTGATTGTTCACGTCCAAATGAATAGGTTTGTCATGCTCCTTCAAATGGGTTAAGGCTTCGTCCAAGGTGCGTAAGTTGGTTTCACAAATGTTACATTGAAGTTGAGTTATGTCCAGCTTAACCAAATAATCGCCTAAGCGTTTCCCTTCCATGAATCTAGTATTCAATTCTATTTCGTGTTTTTTTCTGGTATGGATTTTAAGGAGGTTAGGATCTTGGTATACTTCTGTACATAAACAACAGGCATAACCGAAATCGTTCTTGCATCGAATCGGCGTTGCGTTGGTGTATCGGAACATCGAGTATATGTTATCGCCATGTTTCCTCATTTGCTCCTGTTTGGCCTTATTTGGTGATGTCTGTTTCTCTCTCTTGGCCTCTTTATCTTCTTGTATCATTCCTATAAAGAAAGGATATGTCATTCAATATAAATCCAAGGCCATTCTCATATGGGGATATCAAAGTTTTGAACCTAATCCAACCAAATCTGTTTGTACATATTACCGCACATACATCGGCGACGAAATCTATTTATATTATATAAAAAATATACGCGCCGAATTGAGAACCTCCTCCTTGTGTGGAAGTCGGTTAAAAATGAATCCCTATTTCCCTTGGTCACGACATCACGCGTAAACGGCTGGACCAATTTCGCTATTTCTTTTTTTGTTGTGATTGTTAGGACCTCGGGATGGTTTATATTCACAATTGGACCCGGTTGGGGGCGCTGCAATCGGGTTCGAGGTTCAGAGCAGGACAAAGTCTGCCGGGTCCACTAGTCAAATATCCAATTTATGTCGTCTTTGGCACATCGCAGAATGGGCTAACTTACTATATAGGCTACAAACATAACATAATAGTAATTCTGTTTAATGATATTGTTTAAATTTTGAGTTGATCTGTGATGTTATGTTATTTACTCTGTATACAGGAGCATCCTAAATAAAGATGAATGATTTATTTGTTCACGAAAACAATTCACAATATGTGCTTAAAAGTAAGTCAATTGTTAGTTAATTATTGCTTATTACAATCATTTTTGAACAAAGTTTGACGACCTCCGTGGCGCAGTGTGTAGCGCTGTCGCTTAACGTGCCATGCCCCTAACAGGTTAGCCCGCTACCATCTTAGACTGCATCATCACTTACCATCAGGTGAGATCGCAGTCAAGGGCTAACTTGTAGTGGATCAAAAAAAAAAAAAATAAGGCTCCTCACGCAACACAAAGCCGCAGCAAGCTGTAGCGCTGGTTTTAGTTATTGTAAGACTACTCGTATGTAAAATAAAAACTCCGACAAATAAATTAATCATAACATTTAATTAAGTAACTAAAACAATAAAAATACAATAACAATAACTAAAACAATAAATCTCATTATTTTTTGTACTACAAAATAACAATTTCGTTTAAGTACAAATTTCTTTTTACCGCTACGTTTTTAAAAAACAATATAATATTCTTTAAATGGAGACTCGTGTTCAGCTACGCTGTTGGAAATAGTATCTAATCTCATTCCATCAAGACAACAGGCTGGAGAGAAAAAAAGTTAATGTTCGCTTTTTGTACTTACTGATGTTTCTAACTGTTGTCACTCTGTAGAAAATCTTATAACGAAAATGGTTGTAACGTGATGTCTCAGTTATATAAATATTAAATAAATATCTTTATTTTATTGGGTTATCAGTGGCTTTTATTAGGTTATGGTCCAGAAAATGCTGAAACACATCAAGGAGTCCTGAAACCCAATTAAAAATTAAAAGTAGTGAATTTGTGTCGAAATAAAGTGAACGAAAAATACGATGGAGGAAAATCAACAGTCTGGTTCTGGCCTTTGCGGTCATATTGAGAAGTTAAAAGGTACAGAAAATTTTGCAAACTGGAAATTTAAGGTAAAAAACTATCTTTAATTGAAAGGCTGGTGGTGGGTCGTAGGAAATGTTCACACAAGTAAGCAAAAAGAAAGCTTAGTAGAAGTTGACACGAAGGTAAGAGCTACGCTTTGTCTTTTACTAGAGCCCGATTGCTTTACGCATGTATATCGAGCAAAGACTGCAAAAGAGGTCTGGGATTGCTTATGTAAAGCTTATGAAGACAAGGGTTGGGGAAGACGTATTCTGTTACAACGGAAACTATGGCAATGTAAACTTGAGAACTTCGAATCTATGGAGAAGTACATCTCGGAAATAATGTTTTTGTCGAACCAGTTAAATGATATCGATGCTCCAATTGATGACGACTGGATCGTATCTATAATGTTAAGCGGGTTGAGCGAAGTATATAATCCCTTAATAATGGCTGTAGATAATAGTGGACAAAAACTTAGTCTTGAGCAAATTAAAACTAAATTGATGCAAGAGGCTAATAGACAGCGAGATGAATCAAGTGGAAGTACATCATCGCATGTGTTAATGACTACTATATAAAAATAAGTCGGGTTTTCCTTCCTGACGCTATAACTCCAGAACGCACGAACCGATTTCCACGGTTTTGCATTCGTTGGAAAGGTCTCGGGCTCCTTGAGGTTTATAGCACAGAAAATTCAGGAAAAATTTCAACAGAAAAGCGGGAAAATCTTTTTAGCGGGAAAGCCATCTGGTGGCGAAACGGAGTTCGCCGGGTTTGCTAGTGACTAATAAATCTAAAAGCTGTTCAAAAGTGCAGAAGCCGAAATTTGTTTACAAATGCTTTAGGTGTCATCAAAAAGGCCATAAAGCCAGTGAATGTAAAGAAAAGAAGCAGAACACAGCGGTAAATAATTATGCGTCAATTTGCATGAGTAGTACTTCAGATAAGAAGCCAATTAAAACTAATAGTTGGTATATTGATAGTGGATGTTCGCACCATATGACCCACGATATTCGTAATTTATCTAACTATCAAAAACAGAAAGATAAGAAAATAAGAGTGGCTAATGGAGAAGAACTATCAATCCAAGGAAGAGGGAATGCTAATGTGAAAATCAATGCAAACAAAGCACTTGCATTAGATAATGTTTTGCATGTTCCCGAATTATCGATGAATTTAATTTCCGTGAGTAAACTAATTGAAAAAGATTAAGTTATGAATTTCAATAAAAAAGGTTGCATCATAACGAAAGAGGATAAACAAATTGTCAAATGTCAAGACGTTGGTGGAATTTTCGAATTAAAAGAAAATCAAGACGTAACATTGAACGTGACATTGTCAAGTCAAAATTTGTCCAATCTTTGGCATAAAAGATTAGCGCATTTAAGTAAACAATACATGAATACGTTAAGAAATTTAGTGAACGGAATTAAATTTCAACCGAATGATATTATTGAACCATGCATATCGTGTATCGAAGGAAAGACATGTAAGAAGCCTTTCAAAAATAGAGGCACAAGAGCAAATAATGTCTTGGAGATAGTGCACAGCGATATTTGTGGTCCAATGGAAGAGCCATCGTTTAGTGGTTCGAGGTACATGCTACTGTTTATCGATGACTTTACTCGGAAAACACATGTATATTTTCTTCAAAGTAAAAGTCAAACTTTTGATAAATTTCGCGAGTATAAGGCGGAAGTAGAGAAGGAGATGAACAAGCCAATTAAATGCTTAAGGACAGACAATGGGTCGGAGTACTGTAATCGAGTATTTGATAAATTTTTAAAGTCTGAAGGTATCAAGCACCAGACGACGGTCCCGTACACACCCGAGCAGAATGGTGTTGCTGAGAGGGCAAACAGATCGATTATAGAGAAGGCAAGAACATTATTATGTGAAGCTAATTTAAAGAAAAAGTATTGGGCAGAAGCTGTAAATACTGTTGTATATTTAAAAAATAGAAGTCCTACTAAGGCTGTAAACTGATGGTGTTCCAGAAGAGTTATGGACAGGAAAGAAAGTTGATCTGAGTCATCTTAAGGTATTTGGTTGTTTAGCCTACGGATTGAAACCAAAACAAAAGAGACAAAAATTTGATAGCAAAACTGAACCTATGATTTTTGTGGGATATCCTAATAACACCAAGGGTTATCGATTAATGGATCATAAGACGGATACCGTTCATGTATATAGAGATGTCAAATTTATAGAGAATACTTTTCCTGGTGATAACGATATACAGACGAAGAACACAGTTGTTCCTATGAATCTGGACGAGGGACAAAAAGAGTCTGTGCCAAGTGACAACCCTAAAGAGGTTGACAATAAGGACGATGAAGTTGATATGATTGTTGAAACGGTTAATGAAACTGAAAACAATGTAGAAGCGGTTGATAATCAAGACGAGACTAAAGACGTTGTGGAAAGGGTTGAACCACGTTATAATCTTCGATCACGTAAGCGACCAGATGTAAATAATTGTATTTGTAATGCTATTGCAGACATTGACGGCGATCCTTTAACCATTGAAGAGGCTTTGGCGAGACCAGATGGAGATTTATGGCAAAAAGCTATAGATGACGAGATTCGATCATTAAAAGAAAACGAAACTTGGAAGCTGGTTCAATTACCGAAGGACAAGAAGCCTATTCACTGCAAGTGGGTTTTTAGAATTAAGAAGGATAGCGATGGAAATGTTGTAAAATACAAGGCTAGGCTAGTAGCGAAAGGTTTTACTCAGGTTCGTGGTATAGATTATAATGAAACATATTCACCTGTAGTTCGATGCTCAACTTTGCGGCTTTTGTTCTCATTAGCTGCTGAATACGATTGGTTAATTGATCAATGGGATGTAAATACTGCTTTCCTATACGGTAAGTTAAAGGAAGATATTTACATGCTACAGCCAAAAGGCGCAATTGTCAAAGGTCAAGAAACCATGGTATGTAAATTGCAAAGATCCTTGTATGGATTAAAGCAAGCTTCGAATGCGTGGTTTAACGAATTAGATAGAACAATGTTAGATTTAGGTTTTATACAGTCGAAAATAGAGCCATGTTTATATCATAAAAACTCAGGTAGCAATAAAATAATTATTGTAGTTATTTACGTAGATGATATATTTGTTTTTGGAAATAGTGATGAAGAGAAGTATAATTTAAAAATAGGTCTTCTCGATAAATTCAAGCTAAAAGACTTAGGTCCGGCTAGGCATGTTTTAGGGATGCGACTGAGAAGGGAAAAAGGTGTAATTTTTCTTGATCAAGAACAGTACATTCTGAATGTCTTGAATGAGTTTGGTTTATCAGATTGTAAGCCTGCTGCAACTCCAATAGAGGTTGGTTTCCAGCTAGAAAAGGCATCAGAGTCAGATATGAGGCCGTATCAAAATCTGATAGGATGTCTGAATTATTTGGCAATTAATACTAGACCTGATATTGCTCATGCTTTGAGTGTTTTATCGCAATTCAATTCTGCTCATAATGAATCACACTACAAAGCTGCTCAGCGAGTATTGCGTTACTTGAAAGGGACGTCTAAACTTTGTTTAAAGTTTGAAAAATCAAACAAAGTTAGCCTACGTGGTTATGTAGATGCAGACTGGGGCGGCGCATATGACAGAAAGTCATTTACTGGTTTTATTTTTAAACTAGGTTGTAATTTAATAACATGGGAGAGTAGAAAACAGCAATGTGTTTCACTGTCTTCTACAGAATCTGAATATGTTGGTCTTTGCCAAGCGGCTAAGGAGGCGGTATATTTACGTAATTTGCTAGGTGAGCTCCTCTTAGTAAATGATGATTGTTTAATTAGTCCAGTTGTGTTGTATAATGACAATCAACCATGTCACAGAATAGCAAACAATAAAATGAACCACAACCGTACTAAACATATAGATATAAAGTATCATTATATACGGGAGGCTATAGCAAAGAATCTAGTTAAGATTGAATATATGCCAACTGAAAAGATGGTGGCAGATATTTTGACCAAATGTTTGCATGGTCCTAAAATTAAACATTTTTTATCAGAGTTGAGTCTAAAAATATTTGATTAAGGGGGCATAAGGACATAGTATGTACATAGTACCTATTAATATTATATGAGGAATATTATGTTCGTTTTGCCGTAGAGTTAGTTTATAGTTATTTTATTTTATAATCAAATATTTTCAACAGTTTTGTTTTGTCCTAAGGGTGTCTAAATTACAAGGATAAGGACGCGATGCTGATTTTTAGAAAAGTGCGTTTGTATTAAGTACACTGTGATAGGTAAAGGGTGTATTAGGTTGTGATGTAATGGATTAAGGGCGCGTGTTGGAAATAGTATCTAATCTCATTCCATCAAGACAACAGGCTGGAGAGAAAAAAAGTTAATGTTCGCTTTTTGTACTTACTGATGTTTCTAACTGTTGTCACTCTGTAGAAAATCTTATAACGAAAATGGTTGTAACGTGATGTCTCAGTTATATAAATATTAAATAAATATCTTTATTTTATTGGGTTATCAGTGGCTTTTATTATACGCTTAATCTAAGTTTTAAATCGATTGATCGTATAAGCATCCTTGACATTAGCGTGAAAGTAAAATGAACCTAGCGGTCCTAGCGCTATAAGGCTTTTTAAAGAAATAGTAAAAAGGTTAGTCGACATCACAGGGGACCGAAGAGCTGGCAGCTACCTCGGACAAAGAATTAGCCTAGCTATTCAAAGGGGGAACGCTGCCAGTATCTTCGGAACCTTGCCTAAAGGGACTCCTTTTAATAATATATTTTAATCTGGGGACACGGGAGTGTCCCCGCCAAAGACGAGCCAAAGGAAACGGGGCACTACCTACCTTTTCTCGAAGCGTTTCGTCGAATTTTCGAACCGTCATAGCTTCGGTCCGAATGACGCTAGAAAGCTGAAATTTTCAGGATAAGATGTTGTTGGGGGACTTACCGAATATACCAAGTTTAAATTTTTTAGCATTTATAGTTTCAGTTTATTGATTACCTAAAATACGTCGATTTCGTACTCACTCACTGATGATCATCAACTGAAAAAAGGTACTTCCTGAAGTGCTAGAAGACTGAAATTTGGTATGTAGGCTAGAATTTGCATATAAACAACAGGAAAATTAAGAAATCTGAATCTTTTCATCTCCAACCCCTCGTATAGGGGGTGCAAATCTGACAGCATTTCCTTGTATTTTAGAACAGTCATAACTTCGGTACGGAACATGGTAGAAAGCTGTAATTTTCAGGATAACATGTCGTTGACAGATTTATTAAACTTACCAAGTATCAATCATCTAGCATTTATGGTTTCAGATTTATTGGTACTTGAAATACGTAGTTTAGGTTTTTTTTTTCACTTTTACGAAAAAAATCAAAATCTCTAGGACTCTAGGGTGGGCCATGAAAAAAGGATTAGCTGAAGTACAGGAAAATCAGCTAAAAAAAATCAAAAAATCTAGGGCGCCTGCCAAAAATAAATGAAATCCCACCAAAAACATTTCATGTAAAATTGGTTGCCAAAGACTCACAAGTGCATAATGCTTTCACTGTTAAAAAGTTATGAGATCTCTAATTAGAGCCAAGCCCGAAGGTGAGCTCCTCTTTGTGCTGCGCATCATAACCCACGGAGTCTGTCTCAAGTTCAAAGTACATAGTTCTAAATGCTCTTTACTGTGTACCAAACTAATAATATTAAATAACATGTAAGTCTATATATAAAACTTGTCCCTAGAACCTCTACATCTTGGTAAAAAGGTACGGCTTGGCCGTTTCGTATATGTCGCCCTAACTATTCCTTAATGACTTAAATGTTATGTCAGGAAATGTTCGACGAATATTAAACGGCCAAGCCATACCTTTTTACCAAGATGTAGAGGTTCTAGGGACAAGTTTTACATATAGACTTACATGTTATTTAATATTATTAGTTTGGTACACAGTAAAGAGCATTTAGAACTATGTACTTTGAACTTGAGACAGACTCCGTGGGTTATGATGCGCAGCACAAAGAGGAGCTCACCTTCGGGCTTGGCTCTCATTAGAGATCTCATAACTTTTTAACAGTGAAAGCATTATGCACTTGTGAGTCTTTGGCAACCAATTTTACATGAAATGTTTTTGGTGGGTTATTATATTAGAAAGTATAAATAGTTATTTTAATATTATGTACTTTATGAATATATTCTATTACAAAAAAAAAAAAAATGAACCTTAACTCATTGATTTAGAGATCAATTTCGTGTATGAATTCATAGCCAGCGCTCTAAACGATACGTTTCCAAATAAAATCAAAATCGGTAGTACAGTGTACTGAAATTGAGACTTTAAATTAAGGGGATATGGGTCCATTTTACTTTGACGCCAAATGTTGATACGATTAATCGAATTAAGACTTCGTACAGTAATAATAGTCGGTAATGGGTAGAAGTGCTGATGATGACTACATTCACAAATCCAACCCATGCTTGGCACGCATATGCCCGCGCCAACTGCACTTCTGCACGAACGCCTGTCCACAACACTCACACTTAAACCGCCTGTCGTCCGCATGGATACGCATATGCTCACGCAAAGTGTTCCTCCTACCGTAAGCTTTGGAGCAAACCTCGCACTGAAAAGTCCTCGCCCCAGTGTGTTTCACCATATGCTTCCTCACGTCACTCTGTCTGAAGAACATCATACCACACACATCGCATCGGTGCCTCCGTTCCAACAAATGGTCCCGTCGCGTATGATCCCTCAAAGCCCTTTGGGAGACGAAGGATTTATCGCACGCTTGGCACTCAAATGTACCCGAACGCACTCCGTGAACAAGAAACAAATGCTCCTGTTTCTTCTGATACCTACTGAACTTTTCGTTACAATACCCGCATTTGTTCAACATATTCATATGTATATGAACAAGTCTCTCGTGGCCTTTTTTCTTCCGTAGAGTGTTGTACGTTTTGGGGCAAAAGTCGCATTTATAAATACCAATTTCGTGACCCTTCATGTGGTTCAAAAGTATAGTTCTGGTAACAAAGCCCGCGTCGCAATAATCGCATATGAAATTCCTGTAATGAGTGCTCATGTGTTCCTGTAGGACTTTGAATTTGTTGAACAGAGAGAAACAAATGACGCAGCGGATTTCCTCTCCGTGGAATTTGAACGGCAACATGTGGTTTTTTATGTCCCTATGTATGTTCTTCGCGTGGTCTTCCACGAGATGTTCTATGAGTGTATCTATAGTGTCTATATTCCTGTGGCATATTGTGCACTGCAATGACGTGATGTCTAGCTTGACCAATGAGGAAGCTCCGTATTTCCCTTTTATCAGACCACATCTTGTTTTGGCGTCGTGAGCGTTAATGGTGTGCTCTTTAAGGTCTGCTGCATCGGGGAACTCCTCTTGGCAATAACAACATTTGTACCCGATCCCTCCTCGACATCTGATGGGCGTGGCGTTGGAGCATTCAAGTAAAACACCCAAGTCGTTCCCAAAATTGACAAACTCGGGAAACATTCTGTTCTGGAAGTCATTCATTTCGATACTAATTTCACTCGTTTCTTGTTTTGTGTATGTATCACCGGTTTTGGCGCGGGCGCGACGCCGTCCTATAAATAAACAGGACATATTATTTTCCTTCCCCTTTTGCTTCTGTAGGACATTCTTATGCTAGAAGCATTGTTTTTCTTTGGGTTATACATCACATTTTTGTTTGACACATTAATTAGTCAAACTTTTAGGTAGCCATACATACAGGTGGACAGATATCAAGCGAGTTGCAAGTGGAGATGCTGGATCCAGGCGGCGCAAGACCATGGCTTATCGAAGTGCCAAGACAAGACAAGATACCTTTGTCCAGCAGTGTGCGTCTATCGATTGAGAACGACGGCAACGACATATTTTGCTGTTTTGATTTTTTCGATAATTTTGTACGATATTAAAGGTGATTAAATTAAAAATACATTAAATATCAACAAAACTTAAGATTTCTTTGGACTGGAAGTTCTTCGATTTGACGACATTTTAAAATTTAGTCGATAGATGGCTGTATAAGTAGAATTTTATATTTAATTTTTCTATTTTCTGCAATAATATGAATTTTTCAATAAGTCCTTTGATTTTCGAACGTCAATATTACTTGTTTAATTTAGCAATTACATTACGGGTTAGGATAATTTACTGTAGGTAATTTAAAACTAAATTTAAGAGGGTTTAAAACGTGCGATCACGTCTTGGACGAATAAGATCAGGCAGAGTGGAGTAAGTCCCTTATTATTATTATATTAAGATTTTCCTAGTGTCAAAGTTTTGTCATTAATACCACAGAATAGGTAATAGTTGTCAATACTCAATTTATTTATTCCATGTAGGACATACAGCTGTCTCGTATATTTTGACTCTAGCACTTTAATTTGCATGTAAATTACGTGAACGTTATAATGAAACGTTTATTGCACGTAAAACAAGTAAATTTCAAGTCTTTGACGACCTACCTGGCACAGTGGTCAGCGCTGTGGTCTCATACCTAAGTGGCAGGTCCTGGGTTCCATCCTCGGTTACCACCAGGCACCACCACCACCACCCAACCGGCAAAGACGTGCTGCCAGGGGATTAAGCGTTCGGTGCGATACAGTCTAGAAACCGATTATAGGGGTATGGGCTTAGTAAAACTAACAGTGCCATACCCCGAACAGGTTAGCCCGCTACCACCTTATACTGCATCATTATCAAAACGTGCATAAAATAAAGACTAATAATTTACACGAGGATTGTTTTTTTTCCTTGAATGGTGATCTAAAATAAAACAACTACATATCAATATTGCATATATTATTGCAAGTTAAACCCGTGACATCGAGTTTGATGCTTTTGTCTGATATAACTTTGACTGTCACGTCTTTATGGGATCCGAAATGGTGTTTGATTGTGTGTGTTTTGAGGTGCGCCGCGTCTTTGTGTTCGGCGTTGCAAAAGTAACAGATGTGCCCCTTTCGGACGCCCTGGAAGGGTGTGGCGTTGGTGAATCTAATGAGGTGGTCGACGTTCTCCTGACGTTTCTTTAGGCCCGACCCGTCTCTGCCATGCGTCAGTTTAACGCCGGATTCTATCTGCATTTCTGTAAAAGTAAACCAAATTTGTTTAGATATACGTCGATTCTGATGATTAATGGAGTTCATGAATCTCTTTCAGTTCAAAATCGTTAAAAAAGGCTGGAAAACGAATATTATTCTGTTATTATCAGATTTATATATTAGCGATAATCTACAGCGACAGCGACAGTGGGCGAATTCGGTCCAAGAGCCGACATCTATGCCATATAAAAGGGTTTTAAAAAATAAAATCCAAGCGGTCGAATTTACGGGCATCGTCTATTCTAGTAGTTAATACGCCATTAACCTTTAGAATGCTTTGTAGTGCGTTGCATCGTATCAGATCTATCCAGCCGTTAATCGACCCTGTGTCGGTCGCATTTTTATGCGATATTAAGATTTATCTATGTAGATATAGAATATAAACTTCCTCGAACATCCTTATACTAATATTATAAATGGGAAAGTGAGTTTGTTTGTATGTTTGTTCCGCTTTCACGCCGTAACTACTGAACCGATTGCTTTGAAATTTTGCAGACGTAAAGTTAGAAGTCCGGATTAAATAATAGGGTACTTTTTATCCCGGAAAATTAAAGAGTTCCCGCGGGAACTAAAACTCCTCAATCCACGCGGACGAAGTCGCGGGTATCAGCTAGTGAATCATAAAGAATTAAATAACCAAAGACAATCATTCATTCAAACTTTTCATGTCACTTTGAAGGTCATATTTGAAATACAAAATCAGTTCGCGCGCTACGCCCGCCATGGAACGCGATAATATGGCGGCCCGTATCGGAGAAATCTGTTATTTTTAACATAATTAACAAACGAAATTTATTTAAATGTTATGTTTTTTTTTTTTATTATTCATTATAGGCTTACGCTTGACCACAATCACACCTGATGGGAAGTGATGATGCGGCCTAAGATGTAACGCGTTTACCTAGAAGATGCCTATTCACTCTTGATTTAAAGATACCCGGATTGTAATTGGTGGGAAACACAGTTTTTGGTAGAGTATTCCAGACCCTAGCCATGCGAATGAGGAATGAAGACGCAAAGCGCTTCGTGCGTGTTGGTGGAACGTTGAGGACATAGGGGTGGAAACTCGCACGACGTCTTGCGTTACGAATCGTACCTTCACCCTTCTACCATCGTACCGTACGATGGTAGAAGGGTGAAGGAGGTACAAGATCGAACAGCTCCTGAGCACACTCCCCGAAATTTATCCTATAGAATACCGATAGGCCAGCTACCTTACGGCGGTGATCTAGAGACTGAAGTTTCGCCAGAAGGGGTGAATCTTCGCCAATCAATCTCCTAGCCCGACGATCTACGGCGTCAAGAGCCGCCAGCTGATACTTGGCAGAGCCACCATAAAGGTGACTGCAGTACTCCATGCACGACCGAACCTGGGCTTGGTATAGGGTAATCAGTTGCCGTGGCGTGAAGTACTGCTTGACCTTGTTAAGTATGCCGAGTTTTTTGGCGGCTGTCTTGGCTTTCGCTTCGATTGACCTCCCGAAGTTGATGTTGGCCGTGATGTCAAGGCCTAGGAGATCAATTTGATCGGTAATGGGTACGGAAACATGTCGGAAAGTGGGAGTCAAGACGAAAGGACTCCGTTTCGCTGTGAGCAGACACGCCTGCGTTTTGGAGGCGTTAAACTCCACCACCAAATTGGCAACACCCCAATCTGCAACGAATTTCAGGGTAGAGTTCAACCGCTCAACCATCGCCTCTCTGAGTTCATTGGTATCAGAGCTATTTGCGCGTGGACTGGATATATATCTCTCCGTTACAGTACTGTCGTCTGCGTACCCAAGGATTCCGGGTTGCAACAGATCATTGATGTGTAACAGAAATAGTGTAGCGGAGAGAACAGACCCTTGAGGAACACCGGCATTAATTGCCATAAGATCCGACGAGCAGCCATCGATGACTACTCTGAAGGATCGATCACTCAAGAAATCAGATATTATCCAGTCGCACAAGCTCGGTGGGAGACCAAATGCTGTTTGCCAAATTGGTTTAAATGTTATTTAATAAATTTAGAAGCTGTTAAAACAAATTAAATAAATAAACTTCGCATAATTTTCGAAAATTCCATCAATAAAACCGATACTTCCGATTACCGGAAGTGTCGTTCTTTTTCAAATATTTTTTTACATTATAATTTCGCAAAATTATGTAATTCTCTTCCATTTCAGTAAATAAAGTAGTAAATAACATAAATTAGTTATCTAAGTTTCGATATATATAGCCGGCAGTTCATAGCACATCAAGGAAAGTGGAAAAATAAATCGAATTGCACCGAAGCTGGCGTGATCAGATCAAATTTCGCCTAGGTCACGTGACCTAATGGCAGCTACTAAGACCATTTTTTTTAACAATTTATAGCAGCCTAAAGGTTAATTTTGGCAGCTGTACTTTTGTTTCAACTGTTAATCTAGAAAATAGTATTTACGCACTTTTACAAACAATCCATACTAATATTATAAATGCGAAAGTGTGTATGTCTGTCTGTCTGCTACGCTTTCACGGCCCAACTACTCAACCGATTTTGATGAAATTTGGTACAGAGATAGGTTGCATCCCGGGGAAGGACATAGGCTACTTTTTATCCCGGAAAATTGAAGAGTTCCCGCGGGAATCAAAAAACAACAATCCATGCGGACGAAGTCGCGGGCATCATCTAGTATTATAAATGCGACAGTGTGTCTGTCTGTCTGTCCGTCTGTTACGCTTTCACGGCCCATCTGTTCAACCGAATTTGATGAAATTTGGTAGAGGGATAGTTGTAGGTTGTATCCCAGGAAAGGACATAAGCTACTTTTTATCCCGGAAAATTAACGAGTTCCCGCGGGAATCGATAAAACTTAGTCCACGCGGACGAAGGTGCGGGCATGATCTAGTAACTAAATAATTTTCAAAGCTACTACTAATTATTTAATTTCCAAAAACTGTAAAATCACGTATTTATGTCTATTTTCGCAATTTTGGAATAAGAGATCAGCTGCCTAACAAACTTCACTAAATATACTTACTTTAATTATTTATTAGAGGAAACTTAATAAATAAAGTAATAACTGAAATAAAAATATTATACAAAAAATTTACTCACCATCTTTTGTCCCAGTAAATTGCACATTTTATAAAATTACGGCATAAATACATAATCCACGTTTTTGGTCGAACCAATATACGATTGATTAATTTTAAAAAAAAAACAAATATCGACTTCGACACTATACCTCTGTATCAACTTAAGTACAAGTAAAAAATTTGTTTTTGTTGATATTCTCAAAAAGCGCTATATCAATTTCGATAAAAATTTTATCGGACCACCTCTGAAGTATGATCTACTAAACAAAAAAAGAATCATCCAAATTAATTCATAATTGGCGGAATGATCGCGTAACATACATACAAAAAAAAACATTGAAAAAAATCGAATTGAGAGCCTCCTCCTTTTTTGAAGTCGGTTAAAAATAATCATGAATTCCGTAAAAACCGAAAAAAAACCAAAGGTGTTCAGTCAGAAATAGTTAAAAACCATTTATAACAAAGTTCAGTTGTTTCTGTTAATTCTAGTTTTAATATACATAGGTATACACAGATAATATTGGTCACTTGATTAACCGGGCAGTATTAATATGGACCAATCATTTCCATATGAATACTGCCTCGTTAATCAAGCTGACCATAACATCTTGATCTATATTTATAGAATAACAAGAGTGGATTGAGTAGGGTTTTGGCTATAGTTCACCACGCTGGCCAAGGGCGGATTGGCAGACTTCACACACCTTTAAGAGTACAAAATCTCCAATTCTTAGACTTTGTTTTCCTTCACTTTGTTGTTCTTTCACTTTCACTCCTTTCTTCACGATGTTTTCATTCACCATTAAAGCATGTGATATTTAATAATAATTTATTATAATATAAGTCTTAAATCATTAAAAAGCATTATTAAAAACAAGGTTTTACCGTATTGAATTTACTGTGACGTATTTTTATCGTAAGTATGCTTCTCAGCAAACCTTTTTAATTGATTCCTACCCATATCATGGGGAACACATCAAAATAACTACTCTACTATCTTTGGGAGTCCGCCATATTGGACTTAGAATTACGTCACTTAGCTAAGCATGCATTGTCATCCAAACTATACGTGTATGCAAAATTTCATTTCAATCGGTTGGCGAAAACAGTTTTAAAATTCAGTTGCAAGATTTTCCCTAAACAAATCTTGAAAGTTAAATAATGCTTGTAAAAATACAACAATATCTTCATAGCTGGCTGCAGAAATTAATTCTTCCATGCAAACGATATGCAGTCTGCGGAAAACTTTACGGCTTCTTTACACTTCTAAGGTCCTACTCACTAAAAGTGAAAGTGAAAATTACACTCACTTGAAGCGCAGCGTTGATGCTCTTCCTCGGTATATGGTATACGGTAGACGCTATGGTTTGCGACATCATGCCGCTCTTTATGGCTCTACACTTAGTGTGAACACACTAAAAGTGTCAGTGAAAAGTGAAAGTGCACTCGCTTGCAAGCGCAGCCCTGATGCTCTTCCTCGGCACGTGGTATACGATGGACGCTTTGGTTTGCGATATCGTACCGTTGTTGACAGATTCTCTACACTCGTACGCCTAGCGCTATGGCCTTACACACTAAAAGTGAAAGTGAAAAGTGAAAGTGCACTCACTTGGAAGCACAGCGCTGATGCACTTCCTCGGCATGTGGTATACGATGGACGCTTTGGTTTTGATATCGTACCATTGTTCACAGCTTCTATGCTCTCCTACGCCTAGTGCTATAGTCTTACACACTAAAAGTGAAAGTGAAAAATGCAAGTGCACTCACTTGCAAGCGCAGCGCTGATGCTCTTCCTCGGCACGTGGTATACGATGGACGCTTTGGTCTGCGACATCGTGCCGTTCTTCACAGCTTCTATACACTTCTTGAAGTCATCTTCAGTGTATCGTTTGCCGCGTTTCGACGCCGACGCCTCTTCTTTGACAGTCAGCTCTGCCTTGCTTTCTTGTTCTATTTTAATTTCTAGAAAAAAAAACTAGGTTTAGATTTTTTTCAGTTAAATAACTTAATTGTTGTGAGTATGATTTATAAACTTTTAAGACTATGTATTCTAGGTTACCTTCAGATATTTTAACAAAGTTTTTAGTAAATAGTGTGACAATGGAACCTTTATTTTATATAGCTTCCAACTTCCAAAAAGCAAAGCAAGTTTTTTCAGATGTTCAGCCACCTTACCAAGTGCATATATAGGGTTTGATATTCAATGAACCTGAAAAGCATTGTTTTGGAGTTCAATTTCATGTGTGCATTCAGAGCTAGCTCTAAACGGAAATGTTTCTCAATTTAAATGTTCTGTACTGAAATTGTGACCTTAAATTAAGGGCTGTGGGGTCCATTTAACTTTGACGCTAATGTGTTCGAACGCTCAAATACGATCAATGTAAAAACTTTGTGTAACAGACTACAGAATTAGCTCCATTGTAAAGGTGAACACGCACCTACACGCATGTAGAAGGCGCAAGGACCGCATTCATCACATTTTGTCATGGTATCGCGTATTACGCGTCGTACACACAGTGCTGTCGGAGTTATATCCATTTCTGAATGAGATATACGTAATTCACGCCGCCCCTGTCGTCCTCACCGCACTGTACGCATCAAACGCGACGAATTTAATGACGTAATCCACGCGCGCGGGTGGTATTTTACTAAAATTCGACTGGTTTGTCGACGTTTCATTTCATCATACTTAATATTATAAATGCGAAAGTGTTATTGTTTGTTGGTTTGTCCTTCAATCACGTCGCAACGGAGCAACGGATCAACGTGATTTTTGGCATCGGTATTAAGTTGAGGACTTGGTGAGTGACATAGGCTACTTTTTATCCCGGTAAATTAAGGATTTCCTGTGGGAATTGAAAAAACTTATTCATCAGCTAGTTTCATATAAAATTTTATTAAATGCCATAACCGCGGCGCTTGCGTCCCCAGCAGTCTAGCTTCACCTTAAGAGTACTAACCTAAAAGATTCTTATCCTTGTCACTGTCGTCCAGGAACTCAATACTGAGATACTCTGTCTCCACCTCCATATCTGACTCTTCCTCCTGCTTCACGCTGGCTACTGAAAGATTAAACATATCTTAATCTTTGTCTTTAAGTTAACTTCTTAAACTTCTGTTAAGTCTTTGCACTTTATTTGCGATACCGTATTTAACTCAACTCAAATCTTTATTAGACTTTGACAAGTGCTCTTGAATTATCAAGTAAACCTACCACTGGTTTGGAATGTTGTATTTGTTTTCTTGTTTCGTTTACTTTTACTTTTACTCTAAAAATTATTTATTGCTGTTACTGTTTAAACCGGATAATACATCCGCATAATACTTATCTATACTATTTTATAGTATGGATTGATGGATGTTTGTTACTCAATCGAACCAGAACAGCTGAACGGATCAGGATGAAATTTGGCACAGAGATCGATTATAGTCTGGAATAAGATTCTGGATGAAGTCACGGGCATCAGCTAGTTATCAATAAAATAAAAATAAATCTATACAAATACACAAACAAACACTATTATTTCACTATTTACATACAAAATAGTTACCATTTTTGGCTTGTTCATTGAGCAACTGGTTAGAGTAAAGTATCTCCTTCTTGAAGGTCACTGCATCGCGAAGCCGGCTGATGCAGCTGTCACAGATATGCTCCATCTTCCCAAACAATGGTTCCCACTGCAAAAAAGAGTAATTTTGAACCCTCCCGATGCCAGCATCTGTTGAGCGCTGTTGTCTAATAATTCAAAATTCTAAAGTTTTTTATTCAAATAGACTTTTTACAAGTGCTTATGAATAGTTGAATGAATCTAGTAATCTACCACTGGTTCGGAATGCCGTTTCTACCGAGAAGAACCAGCAAGAAACTCGGTGGTTGCTCTTCTGAAAAAATTCATTTACTTAGCTTAGATCCTGGGTCCATCCCTGGCAGGGTCAATATGGGAATTTATGATTTCTGATTTATCTCTCTGGTCCCTCCCCTCTCTCCCTCTGGTCTGGTCTGGAGGAAGGCTTCAGCCGTGGCTAGTGGCAGACACCGCCAAGCGATTTAGCATTCCAGTATGGTGCCATGTAGAAACCGATTAAGGGTATAGGTATAATATACCTTACCATATTTGTAATAGATTAGTCCACCATCATCTTAGACTGCATCATCACTTACCACCAATTGGGATGGGGCACTGGGCAGCATGGCTTTGCTGGTATTGTGGTCACATCTGAAGCCTCCTGCGAGACCAGATCAGACTCAAATTACACAGATTACTAATTTCCCAGTGAACCCATGCCAGAAATTGAAACTTTATAAGAGCACTGATCGCCAAGTTGTATAGCCATTCGACTTCCTACGTAGAAAGTCGAGGGTTCGATCCTCGGACCGTCACCATTCCTTAGTGGGATATACCTAGGTCTTAGAGCTTAGACTCTGCTAACTATTTCAGTAAAGTTGAGACATTTATTTAAGGTTGCTACTTACGAAAGTTAATAATGAATAGCATTTGTATATTTAGAATTGTAAATAACAATTTGAATAAGTAAATACTTACGGGCAACGCAAAACAATCGTTCACCATTTCACCATAAACCTCTCGTTCATCACCGTTGTAATACTCAGTCCACAATTCCTTGAGGCCGATGTTCTTTAAACAGCATCGGCATTGCTGGCTTAGGCCAGACTTTTTAATTTTGCCCATATTGTTTGTTTTACCATTAAATTAATAACAATTCATGATATTTTTCTTTATTTATTTTCATTAGTCATTACACATCCCAGACACCAGACCTCCGCCAGGAGTAATAATGTTCTGTGCACCAGACACCAGCCACTACCATAGTATTCTATGAGCCAGGCGCCCAGGGCCAGCACCACCAGGGCCCGTATTCTCTAACTCAGTGACTATCAAAAATGAAAGCAACTGACATATCCATTGAAGGTTTACTATGAAATGTTACTTTTTATTTCATAGTAAACCTTCAATGGATATTACATATATGTCAGTTGCTTTCATTTTTGATAGTCACTGAGTTAGAGAATACGGGCCCAGAGCACCACCTCCGCTAGAGTCATATTATAACAACACAGAGTACTTTGTACTAACAATGTACTCTGTGCTAGGAGTATAAGTGTTCTGTGGGGAGCACCGACAAAGAAGATCAGACACAGAGACAATGTATGGACGTCCTTATCACACACCGAATAAGAATCTTGTTTTCTTTTCTTCATCTATCTGATGCGATATGGCGTTTGACGTACAAGCATAGAGGTAGTCTAAGGTAAAGAGTACTACTATCGCACCGCACTCCTTGTGCGCGGCATAGGCAAGTGAACTATAGCTACTAATATTTATAGACATGTAAAAAATAGGGATGGGCAATAGTGCGCTGCAAGTGCGAAGTCGATAAAATACATCTGAACGGTACGGTACCTATTGTTTGTGTTTGTTTGTACCCTATCATTATAATATTGTTAATGTGAAAGTGTGTTTGTTTGTTGGTCTGTTCAATCACGCCTCACTAGAGCAACGCAAGACTTGATTTTTTGAATGGGTATAGTTGAGGACGTGGAGAGTGATATTTATCCCGGAAAATTAAAGCGGTTCCGTGGGAATTAAAAAAAACTTATTCCACGCGGATTAAGCCGATATGTTTTTTAATGATCGATCGTATATCCATACTAATATTATAAATGCGAAAGTGTGTCTTTATGTCTGTCCGCTAATCTGAAGCCCACGACTTCGTTCGCGTGGATTGCTTTTTTATTCCCGCGGGAACTCTTCAATTTTCCGGGATAAAAAGTTGCCTATGTCCTTCCCCGGTATGTAACCTATCTCGATATCAAATTTAATCAAAATCGCTTAAGTAGTTGGGCGTAACTGACAGACAGACACACATTCGCTTTTATAATATTAGTATGGATTGATATATATCCGATGTATATCGAATGCAGAAAATATGTAAGAAAAGGTGCAAACCTGTGTTTTAATGTGCTATTATAAAATAAAAGTATAAGTTTGATTCTTTGATTCTTTAACTATAAAAGTATCGAAAATAAATTCTTTGAATTTAATAAACATTCTTTCATAACATACGTTAATATTTATCTTTAGTTTCTGTCCATAATTATGTTACAAAAAAATATGGCGCTGGCCTTTTTCAATTTTGGTAACAGATACCTCTTTTGTGATCTCGGGGAACCCTAAATATCGGTTTTGAACGAAATCGGCCCAATAACAAAGAACTTCAATACGTTGCTGGCCTTTTTAGGGTTCCGTAGCCATATTTGGCAAAAACGGAACCCTTATAGATTCGTCATGTCTGTCTGTCTGTCTGTCCGTCCGTATGTCACAGCCACTTTTTTCCGAAACTATAAGAGCTATACTGTTGAAACTTGGTAAGTAGATGTATTCTGTAAACCGCATTAAGATTTTCTTACAAAAATAGAAAAAAAACAATAAATTTTGGGGTTCCCCATACTTAGAACTGAAACTCAAAAATTTTTTTTTCATCTAACCCATAGGTGTGGGGTATCTATGGATAGGTCTTCAAAAATGATATTGAGGTTTGTAATATCATTTTTTTCTAAACTGAATAGTTTGCGCGAGAGACACTTCCAAAGTGGTAAAATGTGTGTCCCCCCCCCCCCCGTAACTTCTAAAATAAGAGAATGATAAAACTAAAAAAAATATATGTTGTACATTACCATGCAAACTACCACCGAAAATTGGTTTGAACGAGATCAAGTAAGTAGTTTTTTTTTAATACGTCATTAATCGTAAATCGCAATTTACCTTTCATTCAATCAACTCAAATATTTAAAAAAAAACATTTAATTTAAAACTTACTACAGGATTGTACGGAACCCTCGGTGCGCGAGTCCGACTCGCACTTGGCCGGTTTTTTTTAATTTTGGTAACAGATACCTCTTTTGAGATCTCAGGGAACCCTGATTTTGAACGAAATCGGCCCAATAACAAAGAATTTCAATATGGCGCTGGCCTTTTTTAATTTTGGTAACAGTTCCCTCTTTTAAGATCTCAGGGAACTCCAAATATCGATTTTGAACGAAATCGGCCTAATAACAAAAAATTTGAATATGGCACTGTCTTTGTACATTTTCCTCTTTTATGATCTCAGGGAACCCCAAAATATATCGATTTTGAAGAAAATTTTCCCAACTAACAAAGAATTTCAATCTGGCGTTGACTTTTAAGATTTATGATCTCATGGAACCCTAAATCGAAATTGAATCGTAATTTTTCGTAATCGTGCTAATTTTTTTTTAATTTTGTTATCAATTTTCTCTGTTGTGATCCCAGGGAACGCCGATATCTGTGACGGCGCCCGAGTCGAATGTATCACATCACTATTCGATTCGGTGAACAGTCGGCTATCGTAGCGGGGTTGCGGGGCAGTGCGGGCGGTATTATGTTACCTTGCGTCCCACGTCTGTATCACCCCCGCGACACGTATTTCTATTTTAAATGAAAGTTTAAAAAATACGACTAACCGGTGAAATGTGATGTTGGAATTATGTTTATTATGATAACGAGAATCATGTTTGCATGTTTCTATGACACATCCTTCTGGAGCGCATGAGGCGCCCGGGCGCCGCGTATTTTTTTAAACGAAAACTTCCTCGCGCGCAGGAGGCGCCCGGGCGCCGCGCCGGTCCAGACGGTTATAAACTGAATTTTGTTAATGATAGAGTTTACTTATGTTTGAACAACTTTGGACCATAGAGAAGCCTATAATGTAGTCTTTACACTGCAACAGTAAAATCGTCAAGTGCGAAAACAAAAAACAAAATATATCTATGGTAAAATGTCATTTGAATCTGTGCCTACATTTTGAGTTTTTTTTGTGTTATTTATTGTTTGATGACAAGTGGTGACAAATACAAATAAAAACTCAATACAATAAGTATAAAAATATATTTTAGTGCAGTGTTAGACTGGATTATCACTGAAATGTAATATCTTTATCGGGAAAATATATTTTTGAAAAATCGCGGTCGTTGACGCATTCTTTCCGTTTATATGTAATTGTTTGTAAACTTCAGCTTCTATAAATCTTCTTCTATACCTTCATAAAGATATATTATAAATAAAGCCAATGCCGTTTACAGAACTATGATAAGTGGTCTGGGTATTTTTTTGTAGGCGTTTTTCTGAAACGTGATGCATGCGGGGTGCGCGAGGGGCGCGCGGGTGGTTCGCGGGTCGCGAAATATGAACCGTGCAAAAAACACAAGGTCAAATGTTTTAGATTCAAAGGGTTAACCATTTTTTCCAGTTTAAAAACGGAATTTCGGTCCCGAGTTCGCGATGGGCGCTCTCAGCGCTAGCGTTCCTTTGACTAAAGGGCTTGCTGACGGAACGATGCTATGATCCTACCGGTGCCTACTGTTCTTGCTTAGAAGCACGCACTCTATAGGCTATACTACCTCTGTGCGTACAAGTATGTTCTTTACGCTTGTGGCGAAGTCCCACGAGACCTACTGAACCCTCGGGAATTTCCGTTCCGACTCGCTTTCGGTCGGGATTCTCCCGGGCGTTCCAATCAGTGAATTCTGAACCCCGACGACGGGAGGCCGCGTACACGCACGGCTAATTCACTCGATACCAATCAATTAATTATTATATTTGTTATATCGTACATAGTCCGTAATTAGTGTTTTAAATCGTTTATCATAATATATCAATAGACTTTGTAACTAAATAAATAATCAACTTTCATAATATAATATTCGTAAATTACATTGGGTTTGTTTAACTTCAATCCTAACATTCCCATAACTGGTGACACCCGACGTTCCCATAAGTGGTGAACCGGCGACGCGTCCCGAACTCTCAAGTGCTTGCATATTTCGAACATTCTTTGTGTGCATAGTGACGAACTTGTTTTATTCCGAAAATAGATTCAGTGTAACAAAAGTTTTTATTTTATTTTAAACAATGGCATCGCAATCCAAGAGTAGCCTCAAACAGCTGGCTACGCATGCGTATAATAATGTGATTGGTACTGCGCCGCAAGTTCATCAGCTGTCCACGTCGAATGATGAAATTAGCGAACTCAAGCAATCAATCGCTAATTTG
Source organism: Erebia epiphron (assembly GCA_963932025.1). Taxonomy (NCBI): domain Eukaryota; kingdom Metazoa; phylum Arthropoda; class Insecta; order Lepidoptera; family Nymphalidae; genus Erebia; species Erebia epiphron. The sequence goes on along the minus strand of OZ009951.1, from coordinate 12,354,269 downwards.
TCGCGCCAAATCGACGAACTTACATCGTCATCGCGATCCCGTTCGAGATCGAATAGCAGCACGAGATGGCGCCGACGTTCCCGTAGCAGATCCAATGATTCTGCGACTAATGCCCACTGCTGGTATCACCGCAAGTTCCAGAGCAAAGCTGCTAAGTGCCGTGACCCGTGCACTTACTCGTCGGAAAACGAAAAACGCAGTCATTGATGGCGGCTAACGATGACTGTCGTGACGTCACACCGAGTCGCGTATTTGTAACGGACAAACACTCTAACGTTAAGTTCTTAATAGACACTGGTGCTGATTTGTGTGTGTTCCCTATTAGAAATGTAAGTTCTTATAAGACAATTGTTAAGAAGACTGACTATAAACTTTTTGCCGCTAATGGTACAGTGATTAATACATATGGAACAATAAACTTAAATTTAAACTTCGGGTTGCGGCGAGATTTTCGCTGGCGTTTTGTAATAGCCGACGTAACCCGACCGATCATAGGCATAGATTTTTTATCATATTATAACCTACTGGTAGATGTAAGGAACCACAGATTAGTTGATAATACGACTACGCTTATTGTAAATGCTAAACCCGTGTTGTCTTCCTTAGAGTGCGAAATTAAGACTGTTACAGGTAATTCTCGTTATCATCAGTTACTCAAACAGTTTCCTGAGGTCACGCGACCCTCTGGTGAGCCAATGGTGCGCGAAGTTAAGCATCAAACGCTGCACTACATACGCACTACGCCCGGTCCGCCGGTGTACAGTCGACCTCGCAGATTGGCACCGGACCGGCTCCGCCGAGCTAAGCGTGAGTTTGAGGATATGGTAAGAGCAGGTATTGCACGTAGATCCGATAGTCCGTGGGCAGCGCCTCTCCATCTAGTACCTAAAAAAGACGGTACTGATCGACCTTGCGGAGACTACAGAGGTATCAACGCTCGAACAGTACCCGATCGATATCCAGTACGCCACATCGCAGATTTTTCCCATAATCTACATGGCTGTACTGTGTTCAGCAAAATTGATTTGGTGCGTGCTTACCATTTGATTCCAGTCAACCCTGCGGATGTACCCAAAACTGCCATAACTACTAGAGATGAGGCGTATATACTAGAACAGGTACAGGGACTAGGTATTTATCGATACTAGGTCGCACCTGTTACCAACTTTTAAAATACTCGATCCACCTAGTCCCAGAGAGGCTAGGTAGTACTTGTGGTCTGTGGTACTTAAAATGACGCGGCACCCGTGGCCCATTCGAAACGTGTCATTTGAATTTGAACCATATTTCGATCATAAATAACACCACGCGCACTCTTTTCACCTTGAAATATGGTTCAAATTCAAATGACTGACACAAGAATTATTTAGGCAAACAGGAGTGCGTGTCGCGTTAGTTTTAATCTTATTGAAATATGGTTCAAATTGAAATGGCACCTTTCGAGCGGGCCGAGTGCAAAAATATACTGTCCTTTTTTAACTATACGACTCCGCAGTCTTTCTATCTTTGTCTGCCACTTGTCGTCTTTGTCACTAGTCGGGACTTTACCAAATACTAAATACTAAATAGTATCCACTAGTCTTTAGTTTTCTGATGTGACTAGTATCAAGAGTATCAAGTACGGTACGGACTCGTGCAAGCCGCGGTTGCCGTATTGATACCTACTCGACAACGTCGTAATCAGCTGTTATGCGCATCGGACTTATTAATCGGTTTTCATAAAGTTTTGTAATGTGGTTAAAGAACTTTGTGCGTAATGATTGTATTGTAGATATAAGATTTAAAAAAAAAAATTATTAAAAAATCTGATTATTCAGAAAACAAAGCAAAAATACCAAAAAAAAAAATACCAAAAAATCTGATTACTTCGAAAAATGAATTGTAATCTTATAAATACGCCAACAATGTCGATAAATCTTCACGTTGACAGTCCAGCCTGTGTAAAGTATGAAGGGAAGATTCCAATTCATTACTAGTGCGTACGTACGTATCTACACGTATTATGGACTATACACGTACACGTACTTTACGTACTTTATGGACTAGGTGGAACAGGTATTTGGATCGAGTATTTCTACGGAATTGGACTAGGTGCACCTAGTACAAAATTTACCTAGTACGACTCATCTCTAATAACTACGCCGTTCGGATTATTCGAGTTTCCGTTCATGAGTTTTGGTCTGAGGAATGCCGCGCAATCGTTTCAGCGGTTCATGGACGAAATCTTAAGGGACCTGGATTTTGCTTTTCCGTATATAGATGACATATTGATTGCGTCACGCGACCACACCGATCACGAATGTCATCTCAAACAGGTTCTAGAGCGCCTTCGAGATCATGGTGCTGTTTTAAACTCCGCTAAAAGCGTATTTGGTGTTCCGGAAGTCGAGTTCCTCGGCTACTTAGTTACGGCAAACGGCACGAGTCCTACGCCAGAAAAGGTAAGTAGCATCCAGAACTTCACACAGCCCAAGACCTTGAAAGAATTAAGGAGATTTCTCGGTATGATTAACTTTTATAGAAGGTACTTACCGAACGCTGCGAAAATCCAAGCACCTTTACACCAACTACTTAGCGGCACGGATACCAAGCCAAACACTCCAATCACTTGGACGGTTGAGCTGGAACAGGCTTTCAACGAATGCAAAAAGAGCCTCGTTGATGCAACACTGCTTGCTCATCCCGATCCTAACGCGGATCTGATGTTGGTCTGTGATGCGTCCGATATCGCCATCGGCGCCGTATTGCAGCAGAAAGTTGAAGGTAATTGTCAACCCCTTGCTTTCTTCTCCAAGAAACTGACCTCTGCTCAACGTAAGTATAGCCCTTTCGATCGAGAGCTTCTCGCAATTTACGAAGCCGTGAAATATTTTCGTTTCATGGTCGAGCTGAAGCCGTTCACGATCTGGACAGACCACAAACCTATTGTTGCTGCGTTTCGTAAAGCGTCTGAAAAATGCTCTCCACGTCAGTTCCGATATTTCGATTTCGTATCACAATTCTCGACCGACGTGCGACACATTTCCGGAGAGGACAACGTCGTTGCCGATGCGCTCTCTCGGACTGAATCTGTTACTGATAGCATTAATTTAGATAAACTCGCTTCTTCAAAAGAAACGGACACCGAGTTGAGACATCTTTTGCACGCTTCTTCTTCGCTGGATTTACAGAAAATAAGAATTTCTGCCTCTAGTGCATGCAAAGCGTATAGCGATGTTTCTGGTCCAAAACCACGTACGTATCTTTCACCTGTTACTTCAGAACCGCCTGCCACCAAGCCTGATACAGTTACTCGCTCTGGCAGACGGGTTAGATTCCTTCGTATGTGAGTAAACTCACATATCATAAGTATGTAGAACCATTTTTAGAGAATACGTTTAGCTATTAATATTGTGCGTAAACTTCTAATATCGCACTGTATCGTTTATTTTTTGTAACCATATAATAGTTTAATTAATACCTAATTAAGTTTTATGTTTAATTTTAATTATAATACTTACTTTTGTAACGAGTGAAACGAATTGTGTAAAAGAACGAATTCTTTATTCGTCATGATCGACCTAAAGGTCTCCGGGGGGGCTGATGTGGCGAAGTCCCACGAGACCTACTGAACCCTCGGGAATTTCCGTTCCGACTCGCTTTCGGTCGGGATTCTCCCGGGCGTTCCAATCAGTGAATTCTGAACCCCGACGACGGGAGGCCGCGTACACGCACGGCTAATTCACTCGATACCAATCAATTAATTATTATATTTGTTATATCGTACATAGTCCGTAATTAGTGTTTTAAATCGTTTATCATAATATATCAATAGACTTTGTAACTAAATAAATAATCAACTTTCATAATATAATATTCGTAAATTACATTGGGTTTGTTTAACTTCAATCCTAACATTCCCATACGCTCAGTAAAATAATAATAATTGCAATCTGTGTTTCATACAGTTGTCTTGCTTCTTTTCAGAGAATAGAGACAGATGAGACAGACTCTGGTTAAGTGTGGGTTAACTAGTCTCTGCTTCTGTGTAGTGTGTCTCTGCTTCAGTCTTTTTCTGGTCGGTGGTTGTTTGTTGATTGTGATTTTGTTGCACAGTTGCAAAAATAATTCAATAAAAGTAATAAAAATACTAGTATTAAAACATTTCTAAATGAATAAAAATGAACGTTATAAAAGGAAAAGGTCCTGTCTTCGATCCGGGTCTTTGCCGCTGTTGTGGTATGATAAAGAAATGCCGTGTTTTGAATGTGGAATACGAGAGTTTTGGCCAGATGGAAATCTATTCGGATATGATATTGGACTGCTTTGGTCTTCTGGTAAGTTGCTGCCTAGATTAGGTGCTGATAAACTGCACCCTGCACCATTCACTTGTAAAGATAGTGAAAAAAACATCTGTTTATATAATGTAACGGGCCCCTGTTTCGTGCTAGTACGTTATTTCGTTAGTTTTATTTCTATCGTAAAAAATAGGCAATTTAAATAATATTTATTTTAATTCTATTTTTGTACAAAATCACATATTTTATGCTGTCTACGAATAAAACAACTTACAATTTGGCTACTAAACTGAAAGAAATATGACGCTCGAAATTCTCAGTCGGCCACGAACATCTGTGTGTTTATTACTTGTCACAGTAAGGTTAGCGCTCGTGGGTGGGCTATAGTCATAGAGGTAGTATAAGGTAAAGAGTACTACTATCGCACCGCACTCCTTGTGCGCGGCGTAGGCAAGTGAACTATAGCTACTAATATTTATAGATATGTAAAAAATAGGGATGGGCAATAGTGAGCTGCAAGTGCGAAGTCGATAAAATACATCTGAACGGTACGGTACCTATTGTTTGTGTTTGTTTGTACCCTATCATACCAATATTGTGAAAGTGTGTTTGTTTGTTGGTCTGTTCAATCACGCCTCAATAGAGCAACGCAAGACGTGATTATTTGCATGGGTATAGTTGAGGACGTGGAGAGTGATATTTATCCCGGAAAATTAAAGCGGTTCCGTGGGAATTAAAAAAAACTTATTCCACGCGGATTAAGCCGATATGTTTTTTAATGATCAATCGTATATCCATACTAATATTATAAATGCGAAAGTGTGTCTTTCTGTCTGTCCGTTCGTCTGAAGCCCGCGACTTCGTTCGCGTGGATTGTTTTTTTATTCCCGCGGGAACTCTTCAATTTTCCGGGATAAAAAGTAGCCTATGTCCTTCCCCGGTATATAACCTGTCTCGGTATCAAATTTAATCAAAATCGCTTAAGTAGTTGGGCGTAACTGACAGACAGACACACATTCGCATTTATAATATTAGTATGGATTGATGTATATCCGATGTATATCGAATGCATAAAATATGTAAGAAAAGATTCAAACCTGTGTTTTAATGTGCAATTATAAAATAAAAGTATAAGTTTGATTCTTTGATTCTTTTACTATAAAAATATCGAAAATAAATTCTTTCTCGTACGTTAATATTTATCTTTAGTTTCTGTCCATAATTATGTTTCAAAAAATTAAATTGTTTGAAATTAATAACCAGTCTTACGCACCTAACCAACAGGCAACACTTAACAAAATTACAGCTAGAATATTTATCTTTCTATAATATTTATCTTTAGTTTCTGATCATAATTTGAGTAACAAAAAAAAATTTCAATACGGCTGGCCTTTTTTAATTTTGGTAATAGATACCTCTTTTGTGATCTCAGGGAACTCTATATATCGATTTTGAACGAAATCAGCCCAATAGCAAAGAATTTAAATATGGCGCTGGCCTTTTTCAATTTTGATAACAGATACCTCTTTTGTGATCTCAGGGAACCCTAAATATCAATTTTGAACGAAATCGGCCCAATAACAAAGAATTTAAATATGGCGCTGGCCTTTTTCAATTTTGATAACAGATACCTCTTTTGTGATCTCAGGGAACCCTAAATATCAATTTTGAACGAAATCGGCCCAATAACAAAGAATTTAAATATGGCGCTGGCCTTTTTCAATTTTGATAACAGATACCTCTTTTGTGATCTCAGGGAACCCTAAATATCGATTTTGAATGAAATCGGCCCAATAACAAAAAAATTCAATATGGCGCTGGCCTTTTTTAATTTTGGTAACAGATACCTCTTTTCTGATCTTAGGGAACCCTAAATATCGATTTTGAACGAAATCGGCCCAATAACAAAAAATTTCAATATGGCGCTGGCCTTTTTTAATTTTGGTAACAGATACCTATTTTGTGATCTCAGGGAACCCCATATATCGATTTTGAACTAAATCGGCCCAATAACAAAGAATTTCAATATGGCACTGGCCTTTTTTAATTTTGGTAACAGTTACCTCTTTTAAGATCTCAGGGAACCCCAAATATCGATTTTGAATGAAATCGGCCTAATAACAAAAAAATTGAATATGGCGCTGTCTTTGTACATTTTCCTATTTTGTGATCTCAGGGAAACCCAAAATATATCGATTTTGAAAAAAAAAATCCCAACTAACAAAGAATTTCAATCTGGCGCTGACTTTTCGAAACCCTAAATCGAAATTGAATCGTAATTTGAACGAAATCGGATCAGCAATAACAAATTTCAAAACCTATGGCGCTAACTTTTTTTAAATTTTGTTAACAATTTTCTGTGTTGTGATCCCAGGGAACAGCGATATCTGTGCCGACGCCCGAGTCGAATGTATCACATCACTATTCGATTCGGTGAACAGTCGGCTATCGTAGCGGGGTTGCGGGGCGGTGCGGGCGGTATTATGTTACCTTGCGTCCCACGTCTGTATCACCCCCGCGACACGTATTTCTATTTCACATGAAAGTTTAAAAAATATGACTAACCGGTGAAATGTGATGTTGGAATTATGTTTATTATGATAACGAGTATCATGTTTGCATGTTTCTATGCCACATTAACCATTTTTTCCAGTTTAAAAACGGAATTTCGGTCCCGAGTTCGCGATGGGCGCTCTCAGCGCTAGCGTTCCTTTGACTAAAGAGCTTGCTGACGGAACGATGCTATGTTCCTACCGGTGCCTACTGTTCTTGCTTACAAGCACGCACTCTATAGGCTATACTACCTCTGTGGCTATAGTATACTCGCCGCGACGGAGGGGGAAGGGGAGGGGGGGAGGGGAGGGGGGGTGGGGGGATATACCCCCCCTCCAAGTAAAACGTTTCGATTATTAGTACTTTCCGAGATATTAATTTTTTTTAATTTTGAGGTTAGTTTTCCTGCTTAACTCTGATAACCTAAATACCTTGTGTTTTAGGTAGTGGGAGAGGTTAATTTCCTAATTGGAATGGGCTACGCCAAAAGACTCGCTTCGTCGCCCCTGAATGAAGCTTCGCCTACTCGACCTTCGTTTCGCTGCGGAGGTCGCCGGCTCGTTTCGCTCGCCTCCTCCCCCCTTCGCTCCACTCGGCCTCGTAGGCTCGCTTCATTCAGGACCTCCTACGCGAGCTTCTGGCTACGCGCTTAAAAAAAACACTCTAGGGGTAGGGCAGACAAGACTGCGTGGAGTCGGGGTGTGCCGAATCGGTTTTGTGTATCATATGCTCAAGTACCTAAATATACATATAATAACCTACCTTTATACCTTTTTAGTTAAATAATTAAACCTATAACCTTTAAACGTTTTTTTTAACCTTAAAACCTTCAAACTGAAATGCGCAAAACGAAGACTCATAGGTTAGATTAAAGATTTGAATTCTGGCGCCAATGCACGCGTTCCGTTTTTCCAATAATCGGTACACATATATTATGATTATTAATCGATTATTAACATTTTATGTTTGGAACGGATCTTCGGATTTTCGGTTACGTAAACCGAAACTTATTTACGTCAACTAAACGTCAAAAGTCTGTAATCTATGGCAAATGTCGTAAAAAATAGTGAAAAGTGGTGGAAATTTGCGATTTTCAAAAAATTATTGCTCGAAAAGTATTAGAATTCGAAGTAAAATATTTTAGTGCAAGGCTTACCACATCAAGGTCTTTCTGTAAAAAAAATATGAACATCCAACTCAGCGGCGAGTATACTATAGCTGAGCCGTGTTCCATAACAATTGATTAGAATCGGAAAAAGTTATATGCAAGCAAAGAATTCCTTCCGAATTGCAATAAATCGACTTACGAACTACCTTGTTATACTTTTCCCGAAGTTTGTGAATAAATGTATAGTGGAAGGCTGGTAGGACAGAACACTTTTAATGCAATATATTAATTATGTTCTTTAATAAACCCAAGTTTCAAACAAAAGAGAAAAGTTTTTTTAAATTTTTAGTTTCAAGTAGGTTAATACCTGATAAAAGCTATACGGATATTAAACTTGTTCCATCATGGCATAAGTTTGTTCCAGCTGTCCCACCTAGACGGCAATATGTCTCAGCGGCTAGTGTGCGCCACGTGTGTGAAGCGCCTGAGAGATGCTCTCGCGTTCAAGCGGCAGACTCTGCAGTGCGAGGAGGCCTTCCTGCAAGCGTGCCTGTGCGCTGACAGCCAAGGTGGGTTTCTTTTGTTGTACTTGTAGCTCAAACTTCACTAATTTAGGCGGCATCGTCTGATATAAATATTAGTATGGTAATAATATTATGATGAGATAATAAGTTGCCCATACATCTAGCAAGAACATCTTTGTTAAGGATGTGGGACGAGTAGTGGTATGTACTCGTCCACACCAATTAGATCTTCCTCCATGCTGGGGTTGTGCCCGGGAACCTTTCTGGTCCGACCGCTATAAGTTTGAATGGTCAATTTAAATAGCGCTAATCTCAGAAAACTTCGATATCGTGATTCAGGCTTGTGTGTAACTTCTAAGTTTTCAGTTGATTATCTTATTCTGTGGTGTAGATACAATTAGGGTGGAGTGCGCCGACTTCTGTTTAAACGATATTTAGGTAATCGGCTGATTATTCTTCAACACCGTTTAAACAACCGTTTAAATATTTACTGTTCACGACGTTATTTTGAACGACGATCATTAAACCAGGCAATAAACAACCATTCACAGCAAATTGACATGAACTGAACGAATGGTAAAAGCCAACACATTTGCGTAGTCTCATTGTTTTAACTGTTCATGCTGACGTACTGTGACGTTTATATTTAGTAGTATAAAATAAAATGCTATCAACATGAAAAGTATAACGACACCATTGGGGAGGATAAACTACGCTGTAGTTCTGAATTTGGACAGGTAATACGGTGTCATGGCCCCTATTGTTTTGAACTGACAAGATATTTTGAATTGTGCCAGATGTGGCGTGTTGAGTTGCAGAAATTTGAAATTATTGAAAACACAGCTAAGCATCAGCCAAGTGATTTTTGTGGTTCTCTGCACAGTTTTTTTTAAATTTTGTAAATATGGAAGGCCAATAGAAGCGCACTCTCAATTTCACCAGTGACGGAAGCTCATTATTTAAATACTAGGGGTTCGCCCCGGATTCACACGTGTAGCACTCATCATAATAGTCCATACCCAATAATAGCCAGTCGGTACTGGGCAGCAAATCAGGTTTTACATTAGCACTGCGATATCTTTTCACCCCGCCTGCCATTGCATGTCGCGGCACATAATTCTATTGCGCGTTACTTTACTTCTATGATATCTTCAAGATATTAATCTGAATTAAATGGTGTAAAGGGCGAATTTGGTCTATAATAAATACTTGAGATGAGAAACCACTTTATTTTGATAAGGATTTGACGACCTCCGTGGCGCAGTGTTGAGCGCTGTTGCCTGAACGTGCGGAGGTCCCGGGTTCTATCCCCGGCAGGGTTTGGAACTTTATAATTTCTGAATTTTCCCTGGTCTGGCCTGGTGGGAGGCTCCGGCCGTGGCTAGTTACCACCCTACCGGTAAAGACGTGCCGTCAAGCGATTTAGCGTTCCGGTACGATGCCGTGTAGAAACCGAATAGTGGTATGGGTTTAATATAACTGCCATGCGCCTAACAGGTTAGCCCACTACCATCTTAGGCTGCATCATCACTTACCATCAGGTGAGACCGCAGTCAAGGGCTAACTTATAGTGGATAAAAAAAAGGATTAATACAATGTCAGTAAAACACCTTGGAAAGTAAAGCTTTGTTTCAGAACAAATTTTAAAATCATAAAAATGGGTAATATTATATGAGACAACCTTAAAAGATAGATATATGCTATTGCGGACTTTTTTTAGAACTTTTTGAGAGGAACAATTCCACCATACATTGCTTTCGTGTAACTTTTACTATTTACGCAGCGCACGCCACGGAAGCTCTCAGATGAGACGATTTTTTCCGACTTCATTCACATTATTGCAATTTTCGTTTTTGAAAATAAAATATAGCCTATGTTACTCGCTGATAAAGTAGCTATTCTATAAAGAATTTTTAAAATCGGTTGAGTAGGTGTTGATATTGTCCACTAACAAGCAAACAAACAAATCTTTCCTCTGTATAATAATATTAGCCAATAATAATATTAATAATATTTGACAAATGTCAAAATGTAGTAATCGGCGTTTAAACGACCCCTCCGAGCTCGGTTACGTTAAACAGCCGATCAAGCGTTGTAAACAGTGGTTGGGTTGTGGTGAACAGTAAAAAAGATTTAATCAGTCGATTATCTGATAATCAGCCGATGAAAAAGTCGGTGAACTCCACCCTTAGCAATGTCTAGTTTGCACCGTGGTTACCACTACAAGGACAAAAACTTTTTTTAACAGAGAGTGAAGTAAAACCTGAGCAGACTGAGTCTAAAATCGATGTGGCAGTTAAAATGGAACCAGTGGTCGAGCCGGGCGACACAGAACCGGTCATGGACGCGCTCGCCGACGATATCAGCTGTGAGTACCCAATTTGTAACATAGGATTTAGCCTGCGAGAGACAGATAGAATACAAGTTATATTTATCTCATTATCTGGTAGGCTTTTCTGAAGTTTCACACTTTTTTATATATATTTTCTTCATTTTTTGATATTCGTCAAATTTTTTTGCGGGAGAACAGACAGACTAATACGATTGTATGGGGAAACCGCTGTTGTGGTTATTCACGTGAATTTTAACAAGGACTTTACAAGGACATATAACTGTCAAGCCGCCAGGCCAAAATGAATCACTGGCTAGCAAACTGGCTATGTACTTCAAAAATAGTCCAATTTTCCGGTTGGCTCAAAACCAGCCAGTCAAAATCGGAAACCTTAGCAAATTTTCTGTTCACTATTTCGAACGATGACCTTACATTTTTCTTGTCAGCAAAGAATCGACATTCGACAACTGTCAAAATCAAAGACCAGCGACTTTGACATTAACGTTTTGTTTTATTTACGCTTTTATGGCCCCGGATTCCAGTTCGTCCGAAGAACATTGAAAGCTACTTCGCGACCAATGATCGGGCGCGAACAACCGCCCTCCCGTATAAAACTTAATAAAACTGCCATACCCCTAACAGGTTATTCCGCCACCACCTTTGCATCATCACTTACCATCAGGATAAAAAAAATTACCTGACCTACGACCTAACAGCCCACCCTGACAAACTTATTCAATCAATCAATTAATTAATCAAATACATATTCATTTATTCAATTTAGATAAACTGTATAAACATACATAGGACATATCGACGTCAATTACTTACTTATAAAACATGATGGTGATAATTATAGTTACGGTATCTTAAAACTAAAGCTAGGAGGGTTCCAAACGCGCCCTGGTCTGAGAAGAGCCCACAACAAACATAGCTGGTTTTTTTTCATTATCACCATCCCACAAATCATCTTAACTAAAGAACTATCACAGCCATTAGAGCAAATTATTGCCAAGCTTCCCTGTCATTTAAGTAATCCTTTACATGGTACTAAGATTTTTCAATGAGTTTACGTTTTATATTAACTTTGAACTTATATTCAGAGTCAACAGCCTTCTGTCCAACATTCAGTCTTTGGCGGATTATAGCAAATTACTATAAAACTTCTAGTTTCTTCATTTCCGCCGAATGTATTCCCTGCCCCGTATAAGGTACCTTTAAGGCAAGCGCGCTCCAACCTAGACCTCAGCATTACTTTGTATTAAGCATGATTGTCGTCAAGCGCATGCCTATTCTTTGATTTAAAAAAAAAAGAATAAATTTCCCTTGGTTATCTGACCTACGACCTAACAGCCCACCCTGATAAACTTATCCTACTTATTTAGATGACTCAAAGCCCGTAGTGGACGCAGTGCCGTACGACTCCTCCAACGAAGACATGCCTCTGCAGGTCCTCGTCGCGAACAAGACGCAACGGATGCTCCGGGACAGCTGCGGAGACGTTCGCAAGCGGACCATCGACAGGCCGAGTATGTATATTCAACAATGGTTCTGGAGGGTGAATTGCCCGTACAAACGTAATACCAAAGTAATTTGTAATTCGAGAATATTTCCACAACATTATTATTAAGATTGAACTTGTATTTATCCAGGTCTCTGGATAATTATGTTTTCAATATACTTTCCCAAAATTAAATGTAAGTGCATTGCGTTTTGCATGTTTTTACGACATAAATGACATGTTTTCTCCTGTTTTGTTTCATATTAAAACCAACGATATCTTACGTACTAATTGATCAGGAACATAGTAGTCCGGTCAAAATAGACATTTCAATTTACAAAAACTCCGACAGAGCTGAATTTTGCTAGAGACCTTGGGTACACCCGTAGAAATAAAGTGCTAAAAATCCCCATCGATCACATGTGTGCTAAAAAAGTTATTCAAGGTCAAAGGTCAAAATTTTCGGTTTTTTAGATTTTTCTCTAAAACGGTAAGTTTTATCAAGTTATAGCTCAGACAAAAATTGCAGATCATAAAATTATCTACAAAAAAAGTCTTAATACTTTTTTTCCTAACAATCACCATTCTTAAGATATCGCGATTCAAAAATGGAAGGTGTTACATTCTACATTATATGCACACATTTCCACACCCCCTGTGAGGTAGTGTATCTGACGCGTATTTTTAACGCTACAATCAATTTTTCTCTCAACAGCGAACAGAAATATATTCTTCAAAAAGTTTATCTGCTTATCCAAAATGCCAAAACCATATTTTATTTTTACATGCGATAACCCGCTGAGATACTACATCAGCAATGTTCAGAAGGGGTAAAAATCAGTATTTAAATTATTTGAGAAGAAGGATTTAATTGATTGCGCTCAAGTATTTGCAGAAATTGACTCTTCTCCTCAAGCGATAATTACCAAAGGAATTCTCTTTCTCCTTGCTGTTTATGGGGCTCCAAAAAAAAATTATTCTATCGACAAGTATAGATATTTAACATTTGCAAAAAATACACGGAATAAGAAACAAGTACAACTAGCTTGCCTTCCTCCAACATCAGCTTCTACTCATCAACACTTGTATCGAGTGTACTATTAAGTTCAGACATGGCTAAGCAATAAACTGAACCCCGAAGACTGGGGCTGGAAATTAACAGATAATGCTTTGGAACCGATTCCAACTATACTCCCACCTGCTCCGGAAAAGCTCCTAAACATTATTTTTTGCAATTGCAAAAAAGGTTGAAGTGCTAAATGTGGCTGTAGGGGTCAGTCTTGCTCGAATGTTCAATTGAATCCAATAGACGAAGATTCATATGATATCGATGAAGAGGCAGCTGATTCATCTTCAATTGAACAATTTATGAACATCCAGCAAGAAGAAGAGGAAGAAGAAGAAGAAATCGAAGAAGACATGACTGTTGAAGTCGAATTTTAACGTATGAATCTGATTAAAATATTTTACAGAAATCAGAACTACAGTGTAAAATAATGAATCACCTCTATCAATATCAATATCAATAGTAAATACAATATTTTCCCGTAAAACTACATCATAACAGATCGTGGAGTAGGCCTACTGAGGAAACCACCTTTTTTGTAGATAATTTTATGATCTGCAATTTTTGTTTGAGCTATAACTTGATAAAACTTACAGTTTTCGAGAAAAATCCAAAAAACCGAAAATGACCTTGAATAACTTTTTAGCACACATGTGATCGATAGGGATTTTTGGCACTTTATTTCTACTGGTGTAGCCAAGGTCTCTACCAAAATTCAGTTCTGTCGGAGTTTTTGTAGGTTAGGTTAGGGTTCGACATAAATAAACAGGTAATGGTTAGGTTAAGTTTATCGGGTTAATATACCTGACAGATTACAATCTAACGGTTTTGCAATCTTACCGTGACATATATATATATATATATATAAATATGTGTCTTCATTTGAGATCTATAGAGCCTACTTTGACTTAGCTCTAACTTAAGACTGAGTTAAAATGAGACAGATTTATTATACACAGGTAAGTCCATCCCGTTTTAACTCTAAGAAAGCCTGAGCAAAGTCAAAGTACGCTCTATAGATCTCGGTATTAGTGTGAGATCTATAGACCATATTTTGACTTAGCTCTAACTTAAGACTGAGTTAAAATGAGACAGATTTATTATTCACACATAATTTCATCCCGTTTTAACTCTAAGAAAAGCCTGAGCAAAGTCAAAGTATGCTCTATAGATCTCAGCATTTGTAGCTCATATATATGGTGATACGGTCCACCCTCACTTGAAATTCTGAGCTTAGTAATAAGCAGATTCCTTTTTCTGTGGGTTGAATTAATGTATCTTTTCCAGAGATACCCATGTCGAAACTGCAACAGCGCATGCGCGAACGAGACCCGACATACATAACAGAGACGAATATCCTCACCATAGTGGAGTACTCATACGTCTGCCCCTTCAAATGCCGCCACAGCCACCTCCTGTGCTTTTACTGTGGCCAGAGCTACGCAGACCCCCAGCTGTTAAGAGAACACACCCTCGAAGTGCACAACCCCAAGAGATTCAAAGTGACCGGCCACAAAAACATGCTCAAAGTGGACCTAACCAGGATAGACTGTAGGCTGTGCCCCGAGAAAATCGATTCCCTGGACGATTTCAAAAAACACATATCCAGTGTTCACAATAAGAAGTATTACTTCGGTGGTCGCGAAATGATCCTTCCGTTCCGTTTAAACAAACACGAATACAAGTGTGCTTTGTGTGATGCCGCGTTCGCTTACTTCCACGCGTTAAACAAACACATGAACGAGCATTACAGCAATTATATGTGCGAGACTTGCGGTCTGGGCTTTGTGGACCGCGCCCGTTTTCTGATGCACCAGCAGAGGCACGAGCAGGGGGACTTCCCGTGCCGCGAGTGCGGGAAGGTGTTCCGCGCTCAGTACAACAGGGAGCTGCACGTGGACCGAGTGCACAGGAAGCGAGGTGAGTGAACAGACAAACACATGAACGAGCATTACAGCAATTATATGTGTGAGACTTGCGGGCTGGGCTTTGTGGCACTTTTTTCTTTTATCCGTAGTTTTAAGTGATTATCATACTTAAAACTAATGGAGGATGTGAATTTTAGGTATTATGGAAGACCCTCTATTTAATCTATATCTATACTATTATTATAAATGCGAAACTTTGGATGGATGGATGTATGGATGTTTGTTACACAATCTGAATGGATCTGGATGAAATTTGGCACAGAGATAGATTATAGTCTGGAATAAACTTTTATCCCGGAAAATTAAAGAGATCCTGGGGGAACCGAAAAACCTCAAATCACGCGGACGAAGTGTCAGTAATCAATAAGTAAGAACTTATTTTTGACACCCTGCATCATCCCTGTTAACGTTGTCCCTATCTCTCGCATCTTCCGACATCCACGAATAACGACTGTAGGACTTTGTTGAGGCGGAGCGAAGGAGTCACGAGTCATTTGTGTTTGCAGGGCGCGTGTACTGTTCCTCTCTATCGCACTTTCTAACATCTATTTTTATTTGAAAAGAGTCTTATTCCACAACGTCCGTAGGACTTTCTTGAGGCGGAGCGAAGGTGTCACCAGTCATTTGTGTTTGCAGGGCGCGTGTACTGTCCTAAATGCGACGCGCGGCTCATGACCTACCCTCAGAAACTGAAGCATCTGAAGGAGGTCCACGGCGAAGCGCCCATGGCCTTCCCGTGTAATATGTGCGACAAGGTATGTTTTTTTTAAAGGAAACTTCTTTAGAATCGTTGTGATTTGTATGGGGCGTGGGTCCGGTTCATTTACAAGTAGAGAAATGAAAGAAAAAAAATACTAGACCAGTTTTGATCGTTCAACTCTACGAATTCGCCGTTATTTCAGTGGTGAAATTATTTAATTTTTCCACGATAAGCAACACTAAACATGAGTGGGTAACAATGACGTTTCCAAAAGAAAAATACGATATTTTGACAGTGACTGTCAGAAATGACATTTGATACATTTCGCGCCTACTGCCTTCTCTATGGCTGAAGGTTGCCATCTTGGAAACGTATCGAAAACTTGAAATACATTTTTATTTTTTTCACTTTATACTGTACTATTCTAAATTTTTATATTTTTAATACACTCTATATATTTTTCTCTATTCATGGTAGAGTGTACAAAGAGTCCACTAAAAATGAACCTTCTCTTTTTAATTTATTTTAAGCGAATTAAATTGCTTGGCGGCACGTATTTGCCTGTAGGGTGGTAACTAGCCACGGCCGAATCCAGCATTTTCTATAATCGTCCAGCGGCCGATTATTGGAAATTGCATGCGTGCTGCTAGATAAGAGCAAATTTTGACGTATTGTTTTTTTTAAATATTGAAGAAAGTAAGAGAAAGGAAACATTAGGGTGCTTTTCCACCAGAGATGTGCTATGTTGCTAAGCTACAGATGTGTGTTTAACTCACTAATAGTCGAGCGCTTGATTTTCATAGCTAAGATCGCTAGATGACAGATCAAGCGCTCCTATTGGTGGGTTTGACACACATCCGTACCTCAGTAAAGTAGCACGTCAATGGTAGAAAGGCAGCCTTACACTCCTTTTTTTGGACAGTCAGTACAGATATGAGATAGATGTACAATATTTAAGTAATACAGTATACCAATCAGGGCTACCGCGTTTAAATTCGCCGCTAGGGGCGCTAGTGTAGTGTGAGGTCCCCGAAATGTCAAATACCACTGGGCTTTTATCGCGGGTCTAATTATTTAATTAATGTTATGAATATTTAGCAATAACCGATTAATTATGGAAGATGTAAGATACGTGCCAAAGAATGCCAGTGCTCTGTGCTTTGAAAGCGTAGCTAAGAAAAATAGGTGCAAAATTAAGCGGATTCTTTCGAACAGCTAATTCATAGGTTAGTATTTCCCTGGTTCCTGTATGTTTACTATTTAAAAAAGAGTTCTTTTTTTCACAAATATGCTTGTTTACCGAATATACAGCTATACTTCAGGACCTTACTCGCAAGTGGCGCCAACTAGTGAGCATAAAAACGGTAGCCCTCATTTGTTTAGTATTGTGTATTTTTATAATTTTATTAAAATATATTATTTTCGTACCTATACATATTCTACCACTTTACAATTTGTACAGTTTGTGTAATTTGTTCCACCACTTTACTCACTGTCAAGGAAGGCTGGAGAGATTTATATTTTTAGAGATAAGCTTTACCTTTGTCCACTTTTTTTATTCTTTTTAAAATAAATTAATTTTGTAAAAATTAATTAAAAATAATAATAATATACTTATATTAAATTAATACTAATACTAATAATAATATACTAATAATATATATTGTAATTATATACTTATACTAATATTATAAATTCGAAAGTTTGGATGGATGTATAGATGTTTGTTTGTTACTTAATCACGCCAGAGCGGCTATACGGATCTGGATGACATTTGGCACTTTGATAGATTATAGTCTTGAATAGCATATAGGCTACTTTTTATCCCGGAAAATTAAAGGGTGCGGGAACCAAAAACCTCACTCCACGCGGACGAAGTCGCGGGCATCAGCTAGTAAATAAATAAATATTTGTTCGGCAGGTGTGCGAGACCCGGCGGCAGCTCACAATACACGGCCGCAAAGCGCATCTCAAGGACTTCAGGCGAGTTTATATGATAAGGCCTTTGCACCGGAGACGTGCCACAGTACAGAGTACTACCACTTTTAAAAATTCGTTTGCATACTGTCTTTATGGAAGATCACTGCTATATACTAACAGATTTACATGCTGAGTGAAGACCATTTTAGGGATCAAGTCACTTTTCGCGTTTTTTTTTCTCTTTATGTTATTTATATGTATACGTCTTGTATTATTTATTTCTTAAACTTGTTTCCCTTTTTTTCTCTTACCATAAAGTTCCATTAAAATATAATGGTAACTTCATTGTCTACTACCATCTAGCCTATGGGCTATGACTTGTTTCCCTGAATAAAGATTTCTTTCTTTCAACGATTCGATGATGATTCCAGGTACGAATGCCAGTGTTGCGGTCAGAAGTTCTTCACGCGTTTCGCGCTCACCAACCACATGCCAACGCACACAGGCGAACGCAACTACAAGTGTAAAGTGTGCGAGAAGACGTACCCGCGCCTCAAAACGCTCAAAGACCACATCCGCATACACACCAACGACCGGCGTTACCGCTGCCACGTGTGTGGACAGGCCTTTATACAGAACTGTAGCCTCAAGGGTCACATGAAGACCCAGCACCCGGAGTATAGCTAATTTATTGTAATAAAAAAAACTACAACTGCTAAGTCTAATTTATTGTATTTAAAAAAAAAAATAAGACGTACCCGCGCCTCAAAACGCTCAAATACCACATCCGCATACATACCAACGACCGGCGTTACCGCTGCCACGTGTGTGAGCAGGCCTTTATACAGAACTGCAGCCTCAAGGGACACATGAAGACCCAGCACCCGGAGTATAGCTAATTTATTGTAATAAAAAAAACTACAAGTGCAGTCTAATTTATTGTAATAAAAAAAAATAAGACGTACCCGCGCCTCAAAACGCTCAAATACCACATCCGCATACACACCAACGACCGGCGTTACCGCTGCCACGTGTGGACAGGCCTTTATACAGAACTGTAGCCTCAAGGGCCACATGAAGACCCAGCACCCGGAGTATGGCTAATTTATTGCAATTTAAAAAAAAACTTCAAGTGCAGTCTAATTAATTGTAATTTTATGCGTGTAATAAAATGTTTGTATATTTACGTCTGGGTTTTCTTCTAAACGAGTATGTATTCACTCTCTGCGGCGTATTTTTCATTTCAATTCAATTTATTTATTTCAGACTAGCGGACGCCCGCGACTTCGTCCGCGTGACATAAGTTTTTTAATTCCCACAGGCACTCCTTACTTTTCCGGTATAAAAAGAAGCCTATGTCACTCTCCAGGTATTCAACTATACCCAATACCCATGCAAAAAATCACGCCGATCCGTTGCTCTGTTGCGTTGTGATTGACGGACAAACTCCCTATTTGACTTTCTTGGGGGTAGAAATGTTATAAATTGTGAAATCCGTATTTCATCCTTTTTAACCGGAACCCCAAATACCAAGTTTCATGGCTATAGCTAGAAAAACGACGGAATTTCATAAAACTTTCAACCCCTATTTAATCCCTTTGGGGGTGGAATTTTTAAAAATTGTTACACACGTCCTTCTTATTTTTTTACCGAAAACCAAAATACCAAGTTTCGCAGATATAACTTGAAAAATAACTTGTAAAATAAAAGACTTTCATACAAACTTTCAACCCCTATTTTACCCCTTTGGGGGTGGAATTTCGAAAAATCCTTTCTTAGTGGATACCTACTCTTTACAAAGAACACACCCTCCAAATTTCATGTCTCTAGGACCAGCGGTTTAGGCTGTGCGTTGATATATAAGTCAGTCAGTCAGTCAGTCAGGACTTTGAATTTTATATATATAGATAACATTACTGAAGGTCGTGACCCCTTTCCATTAATCAAATAATATTAGGAGTTTTCTTGGGATAATTTAATGCGGTGGGTTCCCACGTCCTTCCGCATACGACTCTACTAAGACTTAAGTAAGAATATGTAATGAAACTCTTAGGTTTTTGTAACGATTAGTATCAGATGTTAGTGATAAACGAAAGGACCAAATTAGAACCTCCAAATCGGTCACCCATCCAGTAACGATTTTCCACTGTACGATTATAGTCCCAATTTTAACATTGCTATTTCGATTGAACATTTTTTTGCGCGTTCGAATACATCGACGTCAACGTAAAATCGACCCAAAAGCGCTTTAAGTCACAAATTCAGTACAACCGATTTTAATTTCGAAACGTTTTGCTGGCTGTGAATACATACACTAAATTGAGCTCTACGCTAATGCAGCTAAGGTTAATTTACTTTGACGCCAAATGTCAGTGTATTCAAACTAGGACTAAGCGTACTGTATAACTATGAATAAAACAACGGAAATAAAATATTTACTAAAGTACTTTATTGTAAACATTATATTTACATTATGCGTGTTATATAATAACACTCTGTATTTGTACACCACAACACAAAAATATAAAGAACACAAATACACAGAAAATACTAAGAAGGAAGTAGAATACAAAAGGCGGTACTATCGCTTAGAAGCGATCTCTGCCAGGCAACTTTAGAATTACGATAATAATATATTAAATAAATAAAAATCAATTACGGCTGGACCGATTTTGATGGATTTTTGTGGTCCCGGGATGGTTTATATTCACCCAGCAGGGGGCGCTGAAATCGGGTTCTTGGTTCAGGACAGGACATCTGCCGGGTCCACCAGTCCAACAATCATTTTAGACCAGTCAAATTATATTTTTCCAAAGAAAAAATTGTTAACAGGATGGGAACAGTTGGAAATGGTAAAGTAGCGTATAATAAACGTAAAAAAAAATGCGTGAGCAGGGGTGTTTCCAGATATATTTGGGGGGTGAAAAGGGGGGGAATTTTGGATTTTTGCGATTTCCGGCGAAAGTTGACGTCGGAGAGAAAAGTGCACAGTAAAAAAGTTGTAGATCATACAAAGATCTACGGGCAGCGGGAGATTTAAATAAAAGATCATTATTCGATTTACATGTCCTTAGTAATACTTACTGTTAAAAATTGAAATATCTAATCAAATAATGAAAAAAAGAATCTTTTGTATTTTTTTCCGTACAATTGAATAGTGCAATTAGTTTTAAAGAATTATTTGAAAATTAAAACAAATTATTAACATTTAGTAAAAAAAGATGGTTGCAAAATTCATTTTTTGATTTTTCCAATTTTTGAGCATGTTTCTAAATGGAGTCTATTTTTTTTTTATTATTTCACAAGAAAGTATAACTCAAAACGATAAAATTGCTGAAAGAAGTCTCTACGACAATTTCCAAAGGAGAATTTTAATTTGAAAAATATTTTTTTGGGCCGAAAAACGTGATTATCTCGGAAGTCTCTTAATATTTTTGTCTAAAAAAATTTGTGAATATTTCAGACACAAAAAGGTAAACTTTCAAAATAAAATTATTTTTGTGTAAATGAAAAATAAAAAACGATAAAAGCGGTTTTTCGCATTTTACTCAGAGATTTTGAGGTTATGTGAAAAAATCATTCATACAAAAGTTGTAGATCTATAAGATCTACACACTTTTCTCTCCAACGTCAACTATCGCCGGAAATCGCCAAAATTTCACCCCTTTTCATCCCCCAAAGATATCTGGAAACACCCCTGCTCACGCATTTTTTTTTTTACGTTTACTAGCTGACCCGGCGAACTCTGTTCCGCCTTGAAGGCAATAAATAAGCCGATTTTCGAATTTAGTAAGTTAATTTTTTCTTAAAAAAAAAATTAAGTACATTAATCATTTATTATTGTTTCTGCATTTCAGTACATAGGTTGCTCTTCACTTAAGTACCTTGTGATACACGACATTTTTTGTTTTCTTATCAGGCGCAAAAACAAGCAACGCAGATGGTCTTCCGACCCGTGAACATGCCACATTTAATTGACCATGGGAAAAACATGGATGTTCTAGATTCAAACCACAAACTTTTAAGGATTGGCCTTGTGATTTGTTGATGGTCATGGCAAATGCAAGACGGATCGGAAATTGAAGTCTTTTAAATTCAAACGGCAAATCGGTTGGGATCATCGGATCATCATCATCATCATCAAATTGTCATCCATTCGTCCATTACATAGCTGTCAATTGTGTTTTGTTATTCCAAGTCTGATTCTTTTTTGTTATACCACGTTTTAGTGACTGATGTTTTGTGTCAACTCACGCGGGAACACTGTCGAACGGAATAAATAGTATCCTATGTCCGTCTCCTGGCTCTAAGCTACCTCCTCACCAATTTTCAGCCATATCGGTAAAGCCGTTCTTGAGTTATAAATTGTAACGAGCGAGGAGCGGGGAGCGAGAGAGAGGGGTAGCAGTGAGGAGTAGAGGTGAGGTGAGGTGAGGTGAGGTGAGGAGAGGAGAGGAGGGGAGATGAGAGGAGAGGTGGCTGATAGAAAGTAATTTTGTGTCTGTGTCTATAGAGTAATAGTAATATTACTCTATGGTAATAGCCATACATCCAGGAACAAATTAAAAGAGGTAATATTGTCTATGGCCGGCGCTCGAGGTGGCTTGTTGTCACGTCGTGATTTTAACACAGGATTTTTTATTTCGACCCCCCATACGCCAGCCTGCGAATTTGGGATATTGAAATAAATAAAAATACGCATAGATGTATTTTTAATAGCACTTCTCAAAAATGTTTATTAGTTAAAAAGCACCCCCGTAGTTTATGAATAAAAAATTGGTAAATATCGCGCATATATGACGCGCTTATAACGTCGATATCTCTTCAGATAGGTACTTACAATTCGGTACTTCTTATAATTTAAAAAAACTGCACCCTGCTTGAATCAAACTGCACCGTCGCTGAAGATCCATATAATGCAATATTAATTGCAAAAAGATATTAAAACTCAAGGTATCAATCGCCGAACTTTACGGCGACTTCGCGCATGCGCGGCGCTTTTGAGAGGTCTCTATTTAGCGGCAACTTCACGCAGATTACCTTTGCAATATAAATATAGCATATAACTAAACATTTTCCTTTCATAATATATTAGTGAATATAAATAAAAAAATAAATTTTAAAATAATTTTATTTTCATAGGTATGTACTTAGGTAACATTTCAATAAAATTAATACCTATTTTTTACTTAAGTATGTATGACTTAGTAAATAACTTTTGTATAATAATAAAATAAAAAAAATATATTTTATTTTTACTTTGATTACCTACTATACTTAGTTTGAATAAAAACCTTTATGAATACACATTTATTCTTTTTATTTCTCCAAATAATAAAAAAATGCAGTGAACTGCCCTATTTTACTATAATAATATAGGAACATTTATTTACCAATATACAAAATATTAAAAAAATTTAACCACTTCAATTTGTACTGCCTGCCTGCATAATTAAATTATTCACAACCTTAAAGGACTTTAATAAAGGGCCATTATTTTGTAGCAGTCTCATAATTTATTGGAACATTAAATAACTTACTAACATAGGTAGTAAATAATTCAATTGATCACAAATTAATTGAAGTGATCCTAATGCCTATTAATTTCAAGCTGCTCCTCAATTCCTTTTTGACATCATCTTTGTATGGTCATCATATAATATATCTATGCCGTTATGATTTGGGCACCTTTGGTCTGAAATAATTGAAAAACATGTTATTGCTAATTTATTACTTACTAGATGTTCTGGGACTTCATCTGCATGGATTAAGGTTTTAAATTCCTGCGGGAACAGTGGAAAGTCTACCAAAATTTTGTCAAAATCGGTTCAAAAGATGGTTTCTCTCATTTCAAGACTCTTGTTATCATCATCCAAACGGCGCTGAGTCTAGCGACTCTACCACGGATTTAAGCAATCGTCTGAGCAGCGGTAGAAATTTCATCCTTGATTTCCTGGCTTCAGAGTCGACTAACGCTGCAACGATGGACCGTTCAGTGCTGTCCTCGGTGCTCCAAAAAATCAAACGCCTGACAAAGTATGAGCACGAGATTGGCCTCCAAAGCGAGTCTCGTATTGTTTTCTCCATGGAAGCCATATCAGTCCCGTCTCTCGATGGACTACGCGGCGCTTTACTTTGGAGGTTGTCGTATGGTACTAGAGGTGGAACCGGAGTTGATAAGTTACACTTTGTAATTTATTTATTTATCTATATTCACTAATAAATTATGAAATGAAAATGTTTAGATAAGCTATATTTATATTGCAAAGGTAATCTGCGTGAAGTTGCCGCTAAAGAGAGACCTCCCAAAAGCGCCGCGCATGCGCGAAGACGCCGTAAAGTTCGGCGATTGATACCTTGAGTTTTAATATTTTTTTGCAATTAATATTGCATTATATGGATCTTCAGCGACGGTGCAGTTTGATTCAAGCAGGGTGCAGTTTTTTTAAATTATAAGAAGTACCGAATTGTAAGTATCTGAAGAGATATCGACGTTTTAAGCGCGTTATATATGCGCGATATTTACCAATTTTTTATTCATAAACTACGGGGGTGCTTTTTAACTAATAAACATTTTTGAGAAGTGCTATTAAAAATACATCTATGCGTATTTTTATTTATTTCAATCTCCCAAATTCGCAGGCTGGCGTAGGGGGGGTTTTATTTCGTGCCCCTTGCATTTTGTGGAAGGTAGGTAATGACATCTAGCGTCAAGGCGCAGAACGTCGTGGGAAGATGCCCAGGAGTTCTCGATAGATGGCGCTTTGTTTGTCTGTGGTCGTAGAATTTAATAGTTTTATTCTACTAATAATTCTGTTAATCAATAATCCCATTATTTAAAGATTGTGCTTATTAATTAATTTTCGAGTTTTTACTATTAACTAGATTCGTACATTTCACTAGTCTATGGTAGGAGCGTTCCCGAACGCAGGATTCTTGCCGCGGTTGTCTATGTTGAATTTTCAGAAAGGAGATTTTCCGCTAGCTTGGTCATGAAAAGAGGTCTCGGACCTTAGCTTTAAACCAAAAAAAATTTTCAATATGCCATCTAAGTTGTTTTATCAAAAGAAAAATATTTCGCATCAATTTATGGTGAGTAGGAAAGCGGATTCGTTTTCGATGTTAAGTAAAGACTTCTTCAGTGTGTTTATTCGTGACCATTGACAATAGTCTTTACGAACCAAAATTCAAATAATTGATTGACAGTAAAAAAAACAGTGTTGTGTGTGATTTAATGTCAAAGTAAGAAAAACATTAAATTCCTGTGCTAATATGCAGGAAGACACACTTAGGAAAGTTATGCGTTACACGACCGCGCGTGATGTTTGGCTAGAGTTGCACCGCCTATTCGATGGTAGTGATGAAGACAAGGCATACAATCTTTGTATGAGTTTTTTCGGCTACAAAAAAGATGCAGGAGATGATGTTGCCAGCCACATGTCTAAATTAAAGAATATTTGGACACAGCTGAATCAAGAAATGAAGAAGGACAATAACGAGGAGCTACCAGAATTGCTTTTGATTTGCAAAATTCTTGATACCCTTGATGATACCTTCTTTTCTTTTAGAAGCAGTTGGCTGTTGTCACCGAAATCCGACAGAACAGTGGAAAGCCTCACGAGTCATCTGTGTGCATTCGAGCGTCAATTGCACAACAACAATGGCACTCAACAAGAAGCTCTTGTCACGTACTCCAGCAAGAACACCGCCTCTCAGGAGAAGAAGAAGGATAAGAAATTAAAATGCAATTATTGTCAGGCAATAGGGCATCGAGTTAAAAACTGTCACAAGTGGATAAAAGATGGCAGACCTCCGAAAAGCAGTAATTCCCAACCGACGCCTTCAACTTCTAAAGACGCTAACATGGTCCTGATGTCAGTAGAAAGCACAGAAGTTTTTTTAATCGAACGTGACACAGAAAATTGGTACGTGGATAACGGCGCCACGAGCCATGTAACAAATCGGGCTGACTTATACCAAAATTTTGAACGTTTTGACGAGATTCGTACTGTAACTACGGCTAATGGCAATGCGATTAGTGCTAAAGGCAAAGGTTCAGTAAATATCGAGGCAAAAGTTCGAGGGAAAGCGATCGGTATTACCCTGCAAGACGTTTGGTATGTTCCAGCAATAAATAAAAATTTGTTTTCAGTTTTGGCACTACACGACAAAATTCCGAACAGTGTATTCTCATCGACGACAAAAGAATGCACCGTCTATGTCAACGGAGAAGCAAGCTTAATAGGAAGACGCCAGCAACAAGGTGGCTTATATCGCCTAGACGTGCGCAATGTACCACCTGCAAGGCCAATCGAAGTCTATGCGACATCTGCAACGATGCAGTTATACCATGAGAGACTTGTACATCAGAATAAGAGGCATGTGAAAGCTACGGTTAAACGCGAACTGGGCCTAGATCTACCTCTCGACAAGGACTCGTGTGAAGGCTGCTTATATGGGAAAGCCCATAGACTTAAATTCGGTACGAGAACTAGAGCAACAGCGCCAGGAGAACTCGTACACACCGACGTTTGTGGACCATTTCAACCTAGTTTTACGAATTTGAAATATTACGTTTTGTTCAAGGATGATTTCACCGGGTACCGTATGGTATATTTTTTGAGACAGAAATCTGAAGTGAAGGATAAACTCGCCCTCATGATTAATCAGACTAAAGTCGTACGACATACCATAAAATGCCTTTTGAGTGACAACGGTGGCGAATTTGACAACCAGGCAGTTCGGCAAATTCTGGATTCACACGGCATTCAGCAACGGCTAGTCGCGCCGTACACCCCAGAACAGAATGGAGTCAGCGAGCGTGAGAACCGGACGCTTGTGGAGACAGCCCGATCGCTGATGTATGCGCATGAACCGATGCCGCAACAACTGTGGGCTGAACTAATCAATACTGCTGCATATGTCCTAAACAGAACAGGTCCAACAAACAAAGACAAGTCCCCTTATGAACTTTGGTATGGAAAGAGGCCGATCATCAAACACCTTCGTGTAATAGGATGCACAGCCTACGTCCATATCCCGAAGCAAAAGAGGAAGAAGCTTGACAAGAAAGCGATTAAGGGTATTCTGATTGGATACGATGAAGATTGTTACCGTATTTGGATCACTGACGGAAAGAAAAACGTTCTTGTTCGTTCGCACGATGTAATTTTCGACGAGAAGCCACTACCGATTGCAATTACTGAACCGAGTTGTGTAGAGACCGACACGAACACGAGGGAATACAAGTTGCTACTGCCGATGGACGGCGCCATTGACAAGGAAACGGCTAACCAAGAATTACACGAGGATCCACTAACAATTCAATCCGAAGGAGACCTGAATCAAGATCCACAGACAGTGCCATCCGAGGGAAACCCTGAACAAGCAGTACTAAAGAACGATACTGAACGTGTTCTAGTGGAAGTTCCTGAAGATACAGTTTCGAATGACCTTGAACGTGTTCTCGAGGGAAATGACCTGGAACAAGTCCGAGTCGAAGACAACACCGTTCATGAGTCTGATGTAGATGATGAAGTGTTTCATGATGCTGTACCACCGCCACGCTACGATCTCCGCGATCGAAGTCAGTTGAGACGGCCCAAGAGATTTGATGACTATGTGTGTGTAATCGAATCTTTTCCTAAAGATTATAAAGACGCCATGAATCGAGAGGATCGAAACAACTGGCTGCAAGCCATGGACAGTGAAATGAAGTCTCTGAGGGAGCTGAACGTATGGACGCCTTGCGACTTACCTAAGGGCAGGAAGGCTCTGCCATGCAAGTGGGTTCTAAGAATCAAGAGCAACCCCGACGGCAGCATAGATAAGTACAAAGCTCGGCTAGTAGTTAAGGGATTCAAACAGCGGAAAGGCCTTGACTATGAGCAAACGTTTAGTCCCGTTGCGAGACTCGCTACAATACGAGCACTTCTAAGCGTCAGTGCCCAGGAAAAATTACACCTCGTACAGTTTGATGTCGCAACCGCGTTCCTGAATGGTACATTGACAGAAGAAATCTACATGCAGAAACCGGAGGGATATAATGATAATTCATCAAAAGTATATCGCCTGAATCGTAGCCTTTACGGGTTAAAGCAAGCACCAAGGTGCTGGAACTCTTGTTTTGAAGGTATATTACTTGAAATGAACTTCAAGCAGAGTGAGGCAGATTTTTGCCTATTTACGAAGAAAATCGGAGATAAGAAGATACTTATCACACTATATGTAGATGACGGTTTGGTCGCTGCAACCGATGCAGAACTGGCCAACAGTTTTCTGGAAGATCTCAGAAAAAGGCTGAAAATCACCACCAAACCTGCCTCTTACTACTTGGGTCTTGAAATTGGAAAAGCAGCAGATGGTTCCATAAATATTAAGCAAGAATCCTACACGAAGAAGATTTTGCAACGTTTTGGGATGGCTGATTGTAATCCAGTTTCAACTCCAATCGAGAAAGAGGGTGTTCAACTAGGGAAAGCTTGCAAACAGGAAAATAAGTTTCCTTATAGGGAAGCTGTCGGCGCTCTTGCGTATTTAATGTAGGCACTCGCCCTGATATAGCGTATGCTGTAGGCGTAGTTTCACGAAAACTGGAGAATCCTACAACAGACGATTGGAATAAAGTCAAACGAATATTTCGATACTTAAAAGGGACTTCTAACGTTGGGATTACGTACAGCAGTGGACCTAATCACCTCGTAGGTTATAGTGACGCTGATCATGGAGGAGATGCCACCACTGGTCGTTCAACAACAGGTGTAGTTTGCCAATATGCTGGCGCAGTTGTATCATGGCTCAGTCAGCGACAGGCAACAGTTGCCATATCAACCACAGAAGCCGAAATCGTCGCTGCCAGCGAAGCTGCACGAGAATTGGTTTGGCTTCAGCGGATTTTCAAGATGTTAACGGGTCTAGAAGAAATACCTACTCTTAAAGTGGACAACGAGGCCGCGATTAGATTAGCGCATAATCCGGAGTTCCACAAGAGGACGAAACACATTCGTGTTAGGCATTTCTTTGTAAGAGAGATGGTGCAAAGTAACACGCTGAATGTCATCAAGACACCATCAGTAGACCAATTAGCTGATATGCTAACAAAACCCGTTCCGCGACCTCGGCTGACAGACCTACGCTTAAGGCTTGGGTTAAAAATCCTGTCAACAATACAATAGAATTAGGGAAAGTGTTAAGTAAAGACTTCTTCAGTGTGTTTATTCGTGACCATTGACAATAGTCTTTACGAACCAAAATTCAAATAATTGATTGACAGTAAAAAAAACAGTGTTGTGTGTGATTTAATGTCAAAGTAAGAAAAACATTAAATTCCTGTGCTAAAATAAAATATCGATAAAGTGTTAATAAACTGTATTTCGTGTTTAATACATGGTGTAAGGTGTCCCGCTGCATTCCACAAAGTAAGGTTAGCTTTTATATTCGAGACACGAATTGCATTTTGTCAAGATGGCGTCGTGCTGGAGGATATTTAGTTAATTGATTATCTTGTTTTGTCTTTTCAGTTCAATTATATTATTTTAAAGAAGAGGTTGGGATGGGTGAAACCTTCCGAAAACAATGATATTGTCTTCGAGGATGTTTCAATAGGTATAAGTAATAAAAATGGAAAAATGTTGCACACGTGACACGTAGCACAAAACCTCTTGCTAACCTTCGCTTTCTTTTTTTATGGTTTTAACGTACTTTTTACGTTTTACGTTGTACGTTTTACGTTTTATGTTTTATGGTTGTATGATTATGACCATAATTATGATTTTGATATCTTCTTTAAATATTCCCATGCATTCCGACGATTTGGAAATGTGCAGAACAAGCCAGATTCCCTGAGGGGATTCACACGTTCCTGATCCATGTTCCCAGGTGACGAAATTCGCCATTCTCCAAGTAAGAAATTTTTCTGTTTTCCGGACAATATAGAGAGTGTTTGTTTTCTTTAGTGAGTCAAATTCTGCGAACCCTATAAGTTCACCGCTGAGCTAAATAAAAGATGTAAACTTGTGAACTTTTATATCAACAATTTCTATGCCTATGGCTAGCTAACATAAAGAATATCTAGAATTATCTATCCGGAACATTTCGAATCATATTAAATCTCATTAAACTTAAGAATCTTTGTGAACACTAGACTAAGTAAGACCTATTGTTTATAGTGTAAGGTGTACTATCCAATAAACGTAAAGTTTGCCTGAATGTACAGATAAATTTCATTTATACAACCTCCAAACAATAGGGAAATCGATTATTAGTCTACGCTCAATTCTGGATAGATATATGTTTATCATTCTGTAACTTTTTAAGTGGGAGATTGCTTATGAATCCGGGTTGTTTACTTTCCGCTACAATTCCCCACCCTTACATTGTCGCTGGTTTATCGGATATAATAAAAATGTTTCTTGGGTTGTAATTAATTATTGTGAACAGTGCAAATTAAAGTTGCTGTTGATTCTGTTAATTTACGTCTTTCATTTTTGACTGTCCGTAACAAAATAGTGTAACTAACACGACTTTCTTTTATATATATAGATTATACATCACTTTACTATTTCCAACTGGTCCCATCCTGTTAACAATTTTGTTTTTTTTTTCGCTTCAAAATAAGCTAATTTGACTGGTCTATTTACCAAATAGGCATTTTCAATAGAAAAAATGTTAAACTGTTTTTTTTATCCACTACAAGTTAGCCCTTGACTGCGATCTCACCTGATGGCAATTGGCAAGTGATGATGTAGTCTAAGATGGTAGCGGGCTAACCTGTAAGGGGCATGGCAGTTACATTAAACCCATACCCCTATTCGGTTTCTGCACGGCATCGTACCGGAGTGCTAAATCGCTTGTCGGCACGTCTTTGCCGGTAGGGTGGTAACTAGCCACGGCCGAAACCTCGCACCAGGCCAGATTAGGGAAAATTCAGAAATTACTAATTCCCAAATTGATCCTGTCGGGGATTGAACCCGGGACCTCTGCTCGTTAAGACAACAGCGCTCAACACTGCGCCCCGCAAGTTAGTCGAACGTGATTTCATACATTTTTCTGACGTTTCGTATCCCGTGTTTATTTCATCCAAACTCAATTGTTAAAATTGGCATCCAAATCGAACACATTATGGTGACTTTTCATATGGCTTTTCAAACTAGCGGTCTGAGTAAACGAAGTGCTGCATACGTCACATTTATATTTCCTATCGCTATTGTGCGACCTAACATGCTCCTGTAGCGACTGCAGCCTCGGATAGCTCTTATCGCAAAACTCACACCTAAAGTTCCTTTCGCCTGTATGAGTCGCCATGTGCTCCTTCAATCGAGACGGCAGATAAAACCGTTGGTCGCAAAGATCGCACTGATGGTTGAGCACCTTCAAATGATTCCGTCGATGGTGTTCGATCAATGTTTTCCGTCGATTGTAAACTTTGTCGCACAGCTTGCACGGGAACGTGCGCTGGTCGGCGTGCGCCTCGATCAAGTGCCGGTTGCGTAATGCGTACGAGAGGAACGCCGCGTCACATTTATAGCAGTTGATCGTTGGTTTTTTTTCGTGTACCGTCGCGACGTGCAGCCCCATACTGTACTTGGATTTTAGATTTTTGCCGCATATCGCGCACGGGTAGTTAGCGTCAACTTTGCTGTGGCTCTTAATGTGCGTGCGCAGCGACGCGTGCTCCAAGAAGCACGCGCCGCACACGTCACACGTATAAGTACCGAAATGGTCGATCATGTGTTTTTTTAACGCGTCGAAATAAGGGAACACGGCACCGCACTCTGTGCAAGTTAAATTGTTTAGTGTTAATTTGAATTTTAAAAACTCGTTCGTCACAGGGTACAGCACTTTTTGGTGTTGGCTAGTGATGTGGGCTTTGAATGTGTCGAGGTCGTCGATTTTCTCCGGGCACAGTCTACAATCGATTCGCGTGATATCGATTTTCGGTATTTTCCTGTTCTCTATGGATTCCTCGAATAGTTTAGCATCGTGCGATAGTGTGTGTTCCCTAAGCTCAGCGGGGTTGGTGAATTGGTCCTTACAATAGAAGCAGTAGTACACACTGATTCGGTTGTGGAACGGACAGACGTACGAATGGTTCACTATAGCGACTGTATTGCTGAGGGCCATTCGGTTTTGGTCCATGATGTCTTGATTTTTAGCCTGATTTTTCTTTGCAGGCGGTTCTGTAAAGGAAAACGTCCAATTATCTCGAGTTATGCCATATCGAAGTTAATAAATTATTAAATAATAGCTGATGCCCGCGACTTCGTTCGCGTCGATTAATATTTTTTGGTTCCCGCGGGAACTCTTTAATTTTCCGGAATAAAAAGTAGCTTATATGTTATTCCAGACTATAATCTATATCTGCGGCAAATTTCATCGAAATGTATTCAGTCGTTCTGGCGTGATTGAGTAACAAATATACATTCATCAATCCATCCATTAAAACTTTCGCATTGAACAAGTCACGAGAAACAAGTGAAAGAAAAAAGTGTGTGTGCAATTCACACACGGCAGAAGCGAAACTTTAGAAAGGTAGCCTACGAGAGAATGAGATACTTAAATATAACTTGTATTCTATCTCATTCTCTCGCAGGCTAAATCCTGTTTATTTGTGCCAAAAGGCAATAACTTTTTCACATCCCTAGCTCAAAAAGAGCGCATTTACTGCTTAAAACAAATGACTATCTTGTTTTAAATTCAGAATACTTTTTCTTACTCAGTGAGCAAAAACAACTTTCGCTCACTGGTTTTAAGCAGCGAAGGCACCCTTTTTAAGCTAGTGAGCTGACAAGAAATATACCTGGTTCCAACAAGGGGTAAAATCAAAATACTTTCTCACTCAGTGAGCGAAAACAACTTTTGCTCACTGGTTTTAAGCAGCGACGCCGCTCTTTTCGAGCTAGTGAGGTGAAAAGAAATATACCTGGTTCCAACAAGAGGTTTAAATTCAAAATACTTTTTCTCACTCAGTGAGCAAAAACAACTTTTCAAAACAACTTTTGCTCACTGGTTTTAAGCAGCGACGCCGCTCTTTTCGTGCTAGTGAGGTGAAAAGAAATATACCTGGTTCCAACAAGGGGTTCAAATTCAAAATATTTTTTCTCACTCAGTGAGCAAAAACAACTTTTGCTCACTGGTTTTAAGCAGCGACGCCGCTCTTTTTGAGCTAGTGAGGTGAAAAAAAACATACCTGGTTCCAACAATGTGTCCGGTTGTGTTTGTGTCTTGCCTGTTCTGTCCTTGCGTTTCA
Organism: Erebia epiphron; assembly: GCA_963932025.1. Classification (NCBI taxonomy): domain Eukaryota; kingdom Metazoa; phylum Arthropoda; class Insecta; order Lepidoptera; family Nymphalidae; genus Erebia; species Erebia epiphron. The sequence goes on along the minus strand of OZ009951.1, from coordinate 12,321,113 downwards.
CTTTATGCCCATTGCTAATTCTCTTCAATGATTTCTTTGTTTCGTTCAGCTCTATGATTTTCGTTGTTTCGTCCATTTGCGTGTCCATTTCTGAATCTGGAATGCATATCCATACTAATATTAGAAATGCGAAAGTAAGTCTACGCTTTAACGGTAATCTTAAATAGGGTTGTAACGAGTGCCGAGTGCTGGTCGTGGCCTTACTACTGTCACCCAAACCACAACAACCAACAGTGCAAACTTCCCGGCCCAACCTCGGCCGATCCCTGTCGCCCGCCGGTCGAATGTGTACTGGCGAAAGCGGAGCGGTGGTGAAGCGGGGGGAGGGTCGGAGGGCCCCACCCCGTCGTCGAGCCAGTCAGGCGTCAAGCGTGACAGGCTTGACGACACGATCTCTCCTCGGGGAGAACGTAAAAGGACGAGGACCGAACACACAGGCTCATACGCCCGTGCAACACAACCGCACCTCAGTGTGGCAGTAATGCTCACACCGCGCGCAGACATGACCCAACAGGAAGCGAGCAACGTTCAAGGTCAAATCCAGAGCGAGATCTTTGCTGCTTGCTTCCAACCATCGGCACCTGGCACCTTACCTTACGCACCCGCGTTCGAGGGCAAAGCCTTCTTGAGCGAGGGTGTGCTGAAGCTATGGTGCTACGACGACAAAGCCCTCTCGTGGTTACAAGAGGTTGTTCCACGACTGAAGTCACCACGTGAGGGGACGGGGCTCACGTTGATCAAACAGTCGGAGATCCCTGTACGGATCAGGTCCGCACTGTTTGTACCAGAATACAAGGAGGCGGTTGGGCACCTACACAGGATCCTGGCCAGCCAGAACCCCTGGTACCAGATTTCAACGTGGGCTCTGTACAACTATATCAGAGTAGACAGCAATACTCCTGGTGTGCTCCTAGTTTTAGGAGTGCCCAAAGAGCAGATTTCACACATCCTGGCAAGTAGCCTACTCAACGGGATCCATCTACATCCGTTTCTTCACCAGTGAAGTGATGTACCACCCATGGGGTCCTCTGAGCCAGGAAAGAACACAACAAATACAACCACGAACAGTAACGCACAGACAGACAAACCGCCTGCAGACTCTCAGGAACCATCTGTCAGCACCACCGAGTAGTAAACCTATTGAGAGCTAATAGCCACATTTTCGCTTTGAAACACATCTCACCACTTTCAGGTGGGGGACGAGGTAATAATATCATTTCTTATTGGCTGGCTCAAGGTCAACTTTACACAGTTATAAGTACAAAGTATATGTTACCGCGGCACTTGGACTGCCCGCTGCGCGACAAAAATATATCGATAAAAATTACCATTGGAAAATCAATACAAATAATTTTGTTCAAACAGCAAAAGACAACCATATGTATGATTATAGATAATTGTCTTATACATAATTTTTTTTTAATTGCCCAAGTGCCCAAGTTCTATACTAAAGAACAAGTTTTCAACAACAACTTTTAATCAAATAAATAATAAACATCTAACCTGTTCTTCTACTTCAGAATTGTTCGGAATATAATGAAATATAAGTTTTTACTCAGTAAATTAATTTATTGGCATTCAAGTAGTCTAAGGCTATCGATATAATTTATCGATAGTTATACGGGCTACACTGGGCTATGCGTGGAAGAGACGGAGATATGTAGAACTACATGTGAAAGACAAAGAAAAACTGAAAGACATCAACGGGTTCCTTTTTATTTTAGTAAATATTTTTATGTTTTTTATTTTTTTGCGTGTTGATGATTTTCATTTATTATTACAAAACTACTGTTACTTATGTAATGTTATCCCATCCTTTACATAGCTGGAGGTATTGCTTCTCTTTGCACGCCATTTAATGCTACAGAGAGGCCTATTTTTCGTTTTTTACTCGATCAATTTCCGAGCACGGTCGAATACGGACTGAGGGCGGCTATAGACACAAAGCGTAGCGTTAGTACTGATAGTGCTAACGTTTGGCTGGTGAGGGGGTACGCTATGCTCAGTCAATTGGTTGTATGGTCTGTGGTCAGCACTGCGCTTGATAACATCAACGCGGTGTTGACAGAGTCTCCGCCGACTCCTAAACCCATCGATATATATCTAGGTACTAGATGGGCCCTTTCATAGAAAAAGGTTGGGCGACCGACTATGAGAACGCGTTCCTATCCTGTCTTTGTCCCCATCGTAGCGCTGTCACGGTCACTCGTCGTGTAGATAATTTGTTATTCTTAGGTTAACATCTAAAGTCTTATTAGTTTGGCACTGTACAATTTTTATTCTGAGGTAAGTGTTTCAAGTCACAATTATACATTTCCAAAAAAAACGTTATTTGATCTTCCTATTTAATATTTTTATCCATTGCGCAATCAATTAATTTCCGCGGCAAACTGTATGATATTTTTTTTTTTACTAACTGGCCTTACGGCTTCTATGGCTATGGCCTATATTATCTATGACGCAGTCATACGTTTTCCAGCTTTCATTCAAATGTTGCAACCAAGTTCCCGCTTTTCAGACTAGATGGCGTTGATGGCGTTGCTAAAAATACGCCCACATTCTTTGTTTGACAGGGCCCGTCTATGTAAATTGAGGTCGTTGCCTAAACCAGATAGGACAGAGTGGCAGGAGGAAGCGGGGACCGACATTACGAACACAGCAGCTCGTGCGACGGCCACCCTAAGAAAGCAGCTGGAGGTTGCGGCCGAGATCATAGCCCTAATCCAGGAGCCGTGGGTTCGGGCAAATCGTGTTTTCGCCCTCGGCAATTGCGACGGTAAGGTCTTCTACCATAGCTCGCAAGAGCCGCCACGAACATGTATATACGTACCACGCTGTATCACGGCGACATTACTAACACACTACTGTTACAGACATCTAACAGCAATAAAAATACACAACGAAATGAAAAAGAACAACGGGAGGACGCCTAGACCACTAGTCTTGGCATCACTGTATCTACCAATTGAAGGCCAGATCCCCACGAAGGAAGTCATGGACCTCATCAACCACTAGGAAGAACAAGAGATAGATCTGATCATCTCTGCTGACAGCAACGCGCACCACACATTCTGGGGCAGCGACCAAAATAATGCGAGAGGTGAGTCGTTGGTCACATTATTACTAACAACTAACCTTAGCATCATAAACAAAGGTACAGAACCAACGTTTGTGTCCAGCAGATATCAACTAGCATCGCAAAACATAGTAGATCAAGTCAAAAACTGGCATGTGAGCAAAGAACCATCGTTTTCAGATCACTGCAGGATATGCTTTGAACTTGATCTAACCAAAACGCCAGAATTACCTCGAAGAAATCCGAGGAAAACGAATACGAATAAAAAAGTAATTTATAAAAAACAAAAAACCCGACTGCTTGGATACCAAAAAGTATAAAACAAGACATGAATTGAAGTATTTCATTATTATCAATTTAAATCGTATAATATTGATAAAATTTATCAAGGCGCAGTCGCACGTCCAATAGCTAACCTTAACGTGCGACTGCGCCTTGATAAATTTTATTAATATTATACGATTTAAATTGATAATAATGAAATACTTCAATTCATGTCTTGTTTTATACTTTTTGGTATCCAAGCAGTCGGGTTTTTTGTTTTTTATAAATTACTTTATTATTTCAAACTTTTTTGTTAAGTATTTATCGTAAACAGGCGACGTTTTATCTGCCCGAACTAGCACCTATTAACTTTTCTGTGGTAGCACCAAAGGTACTAATAAGTATTTTGTATGAGAAGTAGTAATAAGCAGCGGATTAATTTATTCGTAATGACGAGCGGTGATCACCATAACCGTCATCAAATTTGCATCAATAATGCTAATATTAATTTGGTAAAGTTCGTAAATCTGCTATTTTTCCTAAAAATGTGCTCATTAATTTTCGAGAGTCCTATCGCATCGACGTCACGAGACCTCGGCAATGAACGTCGGCCACTTACGAAAATACCCGTAGACAATGCAAAAAAGTAGGTATTTTTAAGTATTTTCAAAAACACAAATTTTACGTATTTAGTACGTAGTGGACGTATTTATTTATTTAGTATTTAGTTTATAGCTAAATATGCGCTGCATGTGGCATTGATGAATTTATTGATTGATCGATTGAAGGAGTACAAATCATCAAGTTTTTTGAGACTTGTTATTTCGTCACATTAAGCTTAGGTATACAATGATATGTTACTACCGTAATATTATATTGTGAAAGTACGCCCCACCTTCACCCTTTACCTATCCGCTGTGGTCCGCGTCATTTTCTGATGAGGTTACTGTATTTCTATATCTCATAAGATATTCATCTAAACTGAATGGTGTAAAGGACAATTTTTGTCTAAATTAAATACTTGAGATGAGTAAGATATTTATTGTGATAAGTAATTAACGATTAAAACTATGTTGGTAAAACACTTTCGCAAGTAAAGCAGTGACCAAATTTGAAAATCATAAAAATGGTTATTGTGAGTCAACCTTAAAAGATAGTTATATGCTATCGCGGACTTTTTTTTAGAACTTTTTGAGAGGAACGTGTCCACCATACATTGTTGTCGTGTAACTTTATAGATTTAGGCAGCGCTCGCCACGTAAGCTCTCAGATGAGATCGTTTTTTCCGACTTAACTCACATTATTGCAATTTTCGTAAGGATCTCTAATTTTTTTGGAAATAAAATATAGCCTATTTTACTTGTTAATAATGTAGCTTTCTATAAGTAATATAATTTTTAAAATCGGTTGAGTGGTTTTTGAGATAATCCACCTAGTTTGATAGACATAGATGATATGAGTAGGAACTTTAAACATTTCCTTTGAAACCTCGTAAATCCTAAATTATCATTTAAACGGAAAAATGGTTTATGGAACCTAGGTGTGATTTTAAAAGACCTATCTAACGATACCCCACTTGCTATAGAGCCTATCGACTATTGATAGGCTAAGAGCCTATCAACTTTTATTTATTAATTGGCTTCTAGTGGGCGCCATTTTGTTTTTCTCAAATTCGGCCTCCGTAGTGACACTCACAAGATTAAGATAAATCTAGTGGTGCAAGTATTATCAAAATCGGTTCAGCCGTATTGTCTGTAGTGCGACACAAAGGAATACACAAAAATGGACCTTTGAAACCTCGTAAATCCTAAATAATCGTTAAAATGAGAAAATGGTCAAGGGAACCTAATTATGATTTTGCAAGACCTATTCATCGATACCCCACTTGGCATAGTCTATCGACTTTAATTTTTTAATTTGTTACATTATGGCTTCTAGAAGCCGCCATTTTGTTTTTTCTCAAATTCGGCTTCCGTTATGACACTCAAAAGATTAAGATCAATCTAGTGGTGCAAGTATTATCAAAATCGGTTCAGCCGTTTTGTCTGTAGTGCGACACAAAGGAATACACTAAAAATGAACCTTTGAAACCTCGTAAATCCTAAATGATCGATAAAATGAGAAAATGATCAAGGGAACCTAACTATGATTTTGCAAGACCTATTCATCGATACCCCACTTGCCATAGTCTATCGACTTTAATTTTTTAATTTGTTACATTATGGTTTCTAGAGGGCGCCATTTTGTTTTTTCTCAAATTCGGCTTCCACAGTGATACTCTACTGATATACTCGGCATAAACTGGTGCAAGAATCATCAAAATCGGTCCACGCGTTTAGGCTGTAGCTGTCCTGCAAGGAAAAAAATACATATATAGACTGATGAACACATAACCCTGTGCGTTCCGCAGTCGGGTAAAAAGTATAAAACGCTCATAACAAAACACATAGGACAGAGGGACACACCCAAGTTTCAGGATGTGTCAAAGACAGATAACAATGACCTAATGGGAAAAATAAGGACATGCTACGAAGCAGCATGCCCTCTGAAGACACGAAAAACAAAACAAGAACCAAAACACAGTTGTTGGGGCCCGGACCTTGAAAAGAAAAGACAAAGGTTAAGGCACCTATTCAACAGAGCAAAAAACACCAGACAAGACTCTGATTGGGATAACTTCCAAGAAGCACAATCGCAATACAAGAAACTTGTACGAAGCAAAGACGACAAGTCATGGCAGGGATTCTGCACAAATATAGAATCATACGACACGGCTACTAGAATTAGGAAAATTCTAGCCGACGATAACAATCGCACACTAGGCACTTTGAAGAAAACTACTTTGTAGTAGTACTACAAAGTACAACACAAACACAAAGTACACAAAGTACAGTGTAAAACTATGAAACTCTTTTACAAACACATTTCCCCGGCAACAAAATAGTAGACAACCCAGACTGGGCGGATCCACAGAGCACACCCTCAGAAGCTGACTGGGAAATAGCTAACTGAATAGTCACACATGAGAAGGTACGGTGGGCCACAGACACGTTCCACCCCTTCAAATCACCAGGAACAGATCAAATCTTCCCAGCCCTCCTGCAGTGGGGGGCTACGGAGATACCACCATGGCTAGTACAGATTTTTCAAGCTTGTATAGCCTTTAAATACATACCAAATACCAATCTCGTGGAGAGAAGTGAAAGTGGTTTTCCTGCCCAAACCAGGCAAGAATGATTACACCGAACCGAAGGCTTTCAGACCCATCAGCCTAACATCCTTCCTGCTGAAAACGCTGGAAAGGCTTCGTGACCGTTTCCTTAGAGACGGAACCCTAAGGACTATACCAATACACCGAAACCAACATACCTACAGTACCGGCAAGTCAACAGAGACGGCTCTCCACAACGTGGTAACGAAGATAGAGCACGACCTAGATAACAAACTATCAACACTAGGAGCTTTCATAGACATTGAAGGAGCTTTTGACAAAACCTCCTTTAAGAGCATTGATAATGCCCTACAACGATACGAAGTACCCAAAACTCTAAGGCTATGGATAGGAGCCCTACTCGAAAAAAGGGTCATCCAACTTGACATAAACGGTATAACAAAGGGCATAGTAGCCAAAAGGTGCCCACAAGGAGGAGTGTTATCTCCAATCCTGTGGAACCTGGTCGTTGACAACTTGATAACAAAAATGAACAACAACGGATTCTACACCATAGGTTTTGCAGATGACATAACGATTCTGATAGGTGGCAAACACGAAAACACACTCTGTGCAATAATGCAAGATGCACTGAGACTCATAGAGAAATGGTGCAAAGACAATGAACTAACAGTGAACCCAAAAAAGACCGAACTAGTACTGTTCACAAACAAAAGGAAACCAGATGTACCAAGAATGCCAACACTCTTCGGTACAAATCTAACACTATCAACAGAAGTTGAAAAAACATATAGACACGAAAATACAAAAAACAACAATAAATCCTAAATCAATGCAAACGCATGATCGGGAAAACCTGGGGTCTAAAACCAAAGATAATGCTCTGGCTGTATCTGACAGTAGTAAGAAGCTCATTAACATACGCGTCACTAGTATGGTGGCCCAGAACGCTTCAGACGACAACCCAACAGGAACTACAAAAATTCCAAAGACAAGCATGCCTAGCGATCACTAGCTGCATGAGCACAACCCCAACAGATGCTTTAGAGGTAATACTGGGAATCCCCCCCTATATCTTCACATAAAAGAAGAAGCTACCCTCGCAGCGCTAAGGCTTAAGACTTATGGGCTGTGGAAAGATACAAACACAACACACACCCGAATACTGTCAGGTGAGAACATGAAGTGTCCACTGTTAGGATGGATCTGTGACAAAACACGGAAGAAACACATAATCGAGAAAGATTATAAGATCAACATCTCAGATACCGGAATACACAAAACTACTATAGACACGATAGACGTTTACACAGACGGGTCAAAAACCAGCCAGGGAACCGGTGCAGGAGTGTACTGTCCCGAACTAAACATACATACTGCTCGCGCGCTCGGTAAGACTCTATTTTACAAGCGGAGTGCGTCGGCATCACTGCGGCGGCCATGGCAATGGCCGACAGACAGGTAACAAACTTTCATATTAACATTCAAAGTGATAGTCAGGTAGTCCTGCGGGCATTAGCCAAAAGTACGACCTCATCTAAGCTCGTATTGGACTGCCATAACGCACTACAAACACTAACAAAATCAAACCTGGTATCACTCGGCTGGGTTTAAAGGTCACAGCGGAAACATAGGTAATGACGCAGCCGACGAACTAGCTCGACGAGCCTCAAACCTGAAGGTAATGGGACCTGAACCGATCGTTCCAATACCATTCAGTGAGTACAAGACAGTAGGTACACATGCCGAACTTTGGGCAACACCACCAACTGTAGACAAACAAAAGAGGCTATACCCAGCCCAAACCAACACCTAACTAAGAAACTACTGCAGTTAAACAGAGCTAAACTCAGAACGGCTATAGGCATGATAACAGGACACTGTCCACTTAAAACAAACACCTATATATGTTCTAGGTATAACCGACAGCCCTCTGTGCAGAGCCTGCATGGAGAGCGAGGAGACACCAAGATACATACTACTCGAGTGCAGTGCTGTAACCACTCAACGAGAAGCCTACATTGGCTCCCCAGCAACACTCCCGGAAGTCCTCGCCGACCTGGGCGGCCTGCTTGGATTCTGGAGTGAGCTCGGCTGGCTGGAGTGATCCAGCGGGGAGTCGCACCAGAGGTCTCACGGACAACGGGCACCTGTGCTTAAGTGCGGAAAAGCCCAGAGATAGAAGAAGAAGAAGAGGGTTGTAACGGAGGCGTTCTTAGCGGACGTAGAGGCGGATGCGGAGGTGAAGGGGCTTTGCGGATGCGGAGGTGAATTTCTCCAATTACATCGTCCATTTCATTTTATTTTATTTTGTTTAGAAAACTTACAGCTACAACAAAAAATGGATGGATAAATAAAGAATAAGTATAACGCCAATTACAAGTTTTCACAGATGGAATTTACATAAGTTAAAAATAGCTCGCAAAGGAAGAAAAATAAATATTAATATTTGCTACATAGGAAATAATTAAAAAAGATTATAGTTAGGAAAATAGAAGACAAGAGAAGAACCAGAGTAAATAATATTAGGGATTATAATTTAGAGATTATTGATTACTAGATGATTCCCGCGACTTCGTCCGCGTGGATTAAGTTTTTTTGATTCCCGCGGGAACTCTTGAATTTTCCGGGATAAAAAGTAGCCTATGTCTTTCCCCGGGATACAACCTATCCCTGTACCAAATTTCATCAAAATCGGTTGAACAGATGGGCTGTGAAAGCGTAGCAGACAGACAGACACACTTTCGCATTTATAATATTAGTATGGATTAAGATAAAGATTATAGATTACCAGCCAGCAAACTACTTCAACTCAGGCTGTGAGAGTCAAAGAATTCACTGGCTAGAATTCTGGCTAATCTTAATAGCTAGAAAATGGCTAATTCTGGCATGGAGGTGGCCGTGGTGCAAGACAGATCTAGTATTCTTTTTTAACAGTTTGTTGAATGATAAAGAAGATATCGGCAAATAGGAGTTCTGACGAAATCGGGTCAGATTGTGGGCGGAGGATAGAATGGGCACGGGGATGGGTATTGGTAGGCACTGTGAGGGATAACTTTACAAGAAGCGGCGGACAATCGACTGTGTTATTAGCGATATTAATGAGATAAGTTATACCGCTGACATTTCTTCTAACGGCTAAAGGCAGAAGGTGAAAATGTAGCCTGTGTCCTTCCCCGGGATATAACCTACCCCTGTACCAAACTTCATCAAAATCCGTCAAGCAGATGGGCCGTGAAAGCGTAGCAGACAGACGGACAGACACACTTTCGCATTTAGAATATTAGTATGGATAATTAGAATGGCACGGGCCAATTACACTAACTATTTAGGTAGGTACACATATAATTAGAAGAAAAAAAGGCCTCGGCTTCACCTCGTCCTTCCAATGTTACTCAGCCGTGGCCCGTGAATTGTTATATTTCCGGCCTGGGCAATAATGTACTAGTTCTTTTTTTCTTTCTTACCATCTCGATGGTCAGGGGTGTCATCGGCGTTGTCACAGCTGTCAGGGTCGCAGGCTGATTCAGTCTTCACTTCCAGCTTCACATTCTTATCATTTTCTGCAAATCAACAAACAGTTCACCACGCTGGCCAAGTGCGGATTGGCAGTTTCGCGCACCTTTCACATTTATATTATTGCTAGATGCGCGCGATTTCGTTTGCGTGGACTAAGGTTTTTTGATTCCCGCAGGAACTCTTAAATTTTTCGGGACGAAAAGCCTGTGTCCTCCCCTGGGATACAACCTATCCCTGTATCAAATTTCATCAAAATAGATTGAATAAATGGGCCGTGAGGCGTAGAAGGCAGACACATTTTCGCATTTAAAATATTAGTATGGATTCGCATAATATTAATATGGATTTGTATGCACAAGAAGGCTTCGGCCGTGGGTAGTTACTATCCTACCGGTAAAGACGTACCGCGTCATATATAAAATAAAATTGCTCATATACATAATAATTGTCCTTTACACCATCCAATTATAAATAATATCTTAGGAGTTATCACGAAATTAAAACTAGAATTGAAAAACCATCCCCGTGCCTCGGAGAGCACGTAAAGCCGTCGGTCCTGCGCCTGATCTCTCTCCGGTCGTGTCGGATTTTCCGTCCCATCGGGCTATGAGAGTAAAGGAACAGAGAGTGCACCTGTGCATGCGCACACACTTGTGCACTATAATATCTCCCGCGCAGATGGCTAATCTCTCTGGAGACAGGACGCCGTGGCCGAAATTCGGTCGGGAGGACATTATTATATTATTATTATTATTCATTTTATTTCAGGCAACAAGGCCCATATTATAAAATACATAAAATACATTATTCCTTAAAAAATAAAAACAATATTAAGTATAAGATAAAATAAAATACAATCTTAAAATACTACAAGTAGATAAATACAATATCAGTTCTTCCAACTTCATCTGCACTTCTTCAGTTGGTCTTCCATCTGCAGATGTACCAGAGCGATCTTCATACGTATCCGCGATGTACTGCATGACGTCCCCCTTAGATGTTTTGGGGTTCACGCGCGAGACGTAAATTTTCACGTTCGGCATCACCGCTTTCAACGTTGCATCAGCTGTATTCGCTGTACCACGTTTATTTCGGTTCTGCTTCGGTCTACGCTTTTTCTTCTCGACTAAGGAGAATCCATCAGCGTCACCTTTCTTATCCTCTAAGATCTGATTAGGTGCAGGACGTGCAGACTTCTTCAGGACTTACCGCTTCCGAGAAACTTCAGCGTAAGTTTTTTGTTGCTGGCATGAAGTTGCAACTGTAAGTGCAGTCACAGGTCGGGCTATTGATTCGACGCACGTTGACGTTTTAATAGGGCGGCCAATAACCTTAGGTGACTCCACGGGCGATAATGTAGTATTAGTGCAGAGTGGCGAAATTGGATCCATACGCGCACCGCCGCGACGTGTATTCACATTTAGTGAAGGCGACGGTGTATTTTTCTGGTCAGCATCTTTTTTACGAAATTCGGCCAACTCTTTCGATAGCAATACAACAGTTTCATCCGACTTTTGTAAGTGCTTTCTTATTTCAGTCACATCAGCCCTCAACAATTGTATGTCTTTAAGCAGCCGCGTGACATCCACATGGTCGAAAGTCACAGGCGGCAGCTTGTTGAGATCCTGCGCAACGTAGGTCGGGACGTCATCTGGATCGGTTTTTTTCAGCACCCGGATAACATCCTGGAGATCTTTTAGGCTACGTCCATCCTTTCACGGCGGAATCGGCCAAAATCTTCTTGGCTGCCGAAATATCAGCTTCCGTGAAACTCGATGTGCAGATTTGCTCAATGCTCACCTCATCCATCACGTTGATCTTGTTTTGCAGGAAGGCAAAACACTCGTTCACAATTATTGTATCGGAGCGCTTAGATTGCACCATTGTTACATATTACTTTATTTCACAAAATAAGCAAAATCTGGGTCGGCATATTGCGTAGTCGCTCGCCACTAGACGACCACACTAGCCAACGGTAGGTACGTGACTCCCACGTTATATTAACCCGAAAAATTAGGGAGTTCCCATGGGAATTTAAAAAACTTATTTCGCGCGGACAAAGTCGCGGGCAGCTAGTTAATAATAATAATGTAAGTAAATATAATAATATAAATACAAAACAATAATAATAAAAACAATAATTATGTAACAATAATAATAAGAAGACTGACCCCTGAGTCTCGCCTCGAGGAACATCTGCTCTGACTGCAGCACTTGCCTCCTGAAGTGTGCGGCCTCGCGCAGCCGCGTCACGCACGTTGCGCATACGCCGCGCTCTGATATCTCTCCCTCCAGGTGAGACAACTGCAGCACACAATAGTACACAAGTTAGATCTAAGGTTGTAAAGGAACCTCGCCTCCGCCTCCGTAAGTGGGGAACTTTCGCAAGACCTCCCCTACCTCCTTAAGCTTAGTCCACTCAGACGAAGTCGCGGGAATCATCTAGTAGATACATAAAAAGTATGTACAACAAATGTACTTTTATAACTCTTTGGCACTACTTTTTACCACTTGATTCAGTTTAATATTCAAATACCAAACTAGTTGATGGCCGCGACTTCAACTGTGTGGTTAATTTTTTCGATTCCTGCAGGAACTCCTTAATTTTCTGGGGTAAAGAGTAGCCTATGTAACTCTCCAGGTCCTAACCCGTGCCAAAAATCACGTCGATCTGTTGCTTTGTTGCAGTGTGATTGAAGGACAAACCAATCCACAAACAAACACTTTCGCATTCATAATATTAAGTATGATGTCCACAGTGAAGTGTAAAAGTGTCTATTCAAGTTTGCCTTCAGTTCCTCAAAACTCTACTACTAATTTACACTTGTACTAAATCCAACAATTCAGATGTTTTTTTTTAAATTTCATACAAAAAGTTAGCCTTTGACTGCAATTTCACCTGGTGGTCTCACCAAGTGATGATGTCTAAGTTAGCAGGATTAAAGAAAATCATTTTACTAGGAGAATGTTAAATATGCATTTGGAAGGAAGGGCAGAGAAAGACCAAAGAAAAGATGAATGGAATGTGTGAATGAGGATATGCATGTAAAAGGGGTGAATAAATTGTTGACGGATAACAGAAGCGAGTGGAAGACTCCACATAATGTGGGATAAGGGTAGGAACAAGAAGAACTTAGAAGACTAATATTATAAATTCAAAAGTTTGTTGTGTTTGTCTGTTCTTCTGCTTCAGTGTCTAGGCACATTCATTATACCGATAGGGATTTGGTACAGAGATAGGTTGTATTCTGGGGCTTACAATTACATAGGTACTTTTAAACCTGGAAAACCGAGATTCCATGATACTTTCCAATAGCATTCTGAGATAGGACATTTTAATTGCGGAAAACCAAATAGTTTCCATGGTAGGTACCATACAGTCGCAGGCGTCATAGTAATACAGAATAATCCGAAGATCTTTTAGAAGTAGCTACTATATTTTGCAACTTTCTGTACTCACTACAAGACCGAAAACATCCATAAACATATCGGAATAAACCTCCTTCGAGCCCATGAACTCGTACTCCGAGGTAAGAAGGCGACATTTCTTTATAGAGTGGCAGCATCGACACAACGCGGGGTCGATTATAGGTCCCTTGCTTTTCTTCGCAGCAATATTGGCCATTTAGGTTAAACGAAGTACGGACTGTATTGTATACCCTTTGTTATTTAGTATAAATATTAGTACTTTATGTAATTTTATATTTTATTTCTACATCACAATCACGTTATCTCGTGTATTTATTAACAATATTTTTGAAGTTTTTAAATTATGTTATAAGTAATGACATTTTATCAAATGTTCTCTGTGAGGTAATGAACTCTTTGATTTAGGTACTTTCCTTTGGAATGACGTGAATCGTGATGAGTTGATGACGATCACAGAACAACATATACTCAGGATGACGATTGACATATGCGTAGACCATAGAGTAAGTAATAAGGAAATTTATACGTAGACAGAGAAAGAGATATAGACAGCGTAAACAATATGCGATAGCTTTGATCTTTGATTAGGTATATACAGAAGGATGTGCCCTAACATATTTAAATTGAAGCTTCCTTTATCCTTAAAATAGCGCATGGGCGGAGCTTAATGCGGGCATTAGGGCTGAAATTATCGATACCTTTGATTATGTCGATTCTTATATACTCGATATAAAATTATCAAAATATAATTAACAAATAATTAAACATAATTTTTGAAAAACACTAGTACTCGTATTTTATAATGAACAAGCTGATGCCCGCGACCCAATCCGCGTGAATTGAGGTTTTTTGTATGAAAAAATTTTGTATGAAAAAAAATTTTTTTACTCATCGTTTCATAAAGAAGACAAAAATTCATTCAGAGGAAAAATACGGAGAGCTGATGATTGAGGATTTCGAAGACGGATGAAGAGCACAGCCAGGGTATTCAAGATAGGTGGGGTGTGCTTGACACACACGTCAAATGTCAGTCATCCAATTGACAGTGTGGTGAAAAAAATTCAAAATGGCGGATTTAAGATGGCCGCCATACAAATTTCGTCGGTGTCTATCTCGGAGAGTATAAAAGATGGAAGAGTGGTTTCTTGGCAAAAGATGATCAGGACATGAAGGTCTACTTGATGAACAGGAAAAAATTCAAGATGGCGGAATTTATTTTTCCATAGAAAATGTATGGCGAATATTGAAGAGGCTTACAAGTGTAGAACTATGCAAGACTTTGATGCGGTTTTTTTTACAAGATTTGTTCTGTATGGAAGAATTGTCGGTTTGCTGTTAGGAAAGCCAAGATGGTGAAGTTCAATGGCACCCAAAGGTACCCGATCGTCAGTGGTATGATATTGATATCAATCAACTAAGGAAGGTTTCTTTGTGTTTTTACTTCAACAGTCTCTTACACTGTATGCATGTCTGGAAAGTTTATTTACATTAAAAGGCCCTTTTAGATATTTAAGGGGTCTCTCTCACATCCATCTCTATATACCTAATCAAAGGCTTTGATTAGGTATATAGAGAGGATGTGTTACATTTTACTCAATTATAGTTATACGATGCATTTTGTTAATAAAACATGTTTTGACTATTCTTACTTATTGAAAGCTACGTTTTTAGAATGAGACAGGTGTATTATGTTATTGCGTGAACGTGTCAGGCAATTGTCATGTGACGTCATCAAATTTTGCTATTGAAGCTAATTATTTTGTACCTTTAAATGGCGTCTGTATTGCTTCCGGTGTTTTGGTTGTGGCTAATTACCAGTTTTGTGGATATTTTCATAATATTTTTATGTGTTTTTGCTTAGTTTTTTGTGTAATCAACAATGGTGAAGTGCTCAGTTGTGGGGTGTCGTAATAATAGTATTGTAAAACGCCCAAGAATTTCATTTCTTAAGTGAGTAACATAGTTGTTTTTATTTTTCTTTTTGTGGCGAGTATTTTAAGTTATTTCAACTAATTATAGCTTAGTTTCTTCTTTACTGAATCCAAAACACGTAAATTTTTGCGCTATCCCCGAAAATTTGGATTATTTCATTAATTTTTGTTTGAGTATTTATATAGTGTGGGGATTGTATTGTTTATAAATAAATTGAGTATCGATAAAATTAAAATTTCATATCACTTTTTTTTTTTTAATCCTCTACAAGTTAGCCCTTGACTGCGGTCTCACCTGATGGTAAGTGATGATGCGTTTCACTCTTACTGTATCTCACTCAGAGGGGCAGAGTCTTAATTTCATGTTTCAAATTTAATTGACGTCAGGATCAATGATTTCAATCAATCAATCGATCAAATCATTTATTCAATATAGGTACACTGTAGGTACACTTATTGACGTTAAAAATTACTTACTTATAAAACGTGATGGTGATAATCGGTTACGGTATCTTAAAACTAAAGCTACGAGGGTTCCAAACGCGCCCTGGTCTGAGAAGAGCCCACAACAAACTCAGCCGGGGGTTTTTTTTTTTTTTATTTACACCATCTCACAAATCATCTTAATTAGGGAACTATCAGAGCCATTAGAGCAAATTATTGCCAAGCTTCCTTGTCGTTTAGGTAATCCTTTACATGGTAATAAGATTTTTCAATGAGTTTTCGTTTTACATTAACTTTGAACTTATTCAGCGACATCTTAAACATGTCTTCTGGGAGCTTATTGTAGAAGCGGACACTGTTTCCAACAAATGAATTGCTAATTTTACTAAGCCTACAAGCAGGCATTACAAGTTTATTTTTATTTCTAGTATTGACATTATGACAATCACTTTTCTTCTTGAATTCATCAATGTGTACTAAATTTTCAAATATGTATTGGTTGTGCACTGTCATAATTTTGTTTTCTTTAAATTTATTTCTTAGTGACTCTCTTGGTCCCATATTATATATGGCTCGAACAGCCCTCTTCTGCAGCACAAAAACAGAATTAATATCAGCAGCATTACCCCATAACAATATACCATATGACATAATGCTGTGAAAGCATAGATTAATTATAAACTGGTTTATACTATATTGTCTTTGTGTGAAAGTAACCAAAATAAACTAATCTCGCCGTTTCTACATCTGTCAACTGGCGAATCTTTTTAACCGCCTAAGCAGCAGAACTAAGTCTGTTCGACAAGTCATTTATTTGATGGCCCCATTGGAGTTTAGCGCCTAACGTTATTCCGAGAAAAACAGCGGTTTCCACCAAATCTAATTCCCCATTCTCCAGTTGTACTGTGGTTTTAACCTGTTTAATATTTGGTAATGTAAATTTAATGCACTTTGTTTTTTTATTATTAAGGAGCAGAATATTAGCCTCAAACCACTGCACGAGTTTAGAGAGAGACTTGTTCACTTCATGAAGAGCTGTTTCGTATCGATTACTTAATTTTAAATAATAACGATGTATCATCAGTAAACAATACTATCCCATGATTATCCTTAGCGAGATAAGGAAGATCGTTTATGTAAATGAGGAACAGAAAAGGTCCTAAAATTGAACCCTGTGGAACCCCTATTTTTACAACTGACCCGGAAGACCGCTTTCCATTGACGTCAACCTTTTGTATTCTATTTTTTAAGTAGGATCTCATTAACTTCAGTGCTACATCCCAAATTCCATAATGGTGCAGTTTTCTGACCAATGTTTCATGTTCAACACAATCAAAAGCCTTGGATAAATCACAGAAGACGCCAAGTGCATCGCGTGACTCCTCCCAGGCTTCAAATATATTTTGAATTAACTCAACACCGGCATCGATTGTTGAGCGACCCCGAGTAAAACCAAACTGTTTGGTATGCAATAAGATTTCGTCTTAGACATCATGGACCTGGCTATCGAGTTGCGTTTTGCTATTGCCTGTATTTTTAAAGTCATACATCCATCCATCCATGCGTCGTATTCCTCATAACTGAGGGTCGCGACCCCTTTCCATCAATCAAATAATGGCAGAAGTTTTCTTGGGATAATAATGCGGTGGGTTCCCACGTCCTTCCGCATACGACTCAACTAAGAGTATTTACTCTTAGGTTTTTGTAACGATTATTATCAGATGTTAGTGATAATAACCGGGACCGACAGCTTTACGTGCTCTCTGAGGCACGGAGGAAACGAAAAGGCCAAATTTGAATCTCCAAATTCGGTCACCCATCCAGTTACAGACTTGGGTCTACGTTGCTTAACCTTCGCAATCGACTGATATGCGTCGTCACAACTAGGCCACTCGTCCCTCAAAGTCATACATATTGACGTTAAATAATTTGAGCATACGGTCGGAAGGAATGAATTTGACACATGAACCACAGTCCTCTTGTAAAGTAAATCTCACCATCATAATACTTTGAAGTACTTCAAGGGACAATTTATTCCGTAATTTATTGAAGTGAAAACTTCTTTAGGCGCGTTGAGCACTATTTGGTAGGAGGTAAAAAATAAAAATGTGGAACAGTGTCGGGCACATCTTCCTAAGACAAAAGGTCTTAAGTATAAATATAGTACATTCGTTTACAACTTTAATGCTCAGTCTTAAGGTTTATATTTTTTAAAGTGCTGTGTAATCGTGATTGACACCTCGCGTTGTTACGAAGACAAAGGGTCTAGACCCCTAGAAAATGCCCCCAAAAAATGGTTTCCCCCCAAAAATGCCCCTAGACAAGTGTCGCCCCTAGAAACACCCCTTTCCATCTAACTAGCCCCTAAATTTAGGGGGAAAACCCCCAAGTTGGCAACACTGTATCAGGTTTCATCTAAGGCTAAGAATTATCTCTGATTTTCATAAATTCATTAGGTACCATATATTCTATTTATTTAGGGTCACTCAGCGGGCGATGGAGAGAGCGATGCTCGGGGTTTCTTTGCGCGATCAAATCAGAAATGAGGAGATCCGCAGAAGAACTAAAGTAACCGACATTGCTCAACGTGTTGCGAAGCTGAAGTGGCAATGGGCGGGGCACATAGTTAGAAGAACCGATAGACGTTGGGGTCCCAAAGTGCTGGAGTGGCGACCACGCACGGGAAAGCGCAGCGTTGGCAGACCCCCTACTCGCTGGACAGACGACATCAGGAGAGTCGCAGGGAGTCGCTGGGTCCAGGCGGCGCAAGACCGAGGCGTGTGGAAATCCTTGCAAGAGGCCTATGTCCAGCAGTGGACGTCTATCGGTTGAGGATGATGATGATGATGATGATTCTATTTACTAATAAGCGCGCTCTACACTCGCGGCGCTAGTACAGCTCTTATTAGCGATGCAGGACAGATATTGAAATGCACTTAACTTCAAGGCCATATTACCTTTTTTTTTTTATCCACTACAAGTTAGCCCTTGACTACGGTCTCACTTGATGGTAAGTGATGATGCAGCCTAAGATGGTAGCGGGCTAACCTGTTAGGGGCATGGCAGTTATATTAAACCCATACCCCTATTCGGTTTCTACACGGCATCGTACCGGAACGCTAAATCGCTTGGCGGCACGTCTTTGCCGGTAGGGTGGTAACTAGCCACGGCCGAAGCCACCAGGCCAGACCAGGGAAAATTCAGAAATTATAAATTCCCAAAAAGACCCTGCCGGGGATTGAACCCGGTACCTCCACACGTTAAGGCAACAGCGCTACACACTGCGCCACGGAGGTCGTCAAACCTCGTCAACCTCTATGTTCAAGGCACTGAACTGTATGCAAACACTACATTGAACAGCTGTGCTGCAGTTAAATTTCTGTACTGCTTTATGATAGAATAATAATATAGTCCACACTCTCAGCATTTCGCAGCAGCATACAAGACGCTGTTGGCAGAGACAGGTAACATATTATAGGATAGCTAGCCGTTGGCGTTGGGAATAGTCATATGCGGTTAATTGCTAGGTTTAAAAAAAATAGTATTATTCCAAATTCATCCAACACACAAGATATGTTCAGTAAATGATTACCATTTACCTGGTTCTATTGCGATGGATTTGCGTCATCCACCATCGTCTTAATCTCCTATATACTTTTATTTATTTTTTATTTTTAATAATACATAGGTAGGTAATTGTTGACTGTAGTACGCTATTGCACATAGCGTCACGGCAGGGGCAACAGCCACATCGTCGTCCATTTTGTTTGAGGTCGCGAACGAGACTGCGGTCTGCGAATCTTTGCGAATGTGGAGGCCCGGAGCACGGTAATTACCAATACTGTGCCCGGAGGGACACGCTTAAGGGGGCAAGCTTTCACAAAATATATAGGCTACGAGATAGCTGCTGGTGTGATTTTCATATAATATTGTTATGTTGGTATTTCAGTACAAATAAATTAGGATTAGATACGTAGGTAAATGTTTAAATATAATTACATATCTAAGCCAATTATAAAATTATAATAAAACTAGATGTACTTATAATATACATTAAAAAATTAAAGGGAAAGATGATGTGAATTTTATATAATATTGTTATATATTTCAGTAATAATAAATGTCATTTCTCATCAAGTGCTCGTATCATTCACAACCGTAACTATCGTCTGGTGGAATTTGTGATGGTCTGCCTGCAAGCGGCTGGGGACCTGACTACTTATCGCCGCTCAAAGACGAGTTATTGTTACCAGAAATGACCAATAACTAGGAAAGCTTATTCTAGTATAGTATTAAAGTATGCGCTGTACCTGAGTAACCAGTATAAAAACTGACTCTATTCATCGGGCCGTTTACTAGATATTGCCTCTCAAAGACGTAATACGTCGTTAAGTACGTCAAGTAATAAAATTAAAATTTAAAAAAAACCCACGACGAACTGCAGCGCTCCATTATAATTTGTGACCTTATAACTTTGTAACAACAATTAGATCTTCGCAGAAGTAGTTTTATGAACACAAAACTGCATCTTTGTCGGTTCAGTAGTTTTTTTGACCTGCGTGTTGGACTATGGCCAAATGGTAATGAGTAGAGGTGTCAAATTGTGTTAAACTTTAATATTCTGATAAATAAATGTTAAAATATATCAGTTCAAAAAATACGTTATAAAATATAATGGATAAAAAACTGGAGTTCCTGTGACCACAGCATCTAGGTTAGCGCTTGTCAAGACAAATCAAAAGAGTCCAAACACGACGGGTTTACGATGAGAAGGAGTTCCTATGACCACTACCAAATCACGATTGCAGCACAGCTTGGTGGACTATGGCCCTAAAACATATCTAAGAACCTTCTCAGAAGCTCAACATATTTTTTTTAAACCGCATCTAAATCAGCAA
Organism: Erebia epiphron; assembly: GCA_963932025.1. Taxonomy (NCBI): domain Eukaryota; kingdom Metazoa; phylum Arthropoda; class Insecta; order Lepidoptera; family Nymphalidae; genus Erebia; species Erebia epiphron. The sequence continues at coordinate 12,300,380 of OZ009951.1, read as the reverse complement.
AGTAGTTTTCCAGAAAAAAGGTAACATAATAAAAAAACACGATAGCAGCGCGCACGATAGCACGATAACTTAAAATATATCTAAATCTAAAGAACTTTTTCACAAGCTATACATATCTAATGCAAAACACCGCATCTCAATGAGCCCAGTACTTTTTCAGAAAAATGGAAACATATTGAAAAATAAAAATCAAAATTGCAGCTCAGCTTAGTGGACTATGGCCCTAAAACATATTCAAGAACCTTGACAGAAGTTATGCATATCTATTGCAAAAAACTGCATACTAATCGGTCCAGTAGTTTTCCAGGAAAATGGTAACTAAAAAGTACACAAAAAAACAAACAATCGCACAACCTCTTAGGGCAAACACATAATAATATATACCGTCCGTTCCGTCATGGGTAAAAAATAGCTCAAGTGTCGTCGCTTTGATGTGATAATGTGTAGTGTTTAAATATCTCCCATTTAAGTTACGAGTATTTTAATTTTTAAGTTTTCAAAATAACTCGTATATCACCTCTTAGACCACCTGTGATAATCTTACTTCTTACTAATATTGTAAATGCGAAAGTTTGGATGGATGTATGGATGGATGTATGGATGTTTGTTACTCAATCACGCCCCAACGGCCGAACGGAAAGGGATAGATTATAGTCTCGAATAGCACATAGGCTACTTCTTATCCCGGAAAATTAAAGAGTTCCCGCGGGACCCAAAAAACCTCAAACCACGGAGACGAAGTCGCGGGCATTCGCTAGTACTAACATAAATCTGAAACATGGAAATTAATAGTAAGTAGATATAATTATAGTTACCAAAAGATAGTTACCACAAATACAGTTATCTCTTAGGCTATAAGTTTTGAGGCTATAAGTTTTGACATTTGGGTTGGACGAGCCAGTGTAAATTTGTATGAAAAATTCGTATGAGTTATCTTTGGAACCAGATTGTACAAAAACTTTAAGTTGTATTGAAAATATTGTTTAATTAAAGAGTTCCTTGATCTTTAATGATTAATTTGAAATAACTTTTGTTTAAATAAGGTCTCAGATTAAATCACAATAGTCGGAACGCGATAACGCCTTTTTTGAGTTTTCCATGAATTTCTCGATAATTTTCTGCAGTTACTATACGACTTTATGACCACTTTTTTTAATTACGTCATACTTCATTTATCTGAGTAGCGAATGGTATAAATTTAGTAATGAAATTTTCATTTTTCCTATCCTAAAACGTCGGAACAGAAAACAATGTTTCAGTACTTGGGCCCTTAACGTGTATTACCTTACTTTCTCTACTACCTACTCTTGTTACCTTCAAAACTATTGGAAAATAAAGTATTTGTATTTGTATTTTGTATAATTTAAAATTAAGGAGTTCCCGCGGGAATAAAAAAAAACTTAAACCACGCGGACGATCTAAGTCGCGGTCATCAGGTAGCTAATTATATAAAATAGCGCCGAGAATGTATAATTTTCAAGCGCACATTTATCATGCAGAGTTTTACAATTTAATTTGTGAGTATAAACATGAAAAAATTAAAGAAATGCAATTTTCTATATTAGGAAACAAACATACGCGCGAAAAATAAGATGAGTTATTGAAAACGTTGTATGAATAAACCGACATCAGCTAAGAAGAGGTTCTCTATCTTAAGCGTAGATTGACCAATATTTGGTCAATCTACGCTTACCATAGGTCAGCATCATCCATTATTCATACTTTAATATTATAATATTTTTTTTAAATATTCACACTTTAATATTATAATTGATGCGAAAGTAATATGTATAATATTATAAATGCGAAAGTAACTCTGTGTCTGTGTGTTACGCAATCACGCCTAAACTACGGAACCGATGTCAATGAAATTTGATACAGAGAGAGTCTAGAGCCTGAGAAAGGACATAGGCTGCTTTTTAATGCGAAAAAAGGGCTGTAGGTAAGGGGTTGAAATAGGGGCTGAAAGTTTGAATGAAAATTACGTAATTTTAAAGCTTAGAAGCTTGAAACTTATTTATTAGACTTTTGATTAATTAAGTAATAGTAATAATTCTGATTACTAAAGGGGGTAAAAATAGGGGATGAAAGTGATGACGTCGGCAAAAAAGCTTAGTGAAATACTGCAAATAGCTTATTTTTATGTATGTATGTGTTTTATTTGCAAAATAATTCGCCTAAACAATTATTAGAAACGCTGCCGAAAGTCACTATTCCACGCGGACGAAGTCGCAGGCACAGCTAGTTTTTAAATATAAACAATAGTGTCTGCATCGTCGTGGACTTCCTGTACATGTTTCCGCAAAGCATTCGCCCTCTTGAAGCTCTCTCCGCACAGACAGACAAAGTTCTTCTCACCCGTATGCTTCACTAGATGGTTCTTCAACTCATACTGCATTAGGAATGCTTTGGAGCAGAACTGGCATTTGTGTTTCTTCTCTCCCCTGTGCCGCTTGCGCATATGCGCTAAGAAGTAAGGCTTCCAAGTGAACACCTTCCCGCACACTTCACAAGTCATCGTCTTCACTTTCTCTTTATGCGCCTCCGTCACATGTTTATGTCGATGGAACATGTCTACGAACTTCTCATCACAATACAAACACTTCACTTTGCGCTCCTGTCGATGCACTAGAGCGCAATGCTTAGCCCGGTAACGTTCCAACGTGAACTCTTTGTCGCACAAGCTACACGGGTAGCTACCCACTTTATGCACTGTCAAATGTTTGTCCAGCCGGTTGGCCGCGAGGAAAGTGTCCCCGCATTGATAGCATATGTAGTTACTGTAATGTTGATTCATGTGCGCATCCAGATGGCCGAAATTGTGGAATCCCTGCTGGCACAGCACACAAACCAGTTCTGATGTCAATGAGTATGGGATAATTTTCGTGTAACCCTCGTTGAAGCCAACGCTGTGGATTTCAGCGAAATGCACAAACATATTATTCCAGTCTGGTAAAAGAGTGTAGCATTCTGTGCATTGCAAGTTGTTCACATCCAGTTTGAGCACTTCGTTGATCCACGCCGGCTTCATTATCTGTTCGATGCGGATGATTTTCTCATGTCCGTGCTTGGATTGCGTGTGCGCACGCAGTTCATCCGCGTCCTCGTAGAAAGGACCATCAGCGGGACAGTAGATACAGTAGTATCTGTTTGCTTTTGTTCTGAACGGTATAGCGTTGGTGTATTCCAAGATTTTTTTAATGTCCTCTATTAGTTGGTAGTGCTTCTCGCTGGATGCTTTGGCTTCGTCTGCAAAACATTAGTTATTTTCTTACTCACCTTACAAATGGCCAATTCTGTATCACACAATCTCTTAACTTAACTAAAATGACAGCTTTAAAAAGTCCCTTTTCGCAGTCTGTTTCTACTCGAAGGGTTAGCAAAATTTTTGATGCTGTCATTTTAGTTTAGTTTAGAGATTGAGCACTACAAAATCAGCCCCATGATTTTTGGAACAAAATAAAAATAAATGAAATGAAATTGGTGGGTTTACTTTTATAATAACTGTGATAAAGATATAATAACTGAAAATATTAAAAGAGCACAGTTTTTTAATCTACTGCAAGTTAGTCTTTGACTGCAATCTCACCTTATGGTAAGTGATGACGCAATCAAAGATAATAGCGGGCTTAGGATTACCTGTTAGGATTACGATAGTTATATTAAACTTATCTCTTGTAATATTATCTTTAAACGGTTTCAATGGCTAAATCCCTTGGCAGTATGCCTTTGCAAATAGGGTGGTAACTAGCTACTCTGGGGAACTCCCTCTATAAGACCACAACTCTCACCACTGCACCATCAAAATAATCCCCCAAACTCCGACTTACTTGAAAGAACGTTTTAGCTACCTCGGTAAGGAAAGCCAGTTCTTTCTTCGTTCCTGCACCGACAATAAGCTAAAGATGCCGTCCAGCCGTACGAAATTCTATGATAACTCTTACACAAGGAAAATTGTGTCAAGTTGTGGAATTCTCTTCCCGCTGACATACATCAGGCAAAATCCCTACTTAACTTCTAACGTTGTCTGAAAAAATACTATCTATCTTTGTAATGGAGTATAATGTAGTATGTTAAATATTATGTATAAATAGTAATGTATGGTAGATATCTATACATGTGCAGTATTAGTATATGTAGTGTTTATGTAGTTTATCTTATTGTATAAAACTAACACAACCCGTGATTTCCCCATTCCGAACACCAAAGGTTGTCTGGGAGAAATCGCTTTAGCAATAAGACGGCCTTTGCACGCTTCACTAAGATTAAGCTTCTTTCTTTTGTAATTAATATGGTTCTATATTTCTTGAGTGCAATAAAGAATTCAATAATAATAATATCAACTTGGCGGCATCCGCACACTGCAAGTCTCCACACAGAACACTGCACTGCATCTCACTTTGTGTACTATTGTGACTCACCGTCCTTGGTCTCCGTTGCTGCCTCGTTGAGTTTATTCTGCAACGTGGCCTGGGGTATACCGTACATCTTCGCGGCATCCGCACACTGCATATCTCCACACAGAACACCCTGCATTGCCTCGCGAAGGTCACTCATAGAGTATTGCTTGTAAGTCTTGTTTCTGCATTTCTTTGGAAGCTTCTGAGGGTACTTCCGCTTGCTTCTCTCTGGCGTCGACGCTTGAGAACTCGAGGGTACATCTAAAACCCGGGATCGAGGGTATTAGGGATGATGACAACTCTATCAAATCAGCAACTCTTACAAACTTAAAAACTTATGAAATACATGGTTGTGACTTCATGAAATTTCTTCAAAATCTGTTGAAAAGATAAGGGCCGTTAAAACGTAGCAGACATACAGACAAATACACGAACAGACCAGTTCGCATTTATAATATTAATATGATAATTATGCACTATTACGTATTAAGTCGCGGGCATCAGCTAGTCCATATCCATTTCGATACTCCATACAAATACATATTATAAATGCGAAAGTGTGTCTGTCTGTGGGTCTGTTACGCTTTCACGGCTCATCTGTATATCCGATTTTGATGAAATTTGGTACAGGGGTAGTTTGTATTCCGGGGACGGACATAGGCTACTTTTTATCCCGGAAAAATTAAAGAAGTTTTTTTCATTCCCGCAGCAACGCAGGAACCGGCCAAGTGGGAGTCGGACTCGCACACCGAGGGTTCCATACAAACCTGTAGGTATATAAGTAAACTAGTAGGGCGCGTGGGTGCGCGGCCCGCTAAAGCGGACCGCGTAGTAGACCGCACGGCCCACTGTCTACTTGCTCTCCTTCTATCCTAGTGTTTACTGCCTACGTGTTCTGAAGTAAACAACAAACTGCTATGCTAGCGAGCACAGTGGAAGCGCCAGCGTGCCAAGCGTCCGACGTAAAAAATATCTCATAAGAAAACATAAAACAGAGACCCCCTAAGAATCGAAAAGGGCCTTTAAATGAAAAAAAATCCTGACATGCATCATACAGTGTAAGAGACTGTTGAAGTAAAACACAAAGAAACCTTCCTTAGTTGATTAATATCAATATCATACCGCTGATGATCGGGTACCTTTGGGTGCCATTGAACTTCACCATCTTGGCTTTCCTAACGGCAAACCGACAATTCTTCCATACAGAACAAATCTTGTACAAAATCCATATCAAAGTCATGCATAATATTTCCTACTTCCACTCTTCCATCTAGTATACTTTCTGAAATAGACAACTATGAAATTTTGGCCGTGCTCCTCACCCATCTTTCAAACCCTCGATCATCATCGCTCTAAATAAGTACCTATATTTTTTTCTCCGAAAAATTATGGAGAGTTCTTATTTAAGAACAAATTTTGAAAATGAACCGCATCAAAGTCTTGCATAGTTCAACACTAAATTGTTGCCTCTTCAATATTCGCCATACATTTTCTATGGAAAAATAAATTCCGCCATCTTGAATTTTTTTCCTGTTCGTCAAGTAGACCTTCAAGTCCTGATCATCTTTTGCCAAGAAACCGTATCCATCAGAATGGCGGGTGTAGGTTTTCCGATTACATTCAAACTTTACTGAATAAATGTACGATAAATGTACGTAATTGTACTAAATTATGGATAAATGTACTTTATCGTGTATTGAGAAAACATGAAATTAAAGTGAGCAGCCATCCTGACGTCAGAATGGCGGGTGTACTCTTACATCTTCTGCAGAAATAAACTTTTTTAAAATTAGACATTACCAAATAAATGTACGTTAAATGTACTTATGGAAACATCATATCAAAATTAAAAAATGCCACTTTTGGCGAGGAAAAAAAATAATCTTCAACCAGAATATTGCAAAAGTGCACAAGTCCTCAGCTGCTATCGTCGTCGTCGTCGTCGTCAACCGATGGACGTCCACTGCTGGACATAGATCTCTTGTAGGGTCCTCCACAAGCCACGGTCTTGCGCCGCCTGGATCCAGCGACTCCCTGCGACTCTCTTGATGTCGTCCGTCCACCGTGTGGGGGGTCTGCCAACGCTACGCCTTCCAGTGCGGGGTCACCATTCCAGCACTTTGGGACCCCAACGCCCATCGGTTCTCCGAACTATGTGCCCCGCCCATTGCCACTTCAGCTTCGCAACTCTTCGGGCTATATCGGTGACTCTGGTTCTCCTACGGATCTCTTCATTTCTGATTTGATCACGTAGGGACACTCCCAACATAGCCCTCTCCATCGCCCGCTGAGTGACCCTGAGCCTTCTTATCAGGCCCATAGTCAGCGACCATGTCTCGGATCCGTAAGTTATCACTGGCAACACGCACTGCTCGAAGACTTTGGTCTTCAGACACTGAGGGATTTTGGACGAGAAGATATCTCGAAGCTTCCCGAACGCAGCCCAGCCGAGTTGAATTCGGCGGTTTACCTCCAGCTGCTATAGGGAAATTGAATGATTTGAGTTACAAATTATGCTCACACATCCATCGTAATTTCCAGATGTAGATACCAATCTGAAATAGTGAGGCCACTCTGTCACCAACACTACAAGTGTCCCCGTATCCCCGCATCTAGAGTACATTATATTATATACTGGTATCCCCATTAGTGAACTAAGAATTTCAATCTTGCGCAACACACTTGTTCGTTTTGTATTGGCTGAATGTTGTCCGTATCTAAAAACGTTAAATAATCCAGTTTGCCAGGTGGGAGGCTTGGGCCGTGGCTAGTGACGTGACCGACCTACCGGCAAAGACGTGCCGCCAAGCGATTTAGCGTTCCGGTACGATGCCATGTAGAAACCGAATAGGGGTGTGGGTTTAATATAACTGCCATGCCCCTAACAGGTTAGCCCGCTACCATCTTAGACTGCATCTTCACCTAACAGGTTAGCCCGCTACCATCTTAGACTGCATCTTCACTCACCATCAGGTGAGATCGCAGTCAAGGGCTAACTTGTAGTGGTTACAAAAAAAGTCTCAGCTTTCACTGCAAAGACTGCTGATTTTGTTGCGTTTAAAAATTGCAAATCAAAGTCTAGTTCCGCTAAGTGTAATAATTAATTTAATAGAATCGTTTAGAGATAACAGAATTAGTGTACCTACAGTATCAACTAATATTTTATGGAAACATATTAGTTGATACTGTACCTAATAATCTATCTTCTATATATGTATATAAAAATGAATCCCTGTTTCCCTTGGTCACGGCATCACGCGTGAACGGCTGGACCAATTTCGCTAATTCTTTTTTTATTGTATAAGTGAGGACCTGGAGAGTGACATAGGCTACTTTGTATCCCGGAAAATTAAGGAGTTCCCGAAGGAATAACAAAAAACTTAAACTACGCGGACGAAGTCGCGGGCATCAGCTAGAACTTAAATAACAATAACTAACGAAATACTGAATCCATACTAATATTATAAATACGAAAGTGTGTCTGTCTGTCTGCCTGCTACGCTTTCACGGCTCATTCGTTCAATCGATTTTAATGAAGAGTAGGTTTATACCGGGGAAGGACATAGGCTACTTTTTATCCTGAAAATTTAGAGTTCCCGCGGGAACCAAAAAACCTCAATCCACGCGGACGTAGTCGCGGGCATCAGCTAGTAAATCATATACCATAAACTGACAAACTTATCTGGCCCGGTGGCCCAAATTGGAACAAATTTGTATGCTTGTTAAGTTTATTTGTTTTTTATTTTTAATAGATAGATTCTAGCGACGCTGACGTCAGATAAGTTTGACGGGCTATACAGGCTACAAAATTTCGAAACTGCAAGCATTGTGTAGTCCGGTTATGCTGTCAGAAATAAATCGATTAAGTAATATGTAATTTCTGACAGAAAAAAATATATATTATTTCTTAATATAAAAAATATATAATTTCAGAATATAATTTCTGACAGCGTAAGCAGCAGAGCTGTTTGCCGGTAAGTGTTGCTAATTATATGGGTGCCCCATTGAAGCTTTGCATCTATAAGGTCACCCCCAGGAATACAGTTAGTCTCTCTTATTTTCAGCATATCATTATTTAGGTACCATTAGTTTTATATCACTTGTGGATTTGGAATTCGGCATTCCAACTCTTCACATTTATTTATTTTTAGGGTTCCGTACCAAAATAGTAAAATGGAACCCTTATGGTGCGACTTTCTCCGTCTGTCTGTCCGTCTGTCCGTCTGTCCGTCCGTCACACTCGATTATTTCAGTAACTACCGAAGCTATCGACTTGAAATTTGGAATAGTTGTGTATATTAGTGGCCCAAAGACACTGGAATTAAAAAAAATTGGAAATTATTTTTGTTCTTATTTAAAAAGGGGGGAAAATCTGAGGGTTGAAATTTAAAAGTGAGATAACTGTACTATGTGGGGTATCATATGAAAGGGTTTACTTTGTACATTCTAAAACAGATTTTTAATTATTTTTAGTTATGATAGTTTTTGATTTATCGGGGAAAATGTCTAAAAAAATACCGTTCCCCCCCCTTATCTCCGGAGTTTACCAATCGAAAAATTTGAAATAATTATGGTCAATAGAAATTTACGTATATTTTACAGGAAAACTATAGCCAGTGCTCTAACTAGCATAGTTTTTTTGATATTAACAAGAAACCTCTACAAACAAAGTTAGTCTTGCGGTTCATTAACAAAGGTAATTATTTATTAATAATGGTACGGAACCCTTCGTGCGCGAGTCAGACTCGCACTTGCCCGGTTTTTTAATTTAAAAGTTATGGTTTGCATTTTGAATCAGTTCGTGTCTTGAGAAATTGCAGTATTTACGTCGTCAAAGGTGTCCTTATTTCTATCGACTTTATAAATTAAAGACGTATCGTCAGCAAATAGGTAGCACACTGTCACACATACCGCAAGTGTTTCGGACAAAATATTAAGATAAATATTTTATGTATACCAAGAACATGGAGGGGCCTAGAATAGTTGTATATTGTATTTAAAACCTCCTAAATACCTCGTTGTATGAACTCAAATCGTGCCAAGTTTTAGTTGAATTCATTCAGTAGTTTCGGCGTGATACAGACAGACAGGCCAAAATAACAGTTTTGGCATCTGCTATATTATAGAGTGCCCTCCAAAAAAATCTGTGTAGCTACCTACAGAATTAGACAATTTTGTTTTATGTATACCTAAGTATACCAAGATTATTTGGTACAAAAAACAAACATACAATGTCGTGTACATTTACCCATAATTTAGTACAATTACGTACGTTTATCGTACACTAGCGAATGCCCGCGACTTCGTGTGCGTGGTTTGAGGTTTTTTGGTTCCTGCTGGAACTCTCTAATTTTCCGGGATAAAAAGTAGCCTATGTGCTATTCCAGACTATAATCTATCCTTGTGCCAAATTTCAGTCAGATCCGTTCAGCCGTTGGCGCGTGATTGAGTAACAAACATCCATACATCCATCCATCCATCCATACATCCATCCAAACTTTCGCATTTATAATAATAGGTCTTTACCTATGAAATTGCCGTTTTGTATGGAATAAGTGAAAGTACTTATTTTTTCAAACTTTTTTGTTTCTGTTATTCGAAGTAATCACCCATGCAATCGACGCATCTTTGCCAACGCATTGGCAGTTTATTGATGCCCTTCTTGTAAAAATCAGCTGGACGGGAGGCAACAAACTCTTCAAAGGCATTTGGATGCCTCTCGGGAATTGAATTTTTTACCCACTAAAAAGTTGTCTAAATTTTGGAAAAAGTAATAGCCGGTAGGTGTAAGGTCTGGTAGTATGGCGGATGAGGGAGAGCTTCCAACCCCAGCTCTTGCAGCTTGGAGACTGTCTGTTGCGCAGTATGGGGTCGCGCGTTGTCGTGAAGGAGCAGTGGGGACAACCGATTGACCAAAGCTGGTTGCAGATGTGTAAGCTTCTCCAGTTCTTCACATCTGCAGTAATGCTCATGCCGTTTTGTAAAAAGCTGTGGTGAATCACACCCGCACTAGACCACCAAACAGTGACCATCACCTTTTTAGGGGTCATTTTTGGTTTAGGGCATTTCTTTGGTGCTGAACCAGGATCTAACCAACTTGCTGAGCGCTTTCGATTGTCGAACAGAATAAATTTTTCGTCGCACGTAACAATTAGTTTCAAAATTCCTTCATTTCTTTGCCTGTTGAGCAGCGCAAGGCAGGTCTCGACGCGTGCGTTGCGCTGGCGATCGTTAAGGTCGTGGGGCACCCATCTATCAAGCTTTTTTACCTTGCCAATTTGTCGCAAATGGATCAATATTGTTATGATGCTTACATCAAAAGCTGCTGCTAGCTCAGCTGTAGATTGAGTTTTGTCAGCTTCCACAATCGCTTTTAATTCATTATTGTTGACCAAAGTCTCCGGACGACCACGAGCTTCATTTTTAAAGTCAAAATTTCCAGAACGGAACCGGGAAAACCAATAACGGGTTGTGCGTTCGTTTATACAGTTCTCTCCGTAAACCTTTTTGATGTAACGTGCCGTTTGTGTCACGTTGGTGCCACGACGGAACTCATATTCCATAATTACACGAATTTTTAAAGTATCCATTATCACGAAAAATGTTGAAATGTAATGAAAATACAACGCTTATCAAAAAACAAAATACTGATTTTGAAAAAAGAATGTCATGATTTTAAGGCAAAATTAATTTGAATTTAGAATACAGAGCCATTGCAAACTTTTTTAATTTGAAATTACCAATACTGAAGAAAGGCAATTTCATAGGTAAAGACCTAATATTAGTAAGATTGATTCAGTATAGTTTGGATGGAATCGAAATACTTACACCCGCCGCGCGTCCTGACTTCAGGATGGCTGCTCACATGTGTTTCACAATATCAGAGCTCGCATAAAGTTTTAGTAATTTTGATATGGTGTTTCCATAAGTACATTTAACGTACATTTATTTGGTAATGTCTAATTTTAAGAAAGTTTATTTTTGCCAAAGATGTAAGAGTACACCCGCCATTCTGACGTCAGGATGGCTGCTCACTTTAATTTCATGTTTTCTCAATACATGATAAAGTACATTTATCCATAATTTAGTACAATTACGTACATTTATCGTACATTTATTCAGTAAAGTTTGAATGTAATCGGAAAACCTACACCCGCCATTCTGATGGATACAAGAAACCACTCATCCATCTTTTATGCTCTCCGAGATAGACACCGACGAAATTTGTATGGCGGCCATCTTATATCGGCCATTTTGAATTTTTTTTTCAGCTTACTATCAAATGGATGAAGTTTCGAGTGGCATTTGGTGGAGCACCCCCCACCAATCTTTAATACCCTGGCTGTGCTCTTCATCCGTCTTCGAAATTCTCAATCATCAGCTCTCTCCGTATTTTTCCTCTGAATGAATTTTTGTCTTCTATACGAAACGATGAGTAAAAAAAAATTTTTCATACAAAATTTTACAGGAGAGGTGATCAATGAGTGAGTGAATCAGCACGAGCAGCTATATATATATATTAACTAATAGTAGGGCGCGTGGGTGCGTGGCCCGCTAAAGCGGACCACGTAGTAGACCATGCGGACCACAGTCTACTTACTTGCTCCCTTCTATCCTAGTGTTTACTGCCTACGTGTTCTGAAGTAAACAACACACTGCTATGCTAGCGAGCATAGTGGAAGCGCCAGCGTACCAAGCGTCCGACAAACGTTAAAAAAATTCTCAAAAGAAAACATAAAACAGAGACCCCTCCCAAGAATTTAAAAGGGCCTTTAAATGTAAAAAAAACTTGCCAGACATTCATACAGTGTAAGAGACCGATGAAGTAAGAACACAAAGAAACCTTCCTTAGTTGATTAATAAGAATATTATACCGCTGACGATCGGCTGCCATTGACCTTCACCATCTTGGCTTTCCTGACGGCAAACCGACAATTCTTCCATACAGAACAAATCTTGTAAAAAACCCATATCAAAGTCATGCATATTTCCTACTTCCACTCTTTCATCTAGTATACTTTCTGAAATAGACACCTATGAAATTTTGGCCGTGCTCCTCATCCATCTTTCAAACCCTCGATCATCATCGCTCTCCTTAAGTATATTTTTTTACTCCCAAAAATTACGGAGAGTTCTTCTTTAAAAACAAATTTTGAAAAGGAACCGCATCAAAGTCTTGCATAGTTCAATATTCGCCATACATTTTCTATGGAAAAATAAATTCCGCCATCTTGAATTTTTTTCCTGTTCATCAAGTAGACCTTTATGTCCTGATCATCTTTTGCCAAGAAACCACTCTTCCATCTTCTATACTCTCCGAGATAGACACCGACGAAATTTGTATGGCGGCCATCTTAAATCCGCCATTTTGAAAAAAATTTCAGCTCACTGTCAATTGGATGAAGTTTCGAATAACATTTGGTCGAGCACCCCCCACCTATCTTCAATACCCTGGCTGTGCTGTTCACCCGTCTTCGAAATCCTCAATCATCAGCTCTCTCCGTATTTTTCCTCTTCATGAATTTTTCCCCTTTATACGAAATGGTCAGTGAAAAAAAATTTTTTCATACAAAATTCTTCAGGATAGGTGATCAATCAATGAATCAGCACGAGCAGCTATATATATATTAAAGTTATGGTATTTTTATTGTTAAATGAAATCCATACTTAACATAAGTAAGTTTTAAATTATTAAAGAAATATATTTAATATGATGTAACTAAAAAAGTATGCTTTTCGCAATTTTTCTCTTATCTGTGCTATAAGACGTTGCTTCGTACCAAATTTCAAGATTCTGAGTTCACCTGAAGTATCCAGTGGGTTTTGATTCGCTTGCGAGTGTCGAAAAGTAGCATAAACGGCTGTATCTTTTGATTGCGTTGGCTTAGAAGTTTGATTTTTTCACAGCTTCAAGGGCCAGTAGACCTGAATATTTGATATGAATTTCGGCTTGATACCTCCCATGCGTTCCTGAGAAAAAGGGTCTTGACACACAGACGGACGGACAACAAAGTGATCCTTAGGGTTCCGTATTTTCCTTTTGAGGTACGGAACCCTAAAAAACTCGCGGACGAAGTCGTGGGCATCGTTTAGTAGTATTATAAATGCGAAAGTGTATCTGTCTGTCTGCTACGCTTTGACGGTCCAACTACTCAGCCGATTTTGATGAAATTTGGTACAGAGACAGGTTACACCCTGGGGAAGGACAAAGGCTAATTTTGATTCTGGAAAATCGAGTTCTCGCGGGAATCAAAAAGCTTAATCCACGCAGACGAAGTCGCGAGAATCATCTAGTAATATAATATAGGCAGCCACTGAAAATCAGCGTTGGGGCACCTGGTACCCTGGTGTCTGAGAAGCCCGGAGTACGGACACAAGCTGAGTGGCTTTGTATGTATGTAAGTGTTTCGTTTATTTCTGTGCAGTGCCTCACATAATGATTCAAAGAAAGAAAGAATTCTTTCTTTCTTATATATCAGAATAACATACCTACAAGTAGTAGGTATATTACCTTCAGGTTGATATTCATTCTCATCATCAAGGCATTCCACATATTCAAAGTAGTCCTCTTGAGAGGCCGAGTCTTCAACAACTTCTCCTTCTTCAACCTTAACGAAAATTTTACCTGTAACAACAGTATAGTTTTCAATTTCAATAAATTCAATAAATAAATTTAATAAATAAATTTAATAAAATAAATTTCATTAAATTTTTCTTTATATACATAGCAAGCAAACGAGCAGGGGGGTCACCTGATGGTAAGTGATTACCGCTGTCCATGAACATTTGCAGCACCAGAGGAACCGCCAATATGTTGCTGGCTTTTGAGATATTTGTTTATCCGCCCTTTGAAGAACGCCATATTATTTTATGGTATAGTTTGCACGCCCTTCTCTGTTTGTGCGTTTTAACTCGCAATGAATACTTGCTATAACGGTCAAGGATAACTTTGTGATTATGCATGCCAGAGAATGACCCCGTTTGTCTTACTTGAGCGCAAAACGCGACACCGTGACTCGATACGACAGTATTAAACAATAGCTAACCCTTCGCGTGGCCTACGTTGTAGCGTAGACAAGTTTGTCATTTTCTATGGCGTCGTATCGCGTCGCGTCGCTTCTGTTGCTCACTTAGCACAACGGGAGGCGAATCTCACACTGTGCCACGCACCGCCTCATATCGCGGGGCGGTCCTGGCGGTCGACAGTAAGCATATTAGTTTGTATTACCAAATACGTGCAGTACCACACACTAACCCGTTGTCCTAGGTGAGCGACAGAAGCGACGCAACGCCATGGAAAACGACACACGTCGTCGCCTAGATACGTCAGTTTTCTGTGGCGTCAGGTCGCTTTTGACGCTCACCTAGGACAACGGGTGGCAGATTTATCTACGCGACAACGTAAGCCGCGTGAAGGGTCGCTACTGTTTGATACTGTCGAGTCGCGTTACCCCGTTCGTCGCTCACCTAGGACAACGGGTAAGCGACAAACGCGACTAAGGCTGATATAACTGCCATAATTACCTATGTATCTACACATTGACGTAATTGTAAATGAATTGAATTAACAGAACAACCACCGAGTTTCTTTCTGGTTCTTTTCGTTAGGAATGTCATTCCGAAAAAATGGTAGATTCACTCGACGATTTAAAAGCACTCTTAATAAGTTTATATGATTATGACTTTAGCCCACTACCATCTTAGACTGCATCATCACTTGCCACCAGGCGGGATCGTAGCCAATTGCTAAGTTGTAGTTGAAAAAAAAAGTCACCTTCTTGTAGTATTTGCTGAGTGGTTAAGACCTCCTGTTTAAACGCCATTGCGTCCTTCAAACGTGTCACACAACGTTCACAAATCAACTCTGGACCATCGGAAGGTTTCAACTGAAATTAAAATATACATTACTAGTTTTGGCCCACAGCTTCACCCACATTAAGTTCGATTTTCATACAAACTTCAAACCCCTATTTGACTCCCCAAAGTGTATGCTTACATCATAAAAGCTATCTGTATGTTAAATTTCAGCCTGATCAATCCAATGGTTTGAGATGTGAGTTGATAGATGATTCAGTCGGTCAATCAGTCGGTCACCTTTTCTTTTTAATATATTTAGATTGACTGCTGATGCTTGATGTTATGCAGTTAGTAACAGGACTTAACAGGACTAAACCCTATGAGCTAGTTCTTAAAAGTGCTTAGTGCTTAGTGATTAGTGATTGGGTAGTGTAAGTGCTGCCTCGAAGAACTTATGCACATAGTGTCTACAATTAGAATTTTAAAAAAAACTGGACTACTTCTTAGTATAAAAGATAATTTAAAGTCGAGGTTAAAGTGAAATTACTCATTAGTCAAAATATTAGGCTATATTGTAATTTTTGTGAGTATATGCAGTATTATATTCAAATTAATTTTAAAAAAAAGCTGAACTCAGACTTTTAATTAGATGCAGTAAACTGGCATTAGCTAAGTGTCAATTTGCATTCAAATCTATCCATTAGTTTCTGAGTGCAAAAAATGTTTAGAATTCTAGGTTAAGAGTTAAAGTACATATAGGTCATAGAGCTTTCTACAAATAAAAGTTTTGAATACTACTTACTGTACAGGAATTGTCCAGTTAATTGTAATTATAAGTATAGAAAGGGATGTATTCTATAGCGGTTTCAGGTCACCTAAGATGCAACTGGTTGGATGGCATAAGAGGGTTCATAGGGTTGGCTATCCAAAATTAAAAGAAGCAGATTTAGAAGAGAAGTTTTTACCTTTCTATCAGCTCATGTTAAATAAATGATTAAGTATCAGTTTCTCTATGTCATACCATTTTACAGGTATACCACTTTTGTGTCGCAGAGACAAAATTTGAATGCGTAGCAAAAGCAACATAACACCAACTAAAACCGAATGTGATCACCGATGATATACAGACTTTATTGCTTAATATTAAGATTGTTAATACAAGAACAACAGAGACTTGTGCTATCTATCAATTGTGCTGGGATTCCGAAAATAGGGGGCGACAACCAATAGTGGATATGATTGGCTGAGATATTTTCATACCATTCAAAAGTAACATTTCTGTGCTGGTACATCAGCGTAACTTATAAAAGCGGTAAACCTGTATTATATGGTGTAATAATGGTGTGTATAAAATATGTAAATGTAAGATTGTTTGATTCTCTTTCACTGCCCATCTTTTCAAACAAATTTTATGATAGATTATATCCTGGATTAACACAAAGGCTACTTTTTATCCCGTAACATTAAGAGATCCCGCGGGAACCAAAAAACCTCAATCCACACGGACGAAGTAGCGGACAGCGTCTGGTATTTTTATATATTTAGGCAACGTATACAGATGGATCATTTAATACTTAAAATAGGTAGGTACATAAGAAGTATTCAATAGTAATTTTATTCAGTTTGTAGCATGTTTGTAGGTTACTTTTACTCGATTTTTTAAAATAAAAAGGTATATGACACCTGAAACGTAATCAGTAATTATAATCTACATTATTAGGAATAGTTAATTAGGTTTTCTGAAGGGATTTTACCGGTAAACAACGTACCAAAATACCGAAACAGTTGTTCAAGATTTCGGCATAATTCTCATCGTTCCCATCTTGTAACTTGTTGCTCACAAATATTTTACATAGTAATATTCTCATTCAATATTTTTTTATTTCGTAATAAAGAGAATCAGAAGGCTGAAGGAAAGATAAATTTAAAATTATACCTACCAGAAACTTACTCATACTCTCAGTTTTATTTTCAGAGACAAGTTCAACCAGAGACAAGTAACATATTAGGCTGGATCCAGTTCAACCAGTTTAATTCCATGGCGGTGTTTTGACTTTTAGTTTTGACCACAGAGTACTTTTATGATGTTTCAACAAAAAGTCGAGGACAGCGAAAGCGTGGGAGGCGATTTGGAAGCGAGGCTTTTGAGCCCAGCATGAATAACCTTGTCTCTTCATATGCACGCATGCATAGAATCTCCGAGTAAGTATTATTATTAAAATACAGAACAATAATTACCTAGTTTTCTACTTTGTTTTTTACTTCTCTGAGTTTTATAGATAGGATTGATTTGGGCATAGCAAGGGCGCTGAGCTCATAGACAGAGAGAGGTATATATAGATCAACTTTGATTAGGTATATAGAGAAGGATGTGCCCTAACATATTTAAATTGAAGCTTCCTTTATCCTTAAAATGGCGCATGGGCGGAGCTTAATGCGGGCATTAGGGCTGAAATTATCGATACCTTTGATTATGTCGATTCTTATATACTCGATATAAAATTATCAAAATTTTTTGAATTGAGGTTTTTTGTATGAAAAATTTTGTATGAAAAAAAATTTTTTTACTCATCGTTTCGTATAGAAGACAAAAATTCATTCAGAGGAAAAATACGGAGATCTGATGATTGAGGATTTCGAAGACGGATGAAGAGCACAGCCAGGGTATTCAAGATAGGTGGGGTGTGATCGACCAAATGTAACTCGTAACTTCTGCACACAACTAGAGCAAAAACACATAAAAATATTATGAAAATATTCACAAAACTGGTAATTAGCCACAACCAAAACACCGGAAGCAATACAGACGCCATATAAAGGTACAAAAAAATTGGCTTCAATAGCAAAATTTGATGACGTCATATGACAATTGCCGGACACGTTCACGCAATAACATAATACATCTGTCTCATTCTAAAAACGTAGCTTTCAAAAAGTAAGAATAGTCAAAACATAGTAGTACATGTTTTATTAACAAAATGCATCGTATAACTATAATTGAGTAAAATGTAACACATCCTTCTCTATATACCTAAACAAAGTAGATCAAGCTATATCTCCTTTTCACTCCCACATGAAAGAGTTGCAGTGTTGGGATGTTACACAAGATAGAATGAGAAGAAAATATGTTTTTTTTCTATCCCCTTCTGCGTATCACGGGTTTTGTGCTTATTGCATTTGCATATTAATGTGGACAAATAATGACGTTTGTATGACGTTTGTGAGGTGTTTTAAGTTATTACCTATCCCTTTCGGTTACAGGCTGGCATTAATTCCATAAGTTAATTATCTATGGCTGAGCTTAACGCCTTATGACTATTTAACCAGGGCCCCCGGGAGGGATTAGTGTGAGCATAGACATAGAATTTTTTCGCTACGCTCAATAGACTGACAAAGCGTGGGAGCGAGAGGTATTTAGTTAATAAACACTGCCGCGAGCGAAAAAGAGATAGCATCACAAAAGGCCAGTATGTCATTATTTACGCTAGTAAGAGGCTATAGCGTCCCGGCCTATTCCAAGTCGAGGTGAATTTTGTGCATTTAATTAATAGTCTTACGATTAAAACTTAAGATCTTTGTTCTGCTAGCATGGTGTCTTGTTCAATAAATGAATGTGACGTTAGAAGACGTAATTACCCGCATAAATACACGTTTCACAGGTAATAACTGAATATTTTTCTGAATTATTCATAATCATTATTTCGTCATTTGTTGTTTGAAAATGAGGCAAAATAACTATTGAAAGCTTAGATAATAGGTTTCCCTTAAGACTTTTCATCAAATTACATTGCTAAATAAAGAATTTTTGGTTATTTTGTTACTTAAAAACGTTTGGTTATGATAGGGATTTACAAAGTGATGACTTCATAAGTATCGATAGTCGATAATCGTGTCTGCCGGTAGGTTTGACGTGATTGCTCATAAGCTTAGGTGTGTAGAGTACAATATAAAACACTACTTTCCTGTAAAAGAAAAGAACGAAATAAATATTTTTCTTAATTTTTGTTTTATTTGGCGTGTCTTAGATTTCATATGTATATGAAATATATATACAGAGTATACAGTATATACTGGTAATTCAGTACATTACTGTATTTAAGTGCTTATCGGAGAGGTCATTAGCTATGACTTGAGCGCCATATATGGTTATTATTTATTTTTATTATTAACTTATTCACTTAACACTTATTATTAACTTGTCACTTATACATTATATCAGAGTATTATTGTAATTAATCAAATTAAAACTTGGCTTTTTGGCACAGACATAGATTATATTCTGGAATAGCACATAGGCTACTTTTTATCCCGGAAAATTAAAGAGTTCTCGCGGGAATCAAAAAAACTTAATCCACGCGGACCAAGTCGCGGGCATCAGCTAGTAAGCTATAAAATAAAAAAAATGTAGTCTTAGTATAATTCTATAATAATAAAGTTAACAAAAAAAATAAAAAAAAATATTTGACCCATATTTAAATCAGATGCATATACCCTATTCGTTAATTGTTAAGAGAGACTATTCGAAAACAGACAATAAGTATTTGATGTATCCAGCTAATGATGTTGCATTGTGTTGTAACGCTGAAAAACTTTTTAGAGAAAACATGGTCATCTCTCATCAATAAATAATTTGTTACCTAGCTGTAGCTTTGTTGTTATTTGTGTATTTGATTTTTAAAAATTAAAAGATATTTTTATTTTACTTCGTTAAACTAACTCATTAGAGTCCTATGATTTCACCAGTAAGACTATCGATAATACTATGCTAGAGTCAAGACAACCCTATTTCACGCACATATTTACATTTCATTTGTATCACCGTCATCTGTCACTGTTGGTCTTGTACAATCTAAGCCTATGAGTGTGAGTAATATGAGTGAATATCACTATATATTATTATACTCTTTGGCTTACTGCTTACTTCGATGGGGTACAGGCTCAGAAGGACTAGAATCCAGAGCCGTTAAGCCAGTTAAATAAATTATAAAAATAAAAATAAAAATTCGATGGGGCAAGTAGATACACTTTGTTTTGGCCAGGTTTGGCTTTAGCTGGGCTTTAGGTTTTGGTTGATACTTGTCACTTGATAATTCTAATTTTCAATGAATTTAGAGAACAATAATTAGTGAAGCTTTTGAAGACTGAAAAATTTTAAAATATGCCTGCATATTTTCATTTCATTCACCTAGAAACAAGCAGAAGTAGGGACGTGTGAATAGAAAAGAGTTTGTTTGGCGTTGTGACTCCAATATGGCTTTAATTAAGAACAACGGGCCCATAATAGATCCAGCGCTGTGTAGATGCTGCCGGGCCATAAAGAAGTGTAGGTTACTGACCGCTGAATACACTTGGATGGAGAAGAAAGAAGTATACGCTGATATGATCATGGACTGCTTTGGAATACTTGTAAGTTGATTTTGTTGTTTGTTTTTCTCTAAGTTATCGCATAGTTTTATTTGATGTTGGAAAGACAGGGGGCATAGTATAGGATATTCAATTCATGTCCCATTTCAGTCTCTGATAAGATGATGCCCACAACTTAGTCCAAATGGATTAAGTCTTTCATCATTCTTGGGAATAGTCCTTAATTTTCTGGGATAAAAAGTCTATGCCCTTCCCCAAGATGCAACCTATATCTACCAAATTTAGCCAAAATTAAACGCTGTGAGGCACAGACAAACACAATTAGTGCAAGCATGGAATGATTAGGCAAGTAGATATTTCAAATCTATGTTAACTTTAATAATTGTTATTTTTTTCATTACTAATTTGTAGGGTTTATTATATTATTTTGTTTATATCTAACAATCTACAATTTGGCTAGGCTTAGACTTAAGCTTAAGACAGTGATGCTTAAGCATTAATATCAAACCTCTGTGGTTTTTTTAATGTGTGCTAAACTATGTGTGTATTGTAAAATGTGTATTTTCATAATTAAATTTTTTTATAATATTAATAGTATGGATATTATGTTGTGAACAGTTTGTAGAATTGATTATTTCATGATATAGTCAACTATATTATAGAAAGTTCGCCACTTACCTATTGATGGCTGTTTGATGCTTCTGGGGTACCCAGGCGATGTTATGTTTCCATAGATATGCGGCTATTTCAAGTTCACACTGGCACTGGTTGTAGATGGATTATGTAAACACCACACTGATGTATTGGAGGAAGAAGTAATTTGTGTTTTTAATATAAAAAATAAGCCTTTTTGGATGTAGAATTTGCGAACAGATCGTTTTCTCTTATGTCTGCCAGTTGTAGTACATTGTTTTGATGCAGGTGGTGTTGCCGGCCAACATTCAGGAATTGTGACAAATGCATTCGTTTTGAAATTAAAATAGTTGATTTAGAATTTGGTAAAGAAACTTTCGAATATATGTGCTAGCACTCTTGTTCTATGGAACAGGT
Source organism: Erebia epiphron (assembly GCA_963932025.1). Classification (NCBI taxonomy): domain Eukaryota; kingdom Metazoa; phylum Arthropoda; class Insecta; order Lepidoptera; family Nymphalidae; genus Erebia; species Erebia epiphron. Next base: position 12,278,769 of record OZ009951.1, on the reverse strand, counting down.
GTATATAAAATTGTAGATGTAAGTGTGTGGGCTTCACCAGAAGACTTTTGGCTTTGCACTCTACACGTCACTCAAGTGGAGTCAGGTTCCGCTGATTTGGATCAACATATTGGATATTTGTCACTCTTTTATTATTATGTTATTTTGTCGCCATGAAAAATCGCATTAGAAACGCACTATCTAGTGGTCGATAATTTAACTTTTGTAACATGATGATACAGTGAGGCAAAATCTGTTGTGTGCCATCTTTAAACTAAACTAAAGTTATTATTTTTTTTGTTTGTAAGAGATTGCTTTAGCAATAAGACTTTCTTTGCATGTTTTAAATATATAGTTTTACTACCTCTTTATAATATACTATACTAGTAAACTGTATATTTTGTGGGTGCAATAAATAAAATAAATGAATAAGTGTCATGGTTTCAGCTGTCGCACGTGGACGACGAGGCGCGCCACAGCGGCGTGTGCGCGACGTGTGTGGTACGCCTGCGCGACGCCTGCGCCTTCCGCCACCAGGTGCTGCAGTGCGAAGACCTATTCCTGAGTGCTAGGCTGGAAGACAAAGACGGTAGTTACGAAGAAGAATGTTCTCCCTTTAGATATTAAGCTATCTCAATCTCTTCCTATTTTCAAAACTAAATTTAAACAACATTATCTATCATTATAATCTATTTATTCATCTGTTGTCTATTACCTATTACTTCTATACTGTGTATTTGTCATTTATGCCATCCCAGGGTCCAAACAAACACAACAAAAAAGAATTAGCGAAATTGATCCAGCCGTTCACGCGTGATGCCGTGACCATAGGGATAATAGGGATTCATTTTTATATATATAGATTTATTTATTAATATTATGTCTAAGTACACCCCTCCCGCTTTCTTTTAAAAGTTTCCTCTGTCCTAAGGTAAGGTTGCCTCTGTTGCCCTAAAGATGGTCGCTGTTTAAGCAATAAGGCCGCCTGTTTTGCCGTATCCATTAATGTGACGCCACCACCATACACAACGTAACCACTAGGTTAGCTGATGATGATGACCCTTTTTTTTTGTTCCCACTACAGCATGTTCAACTGCGGCTGACGAGATCCCGGGTTTGAACTCGGGTTGGGTCCTAATTAAGTATTGGGTTCTTCTTACTAGAAGTTCAAAGTACTAGCCCGGAGTTAGGAAGTTGCCTGTGTTTCACCCGCGTGCCTCGGAGAGCACGTTAAGCCGTCGGTCCCGGTTATTATGACTAACATGGTAATAGTCGTTAAAGCCAACCCGCATTGAAGCAGCGTGATGGGTCTAAGCTCTAATTCCCTCTCTCCTATGAGAGTGCAGGCCTGTGCCATCAGTGGGACGTTCATAGGACGTTAATAGATTGAGGTTTTTTGGTTCCCGTGAAAACTCTAGTTTACCGGCATAAATAGTAGCCTATGTGTTAAGTAGCCAGATTATAAATTATATTCTATCTCTCAGCCAAATTTTATCCATAGCCATTCTGGCGTGATTGAGTAACAAACATCCATCCATCCAACCTTAAAAAACCATTTATAATAATAGAATAGTTTATTTTTTATAAATATACATAACAACCGGATTAGGGCTTCCAATACCGGGATCCCGGACTTCTTTCGTCCGTTTTCAATACCGGTTTTGAAATGTCTAATACCGGGATACCGGTATTGGAGACACTATTTAACGAAACAGTGACGTCCTGTTGCATATTATGTCACCGTAAGATTGCAAAAACCGTTAGATTGTAATCCAACTAGCGATATTGTAAACTGTCGACATATTGTGAACCGTTCAATGTTCCGAGTGTCAATTTTTGAAATATTCATTGTATTTACATTTTCTTGTCTCTTTCTTGTAGGTTAGGTTAGGGTTCGACATAATTAATCAGGCAGTGATTATATCGATTGATTAGGTTTTATCGGGTTAATATACCTAACAGATTACAATCTACCGAAAAATAATGCGTTAAATTGTAATCTGTCGACAGTTTACAAAATAGCTAGTTAGATTACAATCCAACGGCCTTTGCAATCTTACGGTGTCACATATATTTCTTGGTACATGCCACTGTTTTTATTCGGCTAAGTTTAAAACTTGTATCTTGAGCACATTAGCTCAATAAGAGCACCTTTATTGCTTACTAGCGGTCCGCCCCGGCTTCGCACGGGTGCAATTCAGATTTGTAATTTTATCGTGAAAAAAAAAACAAAGTAAACAATTTACAGATGAGGTATATTTTTTATTTATTTATTTATAAGCTTGTATCGGACAATATAAAATATTTTGAACACTAATTGTTTATTCTATTCCCTGGTTATATTTACTAGTCCGTGTGCCCTTTGGCAAAAGCCTCCTCCAATCCTTTCCAATGATTCCTATTAGCTGCTCGTCTCGTCCATGTTCTTCCTGCTATAGCCTCAATTTCGTCTTGCCATCTCTTGTTTTGTCGCCCCTTCCTTCTCTTTCCCTCTCTAGGGTACCAAACAGTGACCGCTTTGCTCCATTTATCCTCACCCCGTATGGTGTGGCCAGCCCATCGCCATTTAAGCAGCTTTACCTTAAGCGTTACATCTTGGGTTCGAGTAACTTTCCTTATGTTGGCATGAGGTGTTTTGTCCAATTTACGCTTACCCAACATGCTTCTTTCCATGCTTCGCTGGCAGGTTCGGAGTTTAGATAAATGAGACTTGGTGAGTGCCCATGTTTGGCACCCGTATGTTAGTATGGGGAGGATACAGGTGTTAAACAGTTTTCCTTTCACTATTGCACTCATTTTGGGATCTTTCATTATTTCCTTGAATGACCAATATTGTTTCCAGGCGTTCCCTATTCTTATGTCTATTTCTTTGGTTGTTATTTTCATTGTTGTGATCAGTTGGCCAAGGTACATATATTCATTCACATACTCAATTTTATTATTATTTACTGTAATTGTTTCTTCCTTTCTATTTGTCATGACTTTAGTTTTGAGTATGTTCATTTTTAAACCGACTTTCGTACTATGGTAGTCTAGGTCTGCTAGCATTTCGTTTAATTCTTGTGAAGTCTTAGCAAAGAGAATAATATCATCGGCGAACCTTAAATTTGTTAAATATTCTCCGTTTATTTTAAGACCATGGTACTTCCACTCTATTTGTCTGAATACTTCTTCTAACACTGCGGTAAAAAGCTTAGGCGACAGCGGGTCTCCTTGACGTACACCTCGTTCTATGTTTATTCTTTCCCCTTCTCTTTCCAATTTTACTGTTGCTGTGCTTCCAGTGTAAATATTCTTTATTATTCTGATATATTTACCTTCTACGCCTTGCTTTTTTAATGCGTTCCATACTTTGTCGTGTTCCAAAGAGTCAAAGGCCTTGTAATAGTCCACAAAGCAGCAGTAAAAAGGCAGACCATATTCCTTATATTTTTCCAGCACCTGTTTGACAACGTGAACGTGGTCGACAACTGAATATTTGCTTCTAAATCCTGCTTGTTCTCTAGGCTGGTTTTCATCCAAAACTTTTTCTATGCGGCTTAGAAGAACTTTAGCAAATGTTTTATACAAATTAGACATCAGGCTTATCGGTCGGTAGTTTCCCACATCGGTTCTGTCACCTTTTTTATGTATTAATACTATAGTGGATGTCGTCCACTGAGTGGGGACTTTTTCAGATGTCAGTACTTCGTTAAATATCGAGGTGAGGGTTGGAATTAATGTACTTCGTGCTCCAATCAGAAATTCATTGGTAATATTATCAGACCCTGGGGCTTTGTCTATTTTTTGCGTTTTAATTGCTTTCTCTACCTCCCTTTCGAGTATTGGTGCAACTTCAGTTTTGTCTTCGATCGTTATGCTATTTGTTTCTGTTTGCTTCGAGTATAGTTCCTTGTAAAAATCGGTAGCTATGTTAATGATATCCAGTCTTTTGGTGTTAAGTACTCCTGTTTTACTTTTAATTTTTGGGATCCAGTCTTTTTTGTTCGTTAAACTTTTTATCGCTTTTTTAATACCTCCAGTTCTGATAACATTTTCTTCGAATAGTTTTTGTCGCTGATTTATGCGTTCTTTCCTCATCTGGGTTCTCAATTGCTTCGACATACTTGTGATTTCCTGTCTGATAGCTTTGGTTTTATTATGTCTATTTATGAGTCGTGCTCTTTCTTCCTGTAGCCTAGAGATGTGATCTGATATTTTGCTTTCCTTTTCCGTTTTATCTCTTTTCCCAGTCAATACCTTATTGATTATGTTTTGTAAATAGTCGTACTTCTCTTGGAGACTGAATCCTTCAGTTTCAGTGTTATAATTTCTAAGTTGATGTTTTAAGTTTGTGTTTATTTGTGGTAGAGTTTCTTTTGTGGGGCGCTGAACGATTTTTATATGTTTTCTGGAGTTTTTGCGTGGATTTATTCTGAGCTTAGCTCTTACCATTCGGTGGTTTGTATTGAAATTTAAATTGCATATCACGCCACAATCGTCAAATACCTTGCACTTATTTGAGAGAATGAAGTCTATTTGATTCTTGTGTTTGCCGTCAGGAGAACACCAGGTCCATATTTTGTTTTTCCTCTTTTTAAATACACTGTTTAGGATTGTAAGGTTGTTTTCAAGACAAAGATTTACCATTTTTTCACTATTTCTGTTTCTTTTACCAGTTGTGTATGGTCCTATTATATTCTTTTCACTCTGGAGACAACCTCCTATTTGGGCATTGAAATCGCCCATTAATATCAAATTTTTGGATCCATATTCATTTATTGTTGTAGTTATTTGATGGTAGAATGTTTCTATTTCCTCCTTTTTTGCCTGTTCTGTTGGTGAATAAATCTGAATGATAGTCCACTTGCCCTTAAAGGAAGGTAATTTTATGTTTAGAACTGCAATTCTTTCAGAAATTCCAATTATTTCCTCAATACAGTGCTTTAAGTGCTTCTTTATTAAAAAACCCACACCGTTTCTTCCCTTTGTTTCCCCTTTGTAGTAGAGAAGAAATTCGTCATACTCCTCTATCTGATCTCCCATTCTTCTCACCTCACTGAGTCCGATTACATCCCACTTTATGTTCTTTAAAGCTAGTAACAACTCTTGCAAGCTCTCCTCGGTTCTCAGTGTGAGCGTGTTTAGTGCATTTATGTAGAGATATTCTGATTTGGTTTTAGTTTTCTGTTTCGAATTCTTAGATGAGGTATATACAGATGAGTATTTGGTAATGTTAAATAATTTCTATTATATTATAAGCACCCGTCGGTATCCGTTTGTAATCCCCAGGTGGCACGCGATTGCGACACGTAGGTATTCTCTCTGACTTGCAAGACGATTTTCATTTTCAAATGAAGATTCTCCAATACGACGTATTTTCACTGCCCTCGCCTGGGCACTATGTTTAGAAAGTTGAGACCTTGATCTTTTAGGCTTTTCGCAGTGTGTATACAGCATGTAGATATTAAAATGTTTAAAAAAATGTTGGTAAGTTTTCTTGTATTTTTTATGTTTGTCTTGACAAATATGAAATAAAAGTGTCTTGTCAAATATGACATAAAAGACAGTCTGAATTAATAGACGAATAGAGGTCTAACGTAAAAAGTTAAATTAGGTGAATTTTTCCGACTTAATTCACATTATTGCAATTTTCGAAGGGAATTGGAATTTTTTCTATAATATATTTTAAAATAAAATGTAGCCTATGTTACTCGCTGATAAAGTAGATAGATAGATAGATAGATAGATAAATTCTTTATTGCCACACATAACAAAGAAATAACTTAAAAATAAACAAAAACAGAAATTACACGTGCGCAAGGGCGGCCTTATCACTAAAAGTGATCTCCTCCAGACAACCCATTTCTAAAGGAACTATAAAAAGGAAAGTAGGTTTCTATAGGTGAAAGTATTTTTAAAATCGGTTCAGTAATTTTTGAGTTTATCTATTACAAACAAACAAACAAATTTTTCCTCTTTATAATATTAGTTTAGAAAACCAGTGAAAAAAAGACATTTTTGATCATTAAGAGCCCAAGTACTGAAACATTGTTTTCTGTTCCGACGTTTTAGGATAGGAAAAATGAAAATTTCATTACCAAATTAATACCATTCGCTACTCAGTAAAATGAAGTATGACGTAATTAAAAAAAGGTGGTCAAAAAATCGTATAGTAACTGCAGAAATTATCGGGAAATTCATGGAAATCTCAAAAGAGGCGTTATCGCGTTCCGACTATTGTGATTTAATCTGAGACCTTATTTAAACAAAAGTTATTTCAAATTAATCATTAAAGATCAAGGAACTCTTTAATTAAACAATATTTTCAATACAACTTAAAGTTTTTGTACAATCTGGTTCCAAAGATAACTCATACGAATTTTTCATACAAATTTACACTGGCTCGTGCAACCCAAACGTCAAAACTTATAGCCTAGGAGATAACTGTATTTCTGGTTACTATCTTTTGGTAACTATAATAATTATATCTCCTTACTATTAATTTTCTTTGACTGCCTCGTTGGTCTAGTGGTTAGCATAGTCGACTGCGTGTTATCGAGGTCCTGGGTTCGATTCCCGGTCGGGCATAAAAGTTAGCTATTGGGATATTCAATTAAGAAATCAGTGCCAGCCCGGAGTTGGAAGTTGGCGGTGTTTCACCCCCGTGCCTCGGAGAGCACGTTAAGCCGTCGGTCCCGGTTATTATCACTATCATGATAATAATCGTTAAAGCCCGCCAACCCGCATTGGAGCAGCGTGGTGGGTCTAAGCTCTAATTCCCGCTCTCCTATGAGATTGGAGGCCTGTGCCCAGGAGTGGGACGTTAATAGGCTGTAGTGATGATGATGATGATGACTATTAATTTTCATGTGATCTAAGAGGTGACATACGAGTTATTTTGAATACTTAAATCGTAAAATAACTAAAATGGGAGATATTTAAATACTACACATTAGCACATCAAAGCGGCGACACTTGAGCTATTTTTTACCCACGACGGAACGGACGGTATATATTATGTGTTTGCCCTAAGAGGTTGTGCGATTGTTTGTTTGTGTTTGTACTTTTTAGTTACCCTTATCCTGGAAAACTACTGGACCGATTAGTATGCAGTTTTTTGCAATAGATATGCATAACTTCTGTCAAAGTTCTTGAATATGTTTTAGGGCCATAGTCCACTAAGCTGAGCTGCAATCTTGATTTTTATTTTTCAATATGTTTCCATTTTCTGAAAAAGTACTGGGCTGATTTAGATGCGGTGTTTTGCATTAGATACGTTTAGCTTGTGAAAAAGTTCTTATATATATCTTAAGTTATCGTGCTATAGTGCGCGCTGCTATCGTGTTTTTTTTAAATTATGTTACCTTTTTTCCGGAAAACTACTTTGCTGATTTAGATGCGGTTTTTTTAAATAAATATGTTTAGCTTCTGAGAAGGTTCTTAGATATGTTTTAGGGCCATAGTCCACCAAGCTGTGCTGCAATCGTGATTTGGTAGGTGGTCATAGGAACTCCTCATCGTAAACCCGTCGTGTTTGGACTCTTTTGATTTGTCTTGACAAGCGCTAACTTAGATGCTGCCCAGGGTATCGTGATGGAGCCAGGAGGTGGTCACAGGAACTCCAGTTTTTTATCCATTATATTTTTTAACGTATTTTTGAACTGATATATTTTAACATTTATTTATCAGAATATTAAAATTTAACACAATTTGACACCTCTACTCATTACCATTTGGCCATAGTCCAACACGCTGGTCAAAAGAACTACTGAGCTGACAAAGATGCATTTTTGTGCTGATAAAACTACTTCTGCGAAGATCTAATTGTTGTTTCAAAGTTATAAGGTCACAAATTATAATGGAGCGCTGCAGTTCGTCGTGGGTTTTTTTTAAATTTAAATTTTATTACTTGACGTACTTCACGACGTATTACGTCTTTGAGAGGCAATATCTAGTAAACGCCCCGATGAATAGAGTCAGTTTTTATACTGGTTACTTAGGTACAGCGCATACTTTAATACTATACTAGATTAAGCCTTCCTAGTTATTGGTCATTTCTGGTAACAATAACTCGTCTTTGAGCGGCGATAAGTAGTCAGGTCCCCAGCCACTTGCAGGCAGACTATCACAAATTCCACCAGACGATAGTTACTGTTGTGAATGATACGAGCACTTGATGAGAACTGACATTTATTATTACTGAAATACATAACAATATTTTATAAAATTCACATCATCTTTCCCTTTTATTTTTTAAATTAGATTTATTATAATTTTATAATTGGGTTAGATACGTAATTATATTTAAACAATACGTATCTAATCCTAATTTATTATGACTGAAATACCAACATAACAATATTATATGAAAATCACATCAGCAGCTATCTCTTAGCCTACATATTTTTTGAAAGCTTGCCCCCAAAAATTAGTGTTTGAATTTAGAACCCCTGTAGCTTGGCATTTCTATTTCATTGACTCACGAAACGTTCAGAAATCTATTTTATAACCAATATGTTATTATGTTGTTTTTTTTTAAAATAACTATTGGTTTTTAATTAATTTTGTGTTTTGACTGAACTATATATTTTTACATATTATGCACCATTTTCAGAAACAAAAAAGATCGCAGAGTTAGAGCTGAAGGCTGAGCCAAAGGATGATTGCAGTGAACATAACTCCGGCCACGACGAAACCAATCATATAGTGGCTGTGGACTACAACGCGCCCGTACCTAAAGGTATAAGTTATAACCCTTTTTTTTATACTACTACATGTTATGATAAATGATTTATTTATGTCAAGTAGGATAACTGGTGTCACTTATGATACATCAAGGCTCTACCACCGGTTCGGAATGTCATTCCTACTGGTACTCAATTTACATTTTCATTAATGTATAGAAACATATTATGTAACCGCTGTCCTTAGCATTGCTGGAGGGAGTCAAATCCATGCTATTTTGTTGTTTACGTAATCTTCAACGGTATAATAAGCATTTTCAGAAGCATACTTTTAATGGATGGTAAAAATAAATCTCTTTAAACCTAAAATTGCATATTTCACACCCTTATTTTTTTACAGAAGTAAAGCCCAAAGAAGAAGAAGAAAAGCCGGTGATACCAGTACCAAAAGACGTTCCTATAGAGATGGAAATGGACCATGGGGACATAGACGATGCAGACTATCTAGACAATGGTGTAAACGACTATTCCTCATCGGACTCGGATAAGCCCATCAAGAAGAAACTCAAGAATAAGAAAGCCAAGAGCAAACCGGGCACGAAGAAGAAGCTTGCCAAGAAGAAAGGAGCTAAGGTCAAAAAGAAGAGTAAAGATAAAGGTTAGTCTCAATTTATTTTTACGCATAAAGGTACAAATAAGATAATATATGTGTTTACTCTAAGAGGCATCAAGAGGAAGGAAGCTAAGAGTAAACCAAGGACGAAAAAGCAACTTGTCAAGAAGAAAGGAGCTAAGGTCAAAAAAGAAGAGTAAAGAAAAAGGTTAGTCTCAATCTCTTTTTACCCACTAAGTGTTTACTCTAAGAGAAATCTCAAGACGAAGAAAGCCAAGAGTAAGCTGGGGTCAAAAAAGGAAAGGAGGTAAAGTCAGAAAGAAGAGTAAAGATAAAGGTTAGTCTCAATTTATTTTTACCCACAAAGGAACAAAGATAGTTTATGTGTTTACTCTAATGGCCAGTTTCTTCATTGCAAGTGTAACTTACCACAAGAGTAACGCATAATATGTGTAGGTAATTAAAGATTTTATCTACTCCAGCATCGAAAAGTTCCAATTTCGAATTTGACAACTATATCGAATTGAACCCTCTTTCGTGTTTGCTTCTCATAACGATACAGTTCGTTGTATGGGAGCTGTATCGTTATGAGTCGTAGCTGTATCGATATGGTTATCTTCATAAATAGGATACCTATAGCTTAGCGGCTCTGGGTTCTGGCACTTGATTGATTTGACTTTTTTATTAATTTATAAAGTAAAAAATTATAAATACGTCCTTGTCGTAGATAAAATCTTGTATGCAACTGTACGTAACTAGTCATTTTAATTCTCGTACTATCCTATTTTGATACTCGGCAAGCCTCGTATCAAAAAACAGCACTCGAATTAAAATGACCCTCATTACGATACAGTTGCATAAATAGCTATTACATGTATATTGTATATTATGTAATAACATTTTTTTTATTACCTAATCACCTCCTCAACCAGCCCTCTACTGAACATCAAAATATATTTTGCAGAACATAAATCTGCCTCATATAAATAGACAGCTATAGTCTAGCCTTTAATCTTAATGTTGTTCTATTCCAGAATTATCAATGGACGAAGAGCTAAGAATAAAGAAATCCCCCGCAGAAAAGAAAAACACGTACGACCGAGACCTAGACTGCATGTCTGAAGAAAACCTCCTCACTATCATCCAATACTCTTACGTGTGTCCGTTCAAAAACAGAAGGAATAATTACTACTGCTTCTACTGTAAAGACTACTATCCAAAACCCGAAGACTTGCGTGAGCATACGCTATCCCATGACACTAAACCGTTCCAACTTCTGATGGGCTACAAGAAGATGCCCAAACTCGATATAACAAGGATAGATTGCCGGTTGTGCCCGTTAAAAATAGATGACCTGGAAATATTCAAACACCACATAGACCAAGTCCACAAGAAGAAGATATACTTTGAAGCACCAGATAAAATGCTGCTATACAGACTAACGTGGAACGACTTAGTGTGTGTTATGTGCAATGGTGTGTACGAAGACTTCAACACACTAAATACACACATGGTTGAACACTTCAGTAATTATACGTGTGATATATGTGGCTTGTGCTTTCTGGAGAAGCCGAGGTTGGACGCTCATTTGAAAAGGCACAAAGATGATGAGAGGCACACATGTGAAGTGTGCGGTAAAGTGTTCAAATCCAACCATTATAAGGACATGCATGTGGATATAGTGCATAAGAAGAAAGCAATTATTCGTTGTCCCCGTTGTGACGAGTGTTTTATGTCGTACGCTTTGAAAAACAAACATCTAACAGAAGCGCACGGTCAGAAACGAACTTACCCGTGCAATTTGTGCGACAAAGTTTATAATAGACAGAAGACGTTGACCGAACACCAAAGACGGAATCACCAGAAGGTGTTGAAGCATCAGTGTGAATATTGCGATCAGAGATTCTATTTGCCGTCCCGGTTGAAAGAACACATAGCAACCCATACAGGGGAGCGGAACTTTAGATGTGAACATTGTGACAAAAGTTATCCCAGGCTTAAATCGCTACAGTACCATATAAGGACTCACACCAATGACAGAAGATACCGGTGTCACATATGCGGGCAGGCCTTTATACAGAATGCGAGTCTGAAATCACATATAAAAAGCCATCACCCGGAGTGCGATATAGAAGGATGTTATTTCTAGTGTTCATAGGTTTACAATTTAGTTTAGGCAACCTATCCCTTTCATAACGCTCTCCTCAGAAAAGGATGGCTCTAAATAAATACCTGTCTATGTTACTGTGAGCATTTAAAAGATGTGAATGAAACTATAGTCGTAATATAAATGCATTTATGAAGTACCTAGATGAAGGTCTTCGCATATTACACTTGACACCAAATCCACGCCGACAATAGGGATGATGCCTGTGACAAAAATAAATTATTTCTAACTGATTATTAAATAGTGGGTCTTCCAAAGGACCTAAAATTCACATCCTCGGTTAGTTTTAAGTTTGATAAAGTGTTTATACTCCTCCGAAACGGCTTGACCGATTTTGATGAAATTTCATATGTATATTCAGTAGGTATGAGAAGGTAATTTTCATACCTCCACGCGGACGGAGTCGCAGGCATCAGCTAGTTTTAAAATATAAATTAAAGAAAAAAAGTGCATTGAAATTTGATGACGTCGCAACTATGAATTTCATACAACTTCCATACTAGAAGAGCGTTTTTAAGGTTTATACGACCGGTTTCTGAATTGAGAATTTCATGTTGAATCTGTCTCAAAGGACTAATTAAGCAAATTTTTGTTTTTGAATTGATATTGGGCCAGTTTCTGAATTAAGCCTTCAAGCAAAAACAACAAGTTCCAACTCTCAAACCTTACACAATATCAATTCAGAAACAAAAATTTGCTTAATTATACGACTGCCTGAAAAATGGGAGTATATTGTTTTCAGGGTTCATGTATGTATGTATGTATGTATGTAAGTATGTATGTATGTATGTATGTATGTATGTATGTATGTATGTATGTGAGTTTGTATATTCCACCATAACTTCTATACGCCTGAACCGATTTTGATAAATGAGGTAACGTTAGAATCCCTAGCTTATTCCGGGTGACATAGGCTAGTAAAATTTAAAAAAAAATTGATGGGGTGACCATGGTTGCGTATTAAAGACTAAAGTTGAAAAAAATGTATCGAAAATAAGATTAACTATATAATCATCATCTAGAAAATGATGAGTAGATTCCAAAAATATACAACACTATAGTTCAATATCCAGTGATTCACAAAAAAAAATCGTTTAATAAAAATGTGAATAAGATTCCAAAGGTATTAATGACTGTGGTATCGTTACGTTGTAGCAGTGGTAGCCGTACTTCCATTCGAGGGGGATTTTTTATGATACGGCTGCACAAAAAAGGAATGTTATGTTTTCAGGGTTCGTGTATGTATGTGTGTCTACGGCAGAGCAGTCGTATTTTTTAATTATTTTTAATAAGTCCTTAATTAGTCTTTGAGACAGACTCAACATGAAATTCTCAATTCAGAAACCGGCCGAAAAAGTTGCTGATTTGATTGAGTTGTCATCATCCCTATTCGCAGTAAAGCATGGAAATATGAGCTTTATGTCATGCTTGTAATGGTAGCATTTTTAACATTACAACAAACGGGCCATAAGTGGTCCACTACTTTCAAATAAATATTGAAAATGCCACCGTAACACTTAATAAAGCTCACATTTCCATGTGTTACTGTGAGTGGGACAGTGTCGAGTCTGTAACGTGTGAAGACCTTAAAGCAAAGCAAATGATCTTTGTGATTGCTCGTGTTTAGTTTTAACAATATTGGCTTTAATACTTAAGAACTAGTCACACAGATACCTGAGCAGTAGCAATTGTTAGCATTATTACTGTTTGTCATTATATCTCATGGAACAGAAAGTATAATATCTGTCAATTTGACCCGTTTCATGTCATTCGATTTATTTGGCGGGTACGGACGCCGTGTTGAAATTCGATAGTATAAATGCGAGTGTTTTGACGATAATAATTCAGTCTCCTGCCGGCAGTCTCAGCGATTATTGAATACTTTTGTGTTTAGATCGCATCTTGATTTAGAGCTTAACGATAGCAATCGTGGCCGGATCAAATGAATATTATCTGTAAGTTTAGCCATCTTTTATCTACTTACATTAAATCTCTCGTGTAACCTCTACACGTTTAACCATTTATTCGTGCAAGTTCCAAATGAGAGTACAAATATATTAAAAGTGTCTCATAAATACCTACTTCTGGATTGTCTCTTACAATTGTCTTTACAGTTCAGAAGCGGTATATGAATCACGTTGCCTTGATTTTGCTTTGCCTTCTGCATATTTGTTTTGTGTTTTTTTAAACGTGGGTAATTTGAAATTAATTTTTATTTTAATCAGTGGCTATGACAAAGTTAATTTGAATGTTAGACTCCACCGAGTTTCTTGCTGGTTCTTCTCGCTAGGTCGTGGCATTCCGAACCAGTGGTAGATTCGCAGTTGTGAAAATACTCGCATTTTACGTAATAACACTATAGGATTTTTGTTTATTTTTTTAACGTGTTTAAGTTTTTACTGTTTGATGAGGTCGAAAGTGAAATACTGTAAGTTAATCAAGTTGTGTTGTAGTGAACGTAAAGAGATCGATTTACTTTGGAGTTTTTTGGGTTATCGTAAATGTGAAGGATTCGCGTAACTGATGTACGATTTTAGTTGACCAACTGATATTGTGGATATATAATATATGGTTTTAATTGACGTGAACGAAGCAACTGATATTGAGAAGGACATATATGGTTTTTGTTGACGTGAACGGAGGGTGTCACGCAACTGATATTGTGAAGGATATATGTATATGGTTTTAGGTTAAGTGATATTGTGAAAATTAGCGTTAAGTATTAGGATTACTGATTGTAAACGCGAAGGCTTCACTTGATTGTTGTGATCTCAGTTCAGTAATGTGAAGGTTACCTGCACAGGTTACCTGGCTGCTTCACGGGACGTGAAGTTGTCAGGAAAGGCCGAGCTGTTAGCATTATTACTTTTTGTCATTATATCTCATCAGAGGCGTCTCTAGGCCATGTAGCGCCCGTGTGCAAATATTACCCTAGCGCCCCCTAGTAAGCGCGCGGTCAAAATGGAATGGGTACAAAATACAAGTTTATTTTCTATTCTAAACAGTTGAATTTGCATTATTCGCTATATGATTGCCGACGTGTTTTCAAACGAATCATTGAAACAGGTGCCGCCGGTGCCAGCACGAGCGATCGACACTCACTACTACACCAAATTAACTAATCATTAATTATGTGTTTTGAGGAAAAAAAAGGTTCATGTAGAAAAAAAAGTTTGTATTGTAAAAGCCGCTCGTGGCGCGCCTTGCTTTGCTGTCTTTTACAAATATAAGAAGAGCTCCAGATGCTATACAAAATGTGTGCAAAGCGGAGCTCTTTTAACGTTGGTCATTGAAAGTGCCGCGGCTGGCCAACGCGCGCGCCGAGCGGGACTCCGTAGCGAGAGGCGCTCGGCGCCCCCTAGGACCGCTGCGCCCGTGTGCAACACACACCCTGCACTATAGGTAAAGACGCCTCTGTATCTCATGAAACAGAAAGTATAATATCTGTCAATTTCAGTCGTTTCATGTCTTTCGATTTAATCTGCAGATACGGACGCCATATTGAAAATAGTTAGTATAAATACCAGTGTTTGAACTAGTGTTGGGTAGGACATGACATGAAAAAGAGTTTGTAAGAGTAGCCTCTTTTTTGTACTGAGCCAGTACAATGTCCCACTTCAAATGAGGTGAGGCCAATGAGGTTTGGAACTTAGGCGAGGCGTACTGAAACTCGGCGATACGTTTGAAGTTACGAGTACAAATATGACATTTGATAAAATGCTGAGCCGCTCTAACATTTTGACGTCATGTACGGGAAAAATGTAATTTGTATTACTTTACTCTGTGATGTACCGCCTTTAGTAAGTCCTACTCAGAGAGTGTAGAGTGAGAAGGTAACTCGACTTCGCGACTTCCGCGACATAAAATTTGAAGTAGTACAATCTATAATGTTGAGCCGCTCTTACATTTTGACATCATGTACGGGACAAATGTACCGCCTCTTGTATGTCCTACTCAACACTAGTTTGAACGATGGTAATTTAGTCTCCTGCCGGCAGACTGAGCGATTATTGTATACCACTTTTGTGTTTCGATCGCATTTTGATTTAGAGCTTAACAATAGCAATCGTGGCCGGATCAAATGAATATTATCTGTAAGTTTAGCCATCTTTTATCTACTTACATTAAATCTCTCGTGGAACCTCTACACGTATAACCATTTATTTGTGCAAGTTCCAAATGAGAGTACAAATATATTAAAAGTGTCTCATAAATACCTACTTCTGGATTGTCTCTTACACAATGCCCTTCAATTTGTATGAATACTGCTCATTGAAAGCGCAATACTCATAAGTAAATACTAATATTAGTATATAGTTTTCCTAAATGCTCAGAGCCACCCACTGCAGCGAGCTATACATGTAAAATCCATGATTTATGCCTAATAATCACATATCGACCTTCTGTGGTAAACATTTTCAGCCCGCGACTGTACATAATATGCTAATAAATGAATGATTGCATACATACCTTTTTATTAAAAAAATATTTTATGGTACTGTGTGATTAGTGCTTTAATTTTTTTAGGAGTAGAACAAATGAGACAGTCTTATAACTTTATATTTTATTCAAATCCTATAAATAGTATTATTATAATTTGTAAGACTAGTGAAATAATGAATTTTTACAAAATAAAATCATCACAAATATTTCATAATAATTATTATATTGATGTACCTATGTAGATACCTACGATTATATTTTAGTTAAATTATTAATTTTTTAATAAAATTATACGTAATGTATTTGATTGTTTTTGACTTATTTATTTAGTTATTAATCGTCATAATTTCAGATGCGTCGTAAACGAAGTTTAACTATAAAACAACAACAATATGAAAATACCTTTTTTTTCCAAATTTTGTGCTTTAGATACCGACCGATAAAGTTTAGTGGGCACCTTCCGAGATGCTCGCTAAAAATAGAGAATTTTAGTTTGACGTTTCTTAATTTTGACGTTTAGAACGTCGATTAGAATAACATTTCGCTAAATCATCGCTAAATTGAATAGTTAGAGCTGTCAGATCTAATTTTAGGTTAGACCTGCCAAATAGGTGTTTGTCAGAATAGCAGACGTCTCTAAGTCTAATATAAGCTATTTGAAGAAAGCAACAAACATTTATTTGTCTGTGTTACTTTCATAATTCGTAAAACTTTTAATATTATGGCACATATGCTCTGAAGCGCCACTATCCATGATCCACAAATCCCTACTTTGACATTGTGCATTCAAGGCTGGGGACATACTTACATGAAATGCATTATTTCCTTTTTTGATTTCATGGGATGCTACTTTGGAATGTTTAGACTTATTTTTAAACCAACATTCACTTATATTATGATTTGACCGTTTACAATAATTACAGAACTTATTTTTCTTATATGTAGATTGACCTTTAACACACTCACTTTTATAATGACCTTCAGCACCACACTTAAAACACTTTCTTCCTTTCTTTACTGCTTTAAAAGCCTCCGAGGACAAACTCGTACTATCCTTCATCCGCATCTCCTCTACCAACAGCCTAGAGGATAATTCTTCATACGTTTGTCTATCCACAGGAACGGACTCCCAGGCAGAGACAAAGTGCTTGTAAGGTGCTGGCAGTGATGATGTAATTTTCGTGACTGCCATGCTGGATGGGATCTTAACACCTAGTGACTCTAAGGTAGCTAAGGTCTCCTCGAAACGCCGCAAAAAGTTTGCTACTGTGTCTTTTTCAGTGAATTTTAAATTATAGAACTTTTCTTGGGCAATATGGACTGAAAGATTCCCTTTTTGTTCAAACACAGTGTGTAACCTGTCCCAAATTTGCTTTGCATTTGTACAAAAAAGTACTTGAGATATTGTTTTTTCTGCTAACCTGCCAACAATAATGTTTTGCGCCTTTGCATCGCTGTCTGCCCACGCTGCAAACTCTTCTTTGGCCTCTTCCGGCCTCGGACTGGAACCGTCCACGATGCCTAAGACACCTGCCGCCCTAAGTAGAACCTTGACTCTGAACTTCCACGCCGCCCATTGTGCTGGGTCACGAAGTTTTATCTCGTGTATAGCGTTCATGTTGATTACTTCCATTTTGAGATGATTTTGAGCACGCTTGACCACGCGCCACGTGTCTCTTATTTGATGCTTTACCACACCATATTTTCCGATAATAGGCAACTTTATTTTCAATAGGGGATGAGCGTACACTGGGCCCATAACCTCTTGAATTATTTAGGTGGTTGGCTATTATGGAAAATAAAAATACTAAATTGAGAACACGTTTAATTATATTCAGACATCTTTTTACCAAGAGGACCGGAAGCAATCTTATTTTTAAATATAGAGACAAAACCACAGATACGTATTGCCTGTCAAAATTACCACAGATTATATTTACATAATGGCGAGGAATTAGTCAACACATCAAATGATTTGGCTACTCACCAACAGATGGCACTAATATCTATATTTTTTTAAGACAAGCTTTGTGAGTCTGAGTTCGAGGTTTATCTCGATTAGATTCAATCACAGGATTCAATCCACAAATCTGTGATTCAATCTCAGAGTAAGTATTTCTATATTTATTGTACTCTGTGAAAGTTCTGTGATTGACAGAGACAAGTGAACATAATATAGATGATTGATTCTTTTATCCATAAAAAACCTGCCATAGATTTTCTTTGTACTGATACAAACGCGACTTTACTAAAAAATAAAAAACCTGCGAAAAATAAACATTTTTATCTGAAACCAAAATATACCAGCATAATAAAATAAAACAAATGAAATGGCTAACGTGAATAAAAGCAAGGGACCTTTAATCAATGAAGCGCTCTGTCGTTGCTGTCGCTCGATAAAGAAATGTCGCCTTCTCACCGCGGAATACGAGTTCAGTGGCTTGAAGGAAGTGTACTGTGATATGTTTATGGACGTGTTTGGTCTCCGTGTGAGTTTAAGAAGAACGAACTGTTAAGCCGTAGCTTGCCTGCCCATACGATGTCTTTAGGTCTGTCCCTTGACACGTTTGACGACCTCCGAGCTCGGGAATCTATAATTATCTCTGGGCCCTCGTGGGTTCGGCCGTGTCAAGTTACCACCCTACCAGCTAAGACGCACCGCCAAGCGATTTAGCATGCGAAACCGTTTAGGGATTCAGTAATATGTATATGAGTTTACATTTAGTTAATTATGTATTATTAGTATGTATAGTTTAAGTAGTATATTTAATATTGCATGTTTATTATTGTTGCACTTTCCCGCTCCTTTTTAAAGTTCCTTAAGAAACAGGTTGTCTGAAGGAGATCACTTTTAGTGATAAGACCGCCCTTGCGCATGTGTTGTGTTCTGTTTTTGTTTATAATTAAGTTATTTCTATGTTATTTTTGGTGATAAAGAATTTTTCTATCTATCTATCTTTATTTCAGTTGCCACATCTGGATGGTGACAGCATGGAGTGCTGCATTTGCGCCACATGCGTGTCTCGGCTGCGGGAAGCCAGCCAGTTCAGGAAGCAAGTCCTGCAATCGGAGCAGTTGTTTCTAGATTCACTTCTCAAAGGTAAGGAAGTCAGGTGGGACCTTATTCATACAAATGACTAGTGGTTTGACCTGAACTAAGACCTCTTTCTCTATGAGTTTGGAACTACCAATACAACATGAACTATAAAACCTATAATATTCCCGTTTGCTTGCAGCAGTCTTCTTTCATTTTGCATGGAATGAATTGAAAATACTAATTGGTAATTGGTGTCTCTAGTATCTAGTAATTGGTCTATCTATATATCTATCTTTTGGTGTAGAACACCATAATACAGTACACAGTAGCAATATTTGGGCAAATCACGTTGATCAATTGCAGCATGATTGAAGTGCATATCAACAAACACTTTTGCATTTATAATGACAATAAATTCACAATGAGAATTTGTTTACCGTTCCAGAAAATGCTACGAATGTAAAGCAAGAAGTTAAAACAGAACCAGCCGAAGACTCACTCACTAACGATGATGTTGACGACCCTGTACCCTATGATGGTATGAATATTATGGATCTCACTATATATGACCAGCCTCCCTTTTCTCTAATTTGGTGGCTATTAAGAATTAAAAGCCACTGGTATTTTCTAATAGTGATCTCCAGACAACCCATAAAAAGAAGCAGTACAGTTCAACAATATGATCATACAATAGACTACATATAAGTACATAATATTTTAATTATACATACATAATTACGATTCAAAAAATATAATACATACACTCATACAAAATACAATACAGTTTATAGTTATAATGAATATCACTCACGTTAGTTTAAATGTTAAAATATATATAGGGACTCCAGAACCGCTACTAGTAAGCCCCTACGAGTTAAGGCTCATTTGGTCTATTTTGACAAGCACCATTTACATTATAGATACAATATTGGTGTGGTGTGTTTATAAATAAACTACATTTTAACATATTTTTGATTATTGTAATAGGGTTTCACACTTTTAGTTAAGAAGTTTTTTATGAATACATAGTTGTGTAACGTCATCACTCATCAAATTAACCCAGGATGAGAATTTAAGGTCTTTTGGAAGACCCTCTATTAGAAATAATTTATTGAGATTTTCTTATTCTTTACTATTATGAGATAATTTATTTTTGGGTTCACTAATGTTTCACTAAAAACATTTAACAAATGATCATTTCACAAAAAACGTTTCAAAAACTAATCATTTCACAAACATCGTATTCCGCAAACATATAATTTTTTTAAAGATCATTTGACAAAATATACTCAATTCACAAATACTTTACTTTGCAAACGTGCTGAATGTAAAAATGTCATTTACTAATTTTTTATTTCATAAAATAATTCATTCTTCAAATTCTTAATTTTACGAAATCTATATCTATATATATAAAATTCAAAGTCCTGACTGACTGACTGACTGACTGACTTATATATCAACGCACAGTCTAAACCGCTAGGGTTTGAGACTTGAAATTTTGACAGTAGCTTCTTTTTGTAATGTAGGCGCTCACTAAGGAAGGATTTTTTAAAATTCCACCCCTAAGGGGGTGAAATAGGGGTTGAAAGTTTTGTATGAAAGTCCGTCATTTCTCAAGTTATATCCATGAAACTTAGTATATGAGTTATCGGTAAAAAATAAAGAAATACGTGTTTCACAGTTTTTGAAAATTGTACCCCTGAAGGGGTGAAATAGGGGATGAAAGTTTATATGAAAGTCATTTCTCAAGATATTTCTCAAGTTGTTTCAATAAAACTTGGTATTTTGGCTTAAGGTAACAAATAAAGAAGTAGGTTCGTGCGGCACAGTTTTTCAAAACTCCTGCACCCCTAAAGGGGTATAATAGGGGTTGAAAGTTTGTATGAAAGTTCTTCATTTCTCAAGTTAAAGTGATGAAACTTAGCATTTGGGCTTTCAGTTAGATATGTAAGAGTATGTGTTTCACCTTTTTTGAAAATTCGACCCCAAAGGGTTGAAATAGGGGATGAATGTCCATAGTTTATCAACATATTTTTCAAGTTATAACAACGAAACTTGGTATTTTGGCTTTCGGTATAATATAAAGAAGGTTTTCAAAAATCCACCCCAAAACGGGTAAAATGGGGGTTGTAAGTTGGCATGTAAAAGGCCGGCGTTTTTCAAGCTAAATAGCCGTGAAACTTGATATTTGGGCTACCGGTTTAAATTATGAAATACATAATTCACAGTTTTTATAAATTCTATCCTAAAGGACGTTCAATAGTCCTTCAATCACGCCGCAACAGAGCAACGGATCGACGGTTTTTTTTCATGGGTTCTTTTTATCCCGGAAAATTAAGGAAAGCCTATGGGAATTAAAAAACTTATGCCACGCGAACGAAGTCGCGGGCGTCCGCTAGTAATATATAAAATTCAAAGTCCTGACTGACTGACTGACTTATATTTATATCACAACGCACAGCCTAAACCGCTAGGGTTATATACATGAAATTTTGACAGAAGCTTCCTTTTGTGACGTAGGCGCTCACTAAGGAAGGATTTTTCAAAATTTCACCCCTAAGGGTGTAAAATAGAGGTTGAAAGTTTGTATGAAAGTCCGTCATTTCTTAAGTTACATCCATGAAACTTGGTGTATGAGCTATTGGTAAAAAATAAAGTAATACGTGTTTCACAGTTTTTGAAAATTCTACCCCTAAAGGGGTGAAATAGGGGATGACAGTTTATATGAAAGTCCTTAATTTCTCCAGATATTTCTCAAGTTGTATCAACGAAAATTGGTATTTTGGCTTTAGGTAATAAATAAAGAAGTACGTGCGTTAAGGTTTTTCAAAACTCCACCCCCAAAAGGGTAAAATAGGGGTTAAAAGTTTGTATGAAAGTCCTTCATTTCTCAAGTTATAGCCTTGAAACTTAGCATTTGGGCTTTCAGTTAGATATGCAGAAGTACGTGTCTCACCATTTTTAAAATTCGACCCCCTGAGGGGTGAAATAGGGGAGGAATGTCATTTATTTATCAAGATATTTTCAAGCTATAACAACGAAACTTGGTATTTTGGCCTTCGGTATAATATAAAGAAGTACGTGGTAACAGTTTTTCAAAATTCCACCCCCAAACGGGTAAAATGGGGGTTGTAAGTTGGTGTAAAATTTTAATTTTAATTGAAATTCACAGTTTTTATAAATTCTATCCCAAAGGACGTTAAATTGTTCCTTTATCACGCCGCAACAGAGCAACGGATCGACGTGTTTTTTTCATGGGTTCTTTTTATCCCGGAAAATTAAGGAATGCCCTTGGGAATTAAAAAACTTATGCCACGCGAACGAAGTCGCTGGTGTCCACAAGTCCATTATAAATGCGAAGTTTTTGTTATTTTGGTAAAGAGAAGAATGGTTACTTCGCGTGGAAGGACACAGGCTGATTTACATCCCGGAAAATCCCAAAGTTCGCATAGGATTTTCAAGAAATCTACCTATATCATATCATCTAGAACATTTTCTACATAAATATTAGATTTCGTACAATAAAACATGACTTTATAGCAGGTATGAATTATAATAATTGTTTTAATTTATAAAATAAAAGTGGTAATATTTTGACATGTTTAAAATCTTATGGAGTTCCTAATCTAGCACAAAAATGATCAGTTTATAAAATGAAGCGACGATGCAATGTGCAGTAACATTGTCTTGACTAATGGAAAATCGAAGGGGAATAAAGAAAATCCCTCGAAACTTGGGTAGGTATAATCTCTACTATTATTTTAAATGGGAATGTATGTCTGTTTTTCCCATATCATCTTTTCGCGGCTGACCCTCAACCTTTTGACAAAGTTTGTGCGTCAAACTTATTTGACCCTTTGGCCATAATTGAAATTATAATTTTTTTGCATGTTATGTTTTTTTTAAATTATCGGATATATTGTTTGTGGGACTATCTATATCTTTGATCCCTCTTCAGGATGTAAGCATCCTGAAGAAGGATCAAGGATCCTTTTTATGGCGGAAAGTTACAGTCCCAAGGGATGTTATTTTTAATCCATACTATCCATACTAATATTATAAATGCGAAAGTGTGTCTGTCTGTCTGTCTGCTACGCTTTCACGGCCCATCTATTCGACCGATTTTGATGAAATTTGGTACAGGGATAGGTTGTATCCCGGGGAAGGACATAGGCTACTTTTTATCCCGGAAAATTCAAAGGTTCCCGCGGGAATCAAAAAATGTATCTGTTCAACCGATTTTAATGAAATTTGGTACAGGGGTAGGTTGTATCCCGGGAAAAGACATAGGCTACTTTTTATCCCGGAAAATTCAAGAGTTCCCGCGGGAATCGAAAAAACTTGGTCTACGCGGGCGAAGTCGCGGGAATCATCTAGTATATATTATAAATGCGAAAGTGTATCTGTCTGTCTGTCTGTCTGCTACGCTTTCACGGCCCAACTACTCGACCGATTTTGATGAAATTTGGTACAGAGATAGGTTACATCCCGGGGAAGGACATAGGCTACTTTTTATCCCGGAAAATTGAAGAGTTCCTGCGGGAATCCCGGGACGAAGTCGCGGGCATCAGCTAGTATCAATATAAATTAAAATATACCTGAATATTTATGTCTAACCCTAACCTAACATAAAAGATCAATTACGGTGACATCTAAGTTACGGGTAAGGTTAGAAGTTGGAATAAACTTAGGTTTACCCCGGGTAAATCTAAGTTTATTCCAACTTCCAAGTTTTATTTTGGGATTTACCCACTCATTCACCTAGGTAAAACTGCTTAGCTTTCACCCTCTCCCTCTCACCCCCTCCAAGGCCCGGTCGACGGAGCTCCTTGTTTCTGGGTGGTATAAAAAGGAAATAACCACGAATAGGATAAAGAGGAACCTCTTCGTCACCTAAACTATCCGAGTCGGAGTGCCCCCAGTCCCGAGCTCGCTTCGCTCGCTCTTGCATGAGTGGGTAAATCCCAAATTAAAACTTATTTTCATTATTATTATTATTTGGACATTACCCAAGTTGTTAGTTGACTTCGGTAATACTAAGTAAATCCAAGAATGTCAACTTTTTAAAACGGGCTAGGTACGCCAGAATCAACAAACAATTCATTTTATCAAAAAAGAAATATGCTTTACGTTGTTTTATTAAATAACACGATTTATAAATCAATTGTTTGTCAAATAATATTTTATGAAATGATAATTTGTGTGTTAATTGTTTTGTCAACTGAATTATTTATAGGGCCAAAAGTTTTATAACGATTAATATATGATTCATAAATTTGGGAAACGTTGTTTGTGAAATGAAAATTTGTTATTTGTTTTTAGGGTTCCGTACCTCAAAAGGAAAAAACGGAACCCTTATAGGATCACTTCGTTGTCCGTCCGTCTGTGTGTCAAGACCCTTTTTCTCAGGAACGCATGGAGGTATCAAGCTGAAATTCATATCACATACTCAAGTTTACGGTTCCTTGGAGCTGTGAAAAAATCAAGCTTCTAAGCCAACGCAATCAAAAGATACAGCCGTTTATGCTGCAAATTTTCGAATTTTCTTGCACTCGCCAGGGAATCAAAACCTACAGGGTACGTCCCGTGAACTCAAGATCTTGAAAATTGGTACGAAGCAACGTCTTATAGCACAGATAAAGGAAAAATTGCGAAAAGCTTAATTTTTAGTTACATCATATACTTAATAAAAATATTTTTAATAATTTTAAATTTAGTACCCCTTTCCACCTGAACGCGTAGAGGTATTAAATAAAAATTAAAATAGATAAGGGGAATAAAAATACTATAACTTTTGAAGGTTTAAAGGTTTGTACGGAATCCTCGGTGCGCGAGTCCGACTCGCACTTGGCTGGTTTTTTTATGAAGTGATTGGTCACCTTATTTTTGACATAGGCATCATCCCTATTGCAGATTCAGATATTGACGCAACAACAGATGAAACTGTCAAAACTACAGATATGACAAAAATGATATTGAAAAGAACTAGAGAGAAAACGGAAGTTGAGGAGCCCCCAACTGGCTTGAGTACAGCGGACAAGATAAGAAGGCTTTACACAACACTGAAAGAATCCATAAACCAAGGTGAGATTAATTTTTTTTTAGTTAACCCTTGACTCTAAAATCACATGCCATGGTATGAATATGTTTGTCTCTTTTTGGTGTCGCTTTTTCGTTACATCGAATTTTCAAGTTACAACGACTTTAAAGAAGTTTCACTTTTAAAAAGCTGACCATTTATTGATTTCAGATACATGGGCTGACAGGACACATATAATAAATGAAAACGTCCCCATGGACCAGGGAGAGAGGGTCTTTATAAATACTGTTACAATTGTCACCCACTCGTACGTCTGTCCGTTCCGCAACAGAACAAGCATGTACTACTGTTTCTATTGCAATGAAGTGCAGTTCACGAATCCCGCAGAACTAAGAGAACACACGATGACACACGATCCTAGACTATTCGAGAAAAAATTAGCTCAATACAATAAGACACCGATAGTCGATATCACGAGAATCGATTGTAGATTATGCCAAGTGAAAATAGATGATGTGGAGACATTCAAAACCCACGTTGTTAATGTGCACCAGAAATCCCTATACCAAGTGACCAATGAGTTTTTAAAATTCAAATTGACATTAAACAATTTGACTTGCACTGAGTGCGGTGTTGTTTTTTCATTCTTCGATTCCTTGAAGAAACATATGATCGACCATTTCGGTACTTATACGTGCGACGTGTGCGGCGCGTGCTTCCTGGAGCACGCGTCGCTGCGCACGCACTTAAAAACCCACAGCAAAGTGGACGCGAACTACCCGTGCGAAATATGCGGCAAGAATTTAAAATCCAAGTACAGTATGGGGCTGCACGTCGCGACGGTACACGAAAAAAAACCCACGATCAACTGCTATAAATGCGACGCGGCGTTCCTCTCGTACGCATTACGGAACCGGCACTTGATCGAGGCGCACGCCGACCAGCGCACGTTTCCGTGCAAGCTGTGCGGCAAAGTTTTTCGTATACGGAAAAATCTAATGGAGCACCACAGACGCTGTCATATAAAAGCCTTCAAGCATCAGTGCGGGATTTGCTCGAGGAAGTTCTACTTGCCTTCGATGTTACAGGCGCATATGGCAACTCATACTGGGGAAAGGAATTTTAAATGTATTCAGTGCGATAGGAGATATCCGGGTCTGAAATCGTTAACTAGTCACATGCGTTCACACAAAACATAGTAAGATCACGTGCAAACTGATTGGTCATTGTCATCATTGATCGTTCAGTCACCGTTACATTATCGTTCATTATAATACGACCTCTAGAAATGTTTAACCTTACGTAATCAAGCTAATATAAGATTTGCAAAACGTTTAGCTTTTTCTTATTGATAATATAGCTCAGGCTACTTATGCAAGCCTTCGGGAACCCTAAAATAAAAAATGTAAAGATTTTTGGCACAAGTGTTCCTTGGGATCTGAGAAGTACCTCTTAAAAAATTCCCCCCCCTAGGCCGCGGGCGTTACCAGTTTTTGTAGTTTTCTCAAAAAATATTAGTGCTAGAAAAAAACCATCTATGGCGAAAATATTCTCCATTTAATAATCTACCAAATGGCATTGAAATCATTATGATAGGACAAATAGTTTTGGAAATATATGCCGGCTTATTTTGCGTATTTTTTTATTTTTTTGTAAAATTGTTTAATTTTCTTGTGATTTACACGAAATGTATAAGAGCTAGGAAAAAAATCACAAGAACAAAATGAAAGTTCATACAATCGTCTACAAAATACTTTTTATTTCATTTCAATATACCTTGACACAATAGAATTGTGGGAGGAGGGGATGTTATAAAAATATGTTACATGTATGGGTTAATTTCTATTTATTATGTAGTATTCTGCTAAGTCAAAAATATTAACAAAAAGAATAAATTATTATCTAGATATACAACAGCCCGAAGAACAGGCGGGATTTCGTAGTAGTTACTCAGTATGTGATCACTTGCAAAGTGTTCAGCAAATAGTTGAGAAGGCTAACGAATATAATATGGAAATTTATATAGCATTCATAGATTTTAACAAAGCGTTCGACTCCATTGAACACAAGTCGTTATGGAATGCTTTGACAAATGATGGAGTACCCAATAAATACATTAAAATAATTTAAAAAATCTATAAAAACAGCAAAGCTTTAGTGAAACTGGAAAGTAAGGGAGTGGAATTCAAAATAGGAAGAGGTGTCAAACAAGGAGATCCCATGTCTCCTAAACTTTTCAACTCAGTTCTACAAAATGTATTTTTAGAACTTAAGAAGAAATGGGAAACTTTTGGTATTAGCATAAATGGACAAAATATAACTAATCTAAGATTCGCGGATGATATAGTTCTTTTTTCTAAAAATCCACAAGAACTGAAGACAATGATACAGGATCTACAAAAGGAAAGCGGAAAAGTGGGCTTGTCAATGAATATGTCTAAAACAAAACTTATGAAAAATAGTGCAAATAGCCTTGACATTTCCATAGAAGATCATAACTTGGAAGTGGTTGAGAAATATACTTACCTTGGCCAAACTATTGCCTTTAAGGATTGGCAAGAAGAAGAAATTGAAAAAAGAATACAACGAAGTTGGAATAAATATTGGGCCCTTAAACATATCGCACCTTGAAAACAAAAGTGGCGCTTTACAAAAATTGTCATTTTTCAGTATGACCATTTAAAGTTTTGAGGTAGAATTTTTGTTCAATATCTTAGAAAATAACTAGAAGAAAACAATGCAATTAATTTCATTTATCAGTTTGACTATCTTACTTAAGCTGTGTACTGAAAACATGCCAGTAAATTATGGAGTTAATTTAGAAAACATGGTTTAAAAAAAAGTTCCGCATAGTGCCACTTTTGTTTTACGTAAACCTACCCGTTTTAGAATAAAATACCCAAAGATTAATAATGGGAGTAAGCAAAAAAAAAGAAATAAAACGAAATGATGTCATAGAAAAAAGAAACATTATTTATTTGGCAAAAACAATTAAGTTATAATCAGTACAATCGAGATACACTATAATTATGTATCGTTTTTGCGTTGAAAGTGTTAGTTAGGTATAAATCACAATTTTTGAGGGTATCAATTAAATCTTACAACTAATAACAATAAAACCAACATTATTCTTAAACATATTAAAGTATTCTTCTCAAAATAAAAATTAAAGTCTTCTAGAAAATAAACTGTATACTTATAAGTGATAGCAATTATTTTAATGAGATCATCTAAAACACATAGGTTGTATCAAAATTATCGTTTGGTAGGTATCTTATCACAATATAGATACTACTGAAATATACTTTCATAGTAGGAGGTATAATAACTGGGAATCAGACCAGCATTAATGAGGCTCCTTATGTCAGTTTTCTTTCTTTCGGATATTTCCAATTTACGCTGATAAAGCGGTTTGAGTTCTGTATGACGATTATTTCTATTTGCTCTTTTATTCAAATCAAGCTCTTTAAAATCATCAAAATACGAGGTTTTGTATTGTATTTTAATCTCATTATGTTCATTTTTCTCAATTTTGATAACGTTTATGTCCGACAACTTCACAACTTGGCCACCTACATCTTTATTTAGTCTAGGAACTGGTAGTTGCTTTATATCTATGAAATCGCCGTAACCCATTTCATGTACAATGAAAGGTGTTCCACGTTTTTTAGCATATCGAATAGCAGAAACATATTGCGAAGGTACGTATATGGCTCCAGATCTTAGACATCGTTTAACTTGTTTCTCAATTACAGAATGTACAGCATCTCCCTCATTCTGTGTATGGCCACGTATAAGGAACTTATGAGTTATGGACTTAATTTTTAAGTATTGGACTGCGTAAATATACACTCCAATAATAAACTGGTTCTTCTGCTGACCGCAGCAATTATCAGAGTAGAAAACTATGTCGAGATATTCGTCGGCACAAGAAGATTTATTTTGCAAATATTTTAATACACAAGTACCTATTTCATTTGCTCCTCGACGTCCTTGAGATTCATCCCAGAAAAAGCATTCAGTTTTGTCAAGTTTAAGCTCAGAGATGGTAAAGTTCAAGCAATTTATTTTAGACTTATAATAAAACGTAGAAATCTCACCATTTGGTACTGTCATCACGGCTTGCAAATCATAACATGCAACAATAAAACTAGGCGATGCCATTACTTTATCATTAGCCTTTTCCTCACGACTCTTCTCTTTCTCTGCTAAGTGTTGATCGTATTTTTCTTTAAGAGCAGCTTTTTCACCACTTTCTGCGAGCTTGTATATAGAGCATTGCTCACATTGGTCCTTTTTTGGAATAAAGAAACCAATGTTAAATTGTTCATTAAATATTTTTCTGTAGGTATGTATCATTACGTAGGATAGTCCTTGCTTTATGCAGTCTTCTTTATAATCAAAATAAATATCTGTTAAGGTTTTTCCACCGTCGATGTATTCTCTTGTCGTTTGTTGCCGTAAATAATGGCTTTCAATTCTTGGGATACTACTAATATGACGTTTAACTCCTTCAATCAAATCTTCAGGTACTTTTCTATGCTGTCCATGCTTACCTCTTCGTTCTCCTTCTAATATACCTGTTGTACTATTCTTCTTCTCTATTACAGTTCTAATACATCTGTCTGTTATATCCAAAGTATTCTTAAAAAATGTTTTACATACTTTAGTTCTAGTGCCATTTAAATTAAAATAAAAAGCATTCTTCAACTTTCTATTGGAATCAACTCTCTTATATTGATACTTCGGTTTAATCTCTTCCATATTGCGAGCTATGTATTCTCTTTGCCTTACCAGTGAAGCCATGCCCCAATAATCTTCAAATATTTGATTTCTCAAATCTTCATTAATATTCTCTGAGCATTTTAAGCGGCAGGTCGACTCACATGTTGGTTTTAGAAACTTAGCTGAGAAAACCTTTTTTGTTTTGGAGCTTGAAACGTATTCTTTTCCGCAATCTTTCAATGTTTTAGAATTATAGGCAAACCTTTGGTTCTTTTTCTTTTTTTTCGGTTTTCGGATATTATCTGCAAATTGATGGAATATCTACTGCAATATTGTTATCTTCGTTCCCGGCACTTTGGTTATTAGAATCAACAGCTGGTGCAATATCTCCTGCAACATCGTTATCTTCGTTCCCAGCACTTTGATTATTAGAATCAACAGCTGGTGCAATATCTAGTGCAATATAATTATCTACATACCCAGAACTTTGGTTATTCGAAATCACTTCCGTACAGTCATAATCAAATTCTAAATTATTTCTACTTGCATTGGTACATTCAGTGGTAGTTTGAAGAATATTTGGTGGATCGGATGCAATAGAAGTTGAAGATGAAACAGATGATTTGCTGGAAGATGAAGATGATGATGAAGAGCTCGAAGATGACGATGAATTTGAGCTTGATCTACGGAATTTTTTCTTAGAAGGTGTGTATGTTGTATCATCGTCAGAAGCGGGTGAAAAGTCGCCATCATCGTCGTCGTAGAGGTTTTCTTTGTCAGCTGGATATGTATAGTTGCTAGTTGTTGGCAAATTATTTAAATTGGATGTTGAGGCTTTAAGTTCTGAACAGTTTTCTTTGTTTTGAATTGCTAGCATTAATATTTTTTTACTCCTGCTATCTCTTGACGGATTCATGTTGATAACCTTAAATAAGGAAAGAAAAAACGTTTCTCAAATGCAATAAAAACATTCAAATATGGAAAAACAATTTCGAAAATCTCTGTAATTAATAAGAAAATATAATTATTTAGGTTATAATTCGCTTTATTATTGTCATCAAACGAAATTGTAGAAGTTATATTTTTCAAAACAGTGGCAGTATACTCAATATGACGCTTATTTAACAAAATTAAACATCATCATCATATTAACTTTATAGTATTACTGGCACTAAGAATAATAATATTATGACATTTAAACAATAACTTTAAACGTCAACATTTTAATAATTTTGTTTAAAAACAGACACTAAAAGAAAAATGCCGATGGCGAAAATGGCAATTTGAAATGACTTTAACCAAAAAATGGCACTATGGTTATAATGCCATTCATGTTTTTATCAGTTCGGAAAATTGTTACACACAATAACGTTAAAAAAAGCACTAAACGAAAAATGGCACTTTTAAATTCATCAAAAATAATATTTCAGTGTAAAATTAACTAAATAAGCGACACTATACTTAAAATGCCTTTTTTGTAATTATTACGTCAGTAGAAATATTAGCTTGAATTACGTTTTAAACGACAGTATAAATAAAATGCCACTTTTTTACTCACCACAGCGTGTATCCACTCCGAATGCTTGTCTTCAACTGATATAGTGTCACTTTATGAATGTGTCACTTCGTCATTTACCCAATAGTAAAAAATGACACTAGCGGCCTCTAGGGAAAACTATTGAAACTAAGATAATGTCTGTTTTTGCATTAAAAGCGGTTGCTTTCAAGGAATCTAGATGTCGTTGTAACTCAATATTGCCCTTTTCAGTATAATGCCACTTTTGTTTTCAAGGTGCGATATATTTAAAAATAAAGACATACCAAACAATTTAAAAGCTAGAACATTCAACAGTTGCATAATACCGACACTCACATATGGTTGTCAAACCTGGGCACTCAGTAAGAACCAAGTTAAAAAACTAAAAGTAGCGCAGAGGAACATGGAAAGAAATTTATTAAAAATTGGATTAATTAACAAAGTTCCAAAACAGGAAATACGACAAAGGAGTAAACTAAAAGATGTAATGAGGACAGCAAAAACTGGAAAATGGAACTGGGCGGGACATGTTGCAAGGGCAGGGAATGAAAAATGGAGCAAAAATACTACAACTTGGTTACCAAGATATTTAACAAGGAAAAAAGGAAGACCTGTTATCAGATGGAGGGACGAGATAGATGCATTTGGAGGAAAACTCTGGTTCCGCACAGCCCAAAATAAGAAGGAGTGGAAGGAGAAGGGGGAGGCCTTTGCCCAGCAGTGGGATGATATATAACTCATCGTAACAATAATTTACCAATTTTAAATCTTACCAAGTATAGGCTTTTATAAATAAAATAAAAATTCTGCTAAGTCTACATGACTACCACCGGCTCTTACACAACAGCAAGGTATATTTCGAAAACTATTTGTCCTATCAAAATAAACTAAACACTATTTTATAGGTAAATTAATAATCTTTGTACTAAGTCCTGACAGCTTTTTTCCTTACTCTAATACTTTTTCTTTAAATTACAATAAACATTTACGGATTTTACAAAGGTTTAGTTTTTTATTCCAGTTAGGCAGCCATATTTCCGAAACTATTAGTTCTATCAAAATAAACTAAAAACTATTTTGAAGATAATTTAATGAAGTTCATTTTTGCTTCTTGTTTTTTTTTCCTAGTTATGTTAGTTTCTGTGAAAATTCAAAAATATAACCACGGTTGTTAAAAAAAAAAACTTGGAATATAAGTTGCCATATTTCTCGAACTATTGGTCCTATCTAAATTCACCATTTAAAGACTTTTTTGTGGGTAATTTAGTGAAATTAATTATTCTTCCGAGGATTTTTTCCAGCTCTAATAGTTTTTGTGGAAATTGCAAATAACATACGATTCTAGTAATTTTATTATTTTAATTCGTACACTATACATGGATATACATTCGAAATTATTAGTTCTATCTTTATAAACTAATTTTTTTTTAATAAGTGGTTAAATGGTGTTTATTTTTTTTCTGGGAGTTTTTGCCTAGCTCTAATAGTTTTCTAGAAATTACAGAAAACATATAAAATTTTGAAAAATATTGCTTTCATGTTAACTATGACAGGTATATTTCAGAAATTATTAGTGCTATCAAAATGAACTAAATACTATTTTGTATCAATCAGTTTTACCTAACTCTGTAATTTTTTTCGAAAATTAAAAACAACGTACAGTATTCCCAAATTAATAATGCACATGCAGATCTTCGCTGATTGTCGTATTCCCGGAAACACCCGAATTATTGAATCGTAAGAGCCCTAAACAATGCACTTGCATTTTGCACCTTGTTCGAAAGAAATAGAAGTCAATATCATGTGTAAACAATCGAAAACAATTCGGCTGTCGGCGGCGTTCGCCGGTCAGTCAAAGGTAAATCAGTCGTCTTTATTATATTGGTGGTGACTGCACGTGTTCTCTCTGTGTGGAATTATATGGAGCTGCTATTATCGAAGTAAATCAATTCTACAAAGATTGTAGCATATTCGCAATCGTGTGGTTTTCTTCGCTATTTACTTACATGGAATTATCGAATCAAATTTTGTTACTGATAAGTTAATATTTATCTCTTTTAGCACAAAACACATAATTATGCATGAAGAAAATGCACTTAACCACTTTATATACATATCGTCTTCCGATGCTCGGGGAATACGACCGTTGCCGAACAGTGACGAAGATTTCTATGCGCATTATTAATTTGGGAGTACTGTACACGGTATTTGCATATTATTTTCTTTATCTTACACAATAGGTAGGCATATCTCCAAAACTATTACTCTTATCAAAATAAACTAAATATCATTTATAGCTAATTCAATAGCCTTTCATTTTGCTTCAGACAACATTTTTGTAGCTCTGTCAGTTTTTATGGAAATTACAAGAAACTACATTACAAAAAGCCATACATGCATTTTATTTCCTTTTCATGCACAAAGGGTTGACATTTCTCCGAAACTATTAGTCTTATCGAAATGAACTCTATTATTATTTTGTAGATAATTTAATGAAGATAATTTTCGCCATAGAAAGTTTTTAAGGAACACTTGTGCCAAAAATCAGCTTTACATTTTTTTTTAGGGTCAATGTTTATTAGTCCCGTACTAATAACCCTCATTTTATTACTTTTGCCTGAACACTAAAACGGACTGATTTGTCTTCAACTGGACTGGCTATTTCGACTTTACTACCTCGTTACTCTAGTGGTTAGCAACGGCGGATCCATGACCCCCCATGAGCTGGTTCCAGGACTTAGGTGAATCGGCAGTGGATGGTGAAGTGGCAGGCGTGGCAGCGGAGCCAGGACATTCGATTTCTGATCTTATTTTAAATTGTGACATCGATATGTATCCTAATATAAGATTTTTTTTATGTAATATGGCTACACTACCTGTCAGTGTAGCGACAGCAGAAAGGTCTTTCTCTACGTTGCGCAAAATTAAATCGTGGCTAAGATCTTCAATGGTTGAAGATCGCCTAACCGCATGAAAACGTACTCATTGACATTTGACGTAAATGACGTAATGACGCGTTTTGGGAGAAGACTTAAAAGAAAAATTGATTTTGTTATTTAAATATATGTATTTTGTCTGTTTCTATTTTGTTTGTTTGAAACCCTTGTCGTACCACCTCTTCACTTTTGCGGAGTTTTGAGTCATACCTCTAGCTGTTATGACAAATCATTCTAGTACGAGTTATTATTCTGTGACCACGGTTATGGAATATAAATAGGCTGCCTCATTCCGTGCGTGATAGTGCTTCTCTGGATGTCTTCAATATTTTTGAGTAGGTATAGTACTTACGTACATTAATAAAGTACCTACCTACTTTTTACTTGTATCTATTGTTATCAAAATTAAATTATACTTAAGTTCTTGACTTGACCACGACTATGTGACCCCCTCCTCGCGCCAAAGCCGGATCCGCCCTTGGTGGTTAGCATGTTCGACTACAGCCGACGAGGTCCCGGGTTCGAGTCCCGGGTCGGGCCATAACAAACATTGCATTTTTCTGACAAGAAATTCTCCGTACTAATTAACCCGGAGTTTCGAAGTTGGCGGTGGTTCACTCCTGTGCCTCGGAGTGTACGTTAAGCCGTCGGTCCTGCGCCTGATCTCACTCCGGTCGTGTCGTATTTTCCGTCCAATCGGGCTATGATAATAATGGAACAGAGAGTGCACCTGTGTATGCGCACACACATGTGCACTATAATATCTCCCGCGCAGATGGCTATTCTCTCCGGAGATTAGCTGCCGTGACCGAAATTCAGTCGGGAGGATATCATTTCCACAAACCACTCCACTCACCTTTAGTGGACTGACAACTTAATGCTCGCCATTGACGGTAAGCCATTTAACTTACTAGTTGACCAATGTAAGCGACAGAAGCGATGCCGACGCCATAGAAAATGACAGACGTACATATCTTTGTGGCAACGTAGACGTACCTTTATTTTCTATGGTGACACACTCCACACATTTAAACCAGCCACAGAAAAAGAGACAGATCAAGAACAAATTGCTTTGGGTGTTTTCATCGATTTAAAAAAGGCATTTGATACAGAAAGTCACACTATTTTATTGCATAAATTACATAAAATTGGCATAATGGGTGCTGCATATATTTTTTTTAAATCATACTTAGATGACCGGAAACAAATTGTTAAAATAGGAAATTTTGAAAGTAATCCAGCAAAACTTAATTATGGCGTACCACAAGGCTCCAATTTAGGACCATTACTCTTTTTAGTTTATATAAACAGCATTAGCAATGTCAATGTATTTGGTAACATTAGACTATATGCAGACGATACCTGTCTATTCTACTTTGGAAACAGCATAACAGACAGTACATGAAGCGCAAAGTAACCTAAATAAGCTATGTAGATAGTTTATCTCCAATTTACTTACAGTATATACCAAAAAGACGGTTTACATGATCTTTGCAGCCAAATACAAAAAAATCCGTGACTGTGATAACTAATTAGTATAACAATATTTGATAAACCAATACAAAAATCAAACAATGAAAAATACTTAGGACTTATTCTGGATAATAAACTAACATGGCAAAATCATATTGACCACCTTAAAAGTAAAATTTCACCTCTAATAGGAGCCCTACGTCGAATATCATCTTGCATACCACAAAAAGTACGTCCTATTATATACAACGCTCTAGTCAAACCCCATATTGAACACCTTGTCGAAATCTGGGGCACAGCTGCAGAAACACATAGGTAAACAGAAACTTCAAATTATTCAGAATAAACTAATTCAAGTAAGTATAATAATAAACTAAAATTAGAACCAACTACGGAAAACGAAATATTTTGTTCAAAGGAGCGAGATTATACAATAACTTACCAGAATCCATACTAAACAGCAAAAGTTTTCCTATTTTTAAAAAACAACTTATTTAACTTTTACGAAAATCCGCTCAGCTTATGTTAATGTAACCTCGCCCCTACATAACCAGTTTTAATACGACTGCCTGAAAAAAGGAGTATATTGTTTTCAGGGCTCATGTATGTATGTATGTATGTATGTGAGTTTGTATATTCCACCATAACTTCTATACGCCTGGACCGATTTTGATAAATGAGGTATCGTTAGAATCCCTAGCTTATTCCGGGTGACATAGGCTGGTAAAATTTAAAAAAAAAATTGATGGGGTGACCATGGTCCCGCATTAAAGCCTAAAGTTGTTTTTTTTTTCGAAAATAAGATTAACTATATAATCATCATTTAGAAAACGATGAGCAGATTCCAAAAATATATAACACTATAGATCAATATCCAGTGATTCCCAAAAAAATATTTAATAAAAATGTGAATAAGATTCCATAGGTAATTAATGACTGTGGTATCGGTACGTATAGTCTGGCTACGCTAAGTCTGCAGCACTGGTAGAATGGTACAATTTGAAAATCTGTTGATGATAACACAGACTGTAATGCGAAAAAACGTATTTGATACTTGTGTTTTTTTGTTAGGGTTCCGTACCCAAAGGGTAAAAACGGGACCCTATTACTAAGACTCCGCTGTCTGTCTGTCTGTCTGTTTTTAATCTGCATTCTTGGGGTCATTGGTCGTTTTAGTACATTTAAAAGAGTAAATATATATATAGGGCACAGTTTTGACAGCGTAATATTAAGGTAGAACTTATTGATTCCCGTATTTATTTATCATATCTATATTAATAATTTCGTGAAGGGGTACGGTAGACTTGATCGAAACCTTACCTGAATAATAAAGCATAAAAAAATAAAGATTTCGAGTCGACAACGTATATCCGCAAAATTCGGATTGTCGAGTATTTTGATAAATTCTAATTGTGCTGACGGACAAATCGCAGGAATGGCCACTCTAGCGCTGAGCAGTTACTGAGTATATAGTGTATTATCTATGGTTACTGACACTGGATGACATCTTGAGTAGTGAATAAACGTTCCGTTTCAGCTTTCGTCTTGCCGTAAACCATAGAGTTATTATTTATACCGCATGCCGTAAACATTGAGCGAATCAAAAAAAAAATTTTCAGTCGTTTCGCAAAAGTATTGTTTTGGACACTATTTTTATAGGATATACTCTGTGCTAACTGTTTTTTCTTAAAACCTGAGATAAGAGGTTGGCCGATTGCCATATGAAAAATGATATGGTTTTTCATAACCAAAACGTAGTGATTATATTCTCTTTGATAACCTTAAAAAAAGAATACTGGCCATCACTATGCACAGTCGCTCCGTTCGCTCCGAAGAGCTGGGACGTGCATCCGCCATCCTATTATCGATTACAATAATGGACGACGAAAGACTAATCGAGTGTGTTCGATCACACGAAGCTCTTTATAATTTTGCACACGCAAAATATTTAGATACTAAATATAAAAATTATCTGTGGAAGAAAATTGCAGGCGAATTATCACTCCCTGAAAGCGGTTAGATTTATTCGTCATCTAAAGCAATAGCAATTGAAACCAATTCTTCAAATGAAAAATTCATCTTTCCTTGTTCACAACACTAGCACGTTAGTTCCGTCTAAACTGTCACGGTGCGTATGCATTAAAAATCCCCGTCAGCCACGTCCCGTCCCCGTCCCGTCCACGTTCTTACCCCGCTAGGTAACAGCTACATTCACTGCCGGCCTCGGGGCGGGAAACCGTCGCGCGTCAAGTTACGACTTGCTTCAACCCCCTGCCCCCGCAGACCCAAACGCAAACCCACCCGCTAACGCTTATCAAGGCATAGAGTACACGCTATAATATATTTTTTTATAATATTCATGTCTCCTCTATCTATATATACTTACTCTATGTCCTAGCATAAATCAGATTTTTTGAAAGCCTTTTGGCTATTTGTGATTAGAATGCAAGTTAGACAATGGTGTATTAACTTCAATAGAAGAATGTATTGGTCGTTAGGTATGGATGGATAAACAAAAAAAAAACATTTGTTGGCTTAATTAAATTGAAAGGAAAGTAAAATGTATATTTGCCAAATTAAATATAGATACTAGGAAGAGTATACGTCCGTCTCCTAGTACACTCGGAACACGAATGAATAGAGAGATACTGGTCTGTTACTTTTATATTGGAACATACCCTCAGGCATATTATAATTAATTTTTGTAATTAGTAACAGAAACCAACACGCACCCTCAAAAATTAATCTCTAATATGTATACAAATCAACAAAACAAATTAACTAAACGGAACATATTTTCTTCCTTGTATTCTCTGGGAGTTACATAATAATGGTCCAACATTTGTTGCACAGGATTAGGGAAAACCCAGAAAACCCTAATCAGACCATTTCATTTAATTAAATAAATGTACAATAAATTATTAATTAATTAAATAAATTATCACATGAATCAAAAAAAATTACATAAAATTAATTAATTTCATTCTTAACCCATTTTTGTTCTTATTTCTTGAAAAGAAGTCTTTGGTAATGGCTTCGTCAGAGCATCGGCCAGTTGCTGACCTGTGGGAATGTAATTTAATTTGATTACATTTTGTTCAATTTGCTCCCTGGAAAAATGATATTTTATATCAATATGTTTAGTACGCTTATGATTTGTTGGATTATTTGCGATACTTATACAGCCATTATTATCCTCATAAATTATAATTGGGTTTACAATATTCATGTTTATACTAGCTGCTAATGATCTGAGCCATAAAGCTTCCTTAACAGCTTCAAATAATGCCATGTATTCGGCTTCAGTAGATGATGCCGCTACTGACATTTGTTTCTTTGTACTCCAGGTTATAGTACATTGCTCGAAGAGCTTAAATAAATACCCGGTTGTACTCTTCCTATCCTTAATATCATTACCACCCCAATCTGGATCTACATAGCCACATAAAATGTTATTATAGTCACACCTTTTGTATGTCAACTTTAGATCAGTTGTACCCTTTAAATATCTTAGTACTCGCTTAAGACACTGCCAGAGTTCCTTATTATTTTTATTTGTATACCTACTCAGTATATTTACACTAGTACTTAAGTCTGGACGAGTACAGAGCATGACATACATTAGGCATCCTATAACATTTCAGCATGGCGCATTATATTTCTCGTCAGAGTTTAATGCTTCATAATTCAGTTTATTTTCTAGTGGTGTATGTACAGGTTTACATTCCTGCATATTAAATTTACTCAGAATAGTTTTTATGTACGAACTTTGATCTAATGTAATTTTTTCATTAAACGTAGTAATTTTAATACCAAGAAATAGTTTTATTTCCTTTAAATCAGTCATTTCGAATTTGCTCATTAAATATTTTTTAAAATTATTCATTGTTTCGATTTCAGCGCATGCAATCACTAAATCATCTACATACAATACTACATATATATTTTTACGTATATCCACATTGTTTAACATATAAATACATCTATCAACTGATGAATTTTGAAAACCTTCCTTTTTAATGCTGCTTCCAACACTTCAAACCAACATCGTGCAGCCTGTTTAAGCCCATATATTGATTTATTTAATCTACAAACGTAATCATTTTCATATAATACACCCTCAGGAACTGTCATAAAAATTTCCTCCTTTAGTTCCCCATTCAAAAAAGCAGTTTTAACGTCCATATGATGAACTAATAAATTAAATTGATTTGCAAAACTAATTATAAATCTAAAACTAGCTATTCTTGCAACAGGTGCAAAGGTTTAATTATAGTCAGTTAAATATTCTTGACTAAAACCTCTTGCAACAAGTCGGGCTTTATATTTTAAAGGTTTTCCAAATTCATCGTGTTTAATAGTGAAAATCCATTTACAATCAACAATATTTTTACCCTTTGGCCTAGGTACTAAAGTCCATGTTTTATTTTTCAAAAGAGAATTAAATTCATCTTTAATTGCGCTTTCCCACTGAGATCTATCATCACGACTTTTTATCTCTTCATAAGAAGATGGTAGATTGTTTAAAATTGCATGTGCACACATTAAGCAATCCTCATTCTCCTCAGAGTACGAAATAGGGGGAAGATGTTTTAACCTATCACTTCTCCTAAGTTCATTATTATTAGCTGTGTTTTCAGTATCTCTTTGTAAAGAAGAGTTTTCAGAACTACCTACTGCCTGCTCAGATTTATTTGTATTTTCATGGATTAATTTGCGAATTTTATTAGGACACATGTGTTCGTCAGATTTTAATTTGTCTGATATAAGACTGTCAGAGTTTTGAGACTGTATTGATTTTGAAATATTATTGTTATCAATTTTATTTTGAGAATTTTCGACATTCCCTTTAGATCTAAGCACAGGCCTAGATTGCAGAAAATTAGTCTCGTCAACTATGACGTCTCTAACTACCACATGTTTTTCGCATTCTGGGTTCCAAACTTTGAAACCGTTTGGTTCATAACCCAACAAAATACCTTTCCATGATTTATCATCAAATTTCGTTTTACCGGTTTTATGATGAACATAAACCGTTGAGCCAAAAACTTTTAAATATTTAATTTTAGGTTTCTTATTATGCCACATTTCGAATGGAGTTTTTGAACAGTTTAAAGCTTTTGTCGGGGTTATATTGATCAAATAAACAGCAGTCAAAACCGCATCACCCCAAAAAACTTTATTTAATTGTGCACCGTTTATCATAGAACGAGCTTTTTCGGTAATTGTTCTGACCATCCGTTAAGAAACACCATTCAATTGCGGAGTT
This sequence comes from Erebia epiphron, assembly GCA_963932025.1. Lineage (NCBI taxonomy): Eukaryota > Metazoa > Arthropoda > Insecta > Lepidoptera > Nymphalidae > Erebia > Erebia epiphron. The sequence goes on along the minus strand of OZ009951.1, from coordinate 12,237,881 downwards.
CTAGGAACTGTCAAATGATAAGTTATACCTTTTTCAACACAATAAGTTTTCATTTCGGTAGATAAGTACTCTCCACCGTTATCACAATATAGATTGACTAATTTTAGATTGAATTTAGCCTCGCTCTTTGCAGCGAAATCTTTAAAAGCAGCAAATACGTCTGATTTATATGGTAATAAATATGTAACACAGTAATGAGTGTATTGATCAACAAAAAGTACGAAGTAATTTTTGTTGTCAATAGTTGTAGGAGTGATAGGACCGCATACATCTGTATGTACAATAAATAATGGCCGCTTAAATGTGTGTTTTATTTTTGGCCTGGTTGAACGGCAATCGACTCTGTTTTCCATTTATGCAAGCTTCACATGAAATGAAATGAAAAAAATGAAATGAAAATTTATTTGTTATAAAGTACGTCATTTTACAATGTTTTTGGGGATCCTGAAGTAAGTTTATATAAAACCTGTATCCCAGGAACCCCAGGAACCCCGCACATAACTCATCATTAGGCACAATGTTATTAATTTGATTCGTATCATCAACCATTTTATGATTTTTAATTTTTAAAAATTTATCTTTACTAATATGACCAAATCTTTCATGCCATAATTTGTAACTATTTTTATCACAATTGTAAACTTGGGAAACAGATCGATTTCCGCTCACACATGATAATAATTCTATAACAATAAAATTGTTTTGTAACATACCTTGCATAATGGTTGTATTACCCTTACGTATATCCGCTCCTTTTTGGTCGAAAATGACCGTCAATCCAGCACGCTGCATCTTTGATACCGACAGTAGATTATATGGAACCTCAGGGCAGAAAAGCACTTCTTCAAGTACTCCTGGGATCCCTTTGTTACTGGTAACCTGTAGCGTTCCCTTTTTAGTTGCTGAAATAAATGCACCATTTTTAGCAATGGAAATTTTTAAAGGTGGCTGCAAATGAACATAATTAATAAAAAGATCATCTCTGTTTATGATGTTATCCGAAGCTCCTGAATCCAGTAAAAATTTTATTTTATTTCCATGGTCATGGTTGTCATGGATTTGACCCATCATTAATGCGAAACCAGAAAAATCGTTTGATGTTGAGGGTTGATTGATTTCAACTGTCTGGACAGTTCTTGTTCTTTCCGTTGAATTTTGCTGCTGCATCCTTTTGTAGTAGTAACAATCATTTTTAACGTGATTTCTGCGTCCACAATGATTACATTTAACAAATGCCTTCTTTGTTTTATTTTCCTTTTGGTAAAATTTATTTTTATGTTGTGAATTTTCAAATTTTCGAAATATTCATCTTTTCAACATGTAAAACTTTTGCGCTTGTGTCACTCAATTCGTTTTTTTATTTTACTTCATGGTCCAATAATCTGGTTTTAACAAAAGCCAATGTTAAATTGTCGTCAACCAAAGTTTCGATTGCAGTTATGACTCCGTCGTAAGTTGAGGGTAAGGTTAGCAATAAATGAGCAACTTTATCAGTTTCTTCTAAGTTTGCCCCAGCCGCTTGTAAATCTGCGATCAATTCGTCAAAAACGGCAAAATGTTTTATTAGGATGACGTAACTTTGTAATTTTAATGTTAATAACTTTTTGCGTAACGCTAATTGAGTCGCAATACTTTTCCGTTCGTACAGTGCATCCAAGCTTTTAAAAATATCTCGAGCCGAGCTATCTTCTTTCGCAAAACCGAGGTAGGAATCAGATAAATATTCGATGATAATATTTTTTGCTACCTGATTATTTTTCTCCCATTCACTGCCTTGAATTATGGTGTCGTCGTCGATAAATTTTATAACGTCTAATTCACTCAACAACGCTCTTATTCTGAACTTCCACACACTGTATTTTTCGCCATCAAACGGTTTAATATTGCGCTTAGTCTTCAAATGATCCATCGCACTGAATTACGTAACGACACTATTTTACACTTAATTTAGCAATAAAACTGCGTACACTGGGCCCATAACCTATTGGTCGTTAGGTATGGATGGATAAACAAAAAAAAAACATTTGTTGGCTTAATTAAATTGAAAGGAAAGTAAAATGTATATTTGCCAAATTAAATATAGATACTAGGAAGAGTATACGTCCGTCTCCTAGTACACTCGGAACACGAATGAATAGAGAGATACTGGTCTGTTACTTTTATATTGGAACATACCCTCAGGCATATTATAATTAATTTTTGTAATTAGTAACAGAAACCAACAGAATGCACAATGTAGATTCTAGACAAAAAGGAATGGAAATGGAAGATATGCTAAGGACAAAAGTAACTAAGGGCGCTAGCTAGAGAACTGCACGACGCCAAAGTCATTGATATCCGTATACTATTTAAGTGTGTTTGTATGTTTGTCAATTTACTGTTTTGGAATTGTCCGCGTGGATTAAGGTTTTTAGATTCCCGTGGGAACTCCTTAAACAAGCCTACCTATGTCCTTCTTTAGCGTACAAACTATCCTTATGCCTAATTTCATAAAAATCGGTTGAATAGGGCCGTGAAAGCGTAGCAGACCGACAGACAGACAGACAGACACACTTTCGCATTTATAATATTAATATCGATTACTATCTTTAGCTGTCAACGTTGCCGTTTCCATTCTCAATAGTGTAGAAATAATATTTCTTGTTGATCAAGTTGCTCTACTGTAGCAACCAAGTTTTTTATAAAACTGTTTGATGTAAATTTTGCATGCTTAAAGTATTTATGCACATACCTATTATTGATTTGGACAATTTTTTTATGATATAGGTAGTTGGTTGCTACAGATTTTATGTGAAATTCTTCTATTGTTATTGTTTTTAACTTTCTAATAATTAGCTTGCAATCTTGTAGTATCACATTTTTATCATAACTGAAACAGGTCTGTAATTTATTTTATTGTAGGTAATTGATTGTACATAGTAGATTGTATTTGAGGTAATGGTTTCAACAATTTTCATGTTCTTAATTTTGTTGGTTTCTGTGCTAGAAAGCAAAGCTCCTGAACCGCTTAGATGTTTTTTTTTGTGCATTGCATAGGTAATTCCGCGCTTCAAATGTATACCAGAGGTGGTGCATTAAATATCTTGCGAAAGTTTGGATGGATGTATGGATGGATATATGGATGGATGGATGGATGTATGGATGTTTGTTACTCAATCACGCGCCAACGGCTGAACGGATCTGGCTGAAATTTGGCACAGAGATAGATTATCTGGATAGTCTGGAATAGCACATAGGCTACTTTTTATCCCGGAAAATTAAGGAGTTCCCGCGGGAACCAAAAAACCTTAATCCACGCGGACGTAGTCGCGGGCATTAGCTAGTATTAATCTAAAAGGGCAAGATTTCTTAAGTATTTTTGAAGTGAAAACTTCTTTAGGCGCGTTGAGCACTTTTGGTAGGGGGTAAAAATGTGGCAAACGTGAAATCGACACCGTTCTTCTTAAGAAAAGAGGTCTTAAGTATAATAATATAGGACATTCGTAATTAAACTTTAATGTCTTAGTTTTAAAGTTTATATTTGAAATTATTTTATAATTATTAAATATTTTTTTTTAATTAGAAAAAAATATATTTCAATATTCGTTTTCACTACTACCTGCAGTCCCTATGACTGCCAATTTTTTTTTCCTTAATTTCTACAATTTTTTTTCCAATTCAGATTAAATTTTATGCATTACCTTTGTTGATTACCTATCACCTCGAAGCCTAACAGGTTATGACCGGTACATTAGGCGTACATTATTTTCAAAATTGTTAAAACTTTCCCCTTGTTCACAGTCGAGGTCTTGATAAGAATGAATAGATCTTGATATTATAATGGCTATTTATGTAATCACTTTCATCATTGCTTTATTTAGAATTTAAAATCGTCATAAGGCTGTGAAGAAGTTAACTGTGTTTTGTAGTAACAGAACAGAATTGTTAGAAATCTAATCAGCGACTGCAGTTGGTACAAAATTTCAGTGTTAACAAAGAATAAAATTCAAAATATTACTCTTTGATATCGCTGAAATTTTGTATATTATAATATACTAGAGGTCGCCCGCGACTTCTTCCGCGTATAATTGTTCATTTCTTGAGATAATGAAATTTTCCCGCTGCAAACAGCCTATCTATAGACGCTTTTTAATATAGCTTATGCAGGTTTTTAATTGTTTAAAACTGATAACTTAAATGCTGATTTTCATGTCTATACTTCAAAGTCATTAAATTTGTATGTAACTTTTCACCCCCATTTCACCCCTTTTGGGGTGGATTTTCGTAAAATTGCTTTTACAGGTTATTATTATTTAAAGCTATTAAACTAAATCCCGATTTTCAAGTCTCTAACTTCAGAAACATAGGACTTTCATACAAACTTACAACCCCCATTTCACCCTCTGTGGGGTAGATTTTCCTAAAATTGCTTATACAGTTTATTATAACTTAAAACTAATAACCTAAATCCCGATTTTCAAGCCTCTTACTTCAAAAACTGGGAACCCTTATGTAAGCTTCCAACCCCCATTTCACCCCTATTGGGGTACGTTTTCGTAAAATTGCTTATACAGGTTTTTATTATTTATAACTATTAACTTAATTGCCTATTTTCAAGTCTCTAACTTCAAAAACAAAGGACTTTCATACAAACTTCCAACCCCTATTTTAACCCTTTAGGGGTGGATTTTCTCTAGATTCCTTCTATGGTGATCTACCTTCCAAACAAGTCTGTACGCTTTATAGTTCCTGAGATATCGTGATTAGTCAGTGAGTGAGTGAGTGGTATTTCGCTTTTATATAAAGATTATTATTGAAGTGAAACTTCTTTAAAATCGTTGCGATTTGTAAATTCGATGAAACGAAAAAGCGACACTAAAAAGAGACAAACATATTCATTATGGGATTTAGCTTGCGAGAGAATGTGATTTTGATGCTCTGATAGGCAACTTTTATGAAGTTTCACTTCTGCCGTGTGAATTGTACACATACGGTTTTTTTAATGAGGAGTGGCTATGTATTTTGTAATAAAAATTTAAAAAATAAAAGCTGTTGAGTTTCTTGCCGGTTCTTCTCAGTAGACTGCTTTCCGAACCGGTGGTAAATTATTGAAATAAAATTATTATTATAAATATCCCGATTTTGTTTTATTTTTCCATTAAATCTATTTTTATGGCTACCAGTAAATATAAAAACCGGTAAGTAGCAAAAATCGGTAAAAAAACCGGTACGTATCGATTAAAATATTGCTGTCAAAATTATACCGTTTTTCTAAATTATCGATTCGAACCCAGAGTCGCACCAGAAAAAATTTGTTACTACATCCGCTTCCGATCTCCCACCACTCTAGATTTGTTCTATATGTACATAGTATTAGAAAGAGGTCACGTCGGGGAGACGCATTATATAATGAGAGAAAGCGGGACACAAGATAAATTAACAATGGTCAAAATTATATATATTCCTTGCCTCCCCCAACGTCTGCGCTTCATTTTAGTAAGCCATCTTTAATCTATGGACTTGACCGTCTTCTTTTTTTTCTGGTCGGTGGTCCTAACTCGTAGGCAGACTAAAATCTAAATACTTAAGGTAAGGACAAACTGAGCCCACGTATGCAACGTAAATTGTGCAACGTGGAAGAGGTGGTGTGCACACTTGTCCCGCGTACACAACGCATATTGACGTCAGAATATATGTTATTTCTTCAGGTGCTGTAGTCACGCTGTAGTGTACAATGTTTTCCGATACTGAGAGTGAATTTGATGATGATTTATAATGTTTGTTATTTTTAAATGAATATTTAAAAATATATAGCTTTAAGTATTATATATGGCTTCATATCGCCTAACCAAATCAATGAGTTGTTCGTCTCCCATTTTTGAATCGAACCATAGGTAGTAGGTATCTTCCCAACGTCTATTCGTGACTGACGCGCTGCGAACGCAAGTTATGCGTAAGTTCTAGAAACACACTGGTCTTACGCGTGGGATGGCGTATGATATCCCCTCTACCTTCCCACGCCGATCTGGATTTACAGATCTAACGTTGCGTGGGACGCGTGTGATAGCGTTGCGTATGATAAGTATGTTTCTGATTCAACTGTTTTCATACAAATTCCAGAGTCTAGATGTCATAATGCGTTGCATACGTTGCATACGTGGGCTCAGTTTGTCCTTCCCGTATATAAAAAGTACTCTGTGGTCCTTACCTTTACTCTATGGTCCTTACAAATGTCAAAATTCGAATGATTTTTAGTGGTAGTAAAAATGGTAAAAAGTAAATAATTATTTATAGACGAATAGCATATTTTGGGTAGATCAGCGTATGTGAAAGTGATTGAAGACGATTTATTTAATGCAAAATGGCTAATGCGAATAAAAACAAGGGACCCGTTATAAATCCAGCGCTCTGTCGCTGCTGCCACTCGATAAAGAAGTGTCGCCTTCTCACCGCGGAATATGAATTCAATGGCTCCAAGGAGGTGTATTGCGATATGTTTTTGGACGTGTTTGGTCTACTTGTAAGTAAATAGTATATACTTATGCTACCTTACTTACAACTTGTTATGTTTTCATCGTCACCTTCCCTTCTTCCTCTTCGTTTTCTCTTCCACTTTTAATTCAGTTCACCTTCACACCTAGAGTAAGAATAGGCATCTTCTAAACAAGTCTGCTGCACCTTAGGGTGCATCACCAGACACTAGCAATCAGCAGGTCTGATTACAGTTAAGTGTTAGCCTATAATTTAAAAAAAATTCGTTGACGTAGACACACATCGAGAAAGTTTTAAGCCACGATTACACTCGTAAGTTTCAAGTATCTAAGTCACTTAAATGAGTAACTTAAGAAATTAACTTATGCATGCTGGATATGCATGGATTTGCACGGATTTGACTCGCTCCAGCAATGCTAAGGACAGCTGTTACTTACCTATGTATTCTACAATTGAATGAAATTGTAATTATTTTTTCAAAAGAGCAACCGAGTTTCTTGCTGGTTCTTCTCAGAAGGAATGTCATTCCGCACCAGTGGTAGATTCACTCTACAATTCAAAAGTACTTGTAAAAGTTTATTTGAATAAAAACCATTTGAATTGTATTTATTTTAAATTATTTAAAAACTTAAAGTGTAATTATGGCTATAGGTTGTAGCTCACTTATGCAACACTGCTTCTGCACAGCACAACCTCAACTTGCACTGACCGCAGACTTAAGGGTCTATTGCAAAATGACTGGCAGAAGTCAAATTCCATAAGAGTTGACTTAGAGGAGAAATATGAATAAATGTTCATTTCATTTATTTATTTGAAAATATTCCATTTCAGTTGCCACATCTGGATGGTGACAGCATGGACTGCTGCATTTGCGCCACATGCGTGTCTCGGCTGCGGGAAGCCAGCCAGTTCAGGAAGCAAGTCCTGCAGTCCGAGCAGTTGTTTCTTGATTCACGCCTTAAGGGTAATGAAAAGGGAAGCTATTATAATAAACTATATGATGCTCCTCAACTTTCTGGACTCCTTGACTGCCTCGTTGGTCTAGTGGTTAGCATTTTCAACTGTTTTTGATCAAATTTGGTACAGAGGTAGGTTGCATTCCTGGGAAGGACATAGTCTACTTTTTATCTCGGAAAATAAAGGAGTTCCCGTGGGAATTGAAAAACTGTAATTTACGCAGCCAAAGTCACGAGCATCATCTACTACTACTACTTATACTACTACAGCCCATTAACATCCCACAGCTGGACACAGGCTTCCACTCTCATAGGAGAGCGGGAATTAGAGCTTAGACCCACCATGCTGCTCCAATGAGGGTTGGCGAGCTTTAACAACTATAATCATGTTAGTGATATTAACCGGGGCTGACGGCTTAACGTGCTCTCCGAGGCACGGAAGAAACAAAGTCCAAATTTGATCACCCAACCAGTTACCAAAGTGGGTCCACGTTGCTTAACAATCGCAATCGATTGATATGCGTTGTCACAACTAGGCCAATTGTTCCTCCAATTCCGTTCTTTCAATGATTAAAGAATCTAACTTGGAAACTGGTAAACATTTTCAGACCGGGACCATTTGTATAATTTAAATGATTTACTTTACAAATCATGCTCATATGGAATGCTGGCTTCACTTGTATAGTATTTAGGATAGGTTAGTTGAATCAGGCTGTTCGGGTTTTTGGGATGTATGTATTTTATTCGACCAAAATTTCTAAATGCCTGAAAAGATTTGGATGGATCTTAAGAGCCAATATACTATATAGAAGAGTATCATCCCAATTGACACTTGCCAAAATTATTTTTGAAATAAAATATCTTTTTGACACCGCAGTTTTGTTTTTTAATTTTTTAAATAATTTATTAAAGCCTGTTTTTTTAGAAAATGACAAGAATGTAATGCTAGAAATTAAAATAGAACCAGCCTGCGACTCCGACGCGAGGGACGAACCTGACGACAACACCAATCATAGTGATGGTAGGACATAATCTATACTATCTAATATCTATGCTTCTATACTAATATTATTAATGTGAAAGTTTGGATGGATGGATGTTTGTTACTCAATCACGCCCGAACGGCTGAACGGATCTGGATGAAATTTGGCACAGGGATAGATTCAGGCCCCTCTTTCTCTGCGAAAGTTTGTTGGTTTGTCCTTCAATCACGCCGCAACGGAGCGACGTGATTGGCATTTTTGGCATGGGTATAGTTGAGGACCTAGGGAGTGACATAGGCTACTTTTTACTCCGGAAAATTAAAGAATTCCCCCGGGAATAAAAAATCCTTAATCCACGCGGACAAAGTCGTAGGCATCAGTTAGTATAGATATAAATTAGTAAAAATGATGCAAGTCACAGATAAAAATTTAAGAATTTCGAATTTCAGATAATGAAATAGATTTAAAAGTGGATAAAAAATCAAAAACTAGCATCCCAATAGCGGCTGTTGCTAACAACCCATTGAAGAGGACTAGAAATGGCTGCAAAGAGGCGGGACGGTTGAGTACGGCTAGCAAAATACAGAGGTTACATAGAAAAATGGAAAAACTCTTGAAAGCAGGTATATCTGTCCAACCGTTTATTTTACTTTTGACATAAGCATGCCTATGAAGTGTCATAATTATTGACAGGCAACCATTATTGAAATAGAATGAGTAATAGAAACAGGGTTACGAACAAAAGTTATCGCAAAAATGTCCTAATTTGCACACACATAAACATTTGTGTTTCTGACTGGGAAATGTAGAAAAAGGTATTATATTAGCAACAACTTCAGTTAATTATGCACCTTAATATTAACACATAAAGCTACATTACGATTACAAAATATTAATTTTAAGACATTCTGTCATCAGACAAAAGGTAGGATAACCTTTCAATCCAAAATAAAAAGTAATTTTTAAAATATGTACAAAAATATTTATTATTAAAATAAAACTTAATGTGTAAGCAATAATTATAATAAGCGTCATACATTGTCAAATTGGTATCTTTACACTATTTTGGAACTAGACGCTACTCTTGGCATCACATTGTCAATATCAACAACGTCAATTTATTATAAACCTTAAAACTTACCATTTAAGTTTAATTACGAATTTAGTATATTTATATTGAAGACCTTTTGTCTTTGTAGAAAGGCAAAATCAAAAAATTCAATGGAACGAAATTCAAATAGAACAATGAAGACATGGAGTTGCAGAATATTTTTTTTGTTGTGTATGGTCGTGTATATTTATTGTATTACTGGCTTACGCGCCCCAGCAACTCACTTATGTGTTAAGTATACTTGTACAGTATTTTTTATTTAGCAAAATAAAATTTGATACAGTTTTGGTGGGTAGCACTGCGAAAAACCACATAGGTTTAAATTGCGTAATCTTTCCTCTTCTATAAATATTTTAAACTATACAATGCTATGATCTGCATAAGTATCTGGGTTAAAACATGAGGAAACTAAAACTAAACTTGCTAGAGAAGTAAGATTTTAACTTATATTTTAAATATCCTACGTTTTATTGACGTAGGTTATTTAAAATAAAATATAAATATATTTACACTGAACGCAATTGATTTGCTGCTACCGGATGTCCGATGAAGAGTTCCGCCTTCCATCTCTGAACTACTCGTCAAATCGTCAAATGAAATTAAACTAGACTAACCTGACAGCGTAGAGAAAAAATAATTGTCAAAATCGGTTGTTAATTGTGTAAGAGTCAATCCAGAAGTAGGTATTAATAAAACACTTTTAATATAATTTACTAGTTCTGAGATTTATTGATTTAATGTAATGAGAGATTTAATGTAATTGTAAATTATAAAACTTGGTTAAAACATTGCGACAATAATAAGTTAGTCATTTGATCAGGCCCGATTGCTATCTGCGGCCCATAATCAAAATAACGATCTCAACACCGGAGGTATTATTATCGTTCGAGTCTCGGTGGAGACTATTTTAACATCGTCAAAACACTCGTATTTATACCAACCATTTCAATATGGCGTTCATGAAACTAGTCATATTGACAGTCATTATACCTACTGTTTCATGACATATTATAATGACAAAATAGAAATAATGCTAACAGTCGGCCTTTCCTGACTAACTTCACGTCCCGTGAAGCAGCCATGTAACCTTCACATTATTGGACTGAGATCACAACAATAAATCTAGTGAAGCGTTTAAAATCAATAATCCTAATACTTGAACTCTCACGATATAAGTTGCGCGACCCCCTTCGTTCACGTCAACTAAAACCATACATCAGTCACGCGAACCTTTCACGTTTACGATAACCAAAATACTCCGAAGCAAAAGCGATCTCTACGTTAACTACAACACAAATTGAGTTACTTAAAGTATTTTACTTTCAGTCTCATCAAACAGAAACATCTTCAAAAACAAACATAAGTCCAGTGTCATCACGTAAAATACGAGTATTTTCACAACTGCGAATCTACCACTGGTTCGGAACACCACGACCTAGCGAGAAGAACCAGCAAGAAACTCGGTGGCGTCTAACATTGTCATAGCCACCGATATAACGTTTTCATGACACCTTTGTCATTTAAACAATATAAGGGACACCGTTGTCCATTAAAAACACATAAAACCATCAGTTCTGCTCACTTCTGTGCCTTTGTGACACCTTTGTCACTCAGGCAAGGACACCTTTGTCCAACAAAAATAAACAAAACTAACAATTCAGGATACCTTTGCCCAACATAAACAAATAAAACTATTAGTTTAATTCACTTCTGTGCTTTTGCGACACCTTTGTCATCGAAGCAATAATTCAGGTTAATATATTATTATAACAGTCTGATTCCTCTACTATCCTGACAAGTTTCGCGTCCCCGCGAATGACAAGTTTTGCATAAAGTATTCTATAATTATTAAAATTAAAAATAAAATTAATGATCACGATTTTTTTTTTTTACAATATTATCATAACTTAAGTATATTTTACAAATACGTAATAGAAACTATAAAACATTTATTCATAATACATTTATTTATTATTTCACATTGCATTTTACTTTAAAATATGTAGTTCGCTCATTTATGTGCACTTCGCACCTCAATTACTTATCTACACTCCATGTTCACAGCAGTGCAGGTCAACAATTTGCCAACACAAATACGTGCACTTTGCACTTCATGTACTGATCCACACCCTACGCTAACAGCAGTGCAGGTCAACAATTTGCCAACATAAATACGTGCACTTTGCACTTCATGTACTTATCTACAGCCTACGCTCACAGCAGTGTGGGTCAACATAAATACGTGCACTTTGCACTTCATGCACTTATTTACACCCTACGCTCACAGCAGTGTGGGGCAACAAATTGTCAACATAAATACGTGCACTTTGCACTTCATGTACTTATCTACACCCTACGCTCACAGCAGTGTGGGTCAACAAATTGTCAACATTAGTACGTGCACTTTGCACTTCAAGTACTTATCTATACTTCACGCTCACAGAGTGTAGGTCAACAAATTGCTAACATTAATATGTGCACTTTGCACTTCAAGTAATTATCAACACTACGCTCATAGATTATAGACATAAATTTTGTGTACCTGCTACACACATTGAATTAACTGAACACTCATTTCAGTAGTGAATACACTCAAGATTAATAATCAATAAAATCTTATTATTTAATTAAAACAAATCATAATATACCATCATAATAAATGATATTCAATTAGGTATATATTAATCATCAAAACTCTCGCTACAATACAATACAATACAATACTCTTTATTTGTACCACCACAACAAGTAAAGAAAACAAAAACAAAAATTTGAAATAAAACAAACACAGACAGAAGTAGGATACAAAAGGCAGCCTTATCGCTTAGGTAGCGATCTCTACCAGGCAACCTTAGGAAAAGGAGAAAATAAAGGAAAATAGACTGTAAGTGGTTCTATAATATACTTACATTCAAATAACTACATACTAATACATAAACCAATAATAAACATATAAAAAAGATGTAAATTATATATAATATAGGCTTATAGCCAATCACAAAATATACTAATACACAGTATGTATAATAATATATACTTAATATATTCGACTCAGCCTAAGGAACAATTCTGGTGTCGTCCTTAGTTTGCAAGGTAATGGTTCCCAACTGAATCCCCGAACATATCCAGAGACTTAGATTGGCGTATGGTCAATGGAAGTGCATTCCACAGCTGAACAGCTCGTACACTGAATGAATTACTATAAAACTTCGTTTTATGTGTTGAGTTTTCAGCGTTAAGGTTCGACATGGCCTTAAATCAGATTGCACTCCAAAAAAACTGAATTTCTCGTTGAGGTAGGACGGAGTTTTTAAATGAAACAGCACACAGTACAAAAGAGAAAGTACATGCAAATCCCGGCGACGGCGAAAAGGGAGCCACTTGAGTTTTTGACGAAATTCGGATACGTGGTCATATTTGCGCAAACCAAATATGAACCGAATGGCAAGATTCTGAAGTCGCTCAAGCTTGTTAAGTTGGTCCTCAGTCAAATTAAGATCGCTAAACGATGATCCACTACCTTTATCATTAAAACAAAGCCAGGGATGTATCTTGTCAATAGCAAATACACCCTTAAACTTTGACGGCCCTTTCTTTGTAATAGGAGTATCTTCTACTTCGTACCTATCGTGCTCCAAAATTTTTGTTATCCTGTATGATCCTGAACGGATCTCCCAGCATAGCTAACCTCAGTGCTATCGACGGACCAGCATACCAGGTCCGCAGCGAGTTGTGCCACAAAGCACGACAGCGTGTCGCGCAGACAGAGGTGCCCTCGTGGCACACACACCCAAGCGCGCCCGTGAGGCGCGCAGATTGATGCGCTCCCTGGAGCGCCAGCGTGGCGCGCACATCAAAGCGCCCTCGAAGCGCTGCCTGGAGCGCCCTCGAAGCCCTGACTAGAGCGCCCGCGAGGCGCGCACGTCAAAGCACTGCCTGGAGCACCCGCGAGGCGCGCACGTCAAAGCACCCTCGAAGCGCTGCCCGGAGCTCCCTCGAAGCGCTGCCAGGAGCACCCACGTGGCTCGCAGACTAGACCACCATCAAGGCGTTTCTCGGAGCGAAAGAACGGGCTGTGCAGAGCCCGCCCAGGCGCAGCGTACATAACATGAAACATAATAAGAAACCATGAACATTTCCGCTTGGTCTTTTTGATTATTGATGGATCTGATTTACAACTGGAATTAGAGATCCAAGTCTATGAAAACAAAACAAAGCGGAAAACTCTAATTCTGGGTAGGCAAAAAGGAATTTCATGTGCAGAAGGCAAAGCAAAATCAAGGCAACGTGATTCATATCCCCACTTCTGAACTGTAAGAGTCAATCCAGAAGTAGGTATTAATAAAACACTTTTAATATAATTTACTAGTTCTGAGATTTATTGATTTAATGTAATGAGAGATTTAATGTAATTGTAAATTATAAAACTTGGTTAAAACATTGCGACAATAATAAGTTAGTCATTTGATCAGGCCCGATTGCTATCTGCGGCCCATAATCAAAATAACGATCTCAACACCGGAGGTATTCAATAATCGTTCGAGTCTCGGTGGAGACTATTTTAACATCGTCAAAACACTCGTATTTATACCAACCATTTCAATATGGCGTTCATGAAACTAGTCATATTGACAGTCATTATACCTCCTGTTTCATGACATATAATGACAAAATAGAAATAATGCTAACAATTGATGGAGTTACGGAGTAAAATTTCATCCCACAATCCTATAAAAATAGAATTATCATCATGTAACATTGTAATATATATATATATATATAATACATGTTACATGACGATAAGTCTATTTTTACAGATTGTTTGAACTTACTTATTAAATAATTTATCCAAAAATTGTTAAATAATTGCAAAAATGCTAAGTAAAAAAAATAAAAACCTAAGTGTTAGTATACCTACTTACCTATAAGTTAAAAGCTAATGTGACCTCTTCACTACAAAACTAGTTTTGTTTATTATTGTTATCATACTTATTTTAAAAGTACCCTCAGATTACCTATGTTTTAATTTTGTCAGTTCGCCCTATCATACTTTATTAATTAATTGTGACACAAACTAATAAAATGTTATAACATGTATTTACAAATTATGTATTTACAAAAACTATGTATTTTCTCATTGTAAGTGAACTGTTTGTGTTCTTTATGAGAAATAAATGTCTCTAAACCGAAATAAATCCCAAAAATTATTTATTGACAGACAACGCTCAGCTTAAGCCTGAGACTTTCATACAAACTTTCAACCCCTTTTTCACCCCTTCGGGGATAGAATTTCGGGATAAATAGTATCCTATGTCCTACCTCGTAGTATGGGCTCTAATCGTGGCAAGTTTCGTTTGAATTCATTCAGTAGTTTCGGCGTGATGCGCGGCCAAGATACAGACAGACAGACAGACAAAAATGAAAAAAATTACAGATTTGGCTTCAGTATTGAATAATGAGTGCCCTCCAAAAAAAAATTTCAAAATATCTTCAATGTACAGAATTGGACCTGTTATAGTTTTATTATAAGTATATAGATGTTGTACCCGATGGTACACTAACTGTCGCCGGGTTGGTTGGGGTTTTCCAAAGAAAAACTACTGTAGACTCTTGAAGGCACTTTTATTCTTCCTGTACTTCTTCTTGTTGTGCTACCTCTCTGGAGGGCTGTTGCCGGCGAAGTGTGTCGGACCACAAAATCGCTCGGTATTTATTTCGATTTGGCCCGAAAAATGTAGGCCCTCTGATTGGCTAACCAATCAGAGCGCTTACTACTATCCAATCAGGGTAGAGGGGGTGAAGGCGCGGGAGGCGCGGGTGGCGCAGGTGTGAGGGCGCGGGGAGCGCGGCTAGCGGGGTACCTGCGCGGGGAGCGCGGTTAGCGCTATCCCTCTCTACCCTGTACTATTCTAACAATTTATTTTCAACTATTTCTGTACAAACTATTCAAACTTATCCTATTACAATTATTGCTATGGTATTTACTTATTATTATAAACTATTACGTAGCTATCCCTAATACAAATTATTACTATACTATCGTCCCGTCCCGCACATCTCTCCCGCCGTGCGGCTATGTCGCATCTTCTGTCGGTGCGGGCACGTTGTCTGTCAGGGGCAGCACCACCAGTTTTCTTACAGGCCGCCGCAGCACTCCGCCCTTGGTCTTGATGTCCACGGCGCGCACGACGTCATCTGGTCCCGGGTACGTCGCGATGACTCTGCCTCGGATCCACACGTTGCGTGGCAGGTTGGCATCGACTACTTGCACCAGATCGTTGGTCTTGATAGCTGGTCCTCTTCCTCGCGGCTCCCGCCGGTGTTGGAGCTCGGGAAGGTATTCCTTCACCCAGCGAGTCCAGAAAATGTCTGCCAGCCGTTGTGCCGCTCGCCAACTTGCTCGTGAAATGGTGTCCTGCTCGCTGAAGGTACCCGGTTGTGGTACCCTGCCTGGCCCGCCCAACAGGAAGTGGTTCGGCGTTAATGCTTCCGGGTCATCGGCGCTGACTGAGACGTGTGTCAGTGGCCGACTGTTGACTGTATACTCCACCTCGGCCAGCAGAGTGGAGAGAACCTCTTCAGTCGGATGGCGTTCATGAAGAGTGGCGGCGAGGGCTGTTTTCACAGAGCGGACCATCCGCTCCCAGGCCCCGCCCATAAAAGGAGCTCCTGGTGGAATGTACCGCCAGGAGATCGTCTTCTTCGCTGCTTCTTCTGAGGCGGCGCTGTCTATTGCCTGTCGAATTTCCTTGTCTGCTGCTTTTAAGTTTGTTCCGTTGTCTGACCAGATTTCTGTAGGGCAGCCTCGGCGAGCCATCATTCTTGCAGCGCCATCACTGCCGAGTCGGCGCTGAGTGAGCCGGCAATTTCCAGATGAATGGCCCTCATTGTTAGGCAGGTGAACACGACCACGTATCTTTTCTGTCGCGTCCGACCGACGGTCACTGATAGCGGCCCAAAGTAGTCCACACCGGTGAAGGTGAACGGTCGCTTATGGTGCGCTAAGCGACATTCCGGCAGATCCCCAGTCCTGGGGTACGGTGGCGTCTGCGTCTTCATCCTGCAGAACAGGCAGCTTCTTATTATTGTTCTTGTGACGGGTCGTATACGTAGCACCCAGTACTGCTGCCTGCATTCGTTCACCGTGGCTTCCACACCGGCGTGATGTAGCTGTTGGTGCACGGCCTTCACCCAGAGCCTGACCGTGGGATGATCACCGTCTAATACTAATGGGCTCTTGAAGTTTTCTGTTACACCTGTTGTCGCTTGAATGCGACTTCTGAGCCTGACTTCGTCGTTGATATTCTCTACGCTGAGTTGGTGTAGACGGCTCTCCTTGCTGAGTGGCTTTCCCTTCTTCAGGTCTTCGTTTTGTTCGTTTTCACCCAATGCTTCCAGTAGAGATGGTGAATTTGACTTCCACTGTTTCAGTTCAAAATGGGCGTGCGAGTGCACTTCACGCACGCCTCTCGTGACTCGTACTGCGTCTTCTAAACTTTTGAAGCTGTCTAAGTAGCCGTCAACGTAGTGTTTCTGTACGATGGCAGCTGCGGCTTCGGGATGCTCATCTTCGTGCTGTTTGGCGTTCAGGTCTTTGATGTAGATCGCTGTTGACGGAGAGCTCGATGCGCCGAAGATCAAAGATGTCATTCTGTATTCTTCGGGTGGTTGACTATCTCGTCGTTCCCCGCGCCACAGATATCGGAGTGCGTCCCGGTCTTCAGTTCGTAGCTTGACCTGCATGAACATTTCCTTGATATCTGCTGTGACTGCGATCTCATGCTGCCGGAACCTCATGACGACGCCAGGCAGGGACTGTAGCAGATCGGGCCCCTTGAGTAGCATGTCGTTGAGAGCTACTCCCTTCGTTTTGGCTGCTGCATCGTGTACCACTCTTAGCTTGTCGGGCTTCATCGGGTTGACGACTGCGAAATGTGGCAAGTACCATGTCTTGCCTGTGATCTTGTCTTTGGGAGAGGTTTCTGCATATCCCTTCGCAATAAGAGCTTCCATTTGTTGAGTGTATTTTCGTTTCAGCTCGGGTCGCGGTCGATTTTCTTTTCTATGTTTAAGAGCCGTTTCAGTGAGTTGCTGTAGTTGTCGGGGAATGTGATCTCCTCCTTGCGCCAAAGAAGACCCGTCTCGTACCTCCCCTCCTCTGTTTTGCTGGTGGTTTTTTCCAGTATGCGTAGGGCGCGTTCCTCTGGATCCGATTTCGGTTTCTTGGGCTGTATGCAAAGTGCGTCCATCTCGAAATACTGCTTGACTAGGCTGTCCAAGTTATCTTCTGTTTCTTCTGTGACATGTGATACGAAGTCGATGCTGCGTCCAATGTTGCGACTTTCTGTACCATGCAGCACCCACCCCAGTGGTGTGAGAGAGGCTATTGGTTGATTTCTGTCTCCTCTTCTCACTTCTGTAGTCAGCAGAAGATGCCAATTGTCTTGACCGATCAGCACTCGTGGCTTCACATTTGCATATATGAGGTAATCTCGGATGTCTGCCAAATGTTTGCACCCGTCCACCATTTCTTTGGAGACTCGCTGTGACGAAACTTGCAGGTTCTTTACTGTGCGCGCTTGTATTTGCTCTTCGTGATCGTTGAGACCCCTCAACCTGATGTTCACTCTTCTTGAAGCTGATTCTGAAGTTTTCATATCGTTGATGGTTTCTATCTTCAGTGGATCGACGGGTCCTGTCGCTCCGACGTGTTCGGCCACGCCGTCGTCGATCAATGTTACTGTTGATCCGTCGTCCAGCAATGCGAAGGTGTTGATTGCTCCTTTGGGACCTTCAACTTGTATTGGAATAATCTTCAAGTAAGATTGCTTCTTCTTAATAGTCCACGTGGAATTAATTACTTCTGTAGCTTCCTTGTCTTCTTTCTTTTCTGTTGCCTTGGTGTAGTGCAGCATCTTGTTATGATAATTCTTGCAGCTGTCGACACCGCACACCTTGGCTCTGCAGCTATGTGTTCTATTTCTGAAGCGAAGACATCGGAAGCATAGGCGTTTGGACTTTGCTGTGTCCCATCTTCCATTTGAGTCCAAGCTCTTGAATTTTTCACAGTCCACGGAACTGTGTCCTTCTTCGTCACACACCGGGCACCGGGGTGTGTACGTCTTCTCTGTTACGTTGTGGATCTTCTGTGGTTTTTTCTGTAGAGTGGTTGATGAATGTGACGCCACTTGTTCAGGTAGCGCGTACGGTCCGCATAACTCCGCTTCTCTCTTGAGGAACTTCTCCATCTTCACTAGATCTGGATCTTCCTTCGGCTGTGTTGCTGTGAAGTCATAATACCTGTAGCGCAGCGTAGGTTTAAGCTTGTCCACGATGGTCTTCGAAACTTCAGGGTTGTAAATGTAGTTCATGCAGCTGAGAGTCTTCAATGTTGCTACTACGTTGGAGACCTTTGTTGCGAATATGCAGATGTCACGCGCTGAATCGGTGAGGCGCGGCAGGGCTCGCAGCGTTTCCATTTCCATCATAGCAATGGATTCTGGTCTTCCAAATCTTGATTCCAGGGCCTTCATAATTTCTGTAGGATGTGCACTGGTGATTAGTAGCCCCTCTACTGCTTCTTTTGCTCTTCCCTTGAGGTTTCTTCGCAGACGGTTCGTATTTTCTATCGTCGTGAACATGCTCTCCGTTTCAAAGAAAGCGGCGCGGAAAGGTAACCATTCTTGATGTGATCCACCAAAGTTGGGTAGCTCGATGAACTTCGGTCGTTGAGCTGCTTTGACTGCGAGTGTGATGGCTGTAGCTAGCTTCGAAGCTGAGACTTAGTGTGAAGGTGTTCTTCTGGCTGTTTCTGTTGCTCCACGTTGTTGACCACCGGGTCTTCTATAGGGTAGTGCGGTGCCTCGGTGATTGCTAACAAGGGAGCCGGCGGCTGGTTGTTGAACCAGTTGTCCATATGTTCGTGGGTTTCTTGGCTGGGCTGGACGGGAACACCCTCTTCTATTAATTCTTCTATTAATTCGTCCTCTGTATCTTCAGCTTCCAAGGCGGCGATGCGTGCGGCAGCTAGCTCGACCTGAAGTCGCAGTAATTCTTCCTTGGCTTTCAATATTCTGTGAGCTTTGGCTTTGCTGTAGGTTGATCCACCCCCTCCCCCCCTCTTGCTAGGGGGTCGGAGGTCCTGTGGTAGCCTCAGCTCTTGTGGGTTGACAGTTCGCCTGGTCTTGACTGTTGAGGTGTCTGTGTCCTGGCTACGCCCCTGTGCTGTAGCTGTTCCTCCCCTTGTTGCGGGGGGCTTCATTTGTCTCGCGTCGGCTGGCAGCGTCGGCGCGATGGAGGGCGTAGTCGAGGCGGCGGCGACCGAAACTTTCGTTTTTGCTGTTGCAACGGAAGGCACTGTAGAGGGCGCTGACGTCGCGGAGGTATCTGTAGTCTGTTCTGTGGTCTCCGTGGTGACAGTTCCCGTGGCTGTAGAGGTTGTGCCCGTTTCCGTGCTTGTTTCGGTCGTGCTCGGTGAGGTGGTAGCGGTGCCTTCCGATGTAGACGGCGTCTGTTCGGAGGATGTCTTGCGGCTCTTGACGTCTTGACGTGTGACTGGCATTCTGGCTGGGTTCGGATTTCGCGAAGCTGTCTTGAAGCTGGCTCGAAGCTTTCTTGAAGCTGGCTCGAAGCTGGCTCGTGCTGTCCCGAAGCTGGCTCGTGCTGAACCGAAGCTGGCTCGTGCTGACCCGAAGCTGGCTTGTGCTGACCCGAAGCTGGCTCGTGCTGACCCGAAGCTGGCTCGTGCTGACCCGAAGCTGGCTCGTGCTGTCCCGAAGCTGGCTCGTGCTGACCCGAAGCTGGCTCGGTGTCCCGAAGCTGGCTCGTGCTGTCCCGAAGCTGGCTCGTGCTGTCCCGAAGCTGGCTCGTGCTGTCACGAAGCTGGCTCGTGCTGTCCCGAAGCTGACTCGTGCTGCCCGAAGCTGGCTCGTGCTGTCCCGAAGCTGGCTCGTGCTGACCCGAAGCTGGCTCGTACTGACCCGAAGCTGGCTCGTGCTGTCCCGAAGCTGGCTCTTGCTGTCCCGAAGCTGGCTCGTGCTGACCCGAAGCTGGCTCGTACTGACCCGAAGCTGGCTCGTGCTGTCTCGAAGCTGGCTCGGTGCTGTATCGAAGAGTTTCCCGCCGAATTTTCTTCAGAATTTCCCAACGGATCCGGCTCGAAGGACCATACAATGTACCCGATGGTACACTAACTGTCGCCGGGTTGGTTGGGGTTTTCCAAAGAAAAACTACTGTAGACTCTTGAAGGCACTTTTATTCTTCCTGTACTTCTTCTTGTTGTGCTACCTCTCTGGAGGGCTGTTGCCGGCGAAGTGTGTCGGACCACAAAATCGCTCGGTATTTATTTCGATTTGGCCCGAAAAATGTAGGCCCTCTGATTGGCTAACCAATCAGAGCGCTTACTACTATCCAATCAGGGTAGAGGGGGTGAAGGCGCGGGAGGCGCGGGTGGCGCAGGTGTGAGGGCGCGGGGAGCGCGGCTAGCGGGGTACCTGCGTGGGGAGCGCGGTTAGCGCTATCCCTCTCTACCCTGTACTATTCTAACAATTTATTTTCAACTATTTCTGTACAAACTATTCAAACTTATCCTATTACAATTATTGCTATGGTATTTACTTATTATTATAAACTATTACGTAGCTATCCCTAATGCAAATTATTACTATACTATCGTCCCGTCCCGCACAGATGTAACAAAAATTGCATCGAAAAATTTGGATCAACCAGCCATACAAAGAATTGAAAAAGCTGTATTGTATGGAAGTAATGAGAAATTATTAAAAATTTTAATTATCTTCCCAAACAGGTTCAGACACTTTTATTGATGCAGTTAAGACTCTGTAGAGTAAACAAAATGTCTAGAAGATTCACCTTTGATGAAAAAGTACTTGCTTTAGTTTTAATTAAACAGAGTCCAAAATCATACAAATTATTGCAAAATATGTGTGGTTTGCCTAGTAAGAGGACATTACATCGACTCTCTGAAAATATTAAATTGAACCTGGATTGAATACAAAAGTTTTTGAATTTATACAAAATAAAACAAAAATTGGAAGACAGATCAAAAATTATGTACCATTGTTTTTGACGAAATTTCATTAATACCACATCTAACATATAACGAAACAAAGGATGAAATTCATGGCTTTGTGAACGTAGCTGGCGAGAGAAAAAGGCGATTTTGTGACCACGCCTTGGTATTTATGTTAAGAGGAATATGTTCGTCATGGCGTCAAAGTGTGGCATTTTACTATTGTGAAGGAACTGTAACAGCAGCTAGTGTCCCAAGTAGCACAAACTGGTTTGATACCTTTAGGACTCGTGTGTGACCAAGGGTCCACATTTAGAACAGCTATCAAAGCTTTGCTTTAGTAAACGGTGCTTCGCTTTTAATTGCATGCTTGACCATACAGAATTTTTTCTGTTGGCGGATTATAGCAAAATAATTGTATTCTTTTCTTGCTAAATCATGAACTTCCGCAAAGTAACGCCTGATTCTATCCAATATTTACATTTCTTTTTATAAAATATTTATTTAAAGTATATAATATCTTTATGTATAATATGTTTTTTTAGATGGCTTGGCTACTGCACAACGAAATTGATTACCAGGGAATCTACAAACAACAATACTTTTAAAACACCAATACTACTCCATGCATCCCCTGTATCCAAAACATTGGCCAAACAATAACAATAATATTGCCCAATAATTTAATTTATTGTTTGAATCTATTTTACTACATGATAAGCATTTATTGTTTGTTATAAACTTAACGAAAAAAAGTAATTTAAAAAGAACAAAAAACCCGACTGCTTGGATACCAAAAAGTATAAAACAAGACATGAATTGAAGTATTTCATTATTATCAATTTAAATCGTATAATATTAATAAAATTTATCAAGGCGCAGTCGCACGTCCAATAGCTAGACCTTAACGTGCGACTGCGCCTTGATAAATTTTATTAATATTATACGATTTAAATTGATAATAATGAAATACTTCAATTCATGTCTTGTTTTATACTTTTTGGTATCCAAGCAGTCGGGTTTTTTGTTCTTTTTAAATTACTTTTTTATTTCAAACTTTTTAGCTAAGCATTTACCGTAAACAGGTGACGTTTTATCTGCTCGAAGTAGCATCTATTATCTATTCTGTGGTAGCACCAAAGGTACTAATAAGTATTTTGTATAAGAAGTAGTAATAAGCAGCGGATTAATTCATTTGTAATGACGAGCGGTTGTCACCATAACCAGCATCAAATTTGCATATGTTATAATGCCAATATTAATTTGGTAAAGATTGTAAATCTGCTATTTTTCCTAAAAATTAGCTCATTAATTTTCGAAAGCCTATCGCATCGACGTCAGGAGACCTCGGCAATGAACGTCGGCTACTTACGAAAATGCCCGTAGACAATGCAAAAAAGTATTTTTAAGTATTTTCAAAAACACAATTTGTAGGTACGTAGTTATTTAATATGTGCGAACTACGCCCCGCCTTCTCCCTCACCTATCCGCTGCCGGCCGCGTCAATTTCTGTTGAAGGTTACTGTATTTCTACGATATCTCGATATTCATTTAAATTGAATGGCGTAAATGACAATTTTTGTCTAAATTAAATACTTGAGATGAGTAAGATATTTATTTTGATAAGGAATTATCGATTAATACTATGTTGGCAAAAACACCTTCGCAAGTAAAGCACTGTTTAGACCAAATTTGAAAATCATAAAAATGGTTATTGTGAGTCAACCATAAAAGATAGTCATATGCTATCGTGAACTTTTTTTTTGAACTTTTTGAGAGGAACGTTTCCACCATACATTTTTGTCGTGTAACTTTAACGATTTAGGCAGCGCACGCCACGTAAGCTCTCAGATGAGATGATTTTTTCTGACTTAACTAACATTATTGCAATTTTCGTAAGGATCTCTAATTTGTTTGGAAATAAAATATAGCCTATTTTACTTGTTAATAATGTAGCTTTCTATAAGTGATATAAGTTTTAAAATAGGTTGAGTGGTTTTTGAGATAATCCACCTAGTTCGATAGATATAGATGATATGAGTAGGAGCTTTAAACATTTCCTTTGAAACCTCGTAAATCCTAAATTATCATTTAAACGGAAAAATGGTTTGAGGATCCTAGGTAGTGATTTTAAAAGTCCTATCTAACGATACCCCACTTGCTTATAGCCTATCGACTTTCATTTATTAATTGGCTTCCAGTCGACGCCATTTTGTTTTTCTCAAATTCGGCCTCCGTTGTGACACTCGGAAGACTAAAACAAATCTACTAGTGCAATTACTATCAAAATCGGTTCAGCCGTTTTTTCTGAAATGTGTCACAAAGGAATACAACCTTTGAAACCTCGTAAATCCTAAATGATCGTTAAAATGAGAAAATGGTCAAGGAAACCTAACTTTGATTTTGCAAGACCTTTTCATCGATACCCCACTTGCCATAGTCCATCGACTTTTATTTTTTAATTTGTAACATTATGGCTTCTAGAGGGCGACATTTTGTTTTTTCTCAAATTTGGCTTACACAGTGACACTCTAATGATATATTCGGCACAAACTGGTGCAAAAATCATCAAAATCGGTCCACGCGTTTAGGCTGTAGCTGTCCTGCAAGGAACATACAAACATATATAGACTGATGAACACATAACCCTGTGCGTTCCGCAGTCGGGTAAAAAGATATCCCCTCGGAAGTTTTAGTGTTACGGTGGATATTAGCACAATTTTTAAATAAGCACTACGGCATTTTGACGCGTCGTTATGTTGGCTATGGTTGGCCCATACTAATAGCAGATAAGAGCACTTTCGTATTTTGTGCTGTAATTTTTTGGGGTCATTTTTTAAGTGCTTATAGTTTAAGTGCTTGAAGTTATAATGACCGACTATATTTCCACAGAATGGAATCCTTAGAAACTCGCAGAACAAAACTCGATCTCATATTTTTATTTAAGATTTTAAACAATAAAATTGACTGTTCTTCACTTTTAAATAGCTTTAAGTTAGGGGTTCCATCGAGATATCCTACAAAGCCTATAAATTCTCTCTTATCATTCCCTCGTCGTTCAACGGTTTCGGGTTGCAACTCGCCAATCCCTAGAATAAGCCAACTGTATAATAATTTATATGTACCGGATATTTTTGGCAATTCTTTGCATAAATTCCGGAGGTCGGTTCATTTAGCATTAAGTAAGTTGTAGTATCCAATTTGTATTTTTGGTTTTAAATTAGTTTGTATAATTTTAATTAAGATTTAGTTTTTATTTTTAAAAAAGTGTAATGCATGGTATTGATTTTGTGTGCTTGTGAGTTGTTAAAAACTTATCACTAAAGTGCATGTGGTTGTTTACCTATAAGTGGCTAATCATTTTATCTAACTACCTAATATATTGTAAAAAAATTTAATGTATGTTTTTAATGATATAGCTGTTGGTAAACCAAATAAACGAAAAAAAAAGTGCTAATTGGATATTTAGTATAGGTACTAAAATTCTACATCAATGGTAACCATCGACAAAAAAAATGTAATATTTCATAGATGCAGATTTTTTTTCACTACTATTTAGCCTTTGACTGCGATCTCACCTGATGGTAAGTGACAATGCAGTCTAAGATGGTAGCAGGGTAAGCCTGTTAGGGGTCCCGGGTTCGAGTCCCGAGTCGGGCCATAATTAAGCATTGGGTTTTTCTGACTAGAAATTCTCAGTACTAGCCCGGAGTTGGAAGATGGCGGTGAGTCACCCCCGTGCCTCTGAGAGCACGTTAAGCCATCGGTCACGGTTATTATCACTAACATGATAATAGTCGTTAAAGCCCGCCAACCCGCATTGGAGCAGCGTGGTGGGTCTAAGCTCTAATTCCCACTCTCCTATGACAGTGGAGGCCTGTGCCCAGCAGTGGGACGTTAATGGGCTGTAGTGGTGGTGGTGGTTGTGGTTGAGGAGAATGCGAAAATAGAATGACGTCAAACTAAATTGAAGTAAAAAACTTTTTTTTTCAGAACCGCCAGCCGAGAAAGCTCAAACGAAAAAGCAAACCGAACCCATGGACCAGAACCGCATGGCTCTTATAAATACCGTCGTTATAGTGACCTATTCGTACGTCTGTCCGTTCCTTAACCGGATAAGCTTCTATTACTGCTTCTATTGTAAGGACCAGTTCACCAATCCCGCTGAGCTTAGGGAACACACACTCTTGCACGATGCTAAACTATTCGAAAACACCATAGAACACAATAAGATACCCACAGTCGATATAACAAGGATAGATTGTCGGTTGTGCCAGACAAAAATCGACTCTGTTGAAACATTAAAAGCCCATCTATCGTCCGAACACCAGAAAGTGCTATACCCTGTGACGAACGAGTTTTTACAATTCAAATTGACATTAAACAATTTGACCTGCACTGAGTGTGGAGCCGTGTTCCCTTTCATCGATTCCTTGAAGAAACATATGGTTGAACATTTCGGTACACACACGTGCCACGAGTGCGGTGCGCGATTCATAGAGGTCTCATTGTTACGTTCGCACATCAAAAAGAAACACAAAAAAGTGGACGTAAATTACCCGTGCGCGATATGCGGCAAGAATCTAAAATCCAAGTACAGTATGGGGCTGCACGTCGCGACGGTACACGAAAAAAAGCCGACGATCAACTGCTATAAATGCGACGCGGCGTTCCTCTCGTACGCATTACGCAATCGGCACTTGATCGAGGCGCACGCCGACCAGCGCACGTTCCCGTGCAAGCTGTGCGACAAAGTTTACAATCGACGGAAAACATTGATCGAACACCATCGACGCAATCATTTGAAAGTGTTTAACCATCAGTGCGATCTTTGCGCTCAGACTTTCTACTTGCCATCGAGTTTGCAGGAGCACATGGCTATCCATACTGGGGAAAGAAACTTTAAATGTGAACGGTGTGATAAGAGTTACCCGGGCCTTAAATCTCTACAGTGTCACATGCGTTCACATAAGCGATAATTGAATGTCGTATTTTAACGTTTAAACTATCGTGAGTGATATTCATTTTGACTAGGTATACATTAACTACCGGATAAAACTCACGTGTTATGTCGGATAACGGCAGCGGTCGTTGTCTGTCAGTTAGAATCAGTCAGTCGTGCGAGCAGGCTCATGAATAAAGGCTCCGAACGGGTTCGAAACTATTCGACACTAACGAACTAACTCGGACATTTTCCAACAAAACACGTGAGTTTTCTGTATAGTTAGAATGTCGTATTTAAGTATGTGAACAGGAACAAATGTATGAAAGTAAGAAATGAAATATGTAGGGATACTGCCAATACGATTACTGGCAGTATACCTACATATTTCATGTGTGTGGCCGATGCCACTGCTACAGTCAAAATGTGCTCAGTATGGGCACAGAATACTTTTTACCAAAATAGCTGGCCACTCATAAAATCTATATTAATTAATAGCTGGTTTTAAAAAAAAAAACTAAATTCTTTATAGACGTGATACGGCTTTACACGATTGTGATTTGAAAATTCGATCAAACGAAAATGCGATACCAAAAAGAGGCAAACATATTCATGATAGGATTTAGCTTGCGAGAGAAAGAGATAGTGTCACGTAGTATTTGGACGCCTGGCGACATCTGTCGGACATTCTAAGATTCGCTACATGATTCTGTCAAAGTTCGATACAAAAGTACTTGAACTTGCCGACAGATGGCGCTATGGTGTTTTGTATGCGTGTCAGTTGCCAGAAGTTAATTCTTGCGTTATTAGCTGGATGTTTTTTTTATATATTTTGATTATTTCGTAGCTTTTGAAAATATTGCATACTTTTTTATTTTGTTTTGGAAAAATAAAGAAAACATTTGTTGGTAGTAAGGTTGTCTATGGTCCGTAATTAAAGTGTGGCAAACAGGACGGTCAGCCATTTTGGGAAATGACAGGGAGAAATTCATTTTGGATTTTCTTTTGGACACGTCGGATGGACAAAGTGAAAATGTAGTCCCCAAGTTAAGATTTTGTCGGGATGGGGTTTGTCCCACATCCCCAATTATAGTCATTTGCTATGTAATGCAGTTATGGTGAGTTCTTTCGTCTGTTTTTGTATGTATTTGTCTGCCATTGAGGTCAGAGTTTTCGTGACATTTTCCAACACATGTTTCTCGTTCTTTTTTTCAGTTCCCAACATATATTTTGGATCCTGCTTTCTAAGGACAAACAGGTTTTTGGTAGGGGGTTGGGATAAGCTATTGAATTAGCTTATATGCATTTTTTTTGTATTTGTAAAATCCAAACCTTTAAAAATATCTAGTAATAAGATTGTAGTATTGCATTGAAATAGGGGAATGAAATGGGGAAGAATCAATAAACACAGAATAACGGATTGGTTTAGCATTTATTTCAAGGAATTAATTATAATATACTTGCATAATCACAAATATTAGTTTTCTTGTGTTTTTAAACACCTAGCTTCCCCATAGAGTTAGTTCACTAGATAGTGAACCTATAGGAGCCCCTTATTTATTTATATTTTTTTTTCTTTGAAACCGGTGTTTGGGAGTTCCACAAGCTGGACACTTACTTTGGGACCCTAAATGCCGGGTTTCAATAGAATACAAGTAATATTTATCTCATTCTCTCATAGGCTACTTTTCTGAAGTTTCACTTCTACCGTGTGTGAATAGCACGCACCCCCTTTTTTTTATTTGCAAAAACATTTTTAGGGGTAGGGTTCCATACCTCAAAAGGAAAAAATGGAACCCTTATAGGATCATTTTGTTGTCCGTAAGTCTGTGTGTCAAGCGATTATGTTGTATATTAAAAAGAGGCAGATATGTTATAAGCGCGTTGTGATGACTCAAACACGTCCCAATTGGGACGTCTTGTGATTAGTCTGCGTCGATTGTATGATTATAAAGGTTACTATAAGCACAAGAAAATATTTGAAGCTTCGTAATATACCTATCTCTTTCGTTTGCGTGTTGTTTCGTATCTTTTGTTTTACTTATCAGTGAAACTTGTCAATGTGTACGTACGTACGTGTAGCTTTGGATTGCTCGGCACAGATTTAAAACGCAATTTACTATGAAGGTAACGTATCAATCAAATAAATATTATTATAAATGCGAAAGTTTGGATGGATGTCTGGATGGATGTATGGATGTATGGATGTTTGTTACTCAATCACGCCCCAACGTCTGAACGGATCTGGCTGAAATTTGGCATAGGGATAGATTATAGTCTGGAATAGCACATAGGCTACTTTTTATCCCGGAAAATTGAAGAGTTCCCGCGGGAATCAAACAAATGTTTCTGTTCAACTGATTTTGATAAAATTTGGGACAGGGATAGGTTGTATCCCGGGGAAGGACGTAGGCTACTTTTTATCCCGGAAAATTCCCGCGGGAACCAAAAAACCTCAAACCACGCGGACGAAGTCGCGGGCATTCGCTAGTCTTTTATAAAATATCATTGGTGTCAAGACCCTTTTTCTCTGGAACGCAGGTAGGTATCAAGCTGAAATTCATATCAAATACTCAGGTCTACTGTCCCGTGGAGCTGTGAAAAAATCAAAATTCTAAGCCAACGCAATCAAAAGAGACCGTTTATTTAAAGAGACCGTAAATTTTCGACACTCGCAAGGGAATCAAAACCTACAGGGTACTTCCCGTGAACTCAGAATCTTGAAATTCGGTACGAAGCAACGTAGCAACTTATAGCACAGATAAAGGAAAAATTGCGAAAAGCATAAATTTTTAGTTACATTATTTCACTTTCACCTACTTATCAAACCAGTGCTTTTTGTCGCGCGAATTTTAACCATACTAAGGAGTTCCCGCGGGAACTCGGGTATACGAATGTTCTGTACCCTGATGCTGCAGATCTGCAGCATCTTTTTTTTTTTATGGTGAATTCATATTGTAGGTGTCAAGTAACGACTTCATACTTAAACCCAAGTCACAACTCCTCAACTCTGATGCTGCAGGGTGCTGCACTCCTTAGCCGTGGGGATTAAGACTACCTACACTAAAAAGTTAAAAATAAAAATTATTTCCAAAAAACCGACTTCAGTATAACAAAGATAAGCAAAGTTGACGACTCAGGCTAGCCCGACTTCAACATAGTGTGAAGAAATAATAGTTATTTGTTATATAAGAGTGAAAAGTTGTTTTTTAACCGCGTGCTCAATTTTGATGACCGAGCAAGCGAAGGATTCTAAAATTGAATCACGAGCGCAAATCCTGAGCGTCAGCGAGGGAATCAAAAGAGCACGAGGTGAAAAATCTTTTCACTCGAGTGCAACACATAACTTTTCATCCCACCTCAGCGAGGACATGACATGACGTGAAAGAAAATGGTGCGCGCAAAGCAAATTTAAAAAGTACACCAAGAAGGTTACGAGTGTGAGTTTTTAACAAATTAAAAAAGGTTGTATGGAAATTCGGCACCATAGAGGTAGAAGTAAATAGGTTTTATTGATGTTTTGAATTCACAAACTTCATAGTCGAGTGATATTTACTAAGGTGCAGACGATGTTCTAAATTCAATTTACTTTATCCTCAAGAGGATAATAACGGCTTTTGCATTCAGATATCGAAGATTAAAAATACTCTTTCCGAGATGGTGGGATGAAAATATTATTTTTTACTTTACAGTGGCTTTGGAAGTCGGTTTTTTGGAAAGAATTTTGTTTTAATTATTGCTCAGTATTTTTTTATAGTATGAGCACCATAAATCATAAGTTCAGTATGTTTCGGAATTAGATTAGCAGAAAGATTTTTTGAATACATAATTCAAGAGTAGGTAGGTAGTATACTTACATTAAATACATCCTTGTTTTTTAAAATTGTATACGAACTCACTGAAATAAATATAATATTAAAATTTTACCTTCAAATAAAATTTCTATTATGTTTCCTAAGACGTCCGAAGTCCATTATGAAGAGAGTACATCGCCTTTTCCACGCTTTTCCGCTAGATGTCGTTGATTTCCGTCACGTGACCCGCGCCAACAACGCCACCCACGGCATTTCTGTGAACTAACCAACACAAGCCAAAGCAAGCCGCCATGTTCCGCCATTGTTCGATTCATAATGATGACGTGTACCTATAGAGAATGGTAGCACCAGGAAAACATCATCTGGACTTCGGACGTCTTAGGAAACATAATAGAAATTTTATTTGAAGGTAAAATTTTAATATTATGTGTTCCGTTTGACGTCCGAAGTCCATTATGAAGAGACCTGTTTGTTATCTCCTGGTGGCTTGTGTAAAAGAAAAACGCAACAATGCAACAATGTGATGCATTTTTTACTAGGTACATGTTAATTACCAATAGTAGATAATGTATAAGACATTTAAATATAAGAAACATATTAAATTCAAAATAAATCTGTTATCAGTTCACAACTAGTACTATAGCAAAATTACCAGTTAATACAATAATAATCACATAAATATTATCATTTACTACGATAAACAATTGTAATTAAAAATCAGATAATCAATCATAAAATTTTACTCGATACCGAAAAATATTGAGAAAGAGATTTTGTTGATACCGCACTATTTGCGTTACAATTTCTATCTATTTCTATATGATAGTATTTTGTAAATGTATTCTCATGCCGCCAATTTGCTTTAGACAGAATATCATTTAAGGGATAGTTTTCAACCCAGTTTAAGGAGGACACCGCGGATCTAAAGCTGCCAGGTGTAGCCTCGATACCAGCTTCTGATAAAAGCTTCTTAACCCAACCACCAATAACAGTTGGGCTAGCTGGCCTGTATGGTTCTCGAGTAGTAATAAATAAATTGGTCATAGAACCTCTAAAATTTTTTTGTTACAGCTAATAAAGTTCTGAGCCAAAACAGTGGATTAGTATTGTCATTAGGAGAAGCCGTAAAATTCCAACTTGATTGCTGAAACGTAGCCGAATCTATAAAATGTTTAGGATCACAATGTAAAAGTGTAAGGTCATGAACACGACGGCTAGATGACAATAAAAGAATTGTGGCAGTACGTCTAGATACCTCATACAAATTATTTATGTTTGGGTTTGATTCCTGTAAGTACTTAATAACTATCCTTGCATCCCATATAGGAAGCTTAGGGGGCATCGGCCTAGCTAAAGATACGGCTTTTAGGATATGTTTGACTAAATGATTTGATGCAATTTTAACATTAGAAATTGTCTCGCAAATAGAAGCTATCGCCGACTTATGTACAAGAATGGGACGGTAAGCTAAATTTTCTGTTAAATACAGTTTTGATAAATATCTAGCTACATCATTTGGTAAGGGACGACGAAAGTCAATGTTATTTAATAAGCACCATTCCGACCATTTTCTCCAAATGGGGGTGGGGGTGGTGGGGATTATTAAAGACGTACAGAGAAATAGTTTTTCCGAAAACATTACCCAAGAGGAAGCATACATACCTGAACGAAAAAGCAGAAGGCATACGACCAGCTTCATTTCTATGTTATTATCATTCATGTTCTTCACACTAGTGACGACTGCTCATTCCGCCTACAATATCACTACGCTGAGTAAAGCTCTCTACTTCGAAAAGATAACAAATATGCAGTACGTGCAAGACGAATGGAAGCTCATAGCTTATTACGATATGAGTCCATACTGGGATGGCATAGCAACATTCGACAAGCATTTGAAGCAAATAAGCGCCACTTGCGATAAGCTGGAACAAGGAACCCTTTGTGACATCATACTCCTTCAACTACGTCACAGCTATGACGAATTGAAACACTATAACATCATAATACATGACCGACGTTCAGGCACTCACGCTCGAAGAAAACGGGGCCTAATCAATGGCATTGGATCCATCGCAAACACACTCTTTGGAGTGCTAGACGAAAATTTCGCAATTCAATACCAAAAGGACATCACGCTAATTCGAGCAAATCAAAACCACCTCGCGCTCTTGTGGAAAAACCAAACATCTGTTATAGAAGCCGAGCATAATCTGTTACAACGAGCGGAAGATACAATCAACAAGCAGCATAAGATTATTAATCAACACTTGAACAATTTATCAAGAGCCGCAAACAAATTAAACAAGGAGGTGCAAAGCATAGAGGTCATGAGCGAACTTGCAATATCGTTCTCAACAGCTACTAACATGATCAGCAAGTTACGATACATCCAGGATACATTACTGGATACGATAACCGACCTACACAATGGAATGTTCAGCATTCATTTACTAGCACCTGAACAACTACAGAAGGAACTCAATATAATTTCCGGCCAGCTAAAAAAGGACTTAGCCTTGCCAATAAATAACATTCAAACAGATTTGGCCAAAATTTATCACTTGTTACGAGTAAAAGCAAGAGTCACTAAGGAGTTCCTAATCTTCGAAATCAAGATCCCCCTCGTTAACCGAGACAACTATGAACTATACAGAATGATAGCTATTCCACAGCAAGTCAATAACACAATCATAAGTGTTATACCTGTCTCGGATTACGTTGCAATCAACTTACGTAGAAATACCTACTTACCTCTATCGGAAATGGACATACAGCAATGCACTCAATATGACGCATACATTAGATTGTGTCATTCACCAAAACCGATTTATAAATTTTTATCCGACGACAACTTATGCTATAAGGATCCTATTACCAACAAGTGCATAACAAACATAGCACCGTGTCGTAATAAATGGATTGAATTGAGCACAACAAATTCATACCTATTCTACCGGACATTGCACCTGGAGGATTATATGCGAAGATCGCATTTCTGCAGTGCAAGTAGAAAAAGCGGGGGTCATAGCACTGGAGCGAAGAACACCTCCGACCTCCGACCTTTTGACGACCTCCGTGGCGCGGTGTGTAGTGCTGTTGCCTTAACGTGCGGAGGTCCCGGGTTCGATTCCCGGCAGGGTCAATTTGGGAATTTATAATTTCTGAATTTTCCCTGGTCTGGCCTGGTGGGAGGCTTCGGCCGTGGCTAGTTACCACCCTACCGGCAAAGACGTGCCGCCAAGCGATTTAGCGTTCCGGTACGATGCCGTGTAGAAACCGAATAGGGGTATGGGTTTAATATAACTGCCATGCCCCTAACAGGTTAGCCCGCTACCATCTTAGACTGCATCATCACTTACCATCAGGTGAGATAGCAGTCAGGGGCTAACTTGTAGTGGATAAAAAAAAAAAAAAAAAAAAAAAAAAAAAACAAACAAATTAAGCAACTCGAAGTTACAGAATGACTATCCCAGGCTAAATTGACAGTGCTGATTGTAACATGTACTCTAAATTATATACTTATTATACCCATAAGCCCCGCCCTAGTACGAGTAAACAAACTGAGGAATTTCTTAACTGGTGCGGATCGAAGGAATTTTTCAGACCACCGTCATAGTATAACTTTCCCAAACTTGTATTTTTATGTTAACATGTTTTTTAGCATAGTGAAAAGTCTATATGTGTTATTATATCATACCCTATGTCACCGTACTTTCACACTACAACGTTACTACAATAACTTGCACTATCTCATACCTACATCATATAAATTTAAAAACAACAAAGGGCCCTTTATTGACGCATGCATATAAAATGGATATTTTAATGCACAATATTAATTGTTATTGTGATATAAACGTGCTACTGTTGTGCTATATCATATTTTATAATAGCAGTTTACTTGTCAATTTACTCTTTATATTACCTTGGTACCTATAATACTTTCAATACAGCTCAATATTATAACATAGCACGGATTCCAACTAGTATCTATATTTAAGTATAGATTTTCTTATTTACTGTTTCTTATTGTATACACAAACACAAAATAATACACCTGCCTATTTAAAATTAACTTGTAACATATTAAGAGCACTTACACATAAATACAACAGGCACGAATATTAATAATTTAATAACAGAAATAGAAACCTTTAACATTGCAACGTCATATTTTAAACAGCAACCCGAAAGATGCCTATCTAGTCTAAAAAATAAAAAGTATAATTTAAAAATCATAAGTCTTAATATAAGGAGTATTTACAAAAATATATCACAATTTGAAACGTTACAACATAGGTTAAAATTTGACTGTGATATTATTATTTTTTCCGAATGCTGGCTAAATCCTTTTTTTTTTTTATAGATATACTGGAAATGCCTGACGCATACCTCTCCGTGAGGGGACACGGAGAGGTTATGTGGGGCTTGCACCCACTAAAACCAGTGTGGTTCCGCAACAGACCGGCGTTCGCGCGGGTTGCACTCCGAAAAGTAATCGCCGCGCTCCCGCCTGTTTTCCGACCCGTGGAGGTGGGTCCCTTCTCCTCGGCATTTTCCGCTGCCGAATCCTCCAGAGCGAGGCGCACCCGGAACATGGCACGCCACCTCCTGGCCTGTCGTCAGTCGGGAGACGGACGCCCCCTACGTCCGTCACCCACAGGCCGGCACCTCACGGCGGTCGGAGGCCGTCTTGCACCCTCCGGCGCCCGGTGCGTCTCCTGCGCGAGGGATCTTGAGCTAGAAACTCCCTCTCGCGCTCCGCCTCCTCCTTTGCGGACATCACTTCCTCGCAAAAGGAGGAAGCGGTACCCCAAACCGTCTCGATCTGAACCATCGATAAAACGACATTCGGGAGCGAGAGGCTACCGATTGCGGCAACGAGTGCACGGCGCTGCTCTGCCCACGCTGGGCACTTCTCCAGGGTGTGCCGCGCCGTGTCCACGGAGCGGTTCCCGCAATGGTGGCAACCGGGCGATTGCTCCCTGCCGATACGATGCAGATACTCACCGAAACAACCGTGTCCGGTGAGCATCTGCGTCATGCTGGCTAAATCCTAGCAAAACCCTTCCGCAACTTCTCGATTATACGATGTATTATACCACGATAAATCGTAACCAAAACGACGGTGTAGTTGTTTATTTACGAAAATCCTGAATTATATACCTAGTCGAAGAGCCGGCGTTTGAGGGTGCCAACTGTCTAATAATTAAAAATAAATGTGAGCTGGCTATCATTGCACTTTATCGATCACCATCATTTCATAATATTGATAGTTTTTTGAACTCTTTAGAACAAACCTGTACGTCATTGAAAAATGTCAATAACATTGTTATTTCAGGCGACATTAATATTAATATAAAAATTAGTAATAGTTTAAGTAATAATGCGTCTCGCTACCTAAATTTAATTTCGGAACTGGGTTTTTTACCAGGGCATACCCATCCCACCCGTGAATTAAACTGTCTGGATCATATTCTGCTAAAATCACCATCTCAACCGACTATTTTCATTCTTGATACACATATTACTGACCACTTACCTACCTATACTGCTTTGCATGAATACAGGCCGCCCACGAACAAAAACTATACATACCTACCCAAACTAAAACCAACTGGGACCAGGTAGCCCTGGAACTAGATAATACAGAATTTTCATGGATCTATGAGTCACAGGATTCTGAATATTTAGTTGACACCTTAATTTCTACTATATCACAAAAAATACAAGAGCATACTTACTGTTCAAATAACTATAAAAGGTAAACATAGACCGCTGAAACCTTGGATTACCCCGGGCTTAGTAAAGTGCATACGCAACCGCGAGAAACTTCATTGCAGAGCTCGTAGATCCCCCAACAATGAAATCCTACAGATTACCTACAAGAGATATAGGAATTTTTGCAATAATTTAATAAAAAAGCTTAAACAACAGTATGAACAATCTGAAATTCAAAAAAGTGGTAAAAACTCTGCTAAGACCTGGCAGTGTATTAGAAGGATTGCTGATATTTCTGATAACAATCACTCCTCAAGTGAACTTCTTACGGTAGAGAGCACACCCTTTAAATCTGTTAATGCAGTCAACTCTTATTTCGCGAATGTTGGTAAAACCCTCGCTGAGAATGTTGGAACTGTCTCATCTGAGAGTAATTATACCCCACAAAACGTTAATAACTCCTCAAGCTGTGCCAATTCTATTGTTCTGTTACCTACAGATGAATCAGAAATTAACGCCTTAATACTAAATTTAAAAAACGATTGTGCCACGGGTTGGGACTGTATACCATCATTACTGTTAAAAAGGATAAGACATAAAATAATTCCCGTATTAACATACATTTTTAATATATGTATCGTTGGGGGTATCTTCCCTAAGGCATTAAAAAGAGCAATAATTCATCCGATATTCAAAGGGGGGGATAGAAATGTTGTAAGTAATTACCGTCCAATTTCAGTCCTGCCAGCCCTGTCAAAAATTTTTGAAAAGCTCATAAACAATAGACTTAACAAATTTCTATTCCAGTTTGGAATAATATCAAATAACCAATACGGATTCAGAGCCGGCAGGTCAACGGAAGATGCAGTCACCAAACTCGTCGATGTTATCTCAAATAATCTGGATCGGAAAAAAAAGTGCTTGGCAATATTCTTAGACCTTGCAAAAGCCTTCGATACCGTTTCTGTCCCTTCCCTTTTAGACAAACTAGAATCAATTGGAATCCGCGGTACAGCTTTAAATCTTTTTAAGAGTTACCTCTCCGACAGAGTTCAGAAGATTAAGCGTCCCTCAGGGAAGCATCCTAGGGCCAACTCTCTTCTTGATCTACATAAACGATCTGTGCCAAATCCAGTTAAAGAACGGAAAAATATTTACATTTGCGGATGATACGGCTATTGTATTTCAAGGAGAGAGCTGGGAGGAAGCCTACTCACTCGCACAAGAGGGTTTTCATACTGTTATCCATTGGCTCAATTTTAATCTGCTAACACTCAACGCAAGTAAAACCAAGCACCTAGCGTTCTCAATTTCAAAAAGAACTGATTTACCACCTGGATCAAATTACATAATTCAAGCACATAACTGTAATGACACTTCCTCCGAAACCTGTGATTGTCCACAGATTGAACGCGTACAGCATATCAAATGTCTAGGAATCATTCTTGATGAACATCTGTCATGGGTTCCACAAATCAACCAATTAACAGGGCGCGTAAGAAAACTTATATGGCTGTTTAAGAAATTAAGGAATGTACTCAAACCTGACTTACTTCTGACTGTCTATTTCGCTCTGTGTCAATCCATAGTGTCGTACTGCATTTCTGTGTGGGGAGGTATTGGCAAAACCCATTTAATTCACCTTGAACGGGCACAGAGGTCAGTTCTCAAAGTCTTGTACCATAAACACTATCGTTTTCCGACTCACTTACTATATGCTACTAGCAAAGTACCTACTTACAGTTCGACAGTTGTTTCTCTTATCTATTACCCTCAGGACACATTGTTCGCTGGTATTTGATCCCACATTCCAGGCTAACAAGCGCAGAAGCGATATAGTTTTTCCTACCACATACAGGCCCCGAACATCTTTCTTCAAACACCAACATTCATTTCTAGCTTACTTCTTATACAATAAAATCAACAAGCATTTAAATATCTTCCCCTTGACTAAATACATTGCTAAAACAAAAATTTCCACATGGCTACTGCAAATGAATTATGACCAAACCGAAGAGTTATTACCTAAATTAGTATGCTAAAACAATTACTTCAAAATTTCTCAATAAACATACACAGTAATTTATATTCTCTTGTCTACACACATAAACATGATCACGCACACCCATACACATAAAAATGCATACACACACACACATACACGCACTTACACACACACATACACGCACATACACACACACACATACATACACACATGCATGCCTCTTTCTTTTGTAACTTTTTAACTGCATGTAAGAGGAACATTATTATTAGTATTAAGTCCATTGAAACTCGGAGGTGGGCGGTGGCATCTGCAGCACAGTTTACACTATTATTGTAAACTATTTATAATATGTTCCAAATAAAGATTATTGTTTTTTTTTTTGATTTTGATTGGAAACTAACAAATACGAAGTTTATGATAGAGGGCTAGAGAAACAAGAGGTTGAGAGACACATTGTTAGTTTACCATTGCGTTCAGATAATCCAAGAGTACCACAAGATCCTAGAACGATTGCATTAAAGATATTTAAGAACTGAGAATAAAGAGAGAAACAAAATAGTAATAGAAGATGAGTATAACAAATATTTTGAAGATTCAGTATTAAGATACATAGATCCATCAGAAACAGAAAATATGATTGAAGAATTCAAACCAGCCGAAGATACACCTGAAACAGAAGCAGAACAAGTTAATGTAAGAAAATGTGTGAAGAATAATTTAACTGAAGAAGAAAAAGAAATAAAACTTACCTTGTTGAAGAAGTTTTCGTCATTAGAAGAACTGCTAAATGAAGTTGTACATTATCGAAGATCGAAGAATCTGAAAAAGAAAGATAAATTGTTAAAACTTCAAACAAATCAAGAATTAAAAGAAGCACTTACCTTATGTTTGAAGATAGCTCAGCACATGGAATTCCCTGACGAAATAGAAAACCTGCAAAATGGTAAAGCAATAAGTACTAGAAATAGATTGTTATTACTAAATCCTTACCTGGATGATGATGGAGTTTTAAGAGCAAGATCTAGATTGAAGAACAAGAATACAAACAAGGAACTTTACAGAAAACATCCCATCATACTTACTAAAGATAATGTTTTTTTTTCCAATGATAGTACGAG
Source organism: Erebia epiphron (assembly GCA_963932025.1). Classification (NCBI taxonomy): domain Eukaryota; kingdom Metazoa; phylum Arthropoda; class Insecta; order Lepidoptera; family Nymphalidae; genus Erebia; species Erebia epiphron. The sequence goes on along the minus strand of OZ009951.1, from coordinate 12,198,728 downwards.
ACGCTCATCTGAAAACCTTACACGGTGGATTTAAGCAAATGACAACTCACCTGAAAAGAAAATACTGGATTATTAAAGGAACAAAAAGTATTAAAAGATACTGTCGATGGTGTAAATTATGTGCTAGAAACAATGTCATCACCGCTAATCCAAAGATGGATAACTTAACAGAAGTTCGAGAGAATACATCACTTCCTTTTTTAGGGTTCCGTACCAAAATGGTAAAATGGAACCCTTATGGTGCGACTTTCTCCGTCTGTCTGTCCGTCTGTCCGTCTGTCCGTCTGTCCGTCCGTCACACTCGATTATTTCAGTAACTACCGAAGCTATCGACATGAAATTTGGAATAGTTGTGTATATTAGTGGCCCAAAGACACTGGAATTAAAAAAAATTGGAAATTATTTTTGTTCTTATTTATAAAGGGGGGAAAATCTGAGGGTTGAAATGTAAAAGTGAGATAACTGTACTGTGTGGGGTATCATATGAAAGGGTTTACTTTGTACATTCTAAAACAGATTTTTAATTATTTTTAGTTATGATAGTTTTTGATTTATCGGGGAAAATGTCTAAAAAAATACCGTTCCCCCCCCCTTATCTCCGGAGTTTACCAATCGAAAAATTTGAAATAATTATGGGCAATAGGACTTTACGTATATTTTACAGGAAAACTATAGCCAATGCTCTAACTAGCATAGTTTTTTTGATATTAACAATAAACCTCTACAAACAAAGTTAGTCTTGCGGTTCATTAACAAAGGTAATTATTTATTAATAATGGTACGGAACCCTTCGTGCGCGAGTCCGACTCGCACTTGCCCGGTTTTTTTTATTGATGATCCTGATTCTGCCAGACCTTTTTCTTGGAACGCGCGCGCCGACGGAGCGCGATCCCAACATTTGCAAGGTATCGCGCCATACCATCGACGACCGCCGGACGCAAGAGGCCTACCACGAGACCTGGTCTCATAACGGACACGATCGCTTCCTCGCCGCTGGCTGATGGGCGCCCGTCAGGAAACTGGCGGGCTTGACCTCGCTGAGCGGCGGACGCAAGCCCACCCTGGACTTACCATTTCGCCACAGTCCGCCGATCGCTCGCGATTTAACGCAGGCTCGATCGCACTGTGGCGTGAAAACACGGATATGACACCACGGGCCAGTGGTCCTACCCAGTGCCCCGCCTGTAGTTGCAGGCGGCGTTGCGACCACTGAAGAGGGCCATCGCCCTGACCAGTAACCCCGAGACCTGTGAGGGTCTGCGCGGACGACCAACGACGACGGATGGCAGTTCAATACAAATATCGGTACGGTTTTATTATATATGTTTAGCTTAGTACAGTGAAAGTACGACGTGGTTTAGGGTACCTTGGTGTGGGGTACACATCCACCACAATATCTAATGCAAAACACCGCATCTCAATCAGCCCAGTACTTTTTCAGAAAAATGGAAACATATTGAAAAATAAAAATCAAGATTGCAGCTCAGCTTAGTGGACTATGGCCCTACAACATATTCAAGAACCTTGACAGAAGTTATGCATATCTATTGCAAAAAACTGCATACTAAACGGTCGGTAGTTTTCCAGGAAAATGGTAACTAAAAAGTACACAAACAAACAAACAATCGCACAACCTCTTAGGGCAAACACAAAATATATATTGTATTACCTATACCGTCCGTTCCGTCGTGGGTAAAAAATAGCTCAAGTGTCGCCGCTTTGATGTGCTAATAGTAATATGTAGTATTTAAATATCTCCCATTTAAGTTATTTTACGATTTAAGTATTCAAAATAACTCGTATATCACCTCTTAGATCACCTGTGATAATACTAATATAAATACAATCTGAAACATGAAAATTAATAGTAAGGAGATATAATTATAGTTACCAAAAGATATAGTTACCAGAAATACAGTTATCTCTTAGGCTATAAGTTTTGACATTTGGGTAGCACGAGCCAGTGTAAATTTGTATGAAAAATTCGTAAGAGGGATCTTAGGAACCAGATTATACAAAAACTTTAAGTTGTATTGAAAATATTGTTTAATTAAAGTGTTCCTTGATCTTTAATGATTAATTTGAATTAACTTTTGTTTAAATAAGATCTCAGAATGTCATACTTCATTTAACTGAGTAGCGAATAGTATTAATTTGGTAATGAAATTTTCATTTTTCCTATCCTAAAATGTCGGAACAGAAAACAATGTTTCAGTACTTGGGCTCTTAAGGGACCAAAATAATATTTTTACGGCGAGGGCGCTTTTCCGAATCCAGAGCGAAGTGAGGGATTCTAGAGTACAATCCCGAGCGTAGCGAGGGATTTTTTTAATCTTTAGTAGAATCCTGAACGTAGCGAGGGATTCAAAGTACCTACGTCGCCCGAGCCCAAAAATATTTTGCGCCCGAATGATACACTCTACTTTTCATCACCCTCTATGAGAAAATAACACAAATTCATCAGACATCCTCTTCAGATACGCTATTAATTTCGAATATGTGTTCAGTTTTACGTCGTTATTAGAACTGACTGTTGATTTTAGCATTGAGTAGGTACTTCAAAGACGGTTATTCGCTCAGACTTCGAAAGATTTTGTGATACAGGGTGTGTGGTTGGTGTCCAAAGTAAATCGTTTGGAATTATTTTAATTACATTAGTGCACAAATAGGTATAGTAACGAGTATAAGTATAAGTATAGGATAACGAGACACATGTATAATTACTATTATATTTTGATACCGTAGTTTGTAGGTAATAATTTTTTAGCTTATATTTTATATTTTTTAAAGTGAGTAAGGCACTTTGGTAACTGATTAATTAGGTAAGGTATGACGTAGTTTAATCTCCTTTTTCCATACAAGTTATTATACTTAGGTAATTGGAGTTTAGGGTTGTCAAGCCTTCGAGCAGAATATATAATCTGTACTTACTTTTTTAAAGTTTTCATTGAAATAATTTTCGAGTAATAATGTAAGTTCAGTTTTTTCATGAATTGGTATAAATTTACAGAAATTGAATAGTTTACGGTAGTCGTTTTTAGGGTTCCGTAGCCAAATTTGGCAAAAACGGAACCCTTGTAGATTCGTTATGTCTGTCTGTCTGTCCGTCCGTATGTCACAGCCACTTTTTTCCGAAACTATAAGAACTATACTGTTGAAACTTGGTAAGTAGATGTATTCTGTGAACCGCATTAAGATTTTTTTACAAGAATACAAAAAAAAAAAAAAAAATTTTGGGGGTTCCCCATACTTAGAATTCTGAAACTCAAAAATTTTTTTTCATCTAACCCATACGTGTGGGTACGTATCTATGGATAGGTCTTCAATAGGTCAAAATGTGTCCCCCCCCCCCTGTAACTTCTAAAATAAGAGAATGATACAACTAAAAAAAATATATGATGTACCTACATTACCATGCAAACTTCCACCGAAAATTGGTTTGAATGAGATCTAGTAAGTAGTTTTTAGGGTTCCGTACCAAAATGGTAAAATGGAACCCTTATGGTGCGACTTTCTCCGTCTGTCTGTCCGTCTGTCCGTCTGTCCGTCCGTCACACTCAATTATTTCAGTAACTACCGAAGCTATCGACATGAAATTTGGAATAGTTGTGTATATTAGTGGCCCAAAGACACTGGAATTAAAAAAACGACTTGGTCAAAAATTGTATGGCAGTCTGACCCAGAATGTCCAGAGATGAAATCTATGTCATTAAATAGTACAGATCTTATATTTAAAGAATAAGAAAGTTACATACAGCTTAGCAGCCGTGGATTAAAATTATGAAGGTTATAAAGAATTGATATATGTCGCTGTTTGGCATTAAGTCCCGCTATTTTTTCAACTAGCTTTACAGCTCTGGGTTCTAGCCCTTTTGAAACTGAGAATTAATGCCATAACTTAGTGCTGTCAGTACTTAAGTACTAATTGATTGGTCATTTGTTTTTATTTTTATGTTAGCTAAAAATCAAAATGAGTGAGCATTATTTGAATGAACATTAAAACCGCTATTATAATGCTTAATTTTATCTATCATCGTTTATAATAGATATTATAGACTAGCAACATTATAGGCATAGGATATTCCTACATCCTTGGGCATAAGTTTAATCATAGACAGTAGAATATGTCTAATTGACGTCTGACGTTAATTCGACGTAAGACAAAGATCACGTGATTTTTAACATTATAAATCGATTGAAAGTCTCCTTTCTTCAATATTTTTTCAGCGACTGCTATGAAACATAATTATATATTTAAAATTCACTGTTTATTTTAATTAAATTATTTGATGTGCTCGTATGTTTGGACAGCCTGGGTCAAAAATCGACCATCTCCTTTGGAAATTATTTTTGTTCTTATTTAAAAAGGGAGGAAAATCTGAGGGTTGAAATGTAAAAGTGAGATAACTGTACTGTGTGGGGTATCATATGAAAGGGTTTACTTTGTACATTCTAAAACAGATTTTTAATTATTTTTAGTTATGATAGTTTTTGATTTATCGGGGAAAATGTCAAAAAAAATACCGTTCCCCTCCCTTATCTCCGGAGTTTACCAATCGAAAAATTTGAAATAATTATGGTCAATAGTAATTTACGTATATTTTACAGGAAAACTACCTATAGCCAATGCTCTAACTAGCATAGTTTTTTTGATATTAACAATAAACCTCTACAAACAAAGTTAGTCTTGCGGTTCATTAACAAAGGTAATTATTTATTAATAATGGTACGGAACCCTTCGTGCGCGAGTCCGACTCGCACTTGCCCGGTTTTTTTTAATACGTCATAAATCGTAAACCGCAATTTACCTTTCATTCAATCAACTCAAATATTTAAAGGGTATTTCTTCGAAATTTCATTCTTTGACTGATTCATATGGGCAAAATTTAATTTAACTTTTAGCTCTGTAAAGCCGGGTCCGGTGCGCCTTGTTATCGTGTTTTGCTAACACAAACGTGTTATTATAACCAAGGTCATGCTATTTGGGGGCGTGGCCTAACTGTTTTGAAAGTGTTTTTGTTTGCCGCCTCGGATGGAAAACATCCCCGCGTTCGCCTGCGGGGGGGCCGGGGGGAACTTTAATTCATTTCGTATCTGTGCTCGCCAGAGGCACAACTCGTCAAATCTCTTTGTTTTTCGGTTTAGATAAGCGGTATGGATTGGAATAAGGAGAATACTTTGTTTTTAGCTATATAGACAAAGTACTCTGTGGTTTTTAGGATGGTGTTTTTATGATTGTACGTACTTGATCAATAAATTAAAAAAAAATATGTTACTAACAAAAATAATCTAAACCTACTCGAAAATCGCAGTGGACGGCCTGTTATAAAATTATGTTTCACTAACGTGTTAGCAAAACAATATTTTGTTCGTAACAAGGCGCACCGGACCCGGCTTAACGTGACGCGTTCATATAAAAATATTATGAATACCAAATAACACATATTTGAATGAGGGACTCGTTTTTATAAAGTAGATTTCAAGATATATCAACGACCAACGTTCAAATATTGTGTGCCCATATGAATCAAAATTTGTTACAGATGAATCAGAAACAGAAATAAAAAAGAAAAACTTTATGTAGATGGGATCTGTATTAAGAAAATAATTATATTATTTTAATTACAGCTTTAAAATCAACAACAGTTTTTATGAACAGTGATCATATCACGGAAAATCTGGTAAATTCAACAATTATTTTTGTAAAACATTTTTGAAAATTTAGTAAGTATAATAATTCTTGTACTTATTACCTATGTGTAATAGCGAGAATATTGTAGTACAACAGAAATTTTAACTATTGCTATTAATATTTGTAATTCATTAAATTTTGTTACGTACTAGAAAGTTATTATAATTGCTACATTATATTATTCTCTCTGTATATTTTTTTTCCTTGTACAGTTTCATTAGTTCTGTATAATATACTTATTGACTTACTTAGCAATATAACCTTTCATAATTCAAAAATCTAAATATGAAATGCATTGTTTACTAGATTACATTGTACCTATTATTGAAATAAAATGTAAATAAAAGTGTAGTTGTGTTAAACACCAATGCAATGGTGTAAATGTAAGTAATAATAAAAGCTATTTTATTTAATTTATTTATTTAATTCAAAAATCACAGAAGTACCTACAAACTTATTCTAATAATGGCACTTTTGACATCATTCTTTGTTAAGCAGTCTTAATTATAAATAAAAATTAACAATCACATTAGTGTATTATAACAATAAAGTAACAAAAATGAGATCAACTTTAATTAAATGGCATTTTTGACATTAATCTCTCATACAAACTTTCAAAAAAACATACATAATAGTATGGTTAACAAAATCAAATTTAAAAAGGTACTAAAAGAAATAATTCCTTGGCCTTTTGAAAGGGACCGAGCTACTTTCAAAATCATCCTCAAAGCCTTTTTCTATTTGACGAGATTTTGAAGTTTTGGAGGAAGATGGAATAATCATATCTTCACCAATAGCGTGACACTTTTTTATCCGTTTTTCATATTGGGGCTTTTTAAACACAAAAATGTCCTCATCGTCAGAGATGCAAGGGACCGAGCTGCTTTCAAGATCATCCTTAAAGCCTTTTTCTAGTTGGGGCTTTTTATACACTAAAATGTCCTCATCGTCAGAATCTGATCGATCATCCACGCTTCTCTGATTAAGGGTCGATAGGACATCTCTGGTGAATTTTGGAGTTATAAGTTTTTCATCGATTGACGACGTCTCCACCCAAAAGCTGTCGTCATCGGGAAGATCGAGGTCTTGTTGAGCTGTTTCCGAATCTTTTCCAGTATCAATTCCGGTAGCAGATATTTGGCTACGTTTGATCAAAGAGCTGCATGTAGCTTTCTTCGATGTCAAATTTCTTTTATTAATGGATTTGACGTTTACGCTCTGTTGTTTATTAATATTATCTTCTATGGTATAAAAACCAATGTGTTGACCATGAGAACATTGAATGGCTTCTTGTGAACAATTGTCCAAGCTACAACTAAGTTCTCTCATAGCTAAAGTATGAAGTTGATTTGCACTCCACACAACCTGATGTGTTCTCATGGTCCCGCGGAATTCCTTTAAATTTTTAGGAATCAGCATATCTTTCTCTAACATGCCCGACTCATGAATTACTTCTATAATAACTCCTAGACAACGTTCTTTTAGGTGTCTGACAAGAATTTCAATGTTTGGAATGTCATTCCCTCTTGCTACTATTTGATCAGCAGTTCGTTTTAGAACTCCTCCGATACCATCAGGAGCCCCTTTCCCGTGTCCTTTTTCAGAATAATTCCACACTAATAATCGCAAACTTGGAAAGTACCAGTGCATTTTCGCCATTATGTAAAACATTTTGCGATTACGATATTGCGCCGATGGTGAATCCGAAATAAAGTGACAGGTTGTTACGCCTGGCACTTCGTTTTCAAGAAATCGGAGAATTGGTTGTAAATGTTCCCAAATTGCGACGGCATCATGGCGCAAACATTCGTTGATTGTACTGTTTACACAGTTTTCCATCTTTAATGTAATAATTAACAGAGGTGTGCAATGTTAATTGTTGTCTGGAACTGCCAAAGTGGAAAGATTGAATCTCACAGGCGTATTTAGTATTATAGTTTTCACTAAAATCGCAATGTATGATGCATTCTTCAGGCTTCAGGTTTGGTTTCAATTTCTTAGTATAATTATACTGAGCAATAATATTTCCGCAGTGGCGCATATAGGGTACTAAAAGGTTTTCGAAATGTTCGATTATATCTTTGGGATGCGCTGCAACTTTTTGCTTAATCGTTTGAAGCGTAGCTTTTTCTTTTCCATCTTTAATATTATAGTTTTCACTAAAATCGCAATGTATGATGCATTCTTCAGGCTTCAGGTTTGGTTTCAACTAAGCTACTATATAAGCTTGAATGTATTGGTATAAGAGGAGTAGCACTTGAAATTTTTAAAAGTTACTTGTCGGAACGCACACAATCTGTTGTAATAGAAAATTTCACCAGCAATTCAGAATTTATACATTTTGGTGTTCCTCAAGGTAGCGTCCTTGGACCTACCCTATTTTTAATCTATATTAATGATTTGTGTGCGCTACGCCTTCCAAATTGCAAACTCATTGCATATGCTGATGACACAGCATTAATTGTTAGCGGCAATAACTGGAAGGAAGTTTGCGATCACTCTGAATTTGCCATCAAAGCTGTCACGAAGTGGCTAAATTGGAATCTTCTAACCCTTAATTTGGAAAAAACTAAGTATATAACTTTTACCCCAACCAGAGCTACACAAGCTCCAGCCTCCTTCTCTGTTCGGGTCCATGAATGCGATGATTCCAACTTTACTTGCACTTGTGCAGCCCTTGAGCGCACCTCCTGTATCAAATATCTAGGTCTCTTGGTAGATAGCTTCTTGTCTTGGAAAGAGCATATTGATTCTGTTTCTTCACGTACTAGAAAGCTAATGTTTATATTTAAAAACATAAGGAATGTAGCTGACCCTCAATGCCTAAAGTCTGTTTATTATGCCCTTGCCCAGTCAGTCTTAACTTACTGCATTACCGCATGGGGTGGATCTCCAAAAACGCTTATGATTAAGGTCGAGCGGGCCCAAAGGGCAGTGCTAAAGGTTATGCTCAAAAAGCCTATTCTTTTCCCTACTGCTGAATTGTACGCGAATTGCCAGGTACTCACAGTACGAAAACTTTTTATACTACAAACAATCCTACGCAAACACTCTGAACTATCTTACAATCCTGATGAATGCAACTCAAAGCGAAGATCTTATAAGGTATGCAATTATAAACCTCGCCGGACTGCTATTGCGAGTCGTCATTATTATCACTTAAGTTGTTCACTGTACAATCAAATAAATAAAATTCAACACATTTATCCCTTGACTTCAGTGAAATGCAAAAAGAAATGTACTGAATGGCTTTTAACTCTTTCATATGATGAATCAGAGCAACTTGTAAGGTCTTGGTATTTTAAATAAATTATACTCACATAACACTCACTCGTAAAATCACACTTACATACGCACACATACTAAATTCAGACACACATCTACACACACTCACATACATGCACATGGACACACCATAAAACACTCACGTAATATTTTAAAATACATCCCTTGAGCTAACACAGCTATTCCCACTTGTCTGTTCTTGTATTAGCAAACAATTAAGTAGATTTTAATAATTTATAAGTAAATCTCAAAATTTTTGTCTCTAAATCTTTATTTCTTTATTTTTATTCGTTACTTATTACAAAAAAAAAAAAATATATTTGTGAATATGTGAAACTTAATATTATTAATTTACTTTAGATTTTGTAACCACTGTCTTAAATCTAACATGAAACACTGTACAATGTTTGTGGAGGGCGATAATCACTGCAACGCAGTTTTTAACTTTTGCGGGGTTATCGTTCATATATGTTTTTAAGTCCTTGGTTAATGTTTCTAAATAAAGTTTTATTTTATTTATTTTATTTTATAATTTCTTAGTATAATTATACTGAGCAATAATATTTCCGCAGTGGCACATATAGGGTACTAAAAGGTTTTCGAAATGTTCGATTATATCTTTGGGATGCGCTGCAACTTTTTGCTTAATCGTTTGAAGCGTAGCTTTTTCTTTTCCATCTTTAATATAAGTTTTTTTTACTTTGTTCCAAATCCAGTAATGTGTTTCTTTGGTATTGTCAAATTCTTTATAATGTATAACCTTATTTTTGCAACTATCACAGATCTTAGCTAGACAGTGAACATTCCTGGGATCACAACAGAGTGATTTTAGAATCTCATTTACAGATTTTTTCTCGATTAGATCATTTTTTCGAAGGGCTGCCACGACCAGCTGCATATTTTCATGGTCTTTACACAAACATGTTTCTCGAATATTGACGTTTGGTACGCGTACCCAAAATGGACGAAGCTTGCAAAATGCACTGTAGCTTATCGGGTGTTGAGGATTGGTTTCAAGATACTTTTTATGTAGATTCTGCAAGCTGTCACTAAGATATCGCTTCTGTTTTCTTACTTTTCCTTTGGTAACAAATTATTCTTTCCCGCGCACATTCTACTGTTTTCATCTTCTTCGAAATACATTGTGATATTTTCTTTAATTCTGGAAGCAAAAGGTGCAACAACCAGCTGTGATTATTAATTCCCAGATAGATTTTTCTTTTGTCTTTCGTTTACGTCTGTTACCCGTTTATCGTTTAATAAGCGTTTTATCTTTTTCCTGTAATTTTCATTGACTCTTTTAAGTTCCAGAATTTTTTGATCTTTCAATTGTAGTTCTTTATTATATCTGTATTGAAATTTGCGTAAAATATGTTTCCAAGGCGATTTCTTTTTAACAAATTTTTCCCCTGCAGCTTTTTTATACATTTTTGGGCTGACGACACGTCGTAGAGATGATGCAATGCTACTTTGTGGGCTGGGAGTCCTCGGTGAATCAGATATCAAAGTATTTGGTGAATGCGATTTTATAAATCTCAAAGGAACGTCAGCGTTGGATGAGACATCGGTTTCATTTTCTGTTAGGTTCAAATCAATTCCAATTGCACTCTTTTGTCTATTTGTGGATCTTGTTATACGCGCAGAAAGTGGTGAAGACTGAGTTTATACCTGTGATGAGCTGGGAATTTCCGGAGATCTTGGTATAATCGAAACTTCATGAGATGATGGTAATTCCAAATCTAAGGGATCAATTTCGTTATTTTCATTATGCTTTGCTAGATCACATTCTGGTTCTTTTAATTTCTTTTTAGCGTACCATTTTCGGGTACTTTCCCTGCTTTTCTTCCTAGCAATTTTTATTTGCTTGGGTGTCATATTGCGAACTGACACAATTTTACCTTGTCTCTTTCTTTTTAAATAAAGTTCATTCATTTTTAGTTTCCAAGCGTACTTTTCTGGATCTTCTCTTATTTTTTCCATCCTCCTACGTTCTGCGAGTTTCTTTTTCTCCTGTTTTTCCTCCTTGCTTTGTGGCATTGTTATAAACTGCAATATTAAAATATCAGAAATTAGATAGAGACTTTGACTAATGAATAAATTGATTTTTATGATTGTTAATAAGGAATAATCATGTGAGCTGATGTCCTGGATATTTATTAAGTAATATTAATTCTTAACACAACACATATCAAAAGTGTTGTTATGAAGAATAAGTTTATAATCCTGTGATTTAAGAATTATTCAAAAGATTATAGCTATTATTAATATATATTATATTTATAATATTATTCATCACACACTACATCACTACAGCCCATTAACGTCCCACTGCTGGGCACAGGCCTCCACTCTCATAGGAGAGCGGGAATTAGAGCTTAGACCCACCACGCTGCTCCAATGCGGGTTGGCGGGCTTTAACGACTATTATCATGTTAGTGATAATAACCGGGACCGACGGCTTAACGTGCTCTCCGAGGCACGGGGGTGAAACACCGCCAACTTCCAACTCCGGGCTGGCACTGAGAATTTCTTAATTGAAAAACCCAATACCTAACTTTTATGCCCGACCGGGAATCGAACCCAGGACCTCGTGATCCGCAGTCGACTATGCTAACCACTAGACCAACGAGGTAGTCATAATATTATTGCATATAAATATTTTATACATAATGTTATATACATACATTATTTAGGCTGGGCTATAGTATACTCCCCGCGACGGAGGGGGTAGGGAAGGGGGGAGGGGGAAGGGGGGGAGGGGATATACCCCCCCTCAAAGTAGGACGTTCCGAATTTTAGTAGTTTCCAAGATATTAATTTTTTAAAATTTTGAGGTTAGGTTTTAATTTAATACCTTTTTAATTATACCTACTTTAAACTACCTTACCTTTTGTTTTAGGTAGTGGAAAAGGTTAATTTCTTAATTAGAATGGGCTACGCCAGAAGACTCGCTTCGTCGCCCCTGAATGAACCTCCTACGCGAGCTTCTGGCTACGCGCTTACAAAAAACACTCTAGGGGTAGGGCAGACAAGACTGCGTGGAGTCGGGGTGTGCCGATTCGGTTTTGTGTATCATATCATATGCTCAAGTACCTAAATATACATATTATAATAACCTACCCTTATACCTTTTTAGTTAAATAATTTAACCTATAACTTTTAAACGTTTTTTATTTAACCTTATAACCTTTAAACTGAAATGCGACTAAAACACAGATTAAGTACTATTTACTACGTAAGACGTTAAAACGATGACTCATAGATTTGAATTCTGGCGCCAATACACGCGTTCCGTTTTTCCAATAATCGGTACACATATTCTATGATTATTACTCGATTATTTACATTTTTTAATACTTTTTATGTTTGGAACGGATTATAATACGTAAAACGAAACTTTAGTAGGTACGTCAACTAAACGTCAATAAGTCTGTAATCTATGGCAAATGTCGTAAGAAATAGTCAAAAGTGGTGATAATTTGCGATTTTCAAAAAATTATATCTCGAAAAGTATTTGAATTCGGAGTAAAATATTTTAGTGCAAGGCATACCACATCAAGGTCTTTCTATAAAAAAAATATGAACGTCCAACTCCGCGGGGAGTATACTATAGCTGAGCCATTATTTATATAATATTATAATATTTATGTAATTGATTTATTTTATGATTCATATAGGGTTTTGACCATATTAATCAGGCACAGATTAATCAGGATTTTGCCTACGATCATGCATAACTCATCATACATACAGACTTTAGTATTTGTATTTTTCTTCACGAATCTATAACCCAAAAGCATCACACGAAACTCAGATTAAAGTTTTTAAATAATAAAATAAATTTTATAAAGTAGACATTGTAATCAGTATGTCACATGAACCAAACACATATGAATCAGATATTTACCTTCGTAACACCGCGATCCAAGACAACCAGCCGCACGTTCGCCTTCTAGCTCGTCCGTTGCACGACTGGCTAGTGGCTTCCCCCCGCGCGGTAAGCCAGACTCTCATTATCATAACCTGACCAAGTACAGTCAAGCGCAGCGTAGGCCACATTGATCAGTATTATACGCCGGACACTTCTTATTTACTTATTTATAAAACACACTAACGTAGTATAACTAATACACATTTTTTTTGTAAGAGGACAATTCATTTCCTTTCTATTAAATTATATTTAATATTGATGTATCAGAGGGAAAATGCGACATCGACCATTTTGTTCCGGAAAATGGCAAACGGACACGTCATATGGATCAGAAAAACGAACTTCATTTTTTTTTATTTAGTAGCTAGACAGCATTTATTTAAAAAATATCATTTGTCCTAGTTAGGGATAAAGCTAAACTGTACAAAAAAAAAATTACATGCTGTTTTGTTAGTTGGTTACAGAAATATACCCATAGAAATCGAAAATTTTGTCTCTGAAGAATTACCCTAAAATAAAAATATTTTTAATAATTTAAAACTTACTACAGGTTTGTAGTTTTTACGGAGCCCTCGGTGCGCGAGTCCGACTCGCACTTGGCCGGTTTTTTTTTATTATGGGTTAGTTTAATTTTGTGCGGGACTATTTGTTTTAAAATTCGCAATTGCAGTGTAAATATTTGATCAAGGTGTGTTTTATATGTTCTACCATAGCTTGACAATCCATAAGAAATAATTGATTCCGCCAAAGACTTGTACAGCAATAAAAGTATCTTATATCAACGACCTCAATTTACATAGACGGGCCCTGTCAAACAAAGAATTGTGGGCGTATTTTTAGCAACGCCATCAACGCCATCTAGTCTGAAAAGCGGGAACTTGCTTGCAACATCTTGAATTAAAGCTTGAAAACGTATAACTTGGTCATAGATAATATAGGCCATAGCCATAGAAGCCGTAAGGCCAGTTAGTAAAAAAAAAATATCATACAGTTTGCCGCGGAAATTTAATGATTGCGTAACGGATAAAAATATTAAACAGGAAGATTATATAACGTTTTTTTGGGAATGTATAATTGTGACTTGAAACACTTACCTTAAAATAAAAAATGTACAGTGCCAAACTAATAAGACTTTAGATGTTAACCTAAGAATAACAAATTATCTACACGACGAGCGTTCGTGACAGCGCTACGATGGGGACAAAGACAGGATAGGAACGCGCTCTCATAGTCGGTCGCCCGACCTTTTTCTATGAAAGCGCCCATCTAGTACCTACATATATATCGATGTCTTATATGGTCTTTTGTGTTTTATTAATGAAAATTTTGCCAAAATCCCTCTGAGCCTATCACATACATGATTGACGTGTGCTTTCCAATTGAGACGATCATCAATGACAAGCCCGAGGTAGGTGTGCTTTTCTACTAGGTCGATGGCGTCACAAGTACAAGGCCTCAGATCAGCGGAGTTATTTATGTGGAGACAATGGTGATTATGTGCAATCAGTGTAGGTTTAAACGATCTTCTGTTCTGGCTCGAGCTAATATACAATAATTTAGTTTTGCTGGCATTGAGCACTAGTCCAACGTCGTGTGACCATTTTGCCAGGATATTAAAATCAAATTGAAGGTGTGATAGAGCTTCTTCTGCATTGCTCCCCGCGGCAACAAAGCAAGTGTCACCTGCAAACTGGTAAATCTCACACTTCCCTATAATACTTACTGGAAAGGCTATTTACGTACGAGAGATAGTGTAATGGTCCCAAAACAGAACCTTGAGCCGTTCCTTCCGTAACCTGCACTGGAAAACTGTCGGCATCGCCGACCCTTACTGTATACGATCTTTCTTGAAGGTAGTTTTCACACCAAGTGAGTAGCTTTCCTCTAATTCCGCAGTTCTCAAGACTTTCTAATAATATGTCATGTCTGAGCGTATCAAAGGCCTTATTAAAGTCAATGAAGACAACCAGAATGTGCTGTTTATTGTCTAAATGTTGATATATACTATCTGTAAATACTGACAGTAGTTGAGTGGTGTTCTTGTTTGGTTGGAATCCGTATTGGTTAGTATCTAAAATCTGATTGTCTTTATACCATTGTCTAATTACCATAGGCTTTCATAATT
The DNA here is from genome assembly GCA_963932025.1 of Erebia epiphron. NCBI lineage: Eukaryota > Metazoa > Arthropoda > Insecta > Lepidoptera > Nymphalidae > Erebia > Erebia epiphron. The sequence continues at coordinate 12,183,695 of OZ009951.1, read as the reverse complement.
ATATTTCTCCCGGGATTTTGCAAGTAATAGATCACATTTCTTGCGTCAGTTCTAATACTGTCAGGAATTAATTCTATACTTTCACTGTCATTTGAAGAACTCATTTTTCAAAATCACTTCAAAATAAAACCATGCATTTCTAACAATCCGTGAAAATTTACGAAAACGCGGTCTTTAGTTCACGCGTTTTTATTTAAAAAAAAGGAAACCAAATTAAAGCCGGCGGCGCTACTATGGGCCGTCGTACCATTCAAACAATATTTGCGTTCGATTTCTTTAACACTAAGATGTTCCAAATTCAAAAAGTGCGCGGAAAAGATAATTGTGGCGCACTTTTTGAAATAAAGAGGATTAAAAGCTCATTTCTGCCCGCTAAAAGTTCTTTAAAGAAAACGCCACCTTTGGGCGCTCTTAAAGGCGAACCAAGTCGTCCTTTTCGTATAGATGGGATGAAAAGATAATAACTGCGGCGCATTTTTGAAATAAAGAGGATTAAAACTTTCTTATAGAAAACAGCACCTTTGGGCGCACTTTAAAGGCGAACCAAGTCGTCCTTTTCGAATAGATGGGATGAAAATGAATTTTCAAGATGGTCGATATCTTTCTCTGTCTACGGTCGATTTAGTTCCTAAAAACGCCACCGCCAACTTGTACTTGTGGTTGTGGCACTGTAGTCTGTAGCCCTTCTGGCACTCCTTATTACTCTATGCCAGAGACAAGCCAGCTATACGCTGGCACTTCTGGGACTTCTGGTTCTGGCTTCTCGGCCATTTTGAAAATTATACCTGGGTGTGTGTCTTGTGACTTGGTTAAAACATATTCCCCTTTAAATTTACGTTACTTTATTTTACTCTTTGGTTTATAAGTTCAAAGTTGTAACAAGCGCAAGCTTGCATCAGCAATCAGCTGTCAGCTTATGATCAAGTAGTGGATTTAAAAAAAACTTTGGAAAATGGAAATGCGGTGCTGTGTGCCCTTCTGCAAAACCACTGCAGAGATCGTGTCAGAATCCGAGGCCATTACATTTCATGAGTGAGTAATTGAGAATTTGCTTGGGTATTTTTATAACAATGGATCTTTCCCAAAACCGAATCAGCACATCCCGACTCCACGTAGTTCTTGTCTTTCTTTCCCCTAGTGTTTTTGTAAAACGCGAAGCCAAAAGCTCGCGAAGGAGGTCCTGGATGAAGCGAGCCTACGAGGCTGAGTGGAGCGAAACGAAGGTTGAGGTACTTACATTTTACATATAATTTTTATGGACACGAAACTAGCATGCCGGCGAAATGCCTTATCCAAATTGCAGGTGTTTGTACTTCGAGATTCAATAATTTGACGTACTTTTTACTAATTATGCTGTAATATTGGTTAAAATTTGCAAAACTACGGAACTCTGGCAATCGGGGTTTATTTGAAGGGTTTAGGGCTCAAGTTAAGTATTTGTACCGTGAAGCAGGCAGTTTGGTTTTTTTTACAGAAAGGTAGTAATGTAATAACTGTAACGCCTAACTATTTTCCATCGAATCGCAAAAGTTAATTTTTAAAATATCAACATTTTGAGGTTAGTTTTCCCGAAATTCGTAAACTAGGACCTGCCCCTGCCCTCCCCCTCCCCCACCCTATTAGTAATAATAATACAATATTATTTATTATTAATAATATTATTTATTATTAATAATATTATTTATTATTAATAATATTATATATTATTATTTATTATAAGACTTGTCCTAAGAGGAAGTTATACATTTGCTACTGAAATGAATTTAAAAAATGCTCAGTTGTTCTTTAACCCTTGAAAGTTAGACCACTGACAGCCTGAAGTGCATCACAGCGCAAACCATAATGGGTCCTTAAATAAAATAAAGTAGAAGATTAATTTCTAAGTAACATTTGAGGCATATAAAACCAAACCTGGTAATCTCCACTTTGTCTAATTGTTGAGGAAGTAAAAAAAAGTGATAGCAATCGTTTAAAGGCAGTTAATAATGCAGAGTCTAATTATTATTGACATAAAGTAACATTGTAAGAAAATTTTGACTAATAGTAGTAAATAATTAGAAATAACTGTTATATTTTAACAAAATTAGTTTGGAGATTGCCGACTTTGATATGACTACAAGGACATTGCCATTTTTGCTTTGATAGCCTGTGGAGAAAGCCAGCTTTGATATGCCAGCTCGCTACTCAACTGCGACGTGAATAATGTTGATACTTAAGGGTGAATTAAATTATTAAAAGTATGACTTTAAATTAAAATGAAATTTTATTTATATAATATTTAATATAGTAAAGTACCATATAACAATTAAAATTAAATTTATTAAACATAATATTACGACTTTGAGTAAGTAATAAAATCTTGCGTGGAAGATGTTGCAGCAGCACTCAGACGATTTCGCTAGGGTAAGTAAGGTTGACCCAAGTCAGTAAATGGATGGGAGACTTTGGCTTTTTCGATTCCTCCATGCCTCGAACAGAATCGTTATTATCACTAACATCTGATAATAAATAATAATAATTATTCTTATGCCTCAAAGGCGAAATCTCGTACTCTCAGGGTGTATGTGGAAGGAGCTGGGAGCCTACCGCAGGAAAACTCGATACCAATATGTGAATAATGGAAAGGGGTCCCCTCACCCCTCACCCTCAGCAATCCTACTAATATTATAAATGCGAAAGTTTGTGAGGATGGATGTATGGATGAATGATTGTTACTCTTTCACGCCACGAAAAATGAATCGATTTGGTTAAAATTTAGAATAGTGATAGCTCATACCCAGGATTAACATATAGGCTACATTTTATCTCGGAAAATTAAAGAGTTCCCGCGGGAATTAAAAACCTTAATCCAAGCGGACGAAGTCGCGGGCATCATCTAGTAAGGAATACGACGCAGAGAAAGAAGTAAAATATAAATTATTGCATTTTTATAAAGTGACCTTAAATTCTTAGGCTGTGATCGTCTTCTTGTGGTTCACACACGACGTCATTTATAATTGGTGATTCTTCTTTATTATTATCTTCACAGTTTTGATTAAATAGATTCTTGTAAAAAATTAGCGCCTCCATATTTTGCCACTGCTCACCGTAATGAGTATTCAGTAATTTTTTCACATCATTAATTTTGTTGATGTTAGTCTTTATTTGACTACCCTGAATAATGTTAGGGTTTAAATTTTTGACTAGTTTATTTTTTTTGGTTACTTTTTTAAATACTCCCTCACTGCATTTATAATTAACATCACCTTTTACTAAAACGTTACCCGGTTGTTTAGACCGAGCTATGTAAAATCTTTTACATTTCTTAAATTGGAAGTGCCAAGTTCCAACATCCTTTATGATAGATGACATAGCACTTTTAAAATCATATACAGTGTAAACTCCATGTAACGTCACTCTATTTAACGACAAACTCCCTTAAGCGTCGAAATCAATTGGCTTTGGTTGGTTTAGCTTGTCTTTCATACAATGTTTCACTCTACATAGCATTACACCCACTCTCAATAACGACAACAATTAAGTAATAAAAAGTACCTTTTATGTTGCTAAAATTAGTAAAAACTGCGCAGCTGTGTACGATCTATTGTCGCTTTATTATCCTAGCCCGCAATAAACTCGACTGTCGGCATCATGAATACCTAAGAAATCCGTTCTTTTGTTTACAAATTGGGATTGCTTGTACGTGTAGACTGTTGTTGACCATGACTCATAAGTAGGAGTCATGGATTATCTATACCTTATCATATTCTTAGTTGCTCACAAACTTTCAAACTGTAAACATGGCTAATAAAAGAAAATCACTGTGTATTGACGAAAAAGTTTTACTGATACGAGCAATAGAAACGGGAGAGAAGATAAGTGATGTTGGCAAACGCTTTTTTATGCACATAACTACTAACAATAGTCGGAAATAAACTTTTTCTTTTTCTGATTCTGATTCTAATTTCTTCTCTCCATTTAACGACAACTCTCTATAACGCCATAAAATGCACAGTCCCTTCAGTGTCGCTATATAGAGTTTACACTGTACTTGACATTCTGCACCCATTCTGATAACTGTACTCCACTCACCTATAATTTCTAAGTAATCTTCAGGTCGCACTATTATCTCTCGTTTTCTAACTTGTTTCTCAATTTGGGCAAAGATCCTATCTGGAGGGATAAAAGAATGTCCAACTATAGGGAAAACAAGTTCTAAACTTTTGACATTGATAGGTGCCGATTCCACCAACCATTTGGAGCACATAGCTATCATAATTGAGTTCTTGTTTTGACCTCCGCATCCATCTGCTATTAATCTTATTGTTTCAATGCCAGCGAGGTCAGTGTTCATAAGTCTATGGTATACGGCGGAAGATATCTCATTTGATCCTTTCTGAAACTCATTTTCTGTCCAACAATAGGCGAAAACGTTGTTCTTAGTTAATTTAGCCTTGGAGCTCCCTTCAACCACTGTGCAATTATATAAATAAATTTGGCGCGAATAATATTGGTGCTTTGATCTGGTAATTTGGGTAATGGCATGTTTTTTTCGCAGTCAAACGATAATATTTTCAAATATGGCTGTTCTTCCTTCACTAAACTAAAAAATGCTCTTGCCTTGAGGCTATGTAACCTTTTCTGAACTCTAAGGGACTGCAGATTTTTTGGGTCTTGCTCTAATTTGATTTTTTCGACGAGTTGGAGGCATGTTGAACATACGTCTGTTCGTGGGCTTCCAAAACCAAGGGAATAGTTTCTATTAAATACTCTTCTGAAAAACCCATGTTTTACCTTTAAACATTCTTCTTGCTGTTGGGCATTATACTGTCTAAACATTTTGCTTATGCTTAGTTCAGCAGAAAGGTAATGTCTTTGAGATTTACCGCGACAGTAGTGTGCTTCGTCAACATTAAATCGGTTAATGAATGTCATGACTGCTTCTTTTTTTCGGGAAAATAAATGTGACTTGTGATCCCCTCCCCGTTGTTCTTTAACAGGTTCTCCTGTTTCGAAAAATTTTCTCATAACATACTGAACTCTGTGTTTAGTAATGTTCAGTATATTAAGAAAAGCTTTTTGACATACTGGTATACGAGTCTGTTTTGATCGACCGTAGATAGTAAATTTTGTTTGAAATTTTTTTTCATTATTTTTTTGGTTTTTCGGCCGCTTTCTTTTTGTCGGCACTGCTGTGCAACACTTAAGTAAAAATGCATCTTGGGTCTCTTTGTCTTTATACTTATAAAATGAACGATGAAAAACGAATAAATCGTCCATACTTAATGTGCTGCACTGGTAGGCTTTTTTTTTCATGTCCACACTCAGGCCTTACAGGTAAAGCCTGAGGAGAGTAGCTGAAACAACAAAAGATGTTCATTTATTTCGAATATCTACAATGACGTATATTTTTTAAATAATTTTATGCATTCAAAATACAACATTACATAAATATGATTAGGATTAATTAAATAAAATGAGTATACAAATAAAGAGAAACAAAGTGATAATATTAAGTTAGTTAAAAATAGGTGAAATATTGCAAAAATACGACGCATAAAAAAGTACTAATAACAGAATTACACGCACATAAATTTAATTGCTTTGTCAAAATATCTCAGCACTCCAATTTTCAATTAAAATCACCTTAGGTACTATCCGCGTGCAGAAGGTTTTGCCGATGGCTGCCCTTCTCGCCTAGTATTATAGTAACAAAAAAGGCGAGCGTGAGTCGCAGTCGTTGGAGGCGGGAGGGGTAGTCATCGGCAAACTTTCTGCGCACGGCTTATACCTACTGAAACTCATAATCACTTTATGGAGGCGTCTATATGGAAGGAGTATTAGACTCATTTAAAAAAAATTTATTAATATTCAGAATGTGGCTCAATCAAAATATTATAATTAAAAACATTCAATACAGATAGCATTACAGGGATTACTAAGTAAATAAAAAGTAAGAATTATCCAAGTATCAAAATGTTGTAATCATTGCATACTTACAGAGTTCTCTTTGCAACATTTTTCTTCCACTTATCTGGCTCTGCCTTACGTTTCCTGGTATATTTTGTAGTACACGGAGAAGCTGTGAGTTCCATGTTTATTTTAAAGTAGTCTTAAAAAATATTATTGATGAAAAACAATAAAAAATTTGCGAAAACTGGTACACCGACGACGACGAAATCACACGTTCTGCTATACTAAATTCATTAATATGGCGTCCCAATGCCATGCTGTGATTGGCTGTCATGGATATTGCCACTTTTGAAATACATCACACTGGAGTTTGCCGCGTTTGGTTCGGAATCAATATTTTGGGAGCCTATTTCTATGGGATATTGCCGACTTTGACACATTATGGTTTTTTGCATGTAATTGTATGCCATAAATAAAAAATCTTGCATTCACAGATAAATATTGACAATTTATGGAGATTGCCAGGTTTGGTTTTATATGCCTCATTTATAACCAAGTATATTGTTAAAAAAAGAAAATTAAATAAATAAAGCTTTATTATTATTAGAAGATTAATTTCAGGTTCCCCAGAGAAGTGCATCTCCGTGCTGCTTGGCTCAGAGCCCTCGGCAAACAAGACACTCTCCTGCCAGCCGGCGCTGTGGTCTGCTCGCTGCATTTTCTAGACGATGAGATTCATGAAACAGAAAGTGGCTCAAGGCAGATCCGCACTGGTGCCGTCCCTGCAACAGTGCTGGTAAGTGGTAACTCTTTCATAATGATGCATACTCTGATATCCTAAACTTTGAATGAGCAAAACTTATATCATATATATCACACTAAATATTTTTATTCCACTTTAAATCTGTGCAGTCTAAGATGGTAGATGGTTAGCCTGTTGTATGGCAGCACCTGTGTGTGTGTATATCTATTTGTGGTAAACATGGTACATACTGAAAGTTTATTATGAAAGGTGTAAATGCATTATACTTACAACACTTTGCACAGATGTGCCTGATATGCCTGGACACCCACAACAAGCTGCTTCCGATGAGTGATTACAAGTTGGAACAAGCATATAAACATTTAGTGGGGCACCCCGTAAGTTGTTTAATTACTTATAATTAATAATAAATAAATATAAATAAATATTATAAATGCTAAAGTTTGGATGGATGTATGGATGGATGGTTGTTACTCAATCATGCCCGAACCGCTGAACGGATCTGGATGAAATTTGGCACAGAGATAGATTATAGTCTGGAATCACACATAGGCTACTTTTTATCCCGTAAAACTAAGGAGTTCCTGCGGGAACCAAAAAACCTCAATCCACGCGGACGTAGTCGCAGGCATCAGCTAGTTACTTATATCTCAAACATTTACATTCATGTGTGTCGACTGTATACAACCTGTTTTTTTTAAATTATTAATATTATAAATACGATGATGTTTCTGTCTGCTCCACTTTCACAGTCCATCTAATCAGCCTATTTGTCATATGTTTTACAATACCTTTAATTGTGAGTTTAAATAGTGAAAACTAATAAAATACTTCACTAAATACTCAATGTAAAGCTGGCGGCCATTATCATTAGTTTAAACACATTTTTATTCATATTATTGAGGTGTCAACTATGATCTAGCTAGCCTAACTATTTAGCTAATGAGTAATTTTATTTGAACTGTGTATACATTCAATATGAATTCTAATATATACATATATGAATAATTTCTGCGTCATTGCAGCCGTGTGGTGAAGGCAGGCTCAAGCAAACACTTTGTGTGCAATGCGCGATGAGACTGGTGGCCTTTAGCACATTCAGAGACGAGAGCGTGCGATCGCGCTGCCTGATGCCAGAGCTGCTTCACACGCATGAAGTGGTGAGAACTTCATTTGAATGCTTCTTGCTTCGGGCGGCCCCTCTGTGGGTCACAGCCAGAAGATTTTTATTGGGTAGTATTTAAACGAGCGAAAGTAAAATGAAAACGAGCGAATATAAATTTAAATTAATTAAAGGTGTCAAAAATATTGAATATAGCTTACTGAAATACTAAGTTAGTAAAAGACCACCGCTCAGAGTATATTTAGGGATAATGTAAAAGAGTGGAATGTTTCATTTGAATTGAGACACATCACTGCTATTGATACTATAAAAAAGTTATTAAGTTCGGCCGTTCAGAGAATGCATTCCTGACACCTAATAATAAAATATTGTTTACCATGTTATTTGACACTCAGTTTGGCACAAAATTATAACATTAATTGATTATTGATTTAATAATGTTGTTTTAATGCTCATCAATTGTTAAAACGGTAAACAACCAGCAATAATATTTTTATCGTAACTGCAACGCCATTACAAAGTTACGTCGTCAGTTCAATCGCGACGTGTCAGGAACGCATTCTCTCAACGGCCGTAGTGTAAAATTAAAAATACTTTTGACCTATGGGGTATGATTGTAAAAGTCTTATCTATACTATAAAGTTAAACTATACTAATATTATAAATATTATAATTATTTGGATATTATTATTATTATTATTTGGATGGATGGATGGATGTTTGTTACTCTATCACGCCCGATCGACTGAACGGATATGGATGAAATTTGGCACAGAGATAGATTATAGTCTGGAATAACACATAGGCTACTTTTTATCCTGGAAAACTAAGGAGTTCCCGCGGGAACCAAAAAACCTCAATCCACGCGGACGTAGTTGTGGGCATCAAAACGTCTAATATAAAAACATAACATATAAGCGACATTGCCCCTTACTTAACTGTAATTTTTAACGAATTTGTAGACATAGGCACCGTTCTGAGTTTAATGAAACATGGTAAACTCATTCCATTATTTAAAGTCAGGGAATAAAAACGACCTTAATAATTACAGACCTATTTAATTTTACCAACTGTCAGTAAGGTTTTTGAAAAAAATATTTTGAGCCAATTAATGAATCACTTTAACATAACTAACTTTCTGCATCTCGAGCAGTACAGCTTCATTAGAGGTTGTAATACAACTGATGCGGGCGCAAAACTTTTAAAACATATATGATGCCTGGGAGCGTTCACATGCTATTGGTGTCTTCTGTGATCTGTCTATAAGGCATTTGATTGTGTTGATCACAAAACTTTATTACTGAAATTAAGCCACTATGGCATCTGAAGTGTTGTCTCATTGCTTCTTATTTAAATGATAGAACTCAGAGGGTATGCGTAAACCACGTGAAGTCAGAGGGCTCAACTGCATTAATGGGTGTCCCACAAGGCTCGATCTTGGGTCCTTTTCTATTTTTAGTGTATATAAAAGATTTACCATACCATGTCAACAATGTCTGTGACATTTTATTGTTTGCTGACAACCCATCACTTATTTTTAAAGGACAATTTTGACGATGTAAACACACACACTCACTGTAATCACACTTGTTTACTGTCAATAATTTGTTATTGAATGCTAAGAAAATTAACTGCTTAGAGTTTGTTCTACCTAATGTAAAGAATATTGATAAAACTATAATGATAAATGGAGAAACACTAAAAATGGGGAACTCTGCAGTTTTTTTGGGGGTGACCTTGGATAATAAGCTTCAATGGGGCATATTCATATAGAGACACTAGCGGGAAAGCTAGTCTTTGTTAGGCAGAACATTAATCTTGTAAGCAAATAAGAGATACTCACAATCGATGTACTAGAATAAGTGACACAAGTTGTCCTATGTGAAATAAATAAATCATTGTATCATTTATCAAGCACCCGCTGCCGTCTGACATTGAGCCCGACCGCTGCGACGTGGACACAACACTAGACGCGACTGCGACTGTCGCGGCTGCTACTGCGACTAACGCGATTGATGTCGCAGTCGCGGTGAAACGAGAACCCGAACACCCGGAAGATGCCGACACTGTAGCCTGCGCATATAATGAACGGGACTGCTGCAAGGCTCTCGAGGAGACGCCAGCCGAGGCCGAAACACAGCCGCCGATGAAGCGAGAGTACGTACATTCCACAGGAGTTAGCCCGAAACTGCAGTCTAACATGCTAGCAGGCTGCAGTCTGAAATTTGTTTCTTTCCTATTACTGAGTACCAATGTAAAACTGCTCAATATAATAACAATCTAGCCAGACTATTTGACCAATAAGTTATTTTATTTTAACCTAAACTTATACATAATTATATTATGTACCAAGAAATTGTCCAATGAAAAAACAGGAGTATCTATGCGATTTTCATTTTCTATCCCGTTGTATCGCGTCGCGTCGCGTGGCGTCGCTTCTATCGCTCACCTAGGACAACGGGTAATAAAGGTGAAGATTCTGATTCGAGGGCCCGGACATTATAAAAGTATTTCATATCGTGGAATAAAGGTATAATTAATGTAGAGAGCATTTCCACTTTTGTACGATTTAATGCTCTTTTTTAACAGATCGAAGTTATTTTTGCATGGGTATAGTTGAGCACACACTCTGGACGAGGCCAACAGAACTCTCCATGTTTGCTTCAAGTTGAGTGGAGTGAGCATGCTGTTTATATGAATCATCATTCACGGGTGTTTATATGATTCAACATACTGCAAGATTTCACTTCCTTGATAAATTTAGTAAAGTAAGCTTCATAAAATAAATATCCGGGTATGAAAAACGCATAAATTTACATATAGTAGGTATGCGTTATACCTCAATATTGCCAAATGCTCAGGTTTGCCAAATGCATACCTTTATAACGCAGTGCAATATCAAACAGTCAATATTTATGAATAACTAGCTGATGCCCGCGACTACGTCCGCGTGGATTGAGGTTTTTTGGTTCCCGCGGGAACTCCTTAGTTTTCCGGGATAAAAGGTAGCCTATGTGTTATTCTAGACTATAATCTATCCCTGTACCAAATTTCAGCCAGATCCGTTCAGCCGTTGGGGCGTGATTGAGTAACAAACATCCATACATCCATACATCCATCCAAACTTTCGCATTTATAATATTAAGATTAAGAAGATATAAACATTTAGTAAACATGCTACCTACCACTTTAACCAATAAATAATAAATACTACCTTTATTAATAACAATAATAATATAACAACTTATCAAGTTATTAATATTATTAAATGTCCTTTATTAATATAGGTATGCGTTTGGCATTTGAGGTATTTATTTGTTTATATGTATTGATTAGTGATAGTGATAATTATGTGGAGGTTTCTATTGTTTCAGTCACTCCTGTGGTACTTGCGACCATTCCCGGAAACAAAGACCATCCGACCGATTCAAACAATGAGTGGGATATATTGTAGAGGTGTCAAATATGGCTATTTTTTCAACTTGTATTCGAATATATATAACAGTCAAATATATACCTTCTCTACCTTCCTACGCATGTTTGGAGTGGGAACAAATCGTCGAAAACGTCGTTTTCACCGCGTTTTGAAGTCTCGAGGATGCCTTAAGGCTGGTCGGGACGTACCTTGAATTTGACAGTTAATTCCCTGACTCGAGTAAGGAAATCGTTCAAGTCGAGCAGATATTTACCAACTAAGCATACAAATTTCGTCGAGTGACGTCAAGTCGAGGAAAACTCGAGGAAATGTTTAAGAATACGGATGTTACACCCATATTCTTAGTCGTTTCCTTAGAACCCCCTCGACACATTCAAGGCTGTCCTTAAGCCTCAAAAGAGCCTCAAAAACTATATTCAGTCGTTACCTTGGGTTTCCTCCAGTAAGGTCGAGTGGAGGAATCACGCCTACACTATGAGAATCATTTAATTTTTAGGTATTGTTACCCTTTGAACATTGACTTACCAATACCTTAGACGCACCATCGAAACGCTAAAAACGGCATGGTCAAACTGTTCATAGATAGATATTCTGCACAGTCTTCGCCTCAGTCGCGCATGAGTACACCAAGCGACAACATGCCGTTTTGCTCCGTAAAAAAGTGCAAAATCAATCCGAAAGATGCGAAAAAAAAGGATGAGTATCATATTTTAGGTAGGAAAATTTTAATATAAGTACATTTACTTTACGGTATAGTAGCGAAATAATCACGCAATCGTACCTAAATTATTTATTTTGCCATCATAATTACAATATTTCAGGGGTCTAGTATCAAAGGTAACAAAGTCCAAAGTATCACATTTTAAGAGAAGTGAAAATCTTACTTTTTAGCTGCTGTAAAATATTTACGGGTTAATGGATTAAAGTCATGTAAAACTACATATTGCAACTATGCAATTAATGTAATAGGAATGAACTTAACAAAACGAATATTATCACACAAACAAGATGGACATTGCTGATTTTGTTACTAATGCTTGGAGTTTGCTACATTTGTTTGTCATTTATAAGGAGATTGCTACATAAATAACTCACTTTAGTTTTGAATGCATCCAGGGCCGAACTCAATAAAACAAAATATTGATAAATCACTTATATTCAAAAAAGCAAAATTTCTTACATGGGAATTTAATCATACAATAAGATCGGGTGATTCCACTTGCGGTTCGCAACAGTAGTGGTCTTCTTCATCATTTAAAGTTGTTTCTTCCTGAGGTGGACCTTCACAGTCAATGACTTTATAATAATATTCGAGTTCGCATAACTACGCCACTCCACGCCATAGTGTTTCACTGATAACTGTCAGTTTTTTTTTGGAATTTTTGGGCTCTGGATTCAGAGATTTTTACTAATAAACGCTCTATCTCTCTCGCTATATCTATAGTACGCTCTAGAAAAATAGCTTACGAGTTTTTGTTCCCGGATCACCAGATGGCAGTGTTTTCTACGCAATATTTGTTTACGTGAATTTGTACGGCAGTTTCACCCCCCCCTGACTGAGATTGTTGACTTTGACAGGTGCGTTTACGGAGATTGCTATGTTTGATGTCAAAGCTTATTCTAAAAGTCATTTTTTTATTGGAGTTCGTTGTTTTTAATGTAGAGTGAAATTACTACATGAAAGTAAATTCCATAGACAAAATGGAAGTATAAAAAACAAAAAAACAAAAAATAGTGGAGTTTGTTACCTTTGATACTAGACCCCTGAAATCAAATGCGCAGCTATCACGTTTACACGCTTACCCAGGTTTACGCGCCAATAGAGAACGCGATAGAGGCGCGTCGCAGCGAAATGGATATGTCACCGTAAGATTGCAAAGGCCGTTGGATTGTGATCTAACTAGCGATATTGTAAACTGTCGACAGTTTACAATTTAACGCATTATTTTTCGGTAGATTGTAATCTGTTAGGTATATTAACCCGATAAAACCTAAGTACCTGATTGTTTATGTCGAACCCTAACCTAACCTACAAGAAAGAGACAAGAAAACGTAATTACAATGAATATTTCAAAAATTTACACTCGGAACATTGAACGGTTCACAAACTGTCGACAGTTTACAATATCGCTAGTTGGATTACAATCTAACGTTTTTTTGCAATCTTACGGTGACACATACAAAAAATATGGAGTAGTTTATTTTTTATTTCCTATATTGAAGTTGTAAACTGGTACAATTCAAATGCCCATGTATTAGTAAGTCAATGGTTTCTACTCTCAAGTTGGACATATTACTTAGTTATTTTCAATACATGGCTGGTCGTCAAATGTTTCTGATCACGAAAAAATGTGTCCAAGAACTTACAAACAACTTACATTCCATGACCGATAGGGACTGGAAAGCCTGCAATAAAAAAATCAGCTGAACGTTTCCTGTAGCGTCAAATCTCATAGCTATAAGTAGCTGTAATTAATAGATGAAATTAGGAGCTCTCTTTGATTTTCAATATTATGTTTACAATTGTGTTTTTGTAAAGCAGATTTTTTTAAAATTAGTTGTTTCTTAACACATTTCAAAGGATTTCAAGCGCCGCGCCGCGTAAATATCGTCGAGCCGGGTCGTTTGGCGCATGCAATGCATTTTCGGTTTAAAAGGTATGTAGGTATTCCATGTCCGTGTCCGTAGGCTCTCTCTCTATCCGTATTCATAGCCTCTACGGTATTCTACATTCGTCATACTTAATTTTGAATTAAGTACCTATTTGATTGGTTGGTTTTAAATATAATTTTTCACTTTAATTGACATGTTTGTTTTATTGAATCATTTTTAAAACCAACACCTATTAGTACGGGACCCAAAAAAAATGTAAAGCAGATTTTTGGCACAAGTGTTCCTTGGGGTCTGAGATGTACCTCTTAAAAAGTTTAAAAAAATGATGTAACAAAATATTACAATCTTACTTCTCGCAATTATTCCTATATCTGTGCTTTGTGGCGTTGCTTCGTACCAAATTTCAAGATTCAGAGTTGAGCCCAAAGTTGTCATCAATTTAGTGTGAAAATAGGAATCTTTCGAGGCTCGTACCTTTCAAATCAATATTTTTTCAATACATATTTTATATATCAATAAACCTAGATAATGACGAGATAAATCGAAATAATACTTAGTTTTGAGTGTATAATATCAAATAATGCAGTAATTACATGGTAATTACGAGTTTACGTTTGTATGAGGAAGGTACCGGCTGGAGTCCTTTTAACAACACCACACTACAAAGGACTTGACACCACACCCAGTGGAACTAAGGGAGCTTGCCTAGGTGCCAAAAATCAATGTGCAGCAAAGATTTTTTTTATTATTGCAATTTTTATATTTTATAGTTTTCAGATAAAACCGTTTCAGGAGTCTGAAGGCTCAGAAAACGGAAAAAAAAATAAAGAAAAATTTGACCAAATAACAGCTGCTTTCCCGCACTAGATGGCGCTAGACGTTGGTTAGCGAGTCTAACAATAATTATTATTTTCAACTATTCGACCACGTTGTTTAGTTAAAAGTTAAGCTTTGCGTTGGGCAGGGATGATGAAAATACTGGAATAAAAACTATATTTGCAAGAATGATGTACTTAATCTTTTTATAAATCACGCTACATTGTACTGTTGCTTCCCCATACTAGATGGCACTAAACGTCTTACCCCTTGAACGTCTTGTCGCTGGATTTCGGTTACAGGTTGTATGGCGAAACGCGTCCTCCGCGGTTGCCGACATTTTTGTTTCTTAAAAATAGAATATTGTCTCGATTCTTCTCTTTTGGTATTAAATAATAGTATAGACAAGGACACAGTAGGAATTTTTTGGAGGCCCTACTCTATGAAATAAATCTATGGGTAGACATTTCGTGCGAGAAAGACACGAACTGTAATTTAATACTTTATTTATGTTTTTGGTTTTTTAAAATTAAAAATGGGAAAGAGTCTTTGTATCCTGTATTAATAGTCTTAAATGACTAACCATAGAGAAAAATAACGATTTCAAACAAAGATACGGGTAATATCTTTGATTAGGTATATAGAGGGTAATATTGTATATTTTACTGAGAGTCTAGTTATAAAAAGGGGGGCATTTTTTATTTATTTTTTGTTATTTTTCTGTGTAAATCTTAAAGAAGAGCGATTACCTTTTAAACTTTAATCTATAGCTATAGTTCGTATCGGTTTGAATGACTTATCTTTAGTACAAGTAATTAGAGTTATAATTTTTTTTAAACGACGCGGGCCCACCGGCGGCGGGCAACGGGGGTCCGCGTAATTTGAGACCGCAGAGGAGAGGCAACAACAACAATTATTAGACCACAGATGCAAGCCAGAGGGCGTTCCTTTAAACGCAGTGGTTATTTAAAAGTGCTTTGTTCGATCAATTACACGTGCCGCCAAGCGATGTCGAGTAGAAACCGATTAGGGGTATGGGTTTAATATAACTGACATGCACCTAAAAGGTTAACCCGCTACTATCTTAGACTGCATCAAGGGCTAACTTGTAGTGGAATGAAAAAAAAGTTCAATTGCACTATTTTCGTCTTATCGAGACGTTGCTTTACATAAGTACAATATTTTTATTATGTCGTGTGTTTTAAAATTTACTCGTGGTCCCATTGGTTTGACCCACTGAGGGACCACGGGTAATTTTTTTTACCCGTAGGCCACGTTTAGACCAGTAAGTTTTCACGTACCTAAGTACGCAGAAAGTACCTTACAAGCTAACATTGCGCGACTCACAATTAGACTGTTTACATCTCGTAAGTTCCTCATATTGATTTGATTTATTTGGATTGATTTACTTTGATTCTTCAGATACTTTATTTGCATAGGTAATATGTGTACAGTTGCAGTCAGAACATGTTTATCACCTTAAGGTTCATAATTGCATGGACACATCTGTGTCAGAAGGTCGTTATGTGGTTTGATTATGCATAGATCATAGTTTACTTCTTCAGTGGGTGGCAAATGTGGCAACTAGACAGGACAGCTGCTGTAGAAAATACCTACTATATATTATATTATACCTCTATGAGAAAATCTTCAATATTTTTAGCAAATGTAATGTGTTAAACTTGAAGGACATGAATTTTATTATACTAAAATCATTAATACTCTTTTTGTTGAATTCGATGCTTGAAAACTTTTGATAACTTTGAAACTTAACCTTGCTTAAATGCATTTCAGACCGAAAACTGGTAAACGTTTTCAGAACGCAACCGTACATAAAAAATGGTTAATTTAGTTACAAGAGTCCACATTAAACAACTTAGTTAAGGCCCTGCGATAGCGTAAAATCAGCAAACCGGAGTTTTTTAAAGCTGTGTATCCATCAAACGGTGACATAATGTATGCTTGTAAAAATAATTTGCTATTTTCAAGACCTTGAGGCAGCCATTGACGCATCTCAAACACAATTAAAAAAAAATTGTGCATTGAAATTTATTTTAAACACACTTCTTTGTACTTCTTAGTTTATCTTTTAAATGAATTTTTCTCCTTAATGAAACCAATAATTTGCCGTAGAAATCTATATATATAAAATTCAAAGTCCTGACTGACTGACTGACTGACTGACTTATGTATCAACGCACAGCCCAAACAGCAGGGTTAGAGACTTGAAATTTTGACAGTTAGCTTCCTTTTGTAACGTAGGCGCTCACTAAGGAAGGATTTTTCAAAATTCAACCCCTAAGAGGGTGAAATAGGGGTTGAAAGTTTGTATGAAAGTCCTTCATTTCTCAAGTTATAGCCATGAAACTTGGTATTTGGGCTTTTAGTTAGATATGCAGAAGTACGTGGTTCACCATTTTTGGAAATTCGATCCCCAAAAGGGTGAAATAGGGGATGAATGTCCTTCATTTATCAACATATTTTTCAAGTTATAACAACGAATATAATAAGGAATATAAAGAAGTACTGTTTAACAGTTTTTCAAAATTCCACCCCCAAACGGTTAAAATGGGGGTTGTAAGTTGCTATTGGCCGGCGTTTTTCAAGTTAAATAGCCGTGAAACTTAATATTTGGGCTACCGGTATAAATGAAATAAATTCTATTCCAAAGGACGTTAAATAATCCTTCAATCACGCCGCAACAGAGCAACGGATCGACGGGTTTTTTTTCATAGGTTCTTTTTATCCGGGAAAATTAAGGAATGCCTATGGGAATTAAAAGTCTTATGCCACGCGAACGAAGTCGCGGGCGTCCGCTAGTTTAAGATAAAATTATATTTCTAAATCAAACACATTTTCGGATTAATTTGTATTGATCAGTAAATTTTTTTTTTTAAAATAAATATTTACTTACTGTAATTAATTTTTCCATGTTTTGCGACATGCGCTAGCTAGATTTCACCCCCGCACGCATGTACTTTGATCTCGTGAGCTCACAGCTCCTTAACTGAACAGTTTATAGGTAACAGTCGTGACGCGTGGCCTCAGTGGTCGTCCTCCTCACTCGAGACACGCGGCGCCCGAGTCCACGCGTGGGCGCCTGGCGTGGGCGTGCGTCTGTAGGTGCACGGTCAACGCCCGGAGCCGTGGGTAACTTTTGCCGCATCGCTCGCAGCGGAAGTTCCTTTCCCCCGTGTGGCTCGCCATATGCTCCTGCGATGAACAACACAATTTTATGAGTAATTAGATGATGCCCGCGACTTGGTCCGCGTGGATTAAGGTTTTTTGATTCCCGCAGGAACTCTTGAATTTTCCGGGATAAACAGAGGCCTTTGTTCTTCCCCGGGATACAACTACCGAAGGACATGACCAGTGACTGCCCTCCGATTCGGGACAATGTGTAGGATTTCCGTTTTTACAGTATGGTTTAAAAATTAAAACCGAAATTACTATGGATTTATTATTCCGAATAAGGTCAAGGTTAAAATGTCACAAATAAAAAAAAACAATACGTTTAATGTTTAAATCTTGAGCGTCCGCTTTCCTCTATATGTACTACTCTATTTTGAAGTTCCATTTTATCCATGCCCAATCCCCTTGTAACGCTACATAAATACCATTTAATTACTTTGGTCACTATATGAGTGATTTATTTTTGATCAATTAAATGATGATAAGCAAATGTATGTTTTGTTTTAAATTATTTTTATTAGTTGACAAGCTTCTATGAAACGTGTAATTGATCGAACAAAGCATTTTTAAATAACCACTACGTTTAAAGGAACGCTACGCATTGCATCTATCTGCCATCTGTGGTCCAATAGTTGAAAAGACTCGCTAACCAAAACGCTTAGCTTAGTGTGGGGAAGTACAATTTAGCGTGATTTATTAAAATAATTACATAATTCTTGCAAATATACACTCGCGAACAAAACTATGGAATCACCTACTTAAAATTTGCTACAAGCGATCTTAAAAACTAAATGACTAATGAAGATGAACAGTAGCCTACGCTCAGCCCCGACTTGAATCCAATCGAACACTTGTGGGATGAGCTGAAAAAGAGGGTTCGTTCCAGAAATCCGGCTCCTTCAAGTGTTGAAGAGCTAAAATCGGCTTTGGCTTTAAGAGGAGTGGGAAGGTATCCCACAAGAATCCATCAAGAAGCTGATTAGGTCTATGAGGAATCGTCTTCGTGCTGTAATTAGGGCTAGGGGAGGCGACACTAAATATTGATAAGCACCAAATAAAGATTTTCCCTAAATTTTTGTTTTTTTTTGTTCTTTTCCCCAAATTCAAATCCTTCACTTTTCCTTTCTCCTTCCCTTAAACCAGGACGTCTCCTGAAATACGGGTCTAAATTCAATGAATATGGTATTAATTTAAAGTTTCCAGTAAAGCCTTTAAAATGGTGCTATTTTTATTGATCTTTATTAGTTATTTAGTTCTTAAGATCGCTCGCATTTCACAAGTGGGTGATTCCATAGTTTTGCTCGCGAGTGTTGTTTGGTTATTCCAGTATTATCCTCATACAAAAATGTAAAGCTTAATTTTTTTGCTGGTCTAATAGATGAAAATAATTGTTTAGACTCGCTAACCACAAAATCTAGCGCCATCTAGTGTGGGAAAGCAGCAGTTATTTGGTAAAAGTTTTCTTTATATTTTTTTCAGTTTTCCTAGCCTTCAGACTTCAGAAACGGTTTTATCTGAAAACAATAAAATACTATAACAATTGCAATAATAAAAAAATCTTTGCTGCACATTGATATTTGACACCTAGGCAAGCTCCCGTAGTTCCACTGGTCACGTGTGGCGGTGTATATACCTTCAGCCTCGAGGGCAGATAGAATCTCTTGTCGCACAGGTCGCACTGGTGTTTGCGGATGTCGAGGTGCGCGCGGCGGGTGTGCTCCCGCAGCGACTTGCGGCTGTCGTACGCGCGCGGGCACGCGTCGCAGCGGAACGTGCGCTGCCGCCCATGCGCAGCGCACATATGCCGGTAGCGAAGCGCGTACGAGAAGAACGACTCGTCGCACGAGCTGCACTGGTACGCCGCTTCCTTCAGACAAAACGCGATAATTATTTTGCGTCCGACCGAAACCAATTTTTACGGAAACCGAAACCAATTTTTAAGGAAACTGAAACCGAATTTCGGCTTCGGTCTCAGGTTCGACCGAAAACGAAACTTCCATATAGGGATTTTGTGGGAAACATAAATTGAATATCATCATTTATCGAAACGAAAGTGTAGGTACTTCATGTATTTTAAGTCTATAACCTAAGGTCGACGGCATTGGTGTACGGTAAAACTCAATCGAGTTTATGTTTACACCAAAACGGAATGGCTTTGTAAATGTTAAGAAGAATAATGAACAAATAATAATCATAATCAGTCTTCTTTTTTATATTTTTAACATGCAAGTCATGACACGTACTGAGACTGAGCGCGTACGCGGTAAAATGACAGTTAAGTCGCTCGTAGCATAACAGTATCAGTTTCGCTTTCGGCCGAAATCTGTTTTTTACCGAAACTAGGCCGAAAGCGAAACCGGGAGTTCGGTTGAACACTAAACAGGATATCTCACAAGATTTTAAATTAAACCGAATGAGCATATTCGAGTATTCTAAACTTTTCACAGTACACGCTAGCGTTTACTCTAGAAGCTCTTCAACGCTCTGGTGCAGCGCCAGCATCCGCGCCGTGAAGTAGTGCGCGCCGCACACGTCGCATATGCAGCTGATACCTTCCTGTGCGTCCTCGCCACGTGTTTGTGCCGGGTGTAGCTGAACTTGAAGCACTTGGCGCACTCCCGGCACGGGTACGTGGCGCCGCCGCCCCGGTGCGCCCTCTGGTGCAGCGCCAGCATCCGCGCCGTGAAGTAGTGCGCGCCGCACACGTCGCATATGCAGCTGATACCTTCCTGTGCGTCCTCGCCACGTGTATGTGCCGGGTGTAGCTGGACTTGAAGCACTTGGCGCACTCCCGGCACGGGTACGTGGCGCCGCCGCCCCGGTGCGCCCTCTGGTGCAGCGCCAGCATCCGCGCCGTGAAGTAGTGCGCGCCGCACACGTCGCATATGCAGCTGCCGAAGTGCTCGGCCATGCGGACACAGACAGACAAAAAGAGGAAAGCGGACACCCTACAAGTCGGACGCCCAATCTTATGAAGTAAAACTTCTTTATGCATGCTTAACTTGGGGAGTAAGCTGGTGAATGCGTGATGAGAGCGTTACGAAAAGTGTGATCGGGCGAGGCGAACGGAAGATGAGTCTTCCGTTCGCCTATATAAGTTCGTTCTAGGGAGATATAAGTTAGTGAAGATAGAAAGAGAGAGAGTTACGTTTCGTATTTTACTGTAGGGGCAAGAGAGAGAGGTGCGAGCCCACATTTTCTTTCTCTCTTTGTCTCATAGCCAGTTACTAAGACTTCAGTCGTGTGGTCTGAAGCACACTGGTTTTTGAAGTGAAAACTTCTTTAGGCGCGTGGAGGACTTTTTGGTAGGGGGTAAAAATGTGGAATACGCGAGACCGACACCGTTCTTCTAAGACAAAAGGTCTTAAACATAAATAGTACATTCGTAATTAAACTTTTAATGCCTTAGTTTTAAGGTTAATATTAATAACGGCTGTGGAAAATAGACCGATACCTCGCGTTGTTACGAAGACAAAAGGTCTTAAATATAAATATAGCACACTCGTATACAATGAATAAAATTGACCAGAAATCTAAAGCTGAAATCATTAATAAATCTGACATTCGATCAATATCGTATGGTGTGCCACAAGGGAGTATACTTGGCCCTCTCTTATTTATAATTTATATAAACGATTTTCCAAAGTCAATTCCACATCCAATGACTTTTTTTGCTGACGACTGTACTGTGACATTTTTAAATAAAAATATACCTTAGAACTATACATATACATAGATACTCTTAGAACTGCATACCATGCCTATGTCGCGTCAGTCTTAAGATACGGGCTTATTTTCTGGGGTAACGCAGCGGGTCATGATGCTGTTTTTAAAGCACAGAAAAGATGTGTACGAGCAAACCGACAGTTGTAAGCCATATTTCAAACAATTTAAAATTTCAACATTTCCTTCAATGTATATTTTAGAGTCAATATTGTTTGCTCGAAGAAATCTGCACCTTTATGATAATTTAATAAGTAAAAGACATAGAAATAAACTCCGCATGCCGGCATCAAAGACTACACATTTTTGTAATAGCGCCTTTGTTATGACTTGTATTCTATATAACAAACTCCCAGAAAGTATTGTTAATATTAAAAACTATTATAAATTTAAGCGTTCACTACAAGAATTTTTAATGGACAAAGCATTTTACACCATACAAGAGTACGCAAACCGTTATAAAATATGATAAAATGATAATAATGATAATAATATTTAGAGACTAAGTACCTTCTTTAGGTTATAAATTTGCACGTCAGCAATGACGAAACATGTTTGTTCTTTAATTATTTTGTCATCTTAATTGTACAATGTTTCTTGCAAATAAACGATTGATTGATTGATTAATTGATCGTAATTAAACATTAATTTCTTAGTTTTAAGGTTAATATTTGTTTTTTTTTTTAATTAAATTAATATTCATTTTCACTTCTATCGGCAGCTCCTAAGACTGCCATTTTTTTTCTATGAAAGGGCCTAGTACCTGCATATTATTATCGATGGTAAAACTATATTTACCATATGCTTTCTTAAGGCATGGAAGAAACCGAACGTGGAATCGCATTCAGTACATTTCAGAGTTCCGGATGTCAATTTGAATTTGAGATACGCATCTTTTTCTAGTGTTAATTTGATTCCATGCGTTTTTATATGTCTTTGGAAGTGCTCTAAGTCATTTATTTGTTCGGGACACAGCCTACAGTCTATTCGGTATATGTCCAATTGGATTTTCTTGTCGCCCAATGTATTCGTTAGCACGTCTTTGAAGGTTCTCGGGTCGTGGGTCATCGAATGCTCTCGCAAATCGTTAGGTTCCGTGAATACCTGGAAAAAGGTTATTAGAAAAAAAAGAGAAATATTTAAAGTTTTATTCCACCACTACAAGTTAGCCCTTGACTGCGGTTTTTTTTATTCCAATTCAAGTTAGCCCATGACTGCGATCTCACCTGATGGTAAGTGATGATGCAGTCTAAGATAGTAGTGGGCTAACTTTTTAGGTGTACGGCAGTTATATTAAATCCATACCCCTATCGGTTTCTACAAGGCATCGTACCGGAACGCTAAATCGCTTGGCGGTACGTCTGTGCCGGTAGGGTAACCAGCCACGGCCGAAGCCTACCACCAGATCAGACCAGAGAAAAATTCAGAAATTAGAAATTTCTAAATTGACCCTGCCGGGAAGCAAATCCGACGCTTTGAGGTTAACTGATGATGCAGTCTAAGACGAGAGCGGGCTAACTTGTTAAGGGTACGGCAGCTATATTACACCCACACCCCAATCGGTTTGTACCCGGCATCGTACCGAAACGAAGTCTAAGTAAAATTAACCTAAATAGCTTTGATTTAAATTCACAAATTCGGTAAAACCAATTTTGATTTGGAAGCGTATCGTATATGTAAACGTATATAAATGCATACACGGAATTGAGCTCTAAATCAATGCAATTAAGGTTCATTTCACTTTGACGCTAATTTCATTGAATTCTAACACGGTAAATCGAATCAAACTTCGAATCGAACTTAGGGTAAGGGTACACATACCTGCCTGCAGTAGACACAGAAATAGTCGCTGAAGGAGGTATCGAATAGACAACCGATTTTTATTTGGAAACGTATCTTATATGAATGCATACACGGAATTGAGCTCTAAATCGATGCTTTTGAGGTTCATTTCACTTTATTGCTAATGTCATTGAATTCTTGTACGATCAATTACGAATTTAAACTAATTAAAAACTATTAATTACAAATTAAAACTTAAGGTAAGGGATGTATATGCCACCGTAAGATTGCAAAAACCGTTAGATTGTAATCCAACTAGCGATATTGCAAACTGTCGACAGATTGTGAACCGTTCAATGTTCCGAGTGTCAATTTTTGAAATATTCATTGTATTTACGTTTTCTTGTCTCTTTCTTGTAGGTTAGGTTAGGGTTCGACATAAATAATCAGGTAGTGCTCGCCGCTGGCCGGGCACCTAGGTTTTATCAGTATAATGCGTTAAAATGTAATCTGTCGACAGTTTACAATATCGCTAGTTAGATTACAATCCAACGGCCTTTGCAATCTTACGGTGACTTATACACGGAGTTGAACTCTAGATCAATCAGTGCTTATAGGGTTCATCTTGCTTTAACGCTAATGGGATCGAATTCTTGTACGATCAATTACGAATCAAAACTAATTAAAAACGATTAATTACGAATTAAAACTTAAGGTACATATACCTGCCTGCAGTAGACACAGAAATAGTCGCTGAAGGACGTATCGAACGGACAGACGTATGAGTACTCAACTATGGTCAGTACATTATGGTTGAGTTTTGAGCTTTCCGTTCTGCAGCCATTTTGTTTACGACGCTGAATTGGTGCTTGGAGTTCTGAAATAGAGTTATTTTATTTATTGAAGTGAAAACTTTTGAAGTGAAAACTTCTTCAGCCGCGTTGAGCACTTTTTGGTAGGAGGTAACTTGTAACTTGTGGATTCGCGTCGCCGTCATCGACATGCTCGCGTTGTTACGAAGACAAAAGGTCTTAAATATAAATATAGTTCATTTGTAATTCAACTTTAATCCCTTAGTTTTAAGGTTTATATTTTAAGTTATTTTTATTTTTTTTAATTATTTTAAATATTCGTTTTCACTTCTATCGGCAGTCCCTATGACTGCCAATGTATTGGATACAAGCAGGCGTTATTTTGCGGAAGTCCATGATAATAAAGAAACTAGAAGTTTTATTCCGGAAAATGGAGTTCTCGCGGAAATACAAAAAACTAAATCCACGCGGACGAAGTCGCGGGCATCGTCTAGTTCGCTATAATCCGGGACAATAAGTAAATCTATGTGGTACAGTGTGTATCCCGCACTTATAGCCCGCGATATTCACCACACCACATACCTACATTTTCAAAACTACCTTCAACGTAGGTTTACCTACCAACCTACGTTTCACTCCGATATACTTTTCAAAATTTTAAGTAACGGAATTGACTGCCCTAGTATTTTATCTAAAATAAAGGTTTCTGTGCCTCGAAAAAGCTCGCGTATTTCAAATTACAAACCGTTTATTATTAAGGGATGTAGAACTAACTTAGGACAAAATAATGTGTTGCTTAGAATATGTCGTGAGTACAATAACCTCTTCAAAGCTGCTAAAATTACCACGGATCCTCATTCACTCTCTTTACAGCAGTACAAAAGGATGCTGCATCATTCCATTGATGCAGTATCGTAGACTTATAATTTATCTTAGCTGATTGCTTTTTTTTTTTGTAATGTTGTTTGTATTTTTTGAGTTTTTTAAGTTTAACGCTATTTGTTAACTGGTAACCCCGCACTTGCGTGATAAGATAAATGCATGCCGGCTTGCCAGTAATTGGGTGTACACTCAAAAATGTTTTCGATGTGTTTTGTTATTTTCATGTTGTCATTGTGTATTACCTATTGGCAAACCATTAAATAAAATTAAATAAAAATAAAAGATACCGGAGCATCTTCAGGAGATGTTAACTCAACAATGCACGATTGTACTCTTTGCAATTGTGAATTCTCTAAACTTACTTAAACATGCCTATCAAAAATTCGCGGAACCGGCAGGATTTGAACCTGCGTCTCTCTGGGAATCGCGCCCTGAGCGCCTTGACCACTAGGCCACGGTTCACTTACCTACCAGTACCGAAATTTGAGATATGCATCTGTAATCCAGTCTTCTAACGCGACTGTTTATGCCATCCAGTTCCTTTTCGATACATTGCAGTATCGAAAGTACTTTCAAGACCCATATTCGATGGAACTCATTGAACGAGGAACGACATATTTTGCGTTAAACTAAATTTTATAATGTTACTACAGTGCTTCACCCACGAGGATAGTTTCTAAACTTACTTAAACATGCATATCAAAAATTCGCGGAACCGGCAGGATTTGAACCTGCGTCTCTCTGGGAATCGCGCCCTGAGCGCCTTGACCACTAGGCCACGGTTCACTTACCTACCAGTGCCGAAATTTGAGATATATATCTGTAATCCAGTCTTCTAACGCGACTGTTTATGCCAACTGTGAATTCTCTATTTGAACTCACATTTAGCCAAATAAAAGCATTTGTATTTATTTGTATTTAAAGGACCATCTTCTAAACAGATTTTGATGAAATTAGGTATAGTGATAGGTTGCACCCCAGGGGAAGGACCTAGGCTACTTTTTATCCCGGAAAATTAAAAAATTCCCACGGGAAAAAAATATATTGAATTCACGCTGTCAAAGTCGCGGGGATCATCTAGTACTTACTGTACTCTTGGAAGTCCCCAATGATCTCATCTCTGTTGAGATGTGACACATCGACAGCATCCGTTGAATCCGTTTCCTTCGTTTTACTTTTCTTGTTTCTTTTTAATTTTTGCCGGAGGGATTTTCTCTTTGGTTTCTTTGCTTCGAGCAATTCATCGTTTTCTATGTCTAAAAAAATCAGTGAAATTATAAGTAATATTTTTAACACATTCAGAACATATTGAACAAATAATTAATATTATATTTAGGATATTAAAGTCGTTGTGAGGCAAAATATTTATCTATACTTCTATAAGTACTAATTGTACTTCAAATTATAAATGCGAAAGTTCGGATGGATGGATGGGTGTTTGTTTCTCAATCACGCCAGAACGGCTGAACGGATTTGATTGTTTGCCATAGAGATAGATAAAAATCTGGAATAACACTACTTTTTATTCCGGAAAATTAAAGAGCTTCCGCGGAAACCAAAAGCCTCAATCCACGCGGACAAAGTCGCAGGGCATCAGCTAGTATCTTCACACAGAAACAAAAAGGGGGGACAATATCAATGTGATCCCATAATCGGTTTCTAGACGGCATCGTACCGGAACGCTAAATTGCTTGGCAGCACATCTTTAACGGTAGGGTGTGATAACTAGCCACAGCCGAAGCCTACCGGAATACACGTCCCGCCAAACGATTTAGCGTTACGGTAGTCGGTACGATGCCGTTTAGAAACCGATTATGGATATGAGCTCAATATAACCGTCGTACACCTAACAGGTTAGTCTGAATGAATAATGTTCCAGCAACTACTTAATCTACGTGATATTATAGATCTAATAATAATTTAAATTGTTATGTGAGAT
This sequence comes from Erebia epiphron, assembly GCA_963932025.1. NCBI lineage: Eukaryota > Metazoa > Arthropoda > Insecta > Lepidoptera > Nymphalidae > Erebia > Erebia epiphron. The sequence continues at coordinate 12,156,722 of OZ009951.1, read as the reverse complement.
GGTTATATTAAAAAAAAAAAGACCCGGCTGAGTTTGTCGTGGGCTCTTCCCAGACCAGGCACGTTTTAAAACCTCACAGCTTAACCTCAAAACTCGCATTGAAGCAGTGTGGTGGGTCTAAGCTCTAAATTCTAATTCCCTCTCTCCTAAGAGAGTGGAGGCTTGTGCCTGGACTGTAGTGGTGGTGGTGGATATTCAAACTAACCATTGTCGATGTGGTCAGCCGCATCACAGTATTCATGGCATTCCACCTCCGTGCTTGTATTGACCAGTTCCTCTTTCACGTGGGGTTCAGCTTTCACCTCATCGCTCCCTCCCTCTGCAATGGCGATAGCATCGTTAGAAGGTACTAAATATTATATACCATACTTAATATTAAAAATGCGAAAGTGTGCCTGTCTGTTTGTCTGCTACGCTGTCATGGCCCAACCGTTCAACCGATTTTGATGAAATGTGGTACAGGGATAGGTTGTATCCCGGGGAAGCACATAGGCTACGTTTTATGACGGAAAAATCAAGCAGTTCCCGCGCGAATCAAAAACTTATTACTCTAGCTAGCTGATGCCCGCGAATTCGTCCGCGTGAATTGAGGTTTTTTGGATTGAGTAACAATCATCCATCCATCCAGACGCCCCGGCAGACGTTGTTCTGCCCTGAACCTAGAACCCGATTGCAGCGTCCCTTACCGGGTCCAATTATGAATACCAGCCCTGGATCCACTCAAACACACACAAAAAATTCCATCTAAATCGGTCCAGCCGTTCTCGAGTTTTAGCGAGACAAACAAAGAGCAATTGATTTTTAAATATATAGAGATTATAATAATAAAGATCTAGCTATATTTTTCCTGCTCACGTATTATAACTTGTTAGATGTACTAAAATAAATTAAAATGAAGTACCCGCTCCGTGCATCCGAGTGAGCAGCCTCTCCTCGCAACACAGCACCTGTTTCCGGAAGCTGAGTGCCTCGCGCAGGCGGCACACGCACGTGGCGCAGACCAGCCGCCCCGCCGCCTCGCCGTCCAAGTGTGACAACTTAACACAAGTTAAATAGCAATTAGCATTACCGGTAAGAAAGCCACAATCATACCTTACACCGAGAGTTGTTCAAAACTGCTATAATAGTAGGGGAGCCCAAGAGGGGATTTTTGGATTTACTCCAGCGCGGCAGATTAATATAAAGGGGGATACCTTGTACCCGGTTAAGTACCTCCACCAAATATGAGCCCCATATATAAGGCCGCCCGTGAAGGATACAGGATCAGATTAGTAAAAAAAAATGACCATCAGAAATTCTCGAGCGCGATTAAGGTAGGGTGAGTTAATTACATCCTAAAAAGTGTATATTCCACTAATCTGACAATTTGAGAGTGACGTAAAGAAAGGGGAGGGCAGCAAAGTTGTAAAAAAAAACGCCATCTCGACATTCTCGAGCGTAGCTAAATTTTTTTTTATTTTGAAGGAAATAATTCAAGAATAACGAAAAATATATTATCTGACGATTTCCGCAAGCCGAAATAACAAAAATTCGTCGATAAAGTTAAATGCGTGCAGCTGCGTGATGCAATTTGGCTTCTCCGCGTTATATTTCGTTCTCCTCAAACTTAGATTTCCTGTGAATTTGAACCGATTCGGACCGATAGATTTTGAGAAATTTTTAAAAATCTCAAAAAAAATAAGATTTTTTTTTTGAAAGTGGTTTTTTTGGAATAACTTTTAAACGGCTTTATCGATCAACTTCAAAAACTAATCCGCCCTTGAGCTTGAAAAACCACGTCGATCGCCACCAAGCTGGTCAAAATCGGTTGATTCGTTCGAGAGATATCGTGAATGAAAGAAACCCGAAAAAGTGCTTTTTCGAGATTACTCCAAAATTTTTGGTTCGATCAATTAAAACTTGAAAATTACAAGGATTATAAAACTGCGTCGAATGCCGCCAACCGCGTGAAAATTGGTTGATCCATTCAAAAGTTATTGCGGTTTGAAAATTCCAAAAATAGTGTTCTATGAAACTTCTATCAGACTTTTGAGCTGGGAGAGCTCAAATGCACAGAAATATTATTTCTTTGAACTCAGCGAGCTCAAAATATCACATAAATTATATTTTTGTTTAAATGTCATAAGTACAATTTTAAGCGCCCAGGAATGGAATTAGCGGGAAGTTGCAGGGATGGCCTTTAGGGTGAACCGTTTTTCTAATATATTTTTTTGTCAGATCAGGCGAACCCCTCTAGATAATCGTCAGATTATGAGACAGTACGTTTAGAACATAAAGATGAACCATATATATCTTAATCTGACGCGCTTGAGTATTTCAAAATGGCGATTTTTTTTGCACATTATGAAAATGGCCGCGAGTTTGCGTCCCATCGAAATCGTCAAATTAGTGAATGAGAGCTTTTTTTTTGGTGCACTTATCACTCTCTTAGAACACACACATACAACCACCCGCATCATGCAAACGATCAGATTAACATACGTACACTATTAAAAATACGTAGGGCATTGATGCTATCAATATCTGACGCGCTCGAGGATGCAACAGTTTTTTTTTACATATTTAAAAATCTATAGCCGCTTCCCCCACCGATGAAAAGGTGACGCTCGAGTAAATCCCCATTTAGCCTCGTGGGCTCCCCTACTATAAAACAATAGCACGCTACAGGCTATAGACTATAAATTTTTAGCATGCTTTTTAAGATGCAATGCTATAGCACATAATATGAAAGCATATGACGTACGCTCACAGCAGCGCGTTACGCGCGAGACTAACGGTCGGCCGGCGCCAGTGTTGGAATCGGGCTCCCATAAAATTATTGTCTATGGAAATTAAAATTATACTATTTACCAAAAATTATACTACGTTTTGTTTTTGTGTTGACTACGTTTGCTGTGGCGGGAAATTTAAACTTTGAACGGTTTTATCGGTATAAAATCGGTTTTAAAACTTCCGCTCAGTTTGAAACAATTTTTTTTCTGAATTGATTAATTTCAGCTCGCGCTATATGAAATTTGTTGCTATACATTCATTTCAGTCCTACTCAAGCAGAAAATAATATATCCATCCCTTTCCCACAAAATGACCTAAGCAGCAAAACATTGCAAGGATTCCCCGTGCATAATGCTTCTCGGTTTTTTTAATATAGAGTTTTACGGCTCTGGGTTCTTGCCCTTCTAACCCTGTCATTACTTCTCGTTTTCATTTGATGTAGCCATTCGGAAAAAAGTCCGTGCATTAGGGGTAAATGTTAAATAAATAATTGGGTATTAAAATTATGGCATTTTCGCGTACAATCCAAGCATTACGATACTATTGCCTGGTGGGAGGCTTCGGCCGTGGCTAGTTACCACCCTACCGGCAAAAGACGTACCGCCAAGCGATTTAGCGTTCCGGTACGATGCCGTGTAGAAACCGATAAGGGGTATGGGTTTAATATAACTGCCTTACCCCTAACAGGTTAGCCCGCTACCATCTTAGACTGCATCATCACTTACCATCAGGTGAGATCGCAGTCAAGGGCTAACTTGTAGTGGATTAAAAAAAAAAAAAAAAAACTATATACTACGCAACATAAAATTATGGTACAAATAGTATAATTATACTACGGAATCCAACCCTGGCCAGCGCGCTACCGGCAGGCGGGCGCCGCTAAGCGCGCTACTAGTACTACGAAACCAACTACGAAGCACCGCGCGCGCACGCGCGTCATAACACCGTAGCAACATAAAGGCTCCTCGGTAAGCATGCTGTCCGTGCTATGGAAAGAAAGCATGCTATGCTTTGCCCCACGTGCTTTATTAACCACCTCTACTTACAACTAACTAAGTCAAGGGTCACTAAATTCACCAGTTTATTAAGTTTGTGTCCAAATAAAATTTCTAACTGAAGTGCCTAGCTTCGCTCAGGGAGTTGATATAAAATTGTGTGGTAATTGGAATAAAAGGAAAAACTTTAAAGATAAAATCAAATATCAAATCAAATATCAAATAATCAAATAAATATTATAAATGCGAAAGTTTGGATGGATGGATGTTTGTTACTCAATCACGCCCCAACGGCTGAACGGATCTGGATGAAACGACATGGTCAAAAATTGTATGGAAGTCTGACCCAGAATGTCCAGAGACGAAATCTATGTCATTAAATAGTACAGGTCTTATATTTAAAGAATAAGAAAGTTACATACAGCTTAGCAGCCGTGGATTAAAATTATGAAGGTTATAAAGAATTGATTATGTTGCTCAGTTTTTGTCGTGGTAATATACTTTACTCAAGAAACTTATAATTGAGTGATGTTTTAATTTTGTATATTAATCTCAGATAATATAAAATCCTAAGATTAAGCTTTAAAAACCGGTTGGGCAGCTTTTATTGGTTTAAAAAAATATATTTTATATGAGACTTTTCACGACCGAGACCTAGATGGCGCTGTACGAGTTATGTAGCAGTATTGAGTAATCGGTACCCAGTTGTAGATGTCAAATTATGGATGTCGCTGTTTGGCATTAAGTCCCGCTATTTTTTCAACTAGCTTTACAGCTCTGGGTTCTAGCCCTTTTGAAACTGAGAATTAATGCCATAACGTAGTGCTGTCAGTACTCAAGTACTAATTGATTGGTCATTTGTTTTTATTTTTATGTTAGCTAAAAATCAAAATGAGTGAGCATTATTTGAATGAACATTAAAACCGCTATTATAATGCTTAATTTTATCTATCATCGTTTATAATAGATAATATAGACTAGCAACATTAAATTGCATTAAAGGCATAGGATATTCCTACATCCTTGGGCATAAGTTTAATCATAGACAGTAGAATATGTCTAATTGACGTCTGACGTTAATTCGACGTAAGACAAAGATCACGTGATTTTTAACATTAAAAATCAATTGAAAGTCTCCTTTCTTCAATATTTTTTCAGCGACTGCTATGAAATATAATTATATATTTAAAATTCATTGTTTATTTTAATTAAATTATTTGATGTGCTCGTATGTTTGGACAGCCTGGGTCAAAAATCGACCATCTCCTTTGGCACAGATATAGATTATAGTCTGGAATAGCACATAGGCTACTTTTTATCCCGGAAAATTAAAGAGTTCCCGCGGGAACCAAAAACCTCAATCCACGCGCACGAAGTCGCGAGCATCAGCTAGTTTTTTAAAAATTGAAAACCATGATCAGTTGGAATATGTTTTCCTAGCCGAATCTCTATTGAAATTGATTTAGACATCAAAGCCGATTATGCAGGAGATAGTGCACAAACCCAGATGCACTCTCAACTCCCTCCCGGTCCTATTCCATGGGATAGCTATCGAACTAAATCAGAGTGAGATCTAACGCAGCCAATCAAACATGCCTGTAAAACACTTACAACTCGCCAAACCGGGCTGCTACCTAACTATTAAAGAGTTAAATATACACTTCGTTCTAAGTTTGAGAACCTTTTTAGGCCAGCCCTGGACTCGAACACAGCTAAATAGCCACTATACAAAAGAAGTTAAACGTCCTAGATGAGAATCAACCAGTTGAGCAAGCAGGTTTTAGGAAAAATTTCAGCACTATAGACCATATTCACACACTCAAACATCTAGTGGAGAAGTACAATGAATTCCAAAAACCATTATACATGGCGTTCATAGATTATTCCAAGGCATTTGACAGTTTATATCACAAACACATATGGTGGAGCTTAAAGGAACAAGGAATCAATGAGGTCTACATCAACATCATCCGAAGTATTTACCAAAAAAGCAAGGCAAGCATAAAGTTGGAATCTACGGGTAAATCATTCCCCATAGAGAGAGGAGTAAGACAGGGGGACCCCTTATCACCTAAACTTTTTGCAGCTGTACTCGAGACAGTCTTCAGAAAAATGGATTGGAGAGAGTATGGTCTTAATATAAATGGCAAACGTCTCAACAACCTTAGGTTTGCAGATGATTTAGTTTTGCTAGAAGACCCCAAAAAAGAAATTATGGTCCAAAATTTAAGGGAAGAGAGTAGACTTGTGGGACTGGAGATGAATGCTAACAAAACAAAAAAACCGGGCAAGTGCGAGTCGGACTCGCGCACGAAGGGTTCCGTACCATTATTAATAAATAATTACCTTTGTTAATGAACCGCAAGACTAACTTTGTTTGTAGAGGTTTATTGTTAATATCAAAAAAACTATGCTAGTTAGAGCATTGGCTATAGTTTTCCTGTAAAGTATACGTAAATTCCTATTGACCATAATTATTTCAAATTTTTCGATTGGTAAACTCCGGAGATAAGGGGGGGGGAACGGTATTTTTTTAGACATTTTCCCCGATAAATCAAAAACTATCATAACTAAAAATAATTAAAAATCTGTTTTAGAATGTACAAAGTAAACCCTTTCATATGATACCCCACACAGTACAGTTATCTCACTTTTAAATTTCAACCCTCAGATTTTCCCCCCTTTTTAAATAAGAACAAAAATAATTTCCAATTTTTTTTAATTCCAGTGTCTTTGGGCCACTAATATACACAACTATTCCAAATTTCCAATTTTACCATTTTGGTACGGAACCCTAATGATGACCAACTCAGTAAAGGTGGACATAAGAATAGATGGCATCAATTTTGAATTTGTTGACGAATATGTGTACTTGGGCCAGATTATATCTCCCAGAGACCAAATGACCAAAGAAATAGACAAGAGAATAGCATATGGATGGGGGAAATATTGGTCTCTGAGAGAAATAATGAAAAGTAAAGAGTTGGGCATACAAATAAAGAAAAAGACTTTTGACACATGCATTCTCCCATACATAACATATGGATGTGAGACCTGGTCACTAACTTCACATCACAGAGATAAGCTAGCGAAATGCCAACACGCAATGGAGAGAAGTATGCTGGGTGTGAGGTTAAAGGACAAAGTTCTGAACTGTGTTATAAGATCAAGAACCAGGGTCACAGACATATTGAAACATATTGACCAGCAGAAATGGAGATGGACTGGCCACATGCTGAGAGGGAAAGAAGAGAAGTGGAGCAAGCTAGTGACACACTGGTACCCCAGAGATAGCAAAAGGAGAAAGGGTCGCCAAGCTAGACGCTAGGCGGACAACCTCCAACTAACTCTGGGGCCACACTGGACGAGAGTGGCGCTAGACGAGAGAGTTGGAGGAGGCCTATAATCATAATCATAATCATAATCATAATCATAATATTTATTTGCTGATTGTAGGTTACATGAGAAGTTCTTACAATAAAGTTATAGTACCCAGCCACAATCTACCAATCATATGGTGTGCAAATTAATCGTACAATACATTATTATTTTTGAGTACTTTATAAATTTAATACAATAATTTATCTATACATTCAATAAAATATTATAAAAATTAAAAATGTCAGCTATAAAATATATTAGAATTAGAATTACAATTTATTTATTACATTATACACAATATTAGATGCTAATTATTATTATTGCAATTAAAATTAACATCAATTATTGAATTATTGTCAGCTATATAATATTATTTTATTTAATTACGATTAAATTATTATTTGAACACAACAAATATTAGTGTAAAACCCAAATACATTTTATCCGGCATATTTCCATTCAGTAAAATTAAAAAAATCGTTAACAGAGTAAAAACAATGAAATAATAGCCACTCATGCAGGGCATGTTTAAATTTAGGCAGGGTCCTTTCTTTGATCGTCTTAGGGAGTTTATTGTATATTTGGATCGCCATACAAAATGCATTTTTTTTTATACAGAGTTAGTTTTATTCTAGGTACAAGTAACCTGTCTTTATGCCTTGTAGCTCTTTGTAGTGCCTGGCCGTGAGTTTCAAAATATTCGGGGTGCTTTTTGACAAAGATGCATATTTCCTTAATGTAGATACAGGGTAATGGTAATATCTTAAGTGCTTTGAACATGGGCTTACAACTATCTAGGAAATGTGCCTTACATATAACGCGTATGCATTTCTTTTGGACTTTAAATATTCTATCTGCATCTACTGAGTTTCCCCAAATAATTATACCGTAACTGAGTACAGACGACACGTATCCATAATATGCGCATAGCACTGCTTCTTTACTCGATACTTGCATAAGTCTTTTTAATGCAAATACTAACTTTTCTAATCTATTGCATAGGCCATCAATGTGGTTTTTCCAATTGCAGTGTGAGTCTAATGTAATACCTAAGAATTTAATCGTGTTGACTTCCTCAAGTATAGCATTATTATATTCAATTTTTATAGGTATTTCTCTAGATTGTAAAGTTTTGAAGGCAATAAATTTTGTTTTCTCAATATTAATTTGTAAGTTATTATTTTCCAACCAATGCACGATTTCAGTAAAAGTATGATTTACATCCGATTCAAATAATTTTATATCTTTGCATTTAATAATTAAGGAAGTGTCATCGGCAAACAATAAACAATTATGTTCAGTAACGTTAGGAAGATCATTAATGTATAATAAAAATAAAATAGGTCCCAAAATACTGCCTTGTGGTACGCCAGAACGGTTCGTTATAAAAGAAGATTGTACTAGCTTTTCACCGTTTATTATTTTAGTAATTTTTGTACATTGGATTCGATTACTCAAATAGCTTAGAAACCAGTCATAAGCGACTCCTCGTATTCCATACTTATCTAATTTATTAAGCAATATATTGTGACTAACAAAGTCGAATGCCTTACTCATGTCGAGGAAAAAAGTAATAACTGGTATTTTGTCATTGAGACTTTCAGTGATTAATTTTATCAGATTAAAACACGCCTTTGTTGTGGAGCTATTTTTTTGAAATCCAAACTGCTCTTTTTTTAAAACTTTTGAATTTGTAATGAAGTTAATAAGTCTTGCGTACATAGCTTTTTCGAAAATCTTTGAAAAGATAGTAATTAGAGCAATTGGTCTATAATTACTCATTTCAGATTTGTCACCCTTCTTGTACAATGGATTAATCACAGTCTCTTTTAACTTGTTTGGGAAACTACCCTGTTCAAATGAATTATTAATGAGATAACTTAAAGGTACGCTTAGTTTGTGAGCTGTTTCCTTGATAATGTCAGTTCTGATGCCATCAGTTCCTACTGCGTAGCTATTACGTAAAGATTTTATAATTTTTAAAATTTCTTGTGGGTCGGTTGGTGTAAGAAATAAACTTTTACTATTAAATTCCATTTTGTCTTTTATGGCATTAAGAGTTTTCGCTTGTGGTTTGTTGGTTAATTGTATATAATAATTATTGAAAGATTCTGCAATTTCTTGAATTTTGTGACGAGAGTATTGTCTTTTTTTATAATATCTATATTCATTTTGGGAGGCAAATTTCCTATACTGTTCTGAATAATTGACCATGTTGCCTTACATTTATTGTGATGATTAGTTACATAGGCTGTATTTTGAATTTTTTGAGACGTATTTATACATTTTTTTAATAATTTGTTATAATTATAATATTTATATTTATTTCTTTTTTTATTGCATGCAGTTTTTATATAATTTAAATATAGTCTTCTTTTCATTATACTTGATTTTTTTATTCCCTTCGTTAGCCATTGTATAGTACTATTTTTTAATTCATATCTTCTTTTGACTAGCGGAAAACAAAGATTGTAAAACAATTTGACTTCTTCCAAAAAATAGCTAAATGCTTTATTTATGTCTAATATTTCATATACTTCTGAAAATGATAGCGCTGTTATACATTCTTTAAATTTCCGCCTATTTTCTTTACTATACATTCTTTTATATTCGTACCAATATGTGAAAGCCCTTTGTGTATTTGTGTTAAATGATAAAGTCTGCGCTGTCTCATGATCCGATAATCCAAGTACGTGAACTGCACTATCAACCGACTTAATATTACTGGCAAATAAGTCTAGACAGGCATTGCGCCTAGTAGGGACATTTATGTGAATATTCATATTATGATTGCTAAGTATGCCTTTGAGCTCTTGAGTGTGCTTATTATCGTTTAACAATACATTTATGTTCCAGTCACCACAAATCACTACTTTAGATTTTGGTTTGCGTGTTAAGATATCTAATATTGCATTTAGTTTATTTAGAAAAATTTGAATGTTTTCGTTCTTTGGAACTCTGTATACACAACAAACAACAAGATCATATTTAGGGATCTCAATCGCGCAACATTCAAATTCATACTTCTTGGCCAACTTATTTATAGAAGTAACTTTTTTATAGTCTAAGTCTGATTTATGCCAACAGGCACTCCGTTTTAAGGGACATTTTATAACAAAAAAAAAGTAACAGTGTTCTAAAATGGAATAAAGGCTTTATTATTGTTATTATACAAAAGAAGATTAAATTATGTCATACCTAACCTAATCAATCACCAAAGTGTCTTAAAGATGTAATAACTATTAAAAATCTAAAACATAAGCTAAAAAACTACTATCTACAAACTACATTATCAAAATATTCTTAATAATACATAATTAAACAAGTGTCATCCTTATCTTATACTTATACCTATATACTATTTGTGTATTATTTAATATACACAAAATAAAAATGATTCCGAACAATTAAAAACCAACTTACCTTAGACGTTAAATACACGCCCTGTATCAAGAGCGAACAATTGTCATGTTGCATTAGTACACAATAATATATTGTATTTTATTTCTACCCACTTTTAACTTTTAGAATAATTGTATCAAGTAGGTAGTTGTGTATGTATGCTATGTATGTATGTACTTGTGTAATTAGATTGTTGGTTATAGTTGTAGTGTAGTATTAGGACGTTATAATTTATATAGTCGTTTAGTGTGTTAATTAGAAACAAATTATACATACCAATAAGCCGAAACAGTCCATGAACATATCGGAATATACTTCTTTTTGGCCATTAAACTCGTATTCTACATTCAATATACGACACTTTTTGATTGCGCCACAACATCTGCATAGTCCGGGGTCAAATATCGGGCCTTTGCGTGTATTTACACTCATTTTAATGATCTTTTTGTACTTTTATTTACCTATTTTTGCTACAATGTTGATTGTTTTGTTGTTGTTCATGATTTCGTTTATTTTGTTCTTTGAATTTGTACGGCCCTGGATACAATAATGCGTTTTTTTTGTTTTTGCCCATTATATATGATCAGAGACAAGTAACAAAGCATATACAGTGCCACAAGTATAAGTTGGCGGTGGCGTTTTTAGGAACTAAATCGACCCTCTTGAAAATTCATTTTGACACTTGAAAGTTCATGTTGACCTTGTTGCATAGATTTAGCATTAATCATGCCAAAAGTGATAAAAAGTAGTGCTAGAGAAATAGTCTAAAAGTGCATTAGTTTTGTGCTCAAGAATGTGAGAGAAATAAAGTAATTATACTACTAAAATCCATCGGCAGCAATGACTGGTAAGTGTTGTCAGCTTCATGTAAAAATTTACCTTACCTAATTTAGTAATTTAACCATCAGGCACCAGGTCAGATACTGGTAAAACGCTAGCCTAGTTAATAATAACTATATTTCTTTTAGTAAATAATAACTAAAACAATTATTATAATATACTGTAACGTGTACCCATTGATGTAAATGACAGATATGGCCGTGCGAACAAAAATTTGTCACGGTTTATCCACCAAATAAATCAGCGCCATCTCTTAAATACTCAGGAACTAGCACGGAACCAGTGTTTCCACTTACGACTTTGGTTTTACCCTAGAATAAGCCTTAAATTACCGTAAAGAAATTCAAAATAGCCTAATTCATTGCACCTAATTTTCAATATTTAAAGAACATCATCATTTCGAGTTTTGAATATCGTTTCACGGTTATAAACCAAATTTCTTTAATTTCAAACTCGAGTTTTATGATGGAGATGTTCTCGTTTTCAATATTCTCATACGATTAATGAATAACTAAGTAATTAGCAGAAAAATAATCTATTATTCCGATATACAGAATGAAAAACTTTTTCATTCTGCTCTTTTCTACAATCTAAAAACAATTAAATTGGGTGGGTATAAAAAACAGGGCTATCACTTGAAGTTCGATTTTACCCCAAATTTTCTAAATCTCTGACATCTTGAAGCAACGCTTAAAGCCCTACATAATATTAATAGTTTCACCCGAAAATAGTGCAAAATATCTAAAAGTGGAAACACTGCATGGACCATGACACATGAATGAAATACGTGTATAATATAATATAATAATAATGAAATAATAATCAATTGTAGAAATGATAAAAATATACGTAATACATAGTTTTTGTAATATTTATCGAAAAAAGATATTCCGTCCTTTTTTTTAGTCACTTTTTTATCGGAATTAGTACAATATTTTACTATACAACTCGGCATTTTGGCAATATAAAGCAACGTCAGCTCGCGTTCGAAATCCAGACGTCACTGAGTTCGCGTTGGTGCTCCTTATACATTTTAGCACCAAGGAGTCGGTGCCATTTCGTATGTTCAATGGCCCGGTCCATACGCTAGTAATATAATAAGTCTATGCGTGTACCAATTTCATGAGTACGTTTTTAATTATTTCAGGAAAACAATGTGGGTCGATCCTAAACAGATATAATAAATCTGGAGCAAGATGTTTTCAAGCTGTAACGGCGGCTACGTGGAAGGCACATTTTGAACACGTTGAGAGGTTGGATGTATATCGCAATGACGACACCAAATTAGTAAATTTTAATGTCGCGATAGTGACAGTGACATATCATCTGATAGCAATTCTTCGAAATTTGAAGATGTAGAAGATCACTTTTGATTACACTTATTCAAAATGTGAATAATAAAAATCCATCATCAATCCTGATAAACAAAATTGTTTTATTGCATCTCCTAACATCCGTATGCTGTAGGTACTAGAAAATGATCATATACAAGTAGTAGATGTGGTATATTTATTTTAATGAGTTTGATACAATTTTTAGAAAACAAGGATGTATTTAATGTAAATATACTACATATACCTCTTGAACTATTCAAAAAATCTTTCTGCTGATCTAATTCCGAAACTTACTGATATTATGATTTATGGTACTTATACTATAGAAAAATACTGAGCAATAATTAAAACAAAATGAAAGACAACATTATCATTTAAACTAAAAATTCGCAATGATTAATTTTTTCCCAAATTTAGTGTCATGTTCTATACAATGGCAACACTCATGTTGAGCACAGTGGCGCACAGCTGTGCCAAGTTATACCTGTCGCCTGTGCTTGTCGCACTGTACTACGTAGACTTGAGAAACTTACTCTATGATAAAGGTACTATGATCATGTGTTTGCCCTTTGATATAAATCAAAGTGTTTGCCATGGTCTGTGATATATAAGGGCTGGAATCTAGAGCCGTAAATAAAATAAAAAGTAAAACCGTTGCCACCTTTATGAATTGCGGCAAAAATATGTTTAAGCTACTCCCTTCTAGATGTCGCTATAGAGCCTCAAAAACTTTAAATAAGCATATTTTTCGCTGAGTTTTCTTTTTATAATATTTAATCTAGTGTGTATAATCTTCTGAGTTTTCTTTTTATAATATTTAATCTAGTGTGTATAATCTTTTTTGTATACCAACCATAACTTTTCGACGGATTTTGAAATCCACCCATTTATTTATACTGACAGAGTAGTATAACTTGAGTCCTCATTCGTCAATGCGGAGCCACCTGCGCTATCAAGTTGTACATAATGCAGTACAAATCAAATAAGATTTGGTAATTTTGACTCAAGTTTCCGTTTACCGTGGAGACCCTGGGGCCGTGGAGTCTTAGTAGCAAAAAAATTTAACCTCATCCTGGTGTAATTTTTTGCGCAAAGTATCAGCATGGCTGTCCAGCGCGGAAACGCAGCCAGCATTCTTGCCACCATTGACTTTACCACGCGGGCATGATTTATATAGGAATTAGGTTAGCTTTAAGTTATATTATTTATTGATGTTTAAAAATAAAAAATAAAAATCAATTTATATATACCTACCAATACACTATTTCAATGATATTTGGTGGATAAAATAATTACTTAAATCAAAAACAATAATTAGTTTGAAAGTGTGTTTATTTCTAAACTGTTGGGTAAGTATTTACCCAAATAGAATGATAGTTGTATCACTGACTTAAGACATTTTGATCTGTATATTTTCGCTCAAGTACAAATTCAATATTACAACTTACAATAATTTACATAAAATATTTATACAACTTTTATTATAACTAAAAATCACCCTTGACTGCGATTTCACTTGGAATTGTAAACTAATGATGCAGTCTAAGATGGTAGCGGGCTAATTTGGTAGGAGTATCTCAGTTATATTAAACCCATACCCCTAATGACTTTGTATGGTGTATAGTACCGGATTGCTAAATCCCTTGGCAGTACATCTTTTGTAGGGCAGTAACTAGCCACGGCCGAAGCCTGCCAGACAAGACAGGGAACAATTTTAGAAATTACAAATTATCCCTAAAAAATATTTGCTTGGGCAAAAAATATTTGAAATATCGATATTTTCCCATAATATTATCGATGTATATCGTCGATATTTTTAATCGCGGTATATTGAAAATCGCAATTTTTATGAGTATCGAATTTGAATCAATACTATATATAATATATTTTTTAACGCAAATCTGATTTCGTATTTATACTTATTACTATATTACCTATTACTAGCGTTTACTTTTAAATAAGTCACAATTTTAATAAAATTAAATAATACCAATGAATAGGGTTCCGTAGCCAAATTTGGCAAAAACGGAACCCTTATAGATTCGTCATGTCTGTCTGTCTGTCCGTCCGTATGTCACAGCCACTTTTTTCCGAAACTATAAGAGCTATACAGTTGAAACTTGGTAAGTAGATGTATTCTGTAAACCGCATTAAGATTTTCTTACAAAAATAGAAAAAAAACAATAAATTTTGGGGTTCCCCATACTTAGAACTGAAACTCAAAAATTTTTTTTTCATCTAACCCATAGGTGTGGGGTATCTATGGATAGGTCTTCAAAAATGGTATTGAGGTTTGTAATATCATTTTTTTCTAAACTGAATAGTTTGCGCGAGAGACAGTTCCAAAGTGGTAAAATGTGTGTCCCCCCCCCGTAACTTCTAAAATAAGAGAATGATAAAACTAAAAAAAATATATGTTGTACAGTACCATGCAAACTACCACCGAAAATTGGTTTGAACGAGATCAAGTAAGTAGTTTTTTTTTAATACGTCATTAATCGTAAATCGCAATTTACCTTTCATTCAATCAACTCAAATATTTAAAAAAAACATTTAATTTAAAACTTACTACAGGTTTGTACGGAACCCTCGGTGCGCGAGTCCGACTCGCACTTGGCCGGTTTTTTTATCTATGAATAATCATGCTAAAAAAAAAATTACAATATTATATCCATATTTTTCACTCCATAATAATTATCAATACTGCTTAAAATATCGATATTTTTTTCACATGCCCCATTTTTTTTATATTGCCCATCCCTACCCAAAATTGCCACTGCCTGAGATCAAACCCCAGAACCACCAACAATAAAACAGCGCTAGGGAGTAATACTATTGTGGCGGTCTTCGCAGTCCGCGCATAATCCAATAGATGGCATCACTAGTAGCGCACGATGAACACGAAGAGCTCAAGTTACGATTACGAAGTTTTCACTGAATTCTTTATATATACGACCACCAAAGATGAACGGGACCAGTGGTCCCCGAACTCAACACCCGCTCGGAGGATGATCATCCTTTGTTACGGTCGAGCCATATCACTTCCTCCCATCCCATACACAATTGATAGCTGTCCTCCATATTGAGTGTGGGGTGCTGCCGTTTCACATAGTTCTTCAAGCACACATTCTGACTGTACGAGGCAGAGCACAGACCACATTTGTATTTTTTCTCCACACTGTGCGACTGCATGTGAACTTTGAACTTTTTGCAAAAAAAACGATATATCGATATTTTTCACTCGATAATTATCGTTTCCCTTCCCTACCCCAAATTTGCCTCTGCCTGAAACGCTTTTAACTCTTGGCAAAAAAAACGATTTTTTTTTTTTTCACTCGATAATTATCGTTTCACTTACCCACCCCCACCCCATATTGCCACTGCCTGAGATCAAACGCGGGACCACCCACAATAAGACCACAGCACTAGGGAAGGTAACACTATTGATAGCTGTCCTCCATATTGAGTGTGGGGTGCTGCCGTTTCACATGGTTCTTCAAGCACACATTCTGACTGTACGAGGCAGAGCACAGACCACATTTGTATTTTTTCTCAGCATTGTGCGACTGCATGTGAACCTTCAACGCTTTCAACCTTAAAAATAAAATAAAATGAAAATAGTTTATTTTTCTCCAACATGATTCTCATGGCTGAATAGGCCTTGCCTTCACAAGAACAACCAACATGATTACTTTTCTTTGTACTCACATAGTGTTAGGTTATTATATAAAAAGTTAATTAAGTAAACTAATGTGAGCGATAGCTGTGACATTATGATAGTAATGATGTGTGTGTAATTTATGTGCTAGCGTCATGTGAAGTGCATGTGTGTGTGTGTGTGTGTGTAGTGTATGAGTTTGTGTATTGTGTGATCGCGAGTGTGTGTATAATAATTGTGGTGTGATTATGTGTGTTAGATAAGCCGGCCAATCTCCAGAGAGATTATCCATCTGGCTAATCTCTCTGGAGATTGGCCAGCTTGAATTGTATTATTATAATCTTAAATTATTAAGGCAGGTAGGTATATCAACCTTGGATAGCTCTTCGCACAGTGCTCACAGCGGAAGTTCCTCTCACCGGTGTGAATTGTCATATGCTCCTTTAGCTGGCCCGGGAGATAGAACCTGGAATTAAATTTTGATGGTTACTTCAAATAGAAATATTGAATTAATAAAAAAGCCATGCTAATTTGTATGTTTCAGTTAGATCGCCTCTTTCTCGCCTACTTTTGAGGGAACTAAGTCCAAGTTTTGAAACTCTTTTAAATTTACATAGCCCTGTCATACAAATAATGTGGACCTATTTTACTAACGCCATCTAGTCTGAAAAGCGGGACAGCGCTATGGCGGGGAAAAGGACAGGCTTATACAGGTGAGGGGCATGCCCTACAAGTCGTTTTTCTATGAAAGGGCCCATCTAGTACCTACATATATATACAATCTAACGCTTTTTATCTCGATAGATTGTAAACTGTCGACAAATTGTGAACCGTTCAATGTTCTGAGTGTCAATTTTTGAAATATTCATTGTATGTTTTCTTGTCTCATTCTTGTAGGTTAGGTTAGGATTCGACATAAATAATCTTAAAATTAGGTTCTATCGGGGTAATATACTTAACAGATTACAATCTACCGAAAAATAATGCATTAAATTGTAATTTTTCGACAGTTTATTTATCTCGCGAGATATATTATAATCTATCGGTTTTTACAATTTTACGGTGACATATCGATGCAAAATAAACTTTACCTCCTATCGCACACATGGCACAGGTGTTTGAATATCTTCAGATGCGCGCTCCGGTTGTGCTCCCTCAGCTGTTTGCGGCTTTGGTACACTTTGTCGCAGTCTTTACATTTGAATATAAAATCCTCGTTGTGCACCTGGAAATAATTCATTTCGTTTGTTTAATTTTTGAAGTGAAAACTTCTTAAGCCGCGTTGAGAACTTTTTGGTAGGGTATAAACTTGTGGATTCGCGTCACCGTCACCGTACATGCTCGTGTAGTTACGAAGACAAAAGGTCTTAAATATCACACATTCGTGATTAAACTTTAATGGCGTAGTTTTAAGGTTTATATTTTTTATTTTAATACAATAATAAAAATAAAATAAAAAAATATTTAAAAATAATCTTAAAAAAATTGGCAGTCATAGGAACTACTGACGAATATTAAAAAAAAAAAACATATTTAAATATTTTTTCCTAAATAAAATACTAGATTATTATAGTAGAGTTTTTATCGGCTAAATCTACGAATTCGTTGTTATTTCAGTGGTAAAATTATTTAATCTTTCCAAGTTATGGAACAATAAACATGAGTAGGTAACAATGGCGGATTCATATTTTTTGACGTTTTCCAAAGAAAAACACGTTATTTTGACAGTGACTGTCAGAAATGTCATTTTATACATTTCGCGCCTACTGCCTTCTCTATGGCTGAAGGTTGCCATCTTGGAAACGTATCGAAAACTTGAAATACATGTTTAATTTTTTTCTCGTTATTTACTTTACTGTTCTAAATTATCATATTTTTAATACAATTTATGTATATTCCTCTATTCATGGTAGAGTGTACAAGAGTAGGCCTAAAATGAACCTTATGATGACCGAATGATACAAGTATTTAGTGGCAGATTCACTCGACTATACAAAATCATTTTTAAAGTCAACTAGAATATAAGATTTACCTCAATCATATGCTTGTGCCTCAGCGCGTTAGAGAAGAATGATTCGTCGCATTGCGTGCAAAGGAACACGTCCTCCTTTGTATGGAAGCGCGCTATATGTATGGTCATGTTGTATTTGCATTTGAATGTTTTACCGCATTGGGGGCACGTGTAGATACCTTGAATGAAATTAATTAGAGGTTTAGGCATATTTATCGTCACATGTACAAGTATTTGGTTGTAAAATGTCACACATACTTGCTATCACGAGTATTTACTACCTACATATTTATGTAAACTAAATCAAAATCTCGTACATGCTCCGTAATGTCTTCATTATTTAAAAAAATAAAACAATTTGTACATTGGCTATTTTCGGACAGCTAATACTCTTGAATAGGAAATCATATTTCATATTTTGACGACCTCCCTGGCGCAGTGTTGAGCGCTGTTGGCTTAACGTGCGGAGGTCACAGGTTCGATCCCCGGCAGTGTCAATTTGGGAATTTATCAAATAAATATTATAAATGCGAAAGTTTGGATGGATGTATTGATGTATGGATGTTTGTTACTCAATCACGCCCGAACAGCTGAATGGATCTGGATGAAATTTGGCACAGAGATAGATTATATAGTCTGGAATAACACATAGGCAACTTTTTATCCCGGAACATTTAAGAGTTCTCGCGGGAACCAAGAAACCTCAATCCACGCGGACAAAGTCGCGGGCATCAGCTAGTCCATACTAAATATACATGCGAAAGTGTGTCTGTTACGCTTTCACGGACCATGTTTTGAACCAATTTTGATAAAATTTGGTATCGAGTTACATCCCGGGGAAGGACATAGGCTACTTTTTATCACGGAAAATTCAAGAGTTCCCGCGGGAATAAAAAAAAATACCTGTTCAACCGATTTTGATAAAATTTGGTTCAGGATTTTCTCGGAAAATTCATTCAAGAGATTATGACATTACCTTCCGAAGGTTTGTGGCTTTTCAGATGAGCTTTCAGGCATCGGTCCTCAAAGTAATGCGTCCCACATATGTGGCATACACACGTGCCAAAGTGCTCTGCCATGTGCAGCCGCAGCGGATGGAACGTTGTAAACACGTCATTACACTCCATACATTTTATATTCTCATTTGTCAAACGGTACTTTAATATAATTATATCGTCTTCGGACGTTGCTGTGTAATACTTCTTTTCGTGCACTTGTGTTATGTGATTTTGGAATGTTTTCAAGTCTGTGATATGTTCATCGCACAATCGACAGTCGATCCTGTGGCATAGAACGGAATGATTACTATTTGTGATGTGCCGGACCGTTAAAAAATGTATATCCGTGGATACGGAACCGAATACGGATATTTGGTGTCAATATCCGCGGATACGGATACGGATTTTAACTTTCTTACTCAATTAGTGTATATGCGCGTGATCTTGAAACTCACTACGATGTTTTTAAGAAATAAAAAATAATTCTCGAGTATCACCTGTATTTCCTGACGCCGTGAGCTCATGAGAGCGAGGGAGCGTAGCGCTCGAGCACAATAGTTACCTGTACAAGTCTATCTGACACTTGTTGTTCCTCCATCAGAAGTTCTCGAGGATCCCCTTGTATTTCCTGACATCGTGAGCCCGTGAGAGCGAGGGAACGTAGTGCTCGAGCACAGTAGTTACCAGTACAAGTATATCTGACACTTGTTGTTCCTCCGCCGGAAGTTCTCGAGGATCCCCTTGTATTTCCTGACGCCGTGAGCTCATGAGAGCGAGGGAACGTAGCGCTCGAGCACAGTAGTTACCTGTACAAGTCCATCGGACACTTGTTGTTCCTCCGCCGGAAGTTCTCGAGGATCCCCTTGTATTTCCTGACGTCGTGAGCCCGTGAGAGCGAGGGAACGTAGCTCTCGAGCACAGTAGTTACCTGTACAAGTCTATCTGACACTTGTTGTTTCTCCGCCGGAAGTTCTCGAGGATCCCCTTGTATTTCCTGACGTCGTGAGTCATCGTGTGTTCCCTCAACTTGTCGGGGTCAACGAACTTCTGTCGGCAGTATATACACAGGTAGTTATTGAAGAACGCGTTGAATGGACAAGCATACGAATTCTCCACTATGGTGACCGCGTTTAGGAGTGATTTGTCCTTTTCGCTGTTAGATTTGAGTATTAAGTCTGAAACAAGCGGTAAGTATTGGAAGCAGGCATTACTTTGCAGAAGTCCATGATAATTAAATAACTGCAAGTTTAATCATACCAATATTATAAATGCGAAAGTGTGTTTGTTTGTTGGTGTGTCCTTCAATCACGCCGCAACAGAGCAACGGACCGACGTGATTTTTGGCATGGGTATAGTTGAGGACCTGGAGAGTGACACAGGCTACTTTTTATCCCGGAAAATTAAGGAGCTCTCGCGGGAATCGACAAAACTTAAATCACGCGGGCGAAGTCGCGGGCATCAGCTAGTTCGCAATAACCACCACAATCGGTAAATCCATGTGGTACAGTGTGTATCTCACGATATAGCGAATTAAACATTCAGTTCCATTCAGTTCAGATTTTTAAAATATTTATTAGAAACTTTGTGATAACAGCGACCCTGTCACTGTATCAGTTAAGTTTATGAGACTATTGCTGAGTTGCACGAAACAATTGTATAAATTTAAGTGTTGATTAAACTAATTTAATGACAAGACTTCATACAATTCTTGCGATTAAATAAGTTTAACTGCCTCTTAAATTTTTGGATTTGTTTCGTGCAACTCAGCGTATAATTATTTCTGTCATTTATTGATGGATTTCAAATTTTTTTTCACTGATTTATTAGTTTTGATCCATATTTTAATTCCATTGCGTTAAATATGATATTAACAACATCATGTAAATTTTTCATTAAATTAGGCATTTATAACTAAAGGCCAACTCACACGTACCAGTTTCCTGAATTACATCATTAGAGATCGATCATACATGCCACACCCATATGTGGCAGAAATAGAGTACATACATTCAAAATTACGAAAAAAATATGTGATCTGCACGATGGGCAAACTACAGGCCGCAATAGGTTCGTGACTCCATCGCTCCGCCTCAAGAAACTCCGAAGGTCGTTCGTGGGAATGAGCATTCTATTCTATAACAAAATTCCACAAACTATTTTAAACTTGCCTTTACACAAGTTTAAGAAATCCATTAAAAGTATGCTTCTGAGAAAAGCTTATTATACTGTTGAAGATTGTGTAAATGATAAAAGAGCATGGATTTCACTTGCTCCAGCAATGCTAGCATGGATTTCACTTGCTCCAGCATTGCTAAGGACAGTGGTTACTCATGTAACTTTACATTGATTGTATTGTAAATTAATTTCTTCAAAAGAGCTGGAGTTTTTTTTTCGACTTTTGAAGAAGTTAATTCGACTTTTTTTTAATTTAAAGTTTAATTCGACTTTAATTTCGACTTTTGAAGAAGTTAATTCAGAGTTTCTTGCTGGTGAGCTCGGTAGGAATGGCATTCTGAACCAGTGGTAAATTCACTCGACTATTCAAAAGCAGTTGTCAAAGTCAACTTGAACTAAAAAAAAACCGGGCAAGTGCGAGTCAGACTCGCGCACGAAGGGTTCCGTACCATTATTAATAAATAATTACCTTTGTTAATGAACCGCAAGACTAACTTTGTTTGTAGAGGTTTATTGTTAATATCAAAAAAACTATGCTAGTTAGAGCATTGGCTATAGTTTTCCTGTAAAGTATACGTAAATTCCTATTGACCATAATTATTTCAAATTTTTCGATTGGTAAACTCCGGAGATAAGGGGGGGGGAACGGTATTTTTTTAGACATTTTCCCCGATAAATCAAAAACTATCATAACTATAAAAATAATTAAAAATCTGTTTTAGAATGTACAAAGTAAACCCTTTCATATGATACTCCACACAGTACAGTTATCTCACTTTTAAATTTCAACCCTCAGATTTTCCCCCCTTTTTAAATAAGAGCAAAAATAATTACCAATTTTTTTTAATTCCAGTGTCTTTGGGCCACTAATATACACAACTATTCCAAATTTCATATCGATATCTTCGGTAGTTACTGAAATAATCGAGTGTGACGGACGGACAGACGGACAGACAGACGGAGAAAGTCGCACCATAAGGGTTCCATTTTACCATATTGGTACGGAACCCTAAAAATTGTGTGTGTCAGCTCCAGGAGCACGACTGGAGTTTACTCTTTACGAACGATTATAAAATATATAGATTAGTAAATGAGGGTAAATGAACGCATTTTTTTATATTACTAAAAGCATGCTTAATACATTTATTTAATTTAAATTAATTATATAATTAATATAATTCATCAAAATACATTACATAGTCATGGAAACATAAACAGTGTTACCATGAAAACATAAAGTCAATAACGTAACGTTTGATTTTACTCCCCATAAATTTTCATACCCCAGGCTTATAATATATGAAAATCGATTCTAAACAAGGTAAACTCCAAAAAGATTTGAATTTGAATTCCCAAACCAGGGTTGCTCATGTTGCAACTAAGAGAACGTAAAATTTATCTTTTTGTGCCCAAGAGAATAATATAAATTCTTACCTAGCATTTTGTGAATATCCATCGGTTTCTTGTCGGTTCTATTTTCTCTCTTCACCTTGCTTGGTACAACTTTTTTTGACCGAACCCTGCTCGATTTTCGTTTTGAATTCGACAATTTCGGCCGCGGAGAGGCGTGGGTGTCTTTTTTGATTGATTTGGAATCTTCACATGCTGGTTCTTTCTGTACAGACTCCATTGGTGACATATTATCTTAAACAATGAAGATGTTTTTAACAGACTACACAAAGGATGTAACTGTTTTAATATAAGTATAAATGATGTCTGCAAATTTTTCAGCGTAGATTTAGGTCTTTTAAAATCCTGTAAAACCTTTTTGATTTCCAAGACAAATGCAGCCTCTGTTGAAATCGGTTCCGTGGATAATTTAATTTTGTAAATTAAGTTTTTTTGATGTTGGTTTAAGTATTTTTGATTCCCGCGGGAATTAAAAACGGGAACACCCTTATTTTCCGGGATAAAAAGTAGCCTATGTCACTCTCCAGGTCCTCAACTATACCCATCCCGAAAATCACGTTGATCCGTTGCTCCGTTGCGGCGTGATTGAAGGACAAACCAATAAACCAACAAACAAACACACTTTCGCATTTATAATATCAGTTACATGTATGAAGTATTATGCGTGCGTCTGTCTGTCTTCTACGCTATAACGGCGCATCTTTTCAACCGATTTTGATCAAATTTTGTATCCCAGGGAAGTACGTAGGCTTTTGATCCCGGAAAAGTAAGGAGTTGCCGCGGGAAAAATATATCTGTCACCGTAAGATTGCAAAGGCCGTTGGATTGTAATCTAACTAGCGATATTGTAAACTTTCGACAGATTAGAATTTAACGCATTATTTTTCGGTAGATTTTAATCTGTTAGGTATATTATCCCGGTAAAACCTAAGTGCCCGGCCTGCGGCGGGCACTACGTGATTATTTATGTCAAACCCTAACCTAACCTACAAGAAAGAGACAAGAAAACGTAAATACAATGAATATTTCAAAAATTTACACTCTGAACATTGAACGGTTCACAATCTGTCAACAGTTTACAATATCGCTAGTTGGATTACAATCTAACGGTTTTTGCAATCTTACGGTGACATATCCATACTAATATTATAAATGCGAAAATGTGTCTGCCTGTCTGTCTGTCTGCTACGCTTTTACGGTCCAACTACTCAACCGATTTTGATGAAATTTGGTACAGAGATAGGTTATATCCCGGGGAAGGACATAGGCTACTTTTTATCCCGGAAAACTGAAGAGTTCCCGCGGGAATCAAAAAATGTATCTGTTCAACCGATTTTGATGAAATTTGGTACAGGGATAGGGTGTATCCCGTGGAAGGACATAGGCTACTTTTTATCCCTTAAAACTGAAGAGTTCTGGATGAAATTAGACACAGAGTTTTTTTTAATCCACTACAAGTTAACCCTTGACTGCGATCTGAACTGATAGTAAGTTATGATGCATCCTAAGATGGTAGCGGGCTAACCTGTTAGGGGCATGGCAGTTATATTACACCCATACCCCTATTCGGTTTCTACACGGCGGAACGCTAAATCGCTTGGCGGCAGGGGTCTTTACCGGTAGGGTGGTAACTAGCCACGGCCGGAGCCTCCCACCAGGCCAGCCCAGGGAAAATTCAGAAATTATAAATTTCCAAACCCTGCCGGGGATCGAACCCAGGATCACACACGCCACGGAGATCGTCAAATATATAAAGATAGATTATAGTCTGGAATAACACATAGGCTTTAAATTAAAGAGTTCCCGCGGGAACCAAAAACTCTCAATCCACGCGGACGAAGTCGCGGGCATCATCTAGTCAAATAATCAAATCAAATAAATATTATAAATGCGAAAGTTTGGATGGATGGATGTATGGATGTTTGTCACTCAATCACGCCCCAACGGTTGAACGGATCTGGCTAAAATTTCGCACAGAGATAGATTATAGTCTGGAATAGCACATAGGCTATTTTTTATCCCGGAAAATTAAGGAGTTCCCGCGGGAACCAAAAAACCTCAAACCACGCAGACGGAGTCGCGGGCATTCGCTAGTATCGTATAAATACCATTGTAATCATGGTCGGACATGGCTTCATCTTCAGCTTTGCTCACCTCCAGGTCCAATTCAACTTTAATGGGTTTCTTCTCTTCCTTTATACCAAGGTCTTTCTTATCTGAAAATAAACAAAGGTGAATAATGTCAGATTATTGTTTAAACTTTATTGGGCTTTAGGTGCTATTGATGTTTCAACGCACGAGTTCATGCATCGTAATAAGCTTTAAAAAGAAAATAATGATTAACATTTTTATTTTAACGTAATAATACGCGAACAACGATTAGCATTATGCTTAATTCTGCATTAAGGCGTATTTTAAAAAGTTTTGAAAATTAATGTTCTACCAATAACAATAATTTTACTACCTAAGTACCTACTTACTAAGCTTGTCCATAACTGATCACAGTATTACACCCTCCCTCTTGAACATACTTTGAGCTGCTCGAAGGCTTCCATTACTCACTCACACAATCACATCTCGTTAAATTCACAATAGGCATGATGACAGTATCCAAGAATCAATGAAATTATGAAT
Source organism: Erebia epiphron (assembly GCA_963932025.1). Classification (NCBI taxonomy): domain Eukaryota; kingdom Metazoa; phylum Arthropoda; class Insecta; order Lepidoptera; family Nymphalidae; genus Erebia; species Erebia epiphron. The sequence continues at coordinate 12,131,112 of OZ009951.1, read as the reverse complement.
TTATCTAATGAAATAGGATTCATGGATTATAAAAAACGTATTTATTTTTCTATTTCGAGTGAGATTGCTATTTACTTTGATAAAATAAAACTATAAAATACAGCAGCCCGCCATATTGGATAAAACACCAAGAAGCGAATGACGTCACAATTGTTTGTTTTCGAGCCTAGACAATCAAACTATTGTTTACTGCAGACTGCACAGAGGGCATTGGTAAAAACAATAGTGACGTCACAAACGACGCCATGACACCGCGGAGCGTTTTGGCGTGAATTTTAAAATTTAAATTTAAATTTAAATTTCAAATGCCAATTTTATCTACCAAACCTTATTTTTCTGCTGAAATAAGATATTTTTTCGAAATAGTAGATACTTACCAAACATAATCTGACCATTTTTCAAAATCAGTCATCATGCCTATTTGAAAATTCGGAAATTGGATCGCGAAACGGTGGATGGACGCGGTCGATTACATACCGATGTTACACGTCGCGCATGCGACGAGAGACTGACTCTGATGTTCCGACAAACGAATTTCGCGGTATTTCTTTCCCCTCCCCCCGCTACGGGAGGCGGCACGGCACCCGGCGCGAGCGTGATCACAAAGGTGGGGGTACCTTTGTGCCCGCCGAAAGGCAGCGAACACGGCGCGCCGAAGACGACGTGTACAAATAATGTGTCCATGATTTGCTTAGTCTTGGGACAGATGTGGTAAAAAATAAATAAAAAAAAGTACAGAACTATTAATGGAAATATGTTCTATTAACGATACAGAACCACCAAAAAAAATTTATGCACTGCAAAAAATTCTTCCTGTATGAGTTTAATTAAATTGATATCTGACTCGATGTATCTCACTCGCTTTGATTTGTGTAGGAATGCCATTAGCCATCATACTAAATATTATAAATGCGAAAGTGTGTTTGTTTGTTGGTTCGTCCTTCAATCACTCCGGAACGGAGCAACGGATTGATGTGATTTTTGACATAGTTGAGGACCTGGAGAGTGACATAGGCCACTTTTTTACCTGGAAAATTAAGGAGTACCGGGAATAAAATAATTTAAACCAAATAAAAAAGATGCTTTTAGGATATTAACAATAGGTTTTTCTCTTTTCCTCTAATATGATTACAGTCACTCGAGAGAAAAGGATAGAGTACTAACTACCATACTTATAGCTTCAGGATATACTAGTGGTTCACCCCGAACTGAGACCTCGCGGTACGTTTTGGCTCAATCTTTACGTTCATAGACATCAGTATTCAGTACTATTATTATTATTAATTATAATAGGCTAGGCAGCCTGCGCTGATGCGCCTATATCAAGTCTTGTGCTTTGTCTCAAAGTATTTATCCAGTCTGTTCTTGAACTGATTTACAGACTATCAGTAGACTATTTTTTTTATTCCACGTAAGATGGTGCTAACGTCAATTATTTGTAAGCACAAACAAATAAACTTTTACAGAGCTCCATCTTGACATCATTGTGAAGTTCTGTTAAAATACTGAAGCTCATTAAAAATTAAATAATTTCATTTCCTTATAATATATATCTAATTTTAGTATTTGTTATCCAAGTACAGGATATAATTCAAATGATTGATCAAGTTTCAGGCTCAGCGTTTCAGAAAATTGAGTTCTGAGGTCAACTTTGGATTTTGTCAATTTTAGGGGGAAAATGAAAAAAAACATTTTTGGACTCTATTCCTAATTATCTTTAAAATGATATACCGCAACCATATGTAATGCTATAAAAATATTTTAATTCGCATTCGCTTCTATGAGAGCCCCCCTGAAATAAAGATTTTTATAACTTTTTAAGCCATATTCGGCTGGAGGCCATCGGTTTACATATTATATTTAAATTTGAAGTGTGTAAAGTGAACAATGGATAGGAGCCCTACTCGAAAAAAGGGTCATCCAACTTGACATAAACGGTATATAACAAAGGGCAAAGCCAAAGGGTGCCCACAAGTAGGAGTGTTATCTCCAATCCTGTGGAACCTGGTTGTTGACAACTTGATAACAAAAATGAACAACAACGGATTCTACACCATAGGTTACGCACATGACATAACGATTCTGATAGGTGGAAAACACGAAAACACACTCTGTGCGATAATGCAAGATGCACTGAGTCTCATAGAGAAATGGTGCAAAGACAATGAACTAACAGTGAACCCAAAAAAGACCGAACTAGTACTGTTCACAAACAAAAGGAAACCAGATGTACCAAGAATGCCAACACTCTTCGGTACAAATCTAACACTATCAACAGAAGTTAAATATCTGGGGGTAACTCTAGATACCAAGCTCAACTGGAAGAAACATATAGACACGAAAATACAAAAAACAACAATAATCCTAAATCAATGCAAACGCATGATCGGGAAAACCTGGGGTCTAAAACCAAAGATAATGGTCTGGCTGTATCTGACAGTAGTAAGAAGCTCATTAACATACGCGTCACTAGTATGGTGGCCCAGAACTCTTCAAACAACAACCCAACAGGAACTACAAAAATTCCAAAGACAAGCATGCCTAGCGATCACTAGCTGCATGAGCACCACCCCAACAGATGCTTTAGAGGTAATACTGGGAATCCCCCCCCCTACATCTTCACATAAAAGAAGAAGCTACCCTCGCAGCGCTAAGGCTTAAGACTTATGGGCTGTGGAAAGATACAAACACAACACACACCCGGATACTGTCAGGTGAGAACATGAAGTGTCCACTGTTAGGATGGATCTGTGACAAAACACGGAAGGAACACATAATCGAGAAAGATTATGAGATCAACATCTCAGATACCGGATTACACAAAAATACTATAGATACGATAGACGTTTACACAGACGGGTCAAAAACCAGCCAGGGAACCGGTGCAGGAGTGTACTGTCCCGAACTAAACATACATATTGCTCGCGCGCTCGGTAAGAATAACTCTGTTTTTCAAGCGGAGTGCGTCGGCATCACTGACAGACAGGTAACAAACGTTCATATTAACATTTTTAGTGATAGTCAGGCAGTCCTGCGAACTCTAGCCAAAAGTACGACCACATCTAAGCTCGTATTGGATTGCCATAACGCACTGCAAACACTAACAAAATCCAACCTAGTATCACTCGGCTGGGTTAAAGGTCACAGAGACAACATAGGTAACGACGCAGCCGACGAACTAGCTCGACGAGCCTCAAACCTGAAGGTAATGGGACCTGAACCGATCGTTCCAATACCATTCAGTGAGTACAAGACTTGGTTAAAACAACAAACAATAGGTACTCATGCTGAACTTTGGGCAAACACCACCAGCTGTAGACAAACAAAAGAGGCTATACCCAGCCCAAATCAACGCCTAACTAAGAAACTAAACAGAGCTAAACTCAGGACGGCTGTAGGCATGATGATAACAGTCAGTAAATGTCCACTTAACAAACACCTATATGTTCTAGGTATAACCGACAGCCCTCTGTGCAGAGCCTGCATGGAGAGCGAGGAGACACCAAGACACATACTACTCGAGTGCAGTGCTGTAACCACTCAACGAGAAACCTACATTGGCTCCCCAGCAACACTCCCGGAAGTCCTTGCCGACCTGGGCGGCCTGCTTGGATTCTGGAGTGAGCTCGGCTGGCTGGAGTGATCCAGCGGGGAGTCGCACCGGAGGTCTCGTGCACAACGGGCACCAGTGCTTAAGTGCGGAAAAGCCCAGAGAAAGAGGAAGAAGAAGAAGACGGACGGACGGACAGATAGACTGACAAGTGCATATTCACTCAAGTAGACTCAGAGACCTTCGCTTCGCTCGGTCAAATAGTACTGTGCTGTACAGGATATAGTAGTAGTGGCACATTTTTGACCAATATGGGACAATGTAACATCTTACCTTCTTGTAGCTCTATGTAAGAGGTGAGAAGCTTCTCCTCACACTGCAGCACTTGCTGGCGGAACAGACTTGCGTCCCTGAGTCTTGTGACACATATGGCACATATCAGCCTGTCTGCAGCCTCGCCGTCCAAGTTTGACAACTGCAAGAAAAATTATTTTTGTAAAATGCAAACATTTCTGGCAAATTGTGTTGTGTACACTCAGATAGACAAAATATTTAATCTGTGGACTGTGGTTTACTACTAAGGGTGGAGTGCGCCGACTTCTGTTTAAACGATATTTAGGTAATCGGCTGATTATTCTTCAACACCGTTTAAACAACCGTTTAAATATTTACTGTTCACGACGTTATTTTGAACGACGATCATTAAACCAGGCGATAAACAACCATTCACAGCAAATTGACATGAACTGAACGAATGGTAAAAGCCAACACATTTGCGTAGTCTTATTGTTTTAACTGTTCATGCTGACGTACTGTGACGTTTATATTTAGTAGTATAAAATAAAATGCTATCAACATGAAAAGTATAACGACTCCATTGGGGAGGATAAACTACGCTGTAGTTCTGAATTTGGACAGGTAATACGGTGTCATGGCCCCTTTTGTTTTGAACTGACAAGATATTTTGAATTGTGCCAGATGTGGCGTGTTGAGTTGCAGAAATCTGAAATTATTGAAAACGCAGCTAAGCATCAGTCAAGTGATTTGTGTGGTTCTCTGTACAGTTTTTTTTAAATTTTGTAAATATGTAAGGCCAAAAGAAGCGCACTCTCAATTTCAACAGTGACGAGAAGCTCATTATTTAAATACTAGGGGTTCGCCCCGGATTCACACGTGTAGCACTCATCATAATAGTCCATACCCAATAATAGCCAGTCGGTACTGGGCAGCATATCAGGTTTTACATTAGCACTGCGATATCTTTTCACCCCGCCTGCCAATGCATGTCGCGGCACCTATTTCTATTGCGCGTTACTTTATTTCTATGATATCTACTAAGATATTAATCTGAATTAAATGGTGTAAAGGGCGAATTTGGTCTATATCTAATAAATACTTGAGATGAGAAACCACTTTATTTTGATAAGGATTCGACGACCTCCGTGGCGCAGTGTTGAGCGCTGTTGCCTGAACGTGCGGAGGTCCCTGGTTCGATCTCCGGCAGGGTTTGGAAATTTATAATTTCTGAATTTTCCCTGGTCTGGCCTGGTGGGAGGCTCCGGCCGTGGCTAGTTACCACCCTACCGGTAAAGACGTGCCGCCAAGCGATTTAGCGTTCCGGTACGATGCCGTGTAGAAACCGAATAGTGGTATGGGTTTAATATTACTGCCATGCCCCTACCATCTTAGGCTGCATCATCACTTACCATCAGGTGAGACCGCAGTCAAGGGCTAACTTGTAGTGGATTAAAAAAAAGGATTAATACAATGTCAGTAAAAACACTTTGGAAAGTAAAGCTTTGTTTCAGAACAAATTTTAAAATCATAAAAATGGTTAATATTATATGAGACAACCTTAAAAGATAGATATATGCTATTGCGGACTTTTATTAGAACTTTTTAAGAGGAACAATTCCACCATACATTGTTTTCGTGTAACTTTTACTATTTACGCAGAGCACGCCACGGAAGTTCTCAGATGAGACGATTTTTTCCGACTTCATTCACATTATTGCAATTTTCGTTTTTGAAAATAAAATATAGCGTTACTCGCTGATAAAGTATCTAATCTATAAAGAATTTTTAAAATCGGTTGAGTAGGCTGTAGGTGTTGATATTGTCCACTACCAAGCAAACAAACAAATCTTTCCTCTGTATAATATTAGCTAAGACAAATGTCAAAATGTAGTAATCGGCGTTTAAACGATCCCTCGGAGCTCGGTTACGTTAAACAGCCGATCAAGCGTTGTAAACAGTGGTTGGGTTGTGGTGAACAGTAAAAAAGATTTAATCAGTCGATTATCTGATAATCAGCCGATGAAAAAGTCGGTGAACTCCACCCTTAATCAACTAAATTGACATTAAACATTGCTTAATACAATCACTCTTACACCATTTTACCTCGAGGCATGTTTTCATACATTTTATCACTCTAAATAGGCAAGAAAAGAAGAGAATACAGGACAATTCGTGCCCAAAAATTTTGTTTAACTCTCAAATATCAAAATCTTTTTCATTACTAAGTGTATGCTGTCAGGTTAATCCGCAGCGCGTGCTATCTTGAGCCATATCAGTGAGGGAATAGAGAGCACTTGAGCAATACATCTTGCATAGTTAGCCAGTCTCCATTGAGCTTGGCTGTTATGGTTGAAATTCAGCCAGTGGGACATTGGTTGCCTCAGTGACAGTGAGGGAATAGAGGGCAGCTGTGTGGGAGCACACACTTTTGCACAATAACATCTGCTGTGGCAGTTGGCTAATCCAGTGAGCGTTACTCATGCTCATGACCTACTAACGTCGATGTCGGAACTGCTATTCGTAGTTTGCTACTGCTAAGGTAGCACGTCATTGCTAGCGCTCGTAGATACGTCAATTATACATATAGCTTGTACTAACCACTAAACCAAAACAGTCGACAAACATGTCGCAGTAAATCTCCTTCTGTCCGAGCCAGGAGTATTCAGCGTTTAGAAGCCTGCATTTCTTCTCATTACCACAACACCTGCATACACCTGCGTCGACGACAGGGCCTTTGCCTTTTGGATCACTCATTTTAGCTTTTCTTTACTTTTATGAATTTAATTTATGTGATTACAATTGATTATGACACCAGTCATTTCTATTTTCAATTTAATCGACTCATCAGTAATTATATGTAACTATAGCCTATGCATTAGCACTTTGATCTTAAATATGATTCCAGTGGATTATATTAATACTCAGTAATTCCACTTTGATCACAGTTAAATATTGAAGAATTTCCGACGGAAATAGTATTTATTGCTTTACTAATTACTGCTGTCGATATTTATTGAGACATCCATATAAATTTTATGAACAGATTTCGATCTAAAAACTGAAATCACTCAATTCCGTTCCGAGGCATGTTGAAAAATTATTGAATAAAACATTATTAAATCCTGATATCAAAAAAAAAAAAAAAAATCATCCTGAATCATAAAAAAAAAAAAAAAAATTAGAATCCGTGAGCTCAGAGCTGTAAAAACTATTATATTATTCTGTGGTAAAAGTAAAACGTAAAACCCTCAGATCAACGACCTTCAGATCAGATGAATGAATGGTTTTTTTTGAATGAATAGGCATGGTGACTGATTTTGAAAAATGGTCAGATTATGTTCGGAAGTATCTACTATTTCGAAAAAATATCTTATTTCAGCAGAAAAATAAGGTTTAGTAGATAAAATTGGCATTTGAAATTTAAATTTTAAAATTCACGCCAAAACGTTCGGCGGTGTCATGGCGTCGTTTGTGACGTCACTATTATTTTTATCAATGTACTCTGTGCAGTGTGCAGTAAACATAGAGTGATTGTCAAAGCTCGAAAACAAACAATTGTGACGTCATTCGTTTCTTGGTGTTTTATCCAATATGGCGGATTGCTGTATTTTATAGTTTTATATTATCAAAATAAATAGCAATCTCACTCGAAATAGAAAAATAAATACGTCTTTTATAATCCATGATTCCTATTTCGTTAGATAAATTCACAATTTCATTGATTCTTGGTTACTGTCATCATGCCTATTTCTGAGGTAAAACTAGTGTAAAACTCCAAAGACATTATACATTTAACTTATTATCTTTGATTAGGTATATAGAGTATAGTAACCTAATCAAAGCTTAGTATAATGTCTTTGTAAAACTCTCGATCACAGAACACATACTCCTACTTGATCTGTCTGGTGGCTTGTGGGTGGCTTTCCACCGACAAGAAAACGTAGACAGAGAAAGATAGACGGGTCGTCACCGTACACAGTATGCGAAAGCTATAGTTTAACACAACACAACAACATGTACTATAATATCTATAACAACCCTTATTGCCATCATACAATTTTTATCATATTTTGTGGGAAAACTGCTAATGCTTATTACTATATATAGCAAATAAGTGTCGATAGTGTCAAACACGCACTAACATGATTTTAAACTAGTATCTCAATTTTACACTACAAGTGAAAACAAGAAAAGAAAACGAAATTCAAATTGAATGTATTTTTAATCAATATGTTTTGCTTTTTACATACAATTCAATTCACTTCCGGAGCGGACACCGTTAAAATAAGTTAAGTGCGTGTTGTAATAAGGGAAATAATACAAATTAAATACAGATTAAAACTAGTTTAATTTATTAATATAATGATCTTATAGGTACAGAATTAATATTTATATAACGTCTTCTCACTTTCATAATTATTATTCTTTTAGTAGCAAGTCCACAACTTATACTCCGTCCACAAGTTGATTGGATAAAGAAGTAATCTATCTTCTCTATATATATCAAATCGTTATCTAATCAACGCACACCCTAAACCGCTAGGGTTAGAAACTTGAAATTTTGACAGTAGGTTTCTTTTGTGACGTAGGCGCTCACTAAGGAAGGATTTTTCTAAATTCCACTCCCAAGGGGGTGAAATAGGGGGTGGAAATAGGAGGGGGGGGGGGGGGGGAGTTTGTATGAAAGTCCGTAATTTCTCAAGTTATATACATGAAATTAGTTATACGAGCTACTGGTTGAAATGAAGAAATACTTGTTTCAAAGTTTTTAAAAATTCTACCCGCAAAGGGGTGAAATAGGGGATGAGAGTTTGCATGAAAGTCCTTTATTTCTCAAGATATTCTCAAGTTATATAAACGAAACTTGGTATTTTGGCTTTCGTTAAAAAATAAAGAATTACGTGTGTCAGCTTTGCGTTTAAAATTGAATTGATATTTTGGAAAAGATAAAAGATTGTGTATTTGTTTAGTGATGAAGGTTTCATTAGGCTGATATTTGACTCATTCGATGTATTTACTCGGTTCATTCTTTGGCGGGGAGACGCTTTGGAATAATTTGCATAAATACGAGTATTTTGACGTATGGGTGTTAGTCTCCTACCGGCAGACTCAGCGATTATTGAATAATTTTGTGTTTAGATCGCAATTTGATTAAGAGGTTAGCAGTAGCAACTGCAACTTGATCAATTCAATTCAATTCAATTCAATATCATTTATTCAATATAGGTACACTGTAGGTACACTTATTGACGTTAAAAATTACTTACTTAAAAAAACACGATGGTGATAATCGGTTACGGTATCTTAAAACTAAAGCTACGAGGGTTCCAAACGCGCCCTGGTCTGAGAAGAGCCCACAACAAACTCAGCCGGGGACAACAAACTCAGCCGGGGGATCAAATGATTAATTTATTGTTGTTGTAATGCTATAGCAAAATTTTTATACTTAACTGTTTAAGTACATTAAATCTCTCGTGAAACCGCTACACGTTGTGACAAAACTAGACAAAATTTCCCATCAGGCTATGTTTCACTTCACTTCTTTTGTGAATGGCTTTACTATTAAATGTTTAAAAATAATAGTAAATAAAAACAATCCTACATAACGTAACGGGATTCTCGTGATTTTTTCGTTCTTCCACTTTAAAACCCTTATAAATAAAACATATTTACACTTCTATACTATTTTTTTCATTATATGCAAAGTTTTATACCACGTCTACATGAATTACATACTTACAAAATTAAATCATACAGTGATAGAACTATAAAAAAAAAATATAACCCACACTAATGGGGTTGGTGAATAAAATTGCATACTTTACGCTCGGCCCTTCTATATTATGGCTACATTTATTGTTTATCTGATAATTATTATGTATTCCCTGATAGGTCAAGAAACTATAGAACAATACATAAGCACTATAATCTTTTAAAATAAATATTACGAGAGTATAACATCTCAACAAAAAACCCCTATCATCCAAACATAACCTCCAGCTTTAAATCACAGAACATGAATGAAAATTGAAAATGAGTAAATACGTATTATTTTGATCATAGATTTGCTATATATAATCCTAGTATACATTTTTATGAGCATTCCATGCACGAATTTCGGAACCAAAGACAAATTTAATATAATCCTTTTTAATTTTAAAGACAAAAATATAGTTAGCTTTATTTTAATAGTTTTTGTAATGTTAGTTATAATAAGCACTCCTTAAGGTATAAATAGACGATCGAATATGGTGCGGCCGAACCACGAACGCGGTGCGCTCTCGCACCATGTTCGATCGTGTGGCGCACGGTACGCCGAACATTATTATTATTATTAATGGTACGGCTGGTTCGGAGCGCTTGCACATCGAACGCGGTGTGGTGCGGTGCGTTCCCGAACCGATACGATCGTGTGGACGGCGCACCGAACCATTTGTTGGTTTAGTTGCTATTGTGCCTCCATACGCGCAACACGTTGCAACGTGTTCGCATCAAATATGGATTCGGAGTGCCAAGAAGATAGCATTGTTTCGGAGAAAAGAGCTATTATAAAACTGTAAGAGTTGTATAAAGACGTTCCTTGTTGGTGGAAAACAGGGCATAACCTATATTGTAATAAAGATGCACGCAATCAACCGTTGCAAATACTTTTAGAAAAATGGAAACACTTGCGACATTGCCACAACTAATGCGACTTTAGCCTGTTTTGATAGAATAGGCGGCATATTGAGACGTGTTCACGCACTGCTAGCACAAGACAACTGAACGGTTCGGAGTTCGGTGCGCTCGTCTGTTTTGTAGAGCACACCGCACAGTCCGCTGGTGCGCTCGCACCAAATTCGATCGTCTGTGAACACCTTAAGCCTACACTAAAAAGTTAAAAATAAAAATTCTTTCCAAAAAACCGACTTCCAAAGCCACTGTAAAGTAAAAAATAATTTTGATTTCTACACACTATGTTGAAGTCGGGCGAGTATATCAAGATAGGCAAAGTTGACGCGTCAGGCTCGCCCGACTTCAACATAGTGTGTAGAAATCAAAATTATTTTTTACTTTACAGTGGCTTTGGATGTCGGTTTTTTGGAAAGAACTTTTATTTAACTGTTTCTACGGCTCTTGTTTGCCTCTTCATTCACGGCGCCAAACAACCGCAGACAATATTTTTACCTTCTGATAGGTACTCTAATAATTTGAAATTAAAAACTGGTGTAAACAAAATATATAGAAATTGCAAATTTTCAGAAAAAATACTAAATATTGTCCACAAAAAAAAACATATTTTTTTTTACATATTTTTTTTTCATATTTTTGCTTTTGCATAATAAATATTTACTTTACCTAACAAAACGGGTTATTTCAGTTAATTTCATACGTTTCACAGACAACTTCCTTTAAACCCCTATTACACCGCACTTTCCACAGGGACCCTTCCCCTGACCAGTATAGTGTAATAATCCTCAGTGTGAAGGGCCGATGTTCAGGGAGATCGGGTGGTCTCGATCTGTCTAGCTTCGTTTGCGCCCTGCAGTCAGGGTAATGTAATAACATTCAGGGCGGTAGGGAGCTCAGTCGTCGCAAGACCAGCGTACTGTTCAGTAGTTGCGTTTCTCCGGCTCGCGCGAGCATTTTGACAATTATACGTGTCCAAAGGAAAAATTATCAAAATCTTTCGCATATTTTATGAAGGAATAGCTGTTGCCCGCGACTTCGTCCGCGTGATAAGGTGTCAAATAATGAATATAGCCGTTAAATATATTTAATACTAGCTGATGCCCGCGACCTCGTCCGCGTGGTAGAGGTGTCAAATAATGAATATAGCCGTTAAATATATTTAATACTAGCTGATGCCCGCGACTTCGTCCGCGTGGTAGAGGAGTCAAATAATGAATATAGCCGTTAAATATATTTAATACTAGCTGATGCCCGCGACTTCGTCCGCGTGGTTTGACGTGTGTTATTCCACATCCACACTATAATCTGATGTTTGACAGTTACGAAACCCATGAACATTTTGTATGGGAAAATCAAGGGAAAATGTTTTTTCTTTTATTTTATTTTTTCGTCAATTGTCCAATGTTTTTAATAGTTATTTTGCTATTCGGGACGGAAACAAATACGACAAATCAAAAACCATAAAAATCGGTCTAGCCGTTCGATAGCATGGGTGCCTAGTGTACGATAATTAACATAAAGATACACGTACAACTATCTTGACGTTCTCGTTCAGACAGAGTTAGGGCCCGATACCCAGTGCAGTGTAATAGCGACGCCAAAAATAGCGGCCACGCCCACCCTTCCAACAGGGCCCTGAAAAAGTGCAATGTTATAGGGGTTACTAAAGATCGCACGCACACACAGGCAGTCGGTGGATTTAGGTGGATTTCTGCCAATCCACCATAGATAATACAATAATCAAAATAGAACTGCAAGGTCGTTCATGCCCATGGTTCAAGAGGGCTGATACAAGTACAGTGCTGCCGTCTTGAGAGTATTACGTGTATCCGTCGGGTTGGCGAACTTGGACAACGAATTAGATAGATTGGTATTTTTTTGTAGTTTAGTTTTTATTGACAATTAACGATAGGTGTAGTTAAAGTATAAGTTTAGAAAATGTTTGAAAAAAATGTAAAATAAAAAATGTTTTTTTTTTAAATACATATTGTAATTTCGTACGATATTTCCTTTGATTAGGTATATACAGAAGGATGTGCCCTAACATATTTAAATTGAAGCTTCCTATAGCCTTAAAATGGCGCATGGGCGGAGCTTAATGCGGGCATTAGGGCTGAAATTATCGATACCTTCGATTATGTCGTCGTATATACTCGATATAAAATTAACAAAAAATAATTAATAAATAATTAAACATAATTTTTGAAATACACTAGTATTCGTATTTTATAATGAACAAGCTGATGCCCGCGACCCAATCCGCGTGAATTGAGGTTTTTTATATGAAAAAATTTTGTATGAAGAAAAATTTTTTTACTCATCGTTTCGTATAAAAGACAAAAATGCATTCAGAGGAAAAATACGGAGAGCTGATGATTGAGGATTTCGAAGACGGATGAAGAGCACAGCCAGGGTATTCAAGATAGGTGGGGTGTGCTCGACCAAATGTAACTCGAAACTTCATCCAATTGACAGTGTGCTGAAAAAAAATTCAAAATGGCGGATTTAAGATGGCCGCCATACAAATTTTGTCGGTGTCTATCTCGGAGAGTATAAAAGATGGAAGAGTGGTTTCTTGGCAAAAGATGATCAGGACATGAAGGTCTACTTGATGAACAGGAAAAAATTCAAGACGGCGGAATTTATTTTTCCATAGAAAATGTATGGCGAATATTGAAGAGGCTTACAAGTGTAGAACTATGCAAGACTTTGATGCGGTTTTTTTACAAGATTTGTTCTGTATGGAAGAATTGTCGGTTTGCTGTTAGATGGTGAAGTTCAATGGCACCCAAAGGTACCCGATCGTCAGTGGTATGATATTGATATTAATCAACTAAGGAAGGTTTCTTTGTGTTTTTACTTCAACAGTCTCTTACACTGTATGCATGTCTGGAAAGTTTATTTCATTAAAAGGCCCTTTTAGATATTTAAGGGGTCTCTGTTTTATGTTTTCTTATGAGAATCTTTTTACGTCTGTCGGATGCGTGGCACTCTGGCGCTTCCACTGTGCTCGCTAGCATAGCAGTGTGTTGTTTATTTCAGAACGCGTAGGCAGTAAACACTAGGATAGAAGGAGAGCAAGTAAGTAGACAGTGGGCCACGCGGTCTACGCGGGCGGGTGCGGTTCCATTTCAAAATTTGTTTTTAAAGAAGAACTCTCCATAATTTTTCGGAGAAAAAATATATGGAGGTGTTTATTTCAGAAAGTACCTATACTAAATGGAAGAGTGGAGTGAAAGTACCTATACTAAATCGTTAAGGGATCAACGCACAGCCTAAACCGCTGGGGTTAGCAACTTGAAATTTTGACAGTTGGTTCCTTTTGTGACGTAGGCGCTAAATAAGGAAAGATTTTTCAAAATTACACTCCTACGGGGGTGAAATAGTGGGTGAAATTTTGTATGAAACTCCGGGTTGGCACTGAGAATTTCTTAATTGAAAAACCCAATACCTAACTTTTATGCCCGACCGGGAATCGAACCCAGGACCTCATGATCCGCAGTCGACTATGCGAACCACTAGACCAACGAGGCAGTCAAAAATAGTAATTAGTTAAAATGATACATAATAACTGCAATGAAGGGACCAAAAACCACTTGAATAGACACTGTAATTTTCGAATACGAGACACCATCCCGGAGATCGGGTGTCTTAATCACAAGGTTATCATCGCTACAGCCTAAAATGAGTTTGGCAATATTATAAGTAGAAGCTGACTGTTCAATTTCATCTCTCTACCCCTCTGAGTGAGAAGCAGTAAGAGTGATATGAAATTTTAATTTTATCGATACTCAATTTATTTGTAAACAATACAATCCCCACACTATATAAACACTCAAACAAAAACTAATGAAATAATCCAAATTTTCAGGGATAGCGCAAAAATTGACGTGTTTTGGATTCAGTAAAGAAGAAACTAAGCTATAATTAGTTGAAATAACTTAAAATACTCGCCACAAAAAGAAAAATAAAAACAACTCACTTACGAAATGAAATTCCTGGGCGTTTTACAATACTATTATTACGACACCCCACAACTGAGCACTTCACCATTGTTGATTACACAAAACTAAGCAAAAACACATAAAAATATTATGAAAATATTCACAAAACTGGTAATTAGCCACAACCAAAACACCGGAAGCAATACAGACGCCATATAAAGGTACATAAAAATTGGCTTCAATAGCAAAATTTGATGACGTCATATGGCAATTGCCTGACACGTTCACGCAATAACATAATACACCTGTCTCATTCTAAAAACGTAGCTTTCAATAAGTAAGACTAATCAAAACATAGTAGTACATGTTTTATTAACAAAATCTATCGTATAACTATAATTCAGATACAAAAATTTGCTTAATCAGCCCTTAAGTAGTCTTTGAGACAGACTCAACAAGAAATTCTCAATTCAGAAACCGGCCATTATTCTACGATTTCAATCCTTTACAATTTGTTTCATTGATGGCTGCACCTTGGCCAAAACCCCTTAGTCAACTGGGCGTTTCCCTTTCAAACTAAGTACTTAACATTAGGCAAGAGTTTCTCGTGTTGTGTTCTATTTGATCTATTGATTCTATTTGATTTGTAATATATTAACGCAGCAGGCCATACACCGGGGGACGGAAAAAATTGTATTGATTTTAATCCCACTTGCGCTATGATACAAAAACATAATATCGATACTTATTTAAAAAAATCTCGAAACAATTATATTGTCTGATTCTGATTAAAAATATGAGTTTTTTTTAGGGTTCCGTACCCAAAGGGTAAAAACGGGACCCTATTACTAAGACTCCGCTGTCTGTCTGTCTGTCTGTCTGTCTGTCTCCAGGCTGTATCTCATAGACCATGATAGCTAGAAAGCTGAAATTTTCACAAATGATGTATTTCCGTTGCCGCTATAACAACAAATACTAAAAATTAAAAAAATATATATATTATGGGGGGTCCCCATACAATAAACGTGTTTTTTTCGTATTTTTTTGCTCAATATTAAAAACGGTAACAGGTAGACGGTTCAAATTTTCACAGAATATTAACTTGTATATTACCTTTCAAAATAAATAATTAAATATCAATAAAGTAAATATTAAAGGGGGGCTCCCATACAACAAACGTAATTTTTTGATATTAACAGTAAACCTCTACAAACAAAGTTAGTTTTGCGGTTCATTAACAAAGGTAATTATACGAACTTCTTGAGTACGGAACCCTCGGTGCGCGAGTCCGACTCGCACTTGGCCGATTTTTTCAACTCTGACACCTAACTTACTACTAATTATACAAGGTAATCCTACGGTATTTCAAATGTAAAAACCACTTGTCAACAACATAATTTCGGGAAATCTACCGTATTTTCAGGAGAATTCTACCACCTGCTAGATTTCAGAGTTGGCACTTGGCAACACTGGACAGGAGTAGAGAGTAGAGACCGACGCCTGTAGGGCGACCGCGTAACTTTTGCATCAATCATTGATATATCGCAATCACCTCTGATTGGTTAACTCTCTTCCACTATTGGACGAAATCCATTGACGCAGCAAGAATACCATAAATTCAGCCAATCGGAGGCGATTGCGATGTATCAATGATTGATGCAAAAGATAGGCGGTCGCCCTGCGCCCCTGCTGCTCTCGGTAGAGACTGTAGTTGTAGTATCCAGCGTTGCCAGAATGTTACTTTTGTAACATTTTACGTTACTTTTGACCCTCTCATGTTACCTCCATGTTGCACGACTCAAAATGTTACTTTTACGTAACTTTTAGGACTTCATACATTTTTTTTTTCCGCAATAATCGTGAAACGGAACGCAACCGAGAAAGTTTTCGTTCGTCTGGTTGGCGCTTGTTAGTTGTTTGTAATTGGACTGACTCGTCACTCGCATGTTTTTCTGAATCTTCCATCTCGCGTACTTCAGCGAGCGAGCGCTTAGTGGCGTAGACAGAGAAAGATACTCTAAGCTTAGTGGGCAGTGTATGTATGTATCCGTCACACTGTGCCAACATGTGCCAACATGCCAACGACAGAATTGAACGTATACAAAAGCGTTTTCTGTACCATTTATCATACAAGGACTTCAAGTGTAATACATTGTTTACGCACGACTCTCGTCTCTCATTCTATAAAATGCAATCGCTTAGGGACCGTAGAAAGATTGCGGATATAACTTTTGTGTCAAAACTTATGAAGGGTCTCATTGATGCCCCTGAGTTACTGGAACGCATAAAATTCGTTGTGCCTCGTGACTGCAGCCGTTTACACAATCGTAAAACATTTTCTTTGCCTCAAACCAAAAGCAACCTTGGTCTACATAGCCCGTTGTATAGAATGCAATTTCTCGCGAATAGTTATAGAGACTCGATAGATATCTTCTGTGACAATGTACCGATAGTTAAGAAGAAATTAAGCACACTTAAGTTAGTTAATTTTAGTTATTGATTTAATTATTTATTTATTCTTTGCTTTGTGTTTTGGTAGAATTTTGTTTTGTTTTGTTTAGTAATGTTGCGTTGTAGTTAAGGTGCCCTCTTACCATGCATGCCATGTCTACTTCAAGAAGACTCAATTGTATATATTACATTCAAATATTGATTTATTATGGGTTGTACTCAAAGCAATAGGGTATTTGACTGTATTAAAAATATCGTTTCTGCTGTTGCCATCCTAATAGATTATAATTTTTAAGTAATATTCCATTTGACCGAACTAAAAAATAATGTATTGTTTTTCTATAAAACATGAAATAAATTAATTATTTTTCGATCTATGTTCACGTGATCGTAAACGCTCTATGATTGGTTGAATCATTAGTGACGTAACTATGTAGTAAAATCTAACTATGGTGTTGTAAATACGAGCAATTACGAGAGTTTTTCCGTTTTTATTTATGTTTCTGTGCTTTTTATTGTTTCAATTAGTCATTACCAACCATACCTTTCCTTACAAATAGTTAAGGAACCCAATGATGTGAAAGTAGATTGTGGAAACCTCTCAAAATTTGATGCAATTATGATTGGACTTTTCTTCAAAATAGCCCTGATTTCTATGGTGCAGAGCCAAATAATTTGTGATTTCAGCCTTGTAAGTATACTCTATATTTCTTATTAAAGCAATTTATTGTAGAAATCCATATATTAAAACCTTTTCGTCCCAAGAATATAACCTAACATTCGCATAATTAAGTACTAGGTTATATTATTTAGGTACTAACATAGATCGTGATATTATGGTTTGGTTTCTTTCTTTATAGAGCTTCGAGAGTGTAATGGAGATGATACTATTGGTTACGGCCAGATACATCGCGAATCTGGCATTTGTACACTCAAATGCAAGATAATATTATGTCCCAAGCACAAAGTGAGAGCAAAATCAAGAATAACTATGATTGTAGATGAAGGCAAAAGTCAATTTATAAGTTGTGAGTGCCATGATTGTGCTGCATCCGCTGGAGGCTGCAAGCATGCTGTTGCCTTTTTTATGTGGACCCACCGGCTTAGTGAATAACCTTCATCTCGTACCTTTGTCGAGTGCTACTGGAAAAAATTACTTTATCCAGAGTAGGCACTACCATGAAATTTGTTACAGTGGAGCAATTATCTAAAAAACACACTCAACATCCTTCAACATCATCTTTTAGTAGTACTGAACTCCTATCAGTTTCTTCAGGAGGCTAAAAGAAGAAAGATTGAGGATTGCGTACTGGTCAGATATCAGTATGACCACAAGTTTACTGATATTAAGCAGTTTTCCCTACATCACTTCCTTCTGACAAACAGGGAGATAATAAAAAATGAAGTTAACAAATTTGTAGAATTGATGAGTGAAATGATTTACTTACATTAATATTGTTACTGCAGTAGCGCAAACAACTAGGAATTAAAATAAAAGTTATTTTGTGTTGGGCATCCTGACTTTGAGTCAACTTAAATATGTAAATTCATTTTATTTTTCATTTTTAATTTGTACCTTATGAAAATGAATAGGTATGTTTGCAATTTATTAAACAATTTAGCTTCTTTTTGGAAATCTAATATCTTCCCATTATTGTTCTGTAGTACAAATATAGACTAACGGTTATTATAAATGATGTAATATGGGGATAACTATAATAAAAATCATATTTCTAGTTCATTGTTTTATTTATCAAACTAACTCGAAATCAAATGTTTTTTTTTTCAAATAAACTTTTACAAGTGCTGTTAAATCATCAAGTTCAATTCATAGTCTGTACTGCCTTGCTTCTGTGATGCATCTTTAAATTTATTTGGACAGATTTATCAGCAGTTGTGATTGGTTGAGTGTTTATTCCTTTATCATGATGTGTTTGTGGTTTCTGAAAAGACAAAATATTCATTATAATTAATTTTCTATACATATGAAACAGTACTTTAACTTACTGACACACAATGCAATTTGCACAGCCACCTAGAACACCACTTAAAAAAGACATACCAATCCACCTTTAAATCCAACAAAAGTGGCGTACCTCAGGGAAGCATTCTAGGACCAATCTTATTCTTACTCTATATAAACGATCTCCCTGATGTAACTCAGCATAAGACCATACTGTTTGCCGACGATACTACCGTATTAATCAAGTGCACTAATGAAAACACATTTAATAAAGACATTAACGTAACTATCACTCGTATTATAGACTGGCTAGATAAAAATAATTTAAAACTTAATTTAGACAAAACAAAAATGGTGGTATTCAAAAGCCCTAAAGCTAAAGATATTTCTCTTCATGTACAATATAATAACAGTATCATTAGTGAAGCAGAATCAACCAAATTTTTAGGTATAGAACTTGATAAACACTGCAATTGGAAAAACCATATTGACAATGTCTGTAGTAGAATTAATAAGTTTGTGTTTGCTTTGAAAAAATTAAAGAAGATAGCTACTAGAGACGCTGTTTTGAGTGCATATCACGGTTATGTATCGTCTATACTTACCTACGGCTTGATAATCTGGGGCAACTCAATTGACATAGACAGAGTATTCAAAGTGCAAAAGAAGTGTATACGGGCAATATGTGGTGCGCATTATTTAGACAGTTGCAAACCTCTATTTAAGTCGCTTAATTTACTCCCTTTGCCTTGTATTTACATAAAAGAAATGTGCATTTTCGTAAAAAACAATCCTGATCTTTTCACCAAACATGGAGATGTACTTGGGAAAGTAACTAGACATAGGGACAGATTGTTATTGCCCAACATGAAATTACGCTTATTCCAGAGTAATTCCTACTGCATGGCGATACGCATATTTAATCAGCTTCCTCCTCACGTTAAAACTATGTCACCGCCAGCACTCAAATCATACTTAAATAAGTGGCTTTTAGAGAAGTGCTTCTACTCGATTAACGACTACTTAGATCCCTTCAGATGACCTAAAATACTAATGTGACCTTTTATTATTGTCTCTTTTTTTTAAATAATTGTGCGTTAAATTAATGGAATGATGATTATAATTTATGTGATGTTTATCAATATGCTTTATACTATTTGACATTATTTATACTAATAAAATATTATGTAACTCTTAACATAGCTAAATTTGCACGCCTGGCATGGCAATACACTGTGACTTTCTTTTGTAAAACCACCTGTATTACGTGTATTATGCAAATAAATGTTCTTATTCTTATTCTTATTCTAGTGGATCAATAAACATCATTTTAGTATGTTATCATACTAAATGATATACTAAACTATGTTATCATATACATCAATGTCTATAAACTTGGATTTTTGTATGTAGGTTCTCTTCTAGGTGCTAATCAACATAATAACGTTGACTAGCTGATTGCGTCAAAAAATCAAATCAAAAATCGGAGAACTCTGTGATTATCGGGAACAATAAGTAGCCTATGTCTGTCCCCAGGATGCAAGATATCCGTGTGCCAAATTTTATCAAAATTGGTTACTCAGATGTGTGAGCTGTGAAGAGATAGCAGACAGACCAATACAATTTAGCTTTTATAATACCTATTAGTATGGATTTCTTGAAACAAAGTTTTGATAGGTACATACCTATGGACTCTGAAGTAACAGCTTCCTCTATCTCATTGTCATCAACTTGGTTACTCGTTTAAATAGTATTTTTATAATAGACTGAGCTTCTTACATACATTCTTGTATAAGGTCTAACCTTTAACTCCATCTGCAATGTGAAGTCGTTCACTTAAGCCCATTTTGTATTGGTTGTAGGTTAGAATAGTTTTCTCCAACTGTAATAAGTAGGTTTAGGTACCTTACTTAGTTTTTTATAGCAAATTCCACTTCAAAATTGCAAGTAAGTAATGATCTACTGAAATTATTGAATAGGCTAATATTACTAAATTAGTTATTGTTTATGTGTTTGTAAATACATATTAAGTACAAACCAGCTACAAACGGACATGTCTAACCTCAAACAGAACAGGTGAAATAGGTACACATTTTTAGAGCATTGTAATATAATTATTTAGTATAAGTTTATTAGATAGATCGTGTAAAACTCACATCAAAGTGATCCTCGTAAAAATAAACACTTGAAGTGAGTATCATTGGGGTTTCGTCGAGCAAGTTGCAACCCCTTCTTCCACTTATCTTGGCTTTCTTTGGAACACTTATAAACAGTTTTTCTGATGTTTTTGTAGACGTGTTTATACATTGCGGTACTAACACCATTGGTAAACCATAGTTTCTTAAAAATAATCTCTAAAACAAAGTTTTTATCAAGGAACACTCGAATATCACACACTTTGTTTACGTTTTTACTACATAATTACGTCACAGTAGTCAATAGTCATGTCACCCACATGTTGTCAAATGGAGCGTTTACGCGGCATTTTAATTTTTTGAATTTATTTTTGAGATTTCTATATGAAATACCGAAAATTATGACGAAATAAACATATTGTTAGCTTTAATAAAGCATTATTAACAATATACGACTATTTTCTAAAAGCAGTCAAATACCCTAGTTTTGTAGTCTAAATAAAAAAAAATAAAAAAAAAAAAAACATGGTGTCAATCCGCCAGCAGGCCGACCGCATATCTTTTGTATCAATCATTGATACATCGCAATCACCTCCGATTGGCTGAATTTATGGTATTCTTGCTGCGTCAATGGATTTCGTCCAAAAGTGGAAGAGTGTTAACCAATCAGAGGTGATTGCGATTTATCAATGATTGATGCAAAAGATACGCGGTCGCCCTGTGATACCATAGTTAAATTAGTTCCCACAAAAGGGTAACAAATTCTAATAAAATGTAAGTAATGATATGGATTCTAAAGATTAAATTAATAACAGCGTTAGTTAACATTAAATTGTTAATTAATTAATAGACCACTATTTTAATTACTTAAACGTTACGAACATTTTATATTTGCATACATGTAAATAGCATGCTTAAGCAGAATCCAAATAGGTACTGCCGATATTATTACCGACAGAAGAGTCCTTGAGTAAATAGAAACAACAATTTTGCTAAGAGAGGGTAAAGAAAAATCCAACTACTAAAAATACTAAATCAGCAGGATCAGCAGTTAACCATTCATTCAACCATTTTTTCGATTCTTGCGAAGCAGTATCTGACTAATGGGACAGAAAAGTTTTTAATTTTTGTGTGATAAAGTGCCATAATATTAAGTGTATCTGTATTGGTTTCATTTTCCACTTAATATAAGGTAATGTTACTTTTCTCGTGAAAATGTTACTTATTGAGCTATTTCATGTTACATTTGACTATCTGCCACTGGCAACACTGGTAGTATCAGTATCACGTAGTATATTCTTTGGACGCCTGTCTTGTCTCTGCGCCTGTCTATCGTTCGACGGTTCGCATAATTTTAATTTATTCGCAATGATTACAAGAAAAGTGTATATTTGAGGCCTATAATAGATATTTTGTATTAATAAGTTTTATTATAATATGTGATAGTTAAATTTTGTTTGAAAACGAGTGCTGATACAGAAATGGCTGCGAAAACTTCGGATTGGCGTCCCGGGCCAACTGTGTGTCGATGTTGCCTCTCGGAGGGCTGTTATAAGGACATTTCAACTGAATATTTCTGGATGGGGAAACGGGAAGTGTACTCCGAGATGTTGTCAGAAACCTTCGATTTATCGGTGAGTTCAAACAATAGTTCCCTTTCACACTATGAAGTATGGCGTCCATTTTCTACAAACTTTTTTGGGTGCATAACCCGACCGAGTAGAATGGATTCATTGCTATGTTATTTAGCTCGTGTTTGGATGTCTCCTTAATTCGGTTACTATATGAAATCGATTCTGCCTTTCTCTATGTGTATCAAGCCTGTGTTTATATTCATATTAATTTTCCTTGGTTTTTGTGCTATGCTATTCATAATAACTTTGATGGTCACTGGAATAGATTGGCAAACTTTTTGTCTTGTTGCAATTTCTCACCTCAACATGTCCCTGGGGTTGAATCTTGATTGGCAAGGGCGGAAACTCTTTTAATTTCCTGGGATAAAAGTAGCTTCTGTCCTTCCCCGGGATACAATCTAGCCCTGTACAAAATTTAATCTAATTTGGTTGTACCTATAGATGAGCTGTGGAAGTGTAGCAGACACACAGTTTGAACTTATAAAGTATTGATAAGCATACTCACTGTAAATTCTTACTTCATTTATGTTTTAAATAATATTCTATGGATTATTTTTAACTATATTATATGATAGATTAGTACAATTTATTTTAGTACTAGATTATGTCAGCCACTTGGACCGCGTGGATTAAGTTTTTTGAATCCCAGGGGAACTCCTTAATTTTCTGGGATAAAAAGTAGCCTATGCCCTTCCCCGGGATGTAACTCTATACCAAATTTTATCAAAATCAGTTGATTAGATGGCCCGTGAAACACACACACACACAGTGTGACAGACACACTTTTGCATTTATAATATTAGTATGGATATCATTCTGATGCAACTTGATAAGATATCTTTATTTATCTATATATTTAGTAACAAACTTAAAAACTAAACATAAAAATTTAAAGGACATGTACAAGGACAACTTATCTCTTTAATATGTCTTTCTACTTCATACGCCTCATTGCTGAGTCGTGACATGTTTAAAATTTAGCACAATATAATGGTGGCTATTCATCGTCAAAAACCCATGGCCTGCCCAGCTGATGGCCAGAATTATTAAAATGTAAAAGTGTAGGGTAATTATAAAATTTTTGTAATCTATACTATCTATACATCTATACTTAATATTATAAATAATAGACCAACTGCTGAGTTTCTTGCTGGCTCTTCTCAGCAGAATCAGTTTTCAGAACCGGTGGTAGAGTCTTAACGTATCTTAAGTGACACAAGCTGTCTGATGTGAAATAAATCCTATTTATTTATCACTAGATGATTCCTGCGACTTGGTCCCCATGGATTAGGTTTTTGTATTCCCTGGTGAACTCCTTAATTTTCTGGGATAAAAAGTAGCCTATATCCTTCCCCGGGATGCAAACTATCTCTATACTAGATTTCATTAAAATCTGTTGAAAAGATGGGTCGTGAAAGCGTAGCAGACAGACAGACACACAGATACAATTTCGCATTTATAATATTAGTATTATTTTGGATTTATCATTAGTTTGTACATACCCTCAAGAGGAGTATTGTCCGCAGATATCGTACTCCAAGTCAGGGGGCCCCAACAGCCAGAGCCGGCTGATCTGTGAGCCGTGCATCGCGCGGCTGCGGGACGCGGCCGACTTCAAGCGGCAGGTTCAGGAGTGCGAAAAGACGTTTGTGAGCTGCCTCGACCCCGCCGCCGCGATCGATGACTTACAAGGTAGCCGCCTCACCACATCCATCTTATCAAATTCAAATTCAAACTCATATTTTTTTATTCAAATAACCTTATTAAAAGTGCTTTTGAATCATTGAGTGAATCTATTACTGGTTCGGAATGTCATTCCTACTGAGAAGAACCAGCAATAAACTCGGTGGTTACTTTCTTTTACTACAGCCCCGTCCCACTGCTGGGCACAGGGCTCAACTCTCATAGGAGAGAGGGAATTAGAGCTTAGACCCACCACCCTCCAATAACCCGCAATGGCGGGCTTTATAAGACTATTATCATGTTAGTCATAATAACCCGGAACACCTCCAACCTCCGAACTTCCAACCTCTGTTGACAACCTCCTTGGCACAGTTTTGAGCGCTGTTGCCTTAACGTGTGGAGGTCCCGGGTACAATCCCCGGCAGGGTTTGGAAACTTATAATTTCAGAATTGATTTGATTGAGTTGTCATCTTCCCTATTATAATAGTATTTTTTATGATTGGCAGTTACCTTGGAGCTGGAGAAGGCGGTGAAAGTGGAAATGGTGATGAAGGAGGAAAAGCGCCACAGCGATGACGGCTTCGACGACGCGCCCGACTTCGGAGACGACGACGACTACGACGACCGTGAGTAAAGCGCCGTAGAGCGTGCATTATGTACATTTTACTATACATTTACCTTCCAGCTGGAGAAAGCGGTGAAAGTGGAAATGGTACTGAAGGAGCGGAAGCGCCACATTGACGACCGTGAGTGAAGCGCCGTAGAGCGTGCATTATGTACATTTTACTATACATTGTGTTTGAAGCTGGAGAAGGCAGTGTAAGTGGAAACGGTACTAAACGAGTTGAAGCGCCACGATGACGTCAAACCTGACTTCGGTGACGACGACGACCGTGAGTGAAGCGCCGTAGAGCGTGCATTAAGTACATTTTACTATACATTGTGTTTGGAGCTGGAGAAGGCGGTGTAAGTGGAAACGGTACTGAACGAGTTGAAGCGCCACGATGACATCAAACCTGACTTCGGTGACGACCGCGACCACGACGACCGTGAGTAAAGCGCCGTAGAGCGTGCATTATGTACATTTTATTATACATTGTGTTTGGAACTGGAGAAGGTGGTGAAAGTGAAAATGGTACTGAAGAGTCCTTTATTCACGCCGCAACGAAGCAACTGATCGACGTGATTTTTTACATGGGCATATTTGAGGACCTGGAGAGTGACATAAGCTATTTTTACCCCGAAATATTAACGAGTTCAAATCAAAAAACTTATTCCACGCGAACAAAGTCGGGCATCAGCTAGTATAATAATAAAAGTGGACTTCGATATATCTCCACTATGAGTAAACAGTACTGTTCACCTTAAAATGCAAACTATGAATGTATTATTGTTTGTGCCGTGCGAACAAACAATAATTGATTGATACTTATTGATTTACTTATCACTATCTCACAAATCATCTTAAACTAAGGAACTATCAGAGCCATTAGAGCAAATTATTGCCAAGCTTCCTTGTCATTTAAGTAATCCTTTGCATGGTAATAAGATTTTTCAATGGGTTTACGTTTTACATTAACTTTGGACTTATTCAGAGACATCTTCAATGTTTCTTCATGTGATCCAGCTTATCAATCAATCAAATATTCATTTATTCAAATGTGTATCTAACACTGTAGGTACACTTTTTGACGTCAAATAAAACATGATAGTGATAATCAGTTACAGTATCTTAAAACTAAAGCTACGAGGGTTCCAAATGCGCCCTGATCTGAGAAGCGCCCACAACAAACTCAGCCGGGTTTATTTTTTTTATACATTATTTCCATTCCAGTCGACGACCAGCCACTAACGAAACTAGCCAGCAAAATACCCAAAAAAGAGACAGTGGACGTATTAGACTTGCTCGACAACGCGAAAATCACCCACAAGAGGAAATCCTCGTCCAAACTGAAGACACAGTCGTCTAAGAAGGCGAAAAGCAAACAGGTCGCCAGCTCAAGCAAGGAGAAACCGGAGCCCAAGAAGAAAAAAGGTAGGCATCTAGACTTTTTCATATCTAGCGTCGATAGAGGGGATTGCTTTGAATTGGGTATCTGACAGCTAGTTTCAACTTGTTTAAAACGTCAAAACGCCCGCTTGAGGGGTTTTGTGTGAAATACTTGCTTGTGACGTCATCAACATTGAACACATTTTTTTACTTTATTCGTTAATCGATTTGAAAGGGTTTTCAGTCATAAAACTAATAGGAAACGGAATTTTAAGTCTTTTAGGATTTCCTCTTCATAATAATCATTAAAAAAAAACATAGGCAACAGCTCAATTGTTTTGGAGTAGAATTTGGGCGCTATTTGAGATTAAGGCTGCCTTTCTACTTGAAATGTGTCACTAATAGCAATGACAATGCATGATTAGCTAAGTGACGTGACGTAGACTACCATAGATGGCGGAATAATTATGCAACCCCGTGATATCAATTAAAAGGGTATGCTGCAAAGAATACTAAAAATAAAATGACGTCACACTAAATTCAATATGGCAGGCGATAAAAGCTTGTTTTTAAAAATTTATTTTTAATAATTTAAGACTGATTAATATAACTAGGAATAAGGCCTGATTTTTAGGAAATCCCATGGGACGAGAGAGCATCCGCGGGCGGTCTTTTACTTGCTAGTAAACAAATAAGAACCATAATATAATTCATAGCAATTCTCTTTTTCGACGATAAATTGTCAGGTTTTGTGCTGTTGCCATACACACATCATACACACACACACACACACACACACACACACACACACACAATGCTTGTAAACTAAAAAAATAGCTTTTAATGACCCTACTGTCTCAGTGGTGAGCATTGTTCCTCTTTGAATTGATTTTGGGTTTATGTCTGGTAAGGGAAATTTGAGAGTAATTTCTAAATTGGGTCAGGCTTGGTCTGGTCACTCTGGTGGGAGGTTTCCACAGTGGCTAGTTGCCACCCTACCTGCAAAGCTGTACAGACAAACAAATTAGCGTTCCGGTACCATGCAGTGTGGAAACCGATTAGAGGATAGATGTGTGGCGAATTCCCACGAGACCTACTGAACCCTCGGGAATTTCCGTTCCGACTCGCTTTCGGTCGGGATTCTCCCTGATTCGAATCAGTGAATTCTGAACCCCGACGACGGGAGGCCGCGTACACGCATCTCATGTCCGGCTAATTCACTCAATACCAATCAATTAATTATTATATTTGTTGTAACGTCCATAGTCCGTAATTAGTGTTTTAAATCGTTTATCATAATATATCAATAGACTTTTGTAACGCAAATTAAATAAGACACTTTCATTCAAAATATAATATTCGTAAATTACATTGGGTTTGTTTAACTTCGATCCTAACATTCCCATAGGTGTATTAAAATACCGTTTTAGATTACCCCGCTTCCATCTTAGACAGCAGCGTCTCTTACCACCAGCTGAGATAGCAGTCAAGGATGAACTCGTCATAATTTTTTTTTAAAAGTCCAGGAGCCCTATTACATTAAAGCGATTGTTACAGTGCAACCATCGCAATCTCCTGTGATTTGCTAACACTTTCGATATTAATTAGCCAATATTCACTGTCATTTGTAAAAGCCAGAATACCATAGATTCAGCCAGTCGTAACATTTGAGATTGTAACAATGATTGTTACAGAACAAATTGTTCTGTACAGTAACAGATTGTTGTGGCATTTGTTCGTCAGCAATTAGCCATTCTTATAAAAAGCGGTTTTATATATAACTAGTGATCCGCCCCGGCTTCGCACGGGTAGCACTAATAATCCTAATAGTCCATACCCAATGTAGCCAGTGGGCAGTGGGCAGGTTTTACATTTTAATAATACATTGTAAGTGTACGTCCGTCCCCGTCCTCACCACACCTGCCACATTGTTTTGTGTAACTTTACCTTTTTAGTCAGCGCACGCCGCGTAAGCTCTCAGAAGAGACGATTTTTTTCGACTTCGTTGACTTTATTGCAATTTTCGTAAGGATCTCTAATTTTTTTCAAAATAAAATATAGCCGATGTTACTCGCTGATAATGTAGCTTTCTAAAGGTGAAAGAATTTTTAAAAACGGTTGAGTAGTTTTTGAGTTTATCCATTACAAACAAACAAACAAATCATTCCTCTTTATAATATTAGTATAGAAGTATAGATAGTTAACGTAGGTTTTGTCTTTTTCTTTTTGTATGTCAAATAACTGACGACAGAAAGAAATAGAAATTGATCTCTATCTATTTACACTCTAAACAACGTTTACACTACGGTGGTTGGTTGGTAGTAAGGCCTTTAGAATAAATAAATAAATAAAACTACCAAACTGACAGACTTAAAATTTAAATTCATCCATGGCCTTACTGCTTTTACGGTTCCCGAGAGTGGCAGCGGCAGCGGCAGTGGTTGATGATAAATATGGCGGTCGTTGGTGTTATAAAAGTATAATGATCTCAATTTTTTTTTCAACATGTATGACATACAGGTGCCGCTTATGTTACGTGATGTTTTGACTCTACTACCGGTTCGGAAAGCAGGTTATATTGTAATATTAAGTGCTTACAGTGTTTTCCATCTGAGAGACTATGTAGTAAAAAAACTGCAATCGAATCGGTCGAGCTAGAAACGACAAAATCGCCGACATACGTACATATAGACAATACATACATACATGCATACATACATAAAGGTCGAATTGCGCTTTTAAGTTGAAGACTTTAAAAAATATGACTGATTCTCACAGCACAAAAATTGACAATATTTTGATAAAATGCATGGTGTGTGTGTAAGTTATCTAGTTTTAACTCTTAAGCATGGACACGTCTTGTAATAAATAAATACTGTAAACTAGATGATACCCGCGACTTCGTCCGCGTGGATTAAGGCTTTGATTCCCGATTTTCTTCCCCGTGATACAAACTATTCCTATACCAAATTTCATCAAAATCGGTTGAACAAATGGGCCGTATAAGCGTAGCAGACAGACTGGCAGACACTTTTGCATTTATAATATTAGTATGAATTGTTCGTTTCGTGGGCAAATTTATTATTAAGTTCACATTCAAATGTTTTTTATTTAAATAAACTTTTACAAGTGCTTTTTAATCGTCCAGTGAATTTACCACTTGTTCGGAATGTCATTCCTACCGAGAAGAACTAGCAAGAAGCTCGGTAGGTATTATTTATCTATCTATTACCAATGAGGCATTATAAGGATACAAAAAGGCGGTTGGACTGGAGGTAGAGAACTAGAGACTGATCCTACATTGACGCCAATGTAATTGAACGTTCGATTGCAATAAACCGAAATTGCAACGTAAAAACTTATACAGTTTTCGTTAGGATGTTTGCCTTTGACATCTAAGTTAGCCCACTTATTCTTAGGCTCAGCCCCCCAATTTTGTAAGGAAATCGTTATCGTAAGATAAACGTATGTCATACGGATAATCCGACCTGTTTAAGGAGTTTATAGATACCTCCACGTCATAAAGCAAGTTTGAACTTGAACAGTTCGAGTTATGCGTTTTGAGCTGTCAAATGATTACGATTTGCTTAGACAATTGCGCCTCAGAGGTCCAAATTATCCAAAGTGGCATTGCCCGTAATCATTTGACAGCTTAAAACGTATAACTCGAACCGTTTAAGGAGTTCACACATTATTTTTGACGTGCAGGCATCTATGAAGTACTTATGCAGGTCGAATGATACGTTTGACATAGGATTACTATTTCCTTACACAATCGGGGGGCAGATCCATAGAGGTGTAATCAATGGCGTGCAATAGAGGCATACAAGCACTGCTGACCCTCGTAAATAACACATGCTTGTTTTACATCATGACCTGCCAATACATAGGTTTCTAGCCTATTTACAAACCTCATGACGCCACTGAGTGAACTTAGCTCAAAATTATAAATAGGTAGGTATAAAAGTTGCCCTATCTTTTTAGGGATGTTTTTTGGTAGACATGAATTATTTTTTTAATGAAATAGACGTTTCCATGCTTTTCGACCTGAGTGGTCTTTTGAAAGAATTTGATGGACGAATTATACCCTATTGTTTATCTCTTGTACTCGGCTTCTTCTCAGACCAGAGCGCGTTTGGGACCTTCGTAGCTTACTTGTCTCATTGAGAATTATATCCAGTACTCCATTTCCATTAACTTGATAAATTGAAATATTGACTTTCAAAATGTACCGACTCGTTTTGAAACAAAATATTGCAGTAGAAACTGACTGACTGTACGTGAACCTCAAATAACCGTGTCTAGAAATCTGAGCTTTAACATTTATAGTCCCACCAACTTATCTGTCCCGGTGGCCAAAATTGGAACTAATTTTTATGCGTGTTTAAAACAAAAGAAACAAAACCTAGAATTATATAAAATAAACGGAGGTCTATCAAAGTTAATTTTATTTGCGAAAAGTTAAATTTGTTGCCTCCGAAAATATGCGTTTCGTCCGTTAAATTCTGATAAATAACACTATCACGAATTAATTACGAATCGAAATTGTTTTAAATAACCTCATTATCTCATTTCGTTCACAAAAGACAATTTCGCTTCGTAATTCTTCCGAATTAGCACATAATTTGAATTAAGTACCTACCTATGTTTCGTCGATGACATTTCAGCCGATATAAAACTTAATTTTAATACTTTAAACGACTTTTTTCCACCAGATCCGTATCGGATGCGTTTTTAAATATAAAAAAAATACTTAACTATCCAATAGATTTGCGTATAAATGAGCTCATACTCAAATAAAAATTCTGGTTATTTACCGCTATTCGAAAAGTCATCGCTACTTCTAGACCAAGCCTTTCGCTTAGTTAAGATGAAACGTGGAATATTCCTCAAGTTTAAGAAAAAAACTGGTCTTGCATTTCACTGACGGAAAGGATAATAAAGTTCGTTGGCTGTTGACCATGGTTAGTGTAGCATAATGAAAATTCTGTAAAAGACGTGTCGCGTTGAATGATGTGTATTTCCGCGCTGACTATTAACAGCCAGGGTGATGCCTTGCGAAAAAATGTGACAGCCCTCCTGCCACCAGAGGAGGCACCTAATTGTAACAATTATGAAATAGAAAGAAATACGCTGGATATAAACAAAGAATGTGATCCAACACACCCAAAGTAAAATATGGAATGTCTGCAGTCGGTATAGCGGTCTTTTTTTGTTTTAGAGGAATGGTCGGACCCTGCGCGGGAAAACGCCGGTACCATCATACAATGTACGACCGCCTACCCCTTCCGGGTGAACGATAAGTGCATAGTCTGCGTCTACTGCCAGGAACTGTACGAGGACCCTGACGAGTTCAGGCGGCATATGGACGCTGAGCATGCGCAGTTCAATGAAAAGGTCGCGTTCTACAACCTTCCCAAGCTAGAGTTCATCAAAGCGGATCTAACCAATTTGACCTGTAGACTATGCGGGCAGAGGTTCGAAACCCTGGAAAGCGTTGCGGAACATTTGAAAAACATACACGGACAACCTATGAATTTGAACGCGAGGCTCGGAGTAATGCCTTACGTGCTGCGCAAAGACTTCTTCAGTTGCGTCGTGTGCGCCAAAAGTTGCCCGTCCCTGCTCCATCTCAACCGTCACACGATAACACATTTCTTGAGCTACGTTTGCCATTTCTGCGGGAAAAGTTACGTCGCGACCACCGGGTTACTCAGACACGTCCGCTCCAAACACCAGGAGTACAAAGTGTCTTGCCGACGATGCGGCAAAGTTTTCCCCAACATGGAAGCCAAAGAGAAGCACAGGAGAACAGAAAAGTCCTGTATGCCATACTGCTGCTCCAAGTGCCCTGAGAGATTCCACGACTGGAAGATCAGGAAACGTCACATGGAAACGGAGCACGGACAGAGCAAGCGCATAGACCGCTGTGCCGACTGCAATATAACCTTTAGCAAAGGGAGTGCGTACTACCAACATTTCAAGTTGAAGCATTCTAAAGATTGTGTAGTTTGCAAACACTGTGGTATGAAATTCATTTGTCGGTCGCGGTACAAACGTCATTTATCAACGCATGTCAGTTATAGCGCCTAATCTTTTCGAGAATAATTGCTTCCTATTTTTGAAGTGAAACTTCTTTAGAATCGTTGTGATTTGAAAGTTCGATGAAACAAAAAAGCGATTCTAAAAATAGACAAACATATTCATAATAGGATTTAGCGTGCGAGAGAATGATATAGAATACATGTTATATTTATCTCATTCTCTCGCAGGCTACTTTTCTGAAGTTTCACTTCTGCCGTGTGTGAATTGCACACTCACACTTTTTGTTTTTTTTAATGATTATTATCAGAAACCCATTTGTCTTAGAAAATCGTTATCATTCGAGAGTTCAAAACGTATTATTCGAACTGTTTAAGGAGTTCATTCATACTTTTTGACATGCAGGCTTCTATGCTCTCCTTAAACAATTCTAATTATACGTTTGACAAACGTGTACGATTACGATTTTCTTACACAATCGGGGGGTAGTTTCAGGAAGCTAATTTGTCGACTCGCGATGCGAAGCGACGCGTTGTGTAAAACGTTGCAAAGTAAACTGAGCTTTATTTCCAGTGCGCAATGCACATTGTTGATCAAATTGGCTTGCGCTCTTTCACTCTTGAATAATTTAGACAGGACGCGTCCTGTCGGTGTAATATTTTACGTAAGAGTAATACCTTGAAATTCCAGAAAATTAATCTTTTATTTTGCCGTAATCGCGCAAACTGTAATATAAGCACGAATTGGCTTTTGTGGCCACATCCATTGTACTTTTAGTGAAATTAAGATTTTTAGATGAATAAATGTCTCGACTTAAAGATATTGTTATTCTTGTCTAACCACAATTCTGATAGGATTTCGGCGATTTCTTAACGCATGAGATACCTTGCGAGTCCCGCATTATGAGAACCATATTACTTTGGTTTGGTATTGTTGGTTAGTTAAAAAAATATTTAAGGTTGCACATTTCGAAACGCTGGTGATTTTATTTGGTCGGACAGCCATCAGCGCGCATTCGCCGCCTAAAATAAAATGACCTGGGGAGTAGTTTCTAGGCCTGGGAATTGAAAAACCACGGGGGTGCCGGATGTTCACAAATGTCTTATAGATAGAAAATGTAAGACCCTTTCTTGTACAAGAAATACCAACAAAAAATTTGTAGAAAATCCATAACTGAATGAACTCACAAATTTTAAAGTTATTTTCTCCTCATATGTTCCTGATTATTAACAGCTATAACTAAGTTCTACTAATAGGATATATTTAAGTCAGATGACATATGACACCCGGAGTGTGCCAAAAATAAAAAAATAAAAACTGCAAAAAGCTCTACAGCGCGATGCTAACACAGTTTTAACCGCAATAAATATAAAAGTATGTATATATATTTCAAGAGTAACATTCATCTTATAACACAGTATCTCGCTCTTACCAGCAATAGGCTCTCCTTATTATACCTACCTATCTTCGTATTGACCAGACTGTCCAGTTTTTAAGCATCTAAAAGTTACATATAGTGAAAGGAGCTTTGTTTCTATTTGTTCTAGTGGTGGACTGGTTAATAACGGCGCGTCACAACGCTAAGGTAGTTTTGAAATACACAACGATGTATCCGTTTAGGATACCCAGTAATGCGATGGTATGTGTCTACTGCTGCGAACAGGTGGACGACCCGGCCGCTTACCGGCAGCACATGAAGGAAGAACACAGGACCTTCAACGTGGACACGGCATTTGCTCACACGCCTAACAACTACACTGAGTTCCTCAAGGTGGACTGTAGCGAACTGGCGTGCCGAATTTGCGACCGGCCCTTCGAAACCATCCCTAGCATAGCGCAGCACATCGCGCAAGACCACGGCAAAGACGTCAACCTGAAAGTAGAAGTCGGTATGCAGATGTTCAAACTAGGTCCAGAGAAATGGGTTTGCGCGCTCTGCACGATGAAACTGCCGAGCTTGCGCGAACTGAGCCGCCACACCAGTTGTCACTACCATAAATACACGTGTGAAACTTGCGGCAAGTCGTATATAAATAAGGAGAACCTCCAGAGGCACATTCAGTACGCTCACAGCGATTACAAGATCTGCATCAAATGCAAGAGGAGTTTCATATCCGTCCAGGAGCGGAGGAAACACGTCGTGGACTCGCCCAAATGCTGGCCGTTCTCGTGCCCCCAATGTGGGAACAGGTTTCTGACTAGACGGATCAAAATGGACCACATGAGAGAAGCGCACGGCCAAGCGCCTAGGACCCACACTTGTCCTGACTGCGGCCAAGTTTTCGAAAAGTGGCATCACTATAGAGCACATTTCATCCTATCGCACACTAATGACACATACGCATGCACATTTTGCAACCTCAAGTTTGATTCCAAACGCAATCTCTCGGAACATATCGTGATTCACACAAAGGAGAAATCGTTTCCATGTCCGGTTTGCTCTAAGACGTTTTCGAGGAAAAAGAACTTGGCCCAACATAGTTGGGTCCACAGCGAGTACAAGCGTTTCGAGTGTACGCTTTGCAACAGGCAGTTTAACCAGCGTGTCAGCTGGAAAACTCATATGAAGCACTACCACCCAGAGTTGGTCAATTTCTGACCGACTAGAGCTGTGAAGGGTGATTAGTTGTTACTCGATAGTCTATTTTAACGTTAATTATTTCCGGAGTGGGTCAATTTCTGACCTACTACAGCTGTGAAGGGTGAAAAGTTGTGACTCTATAGTCGATGTTAACGTTAATTATTATTATAAGGTTAGGTCGCTGATATAAAACTAAGTGTAAAAATCGAAGATAGCGTATTGATAACTTTTTATTCAATATATTGTTTATTGCTCCCAAATTCACAATAATAGATCCCAATAATAATAATATAATAAATAGATAAGTCTCGCTCCAGTTTCGTATAGATAAATATTTTTTGTAAAGTAATATACTAGCTGAATTAGACGCGCGAAGCCCCCGCGGCATCGTCCGCGTGGAATAAGTTTTTTAATTCCCACGGAAACTCTTTATTTCTCCGGGATAAAAAGCCTATGTCACTCTCTCGGCCCTCAACTATACCTACCCATGCAAAAAATCACGTCGATCCGTTGCTCTGTTACGGCGTATTTGAACGACAAACCAACAAACAAACACACTTTCGCATTTCAGTTACTTAATAATAGGTATTTTAATTATTTTCAATCATCAATAAAATGATTTATTATTAATCATTAAACTGTACGCATATTTTGTAGCTTTTAAATTGCGGGGAATTGGACAGGTATTACTTCAACGTTTCTGTATGCTTATTTCCGAATCATGAATTTGTTTGTCAATTTTCCTAACAATGTTTCATATCCCAAATAATAGTAAATCCTTAATTAAGTAGTACATGAATAAAACATTTTTAATTTTCCAATAACACTTTCGGTTACAATTTTTGACTGGTTCGTTTTACATTTCCTCATAATATATTCAATCATTTCGGACACATCAAACGGACGGCTACGCAGAATGAAGATTGCCGGATAAGGGGATAAATATGTAAATTAAAATTTAAAAAACCGCCTCTCAAACGGCCCAGTACTTTTTCAGAAAAATGGTATCATATTGAAACATAAAAATCTCGATTGCAGCGCAGCTTGGTGGACTATGGCCTTAAAACATATCTAAGAAACCTTCGCAGAAGTTATGCATATCTAATGCAAAAAAAACCGCATAATAATCGGTCCAGTAGTTTTCCAGGAAAATTGTGAAAAAAAAGTGCACGAACATACAAACAAACAAATGCTCTACCTACCTCTAATAACCTCTTAGGGCAAACACATATACCGTCTCCGTTCCGTCGTGGGTAATAAACACAACGCAACGCATCCATATAATTTAAACTAGTCTTTCGGCATCGTAAACCGAAAATGCTGGAAAATGAAGAACGGAGTAACAATAAGATGGTTTGGGAACGAGCAACCGAATGACCAAGGGCATTTCTTTTTGTTCTAGACAAAAGTGATGCGTATTACATGGCGCGGCGCAACGCGGAGTATATCGTGCGTTTAACCACAGCGTACCCGTTCAGGCTCCCCGAGGATTCAATGGTTTGTGTGTATTGCGGAGAAAGTTACGACGACCCCACCATGTACAGAAAACATATGAACGAAGAGCACCAGACTTTTAATGTACGAATGGCGTTCGTCCACTGCCACGAGGGCTACATCAAAGTGGACTGTACCGAACTCCAGTGCCGTCTGTGCACAGAACCCTTTGAAAAACTCGAAGACGTCGCTCAACACTTGTACCACAAACATGAACAGCCGATCGACCTGTCATTCGAACTTGGCATGCAACCGTTCAAATTAGAAAAAGACAAATTGATATGCGCGATCTGTAACTCTAAATCTCTGTGTTTGAGACAGTTGAGTCGACACACGCAGTCCCATTTCTTAAAGTACACTTGCGAGGCCTGTGGGAAGTCGTACGCCACGATCACAACTTTGAAACATCATATAGCATACTCCCACACGGGACAGGAGAGAATTTGCAGGAAGTGCAAAACTACCTTCAATTCATTAACAGAGAAGAGGGACCATTTGAACGGTTCGAAAAGGTGCTGGTCACACTTGTGCCACATTTGCGGGGAAAGATTCTTGAGTTGGACGCTGAAACAGACGCATCTAACCGAGGTTCACGGCGCGCCAAAGAGGACGTACGCTTGCCCGGAGTGTGGAGAAGTTTTCCCAGACAGAAAAAAGTATAGAGTGCACTTTAAAATATTGCACACGGATGATAACTTCGTGTGCACATGTTGCGGGCTTAAATTCGACACGAAACGTAACCTAGAGAACCACAGAGTGATCCATACGAGAGAAAAATTATTCCCATGTCCGGTTTGCTCGAAATCATTTCCTCGGAAGAAGAATCTTGTCCAGCACATGTGGATCCATAGCGAATTAAAAAGGTTTAGCTGTACACTATGCAATAAGCAATTCAACCAGAGGGTCAGTTGGAAGACGCATATGAAATCCTACCATCCAGATTTAGTTGACTATCAGGGCATGCAGAATAATAAGGCGAAAATGGTACTCACGGTTTTGAAGAACGACTAAATAGGACATTTGGTATTTAGGGTCTGCTGATATTTTACAAGTTTTTTAATGCAATTTGGATTCTTGAATATTGATAACTGATAAATGATTTATTTATTTCACGTAGGACAACTTGTGTCACTTATGATACGTCAAGACTCTACCACTGGTTCAGAAAGCTACTGAGAAGAGCCAGCAAGAAACTCGGCAGTCGTCTTTTCTCAAATTTTTTTGTTTACAATAAATAAACAATACAACACATATGTTACGTTACAAGTATTACACTGACTTATGGGCTACTCCATATTGCGCTGCTAAATTAATATAATGTCATTTTTACCCACTCCCTGCATTGTAGGTCCTTTATTGCTGAGGGTCCTGAGCCCTTCCATTAATAACATTTTAGCCTGAAGCCTTTGGGATATTCGTAAAGTTAGGATGGGATATAATTGGCTATTTGACAGTTTTCGGAAAAGTACCTAAAAATGTACGTGGATTCATTGTATACCTCTTAAAATTATCTTTTTCTCAAAAAAAAACGTTATTTATTTGAAAAAAAAAATACTTTTTTAATAAATTAATTTTAAATTCGCGTGAAAACAGCCGTTCACGTGTCATTTGCTAGCTGTGACGTCATAGCTCAAAATAAAACAAAGGTAACTACGACGCACCGAGTTATAAGTGATTTTGAGTGGAAAGTTTACAGCTTTTATGTTGCTATTGTGAAAATTACAAGCTAAAAGACGTGTGTAGAAATACTATAAATAATTAATTGATATCCTGTCCAATTGTATAAACACATTCCTATATACAATATTACTTATTTCTGTCACTTTACAGCAGCACTTTCTTAGGTCTTAAACACGAGACCTAATAACTATTACTTTGTGTATTTCGGCAATTACATGTAAGATTTTACATTAAGAAACTCGGCAGAGCAAAAGCTTACACGCAACTAAATTTGCAACCATAAATGAATCGTCTTTAGGCAGATTTGCACTATCAGCTGTATAGCATTCCATTCCTCTCACAATCACAAATCGAAATATATTAAGTAGTGTTAATTTTCTCAACAATACGCAAACATTAGTACACACGACGTTTTTTTTAAATGTGACGTCACACGGGGCTCTATCATGACCGCCCCCGTTGCGCTTCTTGTCAAAATCAAAATGTTTTCTATTCAAATAAACTTTTACAAGTGCTTTTGAATCGTTAAGTGAATCTACCACTGGTTCGGAATGCCATTCCTACCGAGAAGAACCAGCAAGAAACTCGACGGTTGCTCTTTTTTGTAATCCACAGATAAAAAATCTCAAAGAAGGTCGGTCAGTTTCATACAAACTGTGACCTGATTGTAAAATGTCGCGACGATAAATGACATAAGGTGGGATCGATTGATAATAATGCAGTGTATTAAATCTAATGATACTTTTTTTTTTAAAGCCGGAATTTGCTGGTAAATTCATGTTTGGTTTTGAGGTTAGGATTGAATACGACACCAGCGCCATTATTCAAAAACAGCCATTACCACTCCAGTATATTATGTCTTTCATTTATTTTGGAGTATAAGCCATTTTTGCTTTTTCGATGTTGGTTTTTAGTTAGTTTATTTTCGATGTTTGTCGTAGAAGCATCGATGTTTTTAAGAACAATGGTGCATCCATAGAGCAGGATGTTTAAAGGACTGACGTCACTTGACGTTGACGTTTGCGATCCGTTTCATATAATTTTTGCTGTTTATTTGCCAAAAAATGACCATTCTGGCTAGCAGCTGACAAAAAACCATATTTACACAAAATACATTGAACACACATGAAACACATTAAACAACATAAAAAAAACATTGGAAAAGGTAAAATGAAAAAAAAAATCGTAACATATACCCCTTTAATCGCCTATATTTTGCCATTGTATTTATCAATGGTCGCTTTCATTTTTGGTCAGGTCATATTTGGCCATCCTTCTTTGTTTTGCAAAAATAAAATATTTACAATTTATTTTAATGCAAAACACATATTGTATAATTGTTGTTAACCTACAAGCTACCAAATCTAACATATTTCATATTTTATAGTTACAGCTGTCAAGTAGCCAATTTAGGGAAAATGACTGTTGAATCGCACAAATAATTTTTTTATCCATTTTTTTTAAACATTATAAAACATACATTTATGTATGAAAATGATCGTTACCATTAAATTGTTTTAATCCGTGCTCAAAACTTTTTGATTATGCAATACTTTTGATGGATTTTTGTTTTTTGAGCAACACATAAATGCACAAATAAAACAATTATTGGTTTTAAATTTTTTTTAGGGAATTGGCGCATTTTTAACTTTTAAGTCAAATTAATTTTATTTATTTTAATATTTTTAAAAATATGGGTCTTTGAAAAACTTTATGAACGCCTATTGGAATTCCACATGCTTTGTAAGTGTGAAAACCGCGGAATTCAGGTTATATAATATAGAAGTTTATATAACTTCTAAATTGTAGCGTCAGTGAGCCTATCATTGTAAAAAAGACGTATTTGGACAGTGTTATAATTTAAAATTGAATAAGACGTAAATACTAAAGATGGCGTTCCTAGACCCATAAAATCTATGTTTAGTATATATTTCATAGACAATATTGTATAGTTATTAATAGTGATTGGATTAAATGTTACGTTGTCGTATGGTCCAGAAGTTGTTTTCGTTTAATAGTTTATGTGAAAACGATTGTACAGGATTAAATATTATTACTTAGTAAGATAATAAACAATTTAAATCTATTTCCCGAGTTTTAATAATACCCCCATTGTGTGGAAAACTTAAAATCAAAGAAATTAGGCAGGGCCTGCTTATTGGGCCAATTACAATCTTCTTACAATCGTTTGAAATGTCTTCGCATTACAAGAACTTCACTTGTGCGGAATGCGGGAAGTCCTACACTACAAACGGATCCCTCCAGCAGAACATGAGGTTTACTCATATACCGGATGAACGCATCTGCAGACGTTGCAAGAAGACGTTCAGCTCATTAGAGGCTAAGAGAGAGCATGAGGAGAATTCGCCCAGATGTTAGCGGTTCTCATGCATCCAAAGTAACCAGAGGTTTTTAAAACGGTCCGCTTAAGAACAGCATTTTACATCTGTCCTGGTCCACGGTCAGGCATCAATTACTCATTCGTGTCCGGAAAGCAGCCAAGTTTTCACGTCCAGGAATTCTTACAGAGCCCATTTTGCGACCATGCACGCCGGCGTTAATTTCGTTTGCTCCTGGTGCGGCAGGAAATTCAATACCAAGCGTCATTTGGATCTGCACACAGTCGTTCATACGGGGATAAAGCTATTCGATTGTACGGTGTGCTCTAAGTCCTTTTTAAGAAAGGCCAATTTGGCGCAGCGATTACAAGCGTTTCAAATGCGACCCTTGCAATAAGCAATTCAACCAGCGCGTTAGTCACCAGTCCCATATGAAGGCGCATCATCCCGAAATACAAAACGAATGAAAAGAAGAAAAAAAATAAAAAACTTAAAAAGCTTTGCCACACATTACCTTGTTTATAATTAAATTAAATGGTCGAGTTTATATTAATGATATAAATCAATGTGAAAATAGACTATACATATAGATTATAGACTATAGACTAGATTTTACATCTATCTATAGCCCAAATTTTGATAGTAGGTACCCCCAGTATGTGAAATTCTTATTCAGCCACCAAAGTATCCTACAATCGTTCGAATCTTCAAGTGCTACACGAAATTGATTCATCGATGAGGTATTTTCATAGCAGTTCTTGCTGCAAATGTTAAAAGGTTCATTACTTAGACATTTACGCTGTTCGCTAAATAATAAAGAAGATTTATAATAGTACAAGGATTATGCACAAGTTTTATACCTAGTTCAGCTACTAATACTGAACCGGCACAGAGACTAGAGATAGACGTATTGCTGAAGAGTTTTTTATTAGAAAATTGACCAAAGGCATTTCTGTCTGTTCTAGACGAGAACCGCCCGTTATCCCTCGCCAGACGCAATGCCGCCGTCATGGTGACATATACGACCGCCTACCCCTTCAGGTTGCCTGAGACGTCATTAATGTGTGTGTATTGCTGCGAGTCGTACGCTGACTCCGCGCAATTCCGTCACCATATGAACTCTGAGCACCAAACCTTCAAAGTGGAAACAGCTTTCGCCCACTGTCC
The DNA here is from genome assembly GCA_963932025.1 of Erebia epiphron. Taxonomy (NCBI): domain Eukaryota; kingdom Metazoa; phylum Arthropoda; class Insecta; order Lepidoptera; family Nymphalidae; genus Erebia; species Erebia epiphron. The sequence goes on along the minus strand of OZ009951.1, from coordinate 12,089,489 downwards.
TTACGAGGGTTACCTCAAAACGGACTGCACGGACCTCCGCTGCAGAACGTGTGGCGAAGCCTTCAAAACCATCGAGGATGCCGCGAAGCATCTGAACGATGTTCACGACCGGAAAATAAATTTCGATTTCCACTTGGGAATCCAACCGTTCAAATTCGAGGGCGAGAAACTGATGTGCGGAATCTGCGACAGGAATTTCCCGTGTCTCCGACAACTCAGCCGGCACATGTCCACTCATTACCAGAACTTTACGTGTGCGGAATGCGGGAAGTCCTACACTACAAATGGGTCCCTCCAGCAGCACATGAGGTTCACTCATATACCGGATGAACGCATCTGCAGACGTTGCAAGAAGACGTTCAGCTCATTAGAAGCTAAGAGAGAGCATGCGGAGAACTCGCCCAAATGTTGGCCATACCAATGTATCCAATGCGGCCAGCGGTTCATTAAATGGTCCGCTAAGGAAAAGCATTTGACAACTGTCCACGGTCAGGCGTCAAGGACTCATTCGTGTCCTGAATGTAACCAAGTTTTCACGTCTAGGAACTCGTATAGAGTTCATTTCGCGACCATGCACGCTGGCGTTAATTTCGTTTGCTCCTGGTGCGGAAGGAAGTTCAGTACCAAGCGCCATTTGGAACAGCACACAGTCGTTCATACGGGGATAAAGCTATTCGATTGTACGGTGTGCTCTAAGTCCTTCCCCAGAAAGGCCAATTTGGCTCAGCACATGTGGATTCACAGCGATTACAAGCGTTTCGAATGCAACCTGTGCAGTAAGCAGTTCAACCAGCGCGTCAGTTACAAGTCCCATATGAAGGCGCACCATCCCGAAATACAAAACTATTGAATGAAAGATAGAAGAGAGACGTGTATTTAAAGTTAGAACATCCGCTTGAGCATTTAATCTGGTATGTCTACCGCTGTGTAATCTATGACATAACCAGGAAAAGGGGTCCTAATTATGTTGTATGCCTTGAACAATTACGATAGCGCTGATATTCAGCTGTACCTTTTTTTAAAAATATACTGTCGCGGTCTGAAAATGTTTACCAGTTTTCAAACTAGATTCTTTATAACACTGCTTGCAGTAAGGTCTTAAATGAAGCAAGTTATGTATTACGTTTCAAAATTATCAAAAGTTTTCAAGCATTGAATTTAACAAAAAGAGTATGAATTACTTTTTATGGTTCCATACCTCAAAAGGAAAAAACGGAACCCTTATAGGATCACTTTGTTGTCCGTTCGTCTGTGTGTCGAGACCCTTTTTCTCAGGAACGCATGGAGGTATCAAGCTGAAATTCATATCAAATACTCAGGTCTACTGTCCCTTGGAAAAATCAAACTTCTAAGCCAACGCAATCAAAAGATACAGCCGTTTATGCTGCAAATTTTCGACACTCGCAAGGGAATCAAAACCTACAGGGTACTTCCCGTGAACTCAGAATCTTGAAATTTGGTACGAAGCAACGTCTTATAGCACAGATAAAGGAAAAACTGCGAAAAGCATAAATTTTAGTTACATCATATAGTAAAAAAAAAATATGCAAATTTTGGACACTCGCAAGGGAATCAAAACCTACAGGGTACTTCTCGTGAACTCAGAATCTTGAAATTTGGTACGAAGCAACGTCTTATAGCACTGATAAAGGAAAAATTGCGAAAAGCATACATTTTTAATTACATCATATAATAAAAATATTTTTAATAATTTTAAAATGACTACCCCTTTCCGCATGAACGCGTAGAGGTATTAAATTGAAATTAAAATAGATAAGTGGAATAAAAATACCATAACTTTTACTTATATACTTACAGGTTTGTACGGAACCCTCGGTGCGCGAGTCCGACTCGCACTTAGCCGGTTTTTTATAATGAATCTCACTTTCTTATTTCAAGTTTGACACATAAGCATCATCGCATTTGTTAAAGTGACATTTATTGAAAATATAAAAAAAAGGTTTTCTACATCAATCCTATCTATACTGCAGCGACCAATACATGTTCCTAACCTATGATCTGTGCCTTATCAAATCACATAATCGACCTTCTGCCACAGATGTATGTATGCAATTATGAACCTTAAGGTGGTAAACATTTTCTGACCGCGGCTGTACTTGGTCCAAATGATCATTTATGGGCATGGTGCCCACGACGCTATTGCCTCTGAATTGCCAGGCTAAGCCATTAGACTTTAGAGTAAATAAGCGCCAGTTCTAGGGTCCCCTGTCCCAACCTTTGGACATAACATTAGCAAAGTGTTTAGTGTCCTATGACTATAGGTCCATGCCTCAGATTCTAAGTCGGCAAGCATATTAATTTTAAATCCATTTAGATTGTACATATTAATTTTAAATATATATTTACATAACGCATAAGTACTGACTTAAGGTGCTATTCCACCAGTGTGCGGCACAAATGTTTCTCTTCGTATGTGCTGCACACGATTTTGGTGGAATGCAGCAAAATCGTGTAGAGGCCATATGGGTTTAATCAATTGATAGGTAGGGTTAAGATATCTTTATTTCTGTTAGAAATACAAGTTTAATAAATATGGCTAAGATGGTTATAAGCAGCAGACAAGTGACGCAAATTCATAAAATTTGATAGGATTTCGGCGGAGATACATATGTATGAGTAGTTTATAGGTCTCATTCCAGAAACATCTATGATAGTAATGTGACATAATAATTATTCAACTACTGAAAAATTAAAAAAAAAAATTTTGACTTCTAAAATCACGATACTTAAAGAAATTATAATAAAAAGATTAATTAAGTTAATTAAAAAGCATAGTTACATTTTCTCTAAATTAATTAATTAACCCTCTATTAGGTAATTTAATTACTACTTACACTTACAGGCAAAAAATAAATATAATTGTCCTTACTATCGATTTGAGTAGCGAATACTAATTACTAAATCGCATACGTTCCAGGCGACTTCAGTCAACAAGGGAATTTTCTTTCTTTTCTAGTCACGGAACCGGCCAGTAGCATACAGAAGGCGAAACGCAACGCAGAACTAGTGTTGGAACACTCTACCGCGTATCCCTTCAGAGTACGCGGCAAAGACAATATTCTATGCGTCTACTGCCACGAAGAGTACACCAATCCGAACGATTACCGGCACCATATGGACGAATACCACGGATCGTTCACAGTGTCTACCGCGTTCGCACACTGCTCCAGCGGGAAAGAGTACATAAAAGTTGATCTGACCAACCTCCAGTGCAGACTGTGCTCCAAGCCGTGCGAAAGCTTGGACGAGATCGCGGCACACATACGCGACTCCCACGGATTCTCGCAAATGAATACAGATTTCGACATCGGCATGCATCCCTACCGTTTGAGTGCCGATAAATGGATATGCGCCCTTTGTGATAAGAAATTCGCATCTCTCGTACAACTCTGCAGACACACTACCTCCCACTATAGGAGATACACTTGCGATATTTGTGGACGCATGTACTTGACAAACGAGGCGTTGAAACATCACACCCGATGCAATCACTCCGGGAGTCACGTGTGCCGGAAATGCTGGAGTCACTACCCAACGTTGGAAATGAAAAGGGAGCATATTAAAATGTCGAAACCCTGCTGGCCTTTCTGTTGCGTCACATGCGGAGATCGGTTTATATCCTGGGAAAAGAAACAGGAGCATCTTATTAAGGTGCACGGCCGGGCGAAAAGGGTTTACGAATGTCCTGACTGCGATCAGACTTTCAACTCTCGTAAACCATTCTACAATCACTTCACGTTGGTTCACAGCGGTAACAGCTACAAATGCCCGTGCTGCCATCTTAAATTCAGCACCAAGAAACAAATGGAGGAGCATAGATTCGGTCACACCGGCGAGAAACCGTTCCGTTGCGACGAGTGCTCGAAGACGTTTTCGAGGAAAAAGAATTTGCTTCAGCACATTTGGATCCATAGCGATAATAAACGATTCGTGTGCGTCATTTGCCAGAAGCAGTTCGCTCAAAAAGTCAGCCTCAACGGCCACATGAAGTCCCATCACCCAGAGATACCATTTCAAACTTAAAACACGATTTTAACTGTATATTTTTTTCGTTTGTTGACTTGCGCTGTTCGAAATAAACGTAAGGAAAATGTTTTTGAAATATAAATGTTTTTCTCGTCAATTGAATACCCTGATCGGTAGTTGTTATTCGTACGCTGGTGCACATTGGTTGTGAAATTGACCAATTTCTTTTTTGTTTTTAGGGTTCACATTGGAAATTGGGCGTAGGGAGAATGAGAATGAGAGAAAGAAAATTGTTCTCGTTAATCAGACGCCACAGCGGCGTAACGCGGAACTAATACTCAGACATTCGACCGCCTATCCCTTTAAGACGCGATTTAGTCAGATACTGTGCGCCTTCTGCCATGACGAATACAACGCACTGTCAAGTCTGCGATACCATATGAAAACTGATCATATCAATGCGGATTTAAAAAACGTTTTCTATAGGACCAAGGATAATTTAATCAAAGTGGACATAACCGATTTAAAATGTAACATATGCCACCAGGATATACAGGATGTCGATACTCTGATGGGGCACTTGTCCAGAGACCATAATAAGCCTGTCAGATTCAACGCACGGTTCGGCGTTTTGCCTTTCAAACAGAACGCTATGGACCATTGGGTGTGCGTGTACTGTCAGAAGAGTTATTTGGAGTTTATACAGTACAAGCGTCATATAACCACTCATTTTATGAACTTTAGTTGTGAAAAATGTGGGACGATGTTTATATCGGGGCACGCTTTGCGAGATCATCGGCGGCAGGTGAAATGCTTTAGGACGGCGTACAAGCCGCGTAACGGTAGAGTGATGAGGCCGCGTTCGAATGCTGAAATCATTCTCCAGTGCTCAACCGCTTGCCCCTTCAGAACGTGGAAGAGTAATTTCAACTGCGTCTTCTGTAGGGTTCAGTCCAACGATCCTAGCACTCTCCGAGCCCATATGCTGACCAGACACGAGAATTACGACGTGCAAGCCGCGTTCTATAAAAAGCTCGGTAAAGAGTTTCTCAAAATCGATATAACAGATCTTCAGTGCAAACTGTGCTTCATGCCGATTGAGAATTTCGAGAACTTGACGTACCATTTGAAGAACGACCACCAGCAGCCCATAAATTCTGACGCCCAGTTAGGCGTTCTGCCGTTTAGATTAAACGACGGGTCGATTTGGAAATGTACAATGTGCCCGAACGAGTTCAAAGATTTCATTTCATTAAAGAAACACACTTCGGAGCATTTCCAGAACTACGTTTGCGATACATGCGGCGAGGGGTTCATAACAGAATCTGCTATAATCGCCCACACCAAGATACCTCACGAGAATAAATACAATTGTAGTCGATGTGTTGCGACTTTCTCGACGCTTGAAGAACGTAATGTACATACAAAGACTCAACACACATCGACACCATACATGTGCGTTTACTGCAAAGATAGACCGCGCTTTGCCAATTGGGAGCTCAGGAAGAAGCATCTGATGGAAGTACATAATTATAAAACCGGCGCCGATAAATACGAATGCACCACCTGTCAAAAGACTTTCAAAACCCGCTCAGGGAAATACAACCACATGGCGAGGACTCATAGGATAAAAAAGGACACGGAACTAAATTACCCCTGCCACAGCTGCCCGAAGGCTTTCACGACACAGTTGTTCTTGGATAAGCATGTTGCCAAAAAACATTTCGATGTGTGATGCGTTTTTTAAAGATCAAGTCAAGTCGAAAGATTCTTGGTATACGAAAATAAATTGGTATATAAAAGACGTGATGGTGATGAATAATTACGTTATCTTAAACCAAACCTACGAAGCTTTCAAACGCACCCTCGTCTGAGAAGAGGCCTGAACAAACTCAGTCGAAAATAAAAGATCGAAAATGAAAATGTCCCTTATGATGCTTGCAATAAATTATTCGATTGTGTATATTAGATTAGAAATAAAAGAAGGGATGCTTTCGAATAACAATAATCACATGGTTCTTTCTTTTTTTAGGGCCCAGAATGGATAGTGACGGATTCAAAGATAAAGAGAGAAAACAAAAAATGAGGTTATTCGAAAGATCCGTTATGCAGAACCCTCTACGTCAAAACGCGGTCCTTGTTCTTAGATATTCCACCGCGATACCGTTTAAGACTCGCTTCAATAGAATCCTCTGCTCCTACTGTTATATTGAGTTTGAAACGATTGAAACTTTGAGGGATCACGTGAAAACTAAACATGCGAAAGTCGATTATAATAGCGCTTTCTATAAAGTTGTAGATGACCTGAAAATTGATATTAGCTACTTCAAATGCAACTTGTGCATGCACGATGTGGACAGTGTGGAGTCATTTATGACGCATCTGTTACGCGAGCACAATAAAGCAGTTAACTTCGAAGTGCCTTTCGGCGTGTTGCCGTACCGTCAGAACGAGGCTGGCGAGTGGCTGTGCTTGTATTGCAAAAAGAGGTTCCAAGGATTCTCAGAAATTAACGGACATTTGAGGAGTCACGCGACGCTGTTCACCTGTGACAACTGTAGCGCCACTTTCCTATCCGAGCATGGCCTGAAACAGCACGAACGAAAATTCAAATGTTACAGCTCCGGATATAAGCCGCGTTATGGCATGGCTTTAAGGCAAAGGCGTAACACTGAACTGATTTTACAGTGTTCAACAGCTTGGCCGTTTAGGACTTGGGGTCAGAATTTTAACTGTGTGCTCTGTCGCGTTCAATCGAATGACCCGAACGGCCTCCGAGCTCATATGGCGTGCCGTCATTTGAACTATGACATCAAACTCGCGTTTAGCAGGAAACTTCGCAGGGAATTCCTCAAAGTGGACATCACAGATTTGAAATGCAAACTGTGTTTCAACCATATAGATTCTTTGAACGATTTACTATCCCATTTAAAGGATTGCCACAAACAACCAATCGACAATGACATAGAACTCGCTGGGGTGCTTCCGTTCAAACTGAACGACGGATCCGACTGGCACTGTGCTATATGTAAAACCCAATTCTCCGACTTCCTATCACTGAAGAAGCATACCGTTGAGCATTTCCAGAAATACGTTTGCGACACTTGCGGGGAAGGTTTTATAACTGAGGCAGCTCTGAAGGCTCATGTGAAGATCCCCCACGATAACAAGTATAATTGCCGGAGATGTAAAGCAACATTTTTGACATTAGAAGAGAGGAATGTACATATGAAGACACAGCATACATCGTTGCCTTATATGTGCACGTATTGTACAGAGAAACCATTGCCAAGGTTCGCTACTTGGGAGCTGAGGAGACGTCATTTAATGGAGATGCACAACTTAAGGCCTGGAGCGGAGATGTATGAGTGTACTACATGTCATATGATGTTCAAGTCGCGGTCTCAGAAGTACCACCATAATGTGAAAGTTCATCGCACCAAAAAAGATACGGAATTCGGGTTCTCGTGCGAACACTGCGCTAGGGGATTTGCGACCAAACTGTCTCTGGATAAACATGTAGAGAAAAAACACTTCCATGTTTGATGTTGTGTATTCCTTATACTTAGATGTTTCTGTTTTGAAACGTGCTAGCAAGCAATTTGTCGTTCTTACAATGAGGCCAATTCTGTTATCCACCATCTCAGAACTAAAATAACAGCTCCATTTTAAAAGTCGATTCGGCTTTAAAAAGTCGATTGTTAAGGTCGTAATGCAAGCGCAACTTAAAGTTCCATAACTTTGTTGAGATATTTTAATGATTCTTTCATATTTTTGTATTATTTCATAATTTTCATAATAAATTTAAAAAAAATATGGAAACTTCTCTTCTTTAAGATGTTTTTATTTTAAAACTAAAAGGTGTTGCGTGCGATCTCACAAAATTTAAGTATATCGCTGATATTATGTACTTATACTTACTTATGCTGAGATCTATGGAGCGTACTTTGACTTGGCTCAGACTTTACTTAGAGTGAAAACGTAATGGACTTATGTGAGTAACATAAATCTGTCTCGTTTTAACCATGTCTTAAGTCTAATCAAAGTCAAAGTTCGCTCTTTAGATCTCACACTTAGTGCCGATTGCACTAACTCCGAGTTACGTTTAACCCGGGGAATAAATTTGATGTTTTGACAGATGTTTTATACGAATTCTGTCAAAATTACAATTTCCCAGGTTAAACGTTATTCGGAGTTGGCGATTTAATATACTTATACTAATATTGTAATGCAAAAGTTTGGATGAATGGATGGATGTTTCGCCTGAACGGATCTGGATGAAATTCGGCACAAAGATAGATTATAGTCTGAAATATAGTATGGATTATAGTAGGGATTTTAGATTATAGTCACATAGGCTACTTTTTATCCCAGTGAGGTAAAGAGTTTCCGCGGGAACCCAAAAACCTCAATCCACATGGACGAAGACGTGGACATCAGCAAGTGTACATATATATTGTAGTAAAACTGTTAACGATAGACAGGTTTGAAAATTGAAATGATATTTAAGTAATTTAAATTAGACAAACAGAGTCGAAGTTTTGGTTTACGTTGGGTAAACATAAAATTATCTAACAACGCCACTATGAAATTGTAAATATCTAAGTAGGTACATACTTTTATAAATGAAATAAAAATTATGTATCAGCCCTATTCGTTTAAGGTAATTCCATACAAATTAAGTCATATCTAGTTTACGTATGTAGCTAATATATTATAGAATATACGCATTTAAAATTTTTAAGGGTTTCATTTTGAAAAACCTTAACCAAAGCAAAGAAGTTTGACATAAATGATTTATTTATTTCACGTAGGACAAGTTGGGTCATTTATGACAAGTCAAGACTCTACTACCGGTTTGGAAAGATAATTCTACTGATAAGAGCCGGCAAGAAACTCAGCAGTTCCGCTTTTCATAAAAAGAAAAATGTTACAAAATGTATAAAATTTACAATTGATACGATACTTAACGACATTACAACGTAGGTACAACGTATTTACAGTGACTTGTTGGCTGCTGGATGCGAAGCCGGTTACTTCCATGCAACTTTCAAATATATGAGCAGAATATGAACACCAATGAAATTTCTTTAAAATATAATAAGGATAAATGAATAATGATACACGTTATTATTATACGTTGATTATGGCTGTGTTCCCGTATATCCCGGAGGTATCCCGAGCCCAATCTTAAATCATACTCTATAGAAAGGCCAAATATGAAAAAGTGTAATGGACAGTGTGGAAGAATTGACAATAGTTTTCTGTTTTTAGGAGAACGCGCCCAAACAGAAAACGAGAACTCGATAAAAATCGAGACAACAGAAAATTTACAATTAGGTGAAACGTTAAAAATTGAGAAACGCCGGTATCAGAGAAGCGCGAGGGCCGAAGCGAGGTTTGTGACCAAAAAGAATGCTAGCGCCTTGCTCGAATGTTGGTCTTTGTGTCCCTTCAGATGGAAAAGGAACAGATTCAAATGTGCATACTGTGAGGACCACTTTACTGATTGCACAGAACTGAGGACGCACGTCCGACTGTGCTCCACACAGCACAACATCAAGGACATTTACAGTAAATTCAAAGAAATGACCCTAATAAATGTTGATATAACCGAATCTTCATGTAGAATTTGTGCATTGCCTTTCTGTGGAGTGAATGAAATGCGTCACCACGCTATTGAACATGGTTATGATTTCGATACTTCCCAACCGGATGGTGTACTTCCCTTCTGTTTGGATAAAGAGTCCTGGAGATGCGTTATCTGCCATGAGACGTTTAATAACTTTCTGAAACTCTACGAGCATATGAATACGCACTACCAACATTATATTTGCGCAACGTGTGGTAAAGGCTACATGACGGCTCCTCGATTGAGGAAGCATTCGGAGGTGCACATAACTGGGACGTTTCCATGCGATAAATGCAAAAGGGTATTCACAATGCGCGCAGCTAGAGATTACCATAAGAGTCACGCCCACGCCAAAGGCCCTCGATACGAATGCCCACAATGCGACATGAGGTTCGGAGGGTATTACGAAAGAATGAACCATCTGAACGAAGCACACAGAGAAAAGGAAGTGGCCTATAAGTGTACGCATTGCGAATTGTCTTTCAAAACCAGCGGAAAGCGCGCTACACACGTCAAATCCATACACTTTCCTCAGCAAAGGAACTTTGCATGCCCTTTTTGTAAATGGTTTTTCAAAACGGGTTACGAGTTAAAGAGACATATTGTTAAGCATACAGGGGAGAGGAACTTTTGTTGCACGCTTTGTGGGAAGACGTTCCCAAGAAACAGAGCCTTGAGGAAGCATTTGAAAACGCACGACGATCTGAACTGTAAATGGTGTGGGGTTATGTTTAACCAGAAGACTATGTTGATGGAGCATTTCCGAACCAACCATCCAGAAATAGGCGATTTCATACTTACTGGTTTGGAGAAAGTATGAAAGTCGATGTTATGCAGAGTTAGTTTTAATGAATTTGTATTCAAATATAAAATAAATATACTTACCTATTAAAATTTACAAGAATATTTTTTTTAAAACATTCCAAAATAATATAAGTGCATGGCTTGGGATATTGGGTAATTTGGTCTAGCAATCGAGTAACAAAAGCAATGTTTTGTTTTTAGGTTCCGCAAATGCGGATTCGGAAGATGTTGTGGTAGGAGTTAAACGTGTTAGAAAGTTAAAGGAGAATGTGTGCGCCAGACAAATGCGTCGCAGACGGCGTGCCAACAACGAACTGCCCGAAGAATCCGAGAAACGCATAGCTAAAACGATGATGCGCAAAAACGCGTTGACCATTCTCGAAAGTTCCACAGCATGGGCCTTCCGTTGGTTCCAAAACGCGTTTTACTGTTCCTATTGCGATTTGAAATTTGTAGAGCCTTTACTCTTACGTGATCATGTACAGTACCTCCATTTAAACGAAGCCCCAACCAAAAGAATATTCTCGAAACTAACCGAAAACAACATGGTTAAAATAGATGTCACGAATTTACTATGTAGAATGTGTAACCAGGCAATTGAAAGCATTGACACTTTGAAAAACCACTTGGTATCAGCCCACGAGAAACTATTCCATTCCGATTTTAACGATGGCGTCCTTCCTTTCAAGCTTGAAGCAGAAAGATTTTACTGTCAGAAATGTCCGCTACATTTCACAAGTTTTGCTAAAATCAATGAACATATAAACACTCATTACCAAAATTATGTTTGTGATGCATGTGGTAAAGCTTTTGTATCTAAATCGCGATTTAGGACACACGTTCAGTCGCACGAAGTCGGGACCTTTCCTTGCGGCGATTGTGATGAAGTTCTAGAGACTAGGGCAGCTAGGATGTGCCACAGACTGAGAGTTCACAAGAAAGGCGTCCGATACACTTGTCCAAGATGTCCCGAGGTTTTCACGACTTACTACGCGAGAGCAAAACACTTGGTCGAAGGACATGATCAACAGAAAAAACATTTCGAATGTTCTGCGTGTGGAAAGTTATTTGAAACTAGCTGCAAACGTGCAGCGCACATACGTGCCACCCACAAACCCATAGAGAAGAGATATGAATGCCCGCACTGTTCGTGGTATTTTTTAAGCAAATCCAAACTAAAAAGGCACGTGATCACACACGAAAATGTTCACAAAGAAAATTACTCGAACGATTAAAAAGTTGATCATCTTTTTATTTCTAGGACCTGAAAACCAGGAACGAAGAACAATAGCAATTAAATGGAAAAAGAAACCACGACTGGAAGAGAAGGCTAACGCTGCACTAATTCTAGAATATTCGAACACAGTCGCGTTTAGGTGGACGCGAGGAAAATTTATGTGCGCTTACTGCTCTAAAATATGCGTAGACTTAAACGAAATACGTGCTCATACCAAAGTTCATAATAAACTTGATATTATCGAAAAACCAGCAGTCCGTAACTGTATACCGTTCAAAGTGGATATAACAAATTTGAAGTGTCGTTTGTGCAACAATAATGTTGATAATAATATTGAAGGTCTAAAAATGCATCTACATAAAGAACATAAAATAAAGTTCAATGAAGAAGCCGGTGATGGGGTGACACCATTTATTTTAACCAGATCAGAGTACCGATGTGTTATTTGCGACATCCAACTTGAGGCGTGTTGGAATTTGTTCACCCATATGAATGTGCATTACCAAAGTTTCGTGTGCCAAATTTGTGGGAAAGGTTATTCCGCGAAACATAAGTTGCGCACGCATCAGAGGGGGCATGAGTCGGGGGAATTCAAGTGTTCCAAATGCGATTTAATGTTTAACAATCGAGCACTAAAGGATAGACATATAGCTGTTGCTCATGGACGCAAGAAAAGGTATCGTTGTCCAATATGCGACATGTATCTGTATTCTTGTCATTCCCGATTGACACACCTTGCCAAGGTACATGATCAGAAAAAAGAGTATAAATGTAGTCTTTGTCCAGCCATTTTCGGTACTGGAGCAAGCCGCTATACACATTTGAGAGTAGTTCATAAATTGAAAAAAAAATTTAGATGATGAGTGATTAAAAATACTTAAACTTGTCCGCAATAGCATCGGCTGTTATAGGTATATTAGTATTAGCTGTGAAATTCGTGAATTTGATTTAGGAAGGGATTTCTATTAGAAATAAAGTCATTTCATTCATAATTGATTTTGTTTTATTGTGGTTTCCAGTATTTTTGGAAAATGAGTTGATTCAATCTTATACGAAAATGTTCTTACTTGAAGCGACTAGGTAAATATAACTTTGATATGTAGGTAATACTCCTCCAATTCGCACATCAAGATAGTCTTCTGATAGTGTTTTCTTTTGTTTTTAGGGACGGTCAACAATTGTGTATGGAAACGGCGGCGCAGGGTATATAACGACCATAGACATAATGCAGCTATAATTATAGAGCACTCGAGCGCATGTCCGTTTAGATGGAAACGTGGCGCATTTGCCTGCGCCCACTGTCCAAGTACATTCGGACATTTCGAAGACCTTTACAATCATACAAAAGAACATCCCGACCGATTAAAAGCTATGCGCTACGCTCGCCCTTGCGACACCATCAAAGTAGAAGTTACTGATCTCAAATGTGTCATATGTGACGATAAAATGAACGATCTTATCCATCTCAGAGACCATTTACTCGATATTCACAAGCAGCCCGTAACGAAAGATCTGGACCTTGGCGTAACTCCCTTCATCTTGCGGAACAACGATATAATTTGCGCACACTGTTCTCAGCGTTTCTCTCTATTTTCCAAACTCAACAGTCACATGAACGAACATTATCCGAACAACATTTGCTCCCAATGTGGAAAAGCTTTTACTGCCGCCCACAGACTGAAAGCCCACCAGCTCACCCACGAATCCAGTGGCCAAACTTATAAATGTACGAAATGCGACGAAGTTTTCGAGACGAAGGTCTTGAGGACTTACCACATGAACACGAAACACGGCCCGGCGAATCGTTACAAATGCCCGTACTGCAATCTGTCGTTCAAAAGCTATTCAGATAGGTCGCGGCATCTGAAAGAGTTTCATAACCAAAACGTGGAGTATCCTTGCCATTTGTGTCCAGCGGTTTTCGCCCTATCCGACCAAAGGACGAAGCATGTACGCAACGTTCATATAAAGCATAAGCAGTTTCAGTGTGACCGTTGTCCGAGCAAATTTGTTACGGCAGGCCAATTGAAAAATCATATGATCAAACATATTGGCTTGAGAGAGTTCCAATGCGGTGTATGCAAGAAGAGCTATGCGAGGTCTCGGACATTGACGGAGCACATGAGAATACACAACAACGACAGGAGATTTGTTTGCGAATATTGTAATAATGCTTACATCCAAAAGTGCAGCCTCAAATGTCATTTGAAAACTCATCACCCTAATGCAGAGCTTTCGAAGACCTCGATTGATTAATTTTGGCTGTTTTAAAATGTTCTCGATATAACAATATTTTATTTGGAATATTGTCTTTGTAATTTCTTTTCTTTGTCTTTGAACTATGACTCTGTTACATTTTTAGAACTGTAATAAACATCACCGACAAGATGCTAAATGAAGAATAATAAAATTAAGTTACACTTTAAACGTAATTATAATGTTAACACGTGCAATGGATTTCGAAATTCAAGAGGAGACCCTATATCGGATGTTTTTCTATTTTTAGGAAGAAAATCAGCAGTCGTTGAAATTAAACAGGAAACGGAAATAATATCGGAGAACAATGCTCTGCTAAGTGTTGCGAAAGCTAAAGATATTGAACGCCGAGCAGAAGATAATGCCCGGCGAGCGGCATTTAGGAAGAATATAAAGATAATCATGACCTCATGTACCGCCTACCCATTTAAGTACAGAAAAGGTACTTACCTCTGTTTCTTTTGCAAAAGTACGTTTCTGGATCCGGAAAAGTTAAGAGAGCATACACAAACAACGCATACAGATTTAATGTTCACACTGAAAAAATACGAGCCTCTCAAAATGGACATCGCTATGACAACATGCCGATTGTGCGGGATCCAAATCAATGATTATTCGACTATGAAAGCTCATTTGCGTGATCATGGTAAAGTTTTAGATGACACGTACGGAGAATCCGTGTTGCCGTACAAGCTGAGCAAAGACGAGCACTGCTGTCAGATATGCGGGAAGCGATACGAAATGTTTCTGAGCCTCCACAAGCATATGAACGACCACTACGAGCATTTCATCTGTGAAACGTGCGGCAAGGCGTTTGTGACGATGCAAAGAATGCTGAACCACTCGCGGACGCACGAGCGAGGGGATTTCCCCTGCAAGCGTTGCGGGGAAACCCTGACGTCGTACGCAAGCCTCTACGCTCACATAGCTAAAGTCCACCGCTTCAACAAGAGATACAAATGTCCCATTTGCGATGAGAAATTCGCCTCTTACAAATACAGGATGAAACATTTGAATACGGTGCACGGAGAAAAAACGGCTGTGTTCCCTTGCCCTTCCTGTCCAAAGGTATTTGAACTCTGCAGTCGTCGCACCGCTCATATACGCTCTCATCATTTGCAAGAAAGAAACCACATTTGCTTAGTTTGTGGCATGAAGTTTTTCAGTAATTACGAGTTGCAGGAGCACGGTATTAAGCACGCGGGTGCGAGGATATACCAATGTGACGTGTGCAAAAAGTCCTACGCTAGATTAAAGACATTGCGGGAACACATGAGGATTCACAATAATGATAGGCGATTCGTTTGTCCAGTGTGCGGACAGTCGTTCATACAAAAGTGCAGATTGAAGCAACACGTTAGAGTGCATCACCCTATACAGGTTAAGGCTGACGTGTTTTAAGAGCTGACGCATAATTATTAGGCAAAATAGTCTGATAGAAAAATTACCTATATTTACTGGAAATTAGTCTATATCTGTCCAACCATTTATTTTACTTTTGATATAAGCACGCCTATCATCATCATCATCACTACAGCCTATTAACGTCCCACTGCTGGGCACAGGCCTCCACTCTCATAGGAGAGCGGGAATTAGAGCTTAGACCCACCACGCTGCTCCAATGCGGGTTGGCGGGCTAAGCACGCCTATGAAGTGTCATAATTATTGACAGGCGACCATTGACAAAAAAATGCATAGACGCATATCGTTTTTTACAATAGTGAAGCGACGTGCCCTTTTATCCGATATTTCGTAACTCGTATACTCATCTAGTAATTACAAGTACGTCTTTCCTTTTCAAAATAGTTACGGAGCTGCAACTAGCTAGCTTTCTTGATAGTCCTTTAAGCACCATACATCTTTGACGATGGATGGTTTCTATGGCCTGACGGATTCATGTACATTTACTGTATTGTTGTATTTATATGATTTATTTTAATATTATACATTCATACTTAGTCATTTAAACGCTTGGGTATGTTTATAAAATAATAAAAAATGTTAAGCAAAGATAAATATCAATGTGTCAAATCGATTAAAACTTCTTCATAAAAAAAGTCGATTGTTATCAAAAATAGATAGTAACGCATTAGAACATCATTAAATCGAGCTGCCAAAAGTAAAATAAATGATTGGACAGAGAATAACCGATTTTAAAAGATGTATGTATATACTTTATTGTACACCACAAATATACAAAGAAACATGTTACAAACAAGAAAACAACAATAAGTAGGTACAATGAGGCGGTCTTACCGCTGATAATTATAGTACTGATGCTTAAAGATATTAGTACACAGTCTGAAAATATTGCACAAGAAACCTTTGTCGTTACTAGAGTACCTACGCATATTACTTTAAGCGAATATGTCACAATTGTATTCTTTATCTGTATATTTGTTAGTATATACCATTAGTCAGTATGTACCCTTTGGACATTCCTTCAAATCAATTATTAAAATTTAATGATGGATTTATTTAATTTTACTGTTACAGTATTCTTTTGTGATACTAAAGGGTATCTAGTATTAATTTTATATGCCTTCTTTTTACTTTTATTTGAATTGTTCTTTAACGAAGATTTAATAAATGCTATATTCCTCTAACTGTTTTACTTTATTTAAATTATTTGCAAAGAAGCCTTTAGCACCACAAGCAAAATCTTTAAGTTGGTTTGATCACTTGTAAACTATCCTGCCCTATCAGATATTAAATTGGTTATATAGATTAGAGTATAGGCCTATATAACCTGTTTAATATCTAATTTTAATTTTCCATTAAAAATTAAATTCCATTATGCAACGACAAAATCTTTAAACGTACGTATAGTGCAAGAATATTTTTAGGGTTCCGTACCCTAAGGGTAAAAACGGGACCCTATTACTAAGACTCCGCTGTCTGTCTGTCTGTCTGTCTCCAGGCTGTATCTCATAGACCGTGATAGCTACAAAGCTGAAATTTTCACAAATGATGTATACCCGTTGCCGATATAACAACTAATACTAAAAATTAAAAAAATATATATATTAAGGGGGGTCCCCATACAATAAACGTGTTTTTTTCGTATTTTTTTGCTCAATATTAAAAACGGTAACAGGTAGACGGTTCAAATTTTCACAGAATATTAACTTGTATATTACCTTTCAAAATAAATAATTATATATCAATAAAGTAAATATTAAAGGGGGGCTCCCATACAACAAACGTAATTTTTTGATATTAACAGTAAACCTCTACAAACAAAGTTAGTTTTGCGGTTCATTAACAAAGGTAATTATACCTACTTCTTGAGTACGGAACCCTCGGTGCGCGAGTCCGACTCGCACTTGGCCGGTTTTTTATTAAACAGTTTACTGATTAAGGGGACCAAGGGACACAAGCTAACCATTTGTCCTAATGGTCGAGTGACATTTGCATGTACATACATTCCAAGGACATTACCTCATGCCCGTGTATTTGTCATTTTAGGTCAAATTGACGACGATAGTGGCGTTCGCGTTCAGACCTTAAAAACGGAAATACGTGCAGAGAACGCTAGGAAACTAAAAGAGTCTTCAATAACGAGGAAAAGGAATGTTGCCGTACTGCTACAGAACACAGGCATTTGCCCATTCAGATGGATGAAAAATCTGTTCATATGCATTTACTGCGACAGGCAATTTACCGACCCTGCCCTTTTGAGACATCACCACTATATGGAACACGATTCACACACTTCTGCTCAAGTGAAAGCAGCCATCCCGAAATTAAAGAAACATGAATTAGTAAAGGTTGATATAACAGACTTGAATTGTAAACTGTGCGCCACCGAAGCGAATAGTTTCGATGATCTTAAGCAACATTTGATAGACAAGCATAATTTTAACAGGGACCTTAAAACAGAAGATGGCGTCCTTCCCTTTAAAATAAGTAAAAACAGTTTCCCATGCGTGATCTGCGATGAGAAATTCGATGAGTATAAGACTCTTAACCATCACATGAATGTGCATTACCAGAATTTCATTTGTGAGCAATGTGGTTCAGGTTTTATAACTCCAGATCGTTTGAGGACCCATGCGTTTTCTCACGAAACTGGGACATTCCATTGTGAAGGCTGTGACAAAGTTTTTCGGTCGATGAACGCCAAAAATGAGCACAACGCATCCGTCCATAAAAAAGTGAAGCGCCATAGATGTCCGTACTGTCCAGAAATGTTCAGGAATTACTTTCAAAGGAACAAACACATATCAGTAGTCCACGGGATGAAATTGAAAGAATTTAAATGTTCTGTTTGTCCTAAGGTGTTTACAACGAGTGGGAAATTAGGGTATCATGTCAAAACTGTTCATTTGAATATTAAAAGGTACGCTTGTAACGTTTGCGAGTGGAAGTTTTACTCTACTACTGAATTGAAGGATCACATGGTCAGGCATGTTGGGGAACGGAAATATAAATGCAATGTTTGTGCTAAAGCGTACGCTAGGAAATATACATTGAGAGAACATATGAGGATACATGAGAACGATAGGCGTTTTGTTTGCACGATATGTGGGGGATCGTTTGTTCAAAAATGCACTTTGAAACACCATGTTAGAGTTAATCATCCGTCGGCTAAGATAAATGAATTCGAAAATCTCGTTTCCTGAATGCTTCGGTCGTGATATTTAATACTATATGAACTAGATAAATTGAATTAAATTATTGGAAACTTTTATATTTGTGAATTTAGTTTTATTTCTTCATATTTAAAAATCGCAAATCAAACCCCACGAACAATAATTTAATAACTACAAAATATTTATTAACTAGATGAATTTACATAAAATTTGGTGATCCAGAAAATACACAAGTTGTACTGTATATAGATGGAGTTGGAACTAATACGCACATAACTGTTACACCTAATTCACTGCATGTATGACGTAGTGGGGTGAAAGTACAAAGATTTGTTTCTGTTTTTAGGCACGGACTCTTTACCAACGGAAAGACCGACGCCAGCTAAACGAATAGTTCCTCTGTTCCAAGTGGCCTACGATCGAAGCCTCTGTAAACCTTTGGGAACTGTGACCGCCTTCAGAAAGTTGAGACTTAAAGACAAGATGAGAATACCTTCTCCTCATTCAGTAAGAGATTATACTCCATCCCGAAGTCCATCGCCGGTGTCTATAAGCCAAAGGGAACTGTCTCCAGCTCCTAAAGCTCCACGTATACTGAAAGTTGTATCAACCAAAAAACACTTAGATTATCGTCAAAACGCTTTAACCGTCTTCGAATTCTCCACGGTATACCCATTTGTGTACGGAAACAACAAATTCAAATGTTTCGTGTGTGCCGAACCTTTTCTAGAAACTTCGCTTTTAAGACAACATATGAATGAGAACCATACATTTGCACCTCTGAAACGATTAGTTAATAATAGAAGGGAGAATGTCCTTAAAGTCGACGTCGGCGAGCTTGAATGTAAACTATGCTCGGTGAAGCCTACGAACTTACTCCAGTTGAAGTATCATCTAAAAGAAGATCACCAGAAGCCTATAGACCCAGAGTTACAAGACAATATGATACCGTTTAAACTGGAGGAAGAAGATGGAGCGTACAAGTGTGTTATGTGTGAAGAGACATTTATAAAAGTTCGCATTTTAGTTATCCACATGAGCGTGCATTTTAGTAACTACAGCTGCGAAATATGTGGATCAGGATTCATGACTTTACGGCTGTTAAAAAAGCATCTAGAGGTGCATGAAACAGGGAATTTCCCGTGTGACCGATGCAACAAAGTTTTCAGCACAACGTACAAACGATCTTTACATATACGAGGAGTACATCTAAAACAGTATCCACGGCGTTGTCCAATATGTCCAGAGCGGTTCAACTCTAATTACAGGAGAACAATTCATCTTCAAGATGTCCATAATCAGTCCACAAGGGTTCACAAATGTGAGACTTGTGGCCGCGGATTTAATTTAAAGTACCATTTGATATGTCACAATCGCTCGGTTCACTTACAGGAAAGGAACCATCAATGCAAAGTCTGCATGCAGCGTTTCTGTAACAAGGAGACACTGAAACGGCATATGGTTATTCACACCGGGGAGAAGAATCATAAATGCGATTTGTGTGGGATGGCTTTTCTACGGCGGAAAAATTTAAAAGACCACTTACGTCTGCACGATGTCGTTTAATCGATTCTATCACAAAATAATCACAAAATTATTCTCATGGATCTCTTTTCATAAACAATAACATGACCTTTTCATAGTAGCACTTATCGTTCTTAATACATATAGCATTATAGGATTTAATTTTATCCAATGACATTATAATATTGTTATAATAAAAAATCACACTTTAAACAAGCGTTATGTACCTACTCGTAAGTGATTTAAATTTAATATATTTTGATTAATGATTTGAAAAGAATAAATTTCTTTAACTTGTATTATTTGGTTTAAAATTAACTGATGCACCCATTTCGTATTTTAATTTTGCTGTATAGTACATACTGTATATGTCTGTTTTCAAGTCGTGTATGGCCTTGAACTGGAAGAAAGTCCTAAAATTATTCTAAACACTATATCAATAGGGAAATGGTTAATTACCAAACAGCCATAGTACTTAATAGCAGAAATTATAAATAATTATTCTTTTTTAGGCGTCATCATAGAAACTGAGTCATCGATAGTCATTAAGGATGACGATGGCAGTGAGATCAAACTTACGCTGCTCAAGAATCCAATACATATTGAAGAATTAATATGTGAATATGAAGATACTAAAGAAATACCGAATGAGGAGGTGGTTGATAAAGTAACAGACGTGACTAAAGAGAAAAAACTTAACAAAATAAATTTGTTTGGGACAGGGACACATAGAACTGAAAAAGACAATCCTGCATCGGTTTTAAAAGAACATTTGGCACTCGATAAAATGACATTTGGTCAAAAGTGTAGCATTAATCTGAACATGTGTAAAGGAACTTTAAGCAAGCCAAAAAGAAAGACCATAGATATAGATCATCAAACGAGGAAACAAAATGCATTGACTTTGTTCGAGTTTTCCTACGTTTATCCCTTTATACATGCGTGCAATAAATACAAGTGTTTCATTTGCGCTAAAGTGTTTCTAGATACATCTCTTTTAAGAGAGCACTCAATAACAGAACATACTGCAAAAGATTACAGAAACGAATTAGATAACAGAGTTCGAGACAAAATTTTAAAAGTGGATGTAACTTTATTGCAATGCAGAATTTGCCAAAGCGTATCGCCTAATCTTCAAGCGCTTAAAAGCCATTTAAAAGATCACGATAAAGAAATAGACCCGGAATTCCAGGACAACATGATCCCCTTCAAATTAGGAGGCGATGATTTCCAATGTCAAATATGCAACGAAGCATTTCTCAAACTCCGTTTATTAATTATTCATATGAGCAAACACTTCAACAACTATAGTTGTGAGACTTGTGGTGCAGTTTTTGTGTCTCTACATTTACTTAGACGACATTTACAAACGCACCAAGCTGGGAATTTTCCCTGTGACGTATGCGATAAGGTCTTCAGTAATCCAGCGAAAAGAACTATGCATATGAGAGGGGTACATCTTAAAAAGTGTCCAAGGGTATGTCCAATTTGCCCCGAGAGATTCAACTCGAATTATCAAAGAACGAAACATTTGCGTATCGTCCACAACCAAACGTCTGGGTTGTTTAAATGCGAAACATGTGGAAGGGAGTATGACCTGAAGTACCAGCTCCTTGTGCATATTAGATCTGTTCACATGCAAGAGAGGAATCAGGAGTGTGGGATTTGTCATTCGAGGTTCTTCTCAAAGTACTGTTTGTCGAGGCACATGATGATACATACAGGAGAGAAGAACTTCAAGTGCGAAGTCTGTGGGAAGGCTTACGCGAGGAGGAAGAATCTAAAGGAGCACATGAAGTCTCATGAGAACGGACAAATGTGTTCCGTGTGCTGCCAAGATTGTGGAGATCCTGCTTCATTGGCCATACATATGAGTCACTCCCATGGATTAGTCTAATAGATCATTATTTTGGTTCCAATCGTATTGATACAATTGAGTGACTATATTTACAAATAGTGGCCCGCCCCGGCTTCGCACGGGTGCAATTCAGATTTGTAATTTTATCGTGAAAAAAAAAAAACAAAGTAAACAATTTACAGATGAGGTATTTACATTGGTAATGTTACATAATTTATATTATATTATAAGCACCCGTCGGTATCCGTTTGTAATCCCCAGGTGGCACGCGATTGCGACACGTAGGTATTCTCTCTGACTTGCAAGACAATTTTCATTTTCAAATGAAGATTCTCCAATACGACGTATTTTCACTGCCCTCGCCTGGGAACTATGTTTAGAAAGTTGAGACCTTAATATCTTTTAGGCTTTTCGCAGCCTGCCCACAGCAGTTAGATATTAAAATGTTAAAAAAAAAGTTGGTAAGTTTTCTTGTATTTATTGTTTGTCTTGACAAATAAAAGTATCTTGTCAAATATGACATATAAAAGATAGACTGAATTAATAGGCGAATAGAGGTTTAACGTAAAATAAGTTAAATTAGGTGAATTTTTCCGACTTAATTCACATTATTGCAATTTTCGAAGGGATTTCTAATATATTTAAAAAAAAAATGTAGCCTATGTTACTCGCTGATAAAGTGGCTTACTATAGGTGAAAGAATGATTAAAATCGGTTGAGTAGTTTTTGAGTTTATCCATTACAAACAAACAAACTTTTCAACAACAAATTTTTCCTCTTTATAATATTAGTTTAGATAAATATTCTTTTTATTATTTCTTAGCTTACCATTCTACTTTGTTTTCACCAGCATCCTTCCATATAGCCAAAATAGTGCTGTTAATGTAGACTGCACCAAAAAATAAATTCCAGTCTTATTAATGTCAATCATTTGTTACCTACTCCTTACTATTAGAGCTGAATTCTTATCATAAACTATCAAAATGTAAAAGCTAGTGAAATATAAGTTTGCAGGAAGGCACTTAGGTCAGTATCGTTTTACATACTTAGTTTCTGCACGATTTGTAGTGAGCGGTTATCAGGATTGAGGAGTTAAAGGAATACATTTTGTTCACAGTATCGCCGGGCACACAGCGACCGACGCCACGCACCAGTATATGGCAAATGACGATATACGAACGGCTTAATGCCGCGACATTCCTACAGCATACAACGGTGAAGCCGTTCTTTTACCAGCAGGCGAATTTCAAATGCTTTTACTGCTCAGAAATCTTCCCAGAAGTAAATTCAGTGATGCAGCACACGGCCTTACATCCAGTGCCCGATAGGTCTACTTTACTAAAACAGTATTTGAGGAAAGGCAAACGGGTTATAAAAGTAGATATTTCTGCTCTAAAGTGCAGGCTTTGTGATCAAAATTATTCCGATCTTGATGATATTAGAAAACATTTAGCCACTCTACACAATCAAGAGTTTAATAGCGCAGGGAATGGTCTTATGGCATACGATTTGAGTATGACCAAGAGTCTATTGTCTTGTCACAAATGTGGGAAGACTTTCAACTCCTTCTTCCTCCTTAACAGACATATGAACGTCCACTTCAGCGTCGTATGCGAGACTTGTGGTCTTGGCTTCATATCGCATCAACGTTTGATCAGCCATCGCATAGTTCACCAGAACGGGGTACACAAATGCGACAGATGTCAGGAAGTTTTCCCAACGAAATTAAAACTGAGATATCATCTGTTCAAAAAGCACGAAGAGCCGAATTCGAAGAAGAGTAAGCCATTGAAATGTCCGCATTGCTTGGAAAGGTTCTCGGAGCATTACAGAAAGATGACGCATTTGAAAGAGGTGCACGGGATAAGTTTTACCTTCGACTGTCAAGTTTGTAAAGCCGTGTACGCGACGCGAAGGGCTTTGACGGAGCACACGACGAAACAGCATACTCAGACAATACAGTGTAAAGTGTGCGGGAAATGTTTTGGCACAAAATCTTTGTTGAAGATGCACTCGCGTGGGCATACGGGCGAGAGGAATTTCTACTGCACGATATGCCATAAGGCTTATATGCATGAAAGGACGTTGAAGGAGCACATGAGAGTACACGGGCCTGTATGGAAATTCACGTGTGCTGAATGTGGGAATGGGTTTCATAATCGCAACGATTATAACAAACATGTAAAACAGTGGCATCCCCAGTGGCAGTTTAGGACTATTGTAAAGAACTTTGGAACTGGAGTAATAAGCTAGGATTACTTTTAGTCGAGTTAGTCTATAGTGCATATCAGTATATTAGTTCTATTTTACAATACAATAAACCATCGTATGAATCTGTATGTAGAAATAAATCATAGCGCACGTCACTTTAGGTTTAGTGAAACACTGTGATCTGGGTATAAATTTTATTGTGCCAGTCTTATTGAGTTATTTTGCTTATTTGAGATACCTTTGAATGACAGAATGTGTGTGAAATTTTGGTTTAAAATTTTCTACCCCTTCGTTTTCTGAATTTCTAGAGAACATTAATTGGTTGTTTCCATAAAACAAGTTGAAGCTATCGGTGATGTTACAGAGTTTCTGGTGGGCATTATAATTACATTTATAATTTATTAGTGCTTTCGCGAACTGCTAAATCGGCTATATGTGTGAGAAGTTTATGTGTATTAGACTAGCGCATTATACCGCCTAATTTTCTTAGCTATATTGTTAAGAAGACTATCTGAATTTTCAATCTCTCTTTCACAGACGCTAGACCGACAAGTATATGGCAACTGACGGTAGCTGAAAGAAATAATGCGACCATTTTCATACAATTTACCACCGTCACACCATTCGTCTTTATGGGTTGGAGTTTTAAATGCTTCTACTGTGCACAATATTTCACTGACGTACCAAATTTATTAGATCATACATCAAACCATGAAATACTAGACGGAGATCTGATATTAGACAAATACATAACGAGAGGTAAACGAACATTGCAAGTGGACATATCGAGGTTAAAATGTCGATTATGTGATCAGGCGTATCCAAATCTTGAAGCTATTCGAGGTCATTTGATAAGTGAACACGAAAAGCAATTCTGGGAAGCTAGCAACGGGATGACAGAGTACAACATGGAGTCTACAAACGGTTATTTTATTTGCCATATCTGCAGTAAGCAATTCCCTTCGTTCTCACTTTTAAATTCACACATGAACTCTCATGTTGGTAAGGTAGTTTGTGAAAATTGTGGGGCAGCATTCCTTAACCAGCACATGTTGATGAAGCATCGAGAAAAGCATTTGCAGACGAAATTCAATTGCCAGCAATGTGGTAAGGTATTTCTAAAGAAGAGTCAACTGAAGTACCACTCCGAAGTTGTACACAGAGGAAAAGGAAAAGTAAAAATGAAGAAGTGTAATCTATGTCCTCAGACGTTCAAGGAGCATTACAGTAAAATAGTGCACATGAAGATGGTTCATGGAATTACAAGCACTTTCCAGTGTCACATATGCAAAACGAACTTTAATTCGAGACGAACATTAACCGAACACACTACTAGATACCACACAGAGAAGTTTAAATGTGAATTGTGTTCTAAATGCTTTAGCATAGAGTCTAAATTGAAACAGCATAGGCGAGGGCATACTGGAGAAAGGAACTTCGTGTGTCCAATATGCAAGAATGCATACATGCATAGCATGACTTTGAGGAAGCATATGAAAACTCATGAGCCAATTTTTAAATATACCTGCTCGGAATGCCCAACCGGCTTTGACAGTAAAGATGATTGCATAGCATGACTTTGAGGAAGCATATGAAAACTCATGAGCCAATTTTTAAATTTACCTGCTCGGAATGCCCAACCGGCTTTGACAGTAAAGATGATTATAGGAAGCATATAAACCAGTGGCATTCATTTAATGAAACTGATAATTAATTAACGAAACAGTATGTTGATTTTTTTTGCTAGGATTTCAAACACTACTTGCTTATACCCCACAAAATAGTTTGAATTTCATTTCATTTCTTTAAATTACTTTTCAACCCATTATATTATAATAGCGAAAAAAATTAACGTTTTTGGTAGTTATTTTAGTGGATTCATTATCCACACAATGTCTTAAAACGAAGATCTCGTTAGCAAAAATGTAAGGAGCTTCCACTATGTATGAATAAAAAGTCTTAACTATAATTCTTATGGAGCATTTTATTGTTCATCTAAACGACGAACCTAATTTTAAACTTATTTTTAATATAATTTATGAAATCGTATTCGTAGCCTGTAGCGTAACCTGTGTTAATAAAGAAATATTCTATTTCAGTGTCTTCTAGAGAACTCCCAACAAGTAGTAAATGGTCCATGACATTGGCGGAAAGGAAAAACGCAGCGTACCTCTTACAATACACCACAGTCACCCCATTCACATACCTCCTATACCCGAGCTCCTTCAAATGTCTGTTCTGCGAGGAAAAGTTCATGGAACTCCATGAGCTTTTGGAACATTCCAGGAAACACGACGTTCCAGAACATGACAAGATTTTAAAGGATATTCTAAAGAAAGGCAAAAAGAAAATTAAAGTTGACAACTCGAATTTAGAATGTAGAGAATGCCGGGAGTCTTTTACAAGTTTGGAACACATTCAGAAACATCTTACCGATGTTCACGATAAGGATTTTACTGCCGCCAGTAATGGCATGATTGAGTTTAACTTAAAAACTAGCAACGATCTCCTCACTTGTCATCTTTGTTCTAAAAACTTTCAGAGCTTCTTCCTGCTCAACAAACACATGAGCGTTCATTACAGCAACGCGGTATGCGACTCTTGCGGTAAAGGATTCCTGTCCTACCAACGCCTGATGACTCATATGGAGAGCCATAAAAACGGGACGTATCCGTGTGAAACATGTAAGAAAAACTTCCCGAGCATCTCCAAACTGAAATACCACAGCGGCAAAGATCATGGAACGCTGGGAAAAAAGAAGTTGGCCAAATGCCACAAGTGTTTGCAAAGATTCGAACACCATTACGAGAAAGTCAACCACTTGAAAGAAGTCCACGGCGTTTCCTTCACGTACACATGCGAGACTTGCAGTCTGATCTTCAAAACGCGGCATTCTTTGAGCATGCACGTAATAAAGTATCATACGCAGAATATAATCTGTGAAATATGTAGGAAAACGTTTTCGGAGCGGTGCCACTTGAGGAAGCATATGGCTATTCACACTGAAGAAAGGCACTACGTGTGCCAGACGTGTAAAAAGAGTTATAGATACGAGAAGACACTAAAACAGCACCTGAAGAGTCACAATCCTGATTGGAAATACACTTGTGGCGTATGCTGGACTGGATTTTCGGATAGGATTGAGTATAAGATGCATAGAGCGACACATGTGTAGCATCTCTGTTGAAACATCATTTCGTGACTTGGAACTGGAAGTCAACGATTGGTGTACTTTTAATTTAAACTCATCATCATCACTACAGCCTATAAACGTCCCACTGCTGGGCACAGGCCTCCACTCTCATAGGAGAGCGGGAATTAGAGCTTAGACCCACCACGCTGCTCCAATGCGGGTTGGCTTAATTTAAACTAGAGAGTAATAAATTAATATAGCCAGCGATTACAATTAAATACATTTCTTTATTACTAGTTAATTCTCATGAATTCGTCCGTGTAACGAACTCTACAATATCGTCTGTCCATCTATATATTGTATTGGCCTTCCTCACTTTCTTGTGGGCACCAATCTGTAATGTCTGTAGTCCTTCTTTTGTCTTTTCTTCTCATAACGTGGGCACAATATGGCCTGCCCAGTGAAGTAGGTACCTACTTAGTTTTTTCAAACCCCTAGAAATCTAATCTTCAGAAAAAGGGATACCTGAGTATTGTAAAACAAAAATAAGTGTGTTTTTAGCCATATTTTTACATAAGTACTTTAAATATATTTAAACCATATTGAATTTTAATTAAACAATATTAATGAAACAACCAATCAGTAAGACGTACCTATCCTAACTCTATGGGACCAACAGATGTTTTAGATCCAGAGCCAGAAGTTACGCAAGCAGAAGGGAAAAATAAAAATGCAATTGAGATCCTCAGACAAAAGCTGCTCATTGATGTGAATGACGAACTCATAGAAACTCAAGAAAATAGCAATCAAGGTAAGATAGCATTACACATTACTTTTGAATTTCTATTTCAGGAAAAAAATATAGAAAATGTTTTCTCTCTCCATATTTTTAGATAACCTATGCCCCTTCCCCTATCTCTGTACCAAATCTCATCCAAATCGGTTGAAAAGATGGGCCGTGCAAGCGTAGCAGACAGACAAAAAGACACATTTTCGCATATACAACATTAGTATGTCTATCTTGTTCTTCATACTTCTCTCTCTACATACTATCTCTCTCTAATTGTTCTTCTAGGTAAAACTGAAAAGGACTGGTCGAAAATAGCAGAACGGCGTGGCTTCGGACCAATTCTTCGTGAGAATTCCTTGAAGCTCATAGAAAACTCTACAATGTTCGTTTTCCAGTACAGCAAGAGTTGGTACAGGTGCTACTGTTGCAGAGAAATTTTTCCAGACATGAACTTGCTAAGAGAACACACTGAAACTGAACATACGCGGCTGGATTTGGAAAAGAAAATAATAAATACCCAGAATAGATCACTAAAAGTTGAGATATCGCTGTTGAAATGCAAGATTTGTGAGAGAAAATTTGACAGCCTTCCTGAGTTTCGACATCATCTCCAGGAAGCACATGATATGATACTCCGCCATGGTCAAGATTTGCTAGTGCCATTTAAAATACAAACAGAAGGTTTGAAATGCCAAATTTGTGGCGAAATTTCGAGGAATTTCAAACTACTAAACATACACATGAACAAACATTTAATGAATCACATTTGTGACGTCTGTGGCGCTAGTTTCGCTAACCTGGTGTTCCTAAACTTACATAAGACGCGTTCGCATAAGAAAATACGTTGCGAACAATGCGATATGAATTTTGAGAGTCGTTCGGACAAGAAGCGTCATGATACAACCGAGCATAACGTGAAGTTTGTGAGGAAGCCACGGTTCCCTTGTCCGTATTGTAACGAGCGGTTTTTCCAAGAGAACATTAAAATGCAGCATTTAGTTGAAAAACATGGAATGGACAAGCCTGAACACAAGTGCCATTTGTGCCCTAAAGTGTTCATAACGAGGGCTTTATTGAACAACCATATCAAGAATGTTCATCAAAAAGAGAGGAAGCATGAATGCGATGTGTGTTTCGATGCATTCTACACTAAATCTGATGTTATGAGGCATAGAGTAACGCATACGGGTGAAAAGAAATTCTCTTGTTCGCTTTGCAATGGTTCGTTTGCTACCAGAGATTCCTTGAGAAGACATATGAAAAGGAACGCTTGCAGGCCATAGGATCTGTGGTCACATAAATTCCTTTTTTGAATACAGCTTAGCCAACATAAGAGTGCGAGTGGTGGAGGCGCCACTATCACACAAAATTTTCATTTTTGAATCAACACAGCAGATTCTGTTATTTCCGATTTTTGTCACATGCTTGTCAGAGTTTAGCGTTCTAGGCCTCCACTTTTCTCAGTTTCATATAATATTTGATGCTCTAAGCCACTCTCCACCGTTTCTTGTCATATTTGATGCTCTAAGATCTATAATATCGTCGACACTTCGATTGTTAATATGACCATACTGATTGTTGTATGCCTAGGTGCCTAGCTTTAAATATAAAGTGGAATAAATATTTCCATTTCTTATAATACTTTTGATATTGTTTTATTTGGAATTGAACATCAATAAGAAGAAAGTAAGTTTCAAAATCAAAGACAGTGAAAATTGCTTGCATAATTTAGTTGGAATTTTTGCTTGCCTGTCGTTTCAAAGCTAAAATCTTAGATTAGCACATTGCTTCCTAAAAATGTTCTTAATAATGTCCATTATTTTCAGATACGTCAAACAAGTTCAAAGTCAAGGAAGAAATCCGGGAAAACTCAAGAAAACTTCTGAAGTATTCCAACATGTGCCTGTTCAAATCGCTAAAAACCAAATACCAATGTTACTCGTGCAAACAAGTTTTTATAAAAATATCTGATCTCCGGGAACACTCCAAAACCCACTTGAAGCCCGATATATCGGGTACTATATATAAGAATGCTGATATAACATCTTTAATGTGCAACATGTGTTCAGAAAAATGCATCGATTTGTCGATGCTGATGGATCATTTGGAAAATAAGCACAAAATCGAGTTTTCTTCAACTGAACACATGTTCATTCCTTACAAACTAGAAGAGGGTTTTATATGCGTGCTATGCAAAGGAAACTTCAATACATTCCTGAAGTTATCAATCCACATGAACACACATTCGACTAACCACGTGTGTGAAACGTGTGGCTTGACTTTCTTCAACAGCTTAAACCTGCGAACCCACATCAGTGTCAAGCACAAGTTTTCAAAAAAATGTACCATGTGCAATGAGTCGTTCACCAACCAGTACCTAAAACTGAAGCATATGAAAACCGTACACAAGAAAACCGACTTATATAAACGGTATTGCGCTCTATGCGATAAGACGTTTAAGCATACATATCTAGTAGAGGAGCATAAAATAGAAGAACACGGAGCCAAGAGGCCAATATCGAAATGTTCTGATTGTGAGAAAACGTTCTTGACACCACAAAATTTGAAAATTCATTTCCGCTCAGTGCATATCAAGGAACGAAACTTTGTCTGTGAGATTTGTGGAGGAGGGTTTTTCACTAAAATTGATAAAATGCGACACCAGAAGACGCATGAAGATGTAAAACCGTTATCTTGTAATTACTGCGGCGCAAAATTCAAGTCCAAGGACTCTATGACACGACATCAAAAAAATATACATGGTGCCTTGTTGTTGAAGATGAAGTTGGATAGTCAATTAAAGTTGAGATAGTTAGTCAATTAATTTGTTCATACTTACTCTGTAGTTTTTGTTTTATTTCTTTATCATATACTAAGAGCAAAATCCCAAAGCCGCCAAGGGGTACCTTTTTGACGATCATCCTGGCGCATTGTTGAGTGCTGTTCTTCTTGTCTTGACGTGGGAGATCCCGGGTTCGACCCCAGGCAGGGTAAAGCAGGTAAAAAAAAAGTAGGGCCTATTTATTAGGGTGGTTTATTTTATTTTTTATCCTTTACAACTTAGCCCTTGACTGCGATCGCTTTTGGTGGTAAATGATGCAATCTAAGATGGTAGCGGGTATGATAACGATGGTGTAGCAATCTTTGATTATAATGATAATAATTTTTACTTATTTAATTTTCCCTGAATTGGGGGCCGAGAGAAAAAAGAAGGAGGTTGGATGTACGACTCCAGAAAACAGACAATAGTATATTATGTAAATTACAATTTATTTGCTTAGTTTTTACAAGACTAGGGTTTTACTATATAAAGACCAGTTTTAATTTCATTAAAAACTAGTTCTGCCATCTTACGTTTACTATTTACAAGAGCTTTGCATAACGTTGACGTAAGTAAGCGCCATCTATGTAATAGGCTCAGCATTGTTTTTGTGTTGGAACGCATTCATAGATGTCACTGCTGTTCATGATAATTTACTTACGACAAGATGCCGCTGATCATTATGATCTATCAAAATTCAAAAAAAGAAAAGATAATATGGATATTATTATTCGTATTTTTTGGTTGATATAAAATTCCGGTACGATAGCGTTTAGGGAAACCGATTATGGTTATCGGTTTTCAATAATATAACGGCTAGCCCGCTGCCCGCTACCGACCTAGTAGAGCCAAAACATAACGTAACTTATGAGCTCCGCCAGGAGTATAAGTACGTACTCTGTGGTATAAGTGTTCTGTGCAGAGACACTAAGGTGCTACATTATATAGGTAAACAAATTGAGTATTGAGTAGTGATAGCTTCATAGTATTTTTCAAGTGTTTAATAAAAGAATAAATACAATAAAAAATGTATATCATGACAACACAGGCTACAATACTTATAAAAAATTAATTCGTAGAAGTACATAGTGCTTTATTTAAAATTTTCTTCTTAGCTCTATTTTTTGGTTTTTGAACGGTTTTCTTGAGCGTCCGAAACTCTTCTTAGGGATGGGTATTTCACCGAGCGAATCGACCCGCGCCGGCCCCGGTATGAGATGGTATCGATGATTGTCTTTTCGATTCGATATCGATTCCGATGGCTTGTAACGATTTTGATAGTTGTAGAAATGGTAATCTCTGTAATGAAATGGAAATTGATTATTAATTAATATGACTATAAGTTTGTTCTTCCTGCCAGTCAATAAACTCAATTTATTTATAACATATTGGACTTAATGGTGTCTGTTATGTTACGTTATCGTTATGACTCAACCACCTGTTCAGAAAATGATTCTGCTCAGAAGAGCCGGCAAGAAACTCAGCAGTTGCTTTTTTAAAGAAAACAATACGCAGGTATTCAATACAGTATAGTGTAAGATATTATACTATCCTGTGGGGCGCTGGACCCAAAGTCGATTGCTTGCATACAACTTTACGTCAATTGTTAAATAGCATTGACACGGGATTCGAACCCGGGACTTCGTCGGTTGCATTCAGTCATAGATAGATAGATAACCTATTAACTCAGGTTAAATATACTCAGCACGTGGGATCTGGTATGGCGCGCGTGGCCTCGCCGCGAAGTCCTTGTATTGGCTCGAGGCTCCAGCGCGTCGACAGCCGCTTGCTAGTCGACAGCGAGCATCGATCGCGCACTCGAATAGCGGAGACACTCTATAGTTCTTCGATAGTTCCTCTATTAGCTCTGGTAAAAATAAATTATTGTTCTATTCTTTTTGAAGTGAAACTTTAGAATCGTTGTGATTTGAAAATTCGATGAAACGAAAAAGCGACACTTGAAAGAGACAAACATATTCATAATAGGATTGAGCCTGCGAGAGAATGCGAGAGATGAGCAAGTTATATTTATCTCATTATTTCGGAGGCTGCTTTTCTGAAGTTTCACTTCTGCCGTGTGTGAAACTAGCGTGCACGAATAGCGGAGACACCCTAAAAGTTCTTCGTTAGTTCCGCTGTTAGCTCTTAGGGCAGCTGGTAAACCTAAATCAAATCATTTATTTGCTTCAGCTTTAACCTTACACGCTAACCAGCCATTAGAATATGGTAGCAAAGGTTTTTACTTATCCTTTAAAGTAAATGAAAAAGCTGGGGTGTTTGGACTTTGGAGCCCGCGCATTTTGCATTGCTGGTTTCCAAATATTTGCTTGAATATATTATACTTATATAATACTAGATGATGCCCGCGACTTCGTCCGCGTGAATTAATGTTTTTTTTAGGATGTAAGCTATCTTATCTTTCAAGTTGGATCAAACTGCACACGGTGTGCAAATTTAATTTAAAATCGGTTCAGTAGTTAAGGAGTCCATCGCGGACCAACAACGTGACACGTGATTTATATAATATATTTATATTTGCTTATAGATAACGCGTATTTAAAAGAGTTAAGTGGGTAGTATTATATTCGGGATCCGTCATCCGATAAATATCACTAGGTTGTTGTGAAAGATGTACAAAAGTTGTACATGTACAAAGATGTAATAAAATTAGTAAATGTATCAAAAATAAACTAAAGACAATGTAAACACGTCATGTCAAAAGAGTAACGACGTAACGGTGCATTTACATATTCGCCCCATACGTTTTTGCATTGGCCGATAAAACAGTCGCCGATAGACTCACCCATAACGGGGCACGGAACTGTATGGCTACCGTCTAAGGCCCGCAGCCCGCATTAGTAAACCGACAGGCTCGCAAGTATCGGTCAATCTATGGTAAAAACTGCAGGGCGATTGTGTAAAACCTGCATCAATCATTGTAACAGTCTCAATTGTTTTGATTGGCTGGGAATTTATAATGGCTGCGTCGATGGGTTTTGGCCAATAGTGGAAGAATGTTAACCAATCGGAGGTGAATTTGCGATCGTTACATTGTAGCTGTCATTTTCAGACAATTGCCCTGCCGGTCTTAAGCATAGCTGATTTATCCTTACAAGCCTTAATGCACAGTTACCCCGCATTTAGGTACACATTCGCCACACGGGTGCGGTGCATATAATTATTATACTCGACAAATGCGCAGTAGAGAGACGAGACCACAGACATAATAAAGAAAAGGACGAGACTGACGTCGAATGTGTGTAATGGTGGAAATAATGGCCCACTGCATGAGTCTGGGAGCATTGATAATTATTAACAATATTCTGTAAAATATACCTACATTAAAGTCAGCACGCAAAATTTAAGAAAAGTAAAGAAATGTTTTATGAACCTTTAGCACCTGATAACTATAAATTTGCCGTCGGCCCAAATGAGCGAGATACCAAAGCTATAACTATACTACACATTTAGTTTCTCAGAAAATACTTAAGGTCTGGGATCTTGTTCTAAGTACATATATACCAGTAATTCACGTCCCGGTTCGCACTCTTTTTCGAATGTCTAAATGCACCTTTACAGTTCGTGTAGTATTTCAAAGAGGATGTAATCACTACGTATCAAATGTTGACTGATTTTCATGACATTTAAATGAGATTCTCATATTTCTATTTTTTAAGTAGGTATGTTAATATAATTTTTGGTATTTATTGAACGAAATGAGCAAGGCTGTGGAACGAAATAAAAATCTCTATGCAGAATGTGAACACGTAAAGCGACGCAAGCCGGATGTTCGTGTCACTGAAGGTACCTAAATAAGTCCCGGGGAAAGTAGCATTTGCTGCCTGGCTACATGGCTTCTGGCGCTGCATGTATTCTATACTAGCTGATGCCCGAGACTTCGTCCACGTGGATTGAGGTTTCACTTTTTTGGTTCCCGCGGGAACTCTTTAATTTAAAGCCTATGTGTTATTCCAGACTATTATCTATCTCTGTGTCAAATTTCATCCAGAGCCGTTCAGCCGTTTTGTGTGATTGTGTAACAAACATCCATCCATCCCTCCTAACTTTCGCATTTATAATATTTTATATAGTATAGATAAACGCTATGATTGATTTATTGTAAGGATTTGTCTTAACTCAGAAATAGCAAAAGAGATCGGCCGCAACTACCGCACACTGCCAGCGTTCGAGAAAGGTCTGTTCGACCACATCTACGTCAACCACTACTCTCTGGAACGAAACGAACTGCTGCGGTGTCGCTGGCTGCAGTACAAGAAGAATATTGAGCAGCGGGTCTTTGCGCCGTGCCAGTTCCCGTGCAACAGGTATATATTCTCTATAGCTGAATATCTCTCTCTCTGCGTCGTATTTTCATCGGTATATATACCCATCAAGCACCTACATATAATGTAGGTGCTAGATGGGTCCTTTCATAGAAAAAGTTGGGCGTCCGACTTGTAGAGCGGGTCCCTCACCTGTATAAGCCTGTCCTTGTCCATGTCATTAAAAAAATGCTCCTAAAAAAAGCTTATTATACTGTCGAAGATTATATTAATGATAAAGGCGCATGGATTTGACTCGCTCCAGCAATGCTCAGGACAGTGGTTACTTATGTATCTGTATATGTTGTATGTAGATTATTGTAAACATACCATATACTATTTATTTTTTTTCAAAAGAGCAACCACCGAGTTTCTTGCTGGTTCTTCTCGGTAGGAACGGCATTCCAAACCAGTGGTAGATTCATTTGACTATTCATAAGAACTTGTAAAAAGTCTATTTGAATAAAAATAATTTGATTTGATTTGTCCCCGCCATAGCGCTGTCCCGCTTTTCAGACTAGATGGCGTTAATAAAATAAGTTCATAGTAGATTATTCACCACGGGGGTAAAGCGATGTATTATGTCACGGGCGCCGGGATAAATCCCAAGCGGAACGAGGGATTTTAGAGTAACTCCCGAGCGTAGCGAGGGTGTTGCATCTAGAATCCTGAGAGTAGCGCGGGAATTAGGGGCGCCCAAGATTAATACAGCATTACCCCTACGGTGAATACTCTACTTTTCACACCTCGCGATACAACCACTTCTTTCAGCTGGCGTGGCCTACTCGATTTGACAAACAAATGTCGTCAGTGTGAATCTAGTGGGCCACGGCTTCGGTTTTCGAAAATCGAGTTGGCCGCGCCTGCTGAGAACACATTCTGTTTACCGAAATTAGACTTTATAGATATAGCAATAAGAATTATGAATAAAACCTCTTTGGAATGAATAGAATTTCCTTCAGATCTTGCTTCAGATGCGCGATGATTCTAAATTCAAATTGATGGATGGATTTCAGTATGGATTGGATTTCAGTACAACATTATAACCCTAGGGATTATATGTCTTACTTTAACCCTAGATAACAGACCTTGTAATAAGGCGTTGTTGAGCGAGTGGTGTGAAAAATTCTTTATGCCTCTATCGTGTTTGCCACTGCTCGCCCAGTGTTAAAAAAAACTTAGTTTAAAAAAGCATAGATTTTTAAGTACCTACCTACAGTTTTATCATCCATGCAGTTTTTCAATAAATCATTACTTATTGCAGCTTTTTAATTAACATTACTTATTTTCTAGGGATTTGCATTTCTACAACGGCTGCATTCGATTCCTGCCATCCGAATCGATATATCGATTCCCTGAACACCGAATGAAACTGCGACCAGGCCCTGGTGTCGACTTCCGCGGACAAATGCCCATCCCTCAGGAGCTGCTGATGAAACGCGGGAAAATAGATAAACAAGACGGCGCTAGAGTACCGCAAAGGAAAGAAAAAAAACTCGAAGAAAAGAAATAATATAAATCATGCTAATTATACATTTTTATAAAATAAATATTTTTAT
This sequence comes from Erebia epiphron, assembly GCA_963932025.1. Classification (NCBI taxonomy): domain Eukaryota; kingdom Metazoa; phylum Arthropoda; class Insecta; order Lepidoptera; family Nymphalidae; genus Erebia; species Erebia epiphron. The sequence continues at coordinate 12,052,760 of OZ009951.1, read as the reverse complement.
TTTAGTGACATATTTTATTTATCTAACAAAAATTCTTTTATTTACTTAAAAACATGCGACTACTAGTGCCACCGCTAGGGAACTTTTTTCGTGACTATATCCAATTATCCATGCAACTCTATGGAACTCTTGCAACTTGCAAAATATTGTGTTGGTATCAAGGATCGATCCGCAACTATTTTTGCAAGTTTTAAATGAATATCCTGTCTAGTGGATGGAAATTAAATAGGTAAATGTGGTCGGGTATTCCAGAGAATATTTTATAATTTTTTTGCTAGGCCATGTTAGAAAAGTAAGATCTATTTTTTTTTAACTGGCTTAACGGCTCTGGGTTTCAGAACTTTTGAGCCTCTCTAGTCTAGTAGTTTTCAATAGACCTTATTTTCTTGTGGAGTCTCTAACTCAGTGACTAAAAAAATAGTAGTGACATATATGTATGTACCTATATACAGTTCGCGCGCGAGTTGAATGCAGAGTAAATGTATGTGTCAACATACCTACATTTACTCTGCATTCAACTTGCGCACGAACAATAGGTACATACTAGCTGACCCGCCCGCGTGGATTGAGGTTTTTGGTTCCCGCAGGCTTTAATTATCCGGGATAAAAATTAGCCTGTGTGTTATTACCAGACTACAATTTATCTCTGTGCCAAATTTCATCCAGATCCGTTCAGCCATTCTGGCGTGATTGGGTAACAAACATCCATCCATCCAAACTTTCGCTTTTATAATACTAATATTATAAAAGCGAAAGTTTTTTTTAAAAGCGATAGTTTTTTTTTATACATTGCAGGTTTACTATTAGGAAACCTCATGATGCGGGCATCATTAAGTAGCTAGGTAATAAAATAAATATAAACTTTGGTTCAATGGTTTATTTTCTGTAAAATTTCTTAATAGATAGCTTTGTTTATTGCACATATTTTACAAACAATAATATCAAGCTTCAACTGGCAAGTTTGCTTGCAAGTCGCTGTCAGTCAATATTAATTTCTGAAGTCACGTTAGTAGTTTAAACAACATATTATTATATATTTTCAAGTCATTTGCTGTAGGTATCAAAAAATTCGGATGCACCAGGAGGGTATATACAGGGTATATTGTATTTATGTATAGTCCGCGCGCGAGCTCTGAGGAATTGGTGGCTGAGGTAGCGCCCGCGCCCGACCGTCGCTTCATACCCCGCACACTCCCATACTAGTGCCGACCTTGACGCGAGAGTACGCTTTATCGAGTCCTGCTTTTAATTTTGCGACAGCAATGTTATATTGTACTATAGGTAAATAGTACTAAACTTAAAAGTTTCTTTGTGTGTGCAAACTGCAAATAGCTGTTTAACTTTTAAATTCCTTAAAGTATTGACTATTATGATTGCGAAAGTGATTAATTAGATTTTACGTTCATTTTGTACAGTTCATTATAATTAAATTTTATAATACAATTTGCTTTTCTTCCTTCTTGCAGTATACTATCCTCATAGAATTATTATTTCATAATTAATTCAATGCACGCGCACAGATACTAAAGATGTGTTAGTATCGATAACGTAATATCGAATAAATCACAACTCTATCTCATTACGTCAACATTCCTTAAGACTGTACTAGACCCGGCAGTCACACGGGACACCACAGACTCAAAATTTTGCCGGATCGGACGTACGCTTCTAATGTTCTTTAAGTGAGAGGGACAGACTTTTCTGTCAGTTGATACTATCGGAAAGCGAGACAGTGCAAAATTTCTGCAAGAAATTGCCAAAGTTACTTGCCAGTGGAAAAGAAGTTGTCACTACATACAAATTATACAATATAATAAATATTTTACATATTATATAACAATATCTATTAGGTCTAATAAGTTTCAAAAAATTACTTTTAACAATAACTGATACCCTTTACTATACTACAATAATTTAATTTTATATATTTGATAATAATGCAAAAATAATTAAATAAAATAATAAATACGAAAGTGCGTCCACGCGGACGAATTCATGGGCTTCATATAATTATACTTAGTTGAAAATATTTTAAAGTATTTAAAATTGTTCCTAGTTTTGTGATGTATAATACAGTTTTTTGTAAATAATTTGCTTCGTCATTTATAAATAAAACAATATACCTATTTATATTTCCTAAATAATGAGATACTGATGCCATAAATTAATTTAAAAAAAATTGTGTGTTTCAGCTCCGACGCACGACTGGTGTTTACTCCTTACGAACGAAAAGTGTTACCATGGAAACATAAACCTAACGTAACGGAGAACGTTTGATTTTACTCCCCATACATTTTCATACCCCGGGCTTCTATATGAAAATCGATTCTTAAGAAGTAAACTCCAATTATAATGAAGTTATTGAATTTAATGTAAATCCATACTAATATTATAAATGCGAAAGTGTGTCTGTCTGTCTGTCTGCTACGCTTTCACGGCCCATCTGTTCAAACGATTTTGATGAAATTTGGTACAGGGATAGGTTGTATCCCGGGGAAGGACATAGGCTACTTTTTATCCCGGAAAATTCAAAGGTTCCCGCGGGAATCAAAAAATTTATCTGTTCAACCGAGTTTAATGAAATTTGGTACAGGGGTACGTTGTATCCCAGGGAAGGACATAGGCTACGTTTTATTCCGGAAAATTCAAAGGTTCCCGCGGGAATCAAAAAATTTATCTGTTCAACCGAGTTTAATGAAATTTGGTACAGGGGTAGGTTGTATCCCAGGGAAGGACATAGGCTACGTTTTATTCCGGAAAATTCAAGAGTTCCCGCGGGAATCGAAAAAACTTGGTCCACGCGGACGAAGTCGCGGAAATCATCTAGTAGTTTAAATAAATGCTATTTTTCATATTTTTTAACTGTGTCCGAAATGCCGAAAGTCCGAAGATTTGGTTACTTACGCTGTTAAGTGATAAATTAAAAAAAAACAATAATTGAAATACAAAGAAAGAAAATCAATAAATCAAGTAAACAAGAAAGTGAATGCAGTCACACATTAAACTGCGTTTTGTCTGGTTTTAAAATTAATAACTAAACCCAAGTCAGTGAATGAACTTTTTCAAAAGTAACTATCATATATATTATTTACACGATCAGGGATTTGTGCTCTAGATAGTATAGAACTTAGACTCCGCAATGCAGTACTGAAAGACTGCTTAGCATCGTCTATGGATGAATATCGTTTCTGGGTGGTATTCTCAGTATGTTCCAAAGACCTTTCCCCGAAATCGCAGGCGTTAAAGATCCGTGAAATATATAAAGCGACGAGACACCCATTAATATTAACATAAATCCCGTTCCCCGGAAATCGGATACTGGGAGAGACATGATGACGCACGAGTGACGAGAAAACGCTTCGTATTTCATCTCTACCCGCAACTGTCGTAAATCTAATGGATTGCGCACTATTTACGCACTCGGTAAGAGCTCTACTGTCAACGTACGTTTGACCGTAAATAGTCGAATGAATCGGTAACCAATTCGAATAGCCTGAATTTAAAGTTTTCATGTCAATGTCCCTAGCTCCTCCTACTACACCCGCGGATAAGTTCTCACCCACCCTACAACTTTGGATGCGCTCTATCTGTAAATTCGCAGCTTCTTCTAAGCGTTGTTTGAAAGCCGCGAAAGTTACATCAAGTAGAGTACGCACATGCTGGTCTATAAATTGTGCGGTTTGTTCTGGTAAAGACATTGTCTGGGCCAATTTAGTACGCGCCGAAGCTAATTCTTCTCTTGTTTCTCGTAGTTGTGTCTCGAGCTGCTTAAGAATACGACGCTCACGCTCCAAACGTTGCACTAACACTTGGACTTCAGTAGCGCAGGAACCCGTTACAGTTGGTTCAGGTGCAGGATCCTGCAATTTTAATCTCTGCGTCAAATCGACCAGGGGGCGACCGTCAGAGGAAGGAGAATCGACAGCACTTAACACGGGTGTGCCTGAACTCAAAGGTTGAACACTCTCACCAGATGAGGGTTGTTGTGTCGACACCGATATTACAAGTATCGCAGTTTCTGAAAGAGTCTTCGTAGACTCCGGTCGTGGTGTTGCCGATTGTTTGCGACCTCGTGACTTACTGGCTGTACGTTTAGCAGTTGTTTCACGTCTCAGTATTCTACCCCTTTGAGCGTCCGAAGATTGTGAATCGTCGGATCTGAAGGCTCTACGAGGCACACTCTCGTCTGACATTTTAACGATCCAAATATACTTTTAATTAAATAAATATATTACGTAAAACCTCAATATACCTCTCGAAATGATCAACACGATTTTCAAGTGGTACATACACTATTAGCCGAACCAATAATCATAAACAAATCGAATAATAATGGTTTTGAAATGGAGTAACCAGATTCGACAAGACAGAACAGACTTTGAATAATTTCTTCTCTATCTAAATTTTGAATAAATGTCCTTGGATCCTAAGAAAAGTATGTTTTCTATGTTGTCCATTATAAATATAAAACACTACTTCCCGTTTCTAAACGAGTGTTTACAGTCTACTACGTGTTGGATGATCACACAACAAATCATCCGGTCTAGAATAATACAACGAGTGAAAAGCATCACTACCAAGAATAGTATAACGCAAAGTACCGATCAAAACTTGTACATTAAAACTCACGTTGTACCTTTCAGCGATAGCGACAGTTAACATATTTACGACTAGCGAATGCCCGCGACTTCGTCTGCGTGTTTTGAGGTTTTATCGTTCCCGCGGGAACTCTTTAATTTTCCGGGATAAAAAGTAGCCTGTGTGCTATTCCAGACTATAATTTATCTCTGTGCCAAATTTCAGCCAGATCCGTTCAGCCCTTGGGGCGTGATTGAGTAACAAACATCCATGCATCCATCCAAACTTTCGCATTTATATAATACTAGCGAATGCCCGCGACTTCGTCCGCGTGGTTTGAGGTTTTTTGGTTCCCGCGGGAACTCCTTAATTTTCCGGGATAAAAAGTAGCCTACGTCCTTCCCCGGGATACAAACTATCCCTGTAGGTACCAAATTTTATCAAAATCAGTTGAAAAGATACATTTGTTTGATTCCCGCGGGAACTCTTCAATTTTCCGGGATAAAAAGTATGTTATTCCAGACTATAATCTATCTCTGTGCCAAATTTCATCCAGATCCGTTCAGCTGTTGGGGCGTGATTGAGTAACAAACATCCATACACCCATCCAAACTTTCGCATTTATAATATTAGTAAGATTTATTATTTGATTATTTGATGTCAACACGCTCATACACTGATGTCAGATCGATCAACGACGTCCTATACTCTTCTACATGTGCGTGATAAGCCAAATCACTCCGTCCTAACTTTACCAATAATTTTACTGGGTCGGGTATAACAAACCAGTTATACCTGTCATGCACGAAATACTTTGAACAAAAATATATTACTTAAAGAATTTTGACTCTAAATGTAATAAAATGGCTTACCATGCATTCATATCATTGAACTCCGTCTCCGTTAATAACCAACTATCATCACCGGCGAACATCCCGAAATGGACCTGACTCATGTCGAACATAGTAGCAACAATAGCCATCAAAAATCTCGTATTCTGACAAAAGGTGGACGCATCTCCGGATTTTCTTTGATAGTTTACTTCGTTTTCGACATCAGTTAAAGTTGTGTGTGCGTGAGTAAGATACCACAAGTCAATGTAAAACTTCTCAACACTGAATAAGTCCATCATCATGCAGTCAAAAATCAAACTAACCGCTAGACCTTAACTCTTGTCATACTTTGAAATATCAATCTCCAACATTCTAGCGCCAGAAGATAATAGATCCTCGAAAGCCTGAGGTGGCAGAATCTAAGTCATCTTCGCAGAAAATTCGTTGAATAATGTCCTCCCGTACCGAATTTCGCCCAAGGCGGCCAATCTCCAGAGATTTGCAATCTGCGCGGGAGATATTATAGTGCACAAGCGCAACTCTCTGTTCCTTTACTCTCATAGCACTATGGGACGGAAAATCCGACACGACCGGAGAGAGATCAGGCGCAGGACCGACGGCTTAACGTGCTCTCCGAGGCACGGGGGTGAAACACCGCCAACTTCCTAACTTCGAGCTAGCCTAGAAATTTTCTGACTAGAAATTCTAAATAGACTAGTACTGAGAATTTCTAGTCAGAAAATCTCAATAGTTGGGTATTTGATTCCTACATTCAAATAAATTATTTATTGGTGATTATTAAAATAGAGGATCTCCCAAAAATCGAAATATCCACGTCTCCTGTTACTTAGTGTTAGTGATGAAAAACCATTTTAATTTACCAAAAAACAACGTGCGTCGAACTTTAATGACGTCACAATTCAGTATTTAATACAAAATCTTATAATAAGCACGCGTTTGACGTCAAATACCCAATTAATTACACCCGGGTCTCGAACCCCTTTCAAGGAACTATATTTGTAGAACTAAATCGAATGCAACGGCTGAGGAATCCGATCATCCAAATCCACTATTCGCTCGTGCACTTTCAAATGACCTTTCAAAGTGCACTTCTGAGTGAAAGCGCGGCCGCACACCGGACAGACAAACCGTTTGTCTCCACATATGTAAACCGTATATATCCGCATATGTTCTTCTTTCTCTGATACGACTTATTGCATATACTACACGCGTGTAATCTATAGGCGTACTTTAACTTGGCTCAGACTTTACTTAAAGATAAAACGAAATGGACTTATGTGAGTAACATAATTCTGTCTCGTTTTAACCATGTCTTAAGTCTAAGCAAAGTCAAAGTTCGCTCTATAGATCTCTCAGTTAGTGTTAGTGTTGAGAAACCATTTTTATTTTTAAAAAAAATAGTGCGTCGAACTTTAATGACGTCACAATCCAGTATTTCACACAAAATCCCATAATAAGCACGCGTTTTGACGTTTGAAAAAAAGTTACTAATTTGACTAGTGGTCAAATACCCAATTAATTACAGCCCGACCCGGGTCTCGAACCCCTTTCAAGGAACTATATAATATTCTAAAACTAAATAGAATGCAACGGCTGAGGAATCCGATAATCCAAATCAACTTTTCGCTCGTGCACTTTCAAATGGCTTTTGAGTAAAAGCGCGACCGCACACCGGATAGACAAATCGTTTGTCGTTAGTATGTATCCTCATATTATGTTCCCTTAAAGTTTTCTTCCTCTGATACGACTTATTGCAAATACTACACGCGTCTATTCCACGCCCCCTGTTACTTAGTGTTAGTGTTGAAAAACCCTTTTAATTAAAAAAGAACCACGTGCGTCGGAATTTAATGACGTATTTCGCTAATTTTGGCTAGTTGTGAAATACCCAATTAATTATAGCCCGACCCGGGACTCGAACCCTCAACTAGGACCGCTCAAGGAACTATATTTTCTAAAGCTAAATCGAATGCAACGGCTGAGGAATCCGATCATCTAAATCAACTTTTCGCTCGTGCACTTTCAAATGGCCTTTCAAAGTGCACTTCTGAGTGAAAGCGCGGCCGCACACCGGACAGACAAACCGTTTGTCATTAGTATGTATCCTCATATGTTCCCTTAAGGTTTTCTTCCTCTGATACGACTTATTGCATATACTACACGCGTGTATTCGCTCCCCGTCGTGTTTTATCATATGCATTTTCAACGAATTCCTAGTATAGAACGCCAAATCGCATTTATTACACTTATGATTCCTCTCATTTAAGTGATCTCGTCTAACGTGACTGGATAAGTGTCCCGGAGTAATATAACTCGAAGGGCACGCCTTACACTTATATCTTTTCAACTCCTCATTATGGACTTCAGCTAAATGTTTTTGTCTAGCATAGAAAGAGGTTAAAGAAATATTACAACGTTTGCAAGCGTATCTTATTCCCGACTTATGCTCTTTTGACACGTGATTTTCTCGTTTCGTCACTCTATCGAATATAGCATCGCAATATTTAGAAGGAAAACTACCTATTTCATGCGTTCTTATATGACCGCGTAGTCTCGCTTTTGAAGCGAACGCTTTCCCGCAACTGTCGCATATATGATTCGGATAATGTATGTTCATATGTGTGTTTAATCTAACGAAATTCAAAAAAGTTTTCTTACAAATCGGACAATCTAATTGATCCTTTTCCAGTTTAAAAGGCAAGCTGGAATATCTACTGCTGGTATTTACACAAGAATTTATATGACGTTTTAGACTTTCGTAATCGGATATTTCGTCTTTGCATAGTTTACAACACAATTTTTGGGACGATTTATAAAATGTTTGCAGGTTTGAGGTTAGCATTTTTTTGAACGCTATAGATATGTTTGATATGTTGTGTTGCATTATGTGTGATTTTATGTCGTCCAGAACGGTGGATTTTTCGGGACACACTGCGCAAGTATAGGTTTGGTTTTTGCTGATTTTGAAGGGGAATAGGCCGGATTGGAGCATTTTCTCCGTGTCGATGAGATCGGCTTGCCTCTTCGAAGAGTACGATACCTTTTTCTTTTTCGTGGACAACGTCTTTTTCCTTGTTTTCTGTCTGGTGCGAGGCCGGTATTCGTCCATTTCCTTCTTGATAAGAAAGTCGTTGAGAACTGGAACGAAAATTGAGGCATTAAGAAACTAGTATCTATATAATATAGTATAGTAGTAGTAGAACTAGTTAAGAAGATTTGTGAAATGTTGATGATAAAAAAAAAACCCCCCGGCTGAGTTTGTTGTAGGCTCTTCTCAGACCAGGGCGCATTATTGGAACCCTCGTAGATTTTGTTTTAAGATACCTTTACTGATTATCACCTTTATATTTTATAAATTGAGCTTTATATAGTATAATATGTAAGTGGACGTCAATAAGTGTAGTGTATCTACCTAAATTGAATAAAACATTATTTATGAAACAAAAAAACTAAACGAAAATCGATTCATCCGTTTGGGAGCTACGATACCACATACAGATACACAAACAGACACGTTAAACTTATAACACCCCTCTCTTTTTGCGTCGGGCGTTAAAAATAATTTATTTGAATAGTTGTCCGAATTAATACCCAATTTTAATATCTTGTTTTTTAAAAAGAGCAACTGCTGAGTTTCTTGCCAACTCTTCTCAGCAGAACATCTTTCCGAACCGGTGGTAGAGTCAAAACATGACGTAACATAAGAGACACCTGTATATCCTACATATCCATACTAATATAATAAATGCGAAAGTGTGTCTGTCTGTCTGGCTGTTACGCTTTCACGGCCCATCTGTTCAACCGATTTTGATGAAATTTGGTACAGGGATAGGTTATATCCCGGGGAAGGACATAGGCTAATTTTTATCCCGGAAAATTCAAGAGTTCCCGCGGGAATCAAAAAATCTTAAACCACGCGGACGAAGTCGCGGGAATCGTCTAGTTACAAATGAATTGAATTTGAGTTAGAGCTTGATTAGTATGTATATATTTTACTCGTATAAGGCATGGCTACTTACTTGTGTGGTCGTCAAAATCACTTCCGTCCAAAGACTCTTGTTTGACGTTTGAAAACACTAATCTGTCACTATCTGTAAATAGCCAAATGTTTAATTAACCTCAGATTCATAGAAAAAAAAGAATGTGTGTGCATTTATTCCGATTCACACACGGCAGAAGTGAAACTTCAGAAAAGTAGCCTACGAGATAATGAGATAAATATAACTTTTATTCTATCTCATTCTCTCGCAGGCTAAACCTATTCGGGCTGAAATTTGGCATGCAGATAGCTGTTATGACGTAGACATAGTTAACTGTACACAGATTAAAAAGATTGTCTCACCTGAATCATTGTTGACATAATTCTCGTTGGTCAGACCGATCGCCGAAGCTATCGCCTCTCTGAACGATCTTTTCTTCGTAACTGTAATACATTACATAACCTGTGTTACAATAAAGTTCTATTAATAACTGTTTATTACACACAAAAGTTTCCTAATCCATACTAATATTATAAATGCGAAAGTGTCTGTCTGCTAGGCTTTTACGGCCCATCTGTTCAACCGATTTTGATGAAATTTAGTACAGGGATAGGTTGCATCCCGGGGAAGGGCATAGGCTACTTTTAATCTCGGATAATTCAAGAGTTGCATAAGATACGTTGCATCCCGGGGAAGGACGTAGGCTACTTTTTATCCCGGAAAATTCAAGAGTACCCGCGGGAATCAAAAAAAACTGTTCAACCGATTTTGATGATATTCGGTACAGGGATAGGTTGCATCCCAGGGTAGGCCATAGGGTACTTTTTATCCCGGAAAATTCAAGAGTTCCCGCAGGAATAAAAAAATGATCTGTTTAAACGATTTTGATGAAATTTGGTACAGGGATAGGTTGCATTGCGGGGAAGGACATAGGCTACTTTTTATCCCGGAAAATTCAAGAGTACCCGCGTAAATCAAAAAAATAATCTGTTCAACCGATTTTGATGAAATTTGGTAAGTACAGGGATAGGTTGTATACCGGCGAAGCACATAGACTACTTTTATGCCGGAAAATTAAGGAGTTCCCGCGGGAATCGAAAAACCTTAATCCACGCGGACACGAAGTCGCGGGCATCATTTAGTTCAGTATATTAGCTTACTGTCGTTTTTCGTGTCCGCCCCTACTTCAACCTTAATGCATACTTGCTCCTCTGCTTCTGAAATGAACAACAAGCTAAATTACCATTACAGCCTATTAACATCCCACTGCTGGGCACAGGCCTCCACTCCTATAGGAGAGAGGGGATTAGAGCTTAGACCCACCACGCTGCTCCAATGCGGGTTGGCGGGCTTTTACGACTATTATCTAGTGATAATAACCGGGACCGACGACTTAACGTGCTCTCCGAGGCACGGGGGTGAAACACCACCATCTTCCTAACCCCAGGCTAGTACTGAGAATTTCTAATCAGAAAAACCCAACACTTAATTATGGTCCGACGCGGGACCTCGTCGGCCGCAGTCGAACATGGTAACCGCTAGACCAACGAGGCAGTCAAGCAAGATTACATTATTCAAATATTTATAGATTACCTGCAGCAGATTGTTTGTGTGCAAATTTTGAAAAAAAAAAAACTCTTTTAAATTTTGATTGTTATTGAAAAGATCTTTTTAGGGTTTCGTAGCCAAATTTGGCAAAAACGGAACCCTTATAGATTCGTCATGTCTGTCTGTCTGTCTGTCTGTCTGTCTGTCCGTCCGTATGTCACAGCCACTTTTTTCCGAAACTATAAGAGCTATACTGTTGAAACTTAGTAAGTAGATGTATTCTGTAAACCGCATTAAGATTACCTTACAAAAATAGAAAAAAAACAATAAATTTTGGGGTTCCCCATACTTAGAACTGAAACTCAAAAAAAAATTTTTCATCTAACCCATAGGTGTGGGGTATCTATGGATAGGTCTTCAAAAATGATATTGAGGCATAGATTAATTATAAACCAAGTATAGATTGCTAACTACCACATAAAAATTTTTCTAGGTTAATACTATCGATAGGTGGCGCTACCAGGCTCACTCGACAAATGATTATAGTAAAATCGGTGAAATATCGTATTTTCTTGGTTCAGTTTGTATTAATTATTTATATAAAATTATCAAAATACAAAAATTTTATAAAATCACTTATGCAAATAGCAAATTTACATTCAATTAATTTTAACAAAATTAACTTGCAGAAGTAATTCGATTTGAAACAAGTTCTGTGTATTCTTATGTTATAATCAGCTAGTTGATAATGCAGTTATGCTGCATTCCTATAGATGGCGTCACAAACTGACGATACACTAAAATAATTTTTTCCTCTTGTTTTGGTGCCGGCCAAAGACGATATACTTATAAACCAGGTTGGTACTTGGTATTATAATTAACTAGCTGATGCCCGCGACTTCGTATGCGTGGATCGAGGTTTTGTTGTTCCCGCGGGAACTCTTTAATTTTCCGGGATTAAAAGTAGCCTATGTGCTACCTATTCAAGACTATAATCTATTTCTGTGCCAAATTTCAGCCAGATACGTTATCCTGTTGGGGCGTGATTGAGTAACAAACATCCATACATCCATACATCCATCCAAACTTTCGCATTTATAATATTAGTAAGAGTAAGCTATGGTGCCGGCTCAGTGAATTGTGCGTTTCTTGTGTTTTTAGGGTTCCGTACCTCAAAAGGAAAAAACGGAACCCTTATAGGATCACTTCGTTGTCCGTCCGTCTGTGTGTCAAGACCCTTTTTCTCAGGAACGTATGGAGGTATCAAGCTGAAATTCATATCAATCAGGTCTACGGTCCCTTAGAGCTGTGAAAAAATCAAACTTAAAAGCCTACACAATCAAAAGATACAGCCGTTTATGCTGCAAATTTTCGATTTTTCTTGCACTCGCGAGGGAATCAAAACCTACAGGGTACTTCCCGTGAACTTAGAATCTTGAAACTTGGTACGAAGCAACGTCTTATAACACAGATATATAGGAAGAATTGCGAAAAGCATAAATTTTTAGTTATATCATTTAATTAAAATATTTTTAATAATTAGGGTTCCGTACCTCAAAAGGAAAAAAACTGAACCCTAGGATCACTTTGTTGTCCGTCCGTCTGTGTGTCCAGACCCTTTTTCTCAGGAACACATGGAGGTAGGTACCAAGCTGGAATTCATATCAAATACCTACTCAGGTCTACTGTCCCTTGGAGCTGTGAAAAAATCAAACTTCTAAGCTAACACAATCAAAAGATCTACAGCTGTTTTTGCTTTGCCGTCTTTCTACACGTGCAGTCTGTGTATAGACTATACGCAGCGGACCTACAATGTTCTGCATGTTCAATATAACAATGTGCTGAGGGCGGTGCTGAGGAGGCCTCGACACTGCAGCGCGTCGGCCATGTTCGCGGACGCTCGCGTGGATGATTTCTACGCGATCGTGCGCAAGCGTGCTGCGTCTATGATGTGCAGGCTAGTGAGCAGCACCAACACCCTCCTCAGTACGTTGGCTACTAAGCTGGACAGCCCTCTCTGGAGGCGCTGGAATGGTGCACACATTCTCATGAGGAGGCCTCAAAGAGACCTGTAAATGTGTCGAGGCTTAGGTTTGAGAGTAGGGTAGGTTAGTTGAGGTATTTTATGTTGTTTTTTTACTAACATAGGTTATGTGATTGTTACTAACAAGTTATGGGTGTTGAAGCCTGAAATAAAAAGTTATTATTATTATTATTATTTGCTGCAAATTTCGACACTCGCAAGGGAATCAAATCCTACAGGGCACTTCACGTGAACCCAGAATCTTGAAATTTGGTACGAAGCAACGTCTTATAGCACATATAAAGGAAAAATTGCGAAAAGCATAAATTTTTAGTTACATCCATACTTCCATACTATATCCATACTCCATACTATAATATTATAGATGCGAAAGTGTGTCTGTCTGTCTGTCTGTCTATCTGTCTGTCTGTCTGCTACGTTTTCACGGCCCATCTGTTCAACCGATTTGGATGAAATTTGGTACAGAGATAGGTTACATCCCGGGGAAGGACATAAGCTTCCGCGTTCAAGAGTTCCCGCGGGATTAAAAAAAACATCAATCCACGCGGACGAAGTCGCGGGCATCATCTAGTCATATAAGAAAAAAAATATTTTTAATAATTTTAAACTTACTTCCCCTTTCCGCATGAACGCGGAGAGGTATTAAATTGAAATTAAAATATTAGATAAGTTGAATAAAAATACTATAACTTTTACTTATAGGATATACCTACATGTTTGTACGGAACCCTCGGTGCGCGAGTCCGACTCGCACTTAGCCGGTTTTTTTTTTGTTTGTGACCGTGATAAGACTAATGGACTCCGAGATCCTGCTACTTAACTGCTGACCTACGCTTGTTCTGGACTCAGAGATTCTGCTGCTATACGATTAATCTTTGAGGTTAAGTTTGGCAATTGTTAGGTATTCTTTAGCCATTTAGCTAATCATACTAATATTATAAATGCGAAAGTCACTTTGTTTGTTGGTTTGTTGGTTTGTAGGTTTGTTGGTTTGTCCTTCAATCACGCTGCAACGGAGCAACGGATCGACATGATTTTTGGCATGGGTATAGTTGAGGACCTGGAAAGTGACACCCGGAAAGTTGAGGAGTTCCCGCGGGAATCAAAAAAACTTAAACCACGCGGACGAAGTCGCGGGCATCAGCTAGTAATAATATATTTATCGACATGCAGGGTTCCGAAATATGTAAATCCATATCCATACTAATATTATAAATGCGAAAGTGTGTCTGTCTGTCTGTCCGTCTGTCTGTCTGTGTGTCTGTCTGTCTGTCTGCTACGCTTTCACGGCCCATCTATTCAACCGATTTTGATGAAATTTGGTACAGGGATAGATTGTATCCCGCGGAAGGACATAGGCTACTTTTTATCCCGGAAAATTTAAGAGTTCCCGCGGGAATCGAAAAAATTTGGTCCACGCGGACGTAGTCGCGGAAATCATCTAGTAAATAAATATAATATAGATAATTATTTTATTTATAGCTAGCTAATTACAGTAGAAGTCTGGTTGATGGCGATATAATTTAGGTAGGTACTTAGGTAATAATCAAGAAAAAATATTTACAGTAGGTATTGTGCATTATTCAAGAAATACTTGATAAAAAAACTAAATTTACCATTACTCTAGAGTCTACCTACTTCAGAACTATAGGCACATGAGTTCTGATCTGCTTAGAGCCTTCGGTCATGGCTAGCTATAACCCTACCGGCGAAGCCAAGTGCTGCCAAGCGATTTGGCGTACCTAGAAATCGATTTGGGGTTTATTATAAGTACCAAGCCGTTATACCCCTTCTTATTAGCCCACTACTATCTTAGGCTACATCATCAAATACCATCAGGTTGAATCGCAGTCAAGGGCTGACTTGTGAAAGAATCAAAAAACAAGAATAACTAACATATGAAATACTTAAAAAAAACACAAAAACAAGTGATCAAGATTGTTTATTTTAAAAAAATATAATTAGACACGTTTACGTGCTCTCCGAGGCACGGGGTTGAAACACCGCCAACTTCCTAACTCCGGGCTACTTAGTATTGAGAATTTCTTGCCAGAAAAACCCAATACTTGTTATGGCCCGACCCGGGACTCGAACCCGGGACCTCGTCGGTCGCAGTCAAAGACAATAATATATAAACCTGTATTATAATTAATCTATGGTCGCAGTCCAACATGCTAACCACTATACCAACGAGGCAGTCATGGATATATAACTATACGTTAGATGGCACTAGGTAAGTTTGATCGAGTTGATGATTCAACTACTACTCGTTAGATGGCAATAGCTATGTTCGTTATTAATTATTTTTCAGCTTGCACAGTTACGCCATCTCAAATAATGCGAAGAACTACAAGGTACCGGCGACTTTAATGCGCATTTAGCGAGCTTTGATTTAATGTATGAAGAGAACAGTCTTATACTGGTTTATATATTGTCTTTGATTGAGGTTTGTAATATCATTTTTTTCTAAACTGAATAGTTTGCGCGAGAGACACTTCCAAAGTGGTAAAATGTGTCCCCCCCCCCCCCCCCGTAACTTCTAAAATAAAAGAATGATAAAACTAAAAAAAATATATGTTGTACATTACCATGCAAACTACCACCGAAAATTGGTTTGAACGAGATCTAGTAAGTAGTTTTTTTAAAATCTATATATATAAAATTCAAAGTCCTGACTAACTGACTGACTTATATATCAACGCACAGCCTAAACCGCTGGTCCTAGAGACATGAAATTTGGAGAGTGTGTTTTTTGTGAAGACTAGGTATCCATTATGAAAGGTTTTTCGAAATTCTACCCCCAAAGGGATAAAATAGGGGTTGAAAGTTTGTATGAAAGTCCGTCGTTTTTGAAGTTATAGCCATGAAACTTAGTGTATGAGCTGCGGGTTGAAAATGAAGAAAGACGAATTTCACAGTTTTTGAACATTTGACCCCCAAAGGGGTGAAATAGGAAATGAAAGTTGGTATGAAAGGCCTTCATTTCTCAAGATATTTTTCAAGTTATATCAACGAAACTTGGTATTTTGGCTTTTGGTAAAAAATAAAGAAGTACGTTGTCACAGTTTTTCAAAAATCTACCCCCAATGGGGTAAATAAGGGTTGAAAGTTTGTATGAATGTCCTTCATTTCTCAAGTTATAGCCATGAAACTTGGTATATGAGCTGCGGGTTAAAAATAAAGACATAGGTGTAACACAGTTTTTCAAAATGTTACCCCTAAAGGAGTAGAATTTTGTAAATAAATAGGGGTTGAAAGTTTGTATGAAAGTCCTTCATTTTTCAAGTTATGACCATGAAAGTTGGTATTTGGGCTTCTGGTTTAAAATAAAGAAATAAATACGTGTTTCGCCATTTTTGAAAATTCTACCCCCAAAGAGTTGAAATAGGGTAGTCTTTTATTTAAGAAGATATTTTTCAAGGTAAATCTATGAAACTTGGTATTTTGGCTTTTGGTAAAAATACAGAAGGATGTGTGTCATTTTTAAAAATTCTACCCTCAGTGGGGTTAAATAGGGGTTGATTGTTTGTATTAAAGTCCGTCGTTTTTCAAGCTGCTATAGCCACGAAACTTGGTATTTGGGCTTCCGCTAATGATGAAATACGGATTTTACAGTTTTTGAAATTTCTATCCCCCAGGATGTCAAATAGATAGTTTGTCCTTCAATCACGCCGCAACAGAGCAACGGATCGACGTGATGTTCGCAGTTGGCTCAGTTTATAGTTAAGTAGTTATTACAATGCATAACAATTAAAATTAAATTAAATCAATATTTGTACACCACACTGGTAGAATACTAGGATCCTCTATTTTTTAAGAACATCTTTGTACCGTATTCGACAAATAAATAATTTGAAGTTTGAAGTTTGACACAGGCTTCTTTTTAGCCCAGAAAATTAAGGTGTGCCTGTGGGAATTAAAAAAACTTAAGCCACGCGAACGAAGTCGCGGGCGTCCTCTAGTACGTCATAAATCGTAAACCGCAATTTGCCTTTCATTCAATCAACTCAAATATTTAAAAAAAAACATTTAATTTAAAACTTACTACAGGTTTGTACGGAACCCTCGGTGCGCGAGTCCGACTCGCACTTGGCCGGTTTTTTTTTTAATCCACTACAACTTAGCCCTTGACTGTGATCTCACCTGATGGTAAGTGATGATGCAGTCTAAAATGGTAGCGGGCTAACCTGCTAGTAGTCTATTCAATGAGGCGGTTAGATGTATGGAGACCCCCGCATTTAATCCTCATTCAATGAAACTTGGCAGGGTTGTAGTATGGCATGAACCAAAACTTACATAAAAATATCCAACAAAAAATCCATCCGGAAGTTAGGTATTTATACCTAAAACTTAATATTTATGACTGATTTTTTTATCGATTTCTTTTTAAAATAATAGTAGGTAGTATATTTACACTCAAAACCGAAATATAAAACGAAATAATCATGCAGAAAATCAATATTTAACCGATTTTTTTATGAAACCTAAACTGTGTTTATGAGATAATGTACCTTCCTGCTTTAACACTTAGGAATAGCATAAAAAACCTTACTTCCTTTCAGATTTTTAATTGGATATTTATAATATACGTTTAACTTATGACACTTTATCATACTTTAAAGTTTCGTCGCCTGAGGAATTATTGTTGAGGTCGACTAACTTTATTGCATTATAGGGGCATGGCAGTTATATTAATATTATAAGAGATAACTGCACATTTGGTAACGATCGCCAGAAAAGCTGATTCAGTGTTAGGTGGGTGAAAGGCTCTATACTCATGACGATAGTGAAAGTTTGCCCGCATGCAAATGGGCCTTTCACTAGAAATGGCCGCTCAAAAACGGTTTATGGTTTCCAAAAATGAACCATTATTAGAAAAGCTGATTCTTGTACAGAATTAAAATATGCACAGTACCTACTTATGCAAACAGTACTAAAACTGACGCTATTGTCCGGGCCTTTTACTAGATATCACCTTTCAAAGACGTTATGAACATACATACTGTAAAAAAATATTAGCAATTATTATGACGGCAATTTTTATTAGTAAAAATTATGAAGGCACCTTCATAATTTTTAATAGCAATCAGAGTGTTAACCCTTTATGCATGAAAAGAAAATATTTTGCATGTATGGCTTTTTGTAAAGTAGTTTCTTGTGATTTCCATAAAAACTGAAAGAGCTACAAAAATGTTGTCTGAAGCAAAATGAAAGGCTATTAAATTAACTATAAAATGATATTTAGTTTATTTTGATAAGAGTAATAGTTTTGGAGATATGCCTACCTATTGTGTAAGATAAAGAAAATACTATGCAAATACCGTGTACGGTGTTTTTCATTTTCGAAAAAAAAAATTACAGAGTTAGGAAAAACTGATTAAAGCAGTAAGAAACATAGTTAAATTACCTACAAAATAGTATTTAGTCATATTGATAGCACGAATAATTTCGGAAATATACCTGTCATAGTTAACATGAAAGCAATATTGCTCAAAATATGTTTTCCGTAATTTCTAGAAAACTATTAGAGCTAGGCAAAAATCTCTCAGAAAAAGAAATAAACACCATTTAACCACTTATATAAAAAAAAATAGTTTATAAAGATAGGACTAATAATTTAGAATATATATCCATGTATAGTGTACGAAAAAAAAAAAAAAATTGCTAGAATCCTATGTTATTTGCAATTTCCACAAAAACTATTAGAGTTGGAAAAAATCCTCGGAAGAATAATTAATTTCACTAAATTACCCACAAAAAAGTCTCATGGTGAATTTAGATAATTTAGATAGATAGTTCGAGAAATATGGCAACCTATATTCCAAGTTTTTTTTTGTTTTTTCAACAACCGTGAATACAACAAAATAGAAACTAACCCATAAATGTAACATATTTTTATAACATCCCCTCCTCTCACAACCCCCTTCCCCCCTTCCACAACCCCCCTCCACCTCCCACAGCCCCCCTCCCACCCTCCACAACCCCTTGCCCTCCATCACCCACAACCCCCTCCTCCCTCCCACAACCCCTCCCCCCTCCCACAACCCCCCTCCCCCCATTATTAACGAAGTGTGGTGTTGTTTTGTAGATAGATAGATAAAGATATCATGATTATTACTATTAGTTTATTGTATTATAGCATCGATGATTTTCAAATAAAATGTCATGCACATTTTCGATCGTAATATTTCCGAAAATATTAGGTCTATTGAAATGAAATAAACAACATTTTGTAGACGATTTTATGAACTTTCATTTCGATCTTGTGGTTTTTTTCCTAGCTCTTATACTTTTCGTGTAAATCACAAGAAAATTAAACAATTTTTCAAAAAAATAAAAAATACGCAAAATAAGCCGGCATATTTCCAAAACTATTTGTCTTATCATAATGATTTAAATGCCATTTGGTAGATTATTTATTGTAGAATATTTTCGCCATAGAAGGTTTTTTTCTAGCACTAATATTTTTTGAGAAAAATACAAAAAACTGTGGTTGGGGAGACGTTTGGGGGGGGTGGGGGGGGGAACGCCCGCGGCCTAGGGAGGGGGAATTTTTAAGAGGTACTTCTCAGACCCCAAGGAACACTTGTGCCAAAAATCAGCTTTACATTTTTAGGGTTCCGTACCAAAATGGTAAAATGGAACCCTTATGGTGCGACTTTCTCCGTCTGTCTGTCCGTCCGTCACACTCGATTATTTCAGTAACTACCGAAGCTATCGACATGAAATTTGGAATAGTTGTGTATATTAGTGGCCCAAAGACACTGGAATTAAAAAAAATTGGAAATTATTTTTGTTCTTATTTAAAAAGGGGGGAAAATCTGAGGGTTGAAATTTAAAAGTGAGATAACTGTACTGTGTGGGGTATCATATGAAAGGGTTTACTTTATACATTCTAAAACAGATTTTTAATTATTTTTAGTTATGATAGTTTTTGATTTATCGGGGAAAATGTCTAAAAAAATACCGTTCCCCCCCCCCCCCTTATCTCCGGAGTTTACCAATCGAAAAATTTGAAATAATTATGGTCAATAGGAATTTACGTATACTTTACAGGAAAACTATAGCCAATGCTCTAACTAGCATAGTTTTTTTGATATTAACGTAATTATAAACCTCTACAAACAAAGTTAGTCTTGCGGTTCATTAACAAAGGTAATTATTTATTAATAATGGTACGGAACCCTTCGTGCGCGAGTCCGACTCGCACTTGCCCGGTTTTTTTTTTATTTTAGGGTTTCCATACAACGCTTGCATAAGTAGCCTGAGCTAGGTTGGCGGCACGTCTTTGCCGGTAGGGTATAGCTATTCGCAGAAAGAGACCACTGCTCTCCATGCTTTTTCTTTTCTTAGCATAGCCGCTATCATAGCCGGCCGTGATAGCGGCTATGCTAAGAAAAGAAGAAGCATGGAGAGCAGTGGTTTTTTTCTGCGAAACCGTTATGGTTAATAAAGAGACTGCTGAGCGAGTTCGGGAAAGAGCCGACCCGGCTCGGAGGCGTAGGCATCGGAGTGGTGGTATACACCGCACCCAGTCCGTGTGATAATCCCTGGAGAAGGGACCTCAGGGTCGAGTTCGGCTGGAGTGGGGGCTCTAGTCGTACTCCTAACAACATGACCCAGGGAAGATGGCAGCTTGTTGTGGCCATCAAGCTGCCATACCTCATGTAGAGGTCCGGGTAATGAGGGGACTTCTCCAGGAGTCCGGGATGAGCCCTATGGGCATCGCACAAGGGAGGCACTGATGCGTTCTTAAGAGATCTCGGAGCCTCCCAACATGCGCTAAGGTCGGCCACCGGGGGGGGTTTTAGTAGGTAGAAATCCTACATAACCCGATTTCTCCCCCAGGAAGTCGGGTATCTTAAGGAGATTTCCTCCCCTTCAACAAAAAAAAAAAGGGTATAGCTATTATGAAATAGACATCCTCTATAAAAGGATTTCTGAAAATAAAATCTCTAAGGGGGGTCAAATAAGGGTTTTAAATTTGTGTAGCAGTTGCGGGCATAAGTTTGTCTTACTCACCCACACACACTACTCACCAGTTCCCATTACTTAAGTTAAATAATAACATAAAATAATATTTATTTTTAGTGAATAATATAGTTTATAGTATTTTTTACTGAATACATAAATAACTAGTTGAATAAACTACTGCTTGTACACACATTTGGTTAACGAGGGAGAGGGCTGGTTATCCTTAACACAGGTCTAAAAAATCTAGCTAGGATAGCCAGTTCTTGATCTTGCAACATTTTATGTAAATCTTTTGTTATAGCAAAATAGTTGTTAATTTCAAATTGTTACAAGATCTATGACCATGTAACACAAAATGATCGAAAATAAACGATTTATTTATTTATGATAAGGTGACATCACACTCCGCACTTGTAACAAAAAACGCAACCCACTAACTTACTGCTCTGTTTGACAGTTTCCTCCAAGGTCTTCAGTGACACTTCTACCTGTTGTCTGAACTCCAGGCAAATCTCCAGCTGTTTGATGCATGTGTCACATATCAGCCTTTTTGTATCGTCCAAGTCTAACGCAAACATCTGCAAAAATAAGTCTTTTTATTTTTAAATCAATAGATGATGATTTGTGAAATGGTGATACTAAAATAATTTAATATAAAAAATTATTTTTAAGCAACCGACTTCAAACTCCCGCGCCAACTTTACAACAACAAGCACACGCTATACAAAGTACTTATTTTATTGTTATTTTAAAAACCGCTCAACCGATTTCGGTATTTATATGGGACCACTTGGGAAGTATGCCCTTTCAAATAAAATAGGAATCATCCAAATCGGTCCACCCAGTCAAAAGTTCTGAGGTAACAAACAAAAAAAAAAAATACGGTCGAATTGAGAACCTCCTCCTTTTTTTGAAGTCGGTTGAAAAAACGACTGAGTATTTGTGGGCTCTTCTCAGACCAGGGCATGTTCGGAACCCTCGTAGCTTTAAGATACCTTAACTGGTGTACAGAGTATCTAAATTGAATATTATATATATGTCACCTATGCCACTCTCCTGGTCCTCAACTTTACCCATGTAAAACTGTAGGTCAATTGTTGCCCTTTGACTGCATGATTGAATGATAAACTGACAAACACCCTTTCGCGTCCATACTAATATTATAATTGCTATAGTGTCTGTCTGTCTGCTACGCTTTCATGGCCCATCTGTTCAACCGATTTGGATGATATTTTGTATAGGGATAGGTTGTATCCTGGGGAAAGACATAGGCTACTTTTAATCCCGGAAAATTTAAGAACTTCTGGAAGAGAATACCTCTAGGTATTAAGTTCGCCTTTGTACATTGTTTTACTTATGTGCAATAAAGAATTTAAACAAAACAAACTTCCACAGGAAACAAAAATCTTAATCCACGATGACAAAGTCATCTAGTTAATAATATTAGTACAGACTACAGAATAACCTTTAATATTTGACCAGTAGTAATGCAGTCTAAGATGGTAGCAGGCTAACCTAATAGCAGTCTCTCTTTTAAACTCAGTGCCAGTAATTTCACTCCTCTCTCAATGAAAAGGGTTGGCCCATAGTCCACCACGCAGGCCAAGTACAGATTGGCAGACCTCACACACCTTCGAGATCATTATGAAGAACTCTTGGGCGTGGAGGTTTCCTCACAATGTTTTCTTTCACTGTTTGAAGCAAGTAATATTTTAATTTCTTAAATGCACATAAGCCCGCCAACCCGCATTGGAGCAGCGTGGTGGGTCTAAGCTCTAATTCCCGCTCTCCTATGAGAGTGGAGGCCTGTGCCCAGCAGTGGGACGTTAATAGGCTGTAGTGATGGATGATGGAAATGCACATAATTTCGAAAAGTTGGAGGTGCGTGGTTGGGGATAAAACCTGCCACCCTGTACACGAGGTCACTGCTTCACAGGCTAACCTAATAGCAGTATTACAGTTATATTACACCCAGTCAATATCTAATCTTATGCCGCATGACTGAATGCTAAATCTATCTACCACTACTACACTTTTTTTTTAATCCACTACAAGTTAGCCCTTGACTGCGATCTCACTTGATGGTAAATGATGATGTAGTCTAAGATGGTAGCGGGCTAACCTGTTAGGGGTACAGCAGTTATATTAAACCCATACCCCTATTCGGTTTCTACATAGCATCGTGTCGGAACACTAAATCGCTTGGCGGCACGTCTTTATTGGTCACTGTTCATATAGAACCGAAGGTAAAAGGAACTTAAGGATTCACATACTTTTATTATGGTAAATAAACTCAACAATACTGATTTTTAGCGGTATAATTTGCGAAAAGGTTACTCACATCAATAGAAAAGCATTTAAGCAACATATCAGTGTAGGATTCTGTCTTATTTGTCGTGATTTGTTTGATTAGCATACTCTTCACAACGCCTTCTCCAAGACATAAACTGCAAGTGCCGAAAATGGGCAAAGTTTCCACCATTATCGATGAATCCATCTTGAAAAACTTATATAACTTAACCAACTTAGCTTTAATTATTATTAATTAGTAAATAACTAAATTCTATTGGAATTGTGAACTATAGAAAAACACAAAACACCGAAAAATCTGAAAATTCCATTTTAACTTGTCTCTGATTCCATTTGTGTCGATGACATTGACAATTTGAATGATTGTTGACGTGAATTTGACGTTGACGTTCGATAAAGAGGATAGTGGTTATGTTCCAACACTGCGAGCACTGTAAGGTGTGACGTCAATTTAGTATACTGCGAAGCCATTCCTTTATAGTTAGCTATACTGGTTACTGTTTAAACGGAACGCAGTCAGCACTGAGAGCACGTCCTTACCTTGAAAACGCCAGTGCTCACAGTATTAAAATGGCGACGATTTATGACGTCATATATTTCCCTAGGATACTGCGGCAGTATACTGTCAGTCCATAACGGAATGAATTTCTCTCCAGAAAGAGCACTGAACAGTGCGCGCAGTGTATATCGCAACATAACCAGTATTACTGCGAGTACTGTTCAACTTCAGTGGTGGTTCAGTGCTCTTACTGGGAAGAAATTCGTTCCGTTACAGACTGACAGTATACTAGGAGTGGGCTGGCACAGGTAAAATAAGAAACCTGTTCCAGTTCCAGTAAAATAACAGTTTCGGAAACCTGTTCCAAAATAAAAGCCTGTTGTGTTGGAGCATAGTATGAGTATTATATATTGTAAGAATCCGAACGAATGCAACACCTGTTCTCTGCTTGGAACAGACATAACAGCTGCTATCTCTTTCCAATAAAGGTAAGCTGCGTAAGCCTGAATAGAGAAGAGCATGTTCCGTGACGTTATCTCTGTCTAACAAAGGTAACCTTCATAAGCTAGACTAGAGAAAAGCATGTTACGTTTCAGATTCGGGCTGTTGTGGTTTTGTGGAACTGGAACAATAATCCTATTATATAAATTAGAACCAACTGTTCCACAGTGCAGCTCCTTAACCTATTCCAAAATTCTTTGTGGAACAGGTATTTCGGTTAGGAAAGAACACTTCCAAGGTGTTACTTTTAAATACATACCTGTTCCGATATATACGCCTCACTCCTACAGTATACTGCGGCAGTATCATATGACGTCATAAATCGTCGCCAATTTTGTACTGTGAGCACTGGCGTTTTTGAAGGTGCTCTCAGTGCTGACTGCGTTCCGTTTTACTTTTAAACAGTAACCGGTATAGCTAACTTCATAGGAACGGCTTCGCAGTATACTAAATTGACGTCACACCTTACAGCGCTCGCAGTGTATATCAGAACATACCTTTGGGTATGTTCGGGTGATGCCCTCACTTCAGCTCAGGCACGCAACTTCACCCTCGTTAGTCGTTTTAAATCGTCTTGTTTCACCCCTAAGCACACAATACTAATATTATTAATGACTCAACTTAAATGGTTTGAAAATCTTCAAAGAAAAACTTGTAAGAATGGGAAAAAAACAAATATTTATTGATAATAACTAGAAACTATGCTATGAACAATAAGTACTTAGTTAAGGTGCATTCGGCTAATTACGAAAATCGGGATATTCCGATAATCACAAATTTCTACCAAATGCGGCTATATTTTTTGCTCTGGTAACTTTCACCTAGCCGCCATGTTAATCTGCTCCCCCGCTTCAGTTGACTAACCATGGGTAACTCACCAAAAATTCGTGCGCTGACTCAGTAACTCTAACTCAGCGCACGGAGTCAGCTCACTGAGTCAACTCACTGAGTTAGCGCAATATTGCGCCATGGCGCACCGAGCAGCATAGCGCATAGCCGCACAGCGCACACTCGTGACTCGTCACTCAGTGCGTACTGCGTACCTACTGAGTTGGCAGCTAGTTGGCAGTTGGTAAATGTTACTGCCGCAGTAACTCGCGCAATACGCAATTACGCAGTAATACTACGTAATTGCGTATTGCGCGAGTGTGCAATGTGGATGTGCCCATTTAAGAAGAGGCCAGAGATTTGGATTTTGGCTTATAGATGGCGCTAACCCATCACCTACCTAGTACCTAGCCACGTTTCAATTTTGAACAGGTTCCTAAGTAAGAAACTATCATCAATCAGCGCGAGCGAACTGCGAAGTCGTAGGATTACATACTACATAGTACTCACCTACCTACCTACACTACGACTTACGAGTACGCGGGTCTCGAAAATACCTACAGTTTATTCTACAAACGATCCGATGGATCGTACTTAAAGTTATAACTAGTAGAATCTAATAGTTATAACTTTAAATACGATCCATCGGATCGTTTAGTTAGTATTCGATCACATTGGCGTCAAATTCAAAAGCAAAATACTAAAACAGACCCAATAGCCAAAACTTCAAGGACAACCGGCTTTTATTTGGAATCGCATCGAATTGAATCGAAATTGAGCTCTAAATCAATAGAAATATGGTGCATTGTGCCGGCTAAGACTTGAGTCTTGATGATACTTTTTAAGTAAGTGCCTAGGTAAATATAAATAAATATTTTCTTATCTTTACTAAAAAACAAAATGATCTTCACAATATGAACATAATTGAGATGTTTATTAAGACACAGAGTCCGAATAAAGTACCTACCCAGCGCAGACGCCCGGCCCAGCCAAACCACAGACTCCACAGAGACAGAGTCAGAGTACTTTTCTTTATAGCGCTCAGCAGTCAGCTCAATTTGTACCTCAGCGCTTGCTACATTGCACAGCGCCCGGCAGCGCTAAGCTGCGCTACCACTGAGTCGTGCGCCATGACTTTTTTGCAAAAGGAGTCAGAGCACCCAACTCAGTAAAGTGAGTTAACTCAATTGAGCGGCGTAACTCAGAGTTACCCAATACCCATGTTTATTCAGTTCACTCTGATTGCTGCGAAAGAGTGCACGTCTCCACCGCGACGTTTTTGTGAACGGGTACTATTTCCCGCGTTTTCGGACTTTCGGAATTACCCGAATATCCATAATTAAAAAATCTGGTAAGTTAGCTGTCTGTTTGTTTTTTAATCCGATAGATTATTGTTTTAGTTCATTACAGAGTAGGGTCAGAATACTCTAGCTCAAGATTTTTTGCTTATTTCGGAATTAACCGACTAGGCTAATTCCGAATCATAAAGAATTCGGAATTCACCGATGTTGATTTTCCATAGGAATAGTCAGTGGTTCTCAAAATTTAAATTCTTATTTTCAAATTGATATTTTCTTTCAGGTACTTACGCCTTTTCGAAGTAGCGATACTAAGCTATTTCAAATTACGTACCTACTACGTTAAATTGGAGGATCGATTTATATGATAAGTAAGTTAAAAAAATTATAAGTAGGTACACTAAGACAATATAACATAAAAATGCATCGTACATAATATTATTATCATACAAAGCACACAAAAGACTTTATCGTTGCATTCGAGGACCCAACTCCTCACCCCTGATGCTGTAAGGAATCACATTCCTAAATCGTGGTGATCCCACCGGCTTAGAAAAAATCATCCGGTTAAATGTTTTTACACAATTTGGTACGGTACCTTGCATTCCGGAGATTGGCTACTAAGAACTTATTCCACGCGAGCGAAGCTGCGGGCATCATTTAGTACTTAATACATATAGGTCTATTTGTTTTGTGCGTTCTGCAACTATTTATTAGATTTTTATAAATGAAGTGTAGTAAGATTCGTCTTAATGGTGAAACTGACATATTTTTGGACAAAAATTGAATTGTATAGTAAATATTGAAAAAAAAAATCAACTGCATTAACACATAACCTGAAAAACAAAACAATTTTTAAAATATAGAACCTTAAATATTTGAGCTTTTGGCAAAGACAACCCAAATCCCAAATTAATGTTTTGGTGGTGGCTTTTTATTTTTTATTTTTATATTTGCTTGTCCCCACCTACAGTATCTTTAAAATTTAAGTTTCTAGAGTTTGAAGATTGTTTTTTGATTAATTGTATATTCCACTTAGGCATACACGCTCACACACACTCATTCTCACATGCACATAGATCACACGCTTACATACACATCATTCATCTAAGATACACACAGTCAAAGGCATGCCTTCTTTCACTTATGCACATAATATACAGATACACATTTTTTTAGAGGCACGACATGTCAAAAGTGGTTTTGATTGGAATTAAATCAATTGAAAAAAGTTATTTTGACTGTTTTTGTCAATCAAAAGTAGTTTCAACCAGGGAAGAGTTCTGACTGTAACAAAATAATGTCTTTGATCATATTTATTTTTTTAATTGTTTCAGAAATATGCCTAATAAATACATTAAAAAGAAAACACCCAAGTACACACTGGAAGATATAAATAATGCGGTTCGAGAAGTTACAAATGATGGATTGTCAATGTATGCTGCAGCAAAAAAGTACGGAATACCTTCAACAACTCTTTATGACAAGATCAAAGAAACTTATAGCACGAATGTTGTAGGTAGACGGTTAGCTATTCCGTGGGAAGTAGAAATACGATTGGCCGATGCAATTAAAATTATGTAAAAGTGGGGATTTGGTCTTTCTAGAGAAGAAGTATTAAATCTCGTCGCGGAGTTCGTAAAAAGCAATAACTTGGATACTCCATTTAAAAATAATAGACCAGGAAAAGACTGGTTCATAAATTTGCGGAAAAGGCATAGACTTTCCATTAAAAAACCACAGCCAGTTGAATACGTCAGAAAAAAAATGACTGATCCATTTATAATATCAGAATACTTCAAACTACTGGAAGATACATTGAGTGATTTAAACTTATTTCAAAGACCACATCTAATTTGGAATATGGATGAAACATCTTTGTCTCTCGACCCAACAAAAACTAAAGTTGTTGGCGCAATCAATAAACCATGTTCCAGAACAACTTGTGGAACTGGAAAAGAAAATATCACTGTATTGACGACTGTAAGTGCCACTGGCAAAAAGTTATCACCTCTTATAGTATTTAAAGGAAAGAACGTCTGGGATCAATGGATGGCCACAACCGAAAACTACGATTTTGATCTCGCATATGCAGCAAGTTCCAAAGGCTGGATGGAAACAGCCATTTTTTACAACTTTATAGAAAAAAAATTTAATTCCAGCTCTAGGTGAAGAACGCCCTGTACTTATAATTTTTGACGGGCATTCCACACATGTAGATACAAAAGTTATCGAATTGGCCATTAAAAATGACATTACGATTATTAAGCTGCCTCCACATACATCACATTTGCTACAGCCCCTAGATGTTGCAGTTTTCAAATCATTCAAAACCAAATGGGATAGTAAACTTGTTGAGTGGCAGCGCCACAATATCGGTACGAAGATGCCAAAAAAAGTTTTTGCACAATCGTTAGCAGAAACTTGGCAAGAGACAAACCCAGAAGTCATTAAAAGGGGATTTAAAAAAGCGGGCATTTATCCGTTTAATTCAAGAGTGATACCAGAAGACAAGTATGACCCTGCTGCGTATAAAAGATATAAAGAACAAACTTCTGAATATTCTCAGTTAAGTCGCAAAATGCCAAAGTCACTGAAAGAACTGTGTGTTGACTTTATCAATAAAGATATTCAAAGCGCTACAGAATTACGTAGTGACCCAGACACTATTGCAAAAAATGTGATTTATTTGAGTCCTTTATCAAGAACTAATGAACAAAATCAGCCTTTTGTAGCAAAATCGTCGTCGATGTTACCAGAATGCCTACAAAGCAATCATTATCAACAAAAAAAAAGGAGCAACCTAAAATACATATAATCTCGGATATAAAAATAAATTTTGAAGAACTTTTGCTTGAAAAAATACGCCAGGATAAAAAAGACAAAACTTCTGTAACAAAAAAAAGAGTAGCAAAAGGCGCGGAAGTAATTACTGCATCCCTTGGTAAAAAAAATGCAGAAGAAAAACAAAAGCGAAAAAAGGATTCGAAGGACAAAGAAAATTTAAAGAACCATCTTACAAAGTCAGGTCCATCAGGCATAAATAAGGCTAAAAAACAAAGCAAAAAGAAATCTAATCTCACTCTTCTACTAGTATCTCAGATATAATGAGTGTATACAGTGACACAGAATATGATTGTCGTGATTATGAAAGATTAATAAATGAATTCTGGGGTGAAAATGATCTTGATACACGAAAACAAGACGAAGAAAAACCTGAATCACAAGAAGTAGAAAGCGAACCCGCTGGTAAACAAGAAAGTAATCTAACAGATGGAGGAAAAATATTAAATGAAGAAGATTTAAATACTTCAAAATATGGAAGAAAAGGAAAAGGTAAAGGAAAGAAGACGAAGACAGGAAAAGAAAATAATTATTTAAAGATATGTGATATTCAAGAAAATGTTAAGACTGAGAAAGTTTTTAGAAATAATGATGAAACTCAAAATATTAGCAAAACTGTAAATAGTGACAAGACTAAAGAAGAAGAAACAACCAAAGACAAAAATCTGAGCCAAAATATGGATGAGGAGAAAGTGATGAAAAGAAAGAAGAATACAGGTTAAATGATGCAGTACTTGTGAGGTACTTTAGCAGAAAGAAATGGACCTATTATATTGGATTCATTGAGAATATGTTTCAAAAACACAACGAGACCTATTACACCGTTGATTTTCTAAGGACCGTTAAAAAGCCACATCTTACATTTGTCCAACCAAAAAAAAAAGATCGTGACGAAATAACGGAGCTATTAATCGTGAAGAAAGTAGATTTACAAAGAAACAATGAGAATTATAGAGAATTTGAGTTATCAGATGAAAATAACAAAATATATTTTTAGGTAGCAAGTAAGGTAATCAGTCGTCACCGTCGGTGTGGTTACAAAACTGTTATTATTCAATCTTTATTAATCCACAATTAGACCATATTTTATCAAGTGGAAATTCTTTTGCAAAATGTCACGACTGCAGTTTGATTTCTGTATTGCATTTTTAAGCACATAAAAATATATAGTCTTGATGTTGACATGTCTTACCGGTAACATCAAATTATACATCTTTATGATCTTAAGATCTTAAGAATGCAGTACAAGAGTCAAACTGTAGCAGTCACATTTTGTGAATGAAATTCCATTTGACATGACATTAAATCTGGCTGAAATTACGAAATAAATGTTGTAGAAAATTAGTTTGTAAACTCGAATTAGTGAAATATTTTTAATTTATTTATAATTGTAGGTATTAAAGTGTTGCTTTGATTGCAAATCTGATTTCATTAACGAGAGTAAGATTTTCTCAATCGGTTTTCGATATTGTTTAAATATTTTTTAATTATTATTATCATGACACCACATAAATGACACTGTAGGTAATAAAATATCTCACTTATTAAACAACGTATTTAAAACTCGTCCGTTAAGCCGCAGACGAAAATTTAATGATTAATACAAATAGGTAGTCGTGTCAAACAGATTTTCGCTAGGTACGTTCCATTACAAAGAATATTTTTGTTTACTAGAGTGGCATCAGTGCAGTGTACCAGCACGGACCCAAAGGTTATGGTGCATATATATTATGTACTCTGTGGAACGGTGGTCCAAGCGCACCTATATCGGACGAAGACATTCAAATTTTGATCTTATTAATGTTGTGTTTCTAGACCTCTATTTTTTTTATTTGTTTTGAGATCTTTATTTGTGGATAAAATGTAAATTTGATGTTAACAAGGATTACCAACAACTTAGGTACAAACAGGTAAAAACCTACTGGTACTAATTAGGTACAAACGAGTACCGATACTGTTTGTTAAGTGCCATTATTTATTATTAATAATTATTATTATTATCAAATGCCTGGTAAGATCTTTTTTATTTGAAACTATAAGTTACAGCGTAAAACTTTTCAATTAAAGTCTTAATGCCGTGAGAGGCTTATTTTTTATACTTAACTGAAACATTAATAATATTTTAATAAAACCTAGTTATATTCTTCCTCCTAAAAGTACACCATGAAAATCTTTTATGTTGAATTTTAATATTGATTTCATTACCTTTATACTTACCTTATCATTGTGAATAAAACTTTATTTGTCGTTTTTACTTTTATTTCCAACATCCAACACTTTTTCTTATTTATACAAAGGACATCCCTTCTAAAAGTTTGAGAACCGTAGACTTCTTGTCGGGTAATTCCGAATTATAAATATGACCTAAATAAATTTAGGTTATTTCAGAGACCAATATCAAGAAATATTTTATGCGAGGGTAAGTCTGAACTAAAAATTAATATATACCTTAAGTCAGAACTAATTAAAACATACTTTGAAGTGTCATCTAGAATTACCCGAACATACTTCGGAATTGCAAAAAAAAATCTGGTTTTGAAATACTTTTATTTACAAATTCTGAGGATATTTATAAAAGTCTTTGAAATAGAGCTTTAGGTTAGTTATTCAACTAGACAAAGTGACCTAAGTTGGTGTCTTTAAGCCCACCAATTTTGATTGCATAGTGAAAATACAAACATCCTGATAACTCTACAAAAATCCTTTCGTAATTACCCGAATGCACCTTATATAATTAATCATTAATAATAATTATTATGTTTATGTATTTTTTGTTACACTTTGAGGGAAAATTTTAAAAAAAACAGCATTTTCTATGTTTTTAATCGGAAACACCAACATTTTATAAAGTCAAGAGGCCCAAAATGTCTAACTCTAAGCAATTAATGACAGCCTAAAACGTATTATTCGAACTCTTTAAGGAGTTCGTTTTATGCTTGCTGACAAGCAGGCATTTATGAACTACATAAACAGGTCGAATTATCTTTTTGACAAACGATTACGATTACGATTTCCTTACACAATCGGGGGCCAGTTCTGTAGGCCGAGCATGGGCGGGGAGATGTTATCCACGGGGAAAGGATAAGATGTCCCAGTAGGCTCGAGACATCTTTTTTATAATTTAATGGTATGAAAATAAACTTAAACACACGTCCTATGCACAAGTCAAACAGGGATATACTTCTCCTTTCCGCTGTTGCCATGATCTAGCATAATTTCATCTCTTGTCATTGGATATAATCGGGGGATAAGATTTTTGTCCCCTCCCATGCTTGGCCTGCAGGGCCCGTATTCTCTAACTCAGTGACTATCAAAAATGAAAGCCACTGACATAAAGTAACATTTCATAGTTAACCTTCAATGGATATTACATATATGTCAATGGCTTTCATTTTTGATAGTCACTGAGTTAGAGAATACGGGCCCTGGTCATTCTTATTACAAAAATCAACGAAATATTATGTAACAGGACTACTAATTTATTTAAAAAAAAAAAAATTAGCCTTCCTTTTTCGTACAAAACTAAACGATTTCTTTTTTAGGGGTCTGTAGTCAACAAAGAACCCATATAGCTTCCTCACGTCCGTCCATACGTCTTTCTGTCCGCGGCTTAGCTTGGTTGCTCTTAGTAAGTACTAGAAAGCTGTAATTTGGCATTAATAAACATATTATTATTTATTACGGCGACAAAATACAGATAAAACAAAATTTCGGAAAAAAATAATTTTGGGTAGGCTATCCGCTAACCTAACCTAGGTACATAATATTATAGTGCTCACTGAGGTAAGAACCTACTACACCCGCTCGAAAAATTCCTTCTTACTTTTTTCAAAACGAGGTAGAAAGTACCTACCTACGTCATTGCTACAAAGTACAAACCAATACATGTAATATGTGGGCGGAAATAGTATATTGTGATACAAGGGTGGAAAGTAGGTAATTGCAAACGAGCTGTCATTAATAAGCCCGAGCCGAAGGTGAGGGTTTTTAATGTCACGAGTTTGCAATAACCTTCACACCCGTGTATCACACGACGTTTTTCAATACAGTTGTGGGAAATAGTACAAAACTATAATCAATTTATCACATAAAAAATAAAAAATTTCAGCAAATGGCGCGTATTTACACCTGGACATATTTTTTTTTTTCAACGAAACTAGGCTACGGGTTCGTACCTACGCGTATACAGCCTATTCGATTTTTGTCAAACGTTGAAAATAATTAAATTAAAACTGGTAATTAAATATAATCAACAACCATTTTAAAGAATTTTTCAATACAGTTCAAAATATAATCAATTTATCACATAAAAAAAAAACAGCAAATGGCGCGTATTTACACCTGGACATATTTTTTTTTCAACGAAACTAGGCTACGGGTTCGTACCAACGCGTATACAGCCTATTCGATTTTTGTCAAATGTTGAAAATAATTAAATTAAAACTGGTAATTAAATATAATCAACAACCATTTAAAAGAATTTTGGAAATACAATGCTAAAACGTACGGATTCATTCATTTTTCCTCGTAAAAAGTCTATCCGATTATATTCTATGTATGAAAACTCCTTGCTAATAAACTTTTTTAATTGACTTGGAAAATTTAAAACTAAACTGCAAAAGTAAGTGTCGAGCTTGTAAAAGTAAGTCACGACCGTGTAAAAGTAAGATGCCTATGCGAAAGATTCAATTTTCGAATCATAACTACAGCCTCTGAAAGTGCGCCATGTTTGACAACTGTATTGAAAAAAAAATTGGAAATTTTATTGTTAACGTGCTAAGGGGGCTGAAAAAGTGTATGAAAATCGCGCGCGTTTTTTTTTAATTTGAAGTAACATCAGTCCAGAAATTAATTTAAAAAGAGAAGGTTCATTTTTGGTGGACTCTTTGTACACTCTACCATGAATAGAGGAAAATACATAGATTGTATTAAAAAAATAATAATTTAGAATAGTACTTATAGTAAAATAATTTAGAATAGTACTTATAGTAAATAACGTGAAAAATAATAAAAATGTATTACAAGGCAGCAGGCGCGCATTTCTGAGTTTCTGTCAAAATAACGTTTTACTTTTGAAAACGTCAAAAAATATGAATCCGCCATTGTTACAACTCATGTTTAAGTGTTGCTTAGCGTGAAAAGATTAAATAACTTCACCACTGAAATTAAGACGAATTCGTAGATTTGAACGATCAAAAAAGGTCTAGTATTTTTTTCTCTTTCATTTCTCTACCTGTAAAAGAACCGGACCCACGCCCCATACAAATCTGAACCGTCTCCTTTCTATTAGGTAGGTATTTACACTGGAAATAAAATTTCACTTCGTTTTCTTTTTTTTGAGTCTGTCAAGTGAGGTGAGAGTGCAAAATGGCATGGATCCATATCGAGTGTCGTTATAGATGTCGATTGTCGATATCGATGTCGATTGTCGTTATCCTACGCCTCGAGCCTCAAACTACTCTCGTTAGTAATCGGTCACTTTCTCCCCTCGGTGAACAATGTACTATTGCTGTCGTGCCTTTACAAAGACCTTTTTTTCTCGTGCTTTTACACCTAGTCCAAATCTATCTCGAAGACTCCTTATCCTCATATCCTTGGGTGAATGAATTATTATCGTATAAAAATTGAGAAGTTTTACAAATTAGTGCGAACAGGCAAACTAACATTAATGGAGGTACTTTGTTTCATAATAAAAAGCAGTGATCAATTGAGATCGTTTCTGCGCCCTGTGCCTGGGCATCGCTGGCACATCCCTAGTTACGGAACTGCTCTCTAGACCACGTCGATCACAACTAAATTTAAAATTCAAGTCCTTCTTGTTTACTATTTTCTGTGCTTTTGTACTTGCATAACTAGCTAGCAAAAGGCTTTTCGCCAGAGTGAGTCCTCATGTGACTCACTAAATTACATTTTTGTGAAAATTTGTACTTGCAGAACTCGCATGCAAATGGCTTTGCGCCAGTGTGAGTCCTCATGTGATTCACTAAAAGACTGTTTCGTGCACATTTGTACTTGCATAACTCACAAGCAAACGGCTTTTCACCAGTGTGAGTTCTCATGTGACGCACTAAACTACCGTTCTGTGCACATTTGTACTTGCATAACTTGCAAGCAAAGGGCTTTTCGCCAGTGTGAGTCCTCATGTGTCTCACTAAATAACTTTTTGAAGTACATTTGTACTTGCATAACTTGCAAACAAAGGGTTTTTCGCTAGTATGAGTCGTCATGTGCCTCACTAAATTACTTTGTGCTGTAAATTTGTACTTGCATAACTTACACGCAAAAGGTTTTTCACCACTGTGTGACCTCATGTGACTGACTAAATGCCATTTTACTGTAAATTTGTACTTGCATAACTTGCAAGCAAAGGGCTTCTCGCCAGTGTGAGTCCTCATGTGCCTCACTAATTTACTTTTGGATACACATTTGTACTCGCATAACTCACAAGCAAATGGCTCTTCAGTGCGCATTGTCTTGGTTATACTGGATTTACTCATACTTGATAAAGTATGATTTTCATTCAATTTGCACTCTCTTAACTTACATGATAAAGTTTTTGCGAAACTGTGCACCCTAATGTGCGAAACTAAGGAAGCTTTTCGTTGAAATGTCCTTTGGCAATCGTCACAGATATACAGCTGTATCTGGTCAGTATGGTTTCCCAACTGTGTACCGAATATACCCGGGGAATGTTTACTTTGTTCATTTTTGAAACAGTCATTCTGCCTCGTCGTCCGATAATCAATACTGTCACTTATTGTTATGAACAACTCCTTAGGTAATAGTGCAGTGTCCTGGGATTTCCTTGGATTTTCGAGAACATTTGCCTTTTTTTGGAAAGACAATATATTCCAATCATCGCTTGAATCGATGTCGATCTTGATAGATGATGTTGGATTGGTCGCAAGTACCACAGGAGCGACTGAAACAAAAGAACACTCCATTTTATTATCACTATAACTACTAAATACTAATAGACAGATATAAACGTTCACCTCTAAAGGCAACCACATAATATGTATAGTCTAGACTCTAGAGTAAACAATAATTATTGTTAAACATAATTTAATAATGACAGAATCCAGCTATATGATCATAAAGAATACTCTTAATCGTGAAGTTAAAATTTTTCAAGTAGGGAAAACTTAAAATATCTGCCCCAAAATAGGATCTATTACAAGTTGATATAATGTGGAATACTGTGGAATAGTCTGGCTTCTGGAATCCGCCATTCCAAATCGCTCCCAATTTTCAAGTCGATTGTATAATCATTAATTATGTATCTCTTTGTAATTACTACTGTACTTACTTTATCATGTATACAATACTTATTTATTTATTTTTAAGTACAGCACCATCCCTCACTCCGGTTTACTCGTATTTATCCTTTCACCAAAGATAGCCTGTAAGAGATTGCTTTAGTAATAAGACCGCCTTTGCACATTTCTATGTAGTCTTACTACTGCTTTAACTGTATGCTGTATATTTTGTGTGTGCAATAAAGATATCTAAATAATTAAATAAGGTGTGTAGAGTTCTCTTACCTGAAGCTTCATAGCTGTCTCCCGAAGACTCCGGCTCGCAAGTGTGCCTGAAAGGATATCATTTTATTAATTACTCGATGAGGCCCGCGACTTCCCCCGCGTGGAGTTAGGAAGTATTTTAATATCACTACTCTTTGAATTTTGCGGACTAAAAAGTATTCCTATTTCTTTTCATCCCATCTATTCGAAAAGGACGACTTGGTTCGCCTTTAAGTGCGCCCAAAGGTGATGTTTTCTTTATGGAACTTTTAGCGGGCAGGAATGAGCTTTCAATCGTCTTTATTTTAAAAAGTGCGCCGCAATTATCTTTTCATCCCATCTATTCGAAAAGGACGACTTGGTTCGCCTTTAAGTGCACCCAAAGGTGGCGTTTTCTATATGGAACTTTTAGCGGGCAGAAATGAGTTTTTAATCCTCTTTATTTCAAAAAGTGCGCCGCAATTATCTTTTCGTACCACTTGCTCAAAAAAGTGACATTCTATGCCACAAAAAGCGAACATAACAATAGTCATTTTTAATCTGTTAAAAACAGGGAAAGAAAATTGTACTGAATTTCATTCATCCTCTAGGGGGAGAATGTGATTTAAATTTGGAATACTTACATACTGAACTAGGTACATCTGTGTTTACACCATTGAGTTTGTATATAAAGCATTAAACATCTTTTTGAAAAAGGAATACGCTTTTATTATGCAGTTATGATAATTAAATAAAATTACGAAAACCGACGAGGCCGTATGAGCTTGATGCCTTTGCTTTTCCGACAAAAAAATATTAGTCTAGGAATTTGCCGCGTTTTTGTTTTCTTCAAATACATTAACGTTAAGTTTATTTTAATTTATTTTTATAAATAAGTTAAACAGTTCCTCAGACGCAAGAACAGAGAAACACTCAAATCAACTCATCAACAATAAATGTACCAAACAGAAATGTAACTCTCTCTATCGATAATTGGACCAATGTTTCAAATGTTAGCTTTTACTTTTAATTGTCATTATCTATACTAATATTATAAATGCGAAAGTGTGTCTGTCTGTCTGTCCGTCTGTCTGTCTGTCTGCTACGCTTTCACGGCCTAACTTCTCAACCGATTTTGATGAAATTTGGTACAGGGATAGTTTGTACCCCGCGGAAGGATATATTCTATTTTTATCCCGGAAAATTGAAGAGTTCCCTCGGGAATCAAAAAACATCAATCCATGCGGACGAAGTCGCGGGCATCATCTTGTTTTTAATAAATGCTTATCTCATATTATTATTGTGTTATTTTTTTCGCAAATGGTACGAAAAGTAGAGTATTTTCCTCGGTGATAAAGCTGTCTTAGTCTTGGGTGAACTTAAATCCCTCGCTACACTCAGGACTCATCTTAAATCCCTCGCTTCGCTCGTGATTTAAGTTTTTAACACCCTCGCTACACTCGGGAGTAAACCTCGCGTCCTTCGTTACGCTCGCGATTTAAATCGTCACCCGCGACAGAAGACACTGCTTTATCCCCTTGGTTAATAATCTACTATTTCCGCGCACTTTTTGAATTTGGAACATCTTAGTGTTCAGCGCTAAAGAAATCGAACGCAAATATTGTTTGAATAAAGACTGACTGGTACGACGGCCCATAGTCGCGCCGCCGGCTTTAATTTGGTTTCCTTTTATTTTAAAATTAAAAACGCGCGAACTACAGCCCGCGTTTTCGTAAATTTTCACGGATTGGTAAAAATTCATGGTTTTATGTTGAAAAATGAGTTCTCCAAGTGACAGTGAAAGTATAGAATTAACTCCTGAAATTAGAACTGACGCAAGAAATGTGATGAATAATCTATTACTTGCAAAATCCCGGGAATTTAAATCTAAATAATATATGAAAGTCTATGGTAATTTTATTGCCATTCAATAAGAAATGCAAGAGGTGCCAAGAATTTTTTAGAATCAGTGTTTTGGCCTATTTCCAGTACTTAGCCAAAACTAAACAACCTTCCACTCTTTAGAGTACCTACTCAATGCTAAAATCAACAGTCAGTTCTAATAACGACGTAAAACTGGACACATATTATTCTAAATTAATAGCGTATCTGAAGAGGATGTCTGATGGATTTGTAGTTTTATTTTCTCATAGAGAGTGATGAAAAGTAGGGTGTATCATTCGGACGCAAATTTTTTTTGGCACGGGCGACGTACTTTGAATCCCTCACTTCGCTCTGGATTCAAAAATACGCCCTCGCCGTAAAAATATTATTTTGCTCATATAATACAATCTACTATTTCCGCGCACTTTTGAGTTTGGAACATCTTAGTGTTCAGCGCTAAAGAAATCGAACGCAAATATTGTTTGAATAGAGACTGAATGGTACGACGGCCCATAGTCGCGCCGCCGGCTTTAATTTGGTTTCCTTTTTTTTTAAATTAAAAATGCGCGAACTACAGGCCGCGTTTTCGTAAATTTTCACGGATTGTTAAAAATTCATGGTTTTTTTTTCGCGACCGTCGCTACATTTATTTATGTTTATGAAAATATTTTTTTTCATTTCCAGTAAAATAAACATAATAATAGATAATATTATTTTGGATGATAACTACCCATGGTTTAATTTTGAAAAATGAGTTCTTTGAATGTCAGTTGAAGTATAGAATTAACGACAGTATTATAGAACTGACGCAAGAAATGTGATCTATTACTTGCAAAATCCCGGGAGAAATATATGAAAGCCTAAGGTAATTTTGTTGAATGGAGAAATGCAAGAGGCGCCAAGAATTGTTCAGAATCTGTGTTCTGGCCTACTTCCAGTACTTAGCCAAAACTACACAACCTTCCACTCTTTGGACTACCTATTCAATGCTAAAATCAACAGTCAGTTCTAATAAGTAATAACGACGTAAAACTGGACACATACTTATTCGAAATTAATAGCGTATCTGAAGAGGATGTTTGAAGGATTTGTAGTTTTATTTTCTGGCGTGTGTATCATTCGGGCGCAAAATATTTTTGGGCTCGGGCGACGTACTTTGAATCCCTCGCTACGTTCAGGATTCTACTAAAGAATCCCTCACTTCGCTCTGGATTCAAAAAAGCGCCCTCGCCCTAAAAATATTATTTTGCTCCCTTATAATACAATCTACTATTGCCGCGGACTTTTTGAAAATGGGACATCTTATGCCGCGTCCACACGCTTGCCAAACCTCAACAAGCCATCACAAATTCAAACGTGTGGATAGAGTGTTTGGCTTGGTTTGTGTCGGTTTGCAAGCGCTTGTAGCCGATCCGGCGAGTGTCGGTTTTTTGTTCACAAACAAAGGGAATTTGCCGTAGCGCTTGCGACGAGTCCACACGTTTGCGCGGTCCTCACTCCTCAGTCGCGTTCAAGCACTGTCTGCGAACAGACGTGTGTGTGACGTGTGTAAAAAATGAGTAACTGGTCCAGAGAAGAAGTCCTTAACTTCCTGGTACGGTTTCTATGAATTTTTAACATCCACCATCTTCTTTGTCGTATTTTTCGTTTTCTTTCACTTAGTTTCTTGTTTTTATAATAAAAACTAGCTGATGCCCGCGACTTCGTACGCGTGGATCGAGGTTTTGTGGTACCCGCGGGAACTCTTAAATTTTCCGAGTTTAAAAGTAGCCTATGTGCTATTCCAGACTATAATCTATATCTGTGCCAAATTTCAGCCAGATCCGTTCAGCCGTTGGGGCGTGATTGAGTAACAAACATCCATACATCCATCCATCCATCCATAAATCCAATCAAACTTTCGCATTTATAATATTAGTATGATAACTTAAACCGAATGTAAAAGCCGACACAAGTTCGATGTCAGTCAAGCTTGCCTGTTCAGAACATACTAACGCGCTCGCAAGCGAGTGGATGGCGGAGTTTGATTCCCAAAATCAAGCCAAACGTTTGTAGAGGTTTGGAGTTTGCGGCAAGTGCCAAGCGTGTGGACGCGGCATTAGTGTTCAGCGCCAAAGAAATCGCAAATATTGTTTGAATAAAGACTGGCTGGTACGACGGCCCATAGCCGCGCCACCGCCGCGCCGGCTCAATAAAAAAAAAACAAATTAAAAACGCGCGAAAAATGAGTTCTTCAAGTGACAGTGAAAGTATAGAATTAACTACTGACAGTATTAGAACTGACGCAAGAAATGTGATGAATAATCTATTACTTGCAAAATTCCGGGAGATATATATATAATGAAAACCTATGCTAATTTTATTGAATGGAGAAATGCAAGAGGCGCCAAGAATATTTCAGAATCTGTGGTTTGGCCTACTTCCAGTACTTAGCCAAAATTAAACAACCTTCCACTCTTTGGTACCTACTCAATGCTAAACTCACCAGTCAGTTCTATTAACGACGTAAAACTGGACACATATTCGAAATTAATAGCGTATCTGAAGAGGATGTCTGATGGATTTGTAGTTTTGTTTCTCATAGAGGGTGATGAAAAGTAGAGTGTATCACTCGGGCGCAAATTTTTTTGGCTCGGGCGACGTTCCTTGAATCCCTCGTTACGTTCAGGATTCTACTAAAGAATCCCTCACTTCGCTCTGAATTCAAAAAAGCGCCCTCGCCGTAAAAATATTATTTAGCTCCCTTATAATACAATCTACTATTGTGGAATAAAAGTGAAAATGTTCTGTTTTCTAATATATTTATAGAACACTAGCTGATGCCCGCGACTTCGTCCGCGTGGTTTAAGTTTTTTGTTATTCCCGCGGGAACTCCTAAATTTTCCGGGATAAAAAGTAGCCTATGTAACTCTCCAGGTCCTCAACTATACCCATGCCAAAAATCACGTCAATCCGTTGCTCCGTTGCGGCGTGATTGAAGGACAAACCAACAAACCAACAAACAAAGTGACTTTCGCATTTATAATATTAGTATGATATTAGTATGATACTTTGACTTTGCTCAGGCTTTACTTAGAATTAAAACGGGATTATGTGAGTGTCATAAATCTATCTTGTTTTAACTCTGTCTTAAGTCAGAGCTAAGTCAAAGTACGCTCTTTAGATCTTGACTAAGCACCTCTTCAAAAGTCCCCACTCCTAGGACGCGGGCTTCGGCGGATGAAGATAATTTTCGGCCAAAGAAAGTTTTTCTAGCTGTAATAGTTTTTGAGAAAATTACTAAATACCGCGCTCGAGGAGACATTTAAGGGGGGGTGGGGGGGAAGCCCGAATCGTACGTACGTACTCTCGCTTCATCGGCGCTTGTGTTTCGGCCTCGGCTTCGGCCGCGGCTGGCGTGTCCTCGAGAGCCTTGCAGTAGTCGCGTTCATTATATGCGCAGGCTACAGTGTCGGCATCTTCCCGGTGTTCGAGTTCCCGTTTGACCGCGACTGCGACATCAGTCGCATAAGTCGCAGTCACGTCTAGTGCTGTGTCCATATCGCAGCGGTCGGGCTCAATGTCAGTCGGCAGCGGGTGCTTGTAGCGGCTTAGCAATGCCACATGTCGTCTCGTTATCTGAAACAAGTTCATTACCCTTGCCACAACATGCCAATTCGAGCGTCAAAACACACAGGCGTTAAACTAACATGGGCCGCCGCCGCCTTGTTTCAGAGCTCGAGCTCCTATTTACACGGCGCACCCGCAACCGGCTGCCTTGTGTCAAACAAGCCACACTCAGAGACATTCCATTTGAGACACTAAATGGTTGGGCTATAGTATACTGCCCGCGACGGAGGGGATATAATTCATCAATAAGGGGATTCATTCAGGACCTCCTACGCGAGCTTCTGGCTACGCGCTTAAAAAAAACACTCTAGGGGTAGGGCAGACAAGACTGCGTGGGGTCGGGGTGTGCCGATTCGGTTTTGTGTATCATATGCTCAAGTACCTAAATATACATGTAATAACCTACCTTTATACCTTTTTAGTTAAATAATTAAACCTATACCCTTTAAACGTTTTTTTTAACCTTATAACCTTTTAACTGAAATACGCGTAAAACGATGACTCATAGATATGAATTTTGGCGTCAATGCACGCGTTGGTTGGGCTTTAGTATACTGGACGCGGCGGAGGGGGGAGGGAAGGGGAGGGGAGGGA
Organism: Erebia epiphron; assembly: GCA_963932025.1. Classification (NCBI taxonomy): domain Eukaryota; kingdom Metazoa; phylum Arthropoda; class Insecta; order Lepidoptera; family Nymphalidae; genus Erebia; species Erebia epiphron. The sequence goes on along the minus strand of OZ009951.1, from coordinate 12,009,913 downwards.
GCCAAACTCGTCGAATCCTAATAGTTTCCGAGATATTAATTTTTTTAATTTCAAAATGTAGAGGCCAGTTTTACTGAAATTCGGGCTTAGCTCTACTTAGCTAGGTGTCGAGTGCTTAGTAGTTAAAGGGAGAAGCCAGGGGATACCTTCCCCCTCCCCCTCTCCTCCCCCTCCCCCCACATATACTAAATAACAACCGTACATTTTTTTTATTCCTTGTAGTAGCAAATGTAATAAAGTCTAATAACAATAATATTGTAGTAATATTATGAATTAACTATATTCACATATATGTTTGCTTTAACAATTCTTTATTTACTTAAGTTCGGTTCGGTAACCCATAGGAACCTAAGTGCCCGGCCTGCGGCCGGGCACTACCTGTATATTTACGTTCAACCCTAACCTAACCTAGCCTTTTGACAAATATTTGTTTTTTACTTAAGTTCGGTGTATTAACCCCATACGAACCTAAGTGCCCGGCCTGCGGCCGGGCACTACCTGAATATTTATGTTCAACCCTAACCTAACCTAACCTTTTGACAATTTTTTTTTAAACTTAAGTTCGTAGTATTAGCTCAATAAATACCTAAGCGAGCACTTATTAAACTGCTCTGATTCCATCACAGCCTTCTATCACAACTGTAAGGATTTCTGGTGGTCGTCTTTATGGGCAGTTAAAAAAATTTGTGGGGGAGGGGGAGGGGGGGCGGATGCGGCCTAGGTAGGTTAGCCTAGTCCTACCTAATTCCCTCACACCATCTTTCACACAAACAAAACAAGTAGAGATTTGCATGAATTTCGGGAAAACTAACCTCAAAATGTCGAAATTTCAAAAATTAAATTCTCGAAAACTATTACGATTCGACGGAAAATATTTTGGCGTTACGTTTATTACATTAATACCTTTCTGTAAAAAAAAAATCAACTGTCTACTGCACGGCACGTATACTTTCCAATAATCGATATAGACATTGTTTATGGTTTGAATACGATTATTAGCATTTTGTGATAGGTACTTTTTAAGTTCGGAACGGATTTTATTACGTACAACGAAACTTTAGTACGCCAACTAAACGTCAATGAGTCTGTAATCTATGGCAAATGTCGTAATAAATATTGAAAAGTGTTGAAGAATTGCGAATTTTCAAAAAATTATTTCTCGAAAAGTATTAGGATTCGACGTAAAATATTTTAGTGCAAGGCTTACCACATGAAGATCTTTCTGTAAAAAAAATAAGAACGTCCAACTCCGCGTCCAGTCATCGATATATATATATATATAAGTACTAGATGGGCCCTTTCATAGAAAAATGGCGGGCGACCAACTATGAGAGCGTGCTCCTATAACCTGTCCCCTCATATGCATATAACTCATAAGCCTGTCTTTGTCCCCGTCGTAGCGCGATCACGGTCGCTCATCGTGTAGATAATTTGTTATTAAGTTAACATCTAAAGTCTTATTAGTTTGGCACTGTATTATTTTTATTTTAAGGTAAGTGGTGCAATTCACAATTATACATTTCCAAGAAAACGTTATTTAATCTTCCTATTTAATATTTTTATCCATTTCGCAATCATTTAATTTCCGCGGCAAACTGTATGATATTTTTTTTTTACTAACTGGCCTTACGGCTTTGGGTTCCAGCCCTAGAATAGTCCAGTCCAGTACGATAAAAAAAATGCAACCAAGATTAGTTAATGCATAGATGGGCAGAACGGACAGTAGGCATTAATACCTTCCGAGACGCAATATTATGCTATTGTAATAATATGATAAAATTAGTTATTGACGTGAGTTTAATGTTTAACCAACTTCAATAAATAAAGGGTTTTTATTTATTAAAGTTGATAATTTTTATTTTGTACTAGCGAATGCCCGCGACTTCGTCTGCGTGGTTTGAGGATTTTTGATTCCCGCGGGAACTCCTTAATTTTCCGGGATAAAAAGTAGCCTATGTGCTATTCCAGACTATAATCTATCTCTTTGCCAAATTTCAGCCCGATCCGTTCAGCCGTTGGGGCCTGATTGAGTAACAAACATCCATACATCCATACATCCATCCATCCAAACTTTCGCATTTATAATATTTATATTATATATTATTATTTTTGATTTGATTGATTGATATTTGATGAAAAATAATTAGTTAATTCAAAATTCAGAATTTTATTATTTCGTTGAACAAAAGTTGTTCAGTACCTATTATGTACAGCTACCTACTTACAAGTGTTTATTACTTAATCGTATTTTTAAATGCACACTGTGTAAGTGATTTATCTCAAAATAACTTTTAATATTTCTTTTGATGGCAAGTAGCATACTATGTACTTATGTATGTAATGTATAAAATAAAATAATTTCAAATGAAGTATTTTTCTGTGACTCGATCCATTAGTACTCTTTCACCTCTCCCATTCCAACCCCTTTTTATTATAATAGTACTAATAATTATTTTTGAATTCTTTCATTTGCAATAAGGTTTGGCGAGGATTATTTAAAACTGTTTTAGCTGTTATTATTTTAAATTTCAAGTTTTTTGCATTAGTAGTTACCGAATTATGCGACAGTTAGTGTGACGGACAGTCATGTCGCACCACAACTAGGGTTGTTTTCTTATCATTTTGGTACGCAACCCTAAAAATGACTTTATTTCTGTCAATTTTTCTACAAAACTTCAGTATCAACAATTAACAAATAATTAAATTAAAAAATCCCACGACGAACTGCAGCGCCCCATTGTGTGGACTTTGACCTTTAAATATATCTAAGAACCTTCTCACAAGCTATATATATCTAATGCAAAAAACCGCATAATAATCGGTTCAATGGTTTTCCAGGAAATTGGTAACAAAAAAGTGGTAAAAATAACAACGTCATACTAACATTTATCGTTTACCTCAGAGAGTACACTCATGTAGGTATTAAATAAATAAATAAATAAATAAATAATAATTTATTCATGAGAATGTAGGTGATATACAGTTGTCATGGTTACAGTTTGGGAGCCTTATACATTCTACCAATTAATGGTGTATGAATATTTGGTATACATCATCAAAATTAAAAAGAGAAATTTAGTAAATTAAATTAATAAAAGGTCATATACAATTACAATTAAAAACCGAAAGAAAATAATATAAAATAATCAATGATAATATGATAATAGAACTTAATTACAATTACAAATGTCAAATTCCATATAAGAGGGGATACTCAATTATTGCACTATAAAACCATTTAGTTATTCACGTCATCATCTTTACATATTATATTATTTAAAAGTTACTTGAGATTATCGCTAAGAAATTCAGTAATTTTGTAATAACATTTATTTATAAGCAGCTCATAAGCCTTCCTTTTGAAAATATTAAAAGTACTGCTTTTGTAGCTGTCAGGAAGTTTATTGTACATAGTTATTGCCATGTAGTGTGTACTCTTTCCAAACATCTGCAGTCTTTTAGGAGGAGGATTATTTTCGACAAGCGCATCTGTACTAATCTATGACCGAGTCATACGTTTTCAAGATGGCGCATATGTTGCAAGCAAGTTCCCGCTTTTCAGACTAGATGGCGTTGTTAAACATAAGTCCACATTCTTTGTTCGACAGGGCCCGTCTATGTAAATTGAGGTCGTTGCGTCCAGTATACTAAAGCTGAGCCCACGCGTTCCGTTTTTCCAATAATCGGTACACATATTATATGATTATTAACATTTTGTTAATACTTTTTATGTTTGGAACGGATTAAAATACGTAAAACGAAACTTTACCACGCCAACTAAACGTCAATGAGTCTGTAATCTATGGCAAATGTCGTAAGAAATAGTCAAAAGTGGTGAAAATTTGCAATTTTCAAAAAATTATATCTCGAAAAGTATTAGAATTCGAAGTAAAATATTTTAGTGCAAGGCTTAACACGTCAAGGTCTTTCTGTAAAAAAAATATGAACGTCCATCTCAGCGGGCAGTATACTATAGCTGAGCCCACTAAATCAACGGAGTTTGGGTGCATTTTACTCTGACGCCAATGTGTTTCGGTGCTCGCATACGCTCAACGTCGTTGGTGTGATTTAAAATCTTGTGGTTGTGACCAAAGACTACTGTGTATAAAGGGAGAGTTGTGACCCACAGACGGATCTAGAGCTAGAAGCATTAATTCATTTTGGCATTGCTGTAAGGAGGATAATATTGTGTAATAAATCAAGGTTGGGCTTTAGTATACCGGACGCGAGGGGGGGGGGGAAGGGGAGGGGGGGAAGGGAGGGGGGGAGGGGATATACCCCCCCTCCAAGTAAGACGTTACGAATTTTAGTAGTTTGCGAGATATTAATTTTTTTAAAATTTTGAGGTTAGGTTTTACTTTTATACGTTTTAATTAATTATACCTACTTTAAAGTACCTTACCTTTTGTTTTAGGTAGTGGAAAAGGTTAATTTCTTAATTAGAATGGGCTACGCCAGAAGACTCGCTTCGTCGCCCCTGAATGAAGCTTCGCCTACTCGACCTTCGTTTCGCTGCGGAGGTCGCCGGCTCGCTTCGCTCGCCACCTCCCCCCTTCGCTCTACTCGGCCTCATAGGCTCGCTTCATTCAGGACCTCCTACGCGAGCTTCTGGCTTCGCGCTTAAAAAAAACACTCTAGGGGCAGGGCAGACAAGACTGCGTGGAGTCGGGGTGTGCAGATTCGGTTTTGTGTATGATATGCCTAATTATACATATAATAACACACCTTTATACCTTTCTAGTTAAATAATTAAACCTATAACCTTAAAACGTTTTTTTTTAACCTTGTAACCTTTAAACTGAAAAACGCGTAAAACGATAACTCATAGATTTGAATTTGGCGCCAACGCACGCGTTCCGTTCCAATAATCGGTATAGACATTATCTATGGTTTGAATACGATTATTGACATTATATGATACTTTTCATGTTTGGAACGGATTTTAATACGTAAAACGAAACTTTAGTACGCCAACTAAACGTCAATGAGTCTGTAATCTATGGCAAATGTCGTAAGAAATAGTCAAAAGTGGTGAAAATTTGCAATTTTCAAAAAATTATATCTCGAAAACTATTGAGTTCCGCAGTAAAATATTTTAGTGCAAGGCTTAACACATCAAGGTCTTTCTATAAAAAAAAATATGAACCTCCAACTCAGCGTCCGGTACACTAAAGCTGAGCCTAAATCAACAAATGAAGCATTCCTCACCACTTCATGTGTGTGAAGCAGCTCCGTCACCAGGCAGCGCGCTCACAAGCTCTCGTCTCTGAATGTGCTAAAGTCCACCAGTCTCTGCGCGCATTGCACACAAAGCGTTCGCTTGAGCCTGTCTCCACCGTACAGCTGCAACCACTAGGACAATTATTCATTAGTTTCATTGATTACTGATTAGCAGAGACAAGTAACAACTGATTAGCCTGTTGCTTTGTACAAAGTACAACTACAATATTACAAACAAAGTCACAAATTCTTGGTCAGAGACAAGTTAAACCAGAGATTCTTGGTCGTATAACTCTTTGATTAGGTATATACAGAAGGATGTGCCCTAACATATTATTTAAATTGAAGCTTCCTATAACCTTAAAATGGCGCATGGGCGGAGCTTAATGCGGGCATTAGGGCTGAATTATCGATACCTTTGATTATGTCGATACTTAAGTATATACTCGATATAAAATTAACAAAATATAATTAATAAATAATTAAACATAATTTTTGAAATACACTAGTATTCGTATTTTATAATGAACAAGCTGATGCCCGCGACCCAATCCGCGTGAATTGAGGTTTTTTATATGAAAAAATTTTGTATGAAGAAAAATTTTTTTACTCATCGTTTCGTATAGAAGACAAAAATTCATTGAGAGGAAAAATACGGAGAGCTGATGATTGAGGATTTCGAAGACGGATGAAGAGCACAGCCAGGGTATTCAAGATAGGTGGGGTGTGCTCGACCAAATGTAACTCGAAACTTCATCCAATTGACAGTGTGCTGAAAAAAAATTCAAAATGGCGGATTTAAGATGGCCGCCATACAAATTTCGTCGGTGTCTATCTCGGAGAGTATAAAAGATGGAAGAGTGGTTTCTTGGCAAAAGATGATCAGGACATGAAGGTCTACTTGATGATCAGGAAAAAATTCAAGATGGCGGAATTTATTTTTCCATAGAAAATGTATGGCGAATATTGAAGAGGCTTACAAGTGTAGAACTATGCAAGACTTTGATGCGGTTTTTTTACAAGATTTGTTCTGTATGGAAGAATTGTCGGTTTGCTGTTAGGAAAGCCAAGATGGCAAAGTTCAATGGCACCCAAAGGTACCCGATCGTCAGTGGTATGATATTGATATTAATCAACTAAGGAAGGTTTCTTTGTGTTTTTACTTCAACGGTCTCTTACACTGTATGCATGTCTGGAAAGTTTAGTTACATTAAAAGGCCCTTTTAGATATTTAAGGGGTCTCTGTTTTATGTTTTCTTATGAGAATTTTTTTTATGTCTGTCGGACGCGTGGCACTCTGGCGCTTCCACTGTGCTCTCTAGCATAGCAGTGTGTTGTTTACTTCAGAACACGTAGGCAGTAAACACTAGGATAGAAGGAGAGCAAGTAAGTAGACAGTGGGCCGCGTGGTCTACGCGGGCGGGTGCGGTTCCATTTCAAAATTTGTTTTTAAAGAAGAACTCTCCATAATTTTTCGGAGAAAAAATATATGGAGGTGTTTATTTCAGAAAGTACCTATACTAAATGGAAGAGTGGAGTGGAAGTACCTAAGGGATCAACGCACAGCCTAAACCGCTGGGGTTAGCAACTTGAAATTTTGACAGTAGGTTCCTTTTGTGACGTAGGCGCTCACTTAGGAAAGATTTTTCCTTCCTACGGGGGTGAAATAGGGGGTGAAATTTTTTATGAAACTCCGGGTTGGCACTGAGAATTGCTTAATTGAAAAACCCAATACCTAACTTTTATGCCCGACCGGGAATCGAACCCAGGACCTCATGATCCGCAGTCGACTATGCTAACCACTAGACCAACGAGGCAGTCAAAAATAGTAATAAGTTAAAATGATACTCAATAACTGCGTGTGAAGTAACACAATAACAAATAAATCAGTGTGTCCTTCCCGTCCTCACTTATGGCGCTGAAACGTGGACACTAACAAAAGGCTTGATCCACAAATTTAAAGTCGCTCAGAGAGCTATGGAGAGGGCTATGTTAGGAGTTTCTCTTAAGGACAAGATCCGAAATGAAGAGATCCGTAAGAGAACCAGGGTCACTGACATAGCCCTAGCCATTAGCAAGCTGAAGTGGCAGTGGGCAGGCCATGCCTGTCGAAGGAGCGATGGCCGCTGGAGCCAGAAAGTTTTGGAGTGGAGACCACGTACAAGTAAGCGTAGTGTGGGGTGCCCTCCAGCACGATGGACTGATGACATTAAGAGGGTGGCGGGAAGTGGCTGGATGAGGAAGGCTGAGGACCGGGTGTGGTGGCGTTCTTTGGGAAAGGCCTATGTTCAGCAGTGGACGTCCGCAGGCTGAGATGATGATGATGATGATGACAATAACTGTAATGAAGGGACCAAAAACCACTTGAATAGACACTGTGATTTTCGAATACGAGATACCATCCCGGAGATCGGGTGTCTTAATCACAAGGTTATCATCGCTACAGCCTAAAATGAGTTTGGCAATATTATAAGTAGAAGCTGACTGTTCAATTTCATCTCTCTGAGTGAGAAACAGTAAGAGTGATATGAAATTTTAATTTTATCGATACTCAATTTATTTGTAAACAATACAATTCCCACACTATATAAACACTCAAACAAAAACTAATGAAATAATCAAAATTTTCGGAAATAGCGCAAAAATTGACGTGTTTTGGATTCAGTAAAAAAGAAACTAAGCTATAATTAGTTGAAATAACTTAAAATACTCGCCACAAAAAGAAAAATAAAAACAACTATGTTACTCACTTATGAAATGAAATTCCTGGGCGTTTTACAATACTATTATTACGACACCCCACAACTGAGCACTTCACCATTGTTGATTACACAAAACTGCACAAAACTATGCAAAAACACATAAAAATATTATGAAAATATTCACAAAACTGTTAATTAGCCACAACCAAAACACCGGAAGCAATACAGACGCCATATAAAGGTACAAAAAAATTGGCTTCAATAGCAAAATTTGATGACGTCATAATATGACAATTGCCTGACACGTTCACGCAATAACATAATACACCTGTCTCATTCTAAAAACGTAGCTTTCAATAAGTAAGAATAGTCAAAACATAGTAGTACATGTTTTATTAACAAAATGCATCGTATAACTATAATTGAGTAAAATGTAACACATCCTCTCTATATACCTAATCAAAGGTCTAACTTTTCAGAGCAATATGTGCATTTTCAAAGAAATAAAAATAGCTGTCAACACCTCTGGTTAACTTGTCTCTGGTCAACACTTGCGCAGGGCGACCGCGTATCTTTTGCATCAATCATTGATACATCGCAATCACCTCCAATTGGCTGAATTTATGGTATTCTTGCTGCGTCAATGGATTTCGTCCAATAGTTGAAGAGTGTTAACCAATCAGAGGTGATTGCGATATATCAATGATTAATGCAAAAGATACGCGGTCGCCCTGGCGGTTAACTCAGTGCATCATAATAATTAGCCGCCATAGATGAATATATAACCCATAGAGTAAGTCACGGAGTATTTTTTATACTTTGATTAGGTATATAGAGATGGATGTGTTACTTTTTACTAAATTATAGTTATACGATGCATTTTGTTAATAAAACATGTACTACTATGTTTTGACTATTCTTACTTATTGAAAGCTACGTTTTTAGAATGAGACAGGTGTATTATGTTATTGCGTGAACGTGTCAGGCAATTGTCATATGACGTCATCAAATTTTGCTATTGAAGCCAATTTTTTTATAACCTTTATATGGCGTCTGTATTGCATCCGGTGTTTTGGTTGTGGCTAATTACCAGTTTTGTGAATATTTTCATAATATTTTTATGTGTTTTTGCTTAGTTTTATGCAGTTTTGTGTAATCAACAATGGTGAAGTGCTCAGTTGTGGGGTGTCGTAAATAGTATTGTAAAACGCTCAGGAATTTCATTTCTTAAATGAGTAACATAGTTGTTTTTATTTTTCTTTTTGTGGCGAGTATTTTAAGTTATTTCAACTAATTATAGCTTAGTTTCTTTTTTACTGAATCCAAAACACGTCAATTTTTGCGCTATCCCCGATAATTTGGATTATTTCATTAGTTTTTGTTTGAGTGTTTATATAGTGTGGGGATTGTATTGTTCACAAATAAATTGAGTATCGATAAAATTAAAATTTCATATCACTCTTACTGTTTCTCACTCAGAGGGGTAGAGAGATGAAATTAAACAGTCAGCTTCTACTTATAATATTGCCAAACTCATTTAAGGCTGTAGCGATGATAACCTTGTGATTAAGACCCCCGATCTCCGGGATGGTGTCTCGTATTCGAAAATTACAGTGTCTATTCAAGTGGTTTTTGGTCCCTTCATTGCAGTTATTATGTATCATTTTAACTAATTACTATTTTTGACTGCCTCGTTGGTCTAGTGGTTAGCATAGTCGACTGCGGATCATGAGGTCCTGGGTTCGATTCCCGGTCGGGCATAAAAGTTAGGTATTGGGTTTTTCAATTAAGAAATTCTCAGTGCCAACCCGGAGTTTCATACAAAATTTCACCCCCTATTTCACCCCCGTAGGAGTGTAATTTTGAGAAATCTTTCCTTTTTGAGCGCCTAAGTCACAAAAGGAACCTACTGTCAAAATTTCAAGTTGCTAACCCCAGCGGTTTAGGCTGTGCGTTGATCCCTTAACGATTTAGTATAGGTACTTTCAATCCACTCTTCCATTTAGTATAGGTACTTTCTAAAATAAACACCTCCAAATATTTTTTCTCCGAAAAATTATGGAGAGTTCTTCTTTAAAAACAAATTTTGAAATGGAACCGCACCCGCCCGCGTAGACCGCGCGGCCCACTGTCTACTTACTTGCTCTCCTTCTATCCTAGTGTTTACTGCCTACGTGTTCTGAAGTAAACAACACACTGCTATGCTAGCGAGCACAGTGGAAGCGCCAGAGTGCCACGCATCCAACAGACGTAAAAAAAATTCTCATAAGAAAACATAAAACAGAGACCCCTTAAATATCTAAAAGGGCCTTTTAATGTAAATAAACTTTCCAGACATGCATACAGTGTAAGAGACTTTTGAAGTAAAAACACAAATAAACCTTCCTTAGTTGATTAATATCAATATCATACCACTGACGATCGGGTACCTTTGGGTGCCATTGAACTTCGCCATCTTGGCTTTCCTAACAGCAAACCGACAATTCTACCATACAGAAAAAATCTTGTAAAAAAACCGCATCAAAGTCTTGCATAGTTCTACACTTGTAAGCCTCTTCAATATTCGCCATACATTTTCTATGGAAAAATAAATTCCACCATCTTGAATTTTTTCCTGTTCATAAAGTAAACCTTCATGTCCTGATCATCTTTTGCCAAGAAACCACTCTTCCATCTTTTATACTCTCCGAGATAGACACCGACGAAATTTGTATGGCGGCCATCTAAATCCGCCATTTTGAATTTTTTTTCAGCACACTGTCAATTGGATGAAGTTTCGAGTTACATTTGGTCGAGCACACCCCCCTATCTTGAGTACCCTGGCTGTGCTCTTCATCCGTCTTCGAAATCCTCAATCATCAGCTCTCTCCGTATTTTTCCTCCGAATGAATTTTTGTCTTCTATACGAAACGATGAGTAAAAAAATTTTTTTTCATTCAAAATTTTTCTTACAAAAAACCTCAATTCACGCGGACGGGGTCGCTGGCATCAGCTTGTTCATTATAAAATACGAATACTAGTGTATATTTTCAAAAATTATGTTTAATTATTTATTAATTATATTTTTTTTAATTTTATATCGAGTATATAAGTATCGACATAATCAAAGGTATCGATAATTTAAGGTTATAGGAAGCTTCAATTTAAATAGGTTAGGGCACATCCTTCTGTATATACCTAATCAAAGTTTTTATACTTTTTGTAAATAAAATCAAAGTTTTTCAAATGGGGTAAGTATCAGAGACAAGTTAAGCACAGAGTAAGTATAAATCTATGTCCTCAAGACATTAGAAAAATTACTCTGTGTCTAAACTAAAAACAATATGGCCGATGCACGCTACTGTAAAAATAACGAAAAACTGTTTTGTTTTGTGATTGTTAATTGATTATTTTTAAGTCAATATTAGTGGTAAAATGGCGACGAAAACTTGGAAAATCGAGAAGGACCTGTGTCGGTGCTGTCATGCGGAGGGCGCTTTTGACAACTTGGCGGAGCCGCGTATCTTCTTGGAAAAAGAGGAAGTTTATTCAGACATGCTTAGAGAATGCCTCGATATTGACGTGAGTAGTAATAAAATAAATACCAGTAGGTATGTAATTGTTGTACTATTTTACTCTGGTAATAAATGAATAGTATCTACTGGTCACCTGCGGTAGGCATCGGAGGTAGGTATGAAATGTCGAGATGATTATATTATGATAGCGGTTAACGTGCCGGTGTAACATTGTTAGGCCTACTTAGTTCATGCATACATCTTTGACCCAACAGGTTAAACTGTAGCCAAGATCTTGTCATAAAAAAAAACAAGAATTTGCTGATAATTAGAATAATTGAAACTAGATGATTCCCGCGACTTCGTTCGCGTGGGGTTAATTTTTTTGATTCCTGCGGGAAATCTTGAATTTTCCGGGATAAGAAGTAGCCTATCTTTCCCTGGGATACAACCTATCCCTATATCAAATTTCATCAAAATCGGTTAAAGAGATAATTTTTTTTGATTCCCGCGGGAACTCTTGAATTTTCCGGGATAAAAAGCCTATGTCCTTCCCCGGGATACAACCTATCCCTGTACTTAATTTCATCAAAATCGGTTGAAAAGATGGGCTGTGAAAGTGTAGCAGACAGACAGACAGACAGACACACTTTTGCAATTATAATTTTAAGTATTATAGTAGTATAGATTTTCTTGAAGTAAGTAAGTATAGTATAAGTATATCTTATTAAGTACTTTCTAAAAGTAATTATAAATCATCACAGTTATCCAATCTGAAATCAGGAGACCTGTAGATTAACTATGTTAGGTATTGGGTTTTTCAATTAAGAAATTCTCAGTGCCAGCCCGGAGTTGGAAGTTGGCGGTGTTTCACCCCCGTGCCTCGGAGAGCACGTTAAGCCGTCGGTCCCGGTTATTATCATTAACATGATAATAGTCGTTAAAGCCCGCCAACCTGCATTGGAGCAGCGAGGTGGGTCTAAGCTCTAATTCCCTCTCTCCTATGAGAGTGGAGGCCTGTGCCCAGCAGTAGGACATTAATAGGCTGTAGTGGTGGTGGTGGTGGTGGTAGATTAAAACTAGAGTAACCATCAGCTAAATAGCCACATAGCTGAAGCTGAAGTGGCCACTTACTTTGCAGAAGATGGTGGCGATCACAATAGAACAGCTATGGTCAAAGTCATCTCTGATAGAGCCCTACAAACTATTTCTTCTTAGAGATATGATAATATGTCATAGAGATGAAGAAGTAATAGTTTGCAGAACTGATATATATATAAGGTTTCTAATAATAATTTGTGATTAGATGACACCGTCAATCAAACATAATTGAGTTTCTCTGTAAGAAAAGGTTTATTGTGTTCATTTTAGTTGTACACTAAGATTCACATGAAATAAAAGTTATAAGTAACAAAACCTCTCATACCTGTAAGAAAAGAAACGACATTTAATGTTATTAAACACGGTGTCAGTTTCTTAATCACAATTAGAATATCCTTCTGTGCAATTAGTTATCAATGCTACTTATTTTACAAATTGTTTTCACACGAAAAATGACGAGACGCTTTTTAGGTTAAGTCTGTCTTTCTTATAGTCTATAGAGTATAGACCTCTGGTGCGGCTCGGTGACATTTGTTGCGCGGGAGAATTTGAATTAAGAAAATTATAGTTTTCTTTACATCTCCCCTCCGAGAGAAGATGAAATAATTGGTTTGCTTATGCATACCAGTATTCAAGCGCAGGCAGGAGCTGGCGTCAGTTTCGAGATGTGGAAAAAGTTAGATTCTGATTTCTTATGGTCAGTGTTTATCTTGTAAATTGAGTTTGATATTTTTTCTATGATCTTGTAGGGGCCGGTTTTCAATTCATCCAGCTTTCTCCTATTTAGTTTGTTTCCGTTCTCCACAAAAACAGTATCACCAACTTTGTAGTCTATATACTTTCGATTTTTATCGTAAATTGTCTTGTTGTAATTATGTGATCTGATTGTATTTTCCAGAGCTCTTTTCCTGTCCTGGATTAAATCATACTCAGTTTTCTTTTGTTTCAGCTCATTTGGCAATATCGTAACATCTGTGCCATAAAGTAGGTACTTTGGGGCATATCCAGTAACAGTGTGCTCTGTTTCATTGTATTTTTTTACACAGTTGTGTGCTATAGTTGACCAGGCTATTTTCGTGTCATGTTCGTTTATCTTGCATCTGATTTTGTTGACCAACGTTTGGTTTAGTCTCTCGTTTAAGCCATTTGAGAAAGGTGAGTTCACTGCTGTAAAAATTATTGGAATATTCTTTTCGTCCAAAAATGTCTTGAATTCCTTTGAATTGATACCCGGGTATTGATCTGAGAATATCAATTCGATGTCATCAGTTTCTGCACAGTTTCTTATAAGTTTGATGAAATCATTTGCATTTTGAGTACTAGATGTCAAAATATATGCATATCTAGTAAAATGATCTGATAGCAGATGTAAGTATCTCTTAGTTGATCTGGATCCTCCGAAACCTCCAATGGTGTCAATGGAGCATATTTGAAAAGGTTTTGTGGCGGGGCCTAAGTGGGACATCAATCTATATTTATTTTTTCCTCTTCATTTATTCTTTAAACATACTATACAACTCTCACAGATTCTTTTTATGTTTTTCGTCATGTTTTCTGCTGTATACACCGAGCTAATCATTCTTTGCATCTGTTTAATTCCAATGTGGCCTAGATCTGTATGTACATTATTCATGAGTTCTATGCTGAATTTCTCTGATATTATTATTTTTTCTTTTTTAGGGTTCCGTACCAAAATGGTAAAATGGAACCCTTATGGTGCGACTTTCTCCGTCTGTCTGTCCGTCTGTCCGTCCGTCACACTCGATTATTTCAGTAACTACCGAAGCTATCGACATGAAATTTGGAATAGTTGTGTATATTAGTGGCCCAAAGACACTGGAATTAAAAAAAATTGGAAATTATTTTTGTTCTTATTTAAAAAGGGGGGAAAATCGGAGGGTTGAAATTTAAAAGTGAGATAACTGTACTGTGTGGGGTATCATATGAAAGGGTTTACTTTAAAAACAGATTTTTAATTATTTTTAGTCATGATAGTTTTCGATTTATCGGGGAAAAAGTCTAAAAAAATACCGTTCCCCCCCCCCTTATCTCCGGAGTTTACCAATCGAAAAATCTGAAATAATTATGGTCAATAGGAATTTATGTATATTTTACAGGAAAACTATAGCCAACGCTCTAACTAGCATAGTTTTTTTGATATTAACAGTAAACCTCTACAAACAAAGTTAGTTTTGCGGTTCATTAACAAAGGTAATTATTACCGTCAAAGATTGGGCTAAACGCAAGTTCTTCTAAGTACTCGTCGTCAAATAAACATATTGGTTTTTGCCTGATTGTTTTGCTTCAGTACCTACTTCTTGAGTACGGAACCCTCGGTGCGCGAGTCCGACTCGCACTTGGCCGGTTTTTTTTCTTAACTTTCTTGTAGTACACATTGTTTTTTGATTTTAACTTGTCTATTACAAAAACCTTCATTTTCTTTTCCACATCAAAAATTGCTACATCAAGTGTAATCATTCCATTTGCTTTTTTAACGCCATTAATCGTTTTTAAATTAGTATTGTTAGAAAGAGTGGCCTCCTTTTTATTTATCTTTAACAACTTCGAATTTATCAATGAGACATTTGACCCTGAGTCGTAGATCCCAAATACTTCGACATTTTTATTGAGTACTAATTTTACTTTGATCAATGGCGGCACTATTAGTTTTTTTGGTCTTCACACTGCAATTCGCATTCTAACTCTGAATTGTTGATAAGTCTTATTTGCTTTTTATCCTTTTCAGTATTTATTCTTGGTTTAAACCAACAGGAATCTTCTGAATGATAGCGTACACCTTTATTTGATTTTTCACAAATGGTACATTTTTCCTTAATTGGTTTAGTGTCTTCCTTTCTTTTGATGAATTTTTTTCTTTGCACCAAATGTTCTAATTTGCCAAGTTCATTGAATAAGTCTCTAGCATGAACAATTTCTTCTTTGTCAATTCTATCTGTTATAAAATCTGGTAAACCGGCTGCAATTATATCGATTAGGGTCCCTTCATCCATTGTTTTTCTTACTTCTAGTAAAAGTCTTTCTTTTTTTACTGCATATTCTAATAAAGACCCTGATTGATACTTGAAAGATAGAGCATACTTGCTGGAAGACCAACCTTTATTGGTATAGGTTTGCAGAAAACTTGATTTCCATTCCGACCACTCGGAATGTAAATCAAACTTGATCATCATGGAGGAATACCAATCAATGCATGATTTTTCTAGAAATAGTCTGAGAATTTCAATTTTTTCTTCCTCTTCTATGATATCAAACCTTGTACATTCTTTTTCAAATACTTCCATCCACTGCAATGCATTTGAATTTTTTCCGTTAAACTTTTCAATTACAAATCTCTCAGCTAACTTTTTCATACTTTTTTTTTCTTTCTTCTGTTTATCCTCAACTAATTTTTCCAAAATTTTCACGATAGGATCTTCTAAAGACTTTTTACTCGCAATAGCCAATTGTTCTTGGGTAGTTTCCTCTAGGAATTGGTCCAGAAATATCATGTTGCTATCCTCATCAATGTATGTTTGTAATATATCCTGTGTCGTTTTTATCCAAACATTTCTAGTTTGATACCTTTTTTTTAATGTACTTTTCACTGTAACGTAGGTTTTTGTGGCTAGAATATGTTTGTGAAGTGATATTGTTTGATGCTCTTCAGGAATAAGGAAAACCTTGTCATCTTGTGTGGCAATTGAGGTTACGGCGATAAAGTTTGACTTTCCGTCCGCTGTTGGTTTAACTTGGAAAGTGAATGGAAAGTTCAACTTCTCCATTATGTGACAATAAATGTCGTTTTATAAGGTTTCTAATAATAATTTGTGATTAGATGACACCGTCAATCAAACATAATTGAGTTTCTCTGTAAGAAAAGGTTTATTGTGTTCATTTTAGTTGTACACTAAGATTCACATGAAATAAAAGTTATAAGTAACAAAACCTCTCATACCTGTAAGAAAAGAAACGACATTTAATGTTATTAAACACGGTGTCAGTTTCTTAATCACAATTAGAATATCCTTCTGTGCAATTAGTTATCAATGCTACTTATTTTACAAATTGTTTTCACACGAAAAATGACGAGACGCTTTTTAGGTTAAGTCTGTCTTTCTTATAGTCTATAGAGTATAGACCTCTGGTGCGGCTCGGTGACATTTGTTGCGCGGGAGAATTTGAATTAAGAAAATTATAGTTTTCTTTACATATATACATAAATTTTGGGGTCCTAAGGGACCTAAGGAGTTGGAATTTTACCCTTTCACCACAAGGCCTGCATTGGCAGCGGATGGGGCATCTTAACAAAGACTATTGATTGATGATTATAATGTTGAGTCACATTTTTATGCAACCCTACACCAGAATTAAACAATCAAAATCCTTTTGCCCACAACTTCATCTGGATGGATTGAGGTGTATTGGTTCTCGTGGGAACTCTTTAATTATTCCAGACTGTAATCTATCTCTGCGCTAAATTTCATCCATATCCGTTCAGTCGTTTTGGCTCGTGATGAGTAACAAACATTCATCCAAACTTTTGCATTTATAATATTAGTATAGAAGACTAGAACCATAGATATCTATATTCCTAGTTTTTCCCTTAGATACCCCCCGTGCCTGGTGAGCTATGCGCCATAACATACACAATATGCAATGCATGCATCACCCGACTGAGGGATGCGTGCAACTTTAAGAAACAAGTGCAGGACTGCGAACAGAGATTCATGACTTTGTACTACAAGAATGCTATACAAGGTGGGCTTTACTGGCAATGGGGCTAATTCTGTTGTACACAATCTTCAAACTAAACTAAAATGGCAGCATTCATCATACTCTTTGTGGAAAGTGACAAAACTAGATGCTAGATAAAAAGCTGTCATTTTAGTTCAGTTTAGGGACTGTGTTATACTTTGTCCACGTGGTTTTAGTTTTTTTTTGATTCCGGTGGGTACTCCTTAATTTTTTTTAGCTTACTGATCTTGTACAACAGAACTGGCCTCAATATCTATCTAACATTTTTTTGCATATCAACTCAATGATATCACAATAATTGTGAACTGGTGTCCTATCAGAATGAGAAGGGATTGGGCTATGGTCCACCACACTGGCCAAATGGCTGTACCAG
Source organism: Erebia epiphron (assembly GCA_963932025.1). Lineage (NCBI taxonomy): Eukaryota > Metazoa > Arthropoda > Insecta > Lepidoptera > Nymphalidae > Erebia > Erebia epiphron. The sequence goes on along the minus strand of OZ009951.1, from coordinate 11,992,268 downwards.
TCCCCCAATTCTCTATAATATTCAATACTAGCAGATGCACACGACTTCGTCCGCATGGATTGAGGTTTTTTGGTTCCCGCGGGATCATTCAATTTTCCGGTATAAAAAGTAGCCCATGTGTTATTCCAGACTATAATGTATCTCTGTGCCAAATTTCATCCAAATCCGTTCAGCCATTCTGGCCTGAAAGAGTAACAAACATCCAAACATACAAACTTTCGCTTTTATAATATTAGTAAGGATAGTAAGGATAAGGAAAATATTGTATTGGGTATTGTTATGGGGGTTGAGTGTATTTTTCATATATTCAAACTATTTGAATAAATGAATGAATTAATGGGCTCCTTCCTTTGTTAAGTGTTATTTTACTTGGCTGTACAGGCCTCAAACCAGCAACGAAAGTGAAAGAAGAGTTGGAAGTAGAGGGGCCTGCGTCCGACACAGAAGCAGATATTATAGGTAATGTATTTATGACCTTTTTACCATATATTACAAAAGATATTGTATATTACAAAATATATATATTACACAAGTATAAATTACAAATTTAATTTAACATAATATGGAAGTAACAGATTAATCAATTTATCACTAGTCAAAAGCTGATAACCTTCAGACGGATGAACAGATTTTCATGAAACATGGCTAAGAACACTCAGGATAAAATTATCTATGACACAAAAAAACTAAACAAAAATCGATTCATCCGTTTGGGCGATACGATACCACAGACAGATACACAAACAGACACATTAAACATATAATACCCCTCTCTTTTTGCGTCGGGGGTTAAAAAGAAACGAGCGACGAGCAACAAAAGCACCAGCTTATAAAGCATTACTTATGGCTGCATTACAAGGACAGGTTCTCAAGTATCAGTCTTAAGATGCTAGATTAACCGCCAACTCAAACTGAAGGGTGTAATTAATTTAATGTGTTTTTTTTATTCCACTACAAGTTAGCCCTTGACTGCGATTTCACTTGATGGTAAGTAATAATGCAGTCTAAGATGGTAGCGGCCTAACCTGATAGGGGTATGGCAGTTATGTTAAAGTAGGGTGGTAAGTAGCCAGGGCAGAAGCCTCCCAGTACAGTCCAGAGAAAATTTAGAAATTATAAATTCCCAAATTAACCCTGCTGGGGATGGAACCCGGGAGCTCCCAAGTTAAGAAAACAGCGCTCAACACTGCCCCAGGGAGGTCGTCAAAGGTGTTTGAAAGGTGACTTGATCGAAAGAATTATTCATGAAAATGTGTTCAGCAGTTAGGAGATCAGCTATTTTCTAGCAGATAATGAAAATAAAGTAGACAATCCATTATCGCAGCAAGTATACCATAAATTCAGCCATGTCATTTCAATTGCACTTATTTCATCACTACGGCCTATTAACGTCCCACTGCTGGGCACAGGCCTCCACTCTCATAGGAGAGCGGCAATTAGAGCTTAGACCCACCACGCTGCTCCAATGTGAGTTGGCGGGCTTTAACGATTATTATCATGTTAGTGATAATAATCGGGACCGATGGCTTAACGTGCTCTCCGAGGCACGGGGGTGAAACACCGCCAACTTCCAACTCCGGGCTGGCACTGAGAATTTCTTAATTGAAACAACCAATACCTAACTTTTATGCCCGACCGGGAATCGAACCCAGGACCTCGTGATCCGCAGTCAACTATGCTAACCACTAGACCAACGAGGCAGTTATTTATTATATATTAGGTAGCACTTATTTACACTATCCAAAATCAACTGGTTTTTTTTCATAGAATTCATTCTTACCATTTGTTTGAATTTCCATGCAAAATGATTTGAATTACACTTATTTCCTGTATGAGTTTGACTTGGAACTCTTTTATCAACGCATTGCGGGCTCACAACATGAGCACAAGTCTCGTCTTAGAATGGGAACGGTTTGGCCATAGTCCACCACGCTGGCCAAGTGCGGATTGGCAGCCTTTCGAGAATATTATCAAGAACTCTCGGGCATGCAGGTTTCCCCACGATGTTTCCCTACACGGGAAAAAGAAATGTCAGTTAAAATCCTAATTGTTGACAGTGCAATCTAATGGCATTTGAGTATACCTTTTCACCCTTCCGATAATGTATTAATCGATAACCGCGTTCAGAGGCTAGGAAGGTCTAATTAAGGCAGTATCTATGTTAATATTATAAATGCGAAAGTTTGGATGGATGTATGGATGGATGGATGGATGTTTGTCACTCAATCACGCCAGAACGGCCGAACGGACCTGGATGAAATTTGGCATAGAGATGATGATAGAGATTATGCTCTGGAATAACACAAGGTAGGCTCCTTTTTATCCCGGAAAATTAAAGAGTTCCCGCGGTAACCAAAAAACCTCAACGCGCGGACGAAGTCGCGGGCATCAGCTAGAAGAAAATTATAACATGTTAGTCATATAATATTAAAAAGTTAAAATTGATGTTTTTTTAATTAGAGACTTTTCAACTGAATTGGAAGTTATCCTTTTTTCACAATACTTTTTTTCTCGTGTAGCTTCAATCGAGATTGTATCAATGATTGATGTAGCTTGTACCATGATCGCGAATTATTTTGTGAGCTTGTATTAAAATGTTCATCTCATTCTAGTTTTAAAGAAGGAAGACGAAGATGATGACGACGACAATTTCTTGGGAGGTGGCGACGATGGTAAGTCTATCCGTACATCCATACTAAATATTATAAATGCGAAAGTGTGTCTGTCCGTCTGTCTGTCTCTGTCTGCTACGCTTTCACGGGCCATCTGCTCAACCGATTTTGATGAAATTTGGTACAGGGGTAGATTGTATCCCAGGACAGTACATATGCTACTTTTTATCCCCGAAAATGAAAGAGTTCCGGGAATCAAAAAAAACTTAATCTACGCGGACGAAGTCGCGGGCATCATCTAGTAGTTATTTACAGGAACAAAATCGATATGATGGACCTTACCTCGATTTTATCCAAAAAAATGGTTGCCTTTGAAATTTTTACCATAGTCGGGTTACAGTTTTTAGTTAATACGTACTTTGATTGTTTTTACTATAGCGCTGATTTTCAGGCATGACCCCATGGTGACATCACAGATTCAGCCCCAGAGCGGTGGAGACTATAAAATTCAAGTCTTTCTCGCTTTCAGATGCAATGAGCGACGACGACTTACCAATCAAACCGGCCAAACAGTCTGTGTCGACCATGAAAACCCGACCGAAGACCAAACCGAAGCCCGCACCGAAGGCGAAAGCCCCAGTGGTCAAGAAGCTGAAGCCGCCACCGAAACCGAAGAAGAAAGAAGAACCAAAGCCGGCGAAGGAGAAGAAAGGTAGGTGTCTAGTTTGATAACCAGCCCTTTGGGAATATCTGTGGACCCGGGTAGAGTTCGGCTTATTCCGTTTGCTGAGAAATCGGTTTGCTATGAAATAGTTTCGGTTTGCTAATAGACTAAGAGATAACTGCACTTTTGGTAACGATCGCCAGAAAAGCTGATTCAGTATTAGATGGGTGAAGGTCTCTCTACTCATGACGATAGTGAAAGTTTGCCCGCATGCTAATGGGCCTTTCACTAGAAAAGGCCGCTCAAAAACGGTTCATGGTTTCCAAAAATGAACCATAATTAGAAAAGCTGATTCTTGTACAGTATTAAAGTATGCACAGTACTTATGCAAACAGTAGGAAAACTGACGCTATTGTCCGGGCCTTTCACTAGATATCACCTTTCAAAGACGTTATGAACATACATACTGTAAAAAAATATTAGCAATTCTTATGTCGTCACTCTGATTGCTATTAAAAATTATGAAGGTGCCTTCATAATTTTTGCTTATAAAAATTGCTGACATAATAATTGCTAATATTTTTTTACAGTATGTATGTTCATAACGTCTTTGATAGGTGATATCTAGTAAAAATCCCGGACAATAGCGTCAGTTTTAGTACTGTTTGCATAAGTACTGTGCATACTTTAATACTGTCCAAGAATCAGCTTTTCTAATTATGGTTCATTTTTGGAAACCATAAACCGTTTTTGAGTGGCCATTTCTAGTGAAAGGCCCATTTGCATGCGGGCAAACTTTTACTATCGTCATGAGTAGAGAGCCCTTCACCCACCTTTCACTGAATCAGCTTTTCTGGCGATCGTTACCATAAGTGCAGTTATCTCTTATAATATAAGAAATAGTTTCGGTTTGCTAAGAAATAGTTTCGGTTTGCTATGAAATAGTTTCGGTTTGCTATGAAATAGTTACGGTTTGCTATGAAATAGTTTCGGTTTGCTAAGAAATAGTTTCTAAAAAAAAAAACTTCGGTTCGTTATGAAAACTTATTTGAGAAATTATTTTATTATTATAAATTTCCAATACCAAGGTACATATTTTAAAATTAAATTTCGGTGTTCTTTTCTCATTATTTTTTTATATAAAAAGTTTCGACTGTTTCGTTATCATATCTAGTTAGTTTGTGGTAGTTTTTCGTTGAAATAATTGTTACTTCCTTATGGAAATCAAATAATTATTTGGTGTTTTCTTTCTTAAATCGTAACTTTCGGTGTTTTATTGGTATTTGTCTTTGAGACCGAAGTACAGTGATTTTATAAAGCTTTTTTTGTGTTCTTTGAAAATGTAACCTTCGGTCGGTTTTTGGTATCCAAATAATATGTTTTTTAACAGTCGTCGATGTTTGGCAAAAGTTAGGATTTCTCTGTGCACACCATGAATGTTGAAAATAATGTTAATATTAAATTTTTTTTGAATCATTCTTTAAAATTTAAGCTATAGCACATTTTCAACATTCGTGCCAAGAACTTTATATTATTATAGAGCCATTTTAACAGGTCATTTTTGGCAATTATTAAAGTCAAATTAACTAATTATTAGTTATTCAAATAAATTTGAAATGTTATTTTAATCGCCAGCTGAATCTACCACTTGTCGGAATCGGTCTACCAATTCCTCAAAATCGGTGGAGAATATAGCCAACTACAGTGCCTACTCAGATTTTGTTCTTCTCCGACATGCGAACAATCTCTGGAGAAAATTTTGTCAAAATTGCTTGAACAGATGGGTCGTGAAAGTGTAGTAGACAGACATATACATAGATACATACATTTCGCATTTTAATATTATTATAGAATTTTAACCGAAAGCCCAAATACCAATATTTGTGTATTTGGGCATCATCTAGCTTAGATTTGATGTATTGGATGTATGGGGTATCGTTGGAATCCTTGCATCATCGCGACTGACACTGGCTATAAATTTTGAAAACAATTTCATGGAGGGCATTCGTTTTTTTAATTATGTTCAATTGTTTATTAGTAGGTATATATTGGATAAGATTATTTTTTAAAGATTTTTCAATAATACTAATATTATTAGTTTAACACAGCTTAGTACGCCATCCGAACACTAGATGGCGCCACATGTACATTAGCTCGCGGTATGAGGTGACGATGTTCAAAAAGAGGCAAAAATATGTATTTATCGTTTATGTCTGTTTGTAAACTATATCCATTCCTGCTACTGTTTTTACGATTGAAAATGGTTATCAGATGCAAATCGCCTGAGACGTATTTTTGGCCATAGCTCCTAGGATTTTGGGACGATCGAGATGGGAATAGTACCAAGAGTTGAGAAATTTATCGAGACGCGTGGCGTCTGAATTTAGAAAATCGGTTTACTAAATTATAAATATACCGGAAAAAAACGACTTGAGAAAAAATGAAAAAAACGGTCCTAGGACTCCTAGTTTAGCGAATTTTTTTTGAAAATCGGTTAATAATTTTGACCCCTTTAGATTGGGAATTGTAGAAAAACGGGTATTTTCGTATATAAAAAGTGACGAAGCTTCTATGATTATCGACCGATCGTCATGGTAATAGTGTTAAAAGATGCGGACGCAGACGATAAGTGCATTCGAGTTGGAATTTTGAAAATCAGTTAATACATTTTTGAAAAATTTGTAAAAAGGTCGTAGGACTTGTAAGTACCTAATGTAGTTGTGTAATTTTTGGGGAAGTAAATCTCAATAAAAAATTCTTATTATTCAATTTGTTAAAATATTTTTTTTTCGTAAATTTTTGAATTAATTTTCAATGCTCCGATTCTTGCGGGGACTGCGAAATCTGTGAATTTTTTAAAGTGCTTTTTAAAGATATGAAATGGCAAAAGTGTACTTTTAAAATGGCTCTATTATTGTCCCAGTGTGTTCTTTCAGGTTTTGCGTTAAATATTATCAGTAGCAGTTTACAACGCAGTTGTTTCTTACGAGAGATCCCGGGTTCGATTCCCGGATGAACCATTTTGTAAAATTATCTTGCTGTACACATGTGCTCATATGCTCGTAGGTCTGATTAAGACATACCGGGTTCGATTCCCGGGCATGATCCAGGCGGCGCGAGACCGCGGCGTGTGGAAGTCCATGCCTGCTGTGTCCAGCAGTAGACGTCTATCGGGTGACAACGATTTGACACTAAATCGGGAAGGAAAAGATATTTTCAACATTGTTTGAGGTCATATCTGGTGGGAGGCTTCGGGCGCGGATAGTTACTACAGTTAAAGTAGTGTAAGCGTTTTAGATGGAAACTGGATAGAGAAATAACATAATTACCAGGTTACAGTCGTCACTTACCATTAGGTGAAACTGCAGTCGTGCGCTAACTTGTCATAAAACGGTCTATATAACTGCAATATATCACTCTGTATAATATTATAACGGTGAAGGAAACTTGACGTAACTATCTCTATGTTGTCAAAGGTGTGTTAATCCGTATTGGTCAGCGTGGTGGACTGTGTGCTTAATCCTTCTCAACCTGAAAGGAGTCTAATTCCATTCAAGTTAGCATGCTTCCATCTTAGACTGTAGGACGTAGGTACTTATCACTCACGTAGGGCTATTGTAACTCCAGTCTTATTCATTGTCTACATTATAAATGGAACGTCTGTGCAAAATTTCAGCTTTATAGGTCAGGACTTTTTAAAAATTGTTTTGAAATGTCATAATTTTTGACAGGAAGTTGTCCGCCATACAATTTGACAGGTCTGCAGCGACGAGATTCGGTTACTATGCGTTTCAAATGTGAAGACCTTTGGCTCAAGATAACCGATTACTTATTAATGTAATTGCATAATCCGTGGTAATTATATCGCCCTTGCAATTCATTTTTCCATTCAATCATAATGGATCTTGGTTGAATAGAAATTTCCATTTGATTTTACAATTTCAGCATGTTTTCTATATCTTTAATTTTCGTTCTATGTGATTTTCACTATTTTTATACTGAAATATTTTACTTTGACGAAATCTGTTTTTTTTAAATCACTTAGATCAATGAATTTAAGTAATAAGTGAATTATGAATTTATTAAGTATTGTTATTTTAAACGGAAATTTCTATTTGGCCCCATTCTATAGTCGTGTAAAAGCCAAACATCGATGAACAAAAAAAACATAAAGGTGTGTATACATTACGAAGGGTCCACAGATTTTGCCAATGGGAGTTTATAATGTGACGTTACATACAAATAATATAGTGAATCCGTATAACATGAAATTTTTTACATAAATTGAATCTCAGTGTATTTTTATTATTAACGTTTTTTGTATCAGTTTAAATTGTATTTTGGTCGCGTTTTCTGAAGGATGTACTCTCGGTTTAAAGATGTTTTACTTCACAATTGGGTTGATGGATATAGTTACAGAAATAATAGATCATTATTCAAATTGCCGGATTTTCTACAGATATGCATGCAGGCAAAATGGAAAATTCTTATTTCTAAATTGACTCAAATCTCTTCTGGTACTGTCAGGCTTCGGCTGTGGCTGGTTACTGCCTTATCTGTAGATGTAGCGTTAAGTGATTTAGCATTCTGGCATGGGTATAAAAAACTGCCACAGATCTGCCAAGTTGACGGTTGGCACGCTTTCATCTTAGACTACAAGGAAATACACGTTCCAATCGCAGTAAATGCTTGTCGATCGATTTAAAAAAAGAAACGTTTAAGGGGTGTAAATTCTCTTTATTTGTAGTTTGTAACTTTGTACTACCACAATAAGGAAAAGAAAACATACGTAAGCAGGATACAAAAGGCCTAGCTGGCAATCCTAGAATAATAAAACCGGCCAAGTGCGAGTCGGACTCGCGCACCGAGGGTTCCGTACAAACCTGTAGTAAGTTTTAAATTATTAAAAATATTTTTATTTTAAATATTTGAGTTGATTGTATGAAAGGTAAATAATTGCAGTTTACGATTTATGACGTATTAAAAAAAAAAATTGTAAAAGGTAGTTATAGCTAGGTACTTTTAAGATTCGTTCGTAATACTGTAGATGTAACACGACTAAAACTGTAACGACCAAAGATGTAAAACGGTAATAATTACCTTTGTTAATGAACCGCAAAACTAACTTTGTTTGTAGAGGTTTACTGTTAATATCAAAAAAACTATGCTAGTTGGCTATAGTTGGCTATAGTTTTCCTGTAAAATATACATAAATTCCTATTGACCATAATTATTTCAGATTTTTCGATTGGTAAACTCCGGAGATAAGGGGGGGGGGGGGGGAACGGTATTTTTTTGACTTTTTCCCCGATAAATCAAAAACTATCATGACTAAAAATAATTAAAAATCTGTTTTAGAATGTACAAAGTAAACCTTTTCATATGATACCCCACACAGTACAGTTATCTCACTTTTAAATTTCAACCCTCCGATTTTCCCTCCTTTTTAAATAAGAACAAAAATAATTTCCAATTTTTTTTAATTCCAGTGTCTTTGGGCCACTAATATACACAACTATTCCAAATTTCATGTCGATAGCTTCGGTAGTTACTGAAATAATCGAGTGTGACGGACGGACAGACGGACAGACAGACGGAGAAAGTCGCACCATAAGGGTTCCATTTTACCATTTTGGTACGGAACCCTAAAAAGAATAAGATAGAATTATTAGGCTAGTAGATCAAATTGATTGATAAGATTTGAGCTTACGATCATTCTACTCCGTTTCACTCAACTTTCTGATTTGCAAAAAATTGCTCATAATAATTTACAATTACATCGGTTTCCCATCGTTTAAGCAATAGTGGTATTTGTGATATTTATAGGAATTAAGTGCAACTGAAGTGAGATTTGAACACACGATCTTTACTACGCCTGTGCCGACGCATTCAAGCCTAAAATGTTGTCAATTACTACAGGTTTTACAAGAAAATGCTTAAAAATTGCGTTTTTACAATTAAATCCATTACACATTAATTTCGAGATAAGTAGGTATATTTTTTTATTTTTTTATAGGTATAGTGCAACTAATAGTTGAGATTCGAACTCACGATCTTTCTAGTACATTCAAGACAAAAAAGCTGTAATTAAGGTTTTTACAAATAATTACTCGAAATTTTAGTCAAATCCCACTTTTCAGATTGTTGTAAGTCAGAGTACCTACTCCTTTTCTAAAAGTTTTTAAAATGCATAGTTTTTTGTATGTAACGCCATATTAATTTATATTACTAATTTTATTTTGTGTGACTGTTTATTAACGTAGGTTTAAGGTGTATACTTTTATATAGCATGGAGATATCGTCGATTGGATCCGTATTTTTTTGGATTATTTTAAACTTTAAACTATGTGTTGAAACTATATTCTTGATCTCGCAACTTTATTTAAGTTTGAAATACATTTATCTATTCATATAACTTTAATCTACATACCAATAACAAACTAATTTGGATATACATTTGTCCTTTGGCTTTGTATTGTCCTACATCTTAATCTAAGCTAGATATAATTTTAATAGACAAATTATTAAATAAGAATAATTTTTTTCTCTATAGATTTTTTGTCTTCATTATGTACACATGAATGTAAAAAAAATTGTAAAGTTTAACAAAATTTTAACTCTTAATCATGTGGCAAAATTCGTATTATAAATACGTTGCCTGACAATAATTATGAATAATGCCCGAATATTACGATATAATATAAGATCTTCTATTCTTCATCTTATTTCGCGTGGTGTGTAAATAATAGGAACTAAGTCTTGGTGAAGTGATTTTTTTATAAACATCTGAGTTAGTGTACTTATAAAGCAAGCCTAAGCGTAAAGTAGGTAAGTATTTTTAAATAACATATGTAATAATAATGCCACGTTAAGTATAGTTATTATGACGCTACAAACGAGATATTTTGAGGCTGACCATTTGAATAGCGTTTCCATTGAATGAACAGAACTTCTGGGCAATTTGTATAACGCCCGGTTATAAAATTACGGAATAATTATTAAAACTATGTAACATTTTTTTTATTTGACCGGTTAATCATTTTTAATGCAGTGATTGTGAAGTGAAAATGAAAAAATGATTATTTGTACAAAAAACTGTAAAATTTTTCTAGTGTGATTGTTTTTTTTTTTAATATTTCACCAGCTCTTTGTATAGAGCTAGGTTAACAATGAGTAGGTAAGTAGTCTTTATTTTTTAATCACCACGTATAAATATTTCTCCCAAAGTGTTAAATTCTTAGTATGTTGGTTGTAGTTTGGCTAGTCTTTCAATCACGCCACAACGGAGCAACAGATCGAAGTGATTTTTTGCATGCATATAGTTTAAGACCTGTTAAGCAGCCTAGGTCATTTTATTCTGGGAAAACTATTTACTACGAGATTAAAAAAAACTTATAATCAAGCACGCAGCCTCCCACCATGCCAGACCAGGGAAAATTCAGAAATTATAAACTCCCAAATTGACCCTGCCGGGGATCGAACCCGAGACTTCCCATTTTAAGACAACAGGCCCCACCACCGCGCCAGGGAGGACTTCAAATATGTACTTCCTAGGTTAATTGTACATTTCCTAAACTGCAATTAAAGAATTCCCAGGAGGGTAAAAAAAACCTAACCCTGCTGTAAATATTTCTGGGTGCAATTTTATTTATTTTTTAGAAAGAGAAATACATTATTTTACACATTTCCTGATTTTGGTCGTAATTTCCATAAACCAAGGAATTCCTAAACAAATCCTAGGATTTGTTTACATTTTCGGTAACATATTATACATATTTCCATAACTAATCATTAATTATAAGATGCGAGATTATTTCTACTTACTTTCATCACAATTAATTGCATGTAAATATGCTCGTCATATTTTTATTAAAGCAGAAATAGAAATAGATTTGATAATATAACCAAGAAAATCTTTCTTGGTTATATTAATAAAAAATCTATTCTACCTATAAAATAACCTACCCATAAATTTTTACCGTCTTTGGCTCATTCGGTCTTTTTATACCTAACATTGCTCGAATATCTTGACAGATAACACTCAAACTTAAGCAGATAAGTAATGTCAGGCGGACCTGGGGTCTTGCTCTTATTAAGTCACTTAATGACTTAGCCCAAAAAAGAATTGCCCACTCACTGCATCAGTCTGATATTCGAAGAAAGCGTAACTGACGTAATACATGGCATTATTCTATAGTCTACAACGATTTGGACAATGACATTTTCTTAGTGAGGTTCCAAAGATCTACCTCCAACATTTTCCAAGCCATAAGACACCAAAGTTGTAACATCAGCTCGTTTTTTTAATATGCGGTTTGAAATAAGTCAACCGTGTATTAAAAGCCCGCCAAACCGCATTGGAGCAGCGTGGTGGGTCTAATTTCTAATTCCCTTAAGGTTAACTGGAAGAGAATACCTCTAGGTACTGAGTTCGCTTGTGTGCATTGTAATCTACTTATGTGCAGTAAAGAATTTCAAACAAAACAAAAACCCTCTTTACTATGAGAGTGGAGGCCAGCAGTGGGACGTTAATGGGATATAGTAGTAGTAGTATTAAAAGCCACCATACAAGAAAATGTATTGAAAATATTTTTTTTGTCTTCAGGCCCAAAGCAACTAGTCCAAAGCGGGAGGGACTATAGGATGGATGGCGACAGATTCGTTTGCACCCACTGCGACCAGTCGTTTGAAATACTGCATGCATTATATGGACACTTGCATACACAACATAATATGAGTGCACAGGCAGGCAAAGTCCGTAAAACCCTGAATGTCAAATACAAAGAGGATTATAAGATAGACGGCGACAGATTCGTCTGCATCCACTGTGGCAAATCGTACGAAAGAATTCGTGGATTGCGTGACCACGTACGCACAAAACATTTCAATATCCCCAGATCAGAACAAGGAATTGAACGCGCGAGAGTAAAACTCGGGAAGGATTATAGAATGGAAGGTGAAATATTTCTTTGCACCCACTGCGATGAGACGTACGATGAAATTAAGCCATTATACGCCCACATACGTAAGGAACATTATAATATACAGAAACTTCAATTGAAATCCGGGAAGGATTACAAAATGGACGGCGAAAAATTTGTTTGCACTCACTGCAACAAACCTTACGATATTATCAGATTATTGTATGAACACATAATTACAGAACATTACAATATACCCAAAAGCCATATCGGTGTCAGACTAGGAGAAGATTACACCAAAGATGGCGACCGATTCTCTTGTATCCACTGCGATAAGGTTTGTAATACAGTGGACATGATTTATCAGCACATACGCACGGAACATTTAATTGTACCCCCAACACACACGTGTCAGATATGTTACATGGAATTTAGCACCGAGTCTGGGTTCGTGATCCACAAATTGAAGGAGCATGAAATTGACGACAGGTATGACTGCAATGCATGCACCAAAAAATTCAACTCGAGGCGGACTTTGAGGGAACATGTTCAACATTATCACATGCAGGGGACAGCAAGACAATGTCAATTCTGCGACTACGTAACCTACGAACCGGCTAGATTAACGAGGCACATGCTCAAACACAAGAAAGAGAAGGACTACAAATGTAAGTTCTGTGAGAAATCTTTCGTGAGACACCAAACCAGGCGTCTGCACGAGCGTATACACACTGGTGAAATGCGTTACAAATGCCAGGTTTGCGATAAGGCGTTCGTCCAAAAGGCGAGTCTGAACTATCACATGACCAAGTACCATCCCGAAGTGAACTATTGAAAACCATAATTACCCTATTCGCATCCAATCTGAACACTGACGCATCTATATGGACCGTTACATTAAAGGGTCCTCTGAATTTTTCATCCAATCTTTTAAGGCTTTCTTTGTTAGCCTATTCTCAGCTACTGCTGGAAGTTGGTGTAATCATCTCCTGCAGGCCTAATTAGCATGCGCATGCGCATCTCGCGACGAGAGAGAAATGTTGTCGTTGCCGGCTAATTTTTCGTTAACCATAACATGCACTAAATGCGGTATATTACAAGAAAAAAATAAACGGCATGTAAGGATTCGTAGAGAAAAATACCACAGATAAGAAACAATACTTTTATTTCTACTTTTGACCTAACGAGACAAGTAACCATGTTAGCTTCGGTAGTCAAATAGAGATAACGGGTAGACATCCTACTGGTCTGTCCATTTCTCGCCTTCAAAAAAGTTTTTATTACAATATTTTTAAAATAGTCCTTAGCCTGACATACGTCCACTTCCGGACAGCTACAGTTTTCTAGTAGTAAGGATTTCTACAATACTCGGTGATAACAACGATTGTTATACTGTAGCAATGATTTTACCGTAGTAGGTCTGTGCGCTACGGAAACACCCCATTCCGTAGACATGTAATAGGTAATAGGTAATAGGTAATAGGTAATAGCCGAAATATGTTACTAAACTTTTATTTCTAAACAGTGACCAATTTCGTTTGTATATGTTTAATTTGACATTAATTAATTAGGATATGAGATTAATTTCACGTTTTATTTCATACTAGGGGTCTGCCCCGGCTCCGCACGGATGCAATTCAGATTTAAAATTTTACCGTGGAAAAAAAATCAAAGTTAACAATTTACAGATGAGGTGTTTACATTGGTAATGCAATAAATATTATAAATGCGAAAGTTTAGATGGATGGATGTTTGTTACTCAATCACGCCCCAACGGCTGAACGGATCTGGATGAAATTTGGCACAGAGATAGATTATAGTCTGGAATACCACATAGGCTACTTTTTATCCCGGAAAATGAAAGAGTTCCCACGGGAACCAAAAAACCTCAATCCACGCGTACGAAGTCGCGGCACAGCGAGTGTGAGCGATCGAACATCAGCTAGTGTTACATAATTTCTATTATATTATAAGCACCCGTCGGTATCCGTTTGTAATCCCCAGGTGGCACGCGATTGCGACACGTAGGTATTCTCTCTGACTTGCAAGACGATTTTCATTTTCAAATGAAGATTCTCCAATATGACGTATTTTCACTGCCCTCGCCTGGAAACTATGTTTAGAAAGTTGAGACCTTGATCCTTTAGGCTTTTCGCAGTCTGTATACAGCAGTTAGATACTAAAATGTTTTAAAATAATGTTGGTAAGTTTTCTTGTATTTATTATGTTTGTCTTGACAAATATGAAATAAAAGTGTCTACACAAATATGACGTAAAAGACAGTCTGAATTAATAGACGAATAGAGGTTTAACGTAAAAAGTTAAATTAGGTGAATTTTTCCTACTTAATTCACATTGCAATTTTCGAAGGGATCTCTAATTTATTTTAAAATAAAATGTAGCCTATGTTACTCGCTCATAAAGTAGCTTTCTTTAAGTGAAAGAATTTTTAAAATCGGTTGAGCAGTTTTTGAGCTTATCCATTACAAACAAACAAACAAACAAACAATTTTTAATTTTGGCATAATTTTTGAAGTAATATGACTAAGATGTTTCTTCTTACCGATAATTGCTCAGTCGGTCTTTTTATTACCATTATTTGAACAGCTTGGCCTAATGTGAAGAGATTGTTAGCATAACCCAAACCTGTTTTAAACATATTATGTAATATCTGGTAATAAATAATTACTTTTCTGAAATTGTGTATAATTATTTTGTTTGATATAACTTTTTGAAGTGAAAACTTCTTTAGCCGCGTTGAGCACTTTTTGGTAGGGGGTAAACTTGTGGATTCGCGTCACCGACACCGCGTTGTTACGAAGACAAAGGGTCTTAAATATAAATATACTACATTCGTTATTAAACTTTAATTCCTTAGTTTTAAGGTTTATATTTTTTTTTTTAATTAAAAAAATAATATTTAATTTAAAAATAATTTGTATTTTAAATATTCGTTTTCACTTTAGGGACAGATCCCTATGACTGCCAAGTTTTTTTACGAGTAGGAGGAAAATCCTCATGCTTGCCAGGAACTGGCATGCCCGACTTCACTCCAGGTAGATTTTCGTGACCTACGGACTAAAAACCTCCTACGTTCTTTATCTACTTCTTCCCGATATTGCATTGCACGAAGCATTTTTTTTTTCAATATTTACTACAAGTTAGCCCTTGACTGCGATCTCACCAGATGATGGTAAGTGATGATGCAGTCTAAGAAGGTAGCGGGCTAACCTGCTAGGGGCATGGCAATTATATTACATCCATACCCCCTATTCGGTTTCTACTCAGCATCGTAACGGAACGCTCAATTCCTTGACGATACGTCTTTGCCGGTACGGTGGTAACTAGCCACGGCCGAAGCCTCCCACCAGGCCAGACCAGTGAAAATTCAAAAGTTATAAATTTCCAAATTTATCCTGCCGGGGATTGAACCCGGGACCTTTCGCGTTAAGACGACTGCACTCAACTCTGCGCCAGGAAATTTGGATGACAGCGTGATTGGTTGGGGACGCCATTCTAAATCTAATATGGTGGCCTCCAAAAAAGGTGGACTATTTTTGGTCCATTTTTGGCGGTGGTTTATTTTTTATGCTCCCCCATGATAATCAAAGGGTTTGCTGAGAAGAATACGAATACTATAATGACGCTTTCGTCGGAAAAAAGCTTTCGTCGGAATTTCGAAAAATCTGGTAATATTACCTACTTGTCTAATGTCTATAGTATAATACATACCTCTCAAAATTGCGTAAAATAGGTGCGGGCGATTCGACTTCCCAATCCAATCTGTCTGCATAGTTCGCACTTTTAATACGCCGTGAGCTATTGAAAAAGCAAATCAAATGAAGTTGAAAGGGATACGCCCATTTTTGGCCAAGGAGCTGCCAGCAATGTAATGAATATCATAAAAAGACATATTTAATAACTAGTATATTCCACTTACCTATTTGTTCGTAGCACTCGGAAATAATTAGTTAGTTTAAAAGAGTAACTCAGTCGACATTCTTTATTTTCAAACCACTTCCGCGGCCGTGGCAACAATGTCAATCTTGACAATGTAGGGACTGCAGTCTGCAATCATCATTTCGTAAAGTCGATATACCAAAAATCGATAATCCGAGATCGATATTTTAAGAAAAATAATTAAAGCAAAGCTTTTTCGCTTCAGGTTATTTAATGGTTTTATCGCTATCTTATAGAAACCTTATTACATAAAATACTTATTATATAAATAAACATAGACATGCTAGATCAATCAATTGAACTGATTCAATGAATGTACACATCGATATACATCGATGTACGTAACATCGATTTAACATCATTGGCTCACGGCATACATCTCTATGGCCATAGACATTATTGACATTGACTTCATGTAGTGGTTATATTCTCTTTGATTGACTTATTGTTTTATCTCTATTCTCTATTCTCTTTATTCGCGTTCATCGGTTGCTAATGTTGTGTGTTTCGTAATCGTGATTTTCTTCCTCGGTTTGCTGTATTTTACACCTGACGATTTTGCTGCTATTATGGACTCTGCCGATGCTCCCGATGACGACCCTGGCTTTACTTTGGACTACGTATAGCTGGTCGAAGGACAGTAGGCTGTTGTGCCCATGTGATGACTATGTGGTTCTTGGGCTGGGCAAGATATCAGGCTAATATGAATCCCCCAGCCAGTTCGTAGACGACGTTCTAGTTATGAATTTACGAGAAAATTCATAAAAAATCGAAAACTACATGTTTGTTTTATAGTAACTTGAATTTTTTTTATACATGCTCTACAGAAGTTCGTCCGAGTTTTAGGTTCAAAATAGTGTTTGATTCTTAATCTACGATTTCAATCCTTATGCCTACAATTTGTTTCATTGATGGCTGCACCTTGGCCAAAACCCCTTAGTCAACTGGGCGTTTCCCTTTGTTATATTAAAATTAGAAACTGTAACAAAAAAAATCTTATTCAAAGTAAGTGTTTTATTGCCTGCGACGTATGTTGACTGTTCTTAGAGAGGGTCCCAAGATCCATCTACAAACTTGTTCCAAGCCTTAAGATATAAAAAGCATTTTAGTACATCAGCAATTGTTATGCGGTTTGACTTCTGACACTAATAAGCCAACGGTGTAATAAGAACCACGCTGCAAGAAAATGTTTTGAAAATATTTTTTTGTCTTCAGGCTCAAATCATCAAGTCCGACGCGGGAAGGACTATAAGATGGATGGCGACATATTCGTTTGCACCCACTGCGACCAGTCGTTCGAAATACTGCGTGCATTGTATAGACACTTGCATTCACGACATATGAATGGGAAGACGCGCCGTCTAAACCAGAAGATAAAGTACAAAAGGGATTATAAGATACACGACGACAGATTTGTCTGCATCCGCTGCGACAAGACGTGCACAAAAATAAGTACACTGTATGAACACATATGCACGGAACATTTCAATATCCGCAAATCAGCACAAGAAGAAGAACGAGCGCGACTTGAACTAGCGAGTGTTAAACGCGATCAGGATTATAGAATAGAAGGCGAAAGATATGTCTGCACCCACTGCGACGAGACGTACGACAAAATTGAACTATTACACACCCACATACTCACAGAACATTACAATGTACACAAAATACAAGTCGAATCCGGGAAGGATTACAAAATGGACGGCGGAAAATTAATTTGCACCCTTTGCAACAAATCTTACGATATTATTAAACCATTGTATAAACACATAATTACAGAGCATTACAATGTACCCAAACGCAATATCGGTGTCAGACTCGGGAAGGATTACACCAAAGATGGCGACCGATTCTCTTGCAACTACTGCGATCATATTTGTCAAACGCCGGAATCAATGCGCGAGCACTTACGTACGAAACATTTGATAATTGAACCCCCGAACCACACGTGTGTGATTTGTTCCATGGGATTTAAATCCGAGTCCCAGTTCACAATCCACCAGTTGAAGGAGCATAACATAGACAGACGGCATGAATGCAAGGCATGTAACGCCAAATTCAACACGAGACTCGCTTTGAAATCTCATATTGATTGTTTCCACATGCAAGGGGAGAAACAAAAATGTCCATCCTGCGACTATGAAACTTACGAAAATCGCTATATGAAAAACCACATGTTCAAACATAAGAAAGAGAAGGACTACAAATGTAAGTTCTGTGAGAAATCTTTCGTGAGGTTGGCAACCATGCGTCTGCACGAGCGTATACACACGGGCGAAATGCGTTACAAATGCCAGGTTTGTGATAAGCCGTTCGTCCAGAAGGCGAGTCTGAACTACCACATGACCAAGTATCATCCCGAAGTGAACTATTAAAACTAGGGTTGTAACGGAGGCGTTCTTAGCGGAAACAGAGGTGGATGCGGAGGTGAAGGGGCTTAACCTCCGCATGCGGAGGTTAACGGAGGCGGAGAACATTTTCTGTGCTTTAGGATGCTATGAATCCCACATTAGATTTTTTTGAGGATTCTTCTAAGGACAATTGCCTTTTTGCTTGTTGTAATGGTGTTACTCATTTCACCTGCTTCGATTTGTACCTCTCGCATTGTAAGTCAACGTAAATAAACCACCGTTATAACTCCGCAAAAAAACTGCGAAGGCAGATGCGGAAACGGAAGTACGATTTCTTGCTAAAGTTCCGCACTTACGGAGGCCAAGGTGAGGTTCCGTTAACCCTAGTTAAACCCCATAATTACCGTATTTGCATACAATCTGAGGGACCACCTTTGTCCTTAGGTCTGGTTCATCCAGTTGAGACACTGTAGTATTTAATATTTTACCGGAGTAGGCCTGTGCTGTGTGCCTAGGATTCACTCCATTTCGTAAACAACTAGGTAAATATACTGTTATTTCTAGAAACATCCAACATCAGATAATGTTGTATGTGTTTACTTATAATATATAGTTACGTCATATTGGTATTGTAGGCCTAGTTTATAAGTAACTAGGTGATGCCCGCGACTTCGTCTGCGTGGATTAAGTTTTTTGAATCCCGCGGAAACTCTTTAATGTACAGGGATAAAAAGTAGCCTATGTCCTTCCCGGGGATATAACTTATCCCCAAAGGCGGCTCGCTCAAAGGAGCGCTGGTGCAGTGAACTCCCACAAAATTTTAAAAAATACATAGGTACTAGGTAAGTATAATAATCAAATAAACTTTGTTATAAACGTTATAAATATTTTTATATAAATCTATTCCCATTGTCATTTTAATCATGAATATCCATAAGTCCCTACCTACCTACTTTACTACTTATTTCATCAATCAACACAAATTTAATACTTGGTATTTTTGTTAAAGTGGAGCGCTTAGAACAGCGCTCCTATAGACGAAAGTTTAGTACAACGCTCTTATTGAAATGTAATGAGAGTAAAAGAGAGCATTCGATGCGAGCGGCGCGTGAGACAAAAGATTTGTATGAGACATTTGGTAAATATGGAGCGGCGCTCCTGACACGAAGTACGCATGCGCGATATTACCCGACTAAATGACATGGCCTGTTGTCACGAAGAAAGAGTTAAAACTCGCGAGTATTTTTTTTATTCGTATTATGCCGGTAAGATGTAAACAAAACACAAAATACGAAAGTAAATTTATTTTGATTTCTTCGCGAGTGCGTCGGATCATTGTACAGTGGCTGGAAAATCTGTATTGTTGTTTTAAATAGTGTACATATTGTGTTGTGTATTTATGTGAAAAAGACTGTGATTTATGTAAATAGTGTAGGCGATTAAAATGGAACAACATAACGTAATGACCGCCGATCATTTACAAATAATTGGTATGCATTTTCTTTTTTTTTAGTGAACTCCCAATATGATCTTTCACGAGCCGCCTCTGCAAGTTATCCCTATACCAAATTTCATCAAAATCGGTTGAACAGATGGGCTGTGAAAGCGTAGCAGACAGACATACATACGGACAGAGTGACAGACAGACAGACACACTTTCGCATTTATAATATTAAGTATTAGGATATGGATAGTATTAGTATTGAAGAATGGATGGTAACAAAATGTTTTTTTACTGTCTCCTGCTCATTCGGTCTTGTTATTACCACTATTTGGATAGCAATGCAGAATGCGAAAACATTTGTAGCTTAGAAAAACAAAAATTGTAATAAATATTTTGTAAAACACTACTAAATATATTAGTAATAAACAATTTCATTTCGGAAATAATTTGTATAATTATTTTATGATCGACATATCACGTGCTCTGTGCAGGTCCACTTACACACTTATATGTATTCATATACTCGTATGTAAAATTCAAAGTCCTGACTGACTGACTGGCTTATATATCAAGCCTAACCAACCCAACCAATCTAGCCTAAACCGCTGGCGTTAGAAACTTGAAATTTTGACAATAAGTTCCTTTTGTGACGAGGCGCTCACTAAGGAAGGATTTTTCAAAATTCCACCCCTAGGGGGGTGGAATAGGGGTTGAAAGATTGTATGAAAGTCCGTCATGTCTAAAGTTATATCCATGAAACTTGGTATACCAGCTACCGGTAAAAAATTAAGAAATACGTGTTTCACAGTTTCTGAAAATTCCAGCCCCAAAGGGATGAAAGTTGGTATAAAAGTCCTTCATTTCTCAAGATATTTCTCAAGTTATACCATCGAAGCTTGGTATTTTGGCTCTCGTTACAAAGTAAAGAAGTACCTACGTATGTCACAGTTTTTCCAAATTCCACTCCCAAAGGGGTAAAATAGGGGTTGTCAGTTGGTATGAAAGTCATTCATTTTTCAAGTTAAAGCCATGATACTCGGTATTTGAGCTTTAGGATAGGATTGAAATAGGGGTTAGAACTTTGTTTGAAAATCTGTCATTTTTATACGACTGCCTGAAAAAAGAAGTATATTGTTTTCAGGGTTCATGTATGTATGTATGTATGTATGTATGTATGTGAGTTTGTATATTCCACCATAACTTCTATTCGAATGAACCGATTTTGATAAATGAGGTATCGTTAGAATCCCTAGCTTATTCCGGGTGACATAGGCTAGTCAAATTAAAAAAAAAATGATGGGGTGACCATGGTTCCGCATTAAAGACTAAAGTTGAAAAAAAATATTCGAAAATAAGATTAACTATATGTAGATTCCAAAAATATATAACACTATAGTTCGATATCCAGTGATTCACCAAAAAATATCATTTAATAAAAATGTGAATGAGATTCCAAAGGTAATTAATTAATGACTGCCCAAAAAAGGAGTGTTATGTTTTCAGAGTTCGTGTAATGTATCTGTGTCTACGGCAGAGCAGTCGTATTTTTTAATAATTTTAATTATATTCACTTGTTCAAGTAACAACTTGGTATTTGGAATTTCGGTTTGAAATGAAGAAATACGTGATTCACAGTTTTTGAACATTTTATCCCCAAGGATGTTAATAGGGAGTATGTCCTCCAATCACGCCGCAACAGAGCAACGGATCAACTTGATTTTTTGCATGAGTATACAGTTGAGGACCTGGAGAGTGACATAAGCTACTTTTTATACCAGAAATTTAAGAAGTAGGTACCTGTGGGGAAAAAAACTTAAACCACGCGGATGAAGTCGCTGGCATCTGCTAGGATGTGTTATAAATGCGAAAGTGTGTTTGTTCAAGCATAGATTTTTCAATGATTTTTCAGAATAATCAATTCAGAAACGACTACAAAATAGGCCAAATGTGTGCAAAATACTATGCTAAAATTGTCCCAAGCCTTAAGAAATATAACACATTTATTTACATAAGCACTTGATAATATGCGGTTTGACTTCTGATGCTAATTAGCCAACGGTGTAATAAGAGCCACGCTGCAAGAAAATGTATTGAAAATATTTTTTTGTCTTCAGGCTCAAAGCATCAAGTCCGACGCGGGAGGGACTATAGGATGGATGGCGACAGATTCGTGTGCACCCACTGCGACGAGTCGTTTGAAATACTGCGGGCGTTGTATAGACACTTGCATTCACGGCATATGGGTGCGCAGGCAGGCAAAGTCCGTAAATACCGGATAAAACGCGGAAAGGATTACAAAATGGATGGCGACAAATTTGTCTGCATCCGCTGCGACAAGTCTAATGAAAAAATTGAAGCAATGTATTCCCACATACACACAAAACATGTCAATATCAGTAAACCAGGAGGAGTTACACGCGCGACACCAAATCGCGAGCAGGATTATAGAATGGAAGGCGACATATTCGTTTGCACCCACTGCGACGAGTCGTTCGAAATACTGCGTGCATTGTATAGACAC
Organism: Erebia epiphron; assembly: GCA_963932025.1. Taxonomy (NCBI): domain Eukaryota; kingdom Metazoa; phylum Arthropoda; class Insecta; order Lepidoptera; family Nymphalidae; genus Erebia; species Erebia epiphron. The sequence goes on along the minus strand of OZ009951.1, from coordinate 11,969,795 downwards.
TTGCGTACACAACATATGAATGGAAAGATACGCCGTCTAAACCAGAAGATCAAGTATAAAAGGGATTATAATATACATGGCGACAGATTTGTCTGCATCCGCTGCGACAAGACGTGCACAAAAATAACTACATTGTATGAACACATACGCACCGAACATCTCAATATCCGCAAATCAGAACAAGAAGTAGAAAGCGCGAGGTTAAGACGAATCGAACTAGCGAGTGTTAAACGCGATCAGGATTATAGAATGGAAGGCGAAAGATATGTCTGCACCCACTGCGACGAGACGTACGTCAAAATTGGACTATTACACACCCACATACTCACAGAACATTACAATGTACACAAAATACAAGTCGAATCCGGGAAGGACTACAAAATGGACGGCGGAAAATTAAACTGCACCCACTGCAACAAGCCTTACGACAATATTAAACCATTGTATATACACATAATTACAGAACATTACAATGTACCCAAACGCAATATCGGTGTCAGACTCGGGAAGGATTACACCAAAGATGGCGACCGATTCTCTTGCAACTACTGCGATCATATTTGTCAAACGCCGGAATCAATGCGCGAGCACTTACGTACGAAACATTTGATAATTGAACCCCCGAACCACACGTGTGTGATTTGTTCCATGGGATTTAAATCCGAGTCACAGTTCACAATCCACCAATTGAAGGAGCATAACATAGACAGACGGCCTGAATGCAAGGCATGTAACGCCAAATTCAACACGAGACACCGTTTGAAATCTCATATTGATTGTTTCCACATGCAAGGGAAGAAACTGAAATGTCCTTCTTGCGACTATGAAGCATACAAAGTGGGTAATTTGAAAAGACACATGTTGAAACATAAGAAAGAGAAGGACTACAAATGTAAGTTCTGTGAGAAATCTTTCGTGAGGTTGGCAACCATGCGTCTGCACGAGCGTATACACACGGGCGACATGCGTTACAAATGCCAGGTTTGTGATAAGGCGTTCGTCCAGAAGGCGAGTCTGAACTACCACATGACCAAGTACCATCCCGAAGTGAACTATTGAAACCAATAATCATCCTATCTGCATTCTGCATACAATCTGTACACTGACGTATCTGAGGGACTATCTTAAATGGTCCTTTGGTCTGGTTCATCCGGTAGAGACACTGTAGCAATTACATATTTTACTGTAATAGGTATGTGTGCCTCGGATTTCTACATATAAGCTATATTTCCATTTTAACATATAGGTAACAAACTGCACACGGTGTGCAAATTTAATTTAAAATCGGTGAAGTAGTTTAGGAGTACATCGCGGACAAACAACGTGACACGTGATTTATATGTATTTAGAATAAACTTTTATTTCTAGAAACATCAGATAATGTTCTGTGTCTTAACTCTCTCTCTCACACACACATCGCAAATAATATAAAATAAAACTAAAATTAAATATTTTAAAAACCCCCCGATTAAATTTTACTTTTATTTTGTCCTTTTTAAAGTAGTTAAAGTTATGGTTACCTTACCATGTTCTTTTAATATCATTGAAGTAATACGGTACCAAATTTCGAATCGATAGGACATATGGAAGGTAGTCAGATCCCCTCATCAACTATTAAATAACTGATGATCTTCAAACAGCTGAACAGATTTTCATGAAACATGGCTAAGAACACACGGGATAAAATTATCTATGACAAAAAAAAAATTAACGAAAATCGGTCCATCCGTTTGGGCGCTACGATACCACTGACAAATACAGAAACAGTCACGTAAAACTTATAACACCCCTCTCTTTTTGCGTCGGGGGTTAAAAATAACATTGGTCAGGGAGGGTCCATAGTACTTCCATAGTCCCTGTTCACCAGTCGATTATAGCAACCCAAGGTGTAGACTCATACCTATCATTTGTTCCATGTTTTGCAAAAGTCCTGCACTAACCGGAGATTGTCCTTGGGTGCACTCGCATAGTGCATATAGGGATATTCGCCGGTTGGTGTCACATTCCATTATAGTAAAATTGTCCAACGGGCCTCTGCTCAACTCGCAGATTTGACTAGACTTAGAGTCCCGAGATGGAAGAGAGAGATGTGTGTTAACTTGTTATTATATACGTCATATTTGTATTGCAGGCATAGTTTATAAGTAATGTAACTAAGATTTTTTTTACCGTCTTTACTCATTCGGTCTTGTTATTACCATTATTTGAATAGCATTATTGCAGAATGTGAAAACATTGTCAGCTTAGAAAAACCAAAATCGTTATATAAATATTTTGTAAAACACGCCTAAATAGTATTTGGTAATAAATAATTTGATTTCGGAAATAATGTGTACATATTTTTTTTAATGCTCGACATATCACGTGCTCTATGCAGGTCCAATTTAGGTGAGCGACAAACACGGCAACGCGACGCGACAGAATCAAACAGTAGCTGACCATTCGAGTGGCCTACGCTGTCACACGTGGCAAAAATTGTGTGTCGACGGCTCTATCTAAAAAATAGAGAAGCAGGAACGTTCATTGACTCACTCACTTACAGTACTGTCACTGACAGTAAAAGGTCATCCTTTTACCTTCATTATCCATTATTTTACAATTTGACACTATCTAATGTCAAAACGTGTTAGACAACACGTTTTGTCGTATTAATAATTCAAAGTAAAAGTAAAAGTTAAGAAAAAAAATCTGCCTTACACGGAACAATGAATTGTCGAAGATTTGAGCAACTGGAATGACTACGGAACTCTGCTTTATACATATTATATAGAACTAGAAGCAGGCGTTACTTTGCGGAAGTCCATGACAATGAAGGAACAAGAAATTTAATTCGCTATATTCCGCCACAGTAGGTAAATCTTCTATGTGATACAGTGTGTATCTTGCACTTATACGAGTAGCTTGCGATATTCACCACCCCACACAAATCTTCCAAATTATTCTCACCGTACGTTTCACTCCGACACCGAAGCATCTTCAGATGTTGACGCGACAATGCACGATTGCAAACTGTGTGATTGTTATCTTTACAAGTCTTTTTTCCTTTTCTGGTCAAAGCAAACATAGATTTTTCAATGTTTTTTTTTAAATAATCAATTTAGAAACGACTACAGAATAGGCCTAATGCGTTCAAAGTATGCAAAATTATCCAAAACCTTAAGAAAAAAAAAACATAATTACATAATCACTTGTTAGTATGCGGTTTGACTTCTGTTACTAATTACTCAACGGTGTAAGAAGAGCCACCCTGCAAGAAAAATATGTATTGAATTATTTTTTGTCTTCAGGCTCAAAGCATCAAGTCCGACGCGGGAGGGACTATAGGATGGATGGCGACAGATTCGTTTGCACCCATTGCGACGCGTCGTTCGAAAAACTGCGTGCATTGTATAGACACTTGCATTCAAGACATATCAGTGCGCAGGCAGGCAAAGTCCGTGAACACCTGATCAAGCGCGGAAGGGATTACAAGATGGATGGCGACAGATCCTTCTGCGTCCGCTGCGACAAGTCGTATGAAAAAACTGAAGTAATGTATTCCCACATACGCACAAAACATTTCAATATCGCCAAACCGGGAAAAGTTAAACCCGCGAGAGCAAAACGCGAGCCGAATTATAGAATGGAAGGCGATAGATTCGTTTGCACTCACTGCGACGAGACGTACGACGAAATCAAACCATTATACACCCACATACAAACAAAACATTACAATTTACCGAAAGTTCAAGTCAAATCTGGGAAAGATTACAAAAGGAACGGCGATAAATTTATCTGCACCCACTGTAACACATCCCACGATAATACTAGACGAGTTTATAAACACGTAATTACAGAACATTACAATATACCCATACACCATAGTGTTAAATGGATGGATTACAGGAAGGATGGTGACCGTTTCGTTTGCAGGTACTGCGATAAGGCGTGCATTAAAAGGCATACAATCCTGCACCACTTACGTGTGGAACATTTAATAACCCCAAGATACATGTGTCCGATTTGTAAAATGGGTTTTACCTATGATTACGCGTTCGTAATCCACAAGTTTAAAGAGCATAACATTGACGACAGGTATGACTGCAATGCATGCGCCAAAAAATTCAACTCGAGAGTCGTTTTGAGCAACCATGAACGACAATTTCACATGCTGGGCGTGAAACGAAATTGTCCATCGTGCGACTACGAGACCTACAAATCGTCTAATCTGTTTAAACACATGTTCAAACATAAGACAGCTAAGGACTACAAATGTAAGTTTTGTAAAAAGGCTTTCTTGAGGGACCAAACCAGGCGTCTGCACGAGCGTATACACACTGGCGACATGCGTTACAAATGCCAGGTTTGTGATAAGCCCTTCGTCCAGAAAGCGAGTCTGAACTATCACATGACCAAGTACCATCCCGAAGTGAACTTTTAAAACCCATAATTAACCTATTCTGATAACAGACCTTTCTGAGAGCTCAGCGCCGCCACCTCCAATGATTTCACGGCAGTTTTCATCCAACTTTTTAAGCCTTAAGGTTAGCGGTCCAGGAGGCTGGCTCAATCATAATTTAATTCCGGTGATCAGAATACTCAAAAGGTACTTCGAATATGCGTTGTCGTTCTTAAATGATAGACGTCCACTGCTGGCCTCTTGTGGGTTCTTTCACAAGCCAAGGCTATGCTATACTTCTTTTTCTTTTGCTGTCATGGATTTCGGAAAACCTCACTAAGTCGTCCTTGGGTCGGATTCGGTCTTTAGTCTTTACATTGAAATTCATTTGCAAAACTTGATATTATGTTACTTTTAACGTTATGAAAACCAACATTGTTCCTATACAAAATTATGCTTTGTAAAATAAGCCCAATTGATTTGTGTAATAAACAATTTCTTTTTGAAATAATGCGTATAATTTTTCTCCGGGCTAATGACTAATGGCTGATAACTGCCTCAACAATTTTCTGCGTCAACGAGTGTGACAGAAAATCCTGGATTTACGCCAACAAAAATTTTACTAGTGCTTGTTCATTAAACTATTGACAGCTCAGTACTTAGCGCGTGTCTCCTCTCAGAATGATGAGGGTTTGGTCTTAGTCTACCACGCTGGCCAAGTTCGGTTTGGCTCACTTCACAGTTAACATGCCTTTGAGAACAAGTTTCTTCACGATGTCTTTCTTGAGCCGTGGAGCAAGTGAATTGTTTAAAACGCAAAATCATCATTGAATCGAGCTACCAAAAGTAAAATAAATGGTTGGACAAAATATATATGATCATATCCAGGGTCTAATGAAAGAGACTCTATAATAAAACGAAGTTACCCCATCAAGTTTGAGCTCAAAGCTTGTTTTGGAAAAAAATCGTTTATTACTAGTTTTTTAATAAATTATTTTCTTTAAAACAGACAAAATAGTTAGGTACTCAGACCAAAATTCAAATTTTCGCCTCAAATTTCGTCAGAATATTGAAATCTTTCTATTTGGTTCGAAAATCGAGCCAGATGTTCCATTGAGCGCTTAAATATATATATCAATATTTCTATTTGGTTAGAAAATCATGCTAGATGTTTCCATGGAGCGCTTTAAAAAAACAATATTTCTATTTGGTTAGACGATCATGCCAGATGTTTCCATGGAGCGTTTAAAAAAACAATCTTTTTATTTGGTTTGAAAATCATGTCATGTTTCCATGGAGTGACGTGAGTTAGTCGTCAGCGCAGGTCTGCCAACGCTGCGCTTTCCAGGGCGAGGGCGCCATTCCAGCACTTTGGGACCTATCTGTCCCGCCCTTTGCCACTTCAGGGGGGGGGTTACTCTTACTACCATTGCTTTAGTATTATTTCAAAATATCAGTTTTATCTCACGTACGTTGACATTCTCTAAAATAAGGATTATAATTATTCAACAACATGATCGTCAACAATATTAAAACAATACAGCTTTAAGCATTGGTAGGTTGCCCCCAACTCGGAACGTCCGATAAATAAACTCCTGTTCTACCTCCTGTGTAAAATTGTTCCTGCAAGACTCAGGTGTCGGATTTGTTCAGTGGGTTTTAAAACAGAGTTCCAGAGTTGATGACCCACCAGTTGAAGGATCATAACATAGACTCAAGGTATGACTGCAAGGCATGTAACAAGAAATTCAACAAGAATTATGAGTTGACTGCTCATATTAATAGCTTCCACATGCAAGGGGAGAAACAAAAATGTCCATCGTGCGACTATGAAACTTACAAAAAGGTAAATTTAAAAAAGCACATGGACAAACATGGCAGATAAGAGCTATAAATGTTAGTTTTGTAAAACAGCGTTCTTGAGATTGAAAACCCTGCGTCTGCACGAGCGTATACACACGGGCGACAAGCGTTACAAATTTCAGGTTTGCGACCAGGCGTTCGTCCAAAAGGTGAGTCTGAACTACCACATGACCAAGTACCATCCTTATCATATTTAGTCTATTTTATTCTATCGGAGGCCGGTCACCTCAAATAGGCGTCGGCCTTTTTTTATCCAACCATTTTCGGCTTCCTCATGGTCGTCGGAACAGCCGACTGCTTAGGCATGATCTAAGAAAAAAAGGTTCACATAAATCTATAGTATATTCATTCTAGATTTCAATTTATGGGCAACACCGCAAAATTTATAATTTTTTAAAACTACTATTATTTTAGACCTATGAGTAGGTACATTAAAACACAAATCCCCCGCCCCCAACCCCCACTGGTGGCTACACACGCTGGTGGCTTCCCCCTCCCCGCCTTGCAGATTTCTGCAATCTGTCAAAGAGAACATTGTTCCAGAATAAATTATTTACAAGCTATGGTACGTTAAAGTTGACTAAAAATCGCAGCTCAGTAAAATAAGCCTTAAATTACTTTAAAAACACGCTTGAAATGTTATATATATTCAGGCCCTTTAATTTAATAAGAAAAAATTGTTTGTGTATTTTATCCTCTTTTGTCGATTTGATCGTTGCATTGACATCCATTTAGACAGTTCGCCTCATATGAAGATAAACTAATTTTTAATAATTAGTTGAGTACTTGGTTTTAAAAATACAACATTTTTTAAAAATACTTTGTAAAGTACGCCCGAGTTGTATTTAGTAACTAGCTGATGCCTGCGACTTCGTCCGCGTTGATTAAAGTTTTTTGGTTCTAGCGGAAACTCTTAAATTTTTCGGGTTAAAAGTAAAAATAAAAGTAAATGTGTTTTTCCAGACAAACCTATCTCTGTGCCAAATTTCAAGATCTGTTCAGCCGTTCTGACGTGATTGAGTAACAAACATCCATCCAATCTTTCGCATTTATAGCCACAGTCATATTGTGCGGTTACATAAACTACCTCAAGCTCTTGGTTACGGCATTTGTCTTCGAGCTTCTTTACTGACTTTTACACACTACACACACTCTTCTTCTTTACTACACTTCTGTAGCAAAGTTCGTTATCTGCCCTTCCAAGATTAAACATTAATTTTTATACATGAAATTAAGTCCACATATCACAGGCAAACATATTATGGCATCATAATATGTTTGCCTTTGTCATATTTGTCGTAATAAAGAAAGATTTATACTAATCAGTTCAGATTTGACTGAGATAAAGAGTTTGACTGAGTTATCAACAAAAAACCCCTATCCTGGGGAACCTTATTTTTTATCGGGATAAAAACTATCCTATATATTGACCCGGAGTATCAGCTACCGCTATACCAAATTTCATTTAAATCCGTTCATTAGTTTTCGCGTGATGCGCGGCCATACAGACAGACAGACAGACAGACAAAAATTAAATAAAAACCTGTTTTGGGCTCAGTATCGATAGTAAAGCATACCTCGATTAAAATTTCCAGAATATATTAAATGTACAGAAATTTTCCAGTTACAGTTTAATTATAAGTATAGATAAAGAATTATTGGCTCTCAGAAAGAATGTGTATAATTTCCCCTTAAGCAGATGCTGTCTGCCTTAGCCCGTGGTCTATGTAGGAAGGTTTCACATGAATGCGGACATACATACACACATCGAGAACTTACTAGTGCATACATTCCTTCCGGCTTCTGTTTTGCCTTCCACTTTTAATATAGGCATCTTCAAATCACGAGTAAATAATATTGAATATTTATCTTCTAGGCAAGCGCGCTCCACTTAGGCTGTATCGCCACGTGTACCTAAGCAGGTCTGTTTGACTTGCTGCAGAAATTTAACTAGTGTTAGTTCGTCCTTTTCGTAATAAACCCATCGACGGCTCTGATAGGGTTTTGGCCATAGGACAACAGTGGCGTGCAGTCTATAGAGTTAAAAAAGCACTGCCCACCCCAGTGTATCCATGAGATTTTTGTTATTAAAAACATTTTATTCATGAAAAATATAAGTACAAAATCCTAAAAAAGCGTCATACCAAAATAAGTAATTAACTAATTAACACTTAAATTCAGTAATTCATAAGTACGCACGTATCTTATCGTTTATTATATACTAGATGATTCCCGCGACTTCGTCCGCGTGGACTAAGTTTTTTTGATTCCCGCGGGAACTCTTCAATTTTCCGGGATAAAAAGTAGCCTATGTCATTCCCCGGGATATATCCTATCCCTGTACCAAATTTCATCCAAATCGGTTGAACAGATGGGCCGTGAAAGCGTAGCAGACAGACAGACAGACAGACAGACAGACAGACACACTTTCGCATTTATAATATTAGTATGGATGGATATGGATATTACGTATCCGTCGCGTAACTTTTACTAAGCTCTTAGAAGAATATTGAACGCCATCAGTTGCGTAACTCATACTAAACCCTGTAAAGTACTGGCCTGCTAAACGTTAAGCAGCGGACGCCCCAGCTTCTTTTGCGACTTCACACATACGTATTTCTATACACAGACGCATTTCTAAACCTCACAAAATTAAGGTGTGTGAAGTATTTTGCATGTGTGAGTCTATATCATCATAGTGTAACAATAATAACACATAGTAACAGATTTAGAAGTTAAATACATAATTTACATTTTCTTTTCACTGCGGACCTGCGCAGCCTACTTACTGAATTTTATACTTGTTCAGGAATTAGTGCTTAGTGCTTACCCTGTTGAAAAAAAGCTGTGCACGCCACTGTTGGACAAATATGGATTTTCCCACTTCCTATGCCTTTGTGTACATTATGAAGAACTTTCAGGCATGCAAGTTCCCTTACGATGTTTTTCTTCACCGTCGGAGCAAATGACATTCGAATTGCTTAAAAGTTAAAACACAAATTACTCCGAAAAGTTTTAAGTGCATACCCAGGAATCGAATCGCCGACCATCAGAACAGGAGGCCGACTTCTTAACCATCGGGCTATCTCCACTTTTCCTGGTATCAGTTTTTAGGATTCAATGCTGGAAACGTATTAAACATGCCTTTAGTAGGTATAGTGTTAAAGTATATACCATCCACAAAAAACTAGCAGACACAAATGAAATGATGGTTCTTAAAAACATAATATCTAAGTACCCTCTCTGAGGTGATACCTGTGTTATTCTTTACAAAATTGGCCCAGTAATTCCTGGAATATCCTGGGGGATCTCCTGGGGGAGAGTGCGGATTATGTGAGATTTCTACCCACTAAAACTCCCTCAGTGGCCATCCTATGAACATTATGGGAAGTTCCGGGAACTCAAAGAACTTGCACACCTATTATTATTTAGTACCTAACTGTGAAATAATAATAAATGAATAAAAAATAATTTCGAAGTGTAATCTGTCATTCAAATTGCATATTATGCCCTAACGGGGTGACATTTCGGTCATTGTAAATTTTTTCATGTTTAATGCAAATAAGTGAGTCTACAACACGACGACAGCACCCGCTAGTCGTTTACAGTTAAAGAACAATTACAAATGTAATTTCTGTAAAATGCAAGAAAATCGCCCATCGGTTTTTCAGGAAAATGGAAAGGAATGAAAAAGGAAAAGAACTTAAAACTCTGAAACTTTTAAGCACGTAAAGTTAAAAGGCCAATTTATTAAGATGAGCGTTGGCCATATTTTTATTTAAAATCGACGAAATGGTTCCACAGACAATTAGCAACGGTGTAATAGAAATTATTTCGTTGATTCGATTATGGATAATAATAATTTAATCTGCTAGTTGCTGTTCTCAACAATTGGCCTGGCAAGATCTGAATGTTTAGCTTTTGCTATACAAGATGTGTTGAAAATATTTTTTTTTCTTCAGGAACGTGGCGACGTATCCGACGCGGGGTGGACTATACGATGGATGGAGACAGATTCGATTGCGTCCACTGTGACCTCAAATACAAAACGCGGCGTGGATTGTACAGACACTTTCGTGGACAGCATGCTGAGGCACAGCCAGACAATCCCCGTAAAAATATGGTCAGGCGCGGAAGGGATTACAAATTAGATGGAAACAGATTTGTCTGCATCCACTGCGACCAGTCGTACAATAATAATAGATTATTGTATAGGCACATACACTCAAAACATTTCAACGAACTGGCCCGCCCGAAAGTTCGCGCGGGAGTAAAACGGGGGAAGTTTAGAATGGAAGGCCCGAAAATAAATATTGGGCAGGATTATAGAATAGAAGGCGATATATTTCGTTGCATCCACTGCGATGAGATGTCCTGCAAACGTAGGATATTATTGACTCACATACGTACAAAACATTACAGTGTCAAATCCGGGAAGGATTACAAAATTGACGGCGAAAAATTAATCTGCACCCACTGCAACAAACGTGATGGTAATATTGGGCCACTGTATAATCACATAATAACAGCACATAAAGGTGCCAGACCAGGAAAGGGTTACTGCAAATATGGCGACCGATTCTATTGTGCCCACTGCGATACGATTTGCGATACAAAGGAAAAAATTAATAACCACTTACGTGCGGAACATTTGATTTTTTCCCCAAGACTCACGTGTCGGATTTGTTCAGTGGGATTTAGAAGAGAGCCCCAGTTGAAGGCCCACCAGTTGAAGGAGCATAACATAGACACACGGTATGGCTGCAAGGCGTGTAACGCCAAATTCAACACGAAAATCCGTTTGACTTTTCATATTAATGGCTTCCACATGCAAGGGGAGAAACAAAAATGTCCATCGTGCGACTATGAAACTTACATAAAGGTAAATTTAAAAAGGCACATGGTAAAACATAAGGCAGATAAGAGCTATAAATGTAAGTTTTGTAAAAGAGCTTTCATGAGGTCAAGAAACCTGAAATTGCACGAGCGTATACACACGGGCGACAAGCGCTTCAAATGCCAGGTTTGCGACCAGGCGTTCGTCCAAAAGGCGAGTCTGAACTACCACATGACCAAGTACCATCCTCATCATCATTAGTCTTTTTATCCTACCGGTCACCTCAAATGGTCGTCGCCTTTATTATCCAACCATTATCGGCTTCCTCATGGTCGTCGGTACAGCAGACTGCTTTGTCGTAATCTAAGAAAAAATGTTCGGAAAAATCTTGAAAGTACAAACTTGCGACGTCAATGACCGCTAGACGTCCACTGCTGGACGGGGTTTTTTTTCAGCCACTACAAGTTAGCCCTTGACTGCAATCTCACCTGATGGTAAGTGATGTTGCAGTCTAAGATGGTAGCGGGCTCACCTGTTAGGGGTATGACAGTTATATTAAACCCATACCCCTAGTCGGTTTCTGCACGGCATCGTACCGGGACGCTAAATCGCTTGGCGGTACGTCCTTACCGGTAGGGTGGTAACTAGCCACGGCCGAAGCCTCCCACCAGACAAGATTTTCTCAAATATCAATATCCAGCAGTTTCGTGAGGCTCGTAAGATGTCTTAGTTTCACCACTTTGTGCGTCTACCAACGGTACGATTTCTGGTGCTAGAATATTGACAGTTCCATACAAGTCTAGCACCTTGGGACCCCAAATTATGTAGGTGTTTTGTATTAGCGCTCTCAGATATCAATGCACACATTGGGTAGTCATTGTTGGTCGATTAGTCGCCGGCTATTTGAACAAGAATTCAGAGGCCGTAATCTAGGTTGCGCGTCCGATTTCTACTCATTATTTTCTATGTTAGTTATTTTGTAACTTGAATTAGTTTAGTTTAAAATAGGGAGAATTTTTTGCTTCCTTCGCCTGAACAGCAATGCGAAAAGGATTTTTAAAACTTCTGTGTCGTAGAATTTAAATATAGGTATTGCTGTTTTTCGTATATTCTGCCACTTTTTTTGTAATTTAATAAAGAAAAAATGTTTGTGTATTTTACCACCTTGTGCTGATTTGGTCGTTGCCTTTGAAACAGTTGGCCTCATATGAAGAAATTGTTACTTTAAAAAACTAGTTACTTAGATTTAAAAATCCAAAATTGTTGCAAAAATACTTAGTAAAGTACGGCCAAGTTATATTTCGTAATAAAGAATTGTTTTTCAAAAATAACGCGTATAATTTCCCTTTTAGATTTTAGCCTTTTAGCCAAACATCTTAATGGAATTGTATCTACAACATCAACCAATCCCTGGCTCACTACTAACCTGTCAGAAATTGGCCATATATCATCGCGATGTTTTTCGTCACCGTTGTAGCAAATATTCGAATTGCTCAAATAACATAATTCCCAAAAGTTTGAAGTGAAAATCGGCCGGCGGGTTTTCTGGAAAATTACCATTTTCCGTACTACTCAAAAACGCACATATTGAAGTACAAAGTTCAAGGCCAATTATTATGCTAACTATGGATCTTTTTTTAGAAGTTTGCAATCGAGAATTTTCAAATTGTTTGAGGTTGGGTCTATGTACGGACGGCCTATTGCTAATGGTTTAACCTATTAAATTATTAGATAGGTGGTAACTTACCCTGTTTCACTGCTGCAGTCGTAGGAAGCTAGTAAGGGCGTGAATGTGTGTAGGTATGTATGTGTATTGTGATTTGTGATAGTACGGTGTTAGGTTATTTGTGAACCCTCTACTGCTGGCGGGCGCCGGTCAGACCGTTGCTGGCTTCAAGCTGGTTTGGCGCTCCAAATCAATTGCACAAATACACTAAGATATGTGTTTTATCACTGTTTTACACTAGTTTAAACACTTCGAAAAAACAGACACACACGGTGAAGCGGTACTTCACGCCAGAAAAGCGCCTCACTCTTTATCAGGCACAAGTTCGTTCTGGCATGGAGTATTGCTGCCACTTTTGGGATGGATCCGCCAAGTACCAACTCGAAACATAAGACTCGATAGATCGCCGTGCCCGAAGAATAATTGGCGATCAATCACTTACGCAGGCGAAATTGCTCAGTCTACAACACCGACGCAATGTCGCCTGCTTATCGGTTTTTTATCGGCTATACCATGGGGAGTGTGCTCAGGAACTTCACAACCTTGTTCCTCCTTCTCCGTTCTACCACAGAACAGCGAGAAACCGTGAGCGTTGGCACCCTTATGTGGTTGACGTCCAATTTGCTCGCACGAATCTGATACGAACCCCTAGGGTGTGGAACACCCTCCCAGCGCACGTGTTTCCTGCCACTTATAACTTAAGTACCTTCAAGGCAAGAGTGAATAGCCATCTTCTAGGCAAGCGCGATCCAACCTAGACCTCATCAATGCTTTGCACTAAGCTTGATTGTCGTCAAGCGCAAGCCTATCAGGCAATAAAAAAAAAGGCACGTGGCTCGAAACAAGTTAAGCTCTTCGGCTTTCGATTCAACAACAACAACTTTATACAAGACTAGCGGTCCGCCCCGGCTTCGCACGGGTAGCACTTTATCAAAATACTCCATACCCAATAATGGTCAGTCGGCACTGAGACGAACAACTCCACCATACGTTCTCAAATTTTGTTCAGCAAACCACTGTGAACGCTTGGCACTTGAGTCTCTAATACAACGTATTTTCGCTGCCCTCGCCTGGGAACTATGTTTAGAACTAACAACTAAGTTGAGACCTGGTTCTTTTAGGCATTTCGCAGTCTGTCTATAACAGTTAGATATTAAAATGTTCAAAAAAATGTTAGTAAGTTCCACAGATCACTCATATACTAGTCCCTGGGGACAGATAGGACAGTGCAAAAGTTGACGGTTAGTTCCGGTGCATTCGCAAAGCGCTAGTGTCGCAAGAAGTGTTGGGACATAATAAGACTAAAATGTCGATATGTCTATCGATAGCATAGTGATGTCCCATGACAAACGTTGAAATAGGGTACCCTCCGTAATTTTACTTTTTTTTTGCAGGTAGGTTTAAAATAAAACAACTTGTCGAATTCATTTTCTATATTTTTTTCTTCTTAATCTATATGATTTATATTTATCAAAAGCCATTTTCTGAGGGAAACACATTTGTTTAATAAGCTTTCCTTGCACACCTCCTCTCAAAATTTTATTTATTATATTACACCAATTATGCAGATGGAGGCGTAAAATTAAATTAATAAACCATTCTTTCACCATGCGATTATGATGTGAACATCCCAACCAATTTAAATCATGGTTTTCAGTTATTTCAATTTTTATACGTCTTTTAATGAATTTTTTGAATGCATACTTATTTAAGTAATCATGTATAAGGCCCGAAATATCCCTATACAACATAAAAAATTTCTTGGATGGATACGTTAACTTACTATTTTTAGAAGTACATATTCTCGTTGTTTAATCCATGTATGAAATACATGCCTTTCCTTGTCGACATATGTATCAGAGCATACTTTACAATTAAACTTTTTCGTGACTCTCCTGCATATACACGATGAAATTTTAGTGGTTTTAAAGCCGCGGCGAGTTGAATTGCCTTTAGCAGTACTACCGACTCCACTTTTTTTTTTTTTTTTTTAAAGTACTTACTTTATTAAGTTAGATTTTTTTTCGAAATAAACTCGTAACTTTGAGAAACATTAGTACCGCTACGCGGCGAAATTCCAAGAAGCTAGCCGACGTACCGACGCTATGGAGGCGCGAGCGGTGTCTGGCGTCCATTAGTCGAAGCCCCGCCCCTCAATCCTTTGACGGCCCGCGCGCCGCCGACCGCGTTCGGCTAGCCGACTTCCGGCTTCAGTTACGCACGTTACGCAACACGCGTCACACGCGCGGTAGGTGACGCTACTTCGGTTTTCAAATACGCGCAAAAATGGATCGCCATTACGAATACGCCAATTTGGAATACCAAAGTATGGTGCAGACTGCAGATGTACGCCATTACAATGCGACAGAAGCTCGACGGCTCTACTTGCAACCGGATGGCTTAAACTCCTTTTGTATGCGAGGAATCCGAAACCCACAAATTCCGTCGAGTATTACTATCTTAGCTGCAACACAGCGTTTAATCGACCATGGGCAATTCCGAGCACCAGAGCATGCTCAAGGTCGAGGTCGTTCCCGCATGTAGGTACTCGCCGGAGCATACGATGGACCAGCCAGGATTGAGTTTTGTCAGTGGTCATTAAATAATCGTGAATTAAGCATTCTGTGGACTGACGAGTCAACTTTTAATTGTATTGGAATTTTTAACCAGCACAATAAACATTTTTGGGCCTTTGACAACCCCCACGTGATCCGCGAAAGTTCTTATCAAAGAAAGTGCATAAATACGTCTAAATAAGATTGTAAAATTTAATACCTAAAATAAGTGTACCCACCTACTTCGTGAGCTGCAAGTTTTACACAGTACATCATTGCAGTACAATGTTGAGCTGTAAGTACATCGAAACTTTACCGAATGTTTAACAGCTGATAGCCAAAGGTGAACAACCAGCCGCGCGCCGCTCGTTTCGTGCGTCACGTGACTCGCCCAGTCAGCTGGCGCCTAGCGCTACTAATTGATCGCAAAATTTTCGACATCATAATTTATCGATTTTTTATTTTAATACTAGGGTCAGGATAACTGGTAGAAATAAATTGTACTGTTAATTCTGAATCACCTCTCTGAGGCCCTAAAACCACTAAAAATTCAGCTTGTATATCCTGCAGTATATGCAGAAGAGTGGACACGCAATCTTTCATTGGCAGCATTTGTTGCGTGGTTGATGGTGCTTGCACTATTAGTTTTATGATCTACACTATCACTATTATTTTTTTAATGCTATGGGTGGAACATTCTCTTTATTTTCGTCTGGTGTTACTTGATTTTTTGTAATTAATTTCAAAAAATCAATGACAGTGTCACCTTCATCATCTTCACAATTTGCATAAATTTGGAACATTCTCTTTATTTTCGTCTGGTGTTACTTGATTTTTTGTAATTAATTTCAAAAAATCAATGACAGTGTCACCTTCATCATCTTCACAATTTGCATAAATTGAGTGTGGACCCATAACATTGGACATTAGTAATGACTTAAAAGAATTTACAAAAGTATTTGCATCTGGATTTACATTTCTATAATTTATAGCTCTGATTCTGCCAAAAAAGTTTTCCAAGGGATCTTGATTTATACTTCTAGGATAAAAATATTTAACATTATACTTCTCAAACAACAATTTAGATAACCTTTCAAAACTTTCTATAGTAGTAATCCATCCATCAAGGGAAGGAACTCGGACCTTATAGGTTTTGTTATTTTTTTGTGCTCTTTGACTGGTTTTGTCAATAAATTGAATGTTTTTCAATACAACCTTGGCTTCTTGCCAAAAATCAAAGTGTTTAGAGTTGGGCTTAATTATTGGCCCTCGTTATTTTCGTTTGATGGTGTCTCTTCGTGATCCATTAACGCTGTCAAATAATTTGTCCACAAATTCGACAGCTTCGCCTGTGGTAGCCATTGTAGCGCTGACGCTTTCACCCTCCACTGTAGTTTCTGAAATATAACATAAGTTAAGAAATGCATAGAAAGTAAATATCATTAAGATATTGCATTTGCATTATGCACAGTGTTGGCAGACCCCCCCATTGCAGTAGGGGTCTGCAAACACTACGCTTACCGTAATATGTTTAGAACTTACTAAATAATGCTGTATATTTGAGCATTGCACTGGTTGTTTCACTTAGTGCTTGAGCAGCTACACTCACTTTCATATTCTTCATTTTTTCAGCATAAACGTGGTGCTCTGTCAATTTTCTGTTCATTCTAGTGTGGCCTAATTGACAATCTGCATTGAACACTGTCAATATATCACCCCAAGTGGCAACCTTGCCTTTAAATATCATATCTTTTGTTAAAAGGTTGTTTCTAAGACCCTTCAATAAATGTGGTGGAACCTTGCCTTTAAATATCATATCTTTTGTTAAAAGGTTGTTTCTAAGACCCTTCAATAAATGTGGTGGATCATACACCACACTTAATTGTTGCCCTGATATCTCAACAGTTCCATCTGCAAACAAAAAATGTTTAGTTTAATAATGAACACCTGAAGGATGATTTGTGTTCCTTTTAATTTTATAAATGTGAGCTCGTATTTTTGTTACTTCTTCATTCCCCAACTACTGATTGGGCTGTTTGATTACAACCAGGATTAAGACAGGCTACTTTGAACTAGGAAAACTCCAGAGTGGGCTAAATCTAACATGCAATAAATTAGGGGCAGCATTCGCTTACCATTGTGTTCCCCATTTAAATTATTTTTGCGTTCTGCGTCTTTAACATATTTATGGCTGTTCGAAATGTTGAACCTTGGTCACACACAACAGCAACAGGTATCAAGCCTGACTCATATACTTTAGTGACCACTTCTTTCAAAATATGCACTACTGTAGCGGCAGCTGTAGTACCTACCCTCACAAAAATAAAAAGAAATAGGTTGACTCCAGTTTGAACAGACTCCTTTCAACATGAAGACCAGGGCATGATCACAAAACTTAAATTCTCTATCATATCCAAAGTCTTTAAAGCCCCTTATTTCATCTTGTGACTCAACATATGTGAGATGAGGTGTGAGTGCCACTTCATCAAACAAGATGGAACACAATTTTTTCTTATTGTCCCATTTTTGAGCTTTGTTCTTTAATATCTTAAAAATATTTTCATTTAGGCCCACATTTAATTTTACGTTTTCGGCAAGGCGGTTTAGGGTCCTTTTAGTAGGCAAGTTAAATATTTTTCGTAATAGCCTTAGATATCCTTTGGGGCTTTCCTTCATTAGTGACAATGACAAATTCTTTTCATTTATTGTATATCGCATGGCTTTCTTCTTTTTATCTGCAATTTTCAACTGCATTAGAAGAAAATCTTGTGCCTGGTGTGTCATTTTGTCAAAATTTTTAATAAATAACTGGCTGTGACTTAATTTTTTAGCAGCATCATATCTTTCCAAAAATGGCCTTTGCTCCTTGTTTTCTTTGATAGTCATTTCTTTAATTCTTTTTATAAAACACCTACACTTGCTTGTCAGGTTGGCTGTAAAAAAATAAAAATATTAATTAGTTATAAATGTATTATCAATTTATCAGAATAACACACTACTATATTAAGCAATTAAAGTGTATTTTGTAATTATGAAACAAATTCTTAACATATTTGTTAAAAAGAAAGAATACTGTACCTTTTGTTTTAACAAAATCTCTTTTTGGTGTTTTTTTTATTTTCAGTTTGCTCCACACCATGAATCAAATCTGAAAATTCATCAAAAATTAAATTATATAAACAAGAAATTATTTATGAAAACCTACATGGATTCCTGATATGACAGGACTGATAGTTAGTACATATTAAGATTGATCTGATTGTAATAGATTGGTTATTAAATACAGCTATGTAACACATCAACCTTCGACATCCTACGATTAACCATTCCAATGACTCGGCCGGTGTTTATTTTAAAGTAACAGAATTGATCCCTAACAATTAAAGTTAATTGAAATAACTAAACAGTATAAAAACATTACCTGTTGGGACTGGTTCTAATGTTGATATGGGCTGATTGGGAACAATTTCCATGATTTCTGGTTTTTGCGAGCCGGATACAGTAGTACATTTACCTAAAAACATAAAGCAGAGAAGGTATACAAAACTATTTTAAGAGATTGTTTTTCAAGTGATAAAGTAGTGGCTCCATAGAGACCATCATATTAATTTGTTTTGCATGGACTGCAGTGGCGATGATAAGGTTAAATTCATGTAAATATTCTTTATTCACTTGGCATTATCAGGTACCATGTACAAAAATTTTTTAACGATCAGGATCCAGGTCAGATTGTTTTAACCTACCATCAATTATCAAACTAGTTGATGCCTCAGTAGATCCTTCCATATCACATATTAAAGCATAATTATTGTGATCACTCTTGTAGTCTTCGGCTGAAAGTAAGATAGTATCAATCAATTATTTTGCAAAAATAAAGAATCTCAATAATATAAATAGCCATAATTAAAGTAATTGTACTTTGAGTGGAACCTGTTGAAAGTTCTGAATGTTGAACTTCTGTTGAACTGAAGGTTGGTTGTAAAGCATAGTTGTGATCACTGAAATCCTGTTCAGCTGAAAAAGAATTTTCCACAATTTATCCACATCCTATGAAATAAGAATACTTGTATTTAGAACAGAATTAGTATGTGTGTAACAGTGAAGCTGCTTGTCCACCAAAGATGCTGTTTGTATGCATATACATTGTCAAACACACCAATATTAATTGAGTTGATTCACTCAATGATCACCAAGATGATAGAGTGAGTGTGTACTGTGTATGTTAGAAATATGAATCAGTGAAGTACATAAAAAATCTTGAGACAAAAATTCTATGTCTATTGTATTAGCATAGGATGAAAGCATTAATTGAAAATTACATTAGGGAATAGTGCTTAATACATCTTTTACTTGAAATCAACTTACTTAATGAGCTCAAAGGAATTCCGTGAAGTATTTCCTTTTCAGTAAATAAGCAGGGATAACCATGTGCAAGCCGGTTACCCATACCGTCAAACTGATGTCTATCGAAGTGCTTCTGGCATACGTGTCTGTTCAACAATTGGTCCTTCGACAAACCACTGAGCCCTATATTCACTGGGACCAATTGGGATAGCCACAATTCCCGTAATTTATCGTCCTTTGGAAAATTAAAAAGGCGATGAGTCCTGTTGTTGGCATCGCAGCCAACTACACAACACTTCCGCAATTTCGGCATGTTGTAGCGTTCTGAGCTTATCAGAGTAACATTCACTGGTAGCAAAGAGGCAGATGGATTATTCAGGATCTCAACTCAAGGCAAAAACCGAAGAGAAAACTAAATAGATGCTGCCAAAGCCGCCGTGAGAAAATTAACAGCACCACAGACCAAGATTATACAGAATACCACAGAACACTTACTCATAACGGAATGACAATATGGCTGCTAGTTGCGACACTAGCGCTTTGCGAATTACAAGGAACTAAAGCTGTCACGGGCCTGGTAAGTTCTCTTGTATTTATTATGACACACAATTGACCAATATAAAAGTCAGTCAGAATTTGAATATAATAAAAAAAAAATAGACGAATAGAGGTTTAACGTAAAGTTGAAAAAATCTAATTATTATTGCAATTTTCGTAAGGATCTCTAATTTTTTGAAAATAAAATATAGCCTATGTTACTCGCTGTTAAAGTAGCTTTCTATAGGTGAAAGAATTTTTTAAAATCGGTCGAGTAGTTTTTTAGTTTATCCATTACAAACAAACAAACACATCTTTCCTCTTTATAATATTAGTTTAGAAGTTTAGACTACAATAAAGCATTATTAAAACAACAAACTACACGGGAATTCAATCAAAGCTACGATGCACGCTATCTTCAAGAAGATTCCAGCAAAAACGCGAGTTGCAAATTTTAATGTTAGAAAGAAGCACGAATGACTGTCGGAACAATATTGCAGCCCGGTAAGACAGACAAGTCACGTGACGTACATCTTTAATTTCTGAGTTGACAATTATTAAATAATAAAACGAGGTCGGTAACGCCCTCTAGTGTGAAATGAAGGCGCGACGTTGTTAATGCCAATACTACGTCCGTCCAAAGCGACGGCCGAACGGACGGACGTTCAGAGTGACGGCAGCGCCATGTAGGAGTGGTAAACTCAGATAGAGGGCGCAAACATGACCTGTATGGTAGTTATTTTAAACCCATACCCCTAGTCGGATTCTACATGGCATCGCACCGCTAAATCGCTTGGCGGGTACGTCTTTGCCGGCGGGGTGGTAACTAGCCACGGCGGAAGCCTCCCAGACCAGACGAGCGAAAATTCAGAAATTATAAATTCCCAAATTGACTTTACCGGGAATCGAACTCGTTACCTCCAGAGTTAAGACAGCGCTCAACACTGCGCCAGGAAGGTCGTCTAACTTCTTCTCGAAGGACCTTCTTTTGGGTTAGTCCACAAAAGACATGAATTTTTAAAAAAAACTTCTTTACAAATAGCCATTTAATATCATACTGAACATTCTATAGCTAAGACCAAAATACACTCAGATAAACCGCTCTGACTTTTTATACTTATTATAACAGAGTACCAAACTTTGGTACATCTGTCGAAGGATCTTCTGACGAAGGCTATAAAGAATTATATAATTATCCTTCAAATAATCTCGACGGATAAATATTCTCAAAAGCCAGCAACGCATTGGCGCTTCCTCTGGTGTTGCAAATGTTCGTGGGCGACGGTAATCACTGAGCAATTAAGCATACTGTTCGTTTGCTATATATATTAAATTTGAGCTGTATGTTAGTCAAGGGTGTGAAAAAGCCACTGCGTGACATGTATTGAAAGGATTTTTTTGTCTTCAGGCACTAAGCACCGCGTCCGATGCGGGAGGGATTACAAGATAGACGGCGACAGGTATATATGCACCCACTGCGAAGAATCGTTCGAAAAACTACGTGTACTGTATAGACACGTGCATTTACAACACGTGAAACAGAAAGACGAGCTCCGCGAAAAGCAGAAGGTCAGACGCGGCAGGGATTATAGGATGGATGGCGAGAGATACGTTTGCACCCACTGCGACCAGTCGTTCGAAAAACACAGTGCTCTGTATTGGCACATACGTAAAATACATTTTAATATCAGCAAACCGGAGCACGGAACTCTTCCGAGTGTCAAACGCGGCAAGGATTACATGATGGATGGCGACAAATTTGTTTGCACCCACTGCGACGAGCCGTACGACAAAGTCAAACCATTATACACCCACATACGTACAAAACATTACAATGCACAGAAATTCGAAGTCAAATGCGAGAGGGACTACAAAATGGATGGTGAAAGATTTCTCTGCACCCACTGCGAAAAAGCGTATGACAATTTTAAACCATTGCATAAGCACATAATTACAGAGCATTATATAAAAACCAAACACCGTCTCGGTATAAGACGCGGGAAGGATTACATTAAGGGTGGCGACCGATTTTTTTGCACCCACTGCGATAAGAATTGCGATACTTGGGATATAATGTATTACCACTTACGTGCGGTGCATTACATACATACGTTTCCCAAACACACGTGTTCTATTTGTAACATGGGGTTTAACTCTGAAGCTCAATACATGACCCACCAGTTGAAGGAGCACAACTTAGACACACGGTATGACTGCAAAGCGTGCAACAACAAATTCAACACGAGACGTGGTCTGAGAGAACACCTCCATGTTTTCCACATGCAGGGAGAGAAACGTAAATGTCCATCGTGCGACTACGAAACATACAAATTGGCTAACATGAGAAAGCACATGTACAAACATAAGACAGACAAAAACTATAAATGTAAGTTCTGTAAAAAGGCTTTCGTGAGGTTGGCAACCCTGCGTCTGCACGAGCGTATACACACGGGCGATAAGCGCTTCAAATGCCGAGTTTGCGACCAGGCGTTCGTCCAAAAGGCGAGTCTAAACTACCACATGACCAAGTACCATCCGGAAGTAAACTATTAAAACCTTCGGATCTTAGAATTTCGGTTTAGTGATTAAATCTATACTCATTAAAAACTAGAAGATTTCTGTACATTGATTAAATATTTTAAAAAAATATACTCGGAGGGTATTAATCTTGCTTTGTAAAATGCACACTAATTGTATTTGGTAATAAAGAATTGGTTTTCTCTAATAATTTGTATTACTATTTGCCAATGGCTGTTAGTGTTAGGACCTGAGACTCATTCGCTAAGTCAAAATGGGCGTAAATACGATAGGATCAAATACATCTCTAATGAAAGTTCTAGTAACTTTCATTAACTTTTTTTACTTTTCATACTATGATATCATGGACCACGTGATGGGCTTGACCACCAATATATAAGTTAGAGGCATCAAAATGATGTATTGAAAATTAGGATAACTGTTACAAATTTCTAATGACTTCGAGAATGAGTGTGATGATGCAGATCAAAGTGCTTGTATCCGCTTAAAGTTTTTCAAGAAATTAACTCAGGTTATGACGTCACGAGACCGAGTGCCTCGTGACGTCATGACCTGATAGTTTTTCTTGCTCTACGTTATTTCTACGCCTTAGGTTGCACTTCAGTGGGAAGCAAGGCGGCGGCGGATACTCGGTTGCGATACGCTCGCACCATACATTTTATATGAAATGTTTTCGGTGGCGAGCGGAAAACGCGGCGGGATGCGCGGGTCATTAGCAGATCGCGACATTGCAAACCAGTTAGCGTTTATCGCTTATGTAGGGTAGTTGACATAGGTATGTCGGCGTATTCCTCTACCGGTCACTGAAAATACAATTTGCAATTTGAGTTACTAAAAGCCTTTGCTCAACACGTTACAAGTTACAACCACATCGAGCAAATTCAAAAAAATGCAAAAGTTATTTAAATTCGGTAAAACAAACTGCATGGATTTAAATTAAAAAAATAGAACATCATGTAATTTAAGTGATATTAAACCTATTATGAATAAACATTTGAACACATCGGTATTCGGGTGTCTCAATTTAGCCTCGCATCCAGTTAAGCCATTGTGATGTGGTAGGCCGTCACAGAATAATTAGGTATAGGTGAGAAGCAAAGAAAACCCGGGCGTAGGTCCTAAGCCGTATATTTCTTCACCACCTATCCACACTGTATAGTTTTAAATAAGATAGCGGGCACTGGCCTGAACGGTAGGCTGATGCTCCAGGTTCCAGCTCCAGGGTCCAGCTCCCGTAGCAGCAACAGTGGCCGTCGCTCGCGACCGGACGCAGTAGGTTGCCTCCTTAGGAAGGCTCACGAAGTACAATAGACGACTTCTATGTATATTCCTTTCAAAAGCCGGTCCAGGCTTCAAGTAGGGAGCCCGTCCTTGAAAACCTGGAACCCCAGAGCGGGAGGCGTTAGGGACGTGGGATAGAACCCCGTCCGCCATAGAAGCCTTTGTCCAAGCCCAGCGACCGTGACTAAGCACTACAGCGGCACAGGACAGCCTACAGTTAATAAGCTAGCACTATAGTTATTATTCCTAGGTCTTAAGCTACAATACAATAATTGGTAACTCACCCCAACGGGTTTAGGAGGAAGTCAAATAGGAATAGATAAGGATCACGTAGTATGTCCACGTAGAAAAAAATATAAGACACTATATAACACCGTCCGCTAGCGAGCCAAGGTACCGAATGATCTAGGCGGCGGCGCATAGAAACTTCGCGGCTTGAGCGAGCGCCGAAACCGTTAACCGGTTCCGTAGGTAAGTATATATTAGTAGCTAGGCTTGTATAGGTACGCGAATTGCACCGGTCACGTAGAACGACTTGGGCGCGCGATTTTTCAAATTAGTTGTTTTAATAGCTATTCTTTTTATTTTTAAGTTTTAGTAATTTTAGCTAGTATTTATACTTCAGACTTAAGATACAATGTTACACCATCGACCATCTTTCCATTGCCCACTGTGATTATTAAGTTTTCGTTATATAAATTTTCATTACTTGTCTTATATTAGCGTATTTTTAGTAATAACTCACGACTGCGGCAAATAAAAGCAAATGTACTGAGAATAGCATTTTTCTTTCTTCAGGCACTGAACTCCGCGTCAAACGCTGGAAGGATTATATCAAAGACGGCGACCGCTACCTCTGCACTCACTGCGATGAGACATCCCACCAAATAAAGCCACTGTATTATCACATACGTTCCAAACATTATAACAAACACAAGTACAGTTGTCCGATTTGTGGCATTGGCTTCACATCCATGGTCCCATTCACTCATCACAAATTAAACGATCACAACCTAGACGAAAGGTTCGAATGTCAGGCCTGTGACAAAAAATTCAACTCCAAATACCGACTGGCGATACATATTAAAGCTTTCCACATGCAAGGGAAAAAGCACAAATGCCCGACATGCGACTACGAAACCTACGACCCCTATTATTTAAGAAAGCATAATTTCAAACATAAAACCGACAAGAGCTATAAATGTGGGTATTGTAACAAGGCATTCGTGAGGTTGACGACCCTGCGTCTGCACGAGCGTATACACACGGGCGATAAGCGTAGCGTGTGTCGAGTTTGCGGACAGGCGTTCGTCCAAAAGGCGAGTCTGAACTACCACATGACCAAGTACCACCCGGAAGTGAACTTTTAAAACCTGGTTTGTGAATACTGATTTTTTTATTGGAATCACATTTTATTTCTTTAATGAAACGCCATTTTTTTCTATTACAGTAAAAAAATCTTGATGGGTTATTTGTTTCTTTTGATTTACATTTAAACACCCTGCTGGCTTTAGTCCTTTTTAAAGCGTTGGCCGTGGGTTGTACAATATACACGGATATAATTTAGCTAATTCTGTTATAGACTAAAGACTCTCTGGTTTATAATATTAGATAAATTGTGTAGAGCATCTAGGTGCGAGGAAATATTATAAGACAGACTAACTTTCCGGAATATATTATAATAAAAGTATCCTTCCCCGAGATATATCTGCATACTAAATTTCTTAAAAATCGGTTGCAAAGATGGGCCGTGAAAGCGTAGCAGACAGACACACTTGCTCGTTTATAATATTAATATGGATGTAAGTTAAAAGGCTTTCGTGAGATTGAGAACCCTACGCTGGACAAGTACGGATTCGCAGACTTCACACACCGATGAGAACATCATGAAGAATTCTGGGGCATCTAGGTTTCCTCACTATGTTTTCCTTCACCATTAGTGCAAGTGATATTTAAGTTCTAAAACGCACATGAACTCAAAAATTTATATAAAGACTAGATGATGCCTGCGTGGTTTAAAGTTTTTTATTCCCGCGGAAACTCTAATTTTCCGGGAAAGCCTATGTCCTTCCCCAGGATACAACCTATCCCTGTACCAAATTTCATCCAAATCGGTTGAATAAATGGGTCGTGAAAGCGTAACAGAAAGGTAGACGGACAGACAGACACACATTCGCATTTATAATATTAGTATGCTTCTGAATAGTCGAAACTAATATAACACTGATGTACATATAAAGATTCCTTCTTGATATATTATAATCTCCAAATATTCGCCGTTTCTGAATGGCAGGTCAATTTTTGCGCAAAGGATCAGCCTGGCTTGTAGCAAGCATTCGTGCCACTATTCCACTCGGACATGATTTATACAGTTATTAGTTAAGGCTATGAGATTTATTATAACATAAAAAATTGAAACGAAGGGTTTATTATATACCTACTCCTGGATGCATATGGATAGCCACTAGATATTTAACACTTGTGAATCACTTAAAGCTGAAAAAAAACACCATAAAATCGAAGACTATTTATATAATAATCTAAGTAACAAGAAGAATCGATACAATAAAACGAAGACATCCATAAGTGAGAAAGTAAAAAAGTATTTTTCTGTCTTCAGGCCCCAGACGGGAAAACTTGTTCCGACTCCGGCCTGACGATTGCAGGACAGAAGGCGACCAATACATATGCGGACACTGCAGCAAGCCCTACGGGAACCTTGTCTCCTTGAGACACCACATAAAGAGCAAACATTACAACATCCCCAAACACGTGTGCCCAGTTTGCGGTAAACAGTACATGACGATGGCACCGTTCACCATCCACAAGCTCGATGAACACAATATTGATGATAGGAGCCATTGCAACGCGTGCAAAAAGTCGTTCAACACCAAAATTCAGCTGCGGAAACACATCAACAATTATCACATGCTTGGCGAAAGGTACCAATGTCCTTTGTGCGATTACGAGTCCTTTAGCTTCGAAGGTATGTACAAGCATAAGTATAAACATAAGACAGAGAAGGATTATCAGTGCAGGTTCTGCAGGAAAGCCTTTGTGAGGAAGACCACCCTGGATCTACATGAAAGGATACATACGGGAGACAGGCGGAAAGTTTGCCAAGTGTGCGGCCAGGCGTTTGTGCAAAAGGCGAGCCTGAATTATCACATGAACAAGTACCATCCTGGAGTGATTTATTAGACTCTTATTGGTGTTTCGTAATTACCAATTGTATGGCCAATGATTTGTGTTAGCAAATAGCTTACGCCCGCGTAAATTTAGGTGTTTTGTTGGGGTGAACTAGCGATCTAAGCTATGAAGATCAAGCTCCCCTATTGGTGGGTTTGGCACACATACAAACAGCTTAGCACGCAGCATATATGGTGGAAAGGCAGCCTAATTCTCTTGTACACAATGTCTGAACTAAGTAAACTAAAATGACAACTCTAAATATTTTGTAATTTTCTGCTGGGATTATTTTTAAAGACAATATAATCAAATCTAATATTATATTATGTAAATGAGAGTGGTAGGTACCCTTTATTCATTCGATGAAATTAGCGTTAAAGTAAAACGAACCTTAATAATCTCGTGTATGCATTCATTTACCTATACGATACGTTCCCCAAATTAAAATGGGGTGTACTGAATTGTAACTTTAAGGGCGAAGTACTGAAACATTGTTTTCTGTTCCGACGTTTTAGGATAGGAAAAATGAAAATTTCATTACTAAATTAATACCATTTGCTACTCAGTTAAATGAAGTATGACGTAATTAAAAAAAGTGGTCATAAAATCGTATAGTAACTGTAGAAAATTATCGAGAAATTCATGGAAAACTCAAAAAAGGCGTTATCGCGTTCCGACTATTGTGATTTAATCTGAGACCATAGATAAACAAAATTTATTTCAAATTAATCATTAAAGATCAAGGAACACTTTAATTAAACAATATTTTCAATACAACTTAAAGTTTTTGTACAATCTGGTTCCAAAGATCCCTCATACGAATTTTTCATACAAATTAACACTGGCTCGTCCAACCCAAATGTCAAAACTTATAGCCTAAGAGATAACTGTATTTGTGGTAACTATCTTTTGGTAACTATAATTATATCTCCTTACTATTAATTTCCATGTTTCAGATTTATGTTAGTATTATCACAGGTGGTCTAAGAGGTGATATACGTAAATTAAAATACTCGTAACTTAAATGGGAGATATTTAAACACTACACATTATCACATCAAAGCGGCGACACTTGAGCTATTTTTTACCCATGACGAAACGGACGGTATATATTATTATGTGTTTGCCCTAAGAGGTTGTGCGATTGCTTGTTTGTTTGTGTACTTTTTAGTTACCATTTTCCTGGAAAACTACTGGACCGATTAGTATGCAGTTTTTTGCAATAGATATGCATAACTTCTGTCAAGGTTCTTGAATATGTTTTAGGGCCATAGTCCACTAAGCTGAGCTGCAATTTTGATTTTAATTTTTCAATATGTTTCCATTTTTCTGAAAAAGTACTGGGCTCATTGAGATGCGGTGTTTTGCATTAGATATATATATTGTGAAAAAGTTCTTTAGATTAAGATATATTTTAAGTTATCGTGCTATCGTGCGCGCTCCTATCGTGTTTTTTTATTTTGTTACCTTTTTTCTGGAAAACTACTTTGCTGATTTAGATATGTTTAGCTTCTGAGAAGGTTCTTAGATATGTTTTAGGGCCATAGTCCACCAAGCTGTGCTGCAATCGTGATTTGGTAGGTGGTCGAACTGCTCATCGTAAACCCGTCGTGTTTGGACTCTTTTGATTTGCCTTGATAAGCGCTAACCTAGATGCTGTGGTCACAGGAACTCCAGTTTTTTATCCATTATATTTTTAACGTATTTTTGAACTGATATATTTTATTATCAGAATATTAAAGTTTGACACAATTTGACACCTCTACTCATTACCATTTGGCCATAGTCCAACACGCTGGTCAAAAGAACTACTGAGCAGACAAAGATGCAGTTTTGTGTTGATAAAACTTGTTCTGCGACGATCTAATTGTTGTTACAAATTTATAAGGTCACAAATTATAATGGAGCGCTGCAGTTCGTCGTGGGGTTTTTTTTTAATTTTAATTTTATTATTTGACGTACTACTTGACGTACTTAACGACGTATTACGTCTTTGAGAGGCAATATCTAGTAAACGCCCCGATGAATAGAGTCAGTTTTTATACTGGTTACTTAGGTACAGCGCATACTTTAATACTATACTAGAATAAGCCTTCCTAGTTATTGGTCATTTCTGGTAACAATAACTCGTCTTTGAGCGGCGATAAGCAGTCAGGTCCCCAGCCGCTTGCAGGCAGACCATCACAAATTCCACCAGACGATAGTTACTGTTGTGAATGATACGAGCACTTGATGAGAACTGACATTTATTATTACTGAAATATATAACAATATTATATAAAATTCACATCATCTTTCCCTTTTATTTTTTAATGTATATTATAAGTACATCTAGTTTTATTATAATTTTATAATTGGCTTATATATGTAATTATATTTAAACAATACATAAGTATCTAATCCTATTTTATTTTTACTGAAATACCAACATAACAATATTATATAAAAATCTTATTAACTGAAATACCAACAGAACAATATTATATGAAAATCACATCAGCAGCTATCTCCTAGCCTATATATTTTTTGAAAGCTTGCCCCCTTAAATCAATTAAAGTTCATTTTACTTTGACGCTAATGTCGTGTTGTCAAAACTTAGAATAAGCATATCTATATATTGTACATCGAGTTATAATTTGGATCTAGCAGATACTGTAACGGTGCTATACCTAACTTTTAGCTACCGAAATGTATCAAAGTATACCGTTTATTTTTTGCTAGTAATCTATACTTCTATATCTATACTAATGTATAAAGCTGAAGAGTTTGTTTGTTTGAACGTGCTAATCTCAGGAACTACTGGTTCGAATTGAAAAATTCTTTTTGTGTTGGATAGTCCATTTATCGAGGAAGGCTTTAGGCTATATAACATCACGCTGTGATCAATAGAACGAAGCATCAGTAAAAAATGTTGCAAGAACGGGGAAAATTACCCATATTTGAGGGCTTCCGTTGCGTGCGCTGCGTAAACGGTTCAAGTTACCTAAAAAAATATGTATGAAAGAATTATTCCTCTTTAAATGTCCGCGACTGGATCTCGCCATCATAATAACAGAAATTGACGCGGACGAAGTCGCCGGCAACAGCTAGTAATTAATACATATTATGTATTCATCCGTGTGTATTTTCATTCAGAAAATCTATAATGTACTATATCACTACTCTTCTCTTAAGTAAAATATACCTACTATATTATTTTATAGATTGTTTTTGTTGTGGCCTATCATTTTGGGCATATATGAATCTATAATCAATGATCTTTTTACCCGACTGCACCAGAAGGAGGGTTATGTTTTTAGGTTTATTTGTGTAATAGATGATGCCCGCGACTTCATCCGCGTGGATTGAGTTGTTTTAATTCCCGGGGAAACTCTTTAATTCCGCCCCGGGCTTTAAAAGTCGGTAAGGGAATGGAGATAAAGAAAAGAAAGAAAATAATAACCATATCAAGCTTACTTTAAAAATTTAATTTAGAATGTAAGTAATATATTAAATATATAGATAGCATATTAAGTAGGTATAATATGTACATTGTACAGTCGCGATCTGAAAATGTTTATCAATAATGATTTTACTTAGTTATTCTGACTGAATAAATTGAAGTTATTTAAAAAGTTCGTTTCATATATTTACTTTTACAAGCCCTCTCAAAAAAGTCTTCCTGGTGAGCGACAGAAACGACTCGACGATATGCGACGCTCTAGAAAATTACAAACTTGTCTACGCACGTAGGCCACGTGAAGCGTCAGCTATTAGCTATTGTTTGATGACAAGGAGACATCTTGTAATTTCCATCTTGGGTGGGTTTTAACCAGTACTAAGCATTGAGGATTCGAATCTATTGAATACTAATGGTATTGAACTTTAAATACTGAGAAAAAAGAAGTGAGATCCAAAATATAACATTAAAAAGTTAAATTATAATATGGCCAACTTGGCTTGTCGTTATTTTTAATCCACATTATTATTCAAAAGCGTAAAAAAAATATGCGCGAAACCACGTCGATCAGTGGCGTGCAGCTCATAAAGCCATAAAAGCACAGCTTACCCTTGTTAATTCTGCTTCTAAGCAGGTTTCTACATAGTATAAAACGAAGAATCAATTTGCGTAATAATAACATCAATTCCCCAGCTAAAACGCGATCAGCAGGGCGACCGCGTATCTTTTGCATCAATCATTGATACATCGCAATCACCTCTGATTGGTTAACACTCTTCCACTATTAGACGGTATCCATTAACGCAGCAAGAATACTATAAATTCAGCCAATCGGAGGTGATTACGATGTAGCAATGATTGATGCAAAAGATACGCGGTCGCCCTGCCGGTTCCCTTTCTCATCACTGTCACTCTCCTGTCATTTCAAAAACGCGCGATAACCCTAGGAACGTCAAATGTCAAACGGGGCCACATGTGGGCCATGGACACGGGTATTCTAAGGTGACGTTTGCGTTCCGTTGTACAGTTTTTATCCGCCTAACAATAGGTAATGCATACCCTGCCCTGGCATGAAACCCTGTGCGCGTGTGCACGCCACTGACGGAGATCCATTGCAGCCGACACATCTCATTGTATTCGATAAAATTGTTCGCACCACATAAATGAAACATGATATTATCACGAAAAAAAACGAACGATTACAATTAAAATCACGAAGAGGACGAAAGCATATAGCAAGTAAAAGATGTTTTTCTTTCTTCAGGGGGCGTGAGGAATCGCGTCGTCCAACCTGGCGATTATAAACGCGACGGTGACAGCGGCGTATGCGTCCACTGTGGCAAGATGTTCCGTAAAATGTGCTCCCTACGTGTTCATATAAGATCTCAACACTACAACCGATACGATTGCCCGTATTGCGAGCAAAAATTCAAGAATATAACCCCCTTTATCGTACACAAACTGCAAACCCATGATGTAGACGACAGGATAACCTGCAGCGGATGCAATGGAAAATTCAACTCGCAAGCAACGTTGAAGAAACACATCAAAGTCTTCCATATGCTGGGGACGAAGCAAACATGCAATTTGTGTGATTACGAGACATATGACCCCGAAGGATTGTATAAGCATAAGTTTAAACATAAAACGGTTAAGGATTATCACTGTAGGTTCTGTAAGAAGTCGTTTGTTAGGAAGACGAATCTGGCTCTGCATGAGAAAATACATACGGATGAGCGTGGTAAAATATGCCGGGTGTGTGGACAAGCGTTCGTCCAGAAAGCGAGTCTTAACTATCACATGACGAGATATCACCCACAAGTGGATTTCTAAACGCACGAACCCGTTGGAAATTCAGCATTTTAATTACCGGTAATCTAATCTAATACCTTTAAACGAGCAATTCTTGTATATCTTATATTATATGTATATATAAAAATGAATCCCTATTTCCCTTGGTCACAGCATCACGCGTGAACGGCTGGACCACTTTCGCTAATTCTTTTTCTGTTGTATAGGTGAGGACCTGAGAGTGACATAGGCTACTTTTTATCCCCTATTTCCCTTGGTCACGACATCACGCGTGAACGGCTGGACCAATTTCGCTAATTCTTTTTTTGTTGTATAGGTGAGGACCTGGAGAGTGACATCGGCTACTTTTTATCCCGGAAAATTAGGAGTTCCCGCGGGAATAACAAAAAACTAAATCACGCGGACGGAGTCGCGGGCATCAGCTAGTATATATATAATCTGAAATCTCGGAATCGGCTCCACTGACTTACAAATCTCATTTCGAACTTTAAAAAGTTCAATAAATTGAATACCGGCCGGAGATTTAGTACCACGAATATGAATTTTCCCGGCCCATCTCGGCCACTATACCTATCTGAGGTGTTAACCAGAAAGAGTAAACGAATTTTTTTCCGAACGCTTGATTTTGTAAAGACATGAGTATGCCTTTTGCTGGACCTCTCGTGGACATATATACCTACGCAAAAAAGAGGGCGCGTCGCAAATTCGTATAGAGTCGGAGGAAGACTTAACTAAGTTAAAGACCGGCTCTGTATGACTAGCAACTAATGCTATGGATGCCTTACATCATAATACTGCAACGCTAAACTGGACTTACGATTATTGATTATGTTTTAATGTTATGTTTATTTTAATTTGTACCTCAACACTGCTGAAAACATGTTTTTACACTGCCAGAGAAATTCTCTTTTACACACACACAAACACAAAATATACATAAACAGACCAATTTATATATCATCTATTTATATATATCGGATTTAAGGTTCAGGGCAGGACAACGTCTGCCGGGCCCACTAGTACCCAATAAAAAAAAGTCACTAAAAATCTTTCAAATGAATATTCGTAGTAGGTATAAATTCAAATTTCGACGGCCTTCAAATCCTATTAAAACTCATAGACTTACAATTAGATATAATCGTTTTAACAGAGTTTTGGCTGAAAAATGTTATTCATATACCTACTTTATCCGGGTATACTTCGCATTGCACAAGAGATTTAAAAAATAGAAGCGATGGTGTAATAATATATGTAAAGAATGAACTTAAATGCTCTTTGTCCTTTCCAAATCTGGCAGATGCGCGAGCTCGATAATGTTAAATGATACATTATGTCTCATTGGTATTTACCGATCTCCTTCTTTTAAACAAATAGATAATTTTCTTGACAGTCTTTCAACGGTCCCTACTAACTCGAGGCATTATAAGACTCTTCTAGTAGTAGGTGACATAAATATAAATATTTCTCAGCCAAGTAGTGATAATCGTTCCAATGAATATTTGAATTTTATTAGTAGTCATGGTCTCCTGCTAACTCATTTTTTTCCAACCCACGACAAAAGCTGCATCGACCATGTATTACTAAAAACGCAATTTAAAAATACTACCTTAGTATTACATGCATCAGTTACTGATCACTCGCCAACGATCGTGAGTCTTGATATGAACATTTCTAGGCAAAATGTCTCAAAAATCCGCCAGGTCATTGATTTTGCAACTGTTAAAAAGAGCATCGATGAACAAAATTTTAGTGAAATAGCTGACTCGCAAGATCCGGCCTCAGCTGCCAATTATTTAGTTGATACTCTGGGTAGGATTATTAAGACAAACACAAAGATAGTTCGCACGTCTCAGAAAAATACACCAATAAAACCCTGGATCACTCCCGGGCTCTTAAGGTGTATTAAACATCGGGGCCGTCTATACAAAAAACATAAAGCTTCACCCGACAATGAAACATTAAAAATTACGTATCATCGATACAAAAACTTTTGTAACAATCTTTTAAAACGATTAAAGCGTAAATATGAAAAAGTAGAATTTGAAAAAAATAAAAACAATACAAAGGGCACCTGGCAAGTCATCAAAAAAGTTACAAATATTACTCCTGCTCCTTCTTCTCCAAATGAACTGTTACAACTTCAAGCTGATCCTAAAACATCTCTTAACATCGTAAATAAATATTTTGTTGAGGTGGAAAACAAATTGGCGACTTAGATTCTTTCCAAACCGAATTTTTGACTACTAAATATGCTTATAATTCTCTTCCCCAAGTGCACTCTGTTGGAATATTACCAGTTGATCAAAAGGAAATAGAAACCATCATAATGAACCTAAAATCAAATAGCGCAGCAAATGGTTGGGATGGTATTCCAACTAAGGTTTTAAAATCTAGTTGCACTACCTTAGCTCCAATTATCGCAAAGATTTGCAATGTTTCTTTATCTAAGGGTATTTTTCCGAATTGCTTAAATAAGGCTTTAGTCATACCAGTACATAAGAGTGGTGATAGAAGCAGTGTCAATAACTATAGACCTATATCAATGCTTACAGCACTATCAAAAATATTTGAAAAGGTCCTAAATAAACGACTAGTTAGCTATTTAGACATATAAAACCTTCTTTCACCTAATCAGTACGGCTTCAGGAAGTCCACTGAGGACGCCGCGCTAGATTTAACTGAAACTATATCACGATCGTTAGATCAGAAACTAAAATGCGTTGGTGTATTCTTGGACTTGTCTAAAGACTTTGACACTGTTTTTATCCCCATACTACTGGCTAAACTGGATAAAATAGGAATCAGAGGTATAGCACAGGACATTTTCAAAGATTACTTGACTAACCGTACTCAGCAAATTAAAATAAATGAATGCCTAAGTGATGATATGCCTCTATCCTATGGTGTCCCCCGGGGAAGTATATTGGGACCTACGCTATTCCTCGTCTATATAGACAATCTTTGTCGCCTGTCTGTTCCAAACTTAATTTGGGAATTTATAATTTCTGAATTTTCCTTGGTCTGGCCTGGTGGGAGGCTTCGGCCGTGGCTAGTTACCACCCTGCCGGCAAAGACGTGCCGCCAAGCGATTTAGCGTTCCGGTACGATGCCGTGTAGAAACCGAATAGGGGTATGGGTTTAATATAACTGCCATTCCCCTAACAGGTTAGCCCGCTACCATCTTAGACTGCATCATCACTTACTATCAGGTGAGATCGCAGTCAAGGGCTTACTTGTAGTGGATAAAAAAAACTGCAAAATTATATCTTATGCAGATGACACAGTCTTACTTATAACAGGGAAAACGTGGGAAAACACATTTAAAAATGCTGAGTTCGCTTTAATAAAGGTATCAGATTGGTTGGCCGCAAAGGAGATTGCTCAAACATGGTTTCGTTTTGTATCAGATTCAAACTGGTGTCAAAAACTAAGTTTATATTTTTTACAAAATCCTTTAAAATACCAAAGCATAACGTCGCCGGACAAAAATCTTGTAAAGAAACAAGTAATTTTATCATTTCCTGTATCCATTAATATCGTTTGACGTATCAAAGGGCTGCCAGTATCCAAAGACAATTGCGAAATATACCTACATAACTAAATAATCGATGCATGAATCGATGTTCTTTAATCATCGCTTAGAGATATTTAATTATCGCAGCTTATGTAAGTCGCTCCAAAGACTCCAGTATTTGAGACTGACGCTGTATTTGGTGTATATAGTTCCATAATATACGACACGACCTTGAATTCTCGGATGTGGTACAAAAATCTGATGAAGCGCCCGATACTAGGTAGGTACGCAGTATTATAAGACGCGACTGACGGTCACAAAGATCATGAGAACTTGGTAATATTATTTAACCAATAAATATTGTGTCCTAGGTCTATTTTAAACATAAAACAAGGCTTAACACATTATTCATCACTTTCGTTATATCGATTAAAAATATCGATTCTGTTAGTCCAAAAAAGGATTTTGTCGATTAATCGATCTCAGATCACCTTCCGGCCTTCCTTATCATTGACGTTTCTGACACGAAGTGGTTATATTCTCTTTGGTTTCTGATCATGGACGTTAATCATTGACGTTATCGTGTCAAAAAAGTAACCTAAATTCGTGAACATTTGTAACCTGATTCTCACAAATCCGTCGAACTACAGATTTAATAATTTGAGGATGTATTGTTATTTTTGTACCCTACAAATGAGGTAAGTTTCATGAAAGTACATTGTGATAGAATGTGAAACCAAAGCCCATACTTTGATGATCAATGTCCTTTGCTTAGCTTAAATGTGAGTAAAACTAAATTCCTTACCTTTTCACCTTCCGCTGTCTCTCAACCTTCTATTGATATGTGTAAAGTGAGAGCGCATGTCTGTAGTGATTTTGATAATTACTCAAATTGTGACTGCCCTGCTGTAGAATATGCTACTAATATAAAATATCTTGGACTTATTATAGATAAAACTTTGTTTTGGAAATTGCACACATCTAATTTAACATCAAAAATAAGGAAATTAATAATATATATATATTTAAAAACCTTAGGTCGTCGGCTGATAGGAGTACTATCTTTATGGTATACTAGCTGATGCCCGCGACTTCGTCCGCGTGGTTTAACTTTGTTATTCCCGCGGGAACACCTTAATTTTCCGGGATAAAAAGTAGCCTATGTCACACTCCAGGTCCTCACCTATACAAAAAAAAAAGAATTAGCGAAATTGATCCAGCCGTTCAAGCGTGATGCCGTGACCAAGGAAATATGGATTCATTTTTAGGGTTCCGTACCCAAAGGGTAAAAACGGGACCCTATTACTAAGACTCCGCTGTCTGTCTGTCTGTCTGTCTGTCTGTCTCCAGGCTGTATCTCATAGACCGTGATAGCTAGAAAGCTGAAATTTTCACAAATGATGTATTTCCGTTGCCGCTATAACAACAAATACTAAAAATTAAAAATATATATATATATATTAAGGGGGGTCCCCATACAATAAACGTGTTTTTTTCGTATTTTTTTGCTCAATATTAAAAACGGTAACAGGTAGACGGTTCAAATTTTCACAGAATATTAACTTGTATATTACCTTTCAAAATAAATAATTAAATATCAATAAAGTAAATATTAAAGGGGGGCTCGCATAGAACAAACGTAATTTTTTGATATTAACAGTAAACCTCTACAAACAAAGTTAGTTTTGCGGTTCATTAACAAAGGTAATTATACCTACTTCTTGAGTACGGAACCCTCGGTGCGCGAGTCCGACTCGCACTTGGCCGATTTTTATATATATAGATTACGCTATAGTCCAATCGCTACTCATGTATTGCATATCAGTCTGGGGAGGTACCAACAAGACAACATTGCTATAGCTAGAGAGAGCACAAAGATCTGTTTTAAAAGTTATGACAAACAGACCTTTTAGATTTCCCACAATAGATCTGTATAAAGATTGCAAAGTTTTATCGGTCCGACAACTTTTCCTATCACAAATTATAAAACGGAAGCATAGCTCCCTTAGCTATGATAAAAATCAAGTAAAGGGAAGGGTGGACCAAACCTTTCGAACAGAAGGACACAAAAGTAAACTTGCTGGGAGACAGTATTACATAATCAGCTCTGGACTTTACAATAAAATTAATAAAGTAATTAACATAAATCCTCTTAATAAAAATGAATGTAAAAAACGTGTTAAAGAGTGGTTACTTACTCAATCATATGTCGATACTGAAAAACTGCTTCAAGTGCTAGTTTAACTAAAATTATTTTTATTATAATGGTGTAACCTATATTTACTCATTCTATTCACACGCGCACTCACAATCACACACACACTCACATGCACGCACTTATGTTATGTAACTACTGTATTTAAGAATAATTATGTAAGATTGTAAAATGCAGAAGATATTTGTTTCTATGTTACTTTGTGCAAACATTTTATTATTTTTATTATATTATTAGATATTATATAAATATCGTAAAACTTAAATTGAAATTATTCAAATTCAATTCATCGATTTTAACTACATTGTAGTGAAAATCAGTTTTTTTTTTTTTACTTAACATGAAATTTAATATCCAGGGGTTTCTATCTAGCTCTCGCTATCTAGGGGATCTGGCTAGGCTTCATTTTTAGAATATGTCGTTTATCCGTGTTTTCAGCCAATGAAAAACTGCTACAATATCATTAGTACGAGCCACCATCTACAAGGTTATAATAGCTCAGGGCCCGTATTCTCTAACTCGGTGACTATCAAAAATGAAAGCCACTGACATATAAGTAATATCCATAGAAGGTTTACTATGAAATGTTACTTTTTATTTCATAGTAAACTTTCAATGGATATTACATATATGTCAGTGGCTTTCATTTTTGATAGCCACTGAGTTAGAGAATACGGGCCCAGGTGGGAAAACGGGGGGTCTCGAAACCAGAAGACCCCGGTTTGAGTCCAGATGTCTCAAGTCCGATTATTATTTCCCCCTTTTTAAAATGTAATATTTAAAAAAATATATACATATATAATTTATTATTTAAATATAATTTCCAAAAACACATTTAAAAAAACGGTCATCCAGGTATTGATAATAATATACAGAGTATTTTACCACTTCAAAGCAGGTCTGATTGCAGCTAAGCAGCCTATAAAAAAAAAGGTTTTACTCTGCGGTCTATTATATCCAGGATTCCGTTGGCGCTGAACCCCTTACCTCGCGCTGTATATTTTGCTCATGACTGCAAATGCACAAATTCAGTGTAACGTACATAGAACATATAGAATTCTGCCAAAATCTGCATTTTAAACACTATCTATGCCAATTATTTCAACATGGCACCCCTAAGGACGCAGTGATCGATGTATTTGAGAAACTTGGAATGAATCGAAATAACCGCTTTTACAATCATACTCAAAGTCAAAGTCAAGTCAAATAACGTTTATTCAATTTAGGTAGGTATACTACACTTATTGACGTCGAGTTTTTTTATAATATATAATGGTGATAATCAGTAACGGTTTACGGTATCTTAAAACTAAAGCTACGAGGGTTCCAAACGCGCCCTGGTCTGAGAAGAGCCCACAACAAACTCCCGTTGAGTTGAGGAGTTCCCGTTTGAATTGAAAAAACTTATTTCACGCGGATGAAGTCGAGGGCATCAGCTAGTATTATATGGAATACTAGCTTATGCTCGTGACTTCGTCCGCGTGGTTTTATTTTTTTTGATTCCCGCGGGAACTCCTTTATTTTCCGGGATAAAACGTAGCCTATGTCACTCTCCAGGTCCTCAACTATACTCATGCCAAAAATCACGTCGATACGTTGCTCCGTTGCAGCGTGATTGAAGGACAAACCAACAAACAAACACGCTTTCGCATAATTTATAATATTAGTATGATTAATTTATGCTTTCAGTTTTTATATCGAAAACTTACGACGTAAAAGAATGAACATTATAAACCTATTATAGTATTACAATACTTGAGTAACAAATACGGGAAGTTAATGCATATCTTTTGTCTCCAGGTGGTACTAAGGCAAGCTTGTTAGACATTCCCCCCGGCGAATATAGGCGAGATGGTGACAAACTGATGTGCCGCCACTGCGGCAAGATCATTAAAACAGTGAGAGGCCTCCAAGCACACTTGGCCTTGAAGACACAAAAATGTCTCTACTGTGAACTGAGTTTCTGTAAAGCAGCTCCATACATAAGCCACAAGCGGCTAGTACATAACATTGATGACAGAATACAATGCGACGCCTGTGATAGGAAGTTTACGTCGAAAAACGCTTTCCACGAACATCTAAAACTGTTCCACAAACTCGGGCAAATAATCCACTGCGACCAGTGCAATTATGAAACCTACTCGAAAATTTGTTTGAATAGGCATATGCGGTGTCATAAGTTGGTCAAGGACTATCATTGTAGTTTCTGTGAAAAGGCATTTAAGAGGCGATCGTCCATGCTAATGCACGAGAGAATACACAAGAATGTTCGCACAAAGGTATGCCAGGTGTGTCAACAGGCGTTCGTGCAAAGAGCCAGCTTGACGTATCATATGCAGAAACATCACCCCGAAGTTAATTTCTAGATCAGGTCCGAACCAAAGATCAATTTCTGGCCGAAGCCGAAACCGTTGCCAATAGGGATGACACATGTGTCAAAAATTAAATATTTCTTACTGATTATTACATAGAGGGTCTTCCAAAAGACCTAAAATTCATATATAAGAAGCGGTGCACCATGCTAAGCACGAGAGAAAACACAAGAATGTTCGCACAAAGGTATGCCAGGTGTGTCAACAGGCGTTCGTGCAAAGGGCCAGCCTGACGTATCACATGCAGCAACATCCCCCCGACGTCAATTTCTGGATCACGAGAAAAGGTCCGAACCAAAGGTCGATTTCTGGCCGTAGCCGAAACCGCAGCCAATAGGGATGACGCCTGTGTCAAAAATAAATTATTTGTCAGTGATTAAATAGAGGGTCTTCCAAAAGACTTTAAATTCATATCCTCGGTTAGTCTTAGGATTGAACAGGGTGGAAAAGTTATCCACAACTGAGCGAATTTTTCATACACGCTTAGTTTGGATGACAATGCATGGTTAGTTAAAATCCAATATGGCTGACTCTCAAAGATGACTAGTTATTTTTTATGCACTCCATGGGTATCAATTAAAAGCGTCACACTTAATTCAATATAGCGGACGATAAAAGCAATTGAAATCAATTTTTTGTTATTTAAGACTTATTATGTAAAAAAGACGGCATATTTTACAAATATTTTAGGTTTAACGTAGTAATATTTTTTTTTTGTATTTCTGTCTTGTGTGTGCTTTATTTCAATAATACACCAAAAAGTAAAAGGTTTTATACGTTGTTGTTTAACCTTTCCTATGAAAAATAATCTGCTAATTTCAAATATTCTATTTTATATGTACCTACTTGAACGAACAAAAAATATTATTAAAAGGTACGTAACATACTTACATAAAAGAAAAGCGTAAATGGACGATTTCTGTACGTCCTTACTAATATCAATACTCAATATTATATAATCGAAATTGTGTCTGTCTGTCTGCTACTCTTTTACGGCCAATCTGTTCAATCAATTTTGACAAGATTTAGTACATACTCGTAGATAGGTTACATCGTAGAACCGGTTACTTTTTACCACCTCTCGCTGAAGTTGGGAATTAAAAAACATCGATATATATGTAAGTACTAGATGGGCCCTTTCATAGAAAAATGGCGGGCGACCAACTATGAGAGCGCGCTCCTATAACCTGTCATAAGCCTGTCTTTGTCCCCGTCGTAGCGCGATCACGGTCGCTCATCGTGTAGATAATTTGTTATTAAGTTAACATCTAAAGTCTTATTAGTTTGGCACTGTATTATTTTTATTTTAAGGTAAATGTTTCAATTCACAATTATACATTTCCAAGAAAACATTATTTAATCTTCCTATTTAATATTTTTATCCATTTCGCAATCATTTAATGTCCGCGGCAAACTGTATGATATTTTTTTTTACTAACGGGCCTTACGGCTTTGGGTTCCAGCCCTAGAATAGTCCAGTCCAGTACGATAAAAAAAATGCAACCAAGATTAGTTAATGCGTAAATGGGCAGAACGGACAGTAGGCATTAATACCTTCCGAGACGCAATATTATGCTATTGTAATAATATGATAAAATTAGTTATTGACGTGAGTTTAATGTATAACCAACTTCAATAAATAAAGGGTTTTTATTTATTAAAGTTGATAATTTTTATTTTGTACTAGCGAATGCCCGCGACTTCGTCTGCGTGGTCTGAGGATTTTTGATTCCCGCGGGAACTCCTTAATTTTCCGGGATAAAAAGTAGCCTATGTGCTATTCCAGACTATAATCTATCTCTGTGCCAAATTTCAGCCCGATCCGTTCAGCCGTTGGGGCGTGATTGAGTAACAAACATCCATACATCCATACATCCATCCATCCAAACTTTCGTATTTATAATATTTATATTATATATTATATATTATTATTTTTGATTTGATTGATTGATATTTGATGAAAAATAAATAGTTAATTCAAAATTCAGAATTTTATTATTTCGTTGAACAAAAGTTGTTCAGTATCTATTATGTACAGCTACCTACTTACAAGTGTTTATTACTTAATCGTATTTTTAAATGCACACTGTGTAAGTGATTTATCTCAAAATAACTTTTAATATTTCTTTTGATGGCAAGTAGCATACTTAGAAATGTATAAAATAAAATAATTTCAAATGAAGTATTTTTCTGTGACTCGATCCATTAGTACTCTTTCACCTCTCCCATTCCAACCCCTTTTTATAATAATAGTACCTACTAATAATTATTTTTGAATTCTTTCATTTGCAATAAGGTTTGGCGAGGATTATTTTAAACTGTTTTAGCTGTTATTATTTTAAATTTCAAGTTTTTTGCATTAGTAGTTACCGAATTATGCTAAGTGTGACGAACAGTCATGTCGCACCACAAGGGTTGTTTTCTTATCATTTTGGTACGCAACCCTAAAAATGACTTTATTTCTGTCAATTTATCGACAAAACTTCAGTATCAACAATTAACAAATAATTAAATTAAAAAAACCCACGACGAACTGCAGCGCCCCAATGTGTGGACTTTGACCTTTAAATATATCTAAGAACCTTCTCACAAGCTATATATATTTAATGCAAAAAACCGCATAATAATCGGTTCAATGGTTTTCCAGGAAACTGGTAACAAAAAAGTGGTAAAAATAACAACGTCATACTAACATTTATCGTTTACCTCAGAGAGTACACTCATGTAGGTATTATTTTCGACAAGCGCATCTGTACTAATCTATGACCGAGTCATACGTTTTCAAGATGGCGCATATGTTGCAAGCAAGTTCCCGCTTTTCAGACTAGATGGCGTTGTTAAACATAAGTCCACATTCTTTGTTCGACAGGGCCCGTCTATGTAAATTGAGGTCGTTGTTAAAAAACCTTATCTAATCAGTGGACTTGAGCGCAAGTCGCAGGCATTATATTTTCTAAAGATACAACATAAACTTTTAATGCTTAATTATAGAAAGTGTCGTTTCGTTTTTTTTAATAATAATTCGTTTATTAAATATTCGTTTTCACTTCTATCAACAGTCTCTATGACTGCCAATTTTTTTATGAATAGTTTATGTACGTTCGCTATACAGTGTCTAATTTTGTAATAATGAATTTCGTTCCTATAATAAGGTCGACACCACACTTTTTTTTACTATACCGTTTTTTTAGAGCTGTGTTCAGGTGATCATTTTTAATGCATAGTAGTACACTTCATAACAAGTATGTTAACAAAATGAATGCTCGGGAAAAATCATTAAAAAAAATTTACTCACTCCCTCAGAAATCTCCGACAAAACCTAAAAAAATATAAGTCGAAAAACCGCTGAACATTACATGGGGTATTTTCTGATAGGTCCTCGTACGAGAAATCAATTCTTTTTAGGGTTCCGTACCTCAAAAGGAAAAAAACGGAACCCTTATAGGATCACTTGCAGGGTACTTCCCGTGAACTCAGAATCTTGAAATTTGGTACGAAGCAACGTCTTATAGCACAGATAAAGGAAAAATTGCGAAAAGCATAAATTTTAGTTACGTCTAATAAAAATATTTTTATGCAAATTTTTGACACTCGCAAGGG
This sequence comes from Erebia epiphron, assembly GCA_963932025.1. Lineage (NCBI taxonomy): Eukaryota > Metazoa > Arthropoda > Insecta > Lepidoptera > Nymphalidae > Erebia > Erebia epiphron. Next base: position 11,925,595 of record OZ009951.1, on the reverse strand, counting down.
AATCAAAACCTACGGGGTACTGCCCGTGAACTCGGAATCTTGAAATTTGGTACGAAGCAACGTCTTATAGCACAGATAAAGGAAAAATTGCGAAAAGCATACATTTTTAGTAAAATCATATAATAAAAATATTTTAATGCAAATTTTCGACACTCGAAAGGGAATCAAAACCTACAGGGTACTTCCCGTGAACTCAGAATCTTGAAATTTGGTACGAAGCAATGTCTTATAGCACAGATAAAGGAAAAATTGCGAAAAGCATAAATTTTTAGTTACATCATATAATAAAAATATTTTTAATAATTTTAAACTTACTACAGGTTTGTACGGAACCATAAAGGAAAAATTGCGAAAAGCATAAATTTTTAGTTACATCATATAATAAAAATATTTTTAATAATTTTAAACTTACTACAGGTTTGTACGGAACCCTCGGTGCACGAGTCCGACTCGCACTTGGCCGGTTTTTTTCTTTGGCCATCTTTATTTGGACCAACCTGTATTCTCAACTGTTGACGCGGCCGGACAGCTAGTGGCGCCCTCTAAGATCAGCTTTGCCTGTGGACCCCCATTAGTGCTTATAATGTTTCATTAAAGCCCCGTTTTCTAAACATATTCAAAGGTGTGTGACGTCTGGCATTCGCTCGTCAGCGTTGTGCACTATAGCCAAAACCTTCTCATTCTGAGAGGTTAAAAGTGAATGTACATTTAAGAATAAATTCTGCTCTGAGCGTGGAATGCGTGCGCGTTTATTACGGATGTGTGTAAAAAATAAATTGTTTTGAATTAAACAGTGCAACTTTTTTGGCAGAAGTAATTTTATTAAACTTAGTAACTTTCAGACACGTTACAAAATTTATAATATACCTACGAGATGATTCCCGCGACTTCGTACGCGTGGACCAAGTTTTTTCGATTCCCTCGGAAACTCTTGAATTTTCCGGGATAAAAAGTAGCCAGTGTCCTTCCCCGGGATACAACCTATCCCTGTACCAAATTTCATCAAAATCGGTTGAACAGATGGGCCGTGAAACCGTAGCAGACAGACAGACAGACGGACACACTTTCGCATTTATAGTATTATAGTATGGATTTTATATTCAAAGTGGTTTACAAAGTCCAAACGTCACAGATTATAACTACATACATAAATAAAATACCACAGACAATATACTACAATACTCGTGCTAGGTCAAGGGCGGATCCAGGGGGGGGGGTCATGGGGGTCATGACCCCCCCCTGGGCTGGGTCCAAGTCCTAGGTGAACCACTAAGTAAAATTGTTAAACATACTGATTTTATAGATTTTTTATAGATTTTATTTAAGTAGGTACTTTCAATATTTAATCAAATCAAATATCAAATAAATATTATAAATGCGAAAGTTTGGATGGATGGATGTATGGATGTATGGATGTATGGATGTATGGATGTATGGATGTATGGATGTTTGTTACTCAATCACGCCCCAACAGCTGAACGGAACTGGCTGAAATTTGGCACAGAGATAGATTATAGTCTGGAATAGCACATAAGCTACTTTTTATCCCGGAAAATTGAAGAGTTCCCGCGGGAATCAAACAAATGTATCTGTTCAACTGATTTTGATAAAATTTGGTACAGAGATAGGTTGTGTCCCGGGGAAGGACGTAAGCTACTTTTTATCCCGGAAAATTGAAGAGTTCCCGCGGGAATCTTTAAATTGCGATATTGAGATGTATCCTAATATAAGAAAATTTTTATGTATTAAGGCTACACTACCTGTTAGTGTAGCGACAGCGGAAAGATCGTTCTCTACGTTACGAAAAATCAAATCGTGGCTAAGAGCTTCCATGGTTGAAGAACGTCTAACCGGACTGGCACTTCTCCACGTCCATAAAAACGTACCCATTGAAGTAGATGAAGTGATAACGCGTTTCGGGAGAAGACGTATAAGAAAAATTGATTTTGTCATTTAAATATACTTGTATCTATTATAATCAAAATTAAATTATAAGTTCTTGTGTCTTAACCACGACTATGTGACCCCCCCCTGGCGCCAAAGCTGGATCCGCCCTTGTGCTAGGTAGGTGCTACTATCCAGCCGGCGATGGATCGTAATGATGATGATGAACGAATATAAACCTATAGCCAAATTAAAACTAAGGATTTCAATGCAGTGTAAACCAGAGAACTCTAATATAATATTTCTTTTCTAGAACCGCAGTACATCTTCGACGGAAAATACATATGCGTCGTGTGCGGAAAGGTAAAAGACACGTTGGTCCAGTTTAGAAGTCACTACAGAGTACATGGCAAGAAACGTGTGCAGCGCCGGATAAAGAAGAAAGAACAACAGTGTAAACATTGTCCAGTCATATTGGCAACTAGTAAAATGAATTTTCATTTGGAAGACGCCCATGATATCCCAGCGCCGAGGTGCGGCGTTTGTGGAAAGAGGTTCCGCTGGAAATCGCGAGTTTTAGAGCACCAAAGAAATATACATATGCATGAAAGGGACGTGCTCTGTACAATTTGTAACAAAGCTTTCTTCGATCTGCGAGGTCTCGCCAAGCATTCCAGAGTGCATTCGGATGAGAAGAGGTTTGAATGTAACTTCTGCGGGAAACAGTTTCGCTGGAAACCTAACCTGCAAACGCATTTGATGATACACACAAACGACAAGCGGAAGAAATGCGCTCTGTGCGACCAGTCGTTTGTCCAGAAATCCAGTTTAAACTACCATATGATGAAGCATCACCCCGAAGCTCCATAGATGCTACCAGGCCTTTTTTATTTTTTTATTTGCTGGAAAAATGCATTTACGCATCCCGCACAGGGCGGGTATGTGGGACTCACAGATGGAAGCAGAATACCCACTAAAAAACCAGCAGCACAGTCCGCGTCTAGAAAGAGAGGTCTCAGGGTCCCAAGACGTATTGCATTCGACTGAGACGTCGCGACGCTGAACCGACAATAGGGTCCTAGACACCTATACTAAGGCGGGAGAAAGTGAGCGAAGCGTCGCCTTCTTCCCCCATGTCGTCTTCTGCGGATCAGTGGAGCGTTAGTATCCAGCTCTCGTTCCCGTTCCGCAGCCTCCTTCAGCTCCATAACAAGATGCTACCAGGCCTGGCTTACTCGGTCACGTGATCCAAGAAATATGGCTAACTCGGTCATGTGATCCGTTGACAGCACTGGGATCAGTAGTGTCACGCCACCACCACCACCTACCTATAGCCCATTGATGTCCCACTGCTGGCACAGGTCTCCACTCTCATAGGAGAGAGGCACTTGGAGCTTAGACCCACCACGCTACTCCAATGCGGGCTGGTGGGGCTGTAACGACTACTATCATGTTAGTGATAATAACTATCTATTTCTATTTCTATTTCTATTTCTATAATAACTGGGACCGACGGCTTAACGTGCTCCGAGGCACGGGGGTGACTCACCGCTAACTTCTTAACTCCGGGATAGTACTGAGAATTTCTAGTCAGAAAAACCCAACACATAATTATGGCCCGATCTGGGACTCGAACCCGGGACCTCGTCGGCCGCAGTCGAAAGCCTCAGAGCCGTTGGAACAATTTACTTAGGTTAAAAATTAAAAAAACTTGATTAATCATTGAAATCGCGATAAAAAACTGTTTGACCGCGGAGTATTATTCATTCATTTACCCAGTAGATGCCTGAATTTTTACAATGCTAAATTTTCTTTTTTAATAGATTTAAATAATACTAGATGATGCCCGCGACTTCGTCCGCGTGAATTGATGTTTTTTTAAGATTTAAACTATCCTATCTCTCAAGTTGGATCGAACTGCACATGGTGTGCGAATTTTATTATAATCGGTTAAGTGGTTTAGGAGTCCATTGAGGACAAACATTGTGACACGAGATTTATATATATTAAGAAAGATTTATTCATTAAACGTCCAACGTGGGCGAGGCTGACACAAGCCAGAGTACCCGTTTTCGGCCGTATTTTCAACCTTATGGGCAATTATAAATATTGGTCCTACAGTTTCGGGAGGCAAAACTTTTTTTTGGGAAATTCCGTGCTCTTTTTGAATCTTTTTTCAATTTTGAAAAATATCGTTCATATTTTTCGGAGGCAGAGGAAAAAAGATTGACCCAAAAAGCACTTGTTCACTAGACTATTAAAGCCTGCTTTTTTGTTTGGTGGTGGCCCGGTGACCGAAATTGGAACAAATTTTTATGCCTGTTAAATTTTTGTTTTTATTTTATTTAGATACTAGCGACGTTGACACCGGGTCATATAGGTTTGTGGGACTATACCTAATTCAGTGAGTTTCTAGTATTTACTTTTTAGTAATGAAATAAAAATGTTGTCTTTGTATAAAGTTCCGATAGTGTATTAAGTGATATACATGGTGTGATATTATAATTTTACCATTTGGTTTTATTTCATAATTTCACCACCTTCTAAATATAATTAAAATCATCTTATCTTACTAATTCTTACTAATATTATAAATGCAAAGTTTGGATGGATGTATGGATGTTTGTTACTCAATCACGCCCCAACGGCTGAACGGATCAGGCAGAAATTTTGCACAGAGATAGATTGTAGTCTGGAATAGCACATAGGCTACCTTTTATCCCAGAAAATTAAGTTTTCGCGGGACTCAAAAAAAACTTAAACCACGCGGACGAAGTCGCAGGCATCAGCTAGTATTATTATAAATGCGAAAGTGTGTCTGTCTGTCTATCTATCTGCTACGCTTTCACGGCCTACCTATTCAACCACTTTTGATGAAATTTGGTACAGGGTAGGTTATATCCCGGGGTCTTCCCCATAGGCCACTTTTTATCCCGGAAAATTAAGTTCCTGTGGGAATCAAAAAATCTTCCGCGGGAATCATCTAGTTTGTCAATATTCATACAGCTTAGTATTCAAGACACTCGGGATTGCGGGTTCGATCCCCGGGCGCGCACCACCAACTTTTAGAAGTTATATATGTGTTTTAAGAAATTAAATATTACTTTCTTGCCCGCTAATTCCTTATAATGTTCACGAAGGTGTGTGAAGTCTGCCAATCCGTACTTGACCAGTGTGGTGGATTATGACCGAACCCTTATCATTCCGGGAGGAGACTCGTGCTCTGTAGTGAGCCAGCAATGGGAATTAACCAACTACTATAAGACCACATTATAATGTTATACAGGGTTAATTTTTCTCTTTTGTTTTTATTCTACAACTTTTTTTAAACACGTTTTTCTATAATTATCGCTATCATTGAAATAGAAAGGTACTAAAATTCTACATCAAAGTTCGCTGTACACTTTAAACACTCTTCAGCTATGTTGATTGGCAGAGATCGCTGCTAAGCGATAAGGCCGCCTTTTTGTATTCTACTTCATTCTTTGTTTTTTTTTCTATGTATTTATTTGTGTTATTTATGTGTTGTGGTGTACAAAATAAAGAGTAATAATAATAATAATAATAATTCGACGCCAATTCTGACCAGCCCTAAGGAATCGTCTAAGACGAATATAATAACAATGTCCTCCCGACCGAATTTCGGCCAAGGCAGCCAATCTCCAGAGATTAGCCATCTGCGCGGTAGATAATATAGTGCACAAGTGTGTGCGCAAACACAGGTGCACTCTCAGTTCCTTTACTCTTATAGCCCGATGGGACGGAAAATCCGACACGACCGGAGAGAGATCAGGCGCAGGACCGACTGCTTAACGTGCTCTCCGAGGCACGGGGTTGAAACACCGCCAAATTCCTGACTCCGGGCTAGTAATGAGAATTTCTTGTCAGAAAAACCCAATATTTGTTATGGCCCGACCCGGGACTCGAACCCGACGACGAAAATACGAACTAGAAGACGAATATATAGTAAGTACTTTAAGAGAGTAATATAAACTCTGCAGCTAGCTTAAGCCCACTTGCAGGAGAACATTTAAACTGATTTAATTTTATAAGTAATATCGTTCTACTACCAGTTTAGCGCCATATGTACCTCATACAAAGTCAATATTAATGAAGCCATGAAATTCACAGCAGTTATGACATCTTTCTTGTTACATATTTACTAAAATAATTTATATTTTGTGGTGGTACGGAACACTTTGTGCGCGAGTCTGACTCGCACTTGTCCAGTTTTACTTTAAAGGTAATGCAGTAGGAAGTTGTCGATGAGTAACCATCGATATATATATGTAGGTACTAGATGAGCCTTTCATAGATAAAGTTGGACGTCCGACTTGTAGTGCATGCCCCTCACGTGTATAAGCCTTTCCTTATCCCCGCCATAGTGCTGTCCCGCTTTTCAGACAAGATGGCGTTAGTAAAATAAGTCTACATTCTTTGTTTGACAGGACCCGTCTATGTAAATTGAGGTCGTTGTGAGTACTTACCACGAAATTTCTTTTCTAGGTCCGATCTATTACACGATCACCGACGATACATACATTTGCAACATTTGCGAGAAACCCTACGCGTCCCAACCCCTGGTATCGCAGCATTACCGGTTCGTGCATTTAAAACGACGCCCCAAAGACCGCAAGTGCCAACACTGCCCGCTCAAAGTGCCCGCACATCAAAGACGAAAGCATCTAGAAGAGAAACATAGTATACTGGCGCCAACTTGCGGCGTTTGCGACAGGAAGTTCCGTTATCCATGCGAATTGGTGCAGCATCAGAAAAAAGTTCATTTAGGCGAACGCACTATAGTGTGTGACGTCTGTGATAAACTTTTTTTCGATAGCACAAGTCTGAGGTTGCATATGAAAACGCATTCTGTGGAAAGGAAGTTCTCTTGTGTCATCTGTGAAAGGAAGTTCCGATGGGAGAACAATTTGAAGGAGCATTTGAGGATACATAATGGGGATAGAAGATTCGGTTGTTCGGTTTGTGGGAAGGCGTTTGTGCAACGAAGCACCCTTAAGAAACACGAGATGACACATTTAAACTTGAAGTTATCTGTTAGTAAAAAAACGAGCGTTTGATCAAATACTTTATTCTATAGGTATGTTGCATTTTTCATCTTTAGCTGAGTTTGTATAAAATTTAAATCTTATAAATCATTTATTTTGCAAAATTGTGAGTAATAACCATTGATATATATTATGTAGGTAGGTACTAGAGTCTAGATGGGCTCCTTCATAGAAAAAAATTGGGCGTCCAACCTGTAGAGCACGCTCCACACCTGTATAAGCCTGTCCTTATCCCCGCGATTGCGTTCTCCCGCTTTTCAGACTAGATGGCGTTAGTTAAATAAGTTCACATTCTTTGTTTGACAGGGCCCGTTTATGCAAATTAAGGTCGTTGATAATAACACCTGTCTAAGTAGAAATTTCCCGTACACAATCTACCTACTGTCAGAGACAGTGTGCAAAAATTTTATTGTTATATTTTTTTATTTACTTAATTTAAAATTATTTAGATCTAGCGAATGCCCGCGACTTCGTTTGCGTGGTTTGAGGTTTTTTGGTTCCCGCGGGAACTCCTTAATTTTCCGGGATAAAAAGTAGCCTATGTGCTATTCCAGACTATAATCTATCTCTGTGCCAAATTTCAGCCAGATCCGTTCAGCCGTTGGGGCGTGTTTGAGTAACAAACATCCATCCATAGATACATCCATCCCTACATCCATCCATACATCCATCCATACATCCATCCATACATCCATCCATCCAAACTTTCTCATTTATAATATTTATTTGATTATTTGACTAGCTGATGCTCGCGACTACGTCCGCGCGGATTTAGGTTTTTTGGTACCCGCGGGAACTCCTTAATTTTCCGGGATAAAAATTAGCCTATGTGCTATTCCACACTATAACCTATCTCTGTGCCAAATTTCAGCCAGATCCGTTCAGTCGTTGGCGCGTGATTGAGTAACAAACATCTATACATCCATCCATCCAAACTTTTGCATTTATAATATTTATTAATTAATTACTAGCTTATGCCCGCGACTACGTCCCCGTGGATTAAGGTTTTTTGGTACCCGCGGGAACTCCTTAATTTTCTGGGATAAAAAGTAGCCTATGAGCTATTCCAGACTATATTCTAAGTATCTCTGTGCCAAATTTCAGCCAGATCCGTGCAGCCGTTGGCGCGTGATTGAGTAACAAACATCCATACATCCATACATCCATCCATCCATCCATCCATCCATCCATGCATCCAAACTTTCGCATTTATAATTATTATATTATATATTATATTATTTGATTTGATATAAGATATAAATAAATATAAAAGATAAGATGACTTTACAATACAGTAAAAGCTCTTTATTCGCGGGGGATACGTTCGTAGGTGACAAAATAAAAAACTTAATAATACTTATAAAAATTATAAGTATAAGATTTGTTTTTTATTTAATTGAAACATTTGAAGTAAATTAAAATTAAAATTACAAACTAAACATTAAAAATATCATCCAAACTCTGATTTGCCCAGAACGCTGGCTGCGTTAACCCGCTGAATAACCAAATTTAACTATTTCGTCGTGAACCTTTATCTACGGTGATTTTTTTTAAGAACAGCTTTTTAAGAGACCTCTGTCGTACTGAATTTACTTAAGTATATTTAAACTATAGGTATAGCGATAGTGATAGCGCAGTGTCATAAAATGAAACCAGAAAATTTTGTTTTAGGCAAGCAACGTAAGATCGACAGGAGCTTTGACGAGTTTTACACCCTGGCAGAGGACTCGGACGGCGGCCATGTCTACTCTTGCAAACTGTGCACGAATGTGTTCAAGAAGCGCGACTTCTTCAAACAACACTACCGCCACGTGCATCTAAAAATGCGTCCAAAACTCATCGGATGCTACTTCTGCAAAGAAAAAGTCCCCGCGTACATGCGAGCACAGCATCTAGAAAAGTTCCACGACGTGCCAGCGCCATCTTGCGGCGCTTGCGGGAAGAAATTCGCATTCCCCTTCCAAGTATTGAAACACCAGAAGATCTACCATATGGGGGAGAGGAAGTTCGATTGTAATATCTGCGATAAGACGTTCGCGACGCGAGCTAATCTCGCCCAGCATTTGATTAAGCATTCCAATGACAGGCCTTACAAGTGCGACTTGTGTGAGGAGTCTTTTAAATGGAGAAAACACCTGAGGAGGCACTTGTTGATACATAGTCAGAAGCGGAATTAAACCATAATAAATTTGTTACCGCCCTAGTATAGTAACATAAAACTTTATTGCAAATTGAGACAAAACACAAGTAAAACAATATAGTACATTGAAATGAAGCATCTACGGAGGCACTTGTTGATACATTATAGTAGATGAATTGAACCATTAATGTTATTATTGCCCTAGTATAGTAATATGAACCGATATTGCAAATTGAGACAAAACACATAAGTACAATATTATAGTACCCAGGTAACACGAAAATGTTTAGAAAATGAAAAACGGCTTAATGTAGAAAGTTGCCAATACTTTTATTGTTTTTCGAAGTACTCTCCGTTCCTCTCTACACATCGTCGCATTCGATGGAACCACTGAGAAAAGCAGTGGGCCCATTCTTCCTTAGGGGTCTCTTCTATGGCATTTTCGTACGCTTTCACCGCATCTTCAGGGCTCGTAAAGCGAATACCTCGAATTTTATCTTTAGTTCTTGGGAATAAATAAAAGTCACAGGGCGCCAGGTCAGGACTGTATGGCGGATGACTCATTATCTCGACACCTGCCATAGTCAAATATTCTACAGTCCGTTTTGCGGAGTGTGCTGAAGCATCGTCGTGGTGAAGGAGGGATCCTGCTTCGAGGGCGCTGCTGTCGAATTTTTTCCAAGACAATAGGCAAACAGCGATTGATATACCAGTGTGCAGTAACTGTCCTTCCATCTTCTAGCACAACTGTCGCGAAATGACCTTTATTCCTTGACTTCTTCCTTTCTTTACCTTAGTTGGCCGATCCTCGAAAGGAAACACCCACTGAGCTGATTGTCTTTTGGTTTCGGGTTCGTAACAATATATCCAGCTTTCATCACCTGTGACGATGTCAAATACAGCATTTGTGTCACCGCCGTTGAACTTATCTAAGGTTTGGCGACACCAGTCCATGCGAAGGTTTTTCTGGTCGTCGGTTAAAGTATGGGGAATCCATCTGGTACAAAGCTTCCTGACGCCTAAATGTTCGTGTAATATTTTTTGAACTTGAATCATACCAATGCCTAGGCTTACCCGTATCTGCTGATAGGTCACTCTCTTATCTTCCTCTATCATGCGTCGCACAGCACTGATGTGATCTTCAGTAGTCGCTGTTAAAGGACGTCCCTCACGCGGATCATCATTGAGATTGCTACGTCCACGCTTAAACTCGTTAAACCAATTGTAAATAGTGGCACAAGATGGGGCTTCATTAAGAAATGCTAATCGCAGCCTATCATAGCTTTGTGGTTGAGTAAGCCCACAACGAAAGTCATAATAAATCATTGACTGAAAATTTTCTCGCGTTAGGTTCATTTTCACGTGTAACAAGAGTTTTAGATTTGCCGCCAATTCACAAAAACAAATGACAAATGAATGCAATATACTACACTAGCGGGCGCCCGCGACTTCGTTCGCGTGGCTTAAGTTTTTTAATTCCCACAGGCACTCCTTAATTTTTAACCGACTTCCAAAAAAGGAGGAGGTTCTCAAGTTGGCGAGTATTTTTTTCCGGGATAAAATAAATATGTTACTCTCCAAGTCCTCATATACCTATGCAAGAAATCACGTCGAACTGTTGCTCTGTTGTGGCGTGATTGAAAGACAAACTCTCTATTTAACGTACTTGAGGATAGAATTTTCAAAAACTGTTAAACACGTATTTTTTATTTTAAACCAGAATCCCAAATACCAACTTTCATGGCTATAACTTGAAAAATGAAGGATTTTCATACAAACTTTCAACCCCTATTTTACCGCTTTAGGGGTAAAATTTTGAAAAACTGTAACACGTAAGTATTTCTTTATTTTTTACCGAAAGCCAAAATACCAAGTTTCGTTTATATTGAAAAATATCTTGAGAAAACAAGGCCTTTCATACCACGCGCGCGCTTTTTAAACTTTCATCCTCTAGTTTACTCCTTTCGGGGTCGAATTTTCAAAAACTGTAAAACACGTATTTTTTATTTTTAACCCGCAGCTCATATACTAAGTTTTATAGCTATAACTTGAGAAATGAAGGATTTTAACTTTCAACCCCTATTTTACCCCTTTGGGGGTAGAATTTTGAAAAACTGTGACAGACGTACTTCTTTTATTTTTTAACGAAAGCCAAAATACCAAGTTTCGTTTATTTAACTTGAAAAATACTTATTTTAAGAAAAGAAGGCCTTTCATACCAACTTTCATCGCCTATTTCACCCCTTTGGGTGTCGAATTTTCAAAAACTGTGAAATACGTATTTCGTCATTTTCAACCCGCAGCTCATATACCAAGTTTCATGGCTATAACTTGAAAAACGACGGACTTTCATACAAACTTTCAACCCCTATTTTACCCCTTTGGGGATGGAATTTCGAAAAACCCTTTCTTAGTGGATACCTACTCTTCACAAAGAACACACTCTCCAAATTTCATGTCTCTAGGACCAGCGGTTTAGGCTGTGCGTTGATATACATATAAGTCAGTCAGTCAGTCAGTCAGGACTTTGAATTTTATATATATAGATTAGGTTACCAAAGAGTTCTAAAATTGAAATTCAAAAAAAGTTTTCATTAGTAATGTTTCTAACTGGCCAGTTCTAAACATTTTCAGTGTTACCCACGTATATAGGGGGAGCATTAAAATGGCAGACTGTTCAAAGAGATCCGTGTGATGAGTCTTATAAATGGAGGAAACACCTGCGGATGCACTTCTTGATACGTAGTCATAAGCGGAATTAATTCATAATAACCGCCCTAACAATAACCTAACTAATAATTGTTACCGCCCTAGTAATATAAAACTTTATTACAAGTTGCAATAACAAAAGTAAAATAATATAGTACATAGGTGGAGCAATTGATGATGTACTCAGATAGCAGGCCGTATTAATTGTCTGTGTCATAGTTGAGAGGTGACACATAACATACTTTTATACTCGGGGAGTATCAAAGGGTTCCCTGGGATTAAACCCTGGGGGAAAAACGTGTAATGTAATATGACAGTGTGTTATATAGCATGTTACATAATCGGGACGCACCCTAAGACCTACTGTCTTTATTTTTCATTGTATTTTACTTGACAAAAATATCTTATAAATTACACCCACATTAGTATTATAAGTAGTTGATGTCCACGCATGGAAAGCAAAATTTTATCGCTTTTAGAGGATAGGTGTACCTGCTCGCATTTGTGTAGTAATATTTAGATAATACTAGCTGACCCGGCAAACGTTGTTTTGCCATATAAATTAAGATGTAAGCTATCCTATCTTTCAAGTTGGATCAAACTGCACACGGTGTGCAAATTTAATTTAAAATCGGTTAAGTAGTTTAGGAGTTCATCGCGGACAAACAACGTGACACCTGATTTATATATATTAAGATTTCTTTTATATTACATATTTTGTTTATTAGTGTTATTTGTAACGCTAGGTAAGTAATGTTCATTATGTTGTTAACAAATTAAACAATGTAACATTGTAAGTTTTGTAACAATAATAAATTTAATACTCACGAAACTACCTAATAAATGCCTAATAATTTAGATTAGGTATTAACATTGATGTATAATTCTAGTACCCATATTTCGATGGGTTTTAAGTAGGTATTATTGCGAATACTTATATAAAGATCTTTAGTAAAATAAATGCTCTAGAACAAAAATATACTGGTATCATTTATTGTACTGAAATTTGAAATACATCACTTTTCATATTTTATCACTTACATACTACAACTAGATTTTTCTACAAACTACTAAAATAATGGATTTGTGAGCTGTTCTTTGACACAACTTATAACATCCATTTTTAGGGTTCCGTACCAAAATGGTAAAATGGAACCCTTATGGTGCGACTTTCTCCGTCTGTCTGTCCGTCTGTCCGTCTGTCCGTCTGTCCGTCTGTCCGTCCGTCACACTCAATTATTTCAGTAACTACCGAAGCTATTGACATGAAATTTGGAATAGTTGTGTATATTAGTGGCCCAAAGACACTGGAATTAAAAAAAATTGGAAATTATTTTTGTTCTTATTTAAAAAGGGGGGAAAATCGGAGGGTTGAAATTTAAAAGTGAGATAACTGTACTGTGTGGGGTATCATATGAAAGGGTTTACTTTGTACATTTTAAAACAGATTTTTAATTATTTTTAGTCATGATAGTTTTTGATTTATCGGGGAAAAAGTCTAAAAAAATACCGTTCCCCCCCCCTTATCTCCGGAGTTTACCAATCGAAAAATCTGAAATAATTATGGTCAATGGGAATTTATGTATATTTTACAGGAAAACTATAGCCAATGCTCTAACTAGCATAGTTTTTTTTTATATTAACAGTAAACCTCTACAAACAAAGTTAGTTTTGCGGTTCATTAACAAAGGTAATTATTACCGTTTTACATCTTTGGTCGTTATTTTTTAATACGTCATAAACCGCAATTTACCTTTCATTCAATCAACTCAAATATTTAAAAAAAACATTTAATTTAAAACTTACTACAGGTTTGTACGGAACCCTCGGTGCGCGAGTCCGACTCGCACTTGGCCGGTTTTTTTTTTGTTTTCATACTACTGAGTAAAGGAATAGAACACAAATCTGGGGTCACGGGAGTGACCCCGCCAAGACGAGCGAAGCCAATAATATTGTCGATAGATTGTATCGATACTCGAATTTTATATCTGTTTTTTGAACCGAAGTAAGTAAGATCCATAAAAGTGAGATAAAATTTTAATAGAAATAAATAATTTTGAGCATGATTTTGACAGTTCTTCAATACCAACGACTTTAGTATTTTCCCGAAACTTAAATAGTTTTTTGTGCGCCTAGGGGTGAAACAAGACTTTTCAGACCTTCGTCTGATATCGTGTTTCATCCCGCGACACACACTATATTTCATATTATAATAAGCATTATTGCAAATATTAAAATTGTATTTTTTATTTATTTTAATTGCTAGGTTGTTGTTTACAAATATGATATCTGTCAGTTTAGTTGATGCTTATTGACAATTATTATAAAGGTTTGAAATAAATAAAAGATACTCTGGCAGGATTGAAAGGAGGGCTGCTGCGTCATTCAGCGGGTAGAAAATCATCGAATTCTGCCCTGATGAAAACGATGATTTTCTACCCGCTGAATAACGTATTCGTCTGAAATTGACCAGTTTGGGGTGGCTCAACAGGCATTGAAACTCGCATTTTCAATGCAGGTTATATGAAAAAATACTTACATTTTTCGTTGTCTTTTTTAGGGCTACCCAACGTGGACAACTTCTGCAAGCTAACCTTGGAAGAGGATGACACGACAGGATACACCTGCACGGTTTGCAACAAAACCTTCAAGAAGCAACAATATTTCAGAACTCACTACCGTAATGTGCATCTTAAGCTAGACTTACGGATATGTCGTCTTTGCGGCAAGAAATTTCCTCGAAAGAGGCTCTATTTTCACATGGAGGAGAAGCATGGAGTTCCAGCGCCTACATGCGGCGCGTGTGGGAAGAAATTCAATCGAAAGTACCTCGTATTGAAACACCAGAAGTACTTCCATATGGGAGAATCCAAGCATCGATGCGAAACTTGCAACAAACAGTTTATTAGCAATAGTGCGCTGAACCAACACGTGAAAATACACGTGCCTGAGAAGCCCTTTGTTTGTGACATATGCAAAAAGAGGTTTAAGACTAAGTCGCAATTGAAAACGCACATCGTGATCCACTATAATATAACGCCGTACGCTTGTAAGGTCTGCCGGAAGACGTTCGTTCAAAAATGCAATTGGAAGACCCACGTGCTGACGCATCATCCCAATATTCGATTGGATTGTTAATATGCAGTACCTGGGTGATTTTCTCGGCTTGTTTCGATTCATCACCATCGTCTTCTCGATCCATAGCCAGCACACTACTATTCTCTCAGAATGCGAAATGTACTTCACCACGATTCTTAGAATTTTGTTTGCTTAATTTGTGTGCAATAAAGTACATTTACTTACTTTAAATTTTCGTTTTGTTTCATTTCTAAAAGTTATATTGATATTGATAGTATTGCTACCGGTAACTTATTGATACTTTTTAACCGACTTCCAAAAAAGGAGGAGGTTCTCAATTCGGCGCGTATTTTTATTTTTTTAATGTGTGTCGGTGCTTTTTCATTGGTTAAAGGAAGCTCACGAGGTGGTCCCATAAAAAATTCTGACTCCAAATCCTCAATCCTGATGCTTTAGGTGTACCGTACTACATGAAATCATCAAAACTAGTGAGTTAGGAAATTTTAATGGTGAATTCATATAGTAGGTATCAAGTCACGTGTATACGATATAGTAACTCTGAGTCCCAACTCCTTAACCCTGATGCTGTAGGGTACAGAACTCCTTAAAAGTAGCGATTTAAGATTTTTTTATGATGAATTAATATTGTAGGTGTCAAGCAACGACTTCATGCTCAAACCCAAGTCCCAACTCCTCAACCCTGATGCTGCAGAGTACAGAACTCCTTGAACATAGTGGTTTAGGTTTTTTTTATGGTGAATTAATACTGTAGGTGTCAAGCAACGACTTCATACTTAAACCCAATTGCCAACTCCTCAACTCTGATGCTGCATGGTACTGCACTCCTAAGCCGTAGGGATTTAGAGTACACTAAAAAGTTACAAATATAAATTCTTTCAAAAAAACCGACTTCCAAAGCCACTGTAAAGTAAAAAATAATTTTGATTTCTACAAACAATGTTGAAGTCGGGCGAGTATAACAAAGATAGGCATAATTGACGCGTGAGGCTCGCCCGACTTCAACATAGTGTGCAGTAGAAATTAAAATTATTTTACACTTTACAGTGGCTTTGGAAGTCGGTTTTTTGGAAAGATTTTTTATAGTGTTTTGAGAAAGTAACTGTCGAGTTTCTTTCAGGATAATCTCAGCAAAATCCGCTTTTTGAACCGATGGTAGAATCCAAGACATATCGTAAGTTTTTTTCTTTCCAATCGGGTTAGGAAATTGGTTTGCTTGTTATATATTGAGGGGTATTTCAATGAATATCCTCCCCTATGCTAAATTGTCATCGAGGAATTATCTCTGTGTTGGCTGCCATGGCAGTTTATGTGCGTGAGGGCATTTTTCTAATCTTTGTTTATACTTTTTGGAGTACTTATTAACTTCCTCTTTGATTGTTGGCATATACAAGTATTTATGGATTTCATCATTCTGTGTAAACCATTGTGCACCAGTTATTGCTCTTAGTACGATGTTCTGAAACCGCTGTAGTATCTCAATCACAAGTATCTCAACGTATCATAAGTGATACAAGTTTTCTAACACGAAATAATTTTGAGTATGAGTTTGACAAATCTTCTGAAACGTATATTCTTTTGACGATCTCCGTGGCGCAGTGGTGAGCGCTGTGGTCATATCGTGGGAGATCTCGGGCTTGGGTATGTGTCTTGAAAAAGTAATATGCCGGCTCTTCTTAGCAGAATCTGGTTTCTGAACCTATAGTAGAATCCAAGACGTATCATAAGTGACATAAGTTATCCAAAGTACATGAAATAAATAATTTTAAGCTCTCTTGATTTGTTTGACAAAGCTTCCATAACGTTTAACACTTAAATTTTTATTGAATATATCCCCGAAAGTTTGCAGCAGGTGGATATATTGTTTGTTTTCTTTTTTAGGACCACCTAACGTGGACAACTTCTGCAAGCTAACCTTGGAAGAGGACGGCACGACTGGTTACACCTGCAACTTTTGCAACAAAACCTTTAGGAACATCAGCTATTTCAGAATTCACTACCGTGCTGTGCATCTTAAGTTAGATTTACGGAGATGTCGTCTTTGCTGCGAGAAATTTGCTCGAGAGAGGCTCTTCTTTCACATGGAGGAGAAGCATGGAGTTCCAGCGCCTACATGTGGCGCGTGTGGAAGGAAATTCAGTCGAAAGCACCTCGTATTGAAACACCAGAAGTACTTCCATATGGGAGAATCCAAGCATCGATGCGAAACTTGCAACAAACAGTTTAGTAGCAATAGTGCGCTAAACCAACACGTGAAAATACACGTACCTGAGAAGCCCTTCGTTTGTGACATATGCAAAAAGGGGTTTAAGACTAAGTCGCAATTGAAAACGCACATCGTGATCCACTATAATATAACGCCGTACGCTTGTAAGATGTGCCGTAAGACGTTCGTTCAGAAATGCAATTGGAAGACCCACATACTGACGCATCATCCCAATATTCGGTTGGATTGTTAATATGCAGTACCTGGGTGATTTTCTCGGCCTGTTTCGATTCTTCACCACCGTCTTCTTGATCCATAGCCAGCACACTACTATTCTCTCAGAATGCGAAATGTACCTACTTCACCACGGTTCTTAGAATTTTGTTTACTTAATTTGTGTGCAATAATAGTTATTTTTTATACAAGAGTGAAAAGTTGTTTTTTAACCGCGTGCTCAATTTTGATGACCGAGCAAGCGATGCGCTCGTGATGATTCAAAAATTAGAATCCTGAGCGTGAGCGTGGGAATCAAAAGAGCACGAGGTGAAAAATCGTTTCACTCGAGTGCAACACGTAACTTTTCATCCCACCTCAGCGAGGAAATGAAATTCTTCTCGCGTGATTGTTGAGGGAGAAAGCTCATTTCCGCATTTTTAACAGTTTCAGTCAATTTTGTTGGCGTCAAATTAACTTATTCGTCACTAGAATCACTCATTTTAGGTTTTTCACTTATTTTCAATTTTCTTGCTTTTAATCGAAGGTTTTAATTTTAAACAATATAACGTGAAAGAAAATGGTGCGCGCAAAGCAAATTAAAAAAGTACACCAAGAAGGTTACGAGTGTGAGTTTTTAACAAATTAAAAACGGTTGTATGGAAATTCGGCACCATAGAGGTAGAAGTAAATAGGTTTTAATGATGTTTTGAATTCACAAACTTCATAGACGAGTGATATATACTAACGTGCACACGATGTTCTAAATTCAATTTACTTTATCCTCAAGAGGATAATAACGGCTTTTGCATTCAGATATCGAAGCTTAAAAATACTCTTTCCGAGATGGTGGGATGAAAAGTACATTTATATTAAATTTTCGTTTTGTTTTATTTCTAACAGTTATATTGATGTTTGATAGTATTGCTACCGGTAACTTATTGTTACTTTTAGTGTTTTGACAAAGTAACTGCCGAGTTTCTTTCCGAATCATTTCAGCAAAATTTAATAATCTTCTTATAATTTAGTTAGTTAAGCATACTGATGTAAGAATAGGATCTCTAAAATATTATAAGTGCATGTTAGTAAATAGATCTTAGTGTCACACCTGTAAGGGACAACCATACGGGTAAAGTTGGAAATATTTTGTCGTAATTATAACGTATGGAAGTTGTTGGTGTGGATAAATAAATATTAAAAAACCGCTTTTTGAACCGGTGCACGGTGGGAGAATCCTAGACGTATTATAAGTGAGACAAGTTTTCTAACACGAAATAATTTTGAGTATGAGTTTGACAAATGTTATGTAACGTATATTCTTTTGACGACCTCCCTGCAGGCGCAGTGGCGAGCGCTGTGGTCTTATCGTGGGAGATTTCGGGCTTGGGTATGTGTTTTGAGAAAGTAAAATGCCAGCTCTTCTCAGTAGAATCTGTTTTCTGAACCGATAGTAGAATCCAAGACGTATCATAAGTGACATAAGTTATCCAAAGTACATGAAATAAATAACTTTAAGCTCTCTTGATTTGTTTGACAAAGCTTCCATAACGTTTAACACTTAAATTTTTGTTGAATATATCCCCGAAAGTTTGCAGCAGGTGGATATATTGTTTGTTTTCTTTTTTAGGACCACCTAACGTGGACAAGTTCTTCAAGCTTACATTGGAAGAGGACGGCACGACAAGATACACCTGCACCGTTTGCCAAAAAACTTTCAAGAAATGCGGTTCTTCCAGACAACACTACCGTCTTGTGCATCTTAAGCTAACTTCACGGCGCTGTCGTCTTTGTGACGCCTTAGTTCCTCAATGGAGGTTCGTCTTTCACATGGAAGAGAAGCACGGAGTTCCAGCGCCTACATGTAACGCGTGTGGGAGGAAATTCAAGAAAAAGCACCTCGTATTGCAACACCAGAAGTACTTCCATTTGGGAGAATCCAAGCATCGATGCGAAACTTGCAACAAACAGTTTATTGACAGTAGTGCACTGAAGACACACATGAAAATACACGTCCCTGAGAAGCCTTTCATTTGTGACATATGCCAAAAGGGGTTTAAGACGAAGGCGCAGATGAAGACGCATATCGGGATCCACTATAATATAACGCCGTACGCTTGTCAGGTCTGCCGGAAGACGTTCGTTCAGAAATGCAATTGGAAGACTCACATGCTGACGCATCATCCCAATATTAAACTGGATATTTAATATCTAGTACCTGGGTGATTTTCTCGGCTGGTTTCGCTTCATCATCATCGTCTTCCCGACCCATAACCAGCACACTACTATTCTCTCAGAACGCGAATAATTTGACTTGATTACACCACGATTTTTTAAATTTGGTGTGTAATATAGTAAATTTACATTAAATTTTCGTTTCGCTTCATTTATCTACAAGAAATATATGTAAATATTGATATTAGCTAAAATTGCTACCGGTAATTATTATTTGTCTTATTTATTTGCATGACTCACTAACATAAAATATGTACATGAATATATAAAATACACTACTCAAAAATAATTGATATTAAGTGGGTCTCACCCGCTGCGAGGAAGGACCCAAGCAACCGCTGGTCAGGGCTCCAGAGAGAGGAACCTCCTCACAATTCGTGCCATCTCGAGAATAACCGCCTTCTATATCTGACCCATAATCTAACAACCAAGCGAAGCGAAACTACATCCGCCCTGGTTAGCTAACTTATTGTTACTCTTTGCGTTCTGAAAAAGTAACTGCCAAGTTTGGTTTCGGATCTTCTAAGCAGAATCCGCTTTCTGAACCAATGGTAGAATCCATTATAGGTCAATGGACTTATCTGGATATTACAATAAGTAGGTATATATAATACTAGTAGGGCGCGTGGGTGCGTGGCCCGCTCAAGCGGACCACGTAGTATACCGCGTGGCCCACTGTCTACTTACTTGCTCTCCTTCTATCCTAGGGTTTACTGCCTACGTGTTCTGAAGTAAACAACACACTGCTATGCTAGCGAGCATAGTGGAAGCGCCAGCTACCAAGCGTCCGACAGACGTAAAAAAAAACTCATAAGAAAACAAAAAAACAGAGACCCCCCTAAGAATCTAAAAGGGCCTTTAAGTGTAAAAAAACTTTCCAGACATGCATACAGTCTTCTTCTTCTTCTTTGTCCTCGCCTTATCCCGTTACGCGGGGTCGGCTTTTCTTATCATGCGACGCCATGTAGATCTTGTGTTGGCGTCTTCGTCATTGAGGCCGAGGCGTTTCATGTCCCTTTGAACATTTGTCATCCAAGTAGTTTGGGGTCTTCCCTACCCCTTCTTCTTGTAGCCATGGAAAGGCACTTTTTCACCACATAATCGTCGGGCCCACGCATTACGTGTCCGTACCACCTGAGCCTTGACTCTGATATTTTGTCGGTTATGGGTGCAACTTTAAAGCTTCCTCGTATATATTCATTCCGTACTTTGTCCTTGAGTGTTACTCCCCCCGCCCATCTCAGCATACGCATTTCCGTGGTATGTAACTTCTGTTCATGGGTCTTTTTGGCTGCCCAAACTTCGCTGCCGTACAGTAATGCTGGTCGTACTGCCGTTTTATAGACCTTGCCTTTAGTTCTTATTGGCATTTTTGAGTCACATAGCACCCCCGTGAGAGTACGCCACTTCATCCATCCAGATGTCGTTCTTTGTGTTACGTCCGCTTCTATAGAGCCATCCTCGGAGAGAACGGATCCTAGATACTTGAATGTTTTAACTCTAGGGAGGGCCGTGCCACCCAGGGTGATGCCCGGGTCAAGTGAAGCGTTGGGGTTGAAGTTACAGAACATATAATCGGTTTTTGTCCTGCTAATGCGCAAGCCATTTTGTTCCAGCGACTCCCTCCATCTTTCTAAGTCTTCTTGTAGCTCTCGCACACTGTCAGATATAAGAACTACGTCGTCAGCATACAAGAGATTCCATGGGGTTGATTTCTGGATTTTTGCCGTCAGATAGTTCATGACTACATTAAATAGCAGAGGGCTCAGTGCACTGCCCTGATGAACGCCAACTTTTATATCAAAGCTGTCAGATAGACCGGCTGCGCTTCTGACGCAGGTTTGGACGTTGTCGTACATGTCTTTAATGATGCGTATGTAGCATTCAGGTACACTGTGCGCTCTGAGCGCCTGCCATATCAATGTTCTTGGCACTCGGTCAAAGGCTTTTTCTAGGTCAATGAATACCATCCAGAGATTTTGACAATTTTCTTTAGATTTTTCCATTACCAATCTTACGGCATGAATTGCATCCATGGTTCCCTTTTCGGGTGTGAAACCAAACTGGTTTTCCGTTAGCGAGATTATAGATGCTAGACGTTCACTGAGCACTCGTTCCCAGATCTTAAGGGTGTGTGATGTGAGTTTTATCCCCCGGAAGTTTCCGCACTCTCTAACGTCTCCCTTATTTTTGTAAAAGGGAACAAGTATGCTTTTTCTCCAGGCATCTGGCATTTTTTCAGTTGTTAGGATGTTATTGAACAAATTAGCTAGCCATACTCCCCCACCTGCCTTCAGGGACTTCCACAGTTCGGCTGGTATGTCATCAGGCCCACAGGCCTTGTGGTTTTTCATTTTCAGAATGGCCTTTTTGACTTCTGCTATGGTGATTTGATTTATGGGTCCTTCTATTCTTGGTTCTTCAATTTCAGCCTGTCTAGGGAACTCCTCATTTAGCAGTATATGGTAATACTCGTACCACCTTTTACAGATATCTTTATCAGATGTGAGTAGCGTGCCTTTGCTATCCTTGATGTATTTCGTAGTCTTAAAATCCTTCGTGTTATTATGCCTGTTTTTAGCTATTTTATATATCTCTGTGTCCGAAGCCAGTTCTAGTTGTTGATAAAGGTCCAACTCTGCATTTTCCTTCTCAATCGCAACTGATCTTCTTGCAATCTTTTTCGCTTTTTTGTACTCTAGCTTATCCTCCTCTGAGCCACTCTCTTGCCATTTCTTGAACAGGCGTTTCTTTTCTGATACGGTGGATTTGGTGTTGTTATTCCACCATTTAGCATCTTTCTCGTTATGCAGGGGACCCTTGGATAAACCCAGTGTAGTTTTCGCTTGGGTAATACAGGCATCATGAAACTTAGACCAGTTTACTGTGGGAGAGTCGTGTAGTGAGGAGTCATTACTCAGATACTCAAGGATTTTATTTTTAAAATTGCTTCCCTTGTCCGTATTAAGTTCTCGCCATTTTATCCTCTCTACTCTCGTTATTTTATATTTAATTTGTCGTTTGAGTTTTAAAGCTACTAATAACAGTCTATGCTGTGATGTTAATGGTTCGCCTGGAATAACTTTGCAATCTTTAATTTGTTTGAGAATCTTTCTATCTGTCATTATATAGTCAATTTGTGTTTTGGACTTTCCACTTTTGTAGGTAATGAGGTGTTCCTCTTTCTTTTGAAAAAATGTGTTAACTACCACTAGATTTAGAGATGCTGCAAATTCTAGTATTGTGGCTCCTTCTTTATTTTGCGTTCCATAACCAAAGCCCCCATGATGATCCTCATATCCATCTGCGTCACTGCCTACATGCCCGTTGAGATCTCCGCAGATAATTCTTTGCTCAGTTGCCGGTAAAGCATTCATGTGTGTACACAATTCTTCCCAGAAGTCTTGTTTCTCTGTTTCAGGGCAGCCGACCTGGGGCGCGTAGACACAAACGATGTTGAGGCAGGTTTGGTTCTCCAAGGCTAGTTTTACAGACATGATACGGTCACTTGCTCTATTTATTTCTATTACCTTTTCGCTCAAATGTTGATCTAGAATAATCCCAACCCCATTTTTTCCACTTTCAGTACCATAATAAATAAATTTAAATCCCTTCCCGATTTGCCGTGTTTTTGCACCTTTCCATTTTGTTTCTTGCACACAGCAGATGTTGATGCGACGTCGTTCTAAGATGGCGCTTAATTCAGCACTGCGTCCTGTCATCGTACCAATGTTCCAGCAATACGTAGTTCGGACATTGTTACGGTGCTTTTCTGTTTAGCTCTTCCGTCGCTTTTGGGGGACGCCCTAGTATGTTTCGCAGTTCCATCATCACCAACGTCGCTTAAGGGGGACGCCCTAGTATTCCTCGTGTTCTTTAATTTTTGCCTTTTCATGATAAGTATGGTGAAATTGGCTTTTGTTTTACGGCCGGTTGCCACCTGACGCCAAGAGTGTAGTCCACTACGGGGCTCGGGCGCCGCCGTTGGCCCGCTAGGGGCTCATCCGCCGCCATCCCTACTGAGCACTCCACCCTGAGCACCCAGCACGCACGCAGCCTCTACTCCGCATATGTCGAAGAAGCCTACGTGCGGGGTTTGATAACGGAGTATCCATCTCCGGCCTTGTGGTCCGCGGGAGGTATTTTATTTCCCTCCTACCCTATGGAGGTTGGCCCTCCATCGAGCATCCCCCTATCCGCCACCTGGGGACGCGTCCTCTAGGGAATCAGGCTACCCCGAGGATCAGACATGCATACAGTGTTGAAGTAAAAACACAAAGAAACCTTCCTTAGTTGATTAATATCAATATCATACCGCTGACGATCGGGTACCTTTGGGTGCCATTGAACTTCGCCATCTTGGCTTTCTTAACGGCAAACCGACAATTCTTCCATACAGAACAAATCTTGTAAAAAAAACCATATCAAAGTCATGCATATTTCTTACTTCCACTCTTCCATCTAGCATACTTTCTGAAATAGAAACCCTCGATCATGATTGCTCTCCATAAGTATTTTTTTTTCTCCGAAAATTTATGGAGAGTTCTTCTTTAAAAACAAATTTTGTAACGGAACCGCATCAAAGTCTCGCATAGTTCAACTCTAAATTATAGCCTCTTCAATATTCGCCATACATTTTCTATCTTACTAATATTATAAATGGAAAGTTTGGTTGGATGGATGTATGGATGTTTGTTACTCAATCACACCCCAACGGCTGAACGGATCTGGCTGAAATTTGGCACAGAGATAGATTATAGTCTGGAATAGCACATAGGCTTTTTACCCCAGAAAATTGAACAGTTCCCACGGGAACCAAAAAAACTCAAACCACGCAGACGAAGTCGCGGGCATTCGCTAGTGGAAAAATAAATTCCGCCATCCTGAATTTTTTTCCTGTTCATCTAGTAGACCTTCATGTCCTGATCATCTTTTGCCAAGAAACCACTACTCCAACTCTTATACTCTCCGAGATGGACACCGAGGAAATTTGTATGGCGGCCATCTTAAATCCGCCATTTTGAAATTGTTTTTCAGCTCACTGTAAATCAGATGAAGTTTCGAGTGACATTTGGTCGAGCACCCCCCACCTATCTTCGATACCCTGGCTGTGCTCTTCATCCGTCTTCGAAATCCTCAATCATCAGCTCTCTCCGTATTTTTCCTCTGAATGAATTTTTGTCTTCTATACGAAACGATGAGTAAAAAAAAAATTTTTCATACAAAATTTTACAGGAGAGATGATCAATGAGTGAATCAGCACGAGCAGCTATATATATATTAACGAGTATACAATAAGTTATTATACAGTGGTCTCAAAGAGCGAGAAAAATGTTATGTGGTAATAACTAACACAAAATTAAAATAGCTTGGGGTGCAGTGTATTAGGGTTGGTTTCAGAGTGGTAATAAGTTGTAGAAAGCTTTTTAGGGTTCCGTACCCAAAGGGTAAAAACGGGACCCTATTACTAAGACTCCGCTGTCTGTCTGTCTGTCTATCTGTCTGTCTCCAGGCTGTATCTCATAGACCGTGATAGCTAGAAAGCTGAAATTTTCACAAATGATGTATTTCCGTTGCCGCTATAACAACAAATACTAAAAATTAAAAAAAAATATATATTAAGGGGGGTCCCCATACAATAAACGTGTTTTTTTCGTATTTTTTTGCTCAATATTAAAAACGGTAACGGGTAGACGGTTCAAATTTTCACAGAATATTAACTTGTATATTACCTTTCAAAATAAATAATTAAATATCAATAAAGTAAATATTAAAGGGGGGCTCCCATACAACAAACGTAATATTTTGATATTAACAGTAAACCTCTACAAACAAAGTTAGTTTTGCGGTTCATTAACAAAGGTAATTATACCTACTTCTTGAGTACGGAACCCTCGGTGCGCGAGTCCGACTCGCACTTGGCCGGTTTTTTAAATTATCGTTAGTTCGATTTAGGACACACTATAAAATACCTCGACAAAGATGGCGGCGTCGATACAGGTGTTTGTAAGATGGCGGCGGTAATATATTACCGCACTAGTGCAAAAATGAATATTACTGCACGGCTTTCCTATTAAAGGTGTCGTATTATTTTTATCGCCCAAGGATGGTGAAAGTCTACTTTATAGATTTGATGATAGCAATGGTGCGAGAGCCACTCAACGAGCTATTAATATTATTTTGTGAATATGTCTGTGTGCGGCGGTAATCACTTACCATCAGATGACCCGCTTGCTCGTTTGCTCGCTATAAATATTAAAAAAATATCAATAGACTGTGTCCATTACATAGAGGTAGTATAAGGTAAAGAGTACTACTATCGCACCGCACTCCTTGTGCGCGGTGTAGGCAAGTGAACTATAGCTACTAATATTCATAGACATGTAAAAAATAGGGATGGGCAATAGTGCGCTGCAAGTGCGAAGTCGATAAAATACATCTGAACGGTACGGTACCTATTGTTTGTGTTTGTTTGTACCCTATCATACTAATATTGTTAATGTGAAAGTGTGTTTGTTTGTTGGTCTGTTCAATCATGCCTCAATAGAGCAACGCAAGACGTGATTTTTTGAATGGGTATAGTTGAGGACGTGGAGAGTGATATTTATCCCGGAAAATTAAAGCGGTTCCGTGGGAATTAAAAAAAACTTATTCCACGCGGATTAAGCCGATATGTTTTTTAATGATCGATCGTATATCCATACTAATATTATAAATGCGAAAGTGTGTCTTTCTGTCTGTCCGTTAGTCTGAAGCCCGCGACTTCGTTTGCGTGGATTGTTTTTTATTCCCGCGGGAACTCTTAAATTTTCCGGGATAAAAAGTAGCCTATGTCCTTCCCCGGTATGTAACCTATCTCGATATCAAATTTAATCAAAATCGCTTAAGTAGTTGGGTGTAACTGACAGACAGACACATATTCGCATTTATAATATTAATATGGATTGATATATATCCGATGTATATCGAATGCATAAAATATGTAAGAAAAGGTGCAAACCTGTGTTTTAATGTGCTATTATACAATAAAAGTATAAGTTTGATTCTTTGATTCTTTTACTATAAAAGTATCGAAAATAAATTCTTTGAATTTAATAAACATTCTTTCATAACATACGTTAATATTTATCTTTAGTTTCTGTCCATAATTATGTTACAAAAAAATATGGCGCTGGCCTTTTTCAATTTTGGTAACAGATACCTCTTTTGTGATCTCAGGGAACCCTAAATATCGGTTTTGAACGAAATCGGCCCAATAACAAAGAACTTCAATATGGTGCTGGCCTTTTTTAATTTTGGTAATAGATACCTCTTTTGTGATCTCAGGGAACCCTGATTTTGAACGAAATCGGCCCAATAACAAAGAATTTCAATATGGCGCTGGCCTTTTTTAATTTTGGTAACAGTTCCCTCTTTTAAGATCTCAGGGAACCCCAAATATCGATTTTGAACGAAATCGGCCTAATAACAAAAAAATTGAATATGGCGCTGTCTTTGTACATTTTCCTCTTTTGTGATCTCAGGGAACCCCAAAATATATCGATTTTGAAGAAAATTTTCCCAACTAACAAAGAATTTCAATCTGGCGCTGACTTTTAAGATTTATCATCTCACGGAACCCTAAATCGAAATTGAATCGTAATTTGAACGAAATCGGATCAACAATAACGAATTTCAAAACCTATGGCCCTAACTTTTTTTAAATTTTGTTATCAATTTTCTCTGTTGTGATCCCAGGGAACGCCGTTAACTGTGACGGCGCCCGAGTCGAATGTATCACATCACTATTCGATTCGGTGAACAGTCGGCTATCGTAGCGGGGTTGCGGGGCGGTGCGGGCGGTATTATGTTACCTTGCGTCCCACGTCTGTATCACCCCCGCGACACGTATTTATATTTTACATGAAAGTTTAAAAATACGACTAACCGGTGAAATGTGATGTTGAAATTATGTTTATTATGATAACGAGAATCATGTTTGCATGTTTCTATGACACATTTAACCATTTTTTCCAGTTTAAAAACGGAATTTCGGTCCCGAGTTCGCGATGGGCGCTCTCAGCGCTAGCGTTCCTTTGACTAAATGGCTTGCTGACGGAACGATGCTATGATCCTACCGGTGCCTACTGTTCTTGCTTAGAAGCACGCACTCTATAGGCTATACTACCTCTGTGGTCCATTAGTATGTACCTACTTAATACCCATGCTGGGAATCTCACCGAAATTCTGGACAAAATTTAACCCCATCTTTATTTTCATGTCACGTAAATACAACTTAGACGATAACTTAATTGTACTTTTATTTTGAAAATAAAATATAGCCTATGTTACTCGCTGATAAAGTATCTATTCTATAAGGAATTTTTAAAATCGGTTGAGTAGGTCAAGGTGTTGATATTGTCCACTACCAAGCAAACAAACAAATCTTTCCTCTGTATAATATTAGCTAAGACAAATGTCAAAATGTAGTAATCGGCGTTTAAACGATCCCTCCGAGCTCGGTTACGTTAAACAGCCGATCAAGCGTTGTAAACAGTGGTTGGGTTGTGGTGAACAGTAAAAAAGATTTAATCAGTCGATTATCTGATAATCAGCCGATGAAAAAGTCGGTGAACTCCACCCTTACTGTCTGTAAAATATTATTTTTATAGAACTTTTTAATAATAGGTGCCTACTTCTTCGGAGAATTCTTCTTTTTTATGATACTTTCTATGTCATTATTTAAAAAAAGTATATTTTTATTGTTTCTTTTCTAGGCCAAAGACCCTATAAATACGGAGACTTCCAAGAAACATTCGAGGATGGTGAAAAACGTTTCACCTGCAATGTGTGCAGCAAACCCTTCAAGAAGATACAGCTTTTTACGCAACATTACAGCCACGTACATCTCAAGCTGCGGCCGAAGTTGCGCAGCTGCCATCTATGTGGCATTAAAGTGAAAGATGCACAGCGTCCTTTCCATATGGAAGAATACCACGGAATTCCAACACCGTCTTGTGGTGCTTGCGGAAAGAAATTCGGCCAAATCTCCCAAGTTTTGAGACACCAAAAGTTCTATCATATGGGTGAATCTAGATACCGATGTGAACAGTGCAATATGGGGTTCATTTCCAGCCACCAATTAAAAGTGCATATGGTAAAACATAAACCAGAAAAACCCTTCAAATGTAACTTATGCCAGAAGGCGTTCAAGCGGAAGAAGACCTTAAAGACTCACGTTATGATACATACCGGTGCGAGACCCCATGTGTGCCAGGTATGCCAGGCGGCGTTTACACAACACAGCAGTTTGACTTACCACATGGCTAAGAGGCATCCTAATGCTGTGCCCCAACCGGGAACTGCAGCTACAATAGGAAAGTAAGAAAGAAAAATCTTTACTGGGACGAAACAAGCTATTTATAAAAATCCCACTAAAAACTGTACACTCAACACTTACTTTACTTGTATGTTTACTTACTTAGTAAGCTTTAGTATTGCATGTACTTAGTTAGTAAGAAAAATATTGTTTAACTTTTTATCGTAATACCTAAAACAAATATTTACCATCATAAAATAAGTTGGTACTGTAAAATTCTGGGACAAATACATTGGCTGCCATTATATTACCGCACTAGTGCGAAACTGAATTTTTCTCTGCGCCTGCACCGCACTTATAATTTATTTTTAGACGTATTTTTTTAAGTAACAATGCGATCATGTTTTATTACCCAAGAGAGGTAAAAGTCTACTTATAACAATTTTAATACCGGTGAAGTAACTTTCCGAACAAATACGTACGTATTACAATAATGTTTACATAAGTTTTGCACTTTGACTATACTACTACAGAAGTGAACTGTTTAATTTATAAGTTTTAAAGCTGAGAAATAATAAAATTTTGTTCTTACAAAATAAATTGTCTCCTTAATTGTAAACCCCTAGAAAGGCATAATTTGTATCAACGTCGTTCACTGATAGATGTCCATTGCTGTGGGGTTAACAACTGAATACCTACCTATGCAAAGCTACAATTTATCATTCTAATATATAAAATAAACCTTGTCTTGGCTTGTGGTTCAAGTGGTTACAACACCCGACCTAATGTACAGGATTGCGGGATAGATCCCCGGGCATGTACCTCTAACTTTTCGAACTTTTAATTACTTCAAACAGTGAAGGAAACCATCGTAAGGAAACCTGTACGACCGAGGTTTTCTCATAATGTTCTCGAAGGCGTGTTAATACTGTCAATCCGCACGTGGCCAGTTTGATGGTCTATGGCCAAACCCTTCTCATTCCGAGAGGAGACTCGTTCTCAGTAGTGAGCCGGCAATGGGTCGATAAGAGAGACATGGTACATAACCAAACTAGAGCATACTAACTACATATTGCATACTAACAATACAGCATCATTAGTATAGTAGGAAAGAACGTACTAAGTAATACTCAAAATGTACATTGAAAATGTCACCGAAATTTTGGACAAAATGTAAAACCAAAATTTGCCACGTGAATACGACTCTACCTAACTCAAACGAGCACTCTCTGACTGAGCCTTTACCTTATATAAGCTTAATAGAATGTAACGTCTACTTTCTATGCCATTATTATTCAATTAGTGAACACATTTATAATTTTTTTGTTTCTTTTTTTAGGCCAAAAAGTATATAAACACGGAGATTTCCGAGAGACATTCGAGGATGGCGAAAAACGTTTCACCTGCAACGTTTGCAGCAAATCCTTCAAGCAGCAGCAGCTGTTCGCGCAACATTACAAGCACGTACATCTCAAGAAGCGACCGGATTTGCGCAGCTGCCTACTGTGTGACATTAAAGTGAAACAGCACAAACGCTCGTTCCATATGGAAGAATGCCACGGAGTACCAGCGCCGTCTTGTGGCGCGTGCGGAAAAAAATTCGCCCAAATCTCCCAAGTTTTGAAACACCAGAAGTTCTACCACATGGGCGAATCCAAATACCGATGTGAACAGTGCAATATGCGTTTCTTTACTAGTGACAAATTAAAACTACATATGGTAAAACACCAGCCAGACAAACCTTTCGAATGTGATATATGTCAAAAGGCTTTTAAGCGGAAGAAGTCCTTGCAGACTCACATTATGATACATACCGGTGCGAGGCCCTTAGTCTGTCAGGTGTGCCAGGCGGCGTTTACACAGCACAGCAGTTTGAAATACCACATGACTAAACGACATCCCAATGCTGTACCCTAACCTAGAACTCCGGCTATATTAGAAAAGTGAAAATAAAATCTTTATTGGGATTATCCCGATCTGTCCCCAATAAAAAGTTCAGGGATTTAGTTCACTCTTTGTAGAACACTTAAAATAATAATTATGTACACGAGTGTGATTTTAATCTTGAAAATGTGTTAGCTTGAGGTCATGTAGTTATTAATATTATAACTTATTACCTAGACAAAGACGACGGCGTCCAAACAGCTGTTCTTTTGTATGGCGGCCATTATGTTACCGCACTAGTGCGAAAATACAATCAATCAATCAACTTATTTATTTGTGAATAGTGTACATTTTAATAAAAAGAGAAACTGCTTAGTTTCTTTCCTCTTCTAGTAGAATCTATTTCAGAACCGGTGGTAGAGTCAAAACATGACGTAACATAAGAGACACCTGTATGTCCTACATGTAATTAATACATTAAGTATTGTGTATTTGTAGGCTAATAACTGTGCTACAGTATTTTTATTGCCCAAGAGAGTCACCTTCATACGCTTTAATAGCGGTGAAATAAATACGAACAAAAGAAATAGTTATTTGTTATACAAGAGTGAAAAGTTGTTTTTTAACCGCGTGCTCAATTTTGATGACCGAGCAAGCGAAGGATTCTAAAATTGAATCACGAGCGCAGCGAGTGGTTCAAAAATTAGAATCCTGAGCGTCAGCGAGGGAATCAAAAGAGCACGAGGTGAAAAATCTTTTCACTCGAGTGCAACACGTAAGTTTTCATCCCACCTCAGCGAGGAAATGACATGACGTGAAAGAAAATGGTGCGCGCAAAGAAAATTAAAAAAGTACACCAAGAAGGTTACGAGTGTGAGTTTATAACAAATTAAAAACGGTTTTAAGGAAATTCGGCACCATAGAGGTAGAAGTAAATAGGTTTTAATGATGTTTTGAATTCACAAACTTCATAGACGAGTGATATTTACTAACGTGCACAGGATGTTCTAAATTCAATTTACTTTATCCTCAAGAGGATAATAACGGCTTTTGCATTCAGATATCGAAGATTAAAAATACTCTTTCCGAGATGGTGGGATGAAAACAAAATTATTAATTACCTACTAAACTTAATTTATTTCAATTTAGTTTTACACTGTAACTGTACCTACTAATTCTACTACAGAAGAAAAATGTGTAATCAATTAGTTTTAATGCTGTTATGTAATAAAATTCTGTTATTACCAAAAAAAATGGTTTCTTGTATAATTGTCTATCTTTCTTACCCTAGAAATGGGTAATTTGGGAATATAATCAAAGGATAATTTGTATCACTGTGGGTCTTTGTATTGATTATATACCTACTCCCGGTCTTTGTTACAAACTTCTACACCACTATCCATACATCCATACTACACTATTGTACCATATTGCGCCGCCTGGAACCAGCGGCTCCCTGCGACTCATCTTTCTTAGCATACTAATATTATAAATGCGAAAGTGTGTTTGTTTGTTAGTTTGTTGGTTTGTCCTTCAATCACGCCGCAACGGAACAACGGATTGACGTGATTTTTGGCATTGGAATAGTTGAGAACCTGGAGAGTGACATAGGCTTTTTATCCCGGAAAATTAAGGAGTTCCCGCGAGAATAACAAAAAACTTAAACCACGCGGACAAAGTCACGGGCATCAGCTAGTCCAATATATAAAACAAAGTCGGGTTTGTTGGAACATTTATAACTCTAGAACGGCTGAACGGATCTGGATGAAATTTGGCACAGACATAGATTATAGTATCGAATAACACATAGGCTACTTTTTATCCAGGAAAATTAAAGAGTTCCCGCGGAAACCAAAAAACCTTAATCCACGCGATCGAAGTCGCGGGCATCAGCTAGTTTGACATAATTAGTCTGTTTGTCCACCTTGTAACGGGTCTTTCAACATTATGGTTTCAGGTATTATAGGTCGCTATTTACTACAATTTAAAATTATAACTACAAGGATTTCCCAATAGCTTTGAGTGACTTTAACCTGTACTATTGAAACTCTTAAACAGCAAAGTAATCTCGATTTAACTACTGAATATAACTATGAATTTGTACCTAAAAAATACATGACCTCCTCCATTTGACGACCTCCGTGGCGCAGTGTTGAGCGCTGTTGTCTTAACCTGTGGAGGTCCCGGGTTCGATCCCCGGCAGGGTCAATTTGGGAATTTATAATTTCTGAATTTTCCCTGGTCCTGGTGGGAGGCTTCGGCCGTGGCTAGTTACCACCCTACCGGCAAAGACGTCCCGCCAAGCGATTTAGCGTTTTGGTACGATGCTGTGTAGAAACCGAAGAGAGGGTTTCATATAACTGCCATGCCCCTAACAGGTTAGTCCGCTACCATCTTAGACTGCATCATCACTTACCATCAGGTGAGATCGCAGTCAAGGGCTGACTGGTAGTGTATAAGGAAAAACTCAAACCAAAGAGTACAGCATTACATACTAAGTAATACCACAGCGTACCTAGTATAGTAGGAAATAACATATCTCCCCCTAGACTGAGCTAGTACTGTAATACCCAAAGCGAATAGGCTACTTTTTGAAGTGAAAACTTCTTTAGCCGCGTTGAGCACTTTTTGGCAGGGGGTAAACTTGTGGATTTGCGTGACCGACATGCTCCGCGCGGCGCGCCGACATGCTCGCGTTGTTACCAAGACTCTTAAATATAAATAGAAGAAGGTCTTAAATATAAATATACTAAATACGTGATTAAACTTTAATGCCTTAGTTTTAAGGCTTATATTTTTTTTTTATGTATTAAAAAAGAAAAATAATTAAAAAAAACAATTTAAAATATTCGTTTTCACTTCCATCGGCAGTCCCTATGACTGCCAATTTTTATTTTTTTTATTTTACAAAAATATGTAAGTACCTAGGTACCTAAGTATGTTGCAGAAAAATTAAAGCTCGCCAAACTGGTGGGCCAATTTGTTGGCGAGTTGGCGCTCTAAATCCTATTAAAGTTAGGTACATGCGTCTTTTAATAATGAGCACTAGTATATAGGTATTATCACTAGACTTAAGCTACTTTTTAACCGACTTCCAAAAAAGGAGGAGGTTCTCAATTCGGCGCGTATATATATATTTTTTTTTTTTTTTTTTAATGTATGTTACCTCATATCTCCGTGGTTTCCAAACCGATTTGAAAATTTTTTTTTTCAGTGGTTAGAGGAAGCTCGCGAGATGGTCCCATAAAAAAATTTGACTCCAAATCCTCAATCCTGATGCTGTAGGTATACATACGACTCAAAACTAGGGAGTTAGGCAGTTTTGATGGTGAATTCATATAGTAGGTATCAAGTAACGTGTATACGATTTAACTCTGAGTCCCAACTCCTCAACCTTGATGCTGCAGGGTACAGAACTCCTTAAAAATAGCGATTTAAGATTTTTTTATGATGAATTAATATTGTAGGTGTCAAGCAACGACTTCATGCTCAAACCCAAGTCCCAACTCCTCAACTCTGATGCTGCAGGGTACTGCAACCGTGGGGATTAAGACTACACTAAAAAGTTAAAATAAAAATTCTTTCCAAAAAACCGACTTCCAAAGCCACTGTAAAGTAAAAAATAATTTTGATTTCTACACACTATGTTGAAGTCGGGCGAGTATAGCAAAGACAGGCAAAGTTGACGCGTCAGGCTCGCCCGACTTCAACATAGTGTGTAGAAATCAAAATTATTTTTTACTTTACAGTGGCTTTGGAAGTCGGTTTTTTGGAAAGAATTTTTATTACTTTTTAAAGTAATTTTTACAGTAAAATTTTTAAAGCAATAACAAAAAATACAATGAATATAGCTTTATGAAAAATTATTTCTAAAAAATGATATGAAATGTGCACATTTCATACCCTGTAAATGAGTTCGAAAGTTAAACTTCCCGGCCTAGGCCAGTAAAGAATGTATGTATTTTCATTATATATCATAGGTTTGAATTTGGAATCTTTCTTCCTAAATATCTTGTAACTTGTTATAATGTTCTTTGGCCTAAATAGTTTATATTTGGAACTCTACACAGCGCAAAAAAAATAATTAAAAGTATAATATTTGTTTTTTAACTTCTAATATTTCTTAAGTAGGTTGCTTTTTTATTTACTTTCTTTTAATTACATAATATAATATATTTAAAAAAAAGTCACTTGTTTAATTTTTTAGAAAAGCACTATACACACCTCGACCGGGAGAGCATTTCTCTCAAGAAAACGCGTACTTCCCGGTCTCGCGATGTAATGTACTATTATATACTCGCCGGCATATTTAGCGGAACATAAAAAAAGGTCCATAATTAAAAAAATATGGTTTTATTTTAAAATCTACTTACTACACTTCTCTTGTTATTTAAAGTTTCATTTGTTTTACTTAAAATGAGATCACATTAAGAACAGATTTTGCGAGCAAAGGCTATTTGTGAAAAATGGTACATTTTTGAACTTTTCATGTAACCGGGAAAAGTGAAATTTAATATTAAAATAACAATTAATTAAATTAGAAAAATGGTGATTAATATCGCGTATTTCCTCCACGTGCTCTTATTAAAGTTTCTACCCGTCTAGGCATACTGAGAATGATGGTATCGATGGTCTCCTGGGATAGTCTCGTTGGCAGGAGCTGGAATTCTGGACTTAACTTTTCTTTTCAGCAAGTCCCAAACGTGCTCTATTGGGTTCATATGCGGTGATCTCGCCGGCCACTCCATAACAGTGATATTCATATCATTAAGATAAGCTTGAGTTACCCGAGCGGTATGCGGCCGAGCATTATCCTGCATAAAAACAAAATCGTCACCGATATATGGGGCAAACGGTACGACATTTTCTTCTAAAACTTCTCTGATATAGCGGTCTGCAGTCAGACTCCCTCTGTCAATCACTACCAAGTCTGTGCGAGCTCCCAAACAAATGCCCGCCCAAACCATTATTGATCCATTACCGTATGTAACTGTAGTTTCAAAATTTGTCTGAATGTATCGTTCTCCTTTGCGTCTGTATATTCTTTACCTGCCGTCAATTTGATTTAAGAGAATTCTGCACTCATCACTAAACAATACCTTACTCCATTGGTCCACGTTCCAAAGTCGATGTTCCTGAGCAAAAGTTAACCTGTTTCTACGATGATTTACCTCGAGCCTTGGCGCCTTGGCGAACTGAACCCAAACCAGCTTCTTCGAGCCTTCTTCGTACCGTACGCTCACTTACGGTTACACCCCGCACTGCTTCTAACTCATGTCGGGCTTGGACGGCCGTCAAACGGGGGTTCCTACTTACACGAAGCCGAATGAAACGATCATCCCTACTCGAAGTGCGTCTTTTTCTGCCTTGTCCTGCTCTTCTCACATAAGTACCGGTCTCCCTGAACCGTTGAATACTGCGATGGATCGTTGAAACTGGTCGACGAAGATCTCTGGATATCGCTCTGTAGGTTTGACCATTTCTTCGCATTTCGAGTGCCCTGGCAATCTCCGTTGGGGCTAAGTCAGGCATAATTCAGTCATCAACTCCAGAAAGATACGCGATTAAAAAAAACTAACAAAAAACAGTATTTCAATGAAATTTTAAATCAAACTCAGAAGGAAGAAATACTCGGAAGAAGTTCGCTCCAGATAAGGTGTATTTGAATAAAACTAAAACAATTGCATAAAATGTGATGTTCAGTTGTTTTCTTAATTTGAAAATATTTCTTTTTAAATTAAATGACGTATAAACCAGCCAGCAACCTTATATGATACTGATATCAAACCTTTTTTTTATGTTCCGCTAAATATGCCGGCGAGTGTAGTTTTGCCTAAAGCCCTGAAAACGTGCACGTGGACACGACTTTAACGAGGTCTCTGATGGTGCCTTTACTGTTTATATGTGTCACCGTAAGATTGCAAAGGCCGTTGGATTGTAATCTAACTAGCGATATTGTAAACTTTCGACTGATTACAATTTAACGCATTATTTTTCGTTAGATTGTAATCTGTTAGATACATTAACCCGATAAAACCTAACTCTGGTCATTTATGTCGAACCCTAACCTAACCTACAAGAAAAAGACAAGAAAACGTAAATACAATGAATATTTCAAAAATTGACACTCGGACCATTGAACGGTTCACAATCCGTCGACAGTTTACAATATCGCTAGTTGGATTACAATCTAACGGTTTTTGCAATCTTACGGTGACATATGCAATACAATATTACCACTTTCTAAGCCATTGTTATCCAAAAAGTGCTTTGTAAATACACCTTTAAAAAGCCCATTTTACTCATCTAAACTAATATTATAAAGAGGAAAGATTTGTTTGTTTGTTTGTTTGTTTGTTTGTAATGGATAAACTAAAAAACTACTGGACCGATTTTAAAAATTCTTTCACGTATAGAAAGCTACTTTATCAGCGAGTAACATAGGCTGCATTTTATTTTAAAATAAATTAGAGATCCCTTCGGAAATTGCAATAATGTGAATTAAGTCGGCAAAATTCACCTAATTTAACTTTTTACCTTAAACCTCTATTCGTCTATTAAATCAGACTGTCTTTTATGTCATATTTGTCAAGACAAACATAATAAATACAAGAGAAGTTACTAACATTTTTTTAAACATTTTAATATCTAACTGTTATAGATAGACTGCGAAATGCCTAAAAGAACCAGGTCTCAACTTAGTTGTTAGTTCTAAACATAGTTCCCAGGTGAGAGCTGCGAAAATACGTCGTATTGGAGACTCAAGTGCCAAGTGCTCACAGCGGTTTGCTGAACAAAATTTGAGAACGTGTGGTGGAGTTGTTCGTCTCAGTGCCGACTGACCATTATTGGGTATGGGCTATTTTGATCAAGTGCTAGCCGTGCGAAGCCGGGGCGGACCGCTAGTAAAACATAAAATTACCTACATAACAATATTTTAACTTCATTATTCTTTATGAAATAATAATATCTTAAACCCAACCCAAAAATAAATTTTTCATTGTCTTTTCTAGGCCAAAGAGTGTATAAACACGGAGATTTCCGAGAGACGTTCGAGGATGGCAAAAAATGTTACACCTGTAACGTATGCAGCAAATCCTTCAAGAATATAAAGCATTTCACGCAACATTATAGCTACGTACATCTCAAGCAGCGGCCGAAGTTGCGCAGCTGCCGTCTATGTGACATTAAAGTGGCAGACCAAAAACGCCCGTTCCATATGGAAGAATGCCACGGAATTCCAGCGCCGTCTTGTGGCGCGTGCGGAAAGAAATTCGCCAAAACCTCCCAGGTTTTGAGTCACCAAAAGTTCTACCACATGGGCGAATCTAGATACCGATGTGAACAGTGCAATAAGGGGTTCTTTACGAGCCACCTACTTAAAGTGCATATGTTAAAACATGAGCCAAAAAAACCCGTCAAAGGTGAGCTATAAACGAATAACTTTCTTTATTAAGGCAACAGGGGCCCTTTGTTGTTAGTACAATACAATCATACTAATATTATAAATGCGAAAGTGTGTTTGTTTGTTGGTTTGTCCTTCAATCACGCCGCAACGGAGCAACGAATCGACGTGATTTTTGGCATGGGTATAGTTGAGGACCTGAAAATTAAGGAGTTCCCGGGGGAATTTAAAAAAACTTAAACCGCGCGGACGAAGTCGCGGGCATCAGCTAGTCTTTAATAAAACCATGTTAGTATTTAATTTCTAGTACATCGTAGTAGTAGTATAGGAATTACCCCCGTACAAATATAATGAAACGTCATGAAATAAGTCAAATTGATATTTATCGCAACAATAAACCTAACATTTATGATCATTATAATTAAGTAGGTAGGTACTTATAATAATCCACTACAGCCGATTTACGTCCCACTGCTGGGCACAGGCCTCCACACTCATAGGAGAAAGGGAATTGTAGCTTAGACCCACAACGCTGCTTCAGTGCGGGTTGGCGGGCTTTAACGACTATTATCATGTTAGTGATAATAACCGGGACCGACGGCTTAACGTGCTCTCCGAGGCACGGGGGTGAAACACCGCCAACTTCCAACTCCGGACTGGCACTGAGAATTTCTTAACCGAAAAACTCAATACCTAACAACTTTTATCCCCGACCGGGAATCGAACCCAGGACCTCGTGATCCGCAGTCAACCATGCTAACCGCTATACTAACGAGGCAGAATTCATAATATATTATAGACTAGCTGATGCCCGCGACTACGTCCGCGAGGATTGAGGTTTTTGGTTCCGCGGGAACTCCTTACTTTCCCGGGAAAAGAAATCCAGCCTATGTGTTATTCCAGACTATAATCTATCTCTGTGCCAAATTTCATCCAAATCCGTTCAGCTGTTCGGGCGTGATTGAGTAACAAACATCCATGCATACATTCATCCAAACTTTCGCATTTATAATATTTATTTGATATTTGATTGATTTCATGATATTTGATTTGTTAAAATACTTATGCCACTTTAAGTTGCCCCTATGCCTAATGCCTCAGTTCATACATACCAATATATCCAGAAAACACTATAATATATTCCGTTGTGTCTTTTCTAGGCGAAGTCTTAAACGAAGACTACACGGAAACCGTCGACGAGACAGGCGGGAAAAATTACACGTGCGAAATCTGCTCGAAAATGTTCAAGACTCGTGCAGTCATCAAGCGTCACATGCGCGAGGTTCACCTCAAAATACGTCAGAGGTTAAGCGGTTGCGACCTCTGTGACATGAAATTCCCTCACAATTTGAAGGCATTTCACATGGAAGAGCACCACGGAGTCACAGCGCCATCTTGTGAGGAGTGTGGCAAGAAATTCGTTTTACCGTGGAAGCTTGAACAGCACATGAAATTGTACCACATGGTTGAATCTGACTACCGTTGCGATGTGTGTAATAAAACGTTCCTCACACGTTTCAAACTTAACGAACACCAACGAGTGCATAAGGATTGCAGACCGTTTGAGTGCAAGATATGCCAGAAATCGTTCAAGTGGCGAAGGAATCTGTATGAACACCTGAAGATACACGCGGGCGACAAGCGGCAAGTGTAAATAATATTTAAAAAAAACCGGCCAAGTGCGAGTCGGACTCGCGCACCGAGGGTTCCGTACTCAAGAAGTAGGTATAATTACCTTTGTTAATGAACC
The DNA here is from genome assembly GCA_963932025.1 of Erebia epiphron. Taxonomy (NCBI): domain Eukaryota; kingdom Metazoa; phylum Arthropoda; class Insecta; order Lepidoptera; family Nymphalidae; genus Erebia; species Erebia epiphron. The sequence continues at coordinate 11,885,712 of OZ009951.1, read as the reverse complement.
GCAAAACTAACTTTGTTTGTAGAGGTTTACTGTTAATATCAAAATATTACGTTTGTTGTATGGGAGCCCCCCTTTAATATTTACTTTATTGATATTTAATTATTTATTTTGAAAGGTAATATACAAGTTAGTATTCTGTGTAAATTTGAACCGTCTACCTGTTACCGTTTTTAATATTGAGCAAAAAAATACGAAAAAAACACGTTTATTGTATGGGGACCCCCCTTAATATATATATTTTTTTAATTTTTAGTATTTGTTGTTATAGCGGCAACGGAAATACATCATTTGTGAAAATTTCAGCTTTCTAGCTATCACGGTCTATGAGATACAGCCTGGAGACAGACAGACAGACAGACAGACAGACAGACAGACAGCGGCGTCTTAGTAATAGGGTCCCGTTTTTACCCTTTGGGTACGGAACCCTAAAAAATGGCAGTCATAGGGGACTGCCGATAGAAGTGAAAACGAATATTTAAAATATAGAAGTGAAAACTTCTTTAGCTGCGTTGAGCACTTTTTGGTAGGGGTAACAATGTGGATTCGCGTCACCGACATGCATGTCGCCGACATGGCGAAGACGAAAGGTCTTAAACATAAAGATACTACATTCGAAATTAAACTTTAATTCCTTAGTGTTAAGGTTATTTATTTTTTATTTAAAGAAAAAAATAATAATATTAGTTTTCACTTCTATCGACAGTCAGACAGACGGCAGACTACCAATATTATTTTTTCATTTTAATTTTTTTTTTAATAAAAAAATTAAAAGTATATTTATATTTGAGACATTTTGTCTTCGTAACAACGTGAGCATGTCGGTGACGGTCACGCGAACCCACAAGTTTACCCCCTACCAAAAAGTACTCAACGCGGCTAAAGAAGTTTTCACTTCAATTAGGCAAATATGAATAAAAAAAATATTGTAGATAATACCATAGGTCTCATAACTTAGATAAGAAAATGGTTATGGTGTACTAAAATGGCTTTACTAATACTTATGATAAATTGGTTTTAATGTACCTAAGTAGTATAATTAATCGAAATATGTATTAGATAAAGTAAGCTAATGTAGATAAGAAGCTATGGCAGCATGATATTAATGCAACGATGGGGATAAATAAATACATATTAAGAGTATAATAATATTCGTGTAAATAATATATATTATAAATATATATATTATAATTATAAAGTATATTGTATACAGTATACAATGGTTAGTATTAGGATTAGATTGAATATCATAATAATTGTTGTAAGGATGTTGCAATATAAAGAGCAACAGGCAATATCATACTAATATTATAAATGCGAAAGTCACTTTGTTTGTTGGTTTGTTGGTTTGTCCTTCAATCACGCCGCAACGGAGCAACGGATTGACGTGATTTTTGGCATGGGTATAGTTGAGGACCTGGAGAGTGACATAGGCTACTTTTTATCCCGGAAAATTAAGGAGTTCCCGCGGGAATAACAAAAAACTTAAACCACGCGGACGAAGTCGCGGGCATCAGCTAGTAGATTATAAGAATTGGCAGTCATAGGGACTGCCGATAGAAGTGAAAACGAATATAAAAATATTTCAAATATGAACCTTAAAACTAAGGCATCGAATTTTAATCACGAATGTACTATATTTATATTTAAGACCTTTTGTCTTCGACTAACCACGCGAGGTGTCGGAAACGCTTATACAGCACTTATTAATATAAACCTTAAAACTAAGCAATTAAAGTTTAATTACGAATGTACTATATTATTATACTTAAGACTTTTTGTCATAAGAAGAGTGCAATATCGATCTCGCGTATTCCACATTTTTAACCCCTACTCAACGCGGCTAAAAACGCGGCGGCGGTGGTTCTAGAGAAATAACTCGGAAAACGGTGGAAAATGGCAATTATTGGTCAAAAGTTATATTGTCCCTTTTGTCAAAAATCTACCACCACCGTCCTTATTTGACGGTAACTCAGATATCTCATAGGTACTAGCTGATGCCCGCGACTTCGTCCGCGTGGTTTAAGTTTTTTTGATTCCCGCGGGAACTCCATAATTTTCCGGGATAAAAAGTACCTATAAGTAACTATATACCCATGCCAAAAATCACGTCGATCCGTTGCTCCGTTGCGGCGTGATTGAAGGACAAACCAACAAACAAACACACTTTCGCATTTACAATATTAGTATGATCCCTTTCGGTGACACATTTGGAATGGTTCTAGAAAAATAACTCGGAAAACGGTGGAAAATGGCAATTATTGGTCAAAAGTTATATTGTCCTTTTTGTTAAAAATCTAGACCACCATCGACCTTATTTGACGGTAACTCAGATATCTCATATATTGAGACAATAATTGCATACAAACACTTGCATACCACACACAATGCACACCTGTAGAGTGGAGTGCATCCAAAGCACAGTTTTTTTTCATAAACTTTTTTCTTTAGCAGTCGGCAATAAAAATTAATTATTAATAATTTGTTTCAATACTAAGCACTAAGAATAGTTTAAATAGTTATTATTTCAATGGCGAATAGTTTAACATACTACAATTATATATGTCACCGTAAGATTTTAAAAACCGTAAGATTGTAATCTAACGCTTTTTTTTTCGGTAGATTGTAAACAGTCGAAAGATTGTGAACCGATCAATGTTCTAAGTCTCAATTTTTGAAATATTCATTGTATTTTCGTTTTCTTGTCTCTTTCTTGTAGGTTAGGTTAGGTTAGGTTCGACATAAATAATCAGGCACTTAGGTTCTATCGGGTTAATAAACCTAACAGATTACAATCTACCGAAAAATAATGCGTTATATTGTAATCATTCGACAGTTTACAATTTCGCGAGTTAGATTATAATCTAACGGTTTTTACAATCTTACGGTGACATATATGCTAATATCAGTACCTACTATGTATAAGTTTTTATATTAACACTACTATACCTTTGTTCATACTGTTAAGTAGATAGTATTTTTTTATAAAATACTCGTATATTATACCCATTTCATTTTTATAAAATAAAATTATTATTTCCTGAGGACTTAGTTTTTTTTTTAATCGAATTTTACTTACCTGCGCTTGAAGTCCACGTCCCCTGATAGTTTTATGTTGAATAACCATTTTAAACAATCGATTAATGTAAAAAAGTGCGTCGAACTTTCATGACGTCACATTTCAAAATTTCATATAAATCCCTCACTTAGGACGCGTTTTGACGTTTGAAGAAAAGTTGCTGATTTGACTACTTTTATTTTCACTCTCTTTAACAAGACACCTAACGACCTCCGTGGCGCAGGGTTGAGCGCTGTTGTCTTAACGTGCGGAGTTCCCGGGTTCGATCCCGTTAATAATTTGGGAATTTTTAATTTCTGAATTTTCCCTGGTTACCCTGGTGGGTGGCTTCGGCCGTGGCTAGTTACTACTCCACCGGCAAAGTCGTGCCGCAAAGCTATTTAGCGTTCCGGTACTATGCCGTGTAGAAACCGATGAGGGGTGTGTTATTCCTAACTGCCATGCCTCTTAACAGTTAAGCCCGCTACCATCTTAGACTGCATCATCACTTACCATCAGGTGCTCTCGCAGTCAAGGCTAACTCTACGATAAAAAAACCCGCTACCGCTTACGTTTAGATTGCTAATGAATAGTATTTTTACGCTACTTCTACGCTACCTCGTAATAAATAGATTAGCATTTCTGTTGCAAGTGTCTAAGTACCTACTAAATATATGCCCGTTCTCTTTTCTAGGGCAAATGGTATACACAGACTTCAAGGAAACCGTCACGGAAGAAGGCGTGAAAAGTTTCGCGTGTAACGTATGCAGCAAAGCCTTCAAAAGACACGATCTATTCGGGCAGCACTACCGTACAGTACATCTAAATAGAAAGCCTAAGAAGCAACGCGTTTGCCCCTACTGCGACGTCGAAGTTACCCCGCATATGCGCGCTTTCCACCTAGAGAAAGTCCACGGGGAACCGGCGCCATCTTGCGGTGTCTGCGGGAAGAAATTCGCTTTCCCCGGCCAAGTGTTACGACACCAGAAGTTCCACCATATGGGGGAACATAACTACCGATGCGAAGCATGCAATATGACTTTCCAGACAAAATGGAGGATGACAGAGCATGAGAAGAAACATAAGCCAGATTGTAGACCGTTTAGATGTGAAGTGTGTGAGAAATGCTTTAGGTGGCGGAACAATTTGACTAATCATATGAACACGCATACGAATAGCAAGCCGCATGCGTGCAAGGCTTGCGGTGAGGGATTCGCACAGCATGCCAGTTTGAGTTACCACGTTAAGAAAATGCACCCTGATGGCGTGTAAAGTGCCTCAAACCATCGATATATATGTAGGTATTAGATGGGCCCTTTCATAGAAAAAGAATGGGCGTCCGACTTGTAGGGCATGCCCCTCACGGGTCACCTGTATAAGTCTGTCTTTGTCCACGCCATAGCGCTGTCCCGCTTTTCAGACTAGATGGCGTTAGTAAAATAAGTTCACATTCTTTGTTTGACAGGTGAATGTAAATTGAGGTAGTTGCCTCAAACTAAAAACGGGGTATTTCCGAACCTATATTAATTTAATAACTTTATTACTTATCAAGCTTTCTTATATTCTTTAAGGATTATAATATCGTAGATACCTAATATTAATAAAATAAATTTATCATACTTAAGACCTTTACCATATTAAACCTTTTCCTTTAACCACAATAGACATTTTAACAAAACATATAATTGATAAAATTAAACAACTTACAGAGTTAATTTAAAAACAATACCAATAACCCTTTCCTATTACTTACCGACTTCTCTACATAATACTGAAAAACTTTTCAATAATCCCGATAAATCGACTACCTCCGTGGCGCAGTGTTAAGCGCTGTTGTCTTAGCATGCGAAGGTCCCGGGTTCGATCCCCGGCAGGGTCAATTTGGGAATATATAATTTCTGAATTTTCCCTGGTCTGGCCTGGTGGGAGGCTTTGGCCGTGGCTAGTTACCACCCTACCGGCAAAAGACGTTCCGCCAAGCGATTTAGCGTTCCGGTACGATGCTGTACCGGATGCCGGATGTCGTGTAGAAACCGAATAGTGGTACTAAAATCTCAACTTGTAAGTAACTAATACGTTGATTATCATGTTGTCAGGCCGTTTATCTTTATAAATGGTTCAGACACAACCCTTCTCTTAGAATCTGTGGGACTATAATATGTATGTCGCTATTTTACTCTATTATTTATTTACTAGCTGATGCCCGCGACTTCTTCGGCGTGGATAGAGGTTTTTTGGTTCCCGCGGGCCTATGTCACTCACCAGGTCCTCAACTATACCCATGCCAAAAATCATGTCGATTTGTTGCTCCGTTGCGGCGTGATTGAAATACAAACCAATAAACTAACAAACAAAAACTTATTATACTTGAACTCATCGTTCATGAACGTACAAGTTTTAACAATGAAACCATTTCCACATAATATAAGACAAGTAACTTTACATTACTTACCAACTAATTAATTATTATAATAAATATACTTAGTATTTAGGTACTATAAGACCTCGTTTATAAAAAGTAGATACAAATCTTCATTGTATTTCCTTCTAGGCCAAGGATTCACGTTAACAGTTCAAGAGGACGGCACCAAGAATTTCATCTGCAATTGTTGCGCGAAAAGTTTCAACACAAGACAACAAATATACCAGCACACAACCCAAGTTCATAACAACCTGCGAGCGAAACTGAGGAAATGTAACCTATGCGATGTTAGAGTCCCAGGTTACGCTCACGCTTTCCATTTAGAGGAATCCCACGGAGTACCAGCGCCATCTTGTGGGGCGTGCGGGAAAAAATTCGCATACCCTTTCCAAGTGTTGCGCCACCAAAATTACGACCATTTAGGCGAATCTGACTACCGATGTGAACCTTGCAATCTCAAATTTGAGAACCGCAGTAGATATAAGAACCATCTTGTCAAACATTGGGATGTGAAAGCGTTTAAATGTGAGATCTGCAATAAGAGTTTTAAATGGGCGAGGAGTTTGAGCACGCATTTGTTTATACACAAAGATGTCAGGCGCCATGTTTGTCGTGTATGCCAGGACGCGTTTGTTCAGCATAGCAGCTTGAGGTATCATATGATTAAAAAACACCCTGAGGCTACTTAAAATTGGCTTAAAGGAGACGGCTCAGATTTGTATGGGGCGTAGGCCTGGTACAAGTAGAGAAAGGTTTTATTGGTCAAATTTACGAATTCATCTTAATTTCAGTGGTGAAATTATTTAATCTTTCCAAGTTAAGCAACACTAAACATGAGTGGGTAACAATGGCGGATTCATATTTTATGACGTTTTCAAAAGAAACGCGATTTTTTTTAAAACGCGTTATTTTGACAGTGACTGTCAGAAATTATATTTGATAGGTACATTTCGCGCCTACTGCCTTCTCTATGGCTGAAGGTTGTCAACTTGAAAACGTATAGAAAACTTGAAATACATGTTTTATTTTTTGCACGTTATTTACTTTACTGTTCTAAATTATTATATTTTTAATACCATCTATGTATTTTCCTCTATTCATGGTAGAGTGTACATGAGTAGGCCTAAAATGAACCTTTTCCTTTTTTGGCTATTTATTTCGCTACTTGTGAGTCTATACATATAGGTACTTAATCATGTGTTATACTGGGGCCATACTGCCAACGCTTAAATCAGTACTTATGCAATATTACTCAAAATGACAGTTTGATGTCATGAAGCTTGACGTTCCTAAAATAAAAATTATAATTCTAAAGCACGAAAGTCAACAATAATCAAACAATAATATGGCTTTAAGTGTTGGCACTCGGCAGTATGGCCCCTGTAACCGTAACCTAAACTAAGAATTATTGAATAAGTGAATATAACCCAATGTTTAACAAATCTCAAAATAGAATAAAAAAGATAATTTCTTGGCATTATTGTTTTCATCTTTAAGACGTCAGTGTGGCCAATTCTGTATAACACAATCTCTAAACTAAAATGACACCTCTAAACCTAGTTCTGTCCCTTTCTGTAGAGAGTATTATGAAAGGGTTAGTAATATTTTTAACTTTAAAAAGTAGCCTATGTGCTATTCCAGACTATAATCTTATAATCTATCTCTGTGCCAAATTTCATCCAGATCCGTTCAGCCGTTGGGGCGTGATTGAGTAACAAACATACATCCATACATCCATCCAGACTTTCGCATTTATAATATATTTATTTGATTATTATTACCGACGATATCTTAAAACAAATGCTACAAACTAAAGTTCCAAACAAACACAGCCGGTGTTTTTTTATTATTAATTATTATCACCATCACACAAAAGTTTTTGACCGACTTTTATATACATATTTCTATTCTATGACAAAAACAAAACACCCGCGCTGAACTGAGAACCTCCTCCTTTTTGAAAGTTTTTTAAAAAGATTTATCGCATGATCGCGACGCTTGCATAATATTTAATATGCAAGAAAGTTAAAAAGGAAACCCCTTGTAGTGCTTGAATGTAGAGGCCGCCACAACAATTATTTGACCCTCTGAGATTTCTGAGTACCTATCTCATACTTTATCTTAGTTTTAATAACATCATGACATTATTTTTAATCAATATGTAATTTATGTAGATATCATACTTCAATATTTTTAGTAAATCCTCCTGTTTTATCTTTTCTAGGCGAAGTGAAAGATGAAGAATTCACGCTAACAGTCGAAGCGGACGGCTCGAGAAATTACACCTGTAAAACTTGCGGTAAACGCTTCGAACAGCGGTCGTATTTCTACCAACACCACACGCAAGTCCATCTTAAAATGCGTCCGAAGTTGCGAGGCTGCTACCTTTGCGACGTAAAGGTCTCATCACACATGCGTCCGTTTCACATGGAAGAGTGCCACGGAGTGCCAGCGCCATCTTGCGGCGCGTGCGGAAAGAAATTCGCTTTCCCCTGGCAAGTGTTGCAACATCAGAAATTCTATCACATGGGAGAATCTGAGTACCATTGCGAGCCGTGCAATCTAAAGTTCAAATCACGCTGCGATTATAACCATCACCTTATCAAACACGGAGATGTTAAAGCGTATAAATGCGAACTTTGTGAAAAATCGTTTAAATGGAAACGTGGGTTAAGAACTCACATGTTGATACACAACAATATAAGACACCATATTTGTCACATTTGCCAGGAAGCGTTCATTCAGCAGAGCAGTCTGAAATACCACCTGACGAAGAGGCACCCTGATGCTATTTAACAATTAGGTATTTTATTAATGTTTATTATATTATTCGCTATAGTTATTCATGTATTGTTTCGTTTTCATGTTAATTGTGATGTCATGTAATTGGAATATACAAGATTTATAAATATTGATACTGCAGTTTTAATAACCATCAACATCTCACTTCATGTTTAAAATGACAGCTCTAAAGCTAGCGCTGCCCCTTTCTGAAAGGTATAGCAAGCATAAAACTGTCAGTAAAAATGTACCTAAGACCTGGCAATCCTGGCATCAATCTCTGTGCACGTTATCATAGTACTTAATCGGAATCCGCTAGTTATTTTTAGGCACCTCATATAATAAAGTTAAATCCCGCTAGTACGTAATACATACTAATATTTGTATGCACGTCATATTTCGACAGAGCTATTACCTGATGGCAGGATAGGTCCTGTAATAGTTTAAAAAATCAATAAATATAGGTCAAATTACTCTGAGACAGTTTTTCTTAAATAAATAAATAATATAAAACTTCTAATTTTGACTTTTCTATACTATGAACCGATATAGAACACCGACAAACTATTTTTCATAATTTAACTTTTATCAACCTTCTCAATAAGCAGATAAGTAAGTATATAACGATAATGATCACAATCAGTTAATGAAAAGCTTAGTGTCTTATTATAATCTATTGCAATATTACCTCTTACAACTTTGTCTTTATCTCTTTCTAGGCGAAGATAAGCCCCTGCCCTTCACGGTAACGCAAAACGAAGACGGCACGCGAAAATACAGTTGTAACGCTTGCGAGAAACAGTTCAAGAGACGGGACCTCTTCTCGCAGCATCACAAAATGGTCCATCTTAAAATGAAACACCCTCAGTATCGCAGCTGTCACGTTTGCAATGCAAAAGTTCGCACACGCAAACGCGCTTTACACATGGAAACAGAGCACGGTATACCCGCGCCATCTTGCGGCGCATGTGGAAGGAAGTTCGCGTTTCCCTCCGAGGTGTTGCGACACCAAAAATTGTACCATATGGGAGAAAAAAACTACCAATGCGATGTATGCGAGTTGAAATGTAGATCTGTTGGTCATTTGAAGGCCCATAAAATGAAGCATGCGCCTGATAGGCCCTTCAGGTGTGAGGTTTGTCAAAAGGCGTTTAAATGGAAGAGTGGATTGGATACCCACATGATGATTCATCTTAACGTGAGGCCGCATGTGTGTAAAGTGTGTCAGGAGGCCTTCGTTCAAAAGTCGAGCTTGCGGTATCATATGTCGAGGAGGCATCCTGAAATAGTTTAACAATTATGTACCTAATGAGACACCCTGGATTTCTTACGCTTAGGTACTTATTCTCTACCGTGTAATAGTTATTTATGCAACAGTTGTGTAATAAGGGGTATTAAAACACCAATGTGGGTTTCACACGACGCGAAGCGGAGTGTGATAATAGTATCATATGAGTGTTTTAATACCTAATTATCAACAGTTGCATACAAGACTTTATCTACATGCTGTGATGCTGTTAGTTTCCCTGTCCAAGTAACGGAAGGCACAGCTCAAGGATCAGTCCTTGGGCCACTGCATATTATCTCACTTACGTAAATAGCCTCCCTAATACCGTAAAACAGTGTGAGATCTATCAATTCGCAGACGACACCTGTCTAGTAACCCCTGGACGCAGTGTAGAGGAGGCCCTAATAAAACTCCAATTAGAGTTTGATATACTGGTAAAGTGGTCACACGACGTTGGACTGGTACTCAACGCTGGTAAAACTAAATTAATGTATATTAGCACTACTCACAACAGAAGCTCCTTTATACCAAAATTAATTGCGCATTCACATCCTTGCCTCCATGTGAATAATATCGGCACTCCAGCTCCTTGTAAATGCGATACGATAGAACTTGTAGAAAAGCACACCTACCTTGGCCTGGTCATTGATGATCGATTAAATTGGAAAGAGCACATCAATCGTGTTTGCGACAGATTAAGAGGGATTTTAGCAAAATTCTCTTTAATCAAAGTTAAAATACCATACACAACTCTTTTATTACCTACTGTACAAATCTTTAGCGGAATCGATCATACAATATGGGTTGTCAAGCTATGGGAGAACATGTAAAACACATCTTGATCGCATTTTTTCACTCCAATTGCGCATTTTAAAAGAAATAGTCCCAAATAAATTAAAAATAACCTTTAAAGAAGATTATCGAAAAGTATTCGGTTTGTGTAAAATTATTCCTATTCATGATAAAATTAAATTAACATTACTAATTGAAAATTACTTTAACGAAAAGTTTAGGAAAGTACAGAAGGTATACTCAGCTCGCAGAAACCATAACGCTAAACTACAACTACCTAAATTCAATAATCTATACGGGAAAAGAACGCTAAGCTATGTAATACCTAGCCTAATTAATGAGCTTCCTAAGAGTTTGAGAGACGTCATTACACATAAAAATATAAAATCGAAACTAAAACAATTCTTTATACAACTTACACTTACCAAATACTCATAATGCACAAAATATCTTACCGATATATTACGTATTTAAAAAGGTTTTAACTTGAACTGACAACTAACAGGACTGAATCACCTGTAATAAGAATCATAAAAACTAGCGATATGAGAATATTGTCAACAAGTTTTTAGGGTTCCGTACCCAAAGGGTAAAAACGGGACCCTATTACTAAGACTCCGCTGTCTGTCTGTCTGTCTGTCTGTCTGTCTGTCTGTCTGTCTGTCTGTCTGTCTCCAGGCTGTATCTCATAGACCGTGATAGCTAGAAAGCTGAAATTTTCACAAATGATGTATTTCCGTTGCCGCTATAACAACAAATACTAAAAATTAAAAAAATATATATATTAAGGGGAGTCCCCATACAATAAACGTGTTTTTTTCGTATTTTTTTGCTCAATATTAAAAACGGTAACAGGTAGACGGTTCAAATTTTCACAGAATATTAACTTGTATATTACCTTTCAAAATAAATAATTAAATATCAATAAAGTAAATATTAAAGGGGGGCTCCCATACAACAAACGTAATTTTTTGATATTAACAGTAAACCTCTACAAACAAAGTTAGTTTTGCGGTTCATTAACAAAGGTAATTATACCTACTTCTTGAGTACGGAACCCTCGGTGCGCGAGTCCGACTCGCACTTGGCCGGTTTTTATGCTCTCTGTAACATTTTGTATTTTCAAATGTGGGTAGGCATCTAATATGTTCGCTTATTTGTTATTATTTAGGAATGGTTGTAGTTATTTAATAATGTAGATAATTTGCTTATTTGTTGGTACATAATTAGAAATAGTTATACTTAGCATTGTAGGTAATAATTATGACTTAAATTATTATTTATAGTCCACCTAATGTCGAATGCTCGTTGGTGTACAGAAAATCTCAGGTGAGTTTATGCGACACCAAATAGAATAATATTGTAACTTTTTGTTTTTATATGAATAAATAAATAAATAAATAAATAAATACACTCATAATATGAATCCTTTATAACAGATTCTGAAATAGTTAGCTTACTGCTAACATTAAAAATCCAGTCCTAGTAACCTACTCGTAATATCATTCATTACTGAGTATATACAAATAAACTAAGTATTAATGAAAGAATTATTTATTGTAGTAGTAATTAACATTTTGTATAGTGCAATTATTAAAATTCACTTGATGTTCTTTAATGTTGGAAGGTCCCGATCCCGATGTACTCGGCCGAATATTTATATTTTCCACTTCACTATTTTTATTTTCTATGGAATTCGAAATTACATTCGACACGTGGATTTTGTTGGTCATAGAGTCTTTAAAGCCCTCTGCAACAGATGTAGACTTCCATCCGCCGTGCCGTTTTAAACTTGTTATGTCTCCTCCAGTATCTACTAATATTGTAGCAGATGTTCTGCGAAAGCAATGTCCTGTATACAACTCAGGATTAGGAAGTTGTAAATAGTTAGCAATTGTTTTACCCAAACTGCTAAATGTGTTTATGCCCATCTTTTGTGATATACATTTCAGATCTGTATTGTAAAAAAAAAACTCGGATTGCTGCATGGATCCGGGCGCAGTGCTATATATTTTTTGCAAACCAAATAATCAAATATCAATCAATCAAATAAATATTATAAATGCGAAAGTTTGGATGGATGGATGTATGGATGTATGGATGTTTGTTACTCAATCACGCGCCAACGGCTGAACGGATCTGGCTGAAATTCGGCACAGAGATAAAATACAGTCTGGAATAGCACATAGGCTACTTTTTATCCCGGAAAATTAAGGAGTTCCCGCGGGAACCAAGAAACTTCAATCCACGCGGACGTAGTCGCGGGCATAAGCTAGTTTCTAAATATAGTTTGCCTGTAATAGTAAATTATGTGCGGTTTGTTTTGGTTTTTGTATTATTTACATTGACTACAATTACAGTTTTATTTATTTGTACGTCGGTATATAACAAAGCGTATAATTTTTGACGGCGGCATACGCCCATGGTTCCGAATATTAGCGCAGTCTGAAACAATATAATGTAGGTATACTTTGATTGCATTTTCTGTAATATTTTGAAAAGTGTTATTATTACACATAGACGACGATTAATACTCTTGCCTGATAGAAAGCAAAAGTACGGTTTTAAATTGGCTCTTGTAAACAATATTAACGTTTTTAATTATTACTCAAGTAGTTTTTTTCTAATGACCAATCAAACTTTACACGGCACATGTGCGTCGAACAATATGAATTTGCGTAAATATTTTTTTTATTTTTTTTTATTTTTTATCCACTACAAGTTAGCCCTTGACTGCGATCTCACCTGTAATATGGTAAGTGATGATGCAGTCTAAGATGGTAGCGGGCTAACCTGTTAGGGGCATGGCAGTTATATTAAACCCATACCCCTATTCGGTTTCTACACGGCATCGTACCGGAACGCTTAAACGCTTGGCGGCACGTCTTTGCCGGTAGGGTGGTAACTAGCCACGGCCGAAGCCTCCCACCAGGCCAGACCAGGGAAATTCAGAAATTATATATTCCCAAATTGACCCTGCCGGGGATCGAACCCGGGACCTCCGGACGTTAAGGCAACAGCGCTACACACTGCGCCACGGAGGTCGTCAAATAACCAAATAGATTTTATAGTTTTCATTATTACATAGTCTTCTCGAAGTTAAATTATTTTTTCATCACATAAAATTTTGATTAGACCAAAAATATTATAACCCTGACTTCGTTGCTAATGTTAGATTATAATAAACTAAACATAGTTGAATATAAAATCCATCGATATATAATATATGTAGGTACTACATGGACCCTTCCATAGAAAAAAGTTGAGCGTCTTACTTGTAGAGCACGTTCCAAACATGTCTTTGCCCGTCTTTGTCCCCGTCGTAGCGTCGTCACGGTCGCTCGTCGTGCAGATAATTAATTTGTTATTATTAAGTTGACATCTAAAGTCTAATTATTTTGGCTCTGTATAATTTTTATTTTAAGGTAAGTGTTTCAATTCACGATTATAAATTTCCAAAAAACGTTTTTTAATCTTCCTATTTAATATTTATATCCATTACGCGATCATTAAATTTCTGTGGCAAACTGTATGATATTTTTTTTACTAACTGGCCTTACGGCTTTTATGACTATGTCCTATACTATCTATGACCAAGTCATACGTTTTTAAGTTGTCATTCAAGATGGCGCATATGTTGCAAGTAAGTTCCTGCTTTTCAGCCTAAATGGCGTTAGTAAATATATGCCCACATTCTTTGTTTGACAGGGCCCGTTTATGTAAATTCAGGTCGTTGATAAAAACTGCATAAAATATATTGGCTTATAGGCTTCAAATTTAAAACGCTCTACATTAAAATCTGCGACTGCATATTACGCCTGACTCTTAAGTATAACTCGCAGTAAGCGATACTTGTCGATTTGACATACTTATTCACTAACTCTTTCTTTTACTACAAAAACTTAATAATCTTCTGTCTCTTTCTAGGCGAAGATAAGCCCCTGCCGTTCACACTAACGCAAAACGAGGACGGCACGCTGAAGTACAACTGTAAACTTTGCGAGAAACACTTCAAGAGACGGGACCTGTTCACTCAGCATTACAAAATGGTCCATATATTGCAAAAGCGCCCCCAATACCGCACCTGTCATATTTGCAAGGTGAAAGTGCGCACACGCAAGCGCGCGTCACACATGGAAACAGAACACGGTATACCCGCGCCATCTTGTGGTGCTTGCGGACGGAAGTTCGCGTTTCCTTCCGAAGTGTTGCGACACCAGAAATTATCACATATGGGAGAAAGATACTACCAATGTGATATATGCAATATGAAATGCAGATCCGTTAGCCATTTGACGGCTCATAAAATGAAGCATGTTCCCGATAGACCGTTCAGGTGTGAGGTTTGTAATAAGACATTTAAATGGAAGAACGGCTTGGCGAGACATATGATGATCCATCTGAATGTTAGACCGCACGTGTGTCCAGTTTGTCAGGAAGCGTTCGTTCAGAAGACAAGCTTGCAGTATCATCTGTCGAGAAGACATCCTGATATGGTTTAATTTTAGATCACAAACGTCGGGTTTCAGCATAAGAACGTTCAAAGATCGGCAATAGTGAAAAGGTTTCTAGGCAAGCGCGTTCCAACCTAGATCTCATCATTGCTTTGCACTAATCATTGATTGTCGATAAGCGCAAGCCTATCTCTCAATAAAAAAAACGTGCTAAATTGTGGTTAAACTTAGTTAAATTTGTCAAAATAAAAATTACTAAAGACAATTTTTCCAACTCCGAGTAAGGTTTAAAGTAAACTGCAAATAAAGGAAATGACCAGTTTCTGCCCTCCGATCCGGGACAATGTGCATGATTTCAGTTTTTACAGTAAGGTCTAAAGATTGAAACCGAAAGTATTATTGATTTACTTCTCCAAATAAGGTCAAGGTTAAAATGTATAAAAAAAACAATACGTTTATTGTTTAAATCTAGAGCATCCGCTGTCCTCTTTTAGCCACTACTCTATTTTGACGTTCCATTTTATCCATGCCTAATAATAATCTTGAAATGCTACATGAATACCATTTAAGTAAAAGCGACTCATATAATTATGATAGAACTTCACTTTGTAAGTTCGTTTAATCACTAATTTTTAATTGATGACAAGCCTCAATGAAACGTGTAATTGATCGAACAAAGCATTTTTAAATAACCACTGCGTTTAAAGGAACGACCTGTGACGTTGCATCTGTCAGCCATCTGTGGTCGAAAAGTTGAACTCGCTAACCAACACATCTAACGCCATCTAGTGTAGGAAAGCAACAGTACAATGTAACGCGATTTATTAAAAGAATTACATAATTCTTGCAAAGTTTTCTTTCTTCTCCGTCGTATCGCTCTTGTCAGAGCGGTCGTGGTCATCACTTTGGTGTTGTGGCACGCTTAACGATTCGTTTCCACTCTTTCCTGATAGCAGCCTTGCGAGTACATTCGTGTAAGGGGACGTTCACCGCCTTCACTTGATCTGCCCACCTCATGGGTGATCTGCGACGTGCCCTGGTGCCCTCTACTCTTCCTTGAGTTCGGTCTATTCGATACGTTATTCGGAGTAAGACAAATCGGTCGGTAAACACAATTTATGGCAATAAAACGTTTAACTTATAAATAGATCATTTTTTGTCCAGAAAATCTGTTTTTTCTATTATCTACTGTTACTTATGCCAGTTTTTATGTAAGTACTTACAATCTCTTAATTTATAGGGAACAGCTTCTAAGTATCTGTTTTAACGTTGATAATTGCAACTTAATAATAATTGGTCATAAACGAATAATAAACAGTTCATGACTTTAGTGGACCCAGGGATTGTTGGCGAAAACGGGCATAAGTATTTAAAATGTATCAATAGCCAGATATATAGCATAATATATAACCCGGACGTAAGTCACCTTGGCTTCGCACGGGTAGTTTTTAGTATAATTCTTTAATTTTTACATAAAATACAAAAGTTTAATAAATAATTTGTGTTTTTATTTATTTTGTAATCACTTCGTTCAATGCGTCTGCATTGAACGAACGCAGACGTCACCCCAGACTATCCTTCTCTATGGCGCATATGAAGTCGGTGTGACATTGGACATTGCTAGATGTTGATGTTTTTCATTTTGTCCCCTTTTGGGACAGGCAAAGATTTGAGACCATACAGTCTATTCAAGAACATTGCTAGAGTTTTTCGCGCGCTTTGGAGTGACACTCGCTTGACAGCTATTAAAAAGCTTTGTTTGAAAAGGCGAATCGCGAAGGCGTTTGTTTAAATACGTTTTATACTGCTCATTGTTAAAAACTTAAATAAAATCTTTATAAGTAGGCGTTTTTAAGATTATCATTTTCACCATCGAAATAATATCGATGCTGTGAAAATTGAGAGTGAAAGCTAGAAGCTAGAATGGAACTATTTCAAAAAAAGTCGTAACGTGATACATTATGAAAGGGTCAGGCAGTAGGTATCCAATGAACTATGTAGGTACCCATTTTATTTATTGAGCTATACTTATATACCTTCTTACTCCTTAACTACTAAGTTACACTAAATACTTTCTGTATCATAATTAATATATACAAGTAATTGAAGTGAAACTTATTTAGAATCGTTGAAAATTCGCTGAACCAGAAAAGCGACACCAAAAAGAGACAAACATAATATTCATAATAGGATTTAGCATGCGAGAGAATGAGATGGAACACAAGTTATATTTATCTCATAACTCATTCTCTCGTAGGCTACTTTTCTGAAGTTTCATTTCTGCCAATTTCTTGTCTTGACCTGCGCGGATCTACTTACGCTTGCTTCTCAGCCGTCAAAACATATTGAATCTTCCTTGAATATATAGTTAATATATTCATATTCCATTTCACATAAATAACATAACATCATGTTTCTATTTCTAGGAACAGTCCAATACGTCGATTTCACCCGCGTCCGGGACGAAGAGGGGGCGGAGTGCTTTTCATGTAACGTGTGCAAGAACGTCTATAAGAAAAAAAGTTTATTCATCCAACATTACAAACACGTCCATCTGCAGCAACGTCCAAAGCTCCGGGGTTGCCACCTTTGCGACGTGAAAGTGCCCGGCCACATGCGCGCATTCCACATGGAGACCCACGGTTTGCCAGCGCCATCTTGCGGTGCTTGCGGCAAGAAGTTCCCGTTCCCCTGGCTAGTGTTGCAACACCAAAAAACCTTCCACATGGGCGAGAAACAGTTCCGTTGCGAGATATGCAACTTGGCGTTCGACTATAAGTTTCTGTTGGATAAGCATAGCATCAAGCATACTCAACTGAAGCCGTTTAAATGTGATGTTTGTGGGAAATGCTTTAGATGGAGGCAGAACGTGAAAGGTCATATGATGATACATCTCAACATCAGGCCGCATGTCTGCGGTGTTTGTCAGGAGGCCTTTGTGCAGTCTTCTAGCTTGAACTACCATATGAAGACCAAACACCCTTCCGTAGCTGTAACAGTATGATAATAATTGATATGCCGTTTTTTTTACATATTATGACACTAAACATAGGGTTTTTAATTTATTTCTTTAATTCAGCAAATCTTTACAGATCATGGCACTAAAAAGAGGATTCATTTTTTCTTTTTTTTCTTTAATTTCAGAAAATACTTTTTATTTATTCTTCTTTTGTTAATGGCGTGTCGTAGTGCCACACCAGCACAATGCACTTGTCCAATTTCACGTTATTTCCATACAATACACTAAATTTGACAGCGGATGTCAACTGTCATTTGCATGGACAACAACTGTCATCTTGTGCTGCCATTTGCTTTTTCCTATTTTATTACATAAATATACTCGCCGGCACATTTAGCGGAACATAAAAAAAAGGTTTGATATCAGTATCATATAGGGTTGCTGGCTGGTTTATACGTCATTTAATTTAAAAAGAAATATTTTCAAATTAAGAAAACAACTGAACATCACATTTTATGCAATTGTTTTAATTTTATTCAAATACACCTTATCTGGAGCGAACTTCGAGTATTTCTTCCTTCTGAGTTTGATTTAAAATTTCATTGAAATACTGTTTTTTGTTGGTTTTTTTTAATCGCGTATCTTTCTGGAGTTGATGACTGAATTATGCCTGACTTAGCCCCAACGGAGATTGCCAGGGCACTCGAAATGCGAAGAAATGGTCAAACCTACAGAGTGATATCCAGAGATCTTCGTCGACCAGTTTCAACGATCCATCGCAGTATCCAACGGTTCAGGGAGACCGGTACTTATGTGAGAAGAGCAGGACAAGGCAGAAAAAGACGCACTTCGAGTAGGGATGATCGTTTCATTCGGCTTCGTGTACGTAGGAACCCCCGATTGACGGCCGTCCAAGCCCGACATGAGTTAGAAGCAGTGCGGGGTGTAACCGTAAGTGAGCGTACGGTACGAAGAAGGCTCGAAGAAGCTGGTTTGGGTTCATCTGTGCCCGCCAAGGCTCCAAGGCTCGAGGTAAATCATCGTAGAAACAGGTTAACTTTTGCTCAGGAACATCGACTTTGTAACGCGGACCAATGGAGTAAGGTATTGTTTAGTGATGAGTGCAGAATTCTCTTAAATCAAATTGACGGCAGGCAAAGAATATACAGACGCAAAGGAGAACGATACATTCAGACAAATTTTGAAACTACAGTTGCATACGGTGGTGGATCAATAATGGTTTGGGCGGGAATTTGTTTGGGAGCTCGCACAGACTTGGTAGTGATTGACAGAGGGAGTCTGACTGCAGACCGCTATATCAGAGAAGTTTTAGAAGAAAATGTCGTACCGTTTACCCCATATATCGGTGACGATTTTGTTTTTATGCAGGATAATGCTCGGCCGCATACCGCTCGGGTAACTCAAGCTTATCTTAATGATATGAATATCACTGTTATGGAGTGGCCGGCGAGATCACCGGATATGAACCCAATAGAGCACGTTTGGGACTTGCTGAAAAGAAAAGTTAAGTCCAGAATTCCAGCTCCTGCCAACGTGGGTGAACTGCGAATCGCCGTAGTTGAGGAATGGCGGAGACTATCCCAGGAGACCATCGATAACATCATTCTCAGTATGCCTAGACGGGTAGAAACTTTAATAAGAGCACGTGGAGGAAATACGCGATATTAATCACCATTTTTCTAATTTAATTAATTGTTATTTTAATATTAAATTTCACTTTCCCGGTTACATGAAAAGTTCAAAAATGTACCATTTTTCACAAATAGCCTTTACTCGCAAAATCTGTTCTTAATGTGATCTCATTTTAAGTAAAACAAATGAAACTTTAAATAGCAAAAGAAGTGTAGTAAGTAGATTGTAAAATAAAACCATATTTTTTTAATAATGAACCTTTTTTTATGTTCCGCTAAATATGCCGGCGAGTTTACATTTTTAATAAATTGTTATAACAAGTGTTTTAATCTATATTATTACTGTAGAGAAAATCAAACGAAAGCTCGCGACGTCCATTCTGTGTCACGATATAAATCCCTAGAAGCCGCATGTGAATGCAATTATTGTGTGAAAAATGTTTTACATAGTTCCACCCCCATTCTCTAATTCAGCTAAAAAATTTAAGCCATTGACATGTTTTTTTATTCATTGAAGGTGTACTATGGTATAAAAATAACAGTTATTCATAGCAAACCTTCAATGGATAAAAAATATGTCAGTGATTTTTTTATGGCCACTGAGAATAGGGAACACGATGATCATCATCTGTTACTCTCGGACTTTTAGCGCCATCTTGCGGTTATTGCGGTGGAAATTATTGTATTCCCTTGGTCAATGTTGCTACACCAAAAAAACCAAAGTAAACTATCCATATATGAGCAACAGTTTTTCTGTGTAACTGCATCTGATGCATTTGAATAACGTCTAATTAGTTTTAGGATAGATTATTTTTCCATTATATTAGCCTGTATGCGTCCACTGCTGGACAAAGGCCTGTTTCGAGAGGGCGCCACCAAACACGGTCCTCCGCCTTTCTCATTTACACCCGCTTGCCATCTTTGTTCAGGTCATCGGGCACAGCTTATTTTTGATTAACTTTAATAATTATTATTTAGTAGTTTAAATACTTACTATAGTTATATACTTAATTATAACTTACACAAATACCTACCCATAATGACAACTATGCAAGTAGGTACTTAGTTATTATTATAAAATAGGTACATCTAGTTGGTAATTATTTGAAATAAATATATTATACTTTGATCTGTGTTTTATTTTATTTAATAAAAACATCTTTTGAAGCGCGCTTCCTACATTTCTTACTATATACCTCGATAATTTTCTTTCTCCCTTTTGGGCGGTTTGGGTAGTGGACGTCGAAACGTCCCATCGGACGTTTGTTGCGCGAAAATAAAGTATTGTCTCGGTCCCGGTTAATACACTTTGTATAAGATTATAAATCTTGCAGCATTGACATCAATCGTTAGTTTCCATCGATACATGTATAAACTTGTTACTTAGCAGCTGAAGTAAAATTGTATTCCTAAATTAAATGTTAATCTTAACTGTACCTAGACGAAGATCTCTGGATATCAGCACATGATTCCCACCTTAAGCATAAAACCGCTTAAAACATGGCGGGTTGAATAAGAGATTGGCAAGAATAAATACAATTATTATTGACAGCAATAATTAGTATCTATTCAGCGTAGAACAGTTCTTGCAAAAATATATATCTCTGAACAATTACCTGTTAATGGGCATGGTGCCCAAAACACTGGCGCTATAACCTCATATCATACTTAATATTATAAATGCGAAAGTGTATTTGTTTGTTGGTTTGTCCTTCAATCACGCTGCAAGGAATCGACGTGATTTTTGGCATGGGTATCGTTTGGGACTTGGAGAGTGACAGGCATCTCGGAAAATTAAGGGCATCAGCTAGTTTATAATATGAGTAGGATTCATGTTGGCGGGCGAGTTACGTATACCTACGGCGTCATCGAACTGGCGGCGCTGTGTGCGTGTATTTCTTTCGAAAGGAGCCTTTGTCTTTGACACACGGTGTTGTCACATTTTATTAAGCTAGATTATGGTAATTCTGGTACTATATATATATACGAGCATATTATGTATTTACTTACATATGCTCGTATTCAGCTTAACCCAGTGATAAACCACGAAAAGATACTTTATTTTAGTTTCACTCTCTCTTTATTTACCTCCTGATAGGCGAATAAAAATTGTATACCGAGTCCGAAGCGCAGACGTCACCCCAGACTATCCTTATCTATGGCGCATATGAAGCCTTTGATTAGGTAGGTATATTGAAGCCCCGTTTGACATTGGACATTGCAAGAATACATTTGAGAAGCGCTTTGGAATGACAGCTATTAAAAAACTAAGTTTCAAAATAAACCGACTCGCGAAGGAGTTTGTTTTAAGATTCGACGTTTTATACTCATTACTAATTGTTAAAAATTTAAATAATATCTACATAATTAGGCATTTCTAAGATTATTATTTTCACCATCGAAAAGTATCGATGCTGTGAAAATTGAGAATGAAAGCTAGAAGCTACGAGTAGAGTGAAAGTATTTTAAAAAAAGTCGTGACGTGATACATTATGAAAGGGCCAGGCAGTAGTTGTAAAATGAACTAAGTACCCATTATTTATTGAGCTATACTTATACCTATTTACTCCAAAACTACTAAATTAATCTTACTTTCTGTATCATATTAATATTTAAGTTTTTATTAAGTTTCCCACAGTTCGATTCATTTTTTTGGCGGTTGGGAGTAACATTTTGTGTACATATAAGGCAATGTTGTCTTGACCTGCGCGGATCTACCTATGCGAACCTCTAAGCCGTCAAAAAATATTGAATCGATCTATAATAGTTAACTGACTCATATTCCGTGTCACATGAATAACATAACGTATTGTTTTATTTCTAGGAACAGTCATATACGGCGACTTCACCCGCGTCCGGGACGAAGAGGGAGCGGAGTGCTTTTCATGCAACGTGTGCAAAAACGTCTACAAGAAACGCACATCGTTCAGCCAACATTACAAACACGTCCATCTGCAGCAACGGCCAAAGCTCCGGGGCTGCCACCTTTGCGACGTGAAAGTGCCCGGCCACATGCGTGCGTTCCACATGGAGACCCACGGTTTGCCAGCGCCATCTTGCGGTGCTTGCGGCAAAAAGTTCGCGTTCCCCTGGCAAGTGTTGCAACACCAAAAATTCTTCCACATGGGCGAGAAACAGTTCCGTTGCGAGATATGCAACCTGGCGTTCGAGTATAAGCGTCAGTTGGACCACCATAGTATCAAGCATACTCAACTGAAGCCGTTTAAATGTGATGTTTGTGGGAAATGCTTTAGATGGAGGAACAACTTGAAGAAGCATATGATGATACACCTCAACATCAGGCCGCATGTCTGTAGCGTTTGTCAGGAGGCCTTCGTGCAGTCTTCTAGCTTGAGCTACCACATGAAGACCAAACACCCTTCAGTAGCTGAGTAACAGTATAATAATAGGGATGATGTTTATGTCAAAAATAAATTGTTTCTTACTGATTATTAAATTAAATTAAATAGAGTGCCTTCAAAAAGACCTCAAAATATCTTCTTTTACTTTTAAGTTTGATAACCATTTTAAACTAAAGATTATAAAAAAAAGTGCGTTGAAATTTGATGACGTCACAACTATGTATTTCATAGAAACTTCCATGCTGGAAGCGCGTATTTAAAAGTTTGATAAAGAGTTGCTGATTTGTTTGAGTTGTCATCATCCCTATTGATAACTGTCGTCCTTTTAACAGGTTATAACAGTAAATAGAAGGTTTGTTCTTGTTTTATTTTTCTTTAATTCAGAAAATCTTTACAGATCATGGCACATGGCTTATTGGTAATTTTTTAGTTTTTTTTCATTTATTTATTCTTCGTCTTCTTCTTTTGCTAATGGCATTTCGTAGTGCCACACCAGCACAATGCACTTTGCCAATGTCACGTTTTTTCCATAAAATACACATAATTTGACAGCGGATGTCAACTGTCATTTGCAAATCCATGGACAACAACTGCCATCTTGAGGCAAGAAGTTTGCTTTTCCGTATTTTATTACATACGTACAACTTTTAGTGTAAACAAACGATAAATTACATACTATACCTATAACAAGTGTAAGAGAAAAACTTGAGACGTACATTCCGTGTCACGAAGGAAAGCCCTAGAAGTCGCATGTTAATACAATTATTGTATGTAAAATGTTTTATATGTTCCATTATTTGCCCCGCAAATTGTCAATGGTTCAAAATAATATGTCAGTGGCCTTAATTTTTTTATGGCTACCGAATTACAGAATAGGGAACACAATGAGCATCATCTGTCACTCACGAACTTTTAGCGCCATCTTGCGGTCATTGCGGTTGAAATTATTTATTCCCTTGGCAAGTGTTGCTACACCAAAAAAAATTAGTTTCGCTGCAAAATATTCACTTGAACAACAGTTTTTTAGGTATAGCTGCATCTATTCGACTTGAATAAGTCTTAACGTCTGTTTAGTTTTAGGATAGATTATTTTTTCCATTCCATCAGCCTGTTTGATTCCAACGCTGGCCTTTTGGAGAGGGCACCACCAAACACGGCCCTTCATCCGCCTTGCCATCTTGTTCAGGTCATCGGCCCAGCTTCTTTTGGATTAACTCCTTTAATAATTTTTTAATAGTTTAAATGTATTAAAATTCTACATCAATGGTTTAAATACTTACTTTATTATAACTATACCTAGTTATACTTCTTAATATAATTAAGATAATTAAGAAGATTCTTAATTCTTAACTATAATTAAGAAGTATATCTATAGCTTAACTTCTACTACCTATAACGACGACTATGCAAGTAGGTACTTACTTAGATATTATTATAAAATAGTATATTATAATTAAGTTGATAATTATTTGAAATAAATTGAATTATACTTTGATCTGTGTTTTATTTCATGTTTCTGTTTATGGGCGCCATTTTTCCAATATGGCGGCGCGAGTGGCTAAGTAAAAATTCGGAAAGAGCACGTCGAAATCTCAAAGTCACCAATTTTCAAAACTCCCGGAAAACTTACTGGGTAACCGGGTAACCCCCTTTTTAAGCACCAAATGACTGTACCTACTATAGGTATATATTGTCAGGACTTGTCCGGCTACAGTATTAAAAACTGACATATAGAATTTAATCTCGATTTAATCAATGCTAGCGAATGCCCGCGACTTCGTCTGCGTGGTTTGAGGTTTTTTTGGTTCCCGCGGGAACTGTTTTATTTTCCGGGTTAGGTTAGGTTGCCAAATTTCAGCCAGATCCATATAGCCGTTGGGGCGTGATTGAGCATCGATATATATGTAAGTACTAGATGGGCCCTTTCATAGAAAAATGGCGGGCGACCAACTATGAGAGCGCGCTCCTATAACCTGTCATAAGCCTGTCTTTGTCCCCGTCGTAGCGCGATCACGGTCGCTCATCGTGTAGATAATTTGTTATTAAGTTAACATCTAAAGTCTTATTAGTTTGGCACTGTATTATTTTTATTTTAAGGTAAGTGTTTCAATTCACAATTATACATTTTCAAATCAATTTGTATGCTTGTTGCTTAGTTAATTTTTGCATGTTGTACCCATTTTATCTTTTAGTTGTAGATCTACACCGAATCATAATATATTATGTCAAAAGTGATTTTCATAGATATTAGGAAGACACTGTCTCCTGTAACACAGTTTTTACTACCACAGGAGGCAGGGTTTCAAGTTGATAAAAATTGTAAGCTTTTTATGACAAATAAAGATTTATTTTTATTTTTCCAAGAAAACGTTATTTAATCTTCCTATTTAATATTTTTATCCATTTCGCAATCATTTAATTTCCGCGGCAAACTGTATGATATTTTTTTTCTTTTACTAACTGGCCTTACGGCTTTGGGTTCCAGCCCTAGGATAGTCCAGTCCAGTACGATAAAAAAAATGCAACCAAGATTAGTTAATGCATAGATGGGCAGAACGGACAGTAGGCATTAATACCTTCCGAGACGCAATATTATGCTATTGTAATAATATGATAAAATTAGTTATTGACGTGAGTTTAATGTTTAACCAACTTCAATAAATAAAGGGTTTTTAATTAATAAAGTTGATAATTTTTATTTTGTACTAGCGAATGCCCGCGACTTCGTCTGCGTGGTTTGAGGATTTTTGATTCCCGCGGGAACTCCTTGATTTTCCTGGATAAAAAGTAGCCTATGTGCTATTCCAGACTATAATCTATCTCTGTGCCAAATTTCAGCCCGATCCGTTCAGCCGTTGGGGCGTGATTGAGTAACAAACATCCATACATCCATACATCGATCCATCCAAACTTTCGCATTTATAATATTTATATTATATATTATATATTATTATTTTTGATTTGATTGATTGATATTTGATGAAATCTAAATAGTTAATTCAAAATTCAGAATTTTATTATTTCGTTGAACAAAAGTTGTTCAGTACCTATTATGTACAGCTACCTACTTATAAGTGTTTATTACTTAATCGTATTTTTAAATGCACACTGTGTAAGTGATTTATCTCAAAATAACTTTTAATATTTCATTTGATGGCAAGTAGCATACTTAGAAATGTATAAAATAAAATAATTTCAAATGAAGTATTTTTCTGTGACTCGATCCATTAGTACTCTTTCACCTCTCCCATTCCAACCCCTTTTTATTATAATAGTACTAATAATTATTTTTGAATTCTTTCATTTGCAATAAGGTTTGGCGAGGATTATTTTAAACTGTTTTAGCTGTTATTATTTTAAATTTCAAGTTTTTTGCATTAGTAGTTACCGAATTATGCTAAGTGTGACGGACAGTCATGTCGCACCACAAGGGTTGTTTTCTTATCATTTTGGTACGCAACCCTAAAAATGACTTTATTTCTGTCAATTTTTCGACAAAACTTCAGTATCAACAATTAACCAATAATTAAATTTAAAAAACCCACGACGAACTGCAGCGCCCCATTGTGTGGACTTTGACCTTTAAATATATCTAAGAACCTTCTCACAAGCTATATATATCTAATGCAAAAAACCGCATAATAATCGGTTCAATGGTTTTCCAGGAAACTGGTAACAAAAAAGTGGTAAAAATAACAACGTCATACTAACATTTATCGTTTACCTCAGAGAGTACACTCATGTAGGTATTATTTTCGACAAGCGCATCTGTACTAATCTATGACCGAGTCATACGTTTTCAAGATGGCGCATATGTTGCAAGCAAGTTCCCGCTTTTCAGACTAGATGGCGTTGTTAAACATAAGTCCACATTCTTTGTTCGACAGGGCCCGTCTATGTAAATTGAGGTCGTTGTGATTGAGTAACAAACATCCATACATCCATCCAAACTTTCGCATTTATAATATTAGTAAGAGTTAATGAAGAATATGGGGATGATACGATATAAAAAATATTTAAACAATACATATTATACCTACTCGTAAACAGCCATATATATCGTACGTATGTACCGTTTCAATTCGTTGATTTTTTCGTTAAAAATGATAAGCCATCTTACAAACTTAACAGCTGACCCGGTGACAGCGTTCTAAATCTAGTTCTGTCCCTTTCCGCAGGGAATATTATGAAAGGGTTAGCAATATTTTTATGCTGTCATTTTAGTTTAGAGATTGTGCACAACAGCATCAGCCGTGCAATTTAGTATTACTTAACTAAATTTAAAAAAATAGTTATATATATATATGAAACGTGGACAAAGTCATATCACGGACGGGTATCAGAGTAAAAAAAAGTGTGTGTGGGCAATTCATACACGGCAGAAGTGAAACTTCAGAAAAGTAGCTTACGAGAGAATGAGATAAGTATTTAACTTGTAAGTATTCTATCTCATTCTCTCGCAGGCTAAATCCTATTATTTCTATCCTAAGGTTTTCTTTTTATCAACCAGAGGATTAAAATAAAACATAAAAAGCAATTAACAAATCAGGTTTTTTACTGCTACATTTAAACAACCTAACAGAAAATTACAAAAATGTAATGCTTTGTATACACGTTCGGCCGGTGGCGCCACTTGTACCGTGGCGACAACATCCGTTTCATCGAATTTTCAAATCACAACCATTCTAAAGAAGTTTCACGTTTAATTATATTACGTGATATTATTTGGTATTATTCCCTGAACATATTATTTAAACACATAATAGTTATTCATTGACTGTTTGCGCAAATCTGAGCCTGCATTTCATTACAACAGAATATACCTATCAAGTCAATGCCTAATTAGTGTTTTTCTATGTCCCAGGCAAATACACGGATCACTTCACGTTGACCAAAATGCCGGACGGCGGTTCGGAGTTCGCGTGCAAGCATTGTCAGAGCGTGTTCCGGAGTAACAACAGTTTCATACAGCACTACCGCCAGGTGCATCTGAAGGAGCGGCCGAAACTGCGCGCGTGCCACTTGTGTGACGTCAAAGTGCCAGGTGAGACCACTGGCAACATTGATGTAGAATTTTAGTACCGGCAACATTGATGTAGAATTTTTGTACTGGCAACACTGAATGTAGAGTTTTAGTACTGGCAACATTGATGTAGAATTTTAGTACTGGCAACATTGATGTAGAATTTTAATACTGGCAATATTGATTTAGAATTTTAGTACACTGGTAACTATTGTCGAATCAAATTGATGATAATTGATGCCCGCGACTTCATCCGCGTGGATTCATCTTTTTAACCCTTGAACCGGCAGAATTTTAATTATCAGTTTTTGCACGGGTCAAATTTCGCGACCCGCGAACCGCCGCGCACCCCTCGCGCACCCCGCGTGCGTCGCGTTTTAGAAAAATGCCTACAAAAAAATACCCAGACCACTTAACATGGTTCTCTAAACGGCATTGGCTTTATTTATAATATATCTTTTTGAAGGTATGATTTATAGAAGCTGAAGTTTACAAACAATTACATATAAACGGAAAGAATGCGCCAACGACCGCGATAACGATCGCGATTTTTCAAAAATATATTTTCCCGATAAAGATATTACATTTCAGTGATAATCCAGTCTAACACTGCACTAAAATATATTTATAAACGTATTGTATTGAGTTTTTATTTATATTTGTCACCACTTGTCATAACAAATAATAAACAACACAAAACTCAGACAAAAAAACCCAAAAGTTTGGCACAGATTCAAATGACTTCTTTCTATAGCTTTTTATGTATTTTTTTATTTTCGAACTTGACGGTTTTAGTGTTGCAGTGTATAGATTATTTAATAAACTTGTCTATGAGCCAAAGTTGTTCAAACAAATATAAACTCTATCATTAAGAAAATACAGTTTTAAACAGCTCGGACCGGCCGGGCCCGCCGGCGGGCCCGTGCCTGTTTAGGCAAAAGTAGGTTTTTTAAATCGGTCCCGCGGGCGGGACCGCTGCCGGTTTACAGGAGACGAAATAGCACGGCGGGCGGTTTCTCCATACATACCTAAATTTTCATCTGTTCTCTCCGTGGATAATAATTTTGATAGAGAAAATATTTTTGCACCATGAAATCCATATTTAACCGTGCCATGTCCCTATGTTTTGCATTTTTCGATCAATTATTAATTTTAAGAAAATGGAAAACCTTCAAAAATTGCAAAAATGCCCCAGTTTTCACGCTATCATCTCTCTCTCTCTGCGTCGCATTCCTCATTGCTGAGAGTCGTGAACCTTTTTCCATTAATCACATAATGGCAGGGGTTTTCTCATAATGGGGGATAATAATGCGGTGGGTTCCCAGATCCTTCCGCATAGATACGACTCAACTGAGAGTACTATTTCAACTCTTAGGTTTCCAACGATTATTATTAGATGTGAGTGGTTATAACCGGGACCAACGGCTTAACGTGCTCTCGGAGGCACGGAGGGGACGAAAAGGCCAAATTCGGTCACCCATCCAGTTACCGACTTGTAACTGGATATCCCTTATTTTAATTTTAGAGAGAGCACGTTAAGCCGTCGGTCCCGGTTATTATCACTATGTACTATTAGTCGATTCGTATGCGCAAGGACGTGGGAACCCACCGCATTATTATCCCAAGAAAACCCCTGACATTACATATGTGATTGATTAAAAGGGGTCACGTTCCTCAGCATAAGACGCAGAGAGAGGATAAAAAATAAGTTGTTCATACTCACCACTTACCCATATTTCGAATTCTGTTCCAGGATACATGCGCGCTCGTCACATGGAACAACACGGTCTGCCAGCGCCATCTTGCGGTTCGTGCGGCAAAAAGTTCGCCTACCCTCACCAGGTGCTGCGCCACCAGAAATCATTCCACATGGGCGAAAAGAACTTCGTCTGCCCCACTTGCAACCTCAAATTTGCGACGGGCTACGACTTGAAAGTCCATGAAAAGACCCATTCCTCTCACAAACCGTTTTCTTGCGAGTATTGTAATAAGAACTTCAGGTGGAAAAAGGGTTTGAAAACCCACGTTATGATACATTTGGGTGTCAAAGAACACGTTTGCGGTATTTGCAAGGCGGCGTTCGTACAACGGAGCAGCCTGAAGTATCATATGAACAAAAGACATCCTGAAACCCTTAATTTGTAGGTGCTGAATAAATCTAGTAAAATGTTGTAATGGGAATTTTATTTTCGTTCGCTCAACAGAGCAGTTTGGAGTATATTCTATGCCAGTGACGTTCGCAAAAAGGCGGCCACTGAAAATCAGCGTTGGGTACCTCAGATGTGCGACATTATAGCACGGATTTGAGAGACCTGGAGTCCCAACATAAGCTGAGTGTTGGGACTCCAGGTCTCTCAGATCTGGAGTCTCAACACTCAGCTTGTCTCTCAAACACTTACCTGTTTATTGCACTGCTGTACAATTGTGTTGATTTTGCGTGTAAGTGTTTATTTCTGTGCAGAAAAATAAAGATTTTAAATTCTTTCTTTTCTTTAAGTATCATATTATGAACAAAAGACATCCTGAAGCACTTAATTTGTAAGTGATGAATAAATCTAATAGAATACTGCATAATGGATTTTTATTTGTGTTCCCCAAGAGCTACCCTTCTGTAGACTACAGATCTAACCACCGATTTGGGAACCTTCTAGGCAAGCGCGCTCCACCTTAGGCTGCATCAGCTGCATCACTACTTCCAGCAAGTCTGATTTCAGCCAAGTGCTAGTCTATAAATGCAAAAAAAGGTAGATTGTCTTATTTAACCCGTTGTTCTAGGTCATAGGTAAAGATGAAAGCGACGCGACACAACTAAGTAGAAAATAGTCATTATCTACGGATTCGTATCGCGTTGCGTTGTATCGCGTCGCTTTCATCCCTAATACAACATACTAACCGCCCAGCGATTTCACGTTCCGGTTATACTGATTAATTTATTATTTGTATGGGTTTAATATGCCATACCTAGTTAGGACGCTACCATCTTAGACTGCATCCTTACTTACCATCCAGGTGATATCGCAGTCAACGGCTAACTTGTAGACGAATACATTGAGTTAGGAAAGTCTTAGGAATATCAAACACCTGATGCCCGCGACTTCGTCGGCGTTGATTGAAGGTTTTCGGTTCCCGCGGAACTCTATTTTCCGGGATAAAATGTAGCCTATATGTTATTCCAGGCTATAATCTATCTTTGCGCCAAATTTCATCCAGATCCGTAGGTACAACCGTTCTGGCATGACATTGAGTAACATCCATCCATCCAAACTTTCGCAGTTATAATATTACTACATAGTTGAAAATAATAAGCTAGCTATTGCTGTTATCATTCCACTAGGCGTTCATCAAGGTTCCAACACTTATCTGTACATGCGGCAAAATTCGGTACTAATAGAATTTACCCGGCGCCACTGCCGCCACACGCAAAGATAAGTTTGTTAAGCTGTATTGACAATTTACACTTGCGTTGAATACAGAATCCATACTATGTATTATAATTATTATTATAAAATGCGAAAATGTCTATCTGCTTCGTTTTAATGTACGATTACATACAAACATTTTGATTTATTTAACACCACTTTTCCTCCAACTATGACTGTCCAAAAATATTTTGAGAATTAAATCATTTGAGAACATAATATTTTGCGAAAGTAAGTTTAGTATTATGAGAATAAAGGATCTGTTTAAACGATTTTAATGATGTTTGGTACAGAATAACAGCCATAGGTTATGTCCCAGGACCCAGACAAGGACATAAGCTAGGTACCTACTTTTTATCCCGGAAAAAATAAGTTTCCGCAAGAGTTGCAAAAAACGCACCACGCGGCACAAAACCACGCGGACGAAGTCGCGGGCAACACCTATTTAAATATATGAGCATCAACATTAGGAACTTATTCCTAAGGTGGCCTGGTAGTGAAATTCTCATTATCAGGAATTAAA
This sequence comes from Erebia epiphron, assembly GCA_963932025.1. Lineage (NCBI taxonomy): Eukaryota > Metazoa > Arthropoda > Insecta > Lepidoptera > Nymphalidae > Erebia > Erebia epiphron. Next base: position 11,853,982 of record OZ009951.1, on the reverse strand, counting down.
CATTGGGGCTAATTCTGTAGTTCACAATCTCTAAACTAAAATGACAGCATTAAAAATATTGCTAACTCTTTCACTGTCCCTGTGGAAAGGACCAGAACAAGATTTAAAGCTGTCATTTTATTTTAGAGATGTGTTATACAGTATTGTCCTCAATATCAAGATTATCAGGAATTAGTGAAAAAAAACTCATTAAATGTTGATATATTCCCGACACCCATAAACTACGCCAGTATACCGTGTTTGGAACGCTTGTGGCTGCGCAAACTGCAATTTTGCACGAACGCCTGTCCGCAATGCTCGCACGCAAACCGGCGGTCATTCGCATGTATCCGCATATGCTCCCTCAACGTATTCTTCCTTCCATACGCCTTCAAACAAATGTCGCATTTAAACTGTCTCAAGCCGGTATGCTTGGCCATATGAATCTTCAGCCTCGTCGAACTGAAAAACACCATATCACACTCCTGACACTTATGTTTCCGCTCCAATAAATGATCCTTCTTGATATGAATCCTCAGTTTCGGCTGGTCTTTGAAAGTTCTATCGCATATGTGACACGTCAGCACCGTTTCGGGCACCCCGTGGACTTTAACCATGTGGTCAAGTTTCTGCCAGTAGTTCAACAACCTTTCGTTACAGATCAAACATCTACTGCCCTTACGGTTACCCAAATGTACAGTGTATTGATGGTTGCGTAACTTCTCTTTAGTTCCGAAGACTTTGTCGCAGTCTTTGCACTTCAGTTCTTCAGCGTTATGCCTTCGAGCGTGTCGCATGTACAGACGGTCAGTCACAAACCCTTTTCCACACACAGAACACATGTAGTTGCTGAAATGTTCTGTCATATGCTCCAGGAGGTGTTTGAAACACACAAACTCTTTAGAACATTCCACGCACGTTAACTTTTCTGTATCAAACTTAAATGGTACTATAACGCTTTTGAACTCTTTATAAACTTCTATATTGTGTTCAGTTGTTATATGATCCATAAAATCTTCCAGCTTATTAAGACTCTGGTGGCAGAGTGTGCATTTCAAATCAGTTATATCAAGTTTTACAAAATACTCGAATAGTCTGCAATTTATAAGAGCGAGTAGTTCTTTTATTTTATGCTCTTGTAAAAAGTGTTCTTTAAGTTTTTTCGGTTCGCTGAATTGTTCTGAGCAAAACTGGCAGCCGTAACCGAGGGCATCTTTGTTTCTTATTGGATTCGAATTTGTATAATGGAGTATTGTTTTAAGATTATGCTGGTTCTTCTTGGTTTCCGGTGCGTTTGCTTGCAGTTCATTCTTCGTTTCGGATTGTGGACGTACGTTTTTCCTTTTGGCAACTCTGGTACCTATAAAGTAAAATTTAATAATTATAATTGAGTATATTCAAGCATGATTTACCCTAAATTGATCGTTACCTTTTTTAAGGTTAATAATAAGTTCAATAAGATTAGGTTTATTGTGGTTCTGTTGTTTTATTAGCTTTAATAGCTTTGACAGTTCCTTAGTGAGATTATTTGTGAGATGGTGATAAGTAAAAAAAACCCCGGCTGAGTTTTTTGTAGACTCTTCCCAGATCAGAGCGCGTTTGGAACCCTCGTAGCTTTAGTTTTAAGATACCGTAACTGATTATCACCATCATGTTTTATAATTGGAGTCAAGTGTACAGTGTACCTAATTTGAATAAATAAATATTGATTTCGCTACTTTTCTTTAATTCCAAGCACTATAGTATCGCAATCTTTAAATATTAGTTTCTCAGTTCTCACCTTGATGTTTTTTGATATGCCGCATGTACAATCGATCTGTGACAAATCTCTTGCCACACACAGAGCACATATAGTTACTAAAATGCACAGTCATATGTTCCAAGACATGCTTAAAATGCTCAAACTCTTTATAACATTCCACACAGGTAAACTTTTCTGTATCAAACTTAAATGGTACTATAACGCTTTTGAACTCTTTATAAACTTCTATATTATGCTCAGTTGTTACATGATCCATAAAGTCTTCCAGCTTATCAAGACTCTGATGGCAGAGCGTGCATTTTAAATCAGTTATATCCAGTTTTATGAAGTACTCGAACAGTCTGCAATTTATAAGAGGGAGTAGTTCTTTTATTTTGTGCTCTAGTAAAAAATGTTCTTTAAGCTTCTTCGGTTCGCTAAATTGCTTCGTGCAAAATTGGCAGCCATAACCGAGGACATCTTTGTTTCTTATTGGATTCGAGTTTGAATAGCGGAGCAGTATTTTCAGGTTGTGTTGGTTCTTCTTAGTTTCGGGTGCGTTTGCTTGAAGATTTTTCTTCGTTTCGGACTGTGGACGTACGTTTTTCTTTTTAGAAACCCGGGTACCTATAAAGAAAAAAGTTATAATTACAATTTGATTCAGGCATCTTTCATGTTAAATGTATATAATGGTGAGGTACTTAAACTATGTGAATAAGTAGGTATATAATAGTTAAGTGTACTTAATAATAAAAATAATTCATGTTTTAAAAAGTACTAGGATGCTTAATTTACCTTAGGCCCAGTCACGTAGTTTTACCAGAGTTTTGACACGTTCGACGTTCGTTACCTGTGTTACTAAATCACAGCCAGTAGTAGGTAAACAATTTAGTTTAACTTCACTACGAGCTAAAATGCATTTGCATAATATAGCGCACAATTCAATGTAAAATCTCAAATATTGAAACATGTATAAAAACCTCTTAGGAATTTCTCAAAAAATTTTCCTGGGTTCAAGCAATTTTATTTTATTACTTTAAAAGTTTAAACTATAAGAAAAACTCAAGTATGTACGTAACTATCGCAATCTAACAACATTAGTTAGTTGGTTAGTAGAACATAAAATAAAAATAAATTTATTATTTATTTATTGCCTTCAGATTCCGTCCTCCGCATCAAATGATAATCTTGAGATGGGCGGTCAAAGTTCTCTGAATGTCCGATTCGCGTTCAGGACATATCTAAGGCTTGTAGAAGAATTATGAAAAAATTAAAAAGAAGCAGAACATTTATTTCTTCTTCTCTCCAGATTTCCTCTTCAGCAGCAAATGATAAGTCTTGAAATGGGCGGTCAAAGCCCTCTGATTGTCGAAAGTCTTATCACACCCCTGACAGGTCAACACCAACGGCTTAGCTCCATGGAGCCTGACTTCGTGGTCTCTCTTCTTCACATAATCAGCGAACATCTCTCCGCAGTACCCACATTTGTTCCTTTTGCTCATACACACATGGATTGCCCTTTCATGCTCCTTTTCTTTTACTTTTGTATCAAAAACTTTCGAGCAAACTTTGCATGGAAACGTCCCCGTTTCGTGTCTGTCGCAATGCGATTTGAACGTCTTCTTATTGACGAAAGCTGCCCCACAAATCTGGCAAACGTGATTCCTAAAGTGCACACTCATATGCTCCATTAAATACTTGAAGTGATTAAACTCCGAATTGCAAATCGCACACTTTAACCCATCTTTGAATTTGAAAGGTATTATTTGTTTAATAATGTTCGCGTGAATCGGCTTATTGTGTTCTGAGTCCAAATGTTGAATCAATTCGTCGATAGTTTCCAAATCAACACCACACTTACATTTCAGATCTGTAATGTCTAGTTTGGCATTAAAATTGTGCAGTGTGACTCCTCTCATGTATCCTGATTTGACTTTATCATCGTGATCTTCTTGCGTGTGTTTCTTTAGGTCTTGAGGCTCCGGGAACTGTTCAGTACAGAAGCAGCAGGCGTACCCCTTACCTACTTTGCAACGAATGGGCGTGGCGTTCGTATTACGAAGTATCTCTCTGATGTCAGCCTGGTATCTGCCCTTCTTGGTTGAAACAATTTTTATTGCCTTTTTTGGTTTCTCTTTTAATTTGATTGTTCTCGGCTTTGGTGGTTCGTCGGCTCTGGGTGTTATCGTAATCCAATTACCTAGACGGAAAAAATACTTTTTAGTTTATCATCGATTACTTATAAACATGAATTGCTTCATTTACCAAGGTTCACAAATCTGGCAACTCAGGAATACAATTTACTTTTTCTTATTCGAATTAAAGAAAAATTGGAAGTAATTTTTTATAAGAATAAATAATTGCAAAATAAATTAATGCGTTTCTTTATTTTCACAACCTACATAATTATAGTATAGTCCGTCAAACTTATCTGAGCCGGTGGCCAAAATTGGAACCAATTCTTATGCCTGTTTAGTTTTTTTTCATAGATACTAGCGACGCTGTCACCGGGTCAGATAAGTTACTATGCATGACAATGTTGATCCATTGATATATTTACTTAATATTTTGAAATCAAATACTAAACAATTTGTGAAACTTTACACGTTTCACTCTAGCGCTCTACGAGCAGTGGAGAGAAATACAGGGATTATTAAAAAAATACTTGTCACAGCTTTTTTTAGAAATCTAATAACGTTTCTTGTATTACAGTCGCCTATAAGAGTTTAATTCATAGCTAGTAAAATTAAAGGTCCGGGCAGTTGCAATAGGGCGGTCTGCGCAGTTACGGCCAAAAACACGGGCCTACAATGTCTCTTTTCGTTCACTACCCAGTTATACGCCTCATCGTCTGATTGGACTCCTTTTACACCACTACAGCACATTAACGTCCCACTGCTGGGCACAGGCCTCCACTCTTGTTGGAGAGAGGGGATTAGAGCTTAGTCCCGCCACGCTGCTCCAATGCGGGTTGGCGACTCCTTTTACAATCACTGTTTAAATAAATTACCTAACATTATAGATACAGTTTCAAATTTAAATACAGTAAATCAGGAGTGAACTCTCCGAGCGTGATCTCTTAGCGTTTTGAGTCTACCATACGATTTGAAGCAGATCTCGCATGTAAACTCCCTTGTCCCAGTATGCCTTACCACGTGACTCTCTAACTCCTTTTTTGTGTGAAATTCCATATCGCAATCTGTACACTTATGATACTTTTGCATTAAATGTACTCTAGTAGTATGCAGTCTCAACGCGTGTTTCGTTTCAAAACTCTTGTCACAAGCTCGACAGTTGATCGATGGACCCTTAACTCCGTGTATTTTAGCCAAATGTTCGTATTTCTTCCAAACTTCTTTGAATCTTTCCGTGCAGTATCCACATTTATGCGGCAGTTTCAACCCCAAATGTTTCGATCTGTCGTGCAATCTTTTCTTACGCGCCGTGTCGAAAGTTTTCGAGCATTCCAAACAGCTGAAATCGCCAGTTTTATGAGCATCTCCGTGTCTTAATAATATATTTTTGTTGACAAATCCAGCGTCACATACTGTACAAACATAATTCCTGTAATGTATATTCATGTGTTCCTGCAAAGCTTTGAAAGAATTAAAAATATTATAGCACATGAAACAACTGAGGGATTCATTGCTAAATTTAAAGGGTAATATGTGATTTTTGAGATCCGTAAACAACTTTATACCATGCATATTCTTTAAATGATCTGTTACATCTTCAATGTTATTGATATTCTGTTTGCAGAGGTTGCATTTCAAATCCGTAATATCTAGCTTCACGAAGTATCCATGCATGTCTTTACCTTTCATAAATTTGGACTTTTCTTCATCAGTATGGTGTTGTAACGTGTGAGTTTTTAGATCGGCAGGATCTGGGAATTGTTCCTTACAAAAGCAACACGCATAACCTATACCGCCTCGACATCGTATTGGCGTTGCGTTAGTGTTTAACAGTATTTCTTTGATATTATTCTGATGTTGATCCGCTTCCTTTCTTTTCTCACTCACACTAGCTTTATTGATCACTATCTGTATCACTTTTCCTTTGCGAATATTGATTTCTTTTTTCACTGGAGACTTTTCTTCAATGATTTCTTTTTTCACTGGAAACTTTTCTTCAAAGTTGGTAAATGGTCTTCTAGATTCGCGCAGTTTACCTACAACAAATATTCCATCATTTTCCAATGTTCATTTAATTTAATTTATGCTGTAATACTAAATCAATTTACTTACACGATTGCAATGTAATAGAATCAGGAGAAAAATAAGAGTAACTTTTAAATATGATCTTATATTTACTGCCGAAATAAAGTCAAGAAGTTAGAAAAGTTTAGACATTTCTGCTACAATATTATATCTTGATGGGAACAATAACAGATTATTTTCTTCTCGTTTTCGTTTTCGTTTTTCTAGTTTAAGTTCAGCAAACAAAAAAAATAAAAATTTATTTAATTTAAAAATAGTTTCTTCACAGTGGAGTCAATATTCAGTTTAATAAAAAAGCAGTAGTTTTTTTAGAAATTTTTAATAATTTGTGTAATGATAAATTAATACTATAATAATATTTACCCTACTATTTTAATTAATTCAAGAGAATATATTTTAAAGACTTTCATTCCATTTGTTATGTCGATAAAAATCTAAACCTCTTCTCCATGTTTAGATCGCATATGACTACGCCAGCTGCATTTCTGGACGAACGCCTGTCCACAGTGAGCGCAAGCGAACCTCCGATCATCTGCGTGGATCTTCATATGCTCCTTCAATGTGCTTTTCCTCCCATAAGCCTTGAAGCAAACGTCACATCGAAATTGCCGCGAACCAGTATGCTTGATCATATGATTCGCCAACTTGTGTTTAGTATAAAACTCCATATCACACTCCGTACATTTAAAATCCTTTTGCATCAAATGCATCCTTGCAGTATGCATCCTCCACATATGTTTGGTTTTGAAACCCTTGTTGCATATTTGACAATGTATCATCGGCTTGCTTATGTCGTGTACTTTTGACAAATGCTCGTATTTCTTTGCAAGTTCCTTGAACCTTTCAGAACAGTATCCACATTTGTGTGGCAGCTTTTGTTCTGAATGTTTCGATCTATCGTGTAATCTTTTCTTTCTGGCGGTATCGAAAGTTTTCGAACATTCGATACATTTAAATTCACCGGTCTTATGACAATCTTCATGTCTTTTCAAAATATCTTTAGTAACGAATCCGGCATCACATACTTTACATTCATAGTTCCTGTAATGACTATTCATGTGCTCTAGCAAAGCTTTGAAAGTATTGAAAACATTTAAACACATGCAGCATCGAACGCTGTCCTTATTCAATTTAAAGGGCAGGATAAGATTTTTGATATCCGCAAACAGATTTTTCTTATGTATGTCCTTTAAATGCTCAATTAGGGCTTCAATAGTATCAATATTTACATAACAGATGTTACACTTTAGATGTGTTATGTCCAGTTTTACGAAATACCCGTGCAATCTTTTTCCTTTCATAAACTTAGATTTTTCTTCGTCTGTATGTTGTTGTATCGTATGCTTTTTTAAATCTGCAGGGTCTGGAAATTGGTCGTTACAAAAACAGCATGTATAACCTATACCTTTATAACAACGAATAGGTGTTGCATTAGTATTTAGTAGTATTTCTTTGATGTTACTTAAATGTTTCTCTATTTCTTTGTGATTTTGGTGATCTGCGTGCTTTTTGATGACTATCTGTATAGCTTTACCTGGAGGATTTTCTGTAATATCTTCTTTCACTGGAGACGGTTCTTCAATTTTGATATTCAATCTTCCAGATTCAAGTTTACCTACAACAAACATATAATTTCTCACTGCTTCTGTATGTAAGTATAAATATATTTATTCAGAAAATATGAATTGAGTAAATTAATTTTAATATCATAATATATTTTACCAGAAGAGCAAATTTACCTGCATTTTATTATGTATTTTTATTTCGTTCGGTTTTAACTTTTAAGAAATGCTGCTTACGAAAATTCCCATAACATTATGTTCATTATTGAATAATGTGCTACTACACTTGCAAGAAATACCAATACCACAAAATTAGAGATTTTTTTGGCATTTTACTCAAATGACTTCCAGCAGAGCCCAGTCTTTAAAAATGAAAACCAGAAATTTTTATGTCGATCACGGGAATATTACTTAAGTTCTCATTAAAACACCAGTCGTAGTAAAAGCATTTATATATTCTTGGCATGAAACGATGAAATACCATAATATATCCGTCGTACACTTACAAATGTATTACTATCTAGTTCGATTGATTTATTTTATATTTGTCATGTAAGTATATTGCCAATGAAATAATATTTAGTCTCTAAACTTCTTCCCCATGTTTGGATCGCATGTGACTACGCCAACTGCATTTCTGGACGAACGCCTGCCCACAATGAGCGCACGCGAATCTGCGATCATCAGCGTGGATCCTCATATGCTCCCTTAGAGTGTTCTTCCTTCCATACGCCTTGAAACACACATCACATCGAAATTGGCGCAAGCCAGTATGCTTAGCCATATGACGCGCCAAACTGCTAGTACTGAAGAATCGCATCTCACATTCTGCGCATTGATGTTTCCTCTCCAATAAATGATCCTTTTTTGTATGACGGGCCAAAGCCCTTTGGTTTTGGAAGGTTCGATCGCACGCCTGACACTTTATGTTAACGGGCGGCGCTCCATGCACCTTCACCATGTGATCAATTTTCTTCCAGTAATCTAAGAATCTTTCATTGCAAACCAAACATTTATTCCGTTTGCTCATACCCAAATGAGTCCGCCTTTGGTGCTCTCTCAAATTGGCTTTACTTCCGAAAACTTTTCCACAATCCTCGCATTTATGCTCTCCATTATTGTGTCTACTTATATGAGTTCCTAACAGACGTTCAGTCATAAAACCTCGGCCACAAACCGGACATATGTAATTCCCAAAATGTGAGTTCATATGCTCTTGCAAGAGCTTAAAGTTCAGATACTCGGCAGAACATACTGCGCAACGCAACTCTGGGGTATCAAATTTGAACGGAACTATGGCATTCTTTATGTCCAAATACATTTCCTTTCCATGTTCATTTTTAAGGTGAGCCATTAGATCTTCGAGTTTCGGAATATCTTTGCTGCAAAGTGCACAATTCAAGAACGTGATGTCCAACTTTACTACGTGTTCGAACAGTTTGCCAGAAACCACTTTTATAAGTCTATCGTTGTTGTGCTCATCTAGAAAATGTTTCTTAAGATCTGTTGGTATAAGGAACTGGTCAGGACAGAACGCACAGACATATCCGAGGCTGTCTTTGCATCTTATCGGACTCGCGTTGGAATTCAGCAGTATAGTTTTGAGATTGTGTTGGTTTTTCTTCGTGTCCGACCAAAACATCTCTTTGTCCTTGGTTCTAACGATCTTCAGCTGCACGCGAGGTTTTGTTATGCCTCTTTCGATTTTAATCGTTCTCGTACCTATAAAGAGAAATTTTAATTAGAGATCTAGCAGGCTCATATGGCTTACGATTCACAGTGCACTAGTACTTTTCTGTTTTTAGTTATCGTTGAATTGTGAGACAAACACATTTGCAACTTTATGCTCAAACAAACTGGGTATTTTAACATCAAAAATATTGCGAGTGATATTCATTAGAACTACCTATATGTCACCGGTTGTAACTTACTTGTTTTGTCGGATTTTTTGTTTCTAGTTTTTGACTAGAAATTGGGTATAACAGTTTAAATATAAGATGGAAATACAATATCATGCCGTCATCACACGGTGCACAGTAAAACCGACTGTGGTTTTTGTGGCACTGTTTCTAACACAATTTTATGTCAATTTTAAAAGATTATTAATATAAAAATAAAAATAAATAAATCACTTTTGAATGACATTTGCATACCTACTTCTTCATTCACTATGTAGATGAAATCTTTTATCTCATCGTATTACCATGAATGTAACTAATGCTGAGAATATAATTTGAAATTAAAGCCGCTATTTTGAACCCCAGCTCACCCCAGTTTCAGTAAAATTGGCTATCTAACATAAGAATCTACGATTGTTCAAACAGAACAAAATTACATGCTTATAAGCTCTTTGTAAACTACACAAAGAGCATTTAAGAGTATTGCCTCGTTGGTCTAGTGGTTGGCATGTTCGACTGCGGCCGAGGAGGTCCCGGGTTCGAGTCCCGGGTCGGGCCATAATTAAGCGTTGGGTTTTTTTTTCTGACTAGGAATTCTCAGTACTAGCCCGGAGTTAAGAAGTTGGCGGTGTTTCACCCCCGTGCTTCGGAGTGCACGTTAAGCCGTCGGTCCCGGTTATTATCACTAGCATGATAATAGTCGTTAAAGCCCGCCAACCCCCATTGGAGCAGCGTGGTGGGTCTAAACTCTAATTTCCCTCTCTCCTATGAGAGTGGAGGCCTGTGCCCAGCAGTGGCACGTTATTGGGCTGTAGTGGTAAGGTATTTGTAGAGCATACCTAATAATGACCGATTTCACTCAAAAACAATGTATCTGTCACCGTAAGATTGTAATCTAACGCTTTTTTTTTCGATAGATTGTAAACAGTCGAAAGATTGTGAACCGTTCAATGTTCTAAGTGTCAATTTTTGAAATATTAATTGTTATTACATTTTCTTGTCTCTTTCTTGTAGGTTAGGTTAGGGTTCTACATAAATAAACAGGTAGGGCACTTAGGTTCTATCGGGTTAATAAACCTAACAGATTACAATCTAACGAAAAATAATGCGTTATATTGTAATCATTCGACAGTTTACAATTTCGCGAGTTAGATTATAATCTAACGGTTTTTACAATCTTACGGTGACATATCTAAATCTTAGCAAACGGAAAAGGAGTACCTATAAATGGAGGTAATTGCGATAGCAATGAAAGTGAAACGCAAGCTGTTCAAAGGATACATATGAGACATTTATTGCAATATAAAATTAACCAGGCCAAAGTGTATAAAATATTCTTATATACAGGTATATTATTATAATATTTTGAATTTACATTATATTATCTCTATATATATAAAACTCTCGTGTCACAATGTTAGTCACCATACTCCTCCGAAACGGCTTGACCGATTTTTATGCATATTCAGTAGGTCTGAGAATCGGCTACTATCTATTTTTCATACCTCCACGCGGACGGAGTCGCGGGCATCAGCTAGTAATATATATCAATAAGTAATCCAGTTACCACATGCTCAAGTATTCTTCCACACCATGACAAAATATTTTATGAAGTTGTTACAACTACATACGAGTATACACAAACACAAATAAAATCTTAATTTCCTAGCACCCTTAAATGCGAAAGTGTGTATGTATGCTATGCTTTCACAGGCCAACTACTCGACCGATTTTGATGAAATTTGGTACGGACATAGTTTTCATCCTGGGGACTTATGCCACTTTTTATCACGGAAAATTGAAGAGTTCCCTCGGGAATTTTAAAAAATCAATCCGTCGGGCATCATTTAGTAGTATATATATTTCATCTATTTTAATTTAATGCATATAAATTCATCAATGAAAATCTGTTATCTAGCATTCAGAACGTTATCACTATGTTTTGCACTAATATGACATTTTAAAGCCAAATGTTTGTCAAATGATTGGCCACAGTCAACACACTTAAATCTCCGCTCTTCAGGATGGAGTCTCCTGATGTGCTCCTTTAGAGTCTTCAACCTTCCGTAAGACTTGAAACACATCTCACATCTGTATTCCCTAGTGCCTGTGTGTTTTACCATATGATCCGTCAGTTCACGCTTGGAGAAGAAATCCATCTCGCATCTAGTGCATTTATGCTGGCGTTGCATTAAATGATACTTCTTAGTGTGTAGCAACCACGTCTGTTGAGTTGCAAACGTTCTGTCACACGCCTGGCATTTTATCACCGGTCCGACAACACCATGAACTTTCGCAAGATGCTCAATTTTGTGGCAATTCTCTTTGAACCGCTCATCGCAATACCCACATTTGTGGGGTTTGTTCAAACCGTCGTGTATTTTCCGCTGATGCAATTTCTTCTTTCGCAACGTATCAAAGACTTCCGTGCATTGCTCGCAGGCGAACACCCCGATTTTGTGACCCTCGTTGTGACACAATAAAAGGTGCCGATTCACAAATCCAGCGTCACACACTTCGCAAAGGTAATTTCTGTAGTGTGTATGCATATGTTCCTGTAACGCTTTGAATCTATTGAAGACGTTATGACACATGAAACATCTAAGCGTTTCTGTATCGAATTTAAAGGGTAGAATATGGTTTGGTATATCCGTGCTTATATTTCTATCGTGTATTTCTTTAAGGTGATCCATGATTTGTTCTAGCGTCTCGATTTCTAATCCACAAAGCTTGCATTGTAAACCTGTGATGTCTACTTTTACTAGATAACCGTACATGTCCTTTCCTTTCATGAAAGTGGATTTCGTTTCGTCATCGTGCTTTTCTATGGTGTGTTTCTTCAAGTCAGCGGGGTCGGGGAATTGGTCTGAGCAGAAGCAACATGCATATCCTATACCTCCACGGCAACGTATGGGCGTTGCGTTCGACCATTGGATTATTTCTCGAATATTCGCCCGATGTTTGTCTAACTGTTCTCCCTGTCTCACTTTAGGCACACTAGCCTCCTTTTCCACAGTTCTCTCTAGCTTATCTCTTTTCGATCTCTTGTGTGTTGTTTTACGCGGCACACCTACAATGAAAATTGATTTAATTAATTGGTGGCTTGCACTTCGAAACTTGCGCTGGTTGTTAAAATAATCGCGATTTTTTTTAAAATTATGGTAAGTAATGCTTGGTTATTAAAATTATTATTAAGTTTCAATTTATTAACTTTTAAAAAGGTAGAGAGGTAGAGCAAGTCAAAAATATACCTATGCTAATGATTATGTTAAAAGGTTTGAGTCATTGAGTTTTACGTATTAATGAATTACAATGATGTACAAATATTGTTTAACACTCAGTCGTCCGTGAATTTTTTTATTTGTGTGTACGATTTTTATGGTAAGGCTCAATTTTGGAAACCAATATCCACCGTCATGCGTATTAGGCAATAGCAGTTTCATGATGTTGTGAATATCATATTTAACACAACGGTAGTAAAATATAGATTAAAACAATAAATCAGTGTTTTTTTAAATCCATCAATAAATGACTGAGAAATGACGATTTAAGTTTAATTATTTAGAGTACACCAATTGCTGTATCATACTCGAGTGACAAATTTTGTGAGTGAGTTTTAATACCCAGCCGAGATTGAATACTTCAAAATTATCTTCACACACAAATTAAGTGCTTTCAATTAAGTCATGTTAAGTCCATTTATTTCTTTTATTCGGCTTTATAAAGTCGGTTGACAGGGAATTATGACGTCACGTCTCCCGTATTGCAAGCACAACTATAAAGTTCCATAATTTTTTCATTTGTTGATATATCCTAATGATTCTTTAATATTTTTGTTTTTAAATTTGTCTTAATTTTCATAGTAAATTTAAAAAAAATTGTAAACTTCTGCATATTCACTACCCTCCAACCCCCTCTGATAAATAAAAAAAGTTTTTCTTATTTAATTCATTTATTTGTGATCCAACAGTGCTGAAAATGATAAGCGTCGTTTCATTTTAAAATGACAGCGCCTCTCATGTATTTAAATCAAGTGGGAGCATAGGCAAGAAACACACAAATATGACACAAACGCAAAATTTGCATGTGTGTTAAATTAATGACTTATATAATGAACGAACGATGTGTGTTTGTTGTGTGTGTATGCAGGTGTAGGTACGCTTATCTGAGTGCGTGAATTTTTTACCATCTATAATAAATAATGTAAAAGATAAATATTAAGTTAAATAATAAAATAGATTGATATTAAATTAACCTTAACTGCATTGCATATTTAGAGCTCAATTTCGCTTATGCCCTTCACAGCCAGCGCTCCAAGCGATACGTTGCGAAATGAAAATCGGTTGTACTGAATTTGTGACATTATATAAATACCTTTAGGGTGCATTTTACTTTGACGCCAAAGTGATCGACCGTTCGATTACGGTCAATCGAATTTGCAATGTAAAAATTTAGAAAAGAATAAGTCAACATTGTAATGAATTGCTGGTAAGATAATTATGTATACTTGAGTGCTTAAGCATAATTTAGTACATTAGAGTATTTATTAATATATTTTAACCTAGCTAATCTTAGATGTGACATAAAAGTAAAAATTAAACAATTGAAGTGAAACTGTTTTTGGATCGTTGTGATTTGAAAATTCGATGAAACGAAAAAGCAACACCTAAAAGTGACAATAGGATTTAGACTGCGAAAGAATGAGACAGAATACAAGTGATATTTATCTCATTCACTCGTAGGCTTTTCTGAAGTTTCACTTCTGCCGTGTGTGAATTGTACACACACAATTTTTATTTTACGTTAACTTTTCAAATCACCTGCGTATTTTCCATTTTCTTATTAAGATACGTTTGTTCAAATTAAAACATAGGAAACCATTACTATTTATATTTGTTAAAAAATATTCATTTCCCAAACATAAATAAACATCACCTATACCTATAAAAATAGGTGCATGGTTCAAAAACAATGCAAGTCTTAAAAATGCTAAGTTAAGTTTTAAAGTATAAACAAGCATTAAAATTCAGTTTAAACTTGCTCCCCGTGCTTGGATCGCATATGTCCACGCCAGCTGCACTTCTGGACGAACGCCTGATCGCACAGTTCACATTTAAACCTACGGTCGTCCATATGGATTCGCATATGCTCATTTAAGGTCCACTTCCTTGCGTACGACTTCAAGCATACACCACACTGGTATTCCTTGCGACCAGTGTGTGTATTCATATGCGCTCTAAGCTCAGTCGACGAGAAGAATCCTTTCCCGCATTCAGTACACTTGTGCGATCTCTCCACTAAGTGATGTCTCTTCATGTGAATGTTTAACGCGTTCTGGTGAACGAACATCTTCCCGCAGGCGTGACATTTTCTCGAGAACGACATCACTCCGTGCTCTTTCTCCAAATGCTTATCCTTCTGCCGGTTGTTCTTAAACACGGCGTTACACAAGCGACACTTATTCACCAGCATCCCTAATTCATGGTACTGTCTTTCGTGGGCACGCTGCCTGATAAATGTAGGAAAAGTTTTCGGACATTGGCTGCAAGTGAATGTCCCAGTGTTGTGAGCCACTTTGTGATGGTAAAGCTTCCTTTGAGTGACGAAACCTGCATCACAAACATCGCAAATGAAGTTCCGGTAGTGAGCGTTCATATGCTCCATCAGTTTCTTGAATTTGTTAAAGGTGTTCTTGCAAATGTAACACTGTAGACCTTCGGTGTCGAATTTGAACGTCAGCATTTGGTGCGTTATATCCTTGTGGAACTGTTTATCATGGGCGTTTTGTAAGTGCTCGATCAACGCTTCAATGGTGTCTATTTCCTTGTTGCATATCGTGCAAATTAGAGCTGTTATATCTAGTTTGATGCATAGCATGCTCACGAATTTCGGTATTAATGATTGAAGGTTCAGCGTGTCGAGAACTGGTGTATGATTTTCTAAATTGTGTCTTTTCATTTCAGCGGGATCGGGATACTTTTCTTCACAGAAGCAGCATGTGTAGCCACTATCTGAATGTCCAAGGATCGGTGTTGCGTTGGAATTTTTTAGTATGAGCTTTATGTTATCTCTGTGCTTTCTTACATCTAACTGCATGTCAGACAGCTTTTTAACTGGTACCAACCGTATTTTAGTCTTTGTTTTCTTCGCTTCTTCGACTTTAATTTTAACGCTTAGTTTCTCTGATTTGCCGACTGTCTTACCTACAAAAGAAATTCTATATTTATTTCGGATCCACAATTTGCCTGTTGTGCTGTATACGTTTGTTTTATTTATGAAAAGAGTAGTAAGTTTTTTTTATAATCTTGTGTATAAACAATAATAAAGATAAAGATTTCTTGATTCGATACAATTGACGAATTTCTTAATGACAAAGTTGTATGGAAGCAATGGACTTTAGGTCCAACGCCCCACAGGATAGTATAATAACTTACACTACTGTATTTAATTTATATACCTACGTATTGTAATATTATATTGTTTTTTAACAAGGGCAACTGGTGAGTTTCTTGTCAGTTGTTCTAGGCAGATCCTACTTTCCGAACCGGCGCGGTGGTGGAGTCAAAACATGACGTAACATAATAGACACTTGTATGTTCTACATATTTTAAATAAATTGAGTTTATTGAGTTTATTATTGATAAATAAAAACGACTGCAACACAAAATATAATAGATTTATTTATTAATCCCACAATAAACAATAAACATTTTATATAACTCGGAATTTGAATAACAATACGAATAAATAAACGGTTAAACATAAACTAAACTTGTTCCCCATGTTTAGAGCGCATGTGACCCCGCCAACTGCACTTTTGCACGAACGCTTGCCCACAATGCTCGCATTTGAAGCGACGATCGTCCATGTGTATCCTCATATGTTCCCGCAGAGTCTTCATACGCCCGTACGCCTTGTGGCAAACTTCACACTCGAATTTCCTCACTCCCGTATGCTTTACCGTGTGGCACTTCAGCTCCGCCGAAGAAAAGAACGACATGTCACACTCCGTGCACTTAAAACGTTTATCCATCAAATGTAACCGCCTCAGATGTACAGAGTACTCCTTCTGGTTGTCAAAAGTCTTGTCGCAGGCTTGGCATGTCAGAGTCTGCGAGTTGATGCCGTGCACTTCTTTCAAATGCCTTTCCTTCTTCCGGTAGTCTTTGAACTTTTCGTTGCAGTAACCGCATTTGTTTAGAGTAGCAGAATGGGTGTGCACGCACTTTTCGTGGGACCTTTTCTTCCTGAATGTATCGAAGGTTTTCGCACAGAAATCGCAGTTGAAAGTGCCAAGTTTGTGGCTTTCGGCGTGCTGCGCTAAAATCACACGACTTACGAATCCAGCGTCGCATACCTTGCAAATATAATTCCTGTAATGTATATTCATGTGCTCTAGAAGCGACTTGAATTTGTGGTAGGGGTTGTGACATATGCAACACTGAAGCCGTTCTGTTTCAAACTTAAAAGGCAGCATCTGATGTTTTATATCAGTATACATTTCTTTATTGTGAACGTCTTTCAAATGATCTATGACATGTTCTATAGTATCAACGTTTCTATGACAAATGTTACATTTGAGCGCTGTTATATCAAGTTTCACGTGAAACTTGTACATATCTTTGCCTTTCATGAAGTCGAGTTCTGTCTTTTCGTGGGATTCTATTGTGTGTTTTTTTAAGTCTGCTGCATCTGGGAATTGTTCAGTGCAAAAGCAGCACGCATAGCCGATACCGCCTCTACAACGTATAGGAGTTGCGTTAGTGTTTAACAGAATCTGTCTCAGGTTAAAACGATGTTTCTGTAATTCTCCGCCTTTTTTATTAAATATTATTTCTGGTTCCGCCCTTTTAGGTCTCTCCCGTCTAGGTCTTTTAGCTGTTTCTCCGATATAGATTTCAATTGTTTTGCGAAGTCGTGAACCTATAAAGAAAAGGAAATATTATTTTTCTATACCACTTCTCACTTTCGTGCAGTTTACTTCCATAGCGTTATATAAAATATGGAACAGGTACCAGTTACGTGAGTTGTTCATAGAGTAGGGGATAGAGTTATTGTAACACATAGTAGAGTTCGACTAT
Source organism: Erebia epiphron (assembly GCA_963932025.1). NCBI lineage: Eukaryota > Metazoa > Arthropoda > Insecta > Lepidoptera > Nymphalidae > Erebia > Erebia epiphron. Next base: position 11,836,501 of record OZ009951.1, on the reverse strand, counting down.
CACACTTCATCTTCACCCAAAAAAAAAGAGAATTAAAAAAATCTTATATACTTACTTATCATAATAGCCATACTTAATATTATAAATGCAAAATTCTGTCTGCTACGCTTTAATCTTTTCAACAGATTTTGATGAAATTTGGTATACAGGCTACATACCGGGGAAGGACATAGGCTTTTTATGCAGGAAGATTAAGGAGTTTCCCCGGGAATCAAAAAAACCTAATCCACGCGGACTCGCGGGCATCGTCTAGGGTTAAATAAATAACAAGAAAAATAATTTATCAAATTTTCTTTCTATGTAAACATATTATACCATAATATTCATTAAGGATAAAAAATTAAGGTGTTTATATGGTAGGTCAATTAATAAATTAATAAAAAAAGAAAACGATAATAGGCGAGATGTCTAAAATCTTATATATAAAAACGAATTGTTGTTTGTTAGTCTCCCTAAAACTCGGAAACGGCTTAACCGAAGTTGATCGAATTTTTGGTGTGTGTTTGAGTGGGTCCCCGGGATGGTTTATATTCACAAATAGACCCGGTGGCGCTGCAATCGGGTTCTAGATTCAAGGCAAGACAACGTCTGCCGGGCCCACCAGTAGAGTATAAAAATAAGAATTTAATTGAAATACTATGTACTATGCACTACTTCTATGAATTTTTTATTAAAGATAAATAATTCAAAGAAGAAGTGTTATAAAATATTATCAACTAACTCAGAATATAATAGTTTTACGAATCCATAATTACCATTGAAATCATAGATATAGCTTTTTGCAATTGTTCAACGTGTTTAAACTTTCTCGCCGTGTTTAGATACCATATGCCGTCGCCAGCTGCATTTCTGCACGAAACCCATACAACAGTGGTCGCATTTGAATCGTCGATCATTGTCGTGTATCCGCATATGCTCCCTCAATGTGTTCTGCCTTCCGTACTTCTTCAGGCAAATTTTACACTGATAGCTGCGAGTCTTCGTATGCTTTACCATGTGCTCCGTCAATTCCTTGCTGCCATAGAACTTCACACCACATTCTGAACAACTGAATCGCAATTCCATCAAGTGGTGGCGTTTCACATGTTTTCTTAACGAGTCCTTGTTACAGAATGTCTTCTCGCAGGCTTGACATTTAACAGGCTCTAGACCGATCCCGTGCGCAGTTTTCATGTGCACAGCTTTGGATCTGTACCCGGGAAACTTTTGATTGCAATATCCACATTTATTCAGCAAGTATCCATGGACATGGATAATTCTTTCATGAGAGTACTTTTTCTGGATACTGGTGAATACTTTTTCGCAATACTCACATTTGAATTCTCCCAGTTCATGGCTTTTTTCGTGATTCAACAACGATCGTCGATTGAAAAATCCAGAGTCACACAAATTACATATGAAATTTCTGCAGTGCTTGTGCATATGTTCTAAAAGCATTTTGAACTTTGTGAACACATTTGAACACACAAAACACTTCAACGCGTCGTGTTCAAATTTAAATGGCACTATATGGTTTTTTATATCGGTATATATTTTTCTTTTATGATCCTTTTTCAAATGCGACATCAAATCTTCCAAATTGTTGAATGGTTCTTCACACATCTTACATTTCAATCCTGTTATATCAACTTTAACGTGGTATTTCTTCAAGTCCCTCTTTTTGAGGAACGTTGCCTTCGTATTTACAGTGTCTTTGTGTTTTTCTATAGTGTGTACCTTCAAATCTGCTGGATCGGGATACTGGTATGTACAATAGCAACACATGTAACCGATATCGTTTCTACCATGAATGGGAGTAGCGTTAGACCCGTCAAGGATTTCTTTTATATTATTGTAATGTTTTGTCAGTTCTTTAATAGGTTTTATTTTGATCTTATTGTTTTTCACTTCCGGTTTTATTATTTCTTGTGAATCTTCTATAACTTCTACATCATCATCTGTTTCGGATAATCTTTTTATAGTGATTTTAATTTCGCTTCTAAAGCCTTCTTTATGGGCCGTATTGGTGACATTACCTAAAAAGAGAAATTAACATTACTGAATTTTTTCACTGTTGCTTATAGCGAGTTTAAGGCACTGTTGTGGGTTATAAATCGTATAATTGGTATGATATTCGTATAAAAATAAAATATGAATATACTTATCCATACCAATATCACAGAATATTAACTATTAATATAATAATAATGTCCTCCCGACCGAATTTCAGCCACGGCAGCCAATCTCCTGAGAGATTAGCCATCTGCGCGGGAGATATTATAGTGGGTGCGCAAACACAGGTGAACTCTCTGTTTCTTTACTCTCATAGACCGATAGGACGGAAAATCTGACACGATAGGAGAGAGATCAGGCGCAGGACCGACGGCTTTACGTGTTCTCCGAGGCACGGGGGTCTGCCTCGTTGATTTAGTGGTTAGCATGTTCGACTGCGGCGGACGAGGTCCTGGGTTCGATTCTCGGGTCGGGCCATAATTAATAATAATTGTCTGACTAAAAATTCTCAGTAAATACTAGACTCGTCCGCCGCCCGCAATTCAAAGATTGGCGAAGTAGCTAATGGGTTTAATTACCGGGAGATTCATTTTAATTTCAAAAGTTATAAGTTTTTTAATGAATAATAACAAAAATCGTTTGTACATGAATACATTTAAAGATTACCTGGTTCAGTTTGTCGTGGACTTTTTTAGGACAAAAAGGCAGTTGCAAGCCTTGGTTTAGTTTCAAAATAATAAAAGTAGTCAACATCATTACAATTAAAAAGATTTATTTAACTCCAGGTGAATAAAAGTGTGTGTGTGTGCACACGGCAGAAGTGAAACTTCAGAAAAGTAGCATACGAGAGAATGAGTTAAATATAACTTGTATTCTATCTCATTCTCTCGCAGGCTAAATCCTATTATGAATATGTTTATCTCTTTATGGGGTCGCTTTTTCGTTCCATCGAATTTCAAATCACAACGTTTCTAAAGAAGTTTAGCTTCAAAAAGTTACTTTTAAACTAGATTAGATTTAATAAAACCAGTTTGCATAATTACATAATTTTATATTTCTGGAATACAATAAAAAAATTAAAGTTTATTTTTATTGTTCATCAACTTCCGCATCCGAATCCATGATGATCAAATAGTGTGGCGATGAATCTCTACTTGCGTTTCGACGTTCTTTCGTATGTACCCTCATGTGTTGATTCAGTGTGAACCGCCTAGCGAAAGTTTTCCCACACAAATCACAATGGTAGTCACGCTCGCCTGTATGCCTCACCATATGTTTTTTCAAATCTCTACGGGCGAAAAACGTCATATCACAAAAATCACATTTCACCTCCCTCTCGTTCAAATGAACCTTCCTTATATGGTTCTTTAAAAGAGTATGCTTCCTGAATGTTTTGTCACAAGTTTCACACGTAAATTCTATTTGCTTGACACCGTGCACGTGATACAAATGGTCCATCTTTTTGTGGTAATCCATAAACGTTTCGTTGCAGTACCCGCATTTTCGCGTCATGCTAGACTTTTTGTGCACCACGTTAATGTGGGACGATCTTTTGATGCGCGTGTCAAACGTTTTTGGACAAAAGTCACATGTAAAGGTCCCTGTCTTGTGTATCCTTAAATGACTCCGTAATAAGTCGCGGTTGACGAAACTGGCGCCGCAGGAGTCGCAAACGTAATTTCTGTAATGTTTGTTCATGTGTTCAGTCAAAAGTCTAAAAGTCGAACATTTGGCCGAGCAAATGGCGCATATCAGGTCGTCGCCTTTAAATTTGAAAGGTATCATATGATTTTTAATATCTTTATATATTTTCCGCTCGTGTATTGAGCTCAAGTGGTCCATCATTTGTTCAATTGAAGATATATCGCTCTGACAGATTGCGCATTGTAACGATGTTATGTCTAGCTTCACTGTGTATATCCTCATGTCTTGAATTACTTTTTTCAGATCGTCCTCGTCGTGTGATTGTAATGTATGCATTTTTAAATCCGCTGCTAAAGGGTATTGGTCAGTGCAGAAGGAACACACATAGCCCTGGTCGCCTCGATGCCTGATCGGCGTCGCATTTGAGTTCAATAATATCTCAAGCAAATTATTTCGATGCTTTTCTACTTCTTGAACGCAAACTGCTTTTAAATTTTTCTGATTCTTTCGCTTGATACCTTTAAGACTGTTTGTATCAACTTTAACACCTTTGTCAACCTTATCGCCACCTATGCTCGACTCTTGTATTTTATGAAGGATTGCGTCCGCTCGGTCTCCAGTAAAGATGGTTATTTGCTGATTGAGACCTATAAAGAAAAGGTAATTTTGATATATTATGTAGGTACGTATGTTTTTTCTGAAACTCTGTGTCATCACCGTAACTTTCCAGATGTTTCTAATGTTTTATACATGACTGGTTACTGAGCGGAATAATTGAATTTCGCATGTTTTAATGAAAATTGCAAGTAAAACACTAAATCATTTTCTAGTTAAGATTTTATTAAGTATTTACCTAATACGAAACTTAATTAAATGCTTAAATTAGACCTATTGCTTTTCTCACAAGATAAATCAAAAATCCGACTTAGGAAACGCTAATAAAAATTCATCATTATGTAGTGTACCTACCAACTGCCAATACATAATAAATAAAATTAATGATCATGATATCGTATCACTACTATCAACTCGCGTTATTCTACCAAAGCTAACAGTCTTTATACATCTTTAAAAGGCCGCAATACTACTCGCAAAGAAATCACTATCTCATATCCTTATCGTCCTCTCCATGCACAGAACGCATGTGACCACGCAAGCTGCACTTCTGCACGAACCCTCGACCGCACTGCAAACACGCAAACCGCCTGTCGTTTGTATGAATGCGCATATGCTCGCGCAAAACGCACTTCCTCGAGAACCATTTCAAGCAAACGTCACATTGGAAATCCTTCTGCCCAGTATGCTTCAACATGTGGTACTTTAGCTGCGCTGCGGTAAAAAATTGCATGTCGCACTCAGTGCATGCATAACGTCTTTCCATTAGATGATATTTCTTCTTGTGTATCCGTAAAGAGCTCTGACTGGTGAAGGTTTTGTCACAGGCTAAACATTTGCGAATCACAGGCGACATTCCATGCACGGCGATCATATGTTGGTCCTTCATTTGGGTGCTTGTGAATCTCTCCTTGCACACCCCGCATTTATTCGGCCTGCTTGCAAATTTGTGAACTGAATGGTCGTGCGCTGTTCTTCTCTGTTGAGTGGCAAAGACTTTATTACACTTGCTACATTCGAAGGAGCCGGTTTTATGTGTTCCTTGATGATTAAACATCGCCCTCCGGTTAATACATCCGTAGTCGCAAACTTCGCATACGTAATTTCTGTAATGCGTGTGCATGTGTTCTAAGAGAATTTTGAATTTGCTGAAGACGAGGGGGCACATAGCACACCGAAGACCTTCACCTCCAAATTTGAATGGTATAATCTGGTTCTTTATATCCGTGTATATAAGTTTTTTGTGCTCGTTTTGCAAATGATCGAACAAGCCTTCCAATGTGTCAATGCTTTGATCACATATTTGACACTTCAACAGTGTTATATCAAGCTTGAGTAGATACCCACTTGAGTTCTGTTTGATCATGTAGCCTCGTCTGTCGCGACTGTTATTATGTTTCAATAATGTATGGGCCTTAAGATCCGCCGGATTTGTATACTGATCAGTACAAAAGCAACAGATATAAGCAAACCCATCTTGACTTCTAATGGGTGTTGCATTAGAATATCCTAATACAACTTCGAAATTATTGTTATGTTTACTTTTTTCGGAAATTTGTGAGGGCCTTGCAACATGCTTCGAGAGTCCTTTTACAACAGTAAAGTTCTTTGTGTTAGGAAAATTAGGTGCAGTGGTGTTAGTTTTAATTGACACAGGCATCTTCACGTCAAGTTCACCTTTTATATTAATCACCTTGGTTTCGCCGGTTATTTCACTTTTGACGATCAACTGATGATTACCTACAAAACAAAACGATATAATTACTTTCGTCAACTATTTAAATTGTAATATCATAAATTTCACATTCACTTTTAAAATTCTTAGCTTTAGCTAGAGTAGGTATTTAAGAGGTAAATTTTTATTTATTTAATTTATTTAATAAATTCTAAAAGAACAATCGATATAGGACTACATTATAATGTGGTGTTATCATAAATTCATATGAAAATGGTGAATCCTTGCTTGTATTAAAAAAAATACTTCTGCCGATTCTTTCTATTATTATTCATATTAAAATATAAGGACAACGACCTCCCTTGCGCAGTGTTGAGCGCTGTTGTCTTGAGGAGGTCCCGGGTTCGATCCCCGGCAGGCTCAATTTGGGAATTTATAATTTCTGAATTTTTCCTGGGCTGGCCTGGTGGGAGGCTTCGGTCGTGGCTAGTTACCACCCTACCGGCAAAGACGTGCCGCCAAGCTATTTAACGTTCCGGTACGATGCCGCGTAGAAACCGATTAGGGGTATGGATTAATAATATAACTGCCATGCTATTAACCTAAGCTAACCTAAACCTATTAGCAGAAGTGTCCACAATAATGTCAATTTTTATTTTATTATTTTAATCGAAAATAATTTTATCGCTAGATAATATTTCTTACAGTATAGTGAGGCCTTCGAATATGATCATCAATAAATGAAATAGCAGTTTTTTTTTTCAGAATTTGTGTGTCAGTAAACACTTTATGCTAAATAAAAATCTTTCCAAAAAACCGTCTTCCAAAGCCACTGTAAAGTAAAAAATAATTTTGATTTCTACACACTATGTCGGGCGAGCCTGACGCGTCAACTTTGCCTATCTTTGTTATACTCGGAAATCGGTTTTTGGAAAGAATTTTTATTTTTAACTTTTTAGTGTAGGCTTAGGAGTGCAGCATCAGAGTTGAGTAGTTGGTACTTGGGTTTAAGTATGAAGTCGTTGCTTTACACTTACAATATGAATTCCCCATCAAAAAATCCTAAATCGCTATTTTTAAGGAGTTCTGTAACCTGCAGCATCAGGGTTGAGGAGTTGGGACTCAGAGTTGAATCGTATACACGTGACTTGATATGAATTCACCATCAAAACTGCCTAACTCCCTAGTTTTGAGTCGTAGGTATACCTACAGCATCAGGATTGAGGATTTGGAGTCAGTTTTTTATATGGGACCATCTCGAGAGCTTCCTCTAACCACTGAAAAAAATTTTTTTCAAATCGGTTTGGAAACCACGGAGATATGCGGTAACATACTTACATTAAAATAAATTGCCGAATTGAGAATTGAGAACCTCCTTTTTTGGAAGTCAGTTAAAAAAGGACAACGGAAAACCAGTCAAACTTATGTGCATACGGCTTACGCCAGATAGCACTACTGTTGAAAGTTATTTTTTTTAAATTCAAGCGAGAGCATGATAAGATCTAGATTCTAGAGTCTAGACCATTGATTTTCAATGCGCCCCACTAGGGAGGCGCAAAGACATGCGCAGGGGGGCGCGGCGCGCGACGGCGGTTATAACTCCGGTCGCCCGCGCATAGCATAGCTACCGCACCTCACTTCCTGCACCTTGTGTGAAAGCAATATTTTGCATAATAAAACATCTGAAAATGTATTTTTGGACTTAATTCCCCTTATTTTAATTTACAACTTATTACTTGGCGAGCCCGCTTGCTGCTAGTTGCTGGGCCGAGGGGAGGCGTGGGTATATTCATTTTATACAGTAGGGAGGCGTGATACATATAAGTTTGGGAACCCCTGATCTAGACTTTAAAGGAAAGACACTACTAATTTAGTATTCAAACTAGCGAATGCCCACGACTTCGTCCGTGTGGATTGAGGTTCCAGGCTATAATCTCTATGCCAAATTTCATCCAGATCCGTTCAGCCGTTCTGGCGTAATTGAGTAACAAACTATCCTTCATTCATCCAAACTTTCACGCTTATGATATTAGTCTTTATGTAGCATGTAAAAAGGTAAAAACTTTTCTATTCGTCATGATTTTTAATAACTTAATATAAGTTATTAATAGATACGAGATGTTGTGTTGTCTTGTTTGATATTTAAATAATTTAGGGACATTGTGAAATGAAACTGCGTGCGTCCATCTCGAAGCCACAGACAAGAAGGGCTGTCGTTTAATTATTGTCTATAGTTGTCATAGTGTGTGTCTAAAGTTCTTACACACTACCTAACACCTTCCTTACAAAATAATATTTTATGTCGAATTATAATGTTACCTTAAATTTATTTCTCTATTATAATTATAACCTAAAATACCTTAAGGTGCTATATGTAAAAGTATATTTTTGTTACAAATTGTCGTTTCATCGAATGTGGCTTTTTCTGTTTTACACAAACCTCTAAAATGACAGGACTAGTTTTGATGCTCCCTTGCATAATAAAAGACAGCACTAGTTTTAGTTCAATTAGTTTAATTAACAGTTCAACAAAACAAGCCACATCATTGATAAAACACCACCTCAAACTCTGAATCTATGACGTTAACTTTTTTTATTTAATTTTATTTTATCAAATAGGAAGCCAACGGTAATACAATGATCTTTTGTCTTATTCTATTACAACTTAGTTATTTAATCTCATGACTATCATTGATTACACACCTACAGGCTAACTCAACATGCAAAAGAAGTTAAAAGTACTTAGATTAATTACAAAAATAGAATACAAATAATTACATTAAACAGAAAAAATAAACAGGCCAAATTTTTTAAAATCTTTAAACAATAATTTAGATCAAATAAAATTAATTCATAGAGAATTAATCGAATGTGATAAAAAGAAGTAAAAAGGGTATTTCTCTAGGTGTTTTTTAAATTTTTGATTTAAAAAGCGACGTGGAATTTTGAAATATATCTAAACTAGCTGATCCCCGCGACTTTGTCAGCGTGGATTGAGGATTTTTGGTTCTCGCGGGAACTCTTTAATTTTTCGGGATAAAAAGTAGCCTATGTGCTATTCCAGACTATAATCTATCTCTAAATTAATAATAATTTATATAAGCCAAATTTCAGCCAGATCCGTTCAGCCGTTGGGGCGTGATTGAGTAACAAACATCCATACATCCATCCAAACTTTCGCATTTATAATATTAGTAAGATGAGCTTTTTTGAATATGTTATTATATGCTATGACTATTCTATTAACGAGAGCAGCCCTGCCAAGGTTACTCTTCGTGATTCTAGGCTTAAAGGTTTGCTTGATCTTTATGTAAGACCTCGCATACTGCTTTGTTACTGCCAATCTTACCCTATGTAACAAATTTGGACAGTCAATATCCCCATTTATAATCTTGTGTAAAAAACAAAGATCCATCAGTTCTCTACGGTTGGATAAAGAAAGGGTTTTACAACATTTTAAGAAATCACTGTAGCAATTCACGTCCTTTAATTCATTATGTTTAAAGGATATGTGCCGCAGAAATTTCTTTTGAACTCTTTCTATCCTATCCTTATGCACTTGGTAGTATGGATTCTAGACAACACAACAGTATTGACTTATCATCTATACACTCCAATCTCCATGTGCAGTATGCATGTGACTGCGCCAACTGCCCTTCTGCACGAACCCTCGATCGCACTGCAAGCATTTGTAGCGCCTGTCGTTCATATGAATGCGAATGTGCTCCTTCAAAACCCACTTTTTATTGAACCATTTCATGCAAACGTCACACTGGAAATCCCTCTGGCCTGTGTGCTTCAACATGTGGTGTTTCAATTGTGATTTAGAAAAGAACTTCATTTCACACTCCGTGCACGGGAAATTCTTTTCCATCAGGTGATATTTTTTTATATGTATCCGCAAAGCGAATTGGGTTGTAAATGTTTTGTCACAGGACAAACATTTCCGAATGATTGGCGACATACCATGCGCGGTCACCATGTGCTGGTCCTTTAAAGGACTGCTTTTAAATCTTTCATTGCAAATCCCACATTTATTGGGCATGCTCTTCAATTTATGGACTATATAAAAGTGTTGTCTCCTTTTCTGATCAGTTTTAAAGACTTTATTGCATTTGCTACATTCAAAGGAGCCTGTTTTATGTGATTGCTTGTGATTTATCATCGCCCTCCGATTAATGCAGCCGTAGTCGCAAATTTCACACACGTAATTCCTGTAATGAGTTTTCATGTGCTCTACGAGGATTTTGTATTTATTGAAGACACGACGGCAAATCGCGCATTTTAAATCTTCACCTTCAAACTTAAATGGTATTATCTGATTCTTTACATCCTTATAGATATGCTTTTTGTGTTCATTTTGCAAATGATCTAATAAACCCTCCACTGTGTCGATGCTTCCGTCACATATGTTACATTTCAACAGTGTAATATCAAGTTTGAGTACATAACTGCTCGAGCTTTGCCTCCTCATGAACTCACGTCTGTCATCACTGTTGTTATGTTTCATCAGCGTGTGAGCTTTTAGATCAGCTGGATTAACATAATGTTCCGTGCAAAAGCAACACGTATAAGTGAACCCGTCACGGCTTAGTATCGGCGTTGCTGTCGAATTTCCCAATACGACCTCGAAATTGTTGTAATGTTTGTCTTTTTCGAATAGTGGCGTTGTGCGTGCACTTTTAATGGTTTTAAATTGACCTCTATCCATGATTATGTTAACGGTAGGTGTTTTAACTTTTACGGTTTTAGCCTTTTTAGAAATAACTATTTTCTTGACTTGTTCATTAACGTTACTCTTCGCAGCCACGTCGCGGGTTATTTCATTTTTGACGATCAACTGACGGTTACCTACAAAACAAAACTTCAAATTACTTCGGTCAACTAATGCTATCATTCCGTGCTGTTGTGCCGTTACACAAATTAAAAAAAAACCGGGCAAGTGCGAGTCGGACTCGCGCACGAAGGGTTCCGACTTCCGTACCATTATTAATAAATAATTACCTTTGTTAATGAACCGCAAGACTAACTTTGTTTGTAGAGGTTTATTGTTAATATCAAAAAAAACTATGCTAGTTAGAGCATTGGCTATAGTTTTCCTGTAAAATATACGTAAATTCCTATTGACCATAATTATTTCAAATTTTTCGATTGGTAAACTCCGGAGATAAGGGGGGGGGGGGGGGGGCGGTATTTTTTTAGACATTTTCCCCGATAAATCAAAAACTATCATAACTAAAAATAATTAAAAATCTGTTTTAGAATGTACAAAGTAAACCTTTTCATATGATACCCCACACAGTACAGTTATCTCACTTTTAAATTTCAACCCTCAGATTTTCCCCCCTTTTTAAATAAGAACAAAAATAATTTCCAATTTTTTTTAATTCCAGTGTCTTTGGGCCACTAATATACACCACTATTCCAAATATCATGTCGATAGCTTCGGTAGTTACTGAAATAATCGAGTGTGACGGACGGACAGACGGACAGACAGACGGAGAAAGTCGCACCATAAGGGTTCCATATTTTACCATTTTGGTACGGAACCCTAAAAAAAGCCGTAATGGGACACTTGTAGATTCAAGGCTATTATAGAATTGACGAATTGACGACTGATAGTTACCCGGTACAGGTAACGGAAGGCACAGCTCAAGGCTCGGTATTGGGCCCCCTGCACTATCTGACCTATGTAAATAGCCTGTCTAATACAATAAAGCAGTGTGAGATATATCAGTTTGCGGACGATACTTGCCTTGTGGCCGCTGGAGACAGTGTAAAGGAGGCTCTTAAAAAGCTCCAAAGTGATTTTGATACACTGACTAAGTGGTCACATGACTTTGGATTAGTTCTTAATGCCGACAAAACCAAATTAATGTATATCAGTACCAGTCATAATAGAAGCGATTTGACACCTAAATTAATAGCACACACTCATCTTTGCCTGCATGCTCAAAAGATTGACGATACAGCTCCTTGTAAGTGTGACCCCATTGATATAGTTGACAAGCACACGTATCTTGGTCTTATAATAGACGATCGGCTTAGCTGGAAAGAGCATATCAATCGTGTGTGTGATAGGCTAAGAGGAATACTAGCAAAATTTTCTTTAATTAAATTTAAAATACCGTATACAACTCTCTTATTACTCTATAAATCTTTGGCAGAATCTATTATACATTATGGGTTGTCAAGTTATGGAAGGACATTCAAAACACACCTTGACCGTATATTTTCACTCCAGTTGCGAATTCTTAAAGAAATTGTTCCACATAAATTTAAAAAAAAAATACAAAGCAGATTACCGAATATTATTTGCATTCTGCAAAATAATACCTATTCACGAGAAAACTGAACAGACGTTACTAACTGAATATTATTTTAACGAAAACCTTAAAAAAGTACAGAGAATATGTCACTCAGCTCGTAGGAGCGACAAACCAAAATTACAATTACCAAATTACAATAACCTTTACGGAAAAAGAACACTAAACTATGTTATACCCAACCTAATTAATCAGCTACCTAAATCTCTTAGAGACGTCATTACACACAAAAACATAAAATTTAAATTAAAAGACTTTTATTTGAAGCAAATACTTAGTAACTATGCATAGGCCTCAAGTAATTAACTAAATATATATTATTACTTACCTATTTAAATACACTACTCATTTAAATAAACTACATAATTCAAAATAAAATTACGTAACATCCTGTATCATGATATCTTATGTAAGTGAATGGAACAAAAGGTTTTTTACGCTCATTGTAAGTAAGTTTTTTTAACCTACCTGCATTTAGCTCGTTACGATTTAGATGATGTATTATTATATATTATTGTCACTATTTTATTATTAGATTTAAGCGTAGGTACCTTTTATTGTATTCTATAACCTAAGGTCGACGGCATTGGTGTGCGGTAAAACTCAATTGAGTTTATGTTTACACCAAATTAAAATAACTCTGTAAACATGTAAAATAAATAAATAATAAATAAATAATTTCTTAATGACAAAGTTGCATGGGAGCAATCTACTTTGTACATCACTGTATTTCATTGATATACCTACTTATTGTAATATATTGTTTTTTAAAAAGAGCAACTGCTGAGTTTCTTGTCGGCTCTACTCAGTAGAAACTGCTTTCCGTACCGGTGGTAGAGACACAACATGACGTAACATAAAACACATCTGTGTGTCCTACATGTTATAAATAAATTGAGTATTCATATATTTCATTGTTTATTTCAGATCGTACCAGCTGCAACTGAAAGATGTAAGACCTAGAAAGAGCAAAGCTTTCATACAAAAGATTTGATACAAGTTTATTCATTCTTGGAGTGGCTTTAATTTATTAACCTTAGTAATTAGTACTGCCTCGTTGGTCTAGCGGTTAGCATAGTCGACTGCGGATCACGAGGTCCTGGGTTCGATTCCCGGTCGGGCATAAAAATTGTTAGGTATTGGGTTTTTCAATTAAGCGACTGCGGATCACGAGGTCCTGGGTTCGATTCCCGGTCGGGCATAAAAATTGTTAGGTATTGGGTTTTTCATTTAAGAAATTCTCAGCGCCAGTCCAAAGTTGGAAGTTGGCGGTGGTTCACCCCCGTGCCTCGGAGAGCACGTTAAGCCATCGGTCCCGGATATTATCACTAACATGATAATAGTCGTTAAAGCCCGCCAACCCGCATTAGAGCAGCGTGGTGGGTCTAAGCTCTAATTTCCTCTCTCCTATGAGAGTGGAGACCTGTGCCCAGCAGTGGGACGTTAGCAGGCAGTAGTGGAGTAATTAGTAACCTTAGTTTAGCTAATGGCAAGGGCTGGCTAATTTTTGCGAAGAGTATCAGCCTGGCTGTCCAACGCAGAAATACCTACAGCGTGAATTCTAGCCACCATATCACGTGTACATAATTTGTATAGTAATAAGATTAGGTTATCTAGTAGCAAGTGGCGTGCACTGGGTTTGAAGCGAGGGTGGGCTTTGGTTAATTGGAATACATATTTACTTTCTTGATAAAAAAATGAGCATTGACCTATTTCCACTTGGGTAAGCCGTGCTTTTATGCCTCTATGAACTGCACACCACTGCTAGTAGCTGTAAGTTTTATTGTAACGTTTTCAATAGTTAAACAATCAGTTCATGGTAATAAGTTATAATTTATTGATCACGAAATTCTTAATATTACCTATAGTACATCATTAAATACTAACTTACTTGGATTTTAAAGTCACTAACTACTACAACTACAACTTATGTGGTAACACCGCATTGCAAGTATTATTTTTACAGTTTTATTTTTAATTCAATGATCTAAAATCTAAATGAATTCGATGATCATCTATAATAATTAATTATTGTAATGAACTAATATGACATGTCCTCCCGACCGAATTTGTCTATCTCCAGAGAGATTAGCCATCTGCGCGGGAGATATTATAGTGCACGAGTGTGTGCGCATACACAGGTGCACTCTCTGTTCCTGTTTCTCTTATAGCCCGATGGGACGGAAAATCCGACACGACCGGAGAGAGATCAGGCACAGGGCCGACGACTTTACGTGCTCTCCAAGGCACGGGGGTGAAACAGCGCCAATTTCCTAACTGCGGGCTAGTGCTGAGAATTTTTTGTCAGAAAACCCCAACTCTTGTTATGGCCCGACCCGGGACTCGAACCCAGGGCCTCGTGGGCCGCAGTCGACCATGCTAACCACTGGACCAACGAGGCTATATGACATAACTGAATATTAAAAAAGGCTTTTTTATATTTTATTAAATTTATACAATGCGGTACATGCATGCATGCTATATTATCTAGCTATGCTATATTTCTGTCCAATCATTTATTTTACTTTTGGCAGCTCGAGTCAATGATGTTCTAGTGCGTTACTGATTCAATTTTTGATAACAATCGACTTTCTTTACGAAGAAGTTTTCATCGATTTGACACATTGATATTTATTTTCCCTCAAAATATTTTATCTAAACTAATATTATAAAGAGGAAAGATTTGTTTGTTTGTAATGGATAAACTAATAATTAATATAAAAAAATATTTTTAAACAACCGACTTCAAACTCCCGCGCCAACTTTACAACAACAAGCACACGCTATACAAAGTACTTATTTTATTGTTGATATTTTAAAAACCCCTCGACCGATTTCGATAAAATTTATATGGGACCACATGGGCAGTATGCCCTTTCAAATAAAAAAAGAATCATCCAAATCGGTCCACCCAGTCAAAAGTTCTGAGGTAACAAACATAAAAAAAAAAAAAACAGTCGAATTGAGAACCTCCTCTTTTTTTGAAGTCGGTTAAAAAACTACTGGACCGATTTTAAAAATTCTTTCACCTATGAAAGCTACTTTATCAGCGAGTAACATAGGCTGCATTTTATTTTAAAATAAATTAGAGATTCGAAAATTGCAATAATGTGAATTAAGTCGGAAAAATTCACCTTAAACCTCTATTCGTCTATTAAATCAGACTGTCTTTTATGTCATATTTGTCAAGACACTTTTAGGTCATATTTGTCAAGACAAACATAACAAATACAAGAGAAGTTACTAACATTTTTTTAAACAATTTAATATCTAACTGTTATAGATAGACTGCGAAATGCCTAAAAGAACCAGGTCTCAACTTAGTTGTTAGTTCTAAACATAGTTCCCAGGTGAGAGCAGCGAAAATACGTCGTATTGGAGACTCAAGTGCCAAGTTCTCACAGCGGTTTACTGAACAAAAATTTGAGAACGTGTGGTGGAGTTGTTCGTCTCAGTGCCGACTGACCATTATTGGGTTGGACTATTTTGATCAAGTGCTACCCGTGCGAAGCCGGGGCGGACCGCTAGTTGGTTTATAAACATATCCACGCGTTATGACTAAAGTATATTTGACCGAGCGAAGCGAAGGTCTCTGAGTCTACTTGAGTGAATTTGCACTTGTCCGTCCTAGGGTTGCCAACCATACTATAATACTATTATTATTGGTATTGTACTGTATTTCGGGTCTGCGTACTATATACTGTTGAAGAAGCACATAGTACGCAAAAATATTCCATAAAATACTATTTTTGTGAAGTGTACAATATTTTTTTATAGCTTAGTCCGAAAAATACTATATTTCGCTAAGAAATGTTAGCAACCCTATCCGTTTGTCTGTCAGAGCCTTATAACTTCTGAATTACTGAACGTTATTACTTCAAATATAAATATAATATGTAAACCGATGGCCTCCCGCCAAATATGGCTTAAAAAGTTATAAAAATCTTTATTTCAGGGGGGCTCTCATAGAAGCGAATGCGAAGTAAAAGATTTTTTATAGCGTTACATATGGTTGCGGTATATCATTTTAAAGATAATTAGGAATAGAGTCTAAAAATATTTTTGTTTAAATTTTTCCCTTAAAATTGACGAAATGGGGGACTTTCAAAGTGGTGATTTTCTAACGTCCAAAGTTGACCTCAGAACTCTCAATTTTCTGAAAGGCTAAGACTGAAACTTGATCAATTATTTGAATTATATCCTGTACTTGAACAACAAATACTAAAATTAGATAAATATTATAACGAACCGAAATTATTTAATTTTTAATGAGATTTAGTATTTTTAACAGAACCTCACAATGATGTCAATAGATGGCGCTAATGGTCAAAGTTAACTATTACAATATTTTCTGAAAGGCTGAGTCTGAAACTTGTTCAATTATTTGAATTATATCCTGTACTTGAACAACAAATACTAAAATGAGATAAAATTATAAGGAAACGAAATAATTTAATGTTCACTATTTTTAAAAGAACCTCACAATGATGTCAATAGATGGCGCTAATGTTAAGAGATAAATATTATATGGAAACGAAATTGTTTAATTTTTAATGGGCTTCAGCATTCAGTCAGTTTAACAGAACTTCACAATGATGTCAATAGACGGGGCTCTGTAAAAGTTTATTCGTTTTATGGATACCGCGAGGTCTCAGTTCGGGGCGAACCACTAGTTATGTTTGTATTAAAATAAATCATTTATGTAAAACAGTACAGTAAATGTAACATGAATCAGACAGGTCATATAAACCATCTATCGCCAAAGATGTGTGGTGCAAGGACAATCAAGAGAGCTTGTGTTGCAGCTTCGTGACTATTTTGAAAAGGAAAGTCGTACTTACTTGTAATTACTACATGAGTATATTATACGAGTTAAAATAAGAAGAGATAATAGGGCACGTCGCTTCACTATGGTAAAAATCTATGGAGTATGCATTTTTTGTCGATGGTTGCATGTCAATAATTATGACACTTCATAGACGTGCTTATGTCAAAAGTAAAATAAATGATTGGACAAATATAAGCGCTTCATGGCGGTTGATAGAGTTAAAGTTGCTGATTTGACTAGTTGTGAAACGCCCAATTATGTCGAAGAAATTGCCTTGTCATCAATCTCCCCATGTACTGTACGCATGTGACTAATCCAACTGCGTTTCTGCACGAAATCTCGACCGCACAGTGAACACGTCAACCGTCTGTGCTTCACATGAATACGTTTCACGTGCTCCTTCAGAATTTTACTCGTGGTAAACCATTTCATACAAACGCCACATTGAAAATCCCTTATCAATGTGGCGGTGTGTTTCAAAATGTGGTTTTTTAACTCCGCTCCGGTTGAGAAACTCATATTACACTCCGTGCATGGAAATTGGTGTTTTGTATGTACGCGTTTCACGTGCTCTTTAAGAATTTTATTGGTAGTAAAGCATTTGTTGCAAAGGTCACATTTAAAATCCTTTATGCCAGTGTGTTTCAATTTGTGGTTTTTTAACTGCGCTCCGGTAGAAAATTTCATATCGCACTCCGTGCATGGATAGAGTTTTTCCATTAGATGAAATCTCTTCGTATGCAATCGTAACCACTTTTGGGTAGTGAAGGTTTTGTCACAGGCTAAACACTTGCGAATAACTGGTGACATTCCATGCGCGGTAACCATATGCTTGTCTTTCATTGGACCGCCTTTAAATCTCTCTTTACAGATCCCGCATTTATAAGGCATATTCATAAATATGTGGACCTTGTTCATATGTTTTCTTAAACTCGCACGGGTTTCGAACACTTTATTGCATTTGGAGCACGTGAAGGATCCCGTATTATGGGATTCTTTATGGTGATACATCCTACTCCGATTAATACATCCGTAGTCGCAAACGTCACAGATGTAGTTTCTATAATGCGTGTGCATGTGTTCCAAAAGGACCTTGAATTTACTGAAGGTTAGAGAACATACGACACATTTCAGTTCTTCGCCAAATTTGAATGGAATAATATGATTCTTCACATCCATATAGATAAGTTTGTTGTGCTCATTTTGCAAATGGTCTAACAGCCCATCTATTGTGTCAATGTTTTCATCACATATTTTACATTTCATTAGCGTGATATCAAGTTTAAGTAAATAATAATGGGTGCATTGTTTCTTCATGTATTCTCGTTTATCGTTAGTGTTGTCGTGTGTTAATAATGTATGAAGTTTTAGTTCCGCTGCATTGTTATATTGACTCGTACAAAAGCAACACGTAAAGTTGAATCCGTCATAACTTCGAATCGGCGTCGCAGTCGAATTCGTCATTATAACATCAAAATTGGTATAGTGTTTCTTTTTTTCTGTTATTTTACTGAGCTTCTTTTTTATATTAGATAGTCCATTCGTTAAAGTATCGTTAGGTATTTTAAGTGTCCTGGTATTTTTACTCTTAATTGGAGCAGATTCTTTTACAGTTTCTGATAAATTTGGATCTATAGTTACGTCAGGTGCTTCAACTGTAGCTGTTATAATTTCTGAGCCCTTGGACGTTATAATTTCCTCAACATTAGTATCATTAAAAGGAAGCTTCTTGACATCGTCCCTTATTTCACTTTTGATGACCAATTGACGTTGGACACCTATAAAAGAAAATTTACTTTTGAGTCTGAATGTTCCACTTTCTTTTTCTTTTCCAGGTAGTTCTTTCAGCTGCTTTATCAAATACTTTATTGTATAATTCATAAGTTGTAAATAAATATTAGAATTTAAGCTGTTTATTTCTGAAATAGAGGTTAGTAAAGCGCTTATTAAGCGTTTATTTCTAAAGTAGAGCTAATTAAGCGCATCGCTTAAATCCGTATTGTTCTTGTATTGTTGACGTTCGTGTTTTTGAATTATAATCCTTGCCATAAAACTCATTTTTACATTTTAATAATTAATATTGCTATAAGCGATGATATTAGCCCCCCTGATCTACCTCCGATTGTGTACGGAAATCGTAATCGTAATCGGCCCAATGATAATAATATGCCACAATAGATGATGATTCTATTACAAACTCATACAAAGAATATTTGTTACGTGACTGCAGTGGGACTAGACCTTAAGTCTTCTAGTTGAGGATTGATCAGGGGGGTTCTGTTATTGTTGATGTTCGTTTGTTTTAATTATGATCCCTATTTTGGGGGCATCAAGGTACTTGCCATAAAACTGTCGTTTTTGTTATTAATATTGTTATAAGCGATGGTATTAGCCCCCTTGATCTGCCCCCCGATTGTATAAGGCAATCGAAATTACGATTTGCTTACACAATTAGCCACATAATGATCACAATAGCTTAGAAATTATAGAGTCCAAGAGTCGAATTTCAGAAACTGTATCTATGAATCAACAGCTGTTGTAATAGTGCGTTAAATAGTTCTTGGAATTCATGCCTTATTTCACCAACAATGTCTGAAATTTTGGAAAACACCTAAGACCAAAAGGTGACAGATTTCACGTACCATAACTGTCACTTATAGCCCACAAACTTATCTGACCCAGTGGTTAAAAACAAAAACTAAACAGTCATAAAAATTAGTTCCAATTTTGGCCATCAGGCCATATTATAAGTTGATGAGACTGTAATGGGCTTAGGAATTCCATTGTTGATGAAAACGGGCATATGACTACGAATAAAATAAATAAGATTAAAATTTCGTTGTTACTCCCGTGACTTCGTCCGCGTGGACAAAGCTTTTTTATTCCCGCGGGAACTCCTTAATTTTCCGGAATAAAACCGAAGCAAACAGACAGACATTGGTATCATTTGGTATGTTAGATGTTTATGGGTAAGTAATCATACTTAATATTATAAATGCGAAAGTATGTTTGTTTGATGGTTTATTGGTTTGTTGGTTTGTACTTCAATCGCACCGCAACAGAGCAATTTTTTGCATGGTTATAGTAGACCACCTAGAGAGTTACATAGGCTGTTTTTTATTCCGGATAATAAAGTTGTTCCCAAGGAAATTAAAAAAAACTTAACCCACGCGGACGAAGCGGACAGACGTAGGCATCAGCTAGTACATAATAATAAGCTAAGAATAGCTTTTGAAGATTCTAAAATACTAATAAATCTATGTTCATTTTAAGTTAAATCTATTTAATCGCTTTACTGCTAAGTCCTGAATACTATGAGTACACTTTAGTACCAGGTTCTTTCCCCACAATTCATGTCGCAGAAATTATCTTATCCTCAATCTCTCCATGTACAGTACGCATGTGACTGCGCCAACTGCACTTTTGCACGAACCCCCGACCGCACTGCAGACATTTGTATCGCCTGTCGTTCATATGAATGCGCATGTGCTCCTTCAAAACTTTATTCGAGGTGTACCATTTCAGGCAAACGCCACACTGAAAATCCTTCTTGCCCGTGTGCTTTAACATGTGGTATTTCAGTCGTGCGTTTTCAAAGAAGGTCATTTCACACTCTGTGCATTTGAAGCGCCTTTCCATAAGGTGGAATTTTTTAGTATGCAATCGCAGTAAGTTTTGGCTTGTAAAGGTTCTGTCACACGCGGAGCATTTCCGGATCACTGGCGTCATCCCATGCGCGGTGACCATGTGTTTGTCCTTCATTGGACCGCTTTTAAACCTCTCTTTACATATCCCGCATTTATTGGGCATATTCTTATGAACGTGGACCGCACTCATATGCGATCTCAACCTCTCACGCGTTTCGAAAACTTTATTACACTTGCTACATTCAAAGGAGCCTGTGTTATGGGATATCTTGTGATATTTCATGACCTTCCGATTAATACACCCATAATCGCATATGTCACATACGTAATTTCTGTAATGCGTATGCATATGTTCTAAGAGGACTTTGAATTTGCTGAAGACAAGTGAACAAACCACACATTTCAATTCTTCTTCTCCAAATTTAAAAGGTATAATATGTTTCTTCACATCAGTGTAAATAAGTTTATTGTGCTCGTTTCGCAAATGATCAAATAATCCTTCTAACGAGTCAATGCTTTCGTCACATTCTTTACATTTTAATAACGTAATATCAAGTTTGAGTAAATAATCAAAGGTGCACTGTTTTTTCATGAAATCTCGTCTTTCGTCAAAGTTGTCGTGTCTCGATAATGTATGTGTTTTTAGTTCAGCTGGATTAACAAATTGTTCCGTACAAAAGCAACATGTATAGGCGAACCCGTCATGGCTCCGAATCGGCGTTGCCGTCGAATTCGCTAATACAGCTTCGAAATTGGTATAATGTTTGTGTTTTTCTGTTATAAGAGTGGACTGGTCCCCTTTTGGTTTGGGCAAACCTTTTAATATGTCACTATCTGCAGATATTTTAATTACAATAGTTTTATTTTTTGATATCGGACCGGCGTTTTTCACTGCTTTTGATAGCTTTTTAACAGTAACCGTAGGTATTTTAGCTATGGCTTTTACCATGTTTGAAGCTGGGAGATTTCTATTAATCTTTTCAGTGCATCGTTTTTTTTCTTTACGCTTAACTATTTTCTCAACTTTAATTTGACTCTTCGTGGCTTCGTCGTTTATTTCACTTTTGATGTTCTGATGGCCGATACCTATAAAAAAAACGAACGTTTGAAAGTTGCTCTTTTAAAACATTTGGGGCGAGATTTGTTTTTCTTTCATTTGCTTCATAACTATGCTATATGACGCACAAATCAAATATTATAATTTCTTGTATTCAAGCAATATATTTTTGTATAAAGACTTCCATGTACCTTCCATGTTGCTGTAACTTTCAACACCACTAACGAACTTTAGAATCCATCTAGATTAAAAATCTCTGGCAATAATTGTTAAAATGAGGGAGCCATACAAACTGGAATGTGAATTGAAAATGGAGAGCCTACGTTACCTAGGTAGATTAATCTATATATATAAAATTCAAAGCCCTAACTGACCAAGTGACTGACTTATATATCAACGCACAGCCTAAACCGCTGGTCCTAGAGGCATGAAATTTGGAGAATGTGATCTTTGGGATGACAAGGTATCCACTAAAAAAGGGTTTTTCCCACCGGGGTAAAAAAGGGGTTGAATGTTTGTACAAAAGTCCGTCGTTTTTCAAGTTATAGCCATGAAAGTTGGTATTTGGGCTTCTGGTTTAAAATAAAGAAATATGTGTTTCACAGTTTTTGAAAATTTTATCCTCAAGGACGTTAAATAGGACAGAAAATTAAGGAATGCCTGTGGGAATTAAAAAACTTAAGCCACGCGAACGAAGTCACGGACGTCCGCTAGTTTATGTATAAACTAACTGATTAAGGCACTCGACACAGGGAGTCAGACGTCAAACTCGTAAATGCGGGTGACTTCCTAGCGCTGACGTAAAAGAAGATAATAATTTACAGACTGTATAAGTCATTTAATTTTGTTATTTTATCTGAAGCATTTTTAACTGGACTAGGTACATTTTAATTCTTACGATATTTGATACATTGACAAAATCTTACTTAAATACATGTTGATATGGCCTAATCTTCTATTTCACCATGTACAGTACGCATATGACTGCGCCAACTGCACTTCTGCACGAACCCTCTACCGCACTGCAAACATGTGAACCGCCTGTCGTTCATATGAATGCGCATGTGCTCCTTCAAAACATACTTTCTTGTGAACCATTTCAAGCATACGTCACACTGGAAGTCCTTCCTGCCTGTATGCTTCAGCATGTGGTACTGCAGCTGGTTTTTGGCAAAGAAGGTCATTTCGCACTCCGTACATTTAAAACGTCTTTCCATTAAATGAAATCTTTTAGTATGTAAACGAAGCAAGTTTTGGCTCGTAAATGTTTGTTCACAGGCGGAACACTTCCGGATTACAGGCGACATTCCATGCACGGTCACCAAGTGCTGATCCTTCAGTTTATTACTTTTGAATCGCTCGTTACAAATCGCGCATTTATTCGGCATGTTCTTATATTTGTGAACTACTTTCATATGCGACCTCATTCTGTCGCGGGTTTGAAATACTTTATTGCATTCGCTACATTCGAAGGACCCTGTTTTATGGGACTGTTCGTGACATTTCATAGCCCTCCGATTGATACAGCCATAGTCACAAACATCACATTCGTAATTTCTGTAATGCGTATGCATGTGGTTCAATAATACTTTGAATTTGCTAAAGGTAAGCGAACAAACGACACATTTTAGTTCTTCATCGCCGAATCTAAATGGAATCATCTGATTCTTCACATCCTTATCGATAAGTTTTTTGTGTTGGTTTTCTAAATGGTCAAACAATCCTTCTAAAGAATCAATATTTTCTTCACATACGTTACATTTCAACAGCGTAATATCTAGCTTGAGTAAGTAACTACCGGAGGTTTGTTTTCGCATGAACTCACGTCTGTCTTTGCTGTTGTTGTGTATCATCAACGTATGACTTTTTAAATCCACCGGATTTTCGTATTGATCAGCACAAAAGCAACACGTATAGGTGAAACCGTCGTGGCTTCGAATCGGCGTTGCTGTCGAATTTGCTAATACAGCTTCGAAATTGGCAAAGTGTTTGTTTTTCTCGATTATTGGATCGTTGTCCTTGTAGACTTTAGGTTTAGGTAGTCCTTTCACTAAAGTGTAATTGTGAGGTATTTTAATCATAGTGGTTTTGTTAAGAACTGGCGCGGGCTTTTTAATAGTTCGTTTTTTAACTGTCAGATTAGGTATTTTAGCTATAGCTGTAGCAACTTCTGGAGCTGGAAGGTTTTTATTGATATTTTCGGTACACTCTTTATTCCCTTCAGACTTAACTATTTTCTCAACTTTAATTTGTCTCTTCGTGACGTCGTCCGTTATTTCTTTTTTGATGATCAACTGACGGCTGATACCTATAAAGAAAACGTACTTTTGAATTCACATGATTTTTGCTCTTTCTGAAACATCTTTTGCTTATCGTATCGTTATCGTTGTGACTTTCTAGATTGTTCTCTGTTTCTTGCAGGTATATTCTTAAGCTTATTTCTTAGGTTTTGCTACTATAATGCTTATATTCACTAATAAATAATGGGTCTAAACCGATCTGTTTAATCTTTTTCAATAACTTGTGAACATAATGATCCATCATACTACTAAAAATTTGGGCAGGGTTGACGGTGTCTAGGCAGTTTCATTTGTTAGTCAAGCATCAGCAGACTCAAATCAGACGCTTAACAATCAACATATATCATACTAATATTATAAATGCGGAAGTGTGTTTGTTTGCTGGTTTGTCGCAACAAGGCAACGGGTTGACGTGATTTTTTGCATGGGTATAGTTTAGGACCTGGAGAGTGACATACTACTGGAGTGACTACTTTAAATCTCGGTAAATTAAGAAGTTTCATTGGGATTTAAAAAACTTATCCCATGCGGACGAAGTCGCGGGCATCACCTAGTTAGTCCCTCAGTAAAGGTTCCATGAAATAGTTAAATAGGCATCATGAGGTATATTGAAGTATAGTATAATCTGACGATTATGGATGTGAATGCACGCAGTTACTTATAGTTTTTTAATTCAAGACAGGCTATACTGCCTAGAGAACTTAATGAAGATCATTGCTTTCAATTATGTCGTCGAGCGCAAGCTTGCAATAAAAAATATTCTGTAAAATTAAAGCGTATTAATTGAACTTTTCACCGTGGCACTTTCCTGAAATGCCGAGTTTGCCAAATCACAGAATAGGTACCTAATACAGCTGCCAAATAGCAACCGAGCTTTTAGTGCAGGCTCTAATCGAAATAAAGCCATATCTAGCATATAGTTTCCTAGTGTGATAAGCACTATAATAAAATTAGAAAAATATCTAGTATACTTAATTGATCATAAATTATGATCAATTAAGTATACTAGATATTTTTCTAATTTTAAGCATTTCTAATTTTAAAGGTGGGAGTAGGACTCCCATTAGTATATTATGATTCATAATATACTAATGGGAGTCCTACTCCCACCTTTGAACGGTGGTATATTTAAAAAAAATATCGGAATAAATGCATATAAGTACCTCTGAATCAAACTCAGTAACAATAGGTCTGTAATAAGGGAATTATCCTCCCAAGATAACCGTCTAGCCCCACGATGGACGTCGAGTAAAGGTCTAGCCCCACTACAGAGGCGCGGCGCGCTGCGGCACGTAGCGGCAAGTATTTTTTGTATGAGGTTGTATACAGCTGGGCCCACCTAAGCGACGCGGCACGTAGATGCGCGACGCGACGCGGCCCCGTACTAACTTATACAAATAATATTTGCCACTACCTGTCAAGTGTAGCTAGACCTTAAGAGAGGCCCTGAGGAACGTGCGCCGAAGGTGTCCAATAAAGGTCTATAATTTTAGCAAACGATATAGGTTTTATTATCAGGTGTAAAGTAATAACATTTAGATAAAAGTAGTTGTGAGTGAAACACGTAATTGATTTAAAGAAGATTATTATTTATTGAAAAGCACTAAGAAATTAATTTACTTATATTAACTTTAAGATTTAACAATTAACAGTATTTATAATACATTTTAATTCTTACGATAACTTTACATTGATAGTATTTCCTCTAATTTATGACGCAGATATTTTGTCATCTATCTCTCCATGTACAGTGCGCATGTGACTGCGCCAACTACACTTCTGCACGAACCCTCTACCGCACTGCAAACATGTGAACCGCCTGTCGTTCATATGAATGCGCATGTGCTCCTTCAAAACATACTTTCTAGTAAACCATTTCAAGCAAACGTCACACTGGAAGTCCTTTTTGCCCGTGTGCTTCAACATGTGGAATTGCAACTGGTTTTTGGCATAGAAGGTCATTTCGCACTCCGTACATTTGAAGCGTCTTTCCATTAAGTGAAATCTTTTAGTGTGTGTTCGTAGCAAGTTTTGGCTCGTAAATGTTTTGTCACAGGCTGAACACTTCCGAATTACCGGCGACATTCCATGCACAGTAACCAGGTGCTGGTCTTTCAATTTGTGACTATTAAACCTTTCATTACATACTGCACATTTATTCGGCATATTCTTATATTTGTGAACAGCATTCATATGCGTTCTCATCCTTTGATGGGTTTCGAACACTTTATTGCACTTGCCACATTCGAAGGAGCCTGTTTTGTGCAATTGTTTGTGGTTATACATTCTCCTCATATTAGTACATCCATAGTCACATTCTTCACATACAAAATTCCTATAATGCGTATGCATGTGTTCTAACAGTATTTTGAATTTGCTGAAGACAAGAGGACAGTTAACACATTTGTGTTCTTCCCCGTCAAATTTCAATGGAAATATCTGGTTCTTTACATCCGTACAGACATTTTTCTTGTGCTCGTTTTGCAAATGGTCAAATAATCCTTCCAACGTGGCAATGCTTTGGTCACATATTTTACATTTTAACAGCGTAATATCAAGTTTGAGTAAATAAGCGTGGGGGGTTTGTTTCTTCATAAACTCGCGTCTTTCCTCTGTGTTATTGTGCATTTCTAATGTATGAGTTTTTAGATCAGCTGGATTTGTATATTGACCCGTACAAAAGCAACATGTATAAGTGAATCCGTCATGGCTACGAATTGGGGTTGCATTTGAATAGGCTAAAACAACTTCTAAATTTGTATGATGCTTATGTTTATCGCTTAATGGAAAGTCCTCTTTCTTTTTTGGTAGTCCTTTAACTACAGTGTTATTAGGTAGTTTAATTACAGCGGTTTTATTTAGAATCGGAGAAGGCCTAATAAAAGACTTCGATAGTCCTTTTACTATAGTAACATTAGGCATTTTAGCTATAGCTGTCACAATTTCTGGGAGCGGACGAGTTCTTTTTGTCTTTTCAGAAAACCCTTTTACGAAAAGTTTTTTAGGTGTTTTAACTCTATGCTTATTAGATTTAATCTTCTC
The DNA here is from genome assembly GCA_963932025.1 of Erebia epiphron. Lineage (NCBI taxonomy): Eukaryota > Metazoa > Arthropoda > Insecta > Lepidoptera > Nymphalidae > Erebia > Erebia epiphron. The sequence goes on along the minus strand of OZ009951.1, from coordinate 11,809,375 downwards.
GCCTTCATCTTTAATATGACTCTTCTCACCAACGTCGGTCATTTCCTTTTTGATGATCAACTGGTGACGGACACCTATAAAGAAAACGTACTTTTGAATTTGTATGAATATTCTTGCGCATGTTAAGGTTTCTCTTATTATCTATTTCTAGGTTTCATCTTTTTTAGGTATCATTGCGACTTTCGAGACAGGATTGTGTTTTCATTTTTAAAAATTTTGATCATCTGTTCAAAATAAAAAAGCATATTATGTGCTACTTCTTTCCCTTTCATCCCTTATCGGAACAGCGACGTATCAATTTAGCTACGATCAAGGCACTGATAGTTATCGGAAACGTCACGAGTGGCTTTCACCAAGTTGATTATTTGTGTTTGACCCGTGCGGCCTGGTGTAGCATGAAATGTGTAATGTAGGTAGTTATGTTGCCAGCTTCTCGCCTACAAACGGTGGCAGTTAATGCTGATGTCGCATAACTTGCTATCGCTTCTAGGAATGTTCTGCTTTCCCGTGACAGCTGAGCTGAACTTGATTTATTTTAATATCTTAAAAGTACTGTTCCGCAACGCTCCCCAAATATCTTGGCTAGGTTGCAGGTGCCAATGATAGCAACCCAAAAAAATATCTGTAATACATTGCAGATTGGCGAAATCCTGAGTCTAATACGATAATATGTAAGTTATATTAAATTCGAGAAAAAAGCATTAATATAAAAAACTTGAGAGGTGTCAAGGGACACCGGGTGTAATGAAGTACCAAAAGTTGTAACGACACTTTTTGCTATAGTTGTAAGCCGTGCGGCGTGCGCGTGTTTCTCTGTGTAAATTTTATTACAATTCTTTCACTAATTATTCGAAAGGAACTCCTTCCATCCATTCTTATACGTTCCATTCGGGGGTCCAAGATAACTAGCCTATGTAACTATTGAAAACATAATTCATTAAAATTATTTCGCCTTTTTATTTTCAACAACTTGAAGTCAACAACACAAGTAGTCATAGCAACCAAAATCATCTTTTCATAAAAAGTGTCTTTTTATTTTTAACAACTTGAAGTCAACAACACAAGTAGTCATAGCAACCAAAATCATCTTTTCATAAAAAGTGTCTTTTTATTTTCAACAACTTGAAGTCAACAACACAAGTAGTCATAACAACCAAAATCATCTTTTCATAAAAAGTGTCTTTTTATTTTCAAGAACTTGAAGTCAACAACACAAGTAGTCATAGCAACCAAAATCATCTTTTCATAAAAAGTGTCGTTACAACTTTTGGTCTTAACTTTTTCTGTCTAGCCCCCTTTCGTAACGCGCGATAAGTAACTTCGTTCCAATTACAATTTACAGAATATTTTTATTTATAAATACAAATTACCAAGAATAATTGTTACGTAGAACTATTATAATAATGTTCTATGCTGCGATTAATAAAAATAAAACAGTTATTTTATGAAAGAGATGATTTACGGACATAATTTAAACTAGGCTAAGTATGAAGTCGGATGATGATATACCGAAAAACCGCCTTTATAACCTCAAAATAGTATTTACTATAAATGTAATTATTTATTCTGGTTTGTTTATTGCTCAATTTAAACTATCGACCTAATCGTGAACACGTAAAGGTCATAGCATACTGACAGCATGATTTTCAAGTTATGTAGACGTCGCCTTATAAGCTATTTCCCCATGCACAGAACGCATGTGCGCCCGCCAACTGTTCCTGTGCATGAAAGCTCGACCACACTGCGAACATGCGAACCGCTTGTCGTTTGCATGGATGTGCATATGCTCATACAAAACGCATTTCCTACTGAACCATTTCAAGCATAGGTCGCATTGGAACTCCTTCTTGCCCGTATGCTTGGACATGTGGTATTTTAATTCTACTCCGGAAAAGAAATTCATGTCGCACTCCGCGCATTGGAAGCTTCTCTCCATTAGGTGATATCTTTTCGTGTGTGCCCGTAAAGCGTTTTGGCTTGTAAACGTTTTTTCACAGGCTAAGCACTTATTAACTATCGGTGTCATTCCATGTATAGCGACCATATGCTTTTCTTTAATGAAATTGCTTTTAAATCTCTCATTACAAATCGCGCATTTTGTCGTATAGCTTTTATATTTGTGTACCGCATAAAAATGCTGTCTCAACTTTTGTTGAGTATCATAGATTTTGTTGCATATGCTGCATTCGAAGGAACCTGTTTTGTGAGACTCCTTGTGGGTTAATAAAGTCTTTCGATTTATACATCCGTAGTCGCAAAGTTCGCATGTGTAATTTTTGTAATGCGAATGCATGTGTTCTAAGAGGACTCTGTACTTTTTGAAGACGAGAGGACATATCGCACACTGGAGGCTTTCACCCCCAAACTTCAACGGAAAAATTTGATTCTTAATGTCTGTGTAGATAAACATTTTGTGCGCATTCTCCAAATGCTCTAATAATTCTTCTAATGTTTCAATGCTAATTTCACACATTTTACATTTCAACTGTGTAATGTCTAGCTTGAGTACATAACCGCTGGAATCTTGTTTCCTTATGAACTTGCGTCTATCGTCGCTGGAATCGTGTTCCATCAAAGTATGAGTTTTTAAATCAGCTGGGTTTATATACTGTTCCGTACAGAAGCAGCATGTATAGACCAGTCCGTTATGACTTCGAATCGGCGTTGCATTCGAATGAGCTGTTATAACTTCGAAGTTATTGTAATGTTTGTGGATTTCATACATTAAAGTTTTCTGTTTTTCCTTTAACTTGTGAGGTAATCCTCGTACAGGAGTTTTGCCAGGCATTTTGTCTATAGCGTTTTTATTTTCATTACACTTTATCTGTTGCATGTCAACAGTTACATAGGCTTCTTCAAATTTTTCGTTTTTGATCAACTGGTCACCTATAAAGAAAAGGTACTTTGTAAATTTTTAAGTTCTTTACTTTTTCTTATACACCGGTCTCCGATATGTAGCATATTATGTGTACTTAATTATCTATCTAATCAAATTATTAATGGATTTTAATTTGATTTTAAACAGTCGATGTTTATGTATTAATGTTTAAATTACTTATAGCACTTCGTTCGCCAGCAGACGTATTTACTTGCCGACACTTATTCCTAGTCAAAGTCAGGATTACTTCGAATGAAGCGGTGTCTCTTGTATACCGAGTAATCATTCGATAAAATGTGGTTACGTACTTAGTATGATACTTATATATTACAAAAATGAACGTGTTTTTTGTTGGTTTGCCCTTCAATCACACTGCAACAGAGCAACGGATCGACGTGATTTTCATGATTGCATGGGTATAGTTGAGGATCTGGAGAGCATAAGATAAGGCTACTTTTTATCCCGGAAAATTAAGGAGTTCCCGCAGGAATTTAATCCACGCGGATGAAGTCTCGTGCATTAGCTGGTATAAAAAATATTGACTGTCATTAAATATATTGTTTCAGTTTATTTTTTGGGAAAACGTCAAGCAAAAGAGTACTTAGTATATACGTGAAAATTAAAGAGTAACCGTTAAGGTTACTCTATGAATAGGTATAGATGTTATCACTAGAAATAGTGTTTTAATAATGTGATATTAAGTAAAATACTCAATCGGTATTGTAATATTTCATTTTTATTAAAATAATATAAACATAATATTAACTACGTATGTTATTAAATATTAACTCACGCAACATTCTTAAATATATTTCTATCATGATATATGCATAGATATATCTGTACCGCATAGATATATGCAAGAGACAAAAGTTTCCAAGATATAAGCTATCGAAGCTGTGCAGCCCCCAGACAAGTCGACAAGGCCTAAGGGGTGCTCAGAAATATTATATATGTCACCGTAAAATTGTAAAAAACGTTACATTATAATCTAACGGTTTCTATTCCGTTAGATTGGAAACTGTCGGAAGATTGTGAACCGTTCAATGTTCTGAGCGTTTTCTTGTCCCTTTCTTGTACAGTTCGTGCGCCAGTTGAATGCAGAGTAAATGTATGTGTCACCATACATTTACTCTGCATTCAACTCGCGCGTAAACTATAGGTTAGGTTAGGTGTTTGACATAAATATCCAGGTAGTGGCACTTAGGTTCTATCGGGTTAATATACCTAATAGATTACAATTTACCGAAAAATAATGCGTTAAATTGTAAGCAATATGTTACAGTTCACAAACTGTCGACAGTTTACAATCTATCGAGATAAAAACCGTTGGATTACAATCTAACGGTTTTTGCAATTTTATGGTGACATATAATTGTTAATAAATAAATTGAAAATTTAAAAAAAAATTGCTGGTGGCATCATCGAGTAGACTATGACTTTGATAACTTGCTTCTCTACCGACGCAACTAAATTTAAGTGTAAGCCATAATTTGAAATCGACAATATAGTTCATATTGTTTATTTACAATGATCTCTCACTAATATTCAATAATTTATTTCTAATAATTCTAAATATTCTATATAAAAGAATCATCAGCGCAGACAAAAATTTAAATAAATTCGTCACAAGATTAAGCGAGCTTTCTTACTCTCCTTTCAACCGCATCATTCAAGAACTTAAGAACTATTTGACAGTAGTGGTAGAATAGGGATGATGCCTATGTCAAAAATTAATTATTTCTTACTAATTAATTAAATCGAGGGTCTTCCGAAAGACCTAAATTTCACATTCTCTGTAAATCTCTCTCTGTCTGTATAAGTGAGTGATCAAGTCTGTATCGATTAAAGAAAAAAAGTGTGTAGAAATTTAATGACGTCACTGCTATGTATTTCATACAAACTTTCATACCAGAAGCGCATCATCCCTATTGCTGAGTTATGGCGGAGGCATTATGTGCTTATCATCTATCTCTCCATGCACAGAACGCATGTGGCCACGCCAGCTGCACTTTTGCACAAACCCGCGACCGCAATGCAAACATGTAAACCGCCTGTCGTTATTGTGAATTCGCATATGCTCACTCAAAACCCGCTTTCTCGTGAACCATTTCAAGCAAACGTCGCACTGGAAATCCTTTCTACCCGTGTGCTTCAACATATGGAACTTCAACTGCTCTCCAGTAAAGAAGTTCATCTCACACTCCGTGCACTGATGATTTCTCTCCATCAAGTGATATTTCTTTGTGTGTATCCGTAGAGCGTTCTGGCTTGTGAAGGTTTTGTCGCAAGCCAAACACTTCCGGATCACTGGCGCCATTCCGTGCACCGTAATCATATGCTGGTCCTTCATTGGACTGCTTTTGAATCGCTCATTGCATACCCCGCACTTATTCGGCATGTTCTTAAACTTGTGAACAGCGTTTAAATGCGTTCTCCTTCTTTGATGGGTTTCAAACACTTTATTGCATTTGTCACATTCAAAGGATCCTGTTTTGTGTGACTCCTTGTGGGATAGCATCGCTCTACGATTTATGCATCCGAAATCGCATACTTCGCAAACGTAATTTCTGTAATGCGTGTGCATGTGTTCCAATAGCATTTTGAATTTGGTGTACACGAGGGGGCACATTGCGCACTGAAGTTCTTCACCGCCAAATTTAAACGGAATTATCTGGTTGTTCACATCCGTATATATTAACTTTTTGTGTTGGTTCTGTAAATGACCAAATAGTCCTTCTAACGAGTCAATGCTTTCATCACATTCTTTACACTTCAACTGTGTAATATCAAGTTTAAGTGCGTAACCACTGGACGTTTGCTTCTTCATGTAGCCTCGTCTTTCTCGGCTACTGTTGTGAGTCATCAGTGTATGAGCCTTTAAATCAGCTGGATTTTCATAGAGCTCTTTACAAAAGCAGCACGTATAGTTGAACCCATCGTGGCTTCGAATAGGCGTTGCAGTCGAATTCGCTAGCACGACTTCAAAATTGTTGTAGTGTTTGTCCTTTTCTGGAATAGTAGCAGGGTTATCAATCTTTTTTATGGTGATATTAGGAATTTTAGCTATGGCTATATTTCCTGGAATCGCAGCGGGTAGTTTAAGCCCTTTACCTTTCGTAGAGTTTCGTAATTTAACTATAGCCGTTTTATCATCCGGATTTGAAGATGTTCTTTTAATTGTTTCTGATAGTCCTTTTAATATAGTTGCGTTCGGCATTTTAATTTTACCGGTTTTAGTATCCGGAATTAGGGAAGTTCCTTTAATCATTTCAGTAAGCCCTTTCAATATTATGGTTTTAGGCATTTTAGATATTTCAGTTTTCTTATCTTTCGATCTTACTGTTTTCTTGACTTTCTTTTTAACTTTACTCTTCTTGGCATCGTCGATTATTTCACTTTTGATGAACAACTGATGTATACCTACAAAACAAAACGATATAATTACTTTCATCAACTTGCACTAACATTTTTATTTAAATCTTCTCATTTACTTACAGAATATTTTTCATAATACATCATTTTATCACATTCGTGAAATATTTTTATAGTAAGTATAAAACTATAAACGTTATGTTATCGGTGCATAATATTGACTCAATCTGTAAATAGTACATATAATGAGCTGGAATGAGAATTGGACATCTCTTCACTTGATTATTGTACCGCGTGACTTTTTAACGGTACGCCCACGTATCATTATATACTATTATAATGAAGTTTTTCGTAATTCGTAAAACAGGCTATTTTGTAGTTGCTGTAGCTTCAGATTCCGAGTAAAATGAACCTAAAGGTTAATGGTTTTAATTCATTGCGTACCACTAGATGTTTGATGCATGGATGAATTTCACCTCTAAACGATCGGGTTTAGGTCATGTTTACTCTTACATTATAATGGATTCTAATTTCGATATTCGAAATCGAATCGAAAGTGATTCGAATTTCGATATTCGAGTTTACGTTATCGAAGTGTGCAATGTAATATACTTAAACGCCAGTCTTAATAAAATAATTAAGAATTGTTTCATAATTAATATCTAAGTACTTAATGGAAGAACCCCTTTCGATTCTAATGCTGAAAATTGAGATCTACAAGGTGTAAGGTAATTAGTATAACATACCCGCGGCTACCCATGTTAGATGGTGTATAGATATATTGGAAAAATGTCATAAGACGTGTAGCTCATATCCTGGGGGAGTTATGTGGACTTCAAAATTTTAGCATAAATGTTGAGGTGGCATCCCTTAAAACAGCTGATTCAATATCAATGAACTGCGAACAATACGACGTATGTTGAGCCTCGTTGCCAGTGCGAGCGTTGCGATAAAATCCAGTCGCGATACTAAAGTAATCATTATTCGGCATGCAATTAAATTCTCAAAGCTAAAGCCCGGCTAGAACTTACGTATTGTTGTAAAAAAATGCCCGACTAGTATCGGACTTCGTAAGTCGAAGTCAGTCACTTATCCTTACTTTATGAGCCGCCTTTCCCTGTGATTAATTTCTCGACTTACTTTGTTTAAGTTTTGATCAATAATTAATTATTCTGTGTAGTTTGTTCTTTCAATGATTTGCAAATTGTAATGAATTGCCAAATTGCATAACGATACGATAATAATTATTATTATCGCTTGCAGTACAGTTCTGACTTTAGGTGTAGAAGGAACAAAGGACTCCACAGGGTTGCCAAATTTATTTTCCATAATTAACTAATTAATTTTGTATGGAAGTTTTTGATAATTAATTTTGACTTTTTAACTCTACCATAGTGTTTATAACGTCAAAATAGCATGGGTAGCCGCCGGTATGTTATACCATTTACCTTACACCTTGTATAGAGCATACTTTGACTTTACTACATGTTAAAACGAGATCGACATAAGTGAGTGACAAACATCTGTTTCGTTTTAAATGTATCTTTAGTCTGAGCAAAAGTGAAAGTTCGTATGAATCTTACTTCTTACTATCTTCCTAATATTATAAATGCGAAAGTTTGGATGGATGTATGGATATATGGATGGATGTATGGATGTATGGATGTATGGATGGATGTATGGATGTTTGTTACTCAATCACGCCCCAACGGCTGAACGGATCTGGCTGAAATTTGGCACAGAGATAGATTATAGTCTGGAATAGCACATAGGCTATTTTTTATCCCGGAAAATTAAACCACGCAGACGAAGTCGCGGGCATTAGCAAGATTATAAAAGGAGTTTTAAGGAATACTAACCGACCTACAAAAAAAACGTATGTCTCAGTTACGGCGGTTACATCGTGGGCCAAAACAATATGTTTGACGATCTCTCTGGTGCAGTGGTGAGCGGTGGGTCTTATGAGTGGGATGTCCCGGGTTCGATCCCCGGCAGATCTGGCCTGGCCTGTTTGTTTGTTTTAAATTATTTATTGCACATAGAATACATTACATAGAATACCTTTGTGCATTACAAAGGCGAACTTAATACCTAGAAATATTCTCTTCCAGTTAACCTATGGTAGTGGGGACAGGGTCGAAAAAACCTGGCCTGGTGGGTGGCTTCGGACGTGGCTAGTTACCACCCTACTCGCAGACGTACCGCCAAGCTACTTAGCGTTCCGGTACAATGCCGTGCAGAAGCCGATTGGGCATAAGGGTTTATTATAACTGCCTTCCCCAACAAGTAAGCAAGTTACCATTTTAGACTGCATCATCACTTACCATGAGGTGAGATTGCAGTCAAAACTTGTAGTGACGTAACGAAAAAATGCCACCAGGTCACGACTCACGAATGAGTTAGGTACCTACATATAAAAGCAGAAAGATGTTTAGAACAAAGTATATTTATTTCATTTACTAAACAATTATTATTAGATCGTAACATGATTTGAGTGTTTTTTTGAGAAAAAGCCGATTCCAAAAATCACTGACCTACCTACTATAGGACAGTAATTAATATACATATTATAACAAAAACTAAACAGGCATAAAAATTAGTTCCAATTTTGGCCACCGGGTCAGATAAGTTGGTGGCGCTATACGATATAATATTTTATTATAAAGTCTTATCTTGTAATATACTGATTTTAATGCGACTATCACCATCACTTCACGAGAAATGTTTATTTATATTTGTACACATTCACATATTTTGGTCTATGCAATAGGCTATATATTCCAGAAGATAAGTTCCCCTGAGATTTTGTAACCTATATCCACGGGATGATCCAGTAGTACAATTGTCTAAGAAAATACGTAATTATTTGAGAACTTAAAACGTAATAACCATAAATAGATAGTTTCAACGTTAAAATAACTTAAAACGCACTACTCGAACTGTATAAAGATTTCATTCATGCTTTTTGACACGCAGGCATCTATGAACTCTTGAAACAGTTCGAACTATACGTTTGACAAACGTCTACGACACAAAATTGTCAACATTACGATTTTCTTACACAATCGGGGGGCTGGTCATTTATATGTAAGCGTAATAAAGCAATTAAACTTTTTTCTAGCATATAGACAACCGCAAAGTACCGCCTGCTTCTATCCGACAATTACTTATCAATCTCCCCATGTATAGCGCGCATGTGACCCCTCAAACTGCACTTTTGGACGAAAGCGCGCCCGCAGTGTTCACATTTAAAACGCCTATCGTCCATATGCGTGCGCATATGTTCCTTCAACGTATACAGCCTCCCATAGCTCTTCAGACAATACTCGCACTGAAAATCCTTCTTCCCCGTATGCTTTAACATGTGCGTTTTCAATTGGAACCGATTGTAGAAACTCATAGGGCATTCGGTGCATCGATTCCTTCTCTCCATCAAATGGTCCCTTTTATTGTGGACCCTCAATGCATTCTGGCTTGTAAAAGTTTTCTCGCATGCCATACATTTCCTGATAACGGGTGGGACACCGTGAGCTTTTGTCATGTGCTTATCTCTCTTATGGTTAGTATTAAACCTCTCATCGCAGTATCTGCATTTGCTGCGTAGACTACCATTTTTGTGGACCGCGTATTCATGAAGCCGTTTCTTCTCAGCCGTGTTAAAAACTTTGTTACACTGTTCACACTCGAACGAGCCAGTTTTGTGCGAGATCATGTGCCTGGCCAGGATTTTCCGATTGATACAACCGGCGTAGCATACATCGCATACGTAGTTTCTGTAATGCGTGTTCATGTGTTCCTGGAGCCCTTTGAATTTGCCAAAAACTAGTGCGCATATAACACATTTGATCTGGTCGTCCTCGAATTTGAAAGGTACTATGTGATTCTTTACGTCAGTATAAATTATCTTTTTGTGGATGCTCTGCAAATGGTCGAATAGGTCTTGCAGTGTTTCTATTTTAGCGTCGCATAGTTTACATTCCAATTTGGTGATGTCAACTTTTAGGATGAAACCGTATGGGGATTGCTTCTTCATGTAAAGATGTCTGTCTTTTGAGTCGTGGGATTTCAGGGTGTGCTCTTTAAGATCGGCTGGATCGGGGTATTGGTTAGTACAGAAGCAACATACGTAACCGCTTCCTATATGATACCGTATCGGCGTTGCATTAGAATTCTCTAACACAACCTTCAAATTGTTACCGTGTTTCAGAAGCTCCCGAAGCGGCGCTTCGCTATTCTCTCGCGGTTTGCTATTTCTAGTTTTATTACTTTGCAGGATTTCAACTGGCACAAACTCGGGTTTAGCCGTGTTTATATTTCTCTGTTTTTTGTTTTTCGTTACCGTATTCTTGTCCAATTTGATAGATACCTCTCTTTTCACGTTTAACTGACGACCACCTACAAACAAAAGGAATTATTACTGTGATTTCTTATTCCATTTACTTTTAAATTAAAAACTTTAATTTACAGAATGGCAATTCCTATTGTATGCAGGTATCATCATGTAAATATCTTGTATTTGCTTACACATTCCGAAATCCTATCGCCCCTCGATCGATACTTTATTTTAGTTTATGAATAAGCTATAGAAAAAGTTGATTTTCTTACATGTTTATGATTTGCATCTAATGCCTACTATTTTTTAAAATATAGGTTCACCCATAGAACGATTATTTTTATTGAGAGGAACATTTTGTATCATAACATCAAAGGTAAGCGTACCTACAAAACAAGAAAAAATACAATGTTATTTAAATTATCGTTTATTTTGTTTAAAATATACCTAAATAATTAAGTAACTGTATAGAAAATCCGCACGAACGCCTATAAGCGAGTAAACAAACAAAATTAACAATTTTTTACCCATTAACATAACTGCGGCAGTTAACATTATATCACATAGTAGTACAATTGCAGTTGTATGTATTGGCTGAATTTTTAAGGTATATTTCCTGCTACTGTGCATTTTACCCTGATGTATGCGTCCGCTTATAAGCTGGTCTATTACGGAAAAGCGACATCAATCATTGCTACAATCACAATTGTTTTATTTGGCGGAATTGATGTTATTATTGCTCGACACAGGATTGTGGTCAATAACGAAAGAGTGCAAGCGAATCATGGATGTCTGCGATCGCCACACTGTAGCAATTACTTCATAATAGGGCCCTGGGGCAATACTGCCAACACTTAAAGCAATACTTAAGCAATATTACTCAAAATTACAGTTTGATGTCACGTACCTTGACGTTACTAGGATTATAATTCTAAAACACGAAATTCAACAATAATGAAACAATGGAGCCAAATCTGTTTAGCACTATCTGAAAACTAAACTAAAATGACAGTTCTAAATCTAGTGCTGCCCCTTTCTCTAGGGAGTATTATGAAGGTATTATAATGTTATATTATGTATTATTGCGATAATAGATAGGGCTGTCATTTAAGTTTAGTTTAAAGATTGTGCTAAGTAAACAGAATTGGCCCCAATATGGCTTTAATCGTCGGCAATATGACCCCTGTTAGTTACATTTCCTGCCCATGTTTGGCACGCATATGACCGCGCCAAGTGCACTTCTGCACAAACGCCTGTCCACAACACTCGCACTTAAACCGCCTGTCGTCCGCATGGATACGCATATGCTCGCGCAACGTACTCTTCCTCCCATACCGTTTCAGACACACATCGCACTGAAAATCCCTTTTCCGTGTATGCACTTGCATATGCTCCTTTAAACACGTCGACTGGTAGAAACTTTTATCACACACCACACACTTGTGCCGTCGCTCCATCAGATGGTCCCTTTGCATGTGTATTCTATACGCTTTACGTGTGACAAATATACGGTCGCACGCGGCACAATTCTGAGTTTTCTGCACCTGATGAACATCGCGCATATGCTTGATTTTCTGGCTGTAATCTTTAAACAGTTCGTTACATATCCTGCATTTGTTCCTAAATTTCGGCGGTTTGTGGGCGGATTTTAAATGTAGCTTCTGCTTCGCCAATGTATTAAACTCTTCTGGGCATAAGGCGCATTTGAAGGTCCCTTCCGCATGCTGGTCCTGATGCATCAACAACCGCTTCCGGTTCACAAATCCCGCGTCACAAATTTCGCAAACGAAATTCCTCGCGTGACTATTCATGTGTTCCAAAAGTATTTTGAATTTCTGGAACTGGTTTGCGCATACGCAACATTGAAGGTTGTCTGTTTCGAATTTAAACGGTATCAAATGGTTTTTTATGTCTGTAAACAGTCTCTTTTCGTGTACATTCTTCAGGTGATAGATTAAAGTATCGATGTTTTCGATGCTCTGTTCGCAAATGAGGCAGCGCAAATCTGTGATGTCGGCTTTAACACAGAACGCGTTTAAGTCTCTTCGTTTATTGAAGCTAGAGTTTTCTATGCCTTTATGGGTGTCTTTGGTGTGCTTTTTCAAGTCAGCCGGGTCTTTGTACACTAACTCACAGTAACAGCATGAGTAACCCGCATCGCTTTGAGTCCGTATGGGAGTCGCGTTCGACCACGTGAATATTTCTCTAGCATTGATCAAATGTTTGGACATAAGTTGGCTACTTTGTCTGCCATGCGATTGCTTCTCTTTAACGACTTCTTTAGCGTTTTCCTCGTGGTCAAGTTCATCTTTCACTTTCGTGATATGGACTTGGTGTTCAAAGTGATATGGACCTACAAAGAAAATTGGGAAATTTTAACTTTTCTTCGAATTAATTATAGCTTGAGTATTTTTGTCGAGGTTTTTGTACATAGTTAGGATAACTTTGCAACTTGCTGACTATAGCTTCTTGGTTCCAACTTCCAAGTTGGCTTCGTAAATCAGGTAACTTTTCTCATTAAAAATTGATATAAATGAATAAAGTTACTTCCTATTTTAAAATGGTAATAGACTGAGGACTAAAAGGGATAATTTTTATGTCAAAAATAAATTATTTCTTACTGATCATTAAACACGATCTTCCAAATGACCTAAAATTCACAGTTGTAAATTTGATAATCATTTTAAAATATAGATTAAAGAAAAAAGTGCCTTGAAATTTAATGACGTCACAGCTATTTTGAGAGGAAAACCAGGCTGAGATGGGTTGAGAATTGACGTCAGGTCATATCATTGAAATAAATAAAGAATTTTCATAGTATGAAATTTAATACTTAAAAATTATTTGAGATACAGTACAACGGAAATTTTAATTTTCTTAATATTAGGTATTAATCATAATGTTTTCAAAGCTAAACTATCTTATGGAGTCTCCATTCCTACTTTGCTTAAAAGCTAAAAGTTAATTTCAGTTCGCAAATTTTTATTTTCGAAGTAATTCACACAGTTTTAAAAATTATACGCTAATGGCTATCTATATCTTCGACGGTCTTAAAAATAATACTTAATAAGTAGCAACTAGATGGCGTATCAGAAGTCAGGCACAAGGTTGTGTTCCTTTTGAATCATAGACAATCAATTTGGTATTTGACAATGAGAGCAATAAATAATTTTTCAACCTGCATTGAAAGTGCTAGTTTCGATGCCTTTTGAGCCGAAACTAGTCGTAGTAGTTTCAATCCTGTCAGAGTATTTTTTATTTATTTCAAACCTTTATAATTGTCATTTTACTCATCAACTAAACTGACAGATATCATATTTGTAAACAACAAGCTAGCAACTAAAATAAATAAGAAATACAATTTTAACATAGATTTAGGATTGGTCTTACGGAGCGAGACCAATCATAAATCTATGAATTTTAATAAAACTCGCACTTTCAAAGTAGATTATATGAAAAATAGTGTGTGCGCCACGGGATGAAACACGATTTCAGATTTCGGGTGATGCCAGCCCTCGATTCGCTCAGGCAGGCAACTTCACCCTCGTCTGAAATCGTCTCATTTCACCCCTATGCACACAATATTTAGCGATTAAATAGAGGACCTCCCAAAATATGTAATATCCACGTCCCCTGTTAAGTTTATGTTTGATTGAAAAACTATCGTTTACAGTTTATGTTTGATAAGCATTTTAAACTATCGATTAAAGTAAAAAAAGTACATCGAACTTTGATGACGTCACAATTTAGTATTTCATACAATATACCATACCAAGAGCCCGTTTTGACGTTTTAAAAAAGTAGCAGATTTGACAACTAGAGAAGTTGTCAAATACCCAACTGTAGCAGGTTCCCTAAGTAGATCTTCCGTGGAAAATCAGACCGATTCAGCCTATAATAAGTTTTAATAAATTGAAGTTGCAATTTGGCAAAATAAATTATGAAAATACTAGTAACTAGATGATTCCCGCGACTTCTTCTGCGTGGATTAAGATTTTTTGATTCCCGCGGGAACTCTTTAATTTTCCGGGATAAAAAGTAGTAAATGTCCTTCATACAATCTACCCCTGTACCGAATTTCATCAAAATCGGTTGAGCAGAATTGCCGTGAAAGCGTAGCAGACAGACAGACACACTTTCGCATTAATAATAATGGTATGGATTTTTCATGATTTAAAAACCAATGAGCATTTGAACTTATTGTTCAAGTGACGAGTGAAGTTCAAGCCCGCCAACCCGCATTGGAACACCGTGGTGGGTCTAAGCTCAAATTCCCTCTCTCCTATGAGAGTGGAGGCCTAAGCCCAGCTGTGGGACGTTAATGGGCTGTAGCGGTGGGTGGTGGTTCAAGTGACAATAATCTTGTGAATATTCTTCATGTGCACCTTCCACGTCCACTTTTGGACGAAGCTCGATGAGCAATATTCACACTTATAATCCCTGACGTTTTCGTGAATATTCATATGGTTACGGAGAGTGTACATCCTAGAGTAGGCCTTGTGGCAGACATCGCATTTGTACTCCTTGATGGAAGCATGCGTCTCCATATGACGATCTAAATCAACCTTCGTAGAGAACTTCAAGTCACAGTGGTTACACGGGTGTTTCAACTCCGTATGGTTTCTCTTGTTATGATTATACCATCGTGCTTTCGTGTTAAAAGTCCTATTACAGTACTCGCATTTAATCGATAGAGGTTCAACCCCATGTTCCTCAACCATATGCGCACGTTTCTTAGCGTAAGTAGAGAACCTAGCATCGCAATGTGGGCATTTATTTCTCTTGCTAAGCCCATCGTTATGTACAAACTTCTCGTGGTCTAATCTCTTTCGATTCGTGCTGTATACTTTCGGGCACTGGCTACATTTGAACTCCCCTGTTCTATGTTTAAGGGCGTGTCTATTAAGTAACTGTTTATTGACATATGTGGCGTTGCAAATGTCGCAAACGTAATTCGTATAATGTATATTCATGTGTTCCTGTACATGTTTGAAATGCTCGAATACTTTTGGACAGTATAAGCAGTTGAATTTGTTCTCCGCGAATTTGAATGACAGGATATGATTCGGGATATCTGTGTGTATAACTTTTTTATGCTCAGTAGCTAAATGGTACATCAAACTTTCAAGGCTATCTATCTGGTTGTAGCATATGAGACAATACAGATCTGTAATATCCAATTTGACGAGGAAGTTTCTAGACGTATATCCCTCCATGCACGACGACTTGTCTATTTCATCGTGTTCTTCCAAGACATGTTCTTTCAAGTCGGGGACTGTTGGATACAGTTTTGGGCACAGCATGCATACGTAGCCCTCTCCGTCGTAATGTCTTATAGGCGTTGCGTTCGAATGCAACATTATAGTTCTAATGTTTTTCAGATGTTTAACTAATTCGGCTGCACCGTCACTTTTAGTTGTTTTATCGGACATATATCGTTTCTTTATAATCGGTAGAGGTTTAACTCGTGCTTGGTTAGAACCGTGCGCTATAACATTTGTTGGGGGTGTTTCGGATTCCTGTTTAATCGGATGTGTGTTTTTGTCTTTTGGATCATATGCTAGTACCTCCTCGTCGTTATCCGAGACCGGTTCTTGTTTCACTACTACCTCTACTTTCAGGTTGCTCTTGCCACCTACAAAGAAAAGTAGTAGGTTAAATATCTCAAGTAATAAACACCTTCTGTGTCTTTAATGATAATCATCATGTAAAGCAGTGTTGTCGGATATTGTCGTGAAATCATCGAAAGTTTAGCCATTTAAATAAATAGTTAAATTTATTTACGTATAACGATGTGTTATCAATTTGTTTATTTCATATGGGACATACTTCTTAAGGAGAGGTCTTTTATGTTTACGTCATGTTTTGACTCTTATCACCAGTTCGGAAAGCCGTAACAAGTTCTAAAACCGTTTTATATATAGAAACTAGTATGTTGCACTTTACTACAATATTTATTTGTCTAAAGAAAACTGTAAGTAATTAATTTTTAATCGCAAAAATACATTTGCAATTAAAAAAATAATCATATTTTGTTATATTTAATCGCATTAAATAAACTGATTTTGAAAACTGTATCTCGGTATAAGTTGCTAAATGTTAGATCTATTCTGACTTGCCAAATATCTAAAATGTCTATTGAAACCTACATAGATCCCATTTATATATTAGAATGCCTAGGCCTTTGGAGAATCCTATCAATTATGAGAAAAGAAACGTTAAATAAAATTCAAATTACAGATCAATAATAATTTATTACGTATCACATCAAAACTATTACTTGACAACACACAAATCCTCTTCAAATTACTTGGGCGCATTCTGAACCATCATATTACTTTTACATATCCCATGATTCTTTTTCATATGTTTCCTCCTGCTATTCTGCGTGGCATATGCCTTGCCACACACTTCGCATTTGAACTTCCTCTCATTGGTGTGCGTGGCCATGTAATGGCCAAGCATATGTCTCTTTATAAAGAACCCCATGCTACATACTGAGCATTCGTATGGCCGTTCTTTCAGATGAACGCTGCGTATGTGCAGCATTAAATTCGACTTCAAATTGAACTTCTTATCACATTTATCACATTTAATTCCCTCGACTTTGTGTTCTTGCATCATGTGCCTTGTCTTTTGGTAGTAGTTTTTAAATCTCGCTTTGCATATTTGGCATACGCTATCACCAGCTATACCTTTATGCTCAGTATTGACGTGAGCTTTCTTCTTGGATTCAGCTGCGAAAATCATACCACAATGCTTACAAGGGAAGCTTGATTTCTTCTTCCCATGCGTAGTTTCATGCCTGTTAAGTCGAAAGCTGTTCACGAAACCAGCCCCACAGATTGTGCATATAAAGTTCCTGTAGTGAACATTCATATGTTGCATCAAGAGTTTCATGTTATGGAATACGTCTGGACATAGACAGCAACTCATTTGCTGTTCCATCGTCAGTTTGAATGGTTGGAAGTAATCTGTTATACCTAAATAATACTTTTTATCGTGTTCCTTGACTAGATGTTCGCTCAGTGAATTAATGCTTTCCATTGGAAGATCACAGATGATGCATTTTAAATCTACTATGTCTAAAAAGGCCACGAAACTGCTCATCCCTGATCCTATTTTGTATGTGGGTTTTTCTTTAGCGTGGTCGTAGTGTGTGTGATGTCTCAAGAGGTTAGGGTCTGGGAAGGTTTTGAAACAGTACGCACAGACGTATCCAGCGTCGTTTCTGTCCTTGAAGGGGGTAATGTTAGAGTATGTTAGGAGGGTGGTCAAATTGTGCCACTGTTTCCGCATCTCTGGCGGATGTTTCTCGCGGTACCCTATATTATCGTACGCCTCAGCCTCAGCGGGCCCGGGTTCGTCCGTGACGGTCGCTTTTCTTTTTTTTCGGGCTCCGGTGAGGCCTATAAAAGAAAAACAACCAGTGACACGCCGTTCTGTGGTACATTCAACTTTATTACGCTTCTTTTTTTTTAAAACTAACTAGAAACTAACAGCTTGAGGTTTAAAATAGCCTCACTAGCAAGACATTTGTGATTATCACATTTGCTGCAATCATGTGATAGGCTAGTTTTATTACTTCACTACAAGTTAGCCCATGTCTGCGATCTGACCTAGTGGTAAGTGATGATGCAATCTAAGATATGGCAGTTTGGTACCTGTCAGTTTTTACACGGTATCGTACCGGAACGCTAAATCGTTTGACGGCACCCATTTGCCAGCAAGACGATAAAAAGCCAGAGAAAAGAAAGAGAAAATTCAGACGTTATAAATTCCCAAATTGACCCTGCTGGGGATCGAACTCGGGACCTTCCACTTACTTACTTACTTAAGGACGGATGTACTGTAATAGGGGGAAACATCCTTTTCTGTTCCGACATTTTAGTATAGCAAAAATTAAAATTTCAGTATCGAATAAATACCATTCGCTACTCATTGAGATATAGTATGATGTAATTAAAAAAAGTGGTCAAAAAATCGTATAGTAACGGCAGAAAATTATTGGGAAATTCATGGAAATCTCAAAAAAGGTCTTATCGCGTTCCGACTATTGTGATTTAATTTGAGACATTATTTAGACAAAAGTTATTTTAAATTGATCGTAAAAGATCAAAAAACACTTTAAATAAATAATATTTTCAATAAAACTTATAGTTTTTTTACAATCTGGTTCCAAACATCCCTCATTTTTACAGCACGAATTTTTCATACAAATTTAGTACGGGCGCGCGCATCACAAAATTTCGTTATATAGTCATGAAATACGGCAGTCATTTCCCATACGCCTGCGGGCTCTCAAGGCGTGAGGTTGCGTCCCGTTGCTCCTGAACTGACGTTTGTCACTGTTAGTATCCGTACACAAACGTCAATGCATCCACTACCATTGAACAATACTAATCATCGATATTTATACGTATAAAAAAAATGTAACTGGACGATTTCTGTATATAAAATATTTATTTTGAAAATTTAATTGGTGGTTATTTTATTATTCACTGAGCCCAAAACGGTATTTTATTCTCTGTCTTATTTTGCCTGTTTTGTGCACGAACTCCACTAAAACTAACTTTGAATGGGTATTTTGGTTCTTATAGCTCAGTCTAAGTAGATTTTTTTCTTTTATAACAGTCGTCCGAAGGGGGAAACTGGCGAAATATCAATTTCGGGTTTATGGGGTACCTAAT
The DNA here is from genome assembly GCA_963932025.1 of Erebia epiphron. Lineage (NCBI taxonomy): Eukaryota > Metazoa > Arthropoda > Insecta > Lepidoptera > Nymphalidae > Erebia > Erebia epiphron. The sequence continues at coordinate 11,790,099 of OZ009951.1, read as the reverse complement.
GCTGATGTTCATTCTGTTTTGGTCTCGCAGAAAAGGGCTGTTCGTGCCATATACAAAACTAAATTCAAAGAAGTTGAAATTATGACGGTCCACGACCAATACATAATTGAAAACTGGATGATGCCCGCGACTTCGTCCGCGTGGATTTTTGATTCCCGCGGGAACTCTTTAATTTTCCAGGATAAAAAGTACCCTTTATCCTTCCCCGGGTACCCTATGTGTTATTCCAGACTATAACCTATCCCTGTACCAAATTACATCAAAATCGGTTGAACAGATGGGCCGTGAAAGCGTAGCAGACAGACAGACAGACACACTTTCGCAGGGCTAACTTGTAGTGGATTTAAAAAAAAATGTGCATAAAAACATCAATAAATTCAAGAATGAAAAAAAGTAACCATTCAAGAAAATATATGAATTTTTAGTGCTTCTAGACTCTGTAAAATTAGTTAGGTATTCATTTGTCGGTAACAGTATGCGTTTTTATAATAACTCCCAAAAGAAATATTTGAGATGCCAACAAGTTCAAAGTTTTTGTAAAACGTCAACTATTGAAAAGTCCTATTACAGTGTAAAGGTGTATGATACCTACAGGGCGCGTTTGGAACCCTCGTAGCTTTGATACCGTTGTCCATCACGTCTTATACTTTGTAAACGTGACGTTCAGGTGTACTGTGTAGGTACCTACTTAACTATACTTAATATTATAAATGCGAAACTTTGGATGGATGTATGGATGGATGGATTGAAATTCAAATTCAAATGATTTTGAATTTGAATTTTTGTTAGGTAATTAATCACGCCAGAACGGCTGAACCGATCTGGATGAAATTTGACACAGGGATAGATTATAGTCTGGAACAATACATAGGGTACTTTTTATCCCTGAAAATTAAAAAGCTTCCGCGGGAACCGAAAACCTTGATCCACGAGGACGAAGTCACGGGCATCAGCTAGTTTTTAATAAATATATTATTAGTTTGAGTTTATGTCGTCGTCAAATGTTAATCACTCCATGATAAAGTTGACTATTTCATCAAATTTTCGAAGACTTCCATGACGCAGTGGTCTTCTAGTGGGAGGACCCAGGTTAGTTTCCTAGCAGGGTCAATTTAGGAATTTATAATATCTGAATTCACCCTGGCCTGGGTCTAGTGGGAGGCTTCGGCCGTCGTTAGTTGCCACCCTACCGGGAAAGATGTACCGCCAAATGATTTAGCATTCAGGTAACATGCCGTGTAGTAACCCGCTACAATCTAAGACTGTATCATCACTTACCATCAGGTGAGATCGGAAACTAGGGCTAACTTTGTAGCAGTACCTAAGTATATAAAAATATCCATATCCATACTAATAATATAAATGCGAAAGTGTGTCTGTCTGTCTGTCTGCTACGCTTTCACGGCCCAACTACTCAACCGATTTTGATGAAATTTGGTACAGAGATAGGTTACATCCCAGGGAAGGACATAGGCTACTTTTCATCCCGGAACATTGAAGAGTTCCCGCGGGAATCAAAAAAATGTATCTGTTCAACCGATTTTGATGAAATTTGGTACAAGGATAGGTTGTATCCCGGGGAAGGACATAGGCTACTTTTTATCCCGGAAAATTGAAGAGTTCCCGCGGGAATCCAAAAATATGAATCCACGCAGACGAAGTCGCGGGAATCATCTAGTTCTATATAAATATTTTTGGGGTCTGTATACATAATAAACATTACTCCAAAGATTTATCATAAGTACCTATATAGATAGATAGAATGAAACATAACTTAAACAAAACAAAAATCCTCATAAAGGTACAATTTTTCCAATCCTCTCTATTGTTTTGTATAAAACAAAGAAACGTGCGCACGCCGCCTAGCTTCATCCAATATTTTACTGAACGCGCAGAACTTGCTTCGCAGTTTTCAGTCGCACGTAGGCTGTCAAAATAGCTTCGTCTGATCTGAAGTGATAATCTTGCTTTCTGTCGAGTACAAAAACAATTTACTTCTGCAGTGTGTGACTATTGTAAAAAAGTAAGTATAATTTGTTTTATTAGTTACCTACAGTAATAGTCAGTGTGATTATTTGTAATATTTGAAATAAAAGATCCCTTCAAAAAAAAATTAATATGGCGTCGGCCGCGGTGATTTTCGTATTGTTGCGCTGATTGTTGGGTTTTGTATCATTGTGTGATTTCAAATTTGACGTTTGTTGAAGTAAAACTTTTACAGACACGTCACCACGTACTTTTACAGCCAGCGCATAATATAATGGAGAGTGCAACGCCAGTAAAACCCATGTACCGACACTTTAATTTTTTGACATAATGACGTAAACATACCTGAGGCTTTTATCAAAGCTCAGCAAAGTTCATCAGTCCATGTATTTTTTAAATTATCTAGACATGATCTAGAATGATTTATTGTGATTCATTATTTTTGCAGATGGGAAAACATAAAAGAAGGTCTGCCTATTATAAAAAAGAAAATAAGCCGTTGCATTGGAAAAAAACAAACAAAAAGTATACTCTTATTTCCTGAAATCTTGAAAGCTGTCATCCCATATCACTTCCACATAATATCACATGCAGATTGCAGAGAAGAAGCAAATAAATGCATTAGTTACCTACATAATTTCTGTACAAGTTTCGCGCTTTATCGCAAAATGCAATTATTCGTTTCTCAATACAAATCAACTAAATTTTCATTTCATTGTACCTACAACACTTTTCCGCTAATTATCATCGCATCAGAGTTATACCATTTCATGTACCTACTCTCACCATAGTCTGTACACTAGTAAAAAAATATTAATTTATAATTAGTAGACTATACCAACAAAAGACATTCATCTTTCCTATCTAAACATTTTGGTTAGTTACGTATTGCAGCTTTGAAATTCTAAACGATGATCAAGTTATAGAATATAAATTGGAGAGCTCTGAACAGCAAGGTAAAAAGCATTCGGCAAAAATAACTAAAAGGTAGGTAAATTACAAAACTAGGTATAAATCCTTATCCTTACTAATATTATAAACGCGAAAGCTTGTGAGTATGGATGAGTGGATGTATGCATGTATGTATGTATGTTTGTTACCCTTTCACGCCTGAACGACTGAACGGATCTGGATGAAATTTGGCACAGAGATAGATTATAGTCTGGAATAACACATACTACTTACTACTTAATAAAACAGCTACTTTTTATCCCGGAAAATTAAGGGAACCAAAAAACCTCATTTTTTGTTGTTGTTTCCAAATTATATCTGTCGGTTTAGTTGATGGGTAAAATTACAATTATAAAGGTTTGAAATAAATAAAAGAGTAAGTACCTTTTATTTATTTCAAACTAGCTGCACTATTGGTAACTACCGCCAGGAAGGCTGATTCAGTATTAGGTAGGTGTAGGCTCTCCTCTTATGACGATAGTGAAGGACTGCCCGCATGCTGATGGGGTCTGACTACTTATCGCCTCTCAAAGATGTCTTATGGTTGCCTAAAATTAACAATGACTAGGAAGGCTAACACATCTTTGAGCGGCCATGTCTAGTGAACGGCCCGATGAATAGCGTCAGTTTTTATACTGTTTACATAGGTTCTGCGCATACTTTAATACTGTACAAGAATCAGCCTTCCTAGTTATGGTTCATTTTTGGTAACCATAGTACGTGTTTGAGCGGCCATATCTAGTGAAAGGCTGATCTGCATGCAGGCAGACCTTCACTATCGTCATCAGTGGAGAGCCCTACACCCACCTAATACTGAATCAGCCTTCCTGGCGATAGTTACCAAAAGTGCAGCTATCTCATAGTCAGTACCTACATGATATTATAAACGTTTTTTTGCTGTCATAAAACTTCGGTTTGTCAAAATGTGACAAGGATAATTTTTATTTATATCAATTATATTAGGTACTTTATACTAATAAACTTTATATTGTAGTAATAAATTGCGGTTTTATTTTCCATTTCAAAGTGCTATAAAAGTTTCACATCAAAAACTAAATAAATAATGGAAATAGGTTTTTTAGGATGAGTTGTGTTATTTATGATGAATCAACGGGACTTTACCCAGCTTGAAAAGGAGATTCTACTGAGGAGAGATGACAATAACTCAGCAGTTTATAAAAAGAAAAAAAATTGCAATAATGTACCTAGAAAATAATACACAATATATAGGGAGCTACATAAATATATGTACATACATAATGTATCAAGTATTACTCTGATTTAGTGGGCTGTTAGTGGATAGTTTCCATGCAACATTAGGAAAATCATCAGTTGATGCTACGTTAGTTGTTACGGATATGTCTCAAACCCACCAGCATCAATTGATTTACATAGCTTAGCTCTAGGGGAAAGGGGTTCAACTAAGCAACGAAGTTTTTCACATAATGAGGAAAGGAAACACGTCCTTCTAAGTATTTATTACGAGAGAGGGAATGACAGCATGACAGTCACGCAGCTTACTTACGTCCATAATGTTCCCTACATTACACATTATACTAGTAACTAGTTCTAGCTAGCTTCTGTGTTCCATACTTCAACTGTTGAAGTATGGAACACAGAAGCTGACTAGTTACTTCTCAAACCACTTCATCTACATCTCACATCTCAGATGGAAATGGAATCTCCTAGTGCTGTCTTACACCGTTTTTATACTATTCATGCAGAACTACTACTAATACTAAGCGCCATTATTAATTTAATTTATTTTTCTACCTAAGCATACAACCTTTATCAAATAAACACCTATCTTTACCTATACCTACTCATAGTTATAAATCAGTTAGCAGGAATCAGCCGGTTGGTATATTATCAAGAAGCACCTCTATAATCCATACTATGATATTAAAAATGCCAAAGACGTGTAATTGAACGGCCCATTATTTCAACCAAGTTGGTATAGAGTAAGGTTACATCCCGAGGAAGGACATAAGTTACCTTTATCCCGAAAAATTGAGAAATTCCCGCAGAAATAAAAAAATTAACGAACGCAGACGAAGCCGTAAGTATCATCTAGCTATCAATCAATAAATAATATTATTTGTGCCATAGTGAGATAGTTGATCGCATATTGTGTGCTCCCGTGGTAGGGGCTGAATCCTTCTATGTGTGCCTGCGTAGACTGTGGTTGTATGTGTATAGAAACAATTGACAGCGGCTGACAGCAACGCCTAGATGTCGGCCAAGGGTAGGACCCTTAAGAGTTTCTAATGTACCTAAGGCTATGTATAATTTGAAACTACATGTTCTTGAAAGAAACCTGGCTTCTTTTTTACGTACATATATTTTGTACAGGGGTAGATTATATCTCGGGGAATTACATAGGCTACTTTTTATCTCGGAAAATTAAAGAATTCCCGCGGGAATAAAAAAACCTAAATCCACGCGGATGAAGTCGCGGGCATCATCTAGTTTATTATATAAATGTTCTGAACCTACTTTAGATAATAAGTAAACCAAAATCCAACCAACTATAAATGCCTGTCTGCCTGGCATAAAAGTGTCTGTTTGTCTGCAACTGACAGCCCATCTGTTCAACCGATTTCGACGAAATATGGTATAGTTCTAGGTTGGACCCCTGGAAAGAAAATCGGGAGTTCCCGCTTATAAATAAATGTTTTAGAGAATTTTTGGCCATAAGTAAAATACGGCAAATTCATGTTCAGCTCTTTATTTAAATATAAAAAACAGTTATACCCAAGATGAAATAATAAAATAGTCATCATAAAATGCAGTCAGTGTGATAAACTTAAAATATAATAAATACCAAATAGACATCACAATAACTATAATTTAATGCATTCATTAATTTTCACATTTATGAATTAATAAAATCTATAACATTTTACTTAAATCTTCGAATTGAGGTGCCAATTTTTTTTTTAAATTGTAATACAGTAAAATGTGTGCCTATTCCTTGAACCTAAAAGATTATTCATTGTCTTTCGCAAATCCATACTAATATTATAAATATGTAAGTGTGTCTGTCTGTCTGCTACGCTTTAACGGCCCATCATTTCAACCTGATTTTGATGGTACATTGTTGAGTCCCGGGAAATCTTCCCACCTGACCAGAGCAGAGCATAATTCAGAAATTATAAATTCCCAAATCGACCCTGCCGGGTACCGAGCCCGGGGCCACCCACCGTAAGACCGCAGCGCTCACCACTGCGCCAGGGCGGTCGTCATAATATATAAGGGAAGGCACCAACGCAGCGTGGTTCCGTAAAACGAAGCATACGGAATTTTTCATCGTAATTTTTTCAGATACGACACTCCCCTAACATTTCAACAACAAGTATTAGACAATATTTTTACCGCAAATTCTATCGTCATGATAAACGTGAGAATATCTGTAATTGAATGTGTCTTAAAAGGGAATAATCTTTAAAGAGATATCTGCTCTTATCAGACGATAGTCAGAGCAACAAAATTATAGCGAGATAAAATTCTTGTTACATATAAAACTATAGTCTAACTAACGTCAGTTTCATATAAAACTATAGCAAAAGTCCCGTCACATATTTCCAACTAGATCATGCCCGCGACTTCGTCTGCGTGGATTAAGGTTTTTGAACTCTTTAATTTTCCGGGATAAAAAATCCTGACCTGTCCTTCCCCGGGATACAAACTATCCCTATGCCAAATTTCATCCAAATCTGTTGAACAGATGGGCCGTGAAAGCATAGCAGACAGACAGCCACGCTTTCGCATCCCGGGAAAGGAATTAAGGAGTTGCCCCGGCAATTAGAAAAACTTAATCCATCGCGGGCATCATCTAATAAATAAAAAACATGATTAATTAACTAACCTGCTTGTGGTGTCTAAAATACTTATAAGCTCATTGGTGAGGATAATAGTAAAAAAAATCGAACCAAAACTAAAATGGCAGAAAACAATCCTGGGTACAAAATTAACTGCGAACGCAAATAATTAATTATTTTAAGTCGTCAATGTGGCCAATTCTGTATAACACAATCTCTAAACGAAACTAAAATGACAGCTTTAAATCTAGTTCTGTCCCTTTCCTCGGGGAGTATTATGAAAGGGTCAGCAATATTTTTAATGCGGTCATTTTATTTTAGTTTAGCGATTGTGCACTATAGAATCAGCTCCATTATAGATTTCAGTTCATTATGTACTAGTTAAGCGAAATTCATGGATACTGGTGTCGCATTTTCTCAGCCATCGCTTTCTTCTTATTCTCGGCTGCGATTTGCTTGAGCGTCATCTCCCTATCGTCTATCAAGTGTTTGACGTCATCAAACTCCTTGAATATGTCGAGATCATCCTGGTGTAACTTTACATGGCTCTTCAAACTGCTCTTTTGCATGAACGACTTCTTGCATACTTCGCATTGGAATCTTTTGTCGTCTTCGTGCAACCGCATATGCTCTTTAAGCGTTCTCATCCTAGCAAAGGTCTTTCCACACACGTCGCACGAGCAAACCTCCGCGCCAGTGTGACGCGTCATATGATCGACTAGACCACGCTTGGAGAAGAATTTCGCGTTGCATTTGTCGCAAAGGAAACTCCTCTGCTGTAAATGGTGGTGTTTTATATGCCTGTTCAATTCGAACTTCTTTTTATACGTCTTGTTACATGCGTTGCAAGGGTATATCACTGGTGCTTTATTGTGGACTTTAACTAGATGTTCGCTTCTGTCGTAGTAACTGACAAATATCTCCGGACAGTGCGGGCATCTGTTCCTCAACCATCCCTTCATGTGGACACCCTTTTCGTGATTTCTCTTCTTGGTGAGTGATGTATAGACTTTTTCACAATACTGGCATTTGAAGTTGCCTTGGTAATGCGTTTTCCCGTGCTTCCTCAACGCCGCTATAGTAATGTATCCGGCGCCGCATTTGTTGCAGCAATAGTTCCGGTAATGACTGCTCATATGGTGGTACAAATTCTTGAAAGATATATGCACCACCGAACATATGACGCATGTAAAATTCTGTCCATTCTCAAGTCTGAACGGCAGGATGATGTCTTTAATGTCTTTATGAATTGTCTTATTGTGAACCGCGACCAAATGATCTTTTAACTCGTTGAGGTCCTTCATAGGTGTATGGCATACGTTGCAACGTAAATTCGTAATGTCCAGTTTGATTGGGTTGTAGCTAAGTTTGTAGTCTAGCATGGTGTTGATTTTGTCCTTTTCCGACTTCTGAGCGGTATGGGCCCGCAGTTCATCGATCGTCGGGAAATGCTTGGCGCAATAGAGACATGAGAAACCCCGCATTGTCTTGTCCCTGAATGGACTCGCGTTGGAGTACTGTAGAATCGACGTGAGATTCACCCTATGCTCTATTCTCTCGGGTGTGGCGCTTACGTCCGTTTTCTTTTTCTTTTTCTTTTGCCTGGGCTCGCCGTCCGTTCCTACAACAGAAACGAGCACATCTGAATTATCTTCGTCTTCTATCATTCTCATGTCTTTAAGTTCTGTTATGTTATCTTCTCGGACGGGCGAGCTCAGTTTTTCTGGTTTTTTTTTTCAGTTTAGATTGGATTAAGTTTGTATTATTTATAGTGGCTGTGGTTTACTCCAAAAATTATGGTAAAATAAAACTCTGCAAACAAGTCACTGTATCACATTTATTTACACTGATAACATACAAAATACTTAATTACTATAAAAATTACCAATTATACAACCCAGCAATATTAACGTAAGGAGTTCATACGATGTATTATATAGCATCACGAGTTGGAATGTTTGAAAAAAATCTTTCGTTCATTTCGATAAGAACGTTCAGAAATAAAAAAAAACCGGGCAAGTGCGAGTCGGACTCGCGCACGTAGGGTTCCGTACCATTATTAATAAATAATTACCTTTGTTAATGAACCGCAAGACTAACTTTGTTTGTAGAGGTTTATTGTTAATATCAAAAAAACTATGCTAGTTAGAGCATTGGCTATAGTTTTCTTGTAAAATATACGTAAATTCCTATTGACCATAATTATTTAAATTTTTTCGATTGGTAAACTCCGGAGATAAGGGGGGGGGGGGGGGGGGGACGGTATTTTTTTTAGACATTTTCCCCGATAAATCAAAAACTATCATAACTAAAAATAATTAAACATCTGTTTTAGAATGTACAAAGTAAACCCTTTCATATGATACCCCACACAGTACAGTTATCTCACTTTTAAATTTCACAATACACAACTATTCCAAATTTCATGTCGATAGCTTCGGTAGTTACTGAAATAATCGAGTGTGACGGACGGACAGACGGACCGACGGACAGACAGACGGAGAAAGTCACACCATAAGGGTTCCATTTTACCATTTTGGTACGGAACCCTAAAAATACGATAAATGTTTAGTATGCTTCAATTAGGATCAGCCCTCCGATTGTGTTATGAAATCGTTATCGTTTGTCAAACGACTCGACCTGTTTAAGGAGTTCACAGATGCCTGCACGTCAAAAGGCATGTATGAACTCCTTATACAGTTCGAGTGATACGTTTTTAAGCTGTCAAATGATTACGATTTGCTCAGACAATTGGGCCTCTGGCTTGAAGGGTTTAAATAAGTGGCCTAGTCACCGCAATGAGATGTTATGAATTGAGAACGAAAGCAATAATGTTAGGTAAGACCATTATGAAATATCATAACTTTTTTTTTCACATATATAGGTTTCTTTCATGAACATCTATATTTATTCGCTTCACATCAAATTGTAACCAATTCATAACTTCGGATTTTGCGGGTAGTTAAAAATACTGCAGTAAATGCAGAAAATATTCATGTAACTATCAATTTTGTCTTCTGTTGCCGATATAATTTGACTTGTGGTAAGCATAATTATATAATCAATCAGTTCACTATTCTAACATTATTAGATTATAATCATAGCGTGCCGTCTTCGCTCATCAACGTAGATTTTAATATTTAGCTGTCATAAGTTTTACCGCAAAACTGCACTTACCTTTTAAACCTCCTAACTTCTAAGACTCTTTCGTTTTCTTCTTTAAGTTAATTCACTATCTTCTTAGTTCTCTCTTTCTCTCTCTCTACACTTACTTACTTGATATTACACTTCGTATATTCTTATCCATCTTTGTTATTCGATCGCAACTAATTTTATCTCATTCTTCGTTAATTGTTTCGTATTGTTATTGGTTTAAAGTGCAATTATTTGAATATCGCGATAAAGAAATTTCGAGTGTTTGCAATATATAAGAAATATTTCAAAAGTACGTAGTTAAGTTATTCAATAGTTAAATTAATGGGGAACTTATACTAAAGCTGAAAATTTTAACACTTAACGCACGGTGAATACGACTTTGGATTTTTTTGGTTTGTAGCAATAACAATTAGGCGACTTTTTCTGTATGTAATTTATAATTATAATTTTTGCTTTCACAGCCCATCCGTCCAACCCATTTTGATGAAATTTGGTACAGGGATAGGTGGTCTCTCCGGGAAGGATATAGGCCCAGTCAGAAAATTACAGAGTTCCCGCGGGTTTCAAAAAACTTTAATACACGCGGGCTATGTCGCGGGCATCATCTAGTGTTTAATAAAATAAACCTTTATGGTTTTACAAAGTTGTGAGATGCTGGCTTTAGAGGGTCCTCCTAATATAGATTTTTGTAATTTTTTTTTCTTGTTGGGTTTTTTATTCTCAAGAACATATCAACCCCATCGTAACATTAGAGATTTTGTGTTGAAATCCATACTCACGATATGAGAAACCAGGACAGTGGCATGTAACTAGAACGTGGAAAGAAGAGAACCGGATCACATCAACAAATAGCATAATTTGCTAATCAAACCAGGGTCTAACAGTAGTGTATGGTAGATTTAACGTTTCTAAAGCAGATTAAATACATATGATTTGCTATTATGTTTGAATAAAATGAAATCGTATCCACAGTGCGTTGAGCGTTTTTTTTTAAATAGTGTCAATTTAAGAATCATAGCCATATACCTATCATGATTTCAAATCATTAACTATTAAGTAACTTGTTTAGATTTATTTGGAAATTCATTCGATCCGCTCTGGTTGAATTTCTAGAACACTTTTGAAAAGCAGCATGTTAAGTTTCAAGTTTGCTGACAATGAAATGTAAAATAACAGGCTTGGTAATTAAATTGTCACTTTTTAACACGATTTTGACAGTATTACAAGATTATAGCTAACCAACTACATAAAAGTAGCTATAGACAGGTTTTTTTCCTTACAACTAGCTGTTTTACCCGGCTTTCCACGGGTGACCTTTAAAATAAGGGATTAGGGAACCGTAATATCGTTGGGAGGAACCATGTGCATCGGCATCCTATGTAATCGACATTCAAACTACTCATACGAAACGTTTTCGTTCAGCTAAGGTATGGAACGTTCCTCCGCCTCTGTTCCCTGCTACGTATAAGTAAAGTACTTTCAAAGCAAGTATGATAACGCATTGTTTAGGCAAGCGCGCTTCAACTTAAACCTTATAATTTCTTTCCATTTGTCGTTAAGCACAAGCCTATATCACAAAAAATACCTTTTCAAGAGACAGTGTATTTTAAGTCGTTCTATGACTGGGTTCTACACTGACTTCATCGTGGTAAGAGACAATGTAGTTTAAGATAGAAGCGAGCTATCCTGAAAGCTTATGGCAGATTTTTTTTAATACCAATCCAACTAATTGGTCTATACTCTACAATCTACATCATACGGGAACGCTAAACCGCTTGGCGGCGCGGATTTACCAATGGTAATTGGCCGTAGCCTCTGACTATAGTTACCAGACATGACGAATTTAGAAAAAAAATTACCTCTTCTCAATGTCCTTAAGGATTGTTAGGACAACCTACATGCAAAATCTCTAGTTTCCAGACCCATGTTAAGAGCTGTATGATGATTAGATGTAAATAAATAAATAAATATCAGTCAGGTGTAGTTCTTGCAAATCTTAAGCGCGCCTTACTAAAAAGTAACCACCGAGATTTTGCTCTGATAGGATTTAGTTAGATTCCAAAAAAATAGATTCTTCATTTGACGAAACTATTGCTAAAAAAAATTTGCCTTTGTGACTTTTAAGAATAACGTACTACCTAAGGAATGTTATGCTTATTTAGACTGGATAATTTGAACAAAGTGTCCTTGTAAATCTATAATTTTGTAATACTGTCTCCTGAAAACACACACAAAACTCAAAAGATACAAAAATATTTTTATATTTGAAAAGATTTGGAAAAGCTGACGCAATTTGGTCGTTCTAACAGTATTTAATGCAGAATTCGGTAAAAATTACGGTACTTACGGTAAGAATGAAAACCAAATTTTCATTTTCAACCAGATTTTCCGGGATAAAAAGTAGCCTACGTGGTATGCCAGACTCTATCGATATAGAGATCTATCTTTGTGCCTTTCATACACATCTGTTCAGCCGTTCTGACGTGATTGAGTAACATCCATCCATCCATCCAAACTTTCGAATTTCGCACGAAAGAGAAAAAAAAGACCAAACAAATATTATAAATACAAATATATTTTCGCGAAAAATAATACAAAAATACAGCGAAAACGTGGCTTTTCCAAAACTTTTCAAAGCGCCATTGGTATTGCGTTCATGTCAGACTATTACCTAAATCTTAAGCCGGCGCCACATAACCAAAATATTTCATGTGTGTCCCATTACACTCGATTCAATATGACAACTATGCTACTAGACAAATTTCTACCCCTGTAGAGGCTAGCATGCAGCAACGAGTAAAATTATGTCTACCCGGTATCTCTATTTGCCTACCGAAGCTAACATGGTTACTTGTCTCGTTACGTCAAAAGTAGAGTTAAAAGTAATATTTCTTATCTGTGGTATTTTTCTCTACGAACCTTTACATGTCGACTATTTCTTTCTTGTAATATACCGCATTTTAAGCATGATAAGGTAAACAAAAAATTAGCCGGCAGCGACATCTCTCTCTCGTCGCGAGATAATCTCGTTGTGCGCATGCTAAGCCTGCTAGAAGGTTTAGACGTTGACTGCAATCTATTGTGGTATTTGATGAATGATAATGCAGTGTAAGATGGAAGCGGGCCAACCAAGCAGGGTAACGGTAACAGTAAGAAAGTCAAGGATCTTAAAGCTAAGGCCCACTTGCGCAAGGCCGCTAAATGTCTCTATTTACCTGTCCTTTTCATGTCAACCCTGGAATAAACTTATCGAAAAGAGACAGCATCACAAAATTTAACTACCCTTTGGCCGGGTGGTGCAATTGGCCCTAAGTATAGTAAAATTTAGGTATGCCATATGTTGAAAAATGACAAAACTTTGCGCAAAGGTGCGGCGCCAACTTTACTTTCATATTGATAAATAGAAACAAAAATGTCATAGATGAAGTTAAAAATTAAAACCCAACTATTTTTTTAAATATTGTACCTACAATTATTTCAGGTCTATTTAAAAATACTTTAGTACAGGTTATGTTCATTACGGTTTATTTCTTGGTGTACGAAGAAATAAATTACATTTTTATTTTATGTAGCAAGCAGACAGAATAGGGTATAAATATACCTAAGTATTAAACTTCAACTATTTACTAAATAAATAATATATGAAGTCTGTATTTGAGTAAAATTCATAAACCATTCTGTATTCAAGTAAAAGTAAATATAAGAATTAAAAATATTGTTCTGTTACTAAAATAAAAATCAGTAGTTGAGTAATAATCATAACACCTCTAGTAAAAAATTGTAACCATTCTGTTTAGCGGTGCAAAACAAACTATTACTGTTCTAGTCAAGTAAAAATCCGAAGTGAACGCAAAACCAAAGCCGCTAGATAAAAAAATCTAGCCACTTACGTTTGACTGAAGGCTCTCCGTCTGACGCTTTGCTCTTCTTGGCCTTGGAGGTGGAAGCCTTGGCCGCGCGTTTCTTCGGCTTTTCTTCCACTTTCTCCACTTTTATTGGGACTTCGTATTCTGGAAAACGCATAATGCGATGGCTTACTATGTTTTCTATACTCACACACTGAGTTTTTTTTTGTTATCTACTACAAGTTAGCCCTTGACTGCGATCTCACCTGATGGTAAGTGATGATGCAGTCTAAGATGGTAGAGGCCCATAAGCTAGTAATAGTGTCATATCGTGTGCGCAAGGCAGAAATCCTTTGTGGAGTGTACACTTTTATAACATGGTTCCTGGTAAAGAGTTTCTGGATTTGCCATTGCATAAATTTAAAGACTGTGTTAATGTATAACATATAGTTACATAACCCTTGCCTATGATCTCACTTGATTGTAAATGATGATGCAGTCTAAAATGGTAACGGGCTAAACTGTTAGTTTATTGCAGTTTTATTAAACCCATACCTGTAATCAGCTTCTACACGGCATCGTACCGAAACGCTTAATTGATTGGCGACACGTCTTTACCAGTAGGTTGGTAACTAGCCACGGCTGTAGCCTCCCCCCACCAGGCCAGGCCAGGGAAATTTCAGAAATTATTAACTCTCAAATTGACTCTAGTGGGGATCGAACCTGTCCTTCTGCACGTTAAGACAACACTACACTGCGCTCAACACTACGCCAGGGAAGTCGTCGTTTCTCGATGTTCTATGTTAGAATGGCTTTAAATTTCTTTAGGCTGTGTGACTCACCCTGACTGGAGAAGTCGTCTGCTGACATGTTTGAGTCGTCGTCTTCAAAACGTGATACCTCCATCTTGATGACGTTAGCTGGAAATTACATTGACTATAATGATGGCATACCACTAAACTAAATCCATGGTCAGACACAAGATATCGACAAGGTGGTGTTAATGGTGGTGGCAATACATAGGCTACATTTTGACCCAGAAAATTAAAGAGTTACAGATCTACTGTAGACATAACTGTTTCTTTGTCCACTATATTTCTGTTTTTCTACATCCATACTTTTAATAAATAATAATATAATATAATAAATATTATAAATGCGAAAGTTGGATGGATGTATGGATGTATGGATGTATGGCTGTATGGATGTATGGATGTTTGTTACTCAATCACGCCCCAACGGCTGAACGGATCTGGCTGAAATTTGGCACAGAGATAGATTATAATCTGGAATAGCACATAGGCTACTTTTTATCCCGGAAAATTAAAGAGTTCCCGCGGGAACCAAAAACCTCAAAACACGCAGACGAAGTCGCGGGCATTCGCTAGTAATATTATAAATGTGAAAGTGAGTCTGTCTGCTACACTTTCACGGCACATTTGTTCAACCGATTGTGATGAAATTCGATATGGAGATAGTTTGTATCCTGGGGAGAGACAGGCTACTTTTTATCCCGGAAAATTAAACAGTTCCCACGGAAATTGAAAATCTTAATCTTTGCAGACAAAGTTGCAGGCATTATCTAGTATTTTATAACTTTTTGGTACGAAATTAATATAAAAAAAGAGTAAGAGATCTCTTGTAGATTAAACTGTTTCTTTATCCACTATGTTTCTGTTTTTCTACATATTTTATAACTTTTTGGTACAAAATTAATTTAAAAAAAAATTAATGATACAGACTTAAGTTTTTAGCAGGGCATCATCTAGTATTATTATAAAAGCAAAAGTATGTAACGATGGAATACAAACGTTTGTTACCCTTTCGTGCAAAAACAACTGAATCAATTTTGATGAAAATATAGCTTAAACTAAGAATTATACATAGATAAGAATATAATGTATAGAAAATAGATAAGGATATAATATTCCCACGGGAGTGTAGCCACAGGCAGGCTAGTAAGTAATAAGGCTAAAGTCCGGTCGCGGAACAGGAAGAATTTCGTACATTAACCTGTTACTACCTGTCTCTGTCACTCCCGCGTCAAAATAATGCGTCTCGTTCGCACAGATGCAATGGCATTACATCTGTGCGAACGAGACGCACTGTATTTACGCGAGAGTGACAGAGACAGGTAGTAACAGTTCATTGTACGAAATTCTTCCTGTTCCGCGACCGGACTTTACAATAACCGCTCCGCTGCGCCCGCTAAGTATAAAATACGCGCGCCACTGCGAACGACCACTTGACAGGTGTCGAATTTCGCGAGCCGCCGGCGGTCCGCGCGATATAAATAGTATTAGTTATTACTATTTACTTGTACTAAAGCTATCAAGACAAAGTACGTCATTCAAATCGTTACGAACTATAGCTATAGATTAAAGTAGAAAAGGTAATCGCTCTTTTTTATGGTTTACACAGAAAAATAACAAAAAAAAATTGACCCCCTTTTTAAAATTAGAATCTCAGTAAAATATACAATATTACCCGTATCTTTGTTTGAAATCGTTATTTTTCTCTATGGTTAGTCATTTCAGACTATTAATACACAAAACAAAGACTCTTCCCATATTTCTCACTCTTAGAACATAAACCAAAAACCGGACAAGTGCGAGTCGGACTCGCGCACCGAGGGTTCCGTACAAACCTGTAGGTATATAAGTAAAAGTTAAGTATTTTTATTCCACTTATCTACTTTAATTTCAATTTAATACATCTACGCGTTCATGCGGAAAGAGGTAGTAAGTTTAAAATTTGCAGCATAAACGGCTGCATCTTTTGATTGTGTTGGCTTACAAATTTGATTTTTTCACAGCTCCAAGGGACAGTATACTTGAGTATTTGATATGAATTTCAGCTTGATACTTCCATGCGTTCCTGAGAAAAAGGGTCTTGACACACAGACGGACGAACAACAAAGTGATCCAATAAGGGTTCAGTTTTTTCCTTTTAAGGTATGGAACCCTAATTATTAAAAATATTTTTATTAAATGATATAACTAAAAATTTATGCTTTTCGCAATTTTTCCTTTATCTGTGCTATAAGGCGTTACTTCCTAAAAAATTTCAAGATTCTAAGTTCACGGGAAGTACGTACCCTGTAGGTTTTGTTTCCCTTGCGAGTGTCGAAAATTTGCAGCTTATACGGCTGTATCTTTTGATTGCGTTGGCTTAGAAGTTTGATTTTTTCACACCTCCAAGGGACAGTAGTTTGTTACAGCTTAAATGTATTATAGACCTGAGTATTTCATATGAATTTCAATTTAATACCTCTACGCGTTCATGAGGAAAGGGATAGTAAGTTTAAAATTATTAAAAAAAAAATTATTATAATATAATGTAACTAAAAATTTTTGTTTTTCGCAATTCTTCCTATATCTGTGCTATAAGACGTTGCTTCGTACCAAGTTTCAAGATTCTGAGTTCACGGGAAGTACCCTGTAGGTTTTGATTCCCTTGCGAGTGTCGAAAATTTGCGTAAAAATATTTTTATTATATGATGGAACTAAAAATTTACGTTTTTCGCAATTCTTCCTATATCTGTGCTATAAGACGTTGCTTCGTACCAAGTTTCAAGATTCTGAGTTCACGGGAAGTACCCTGTAGGTTTTGATTCCCTTGCGAGTGCAAAAAAATTCGAAAATTTGCAGCTTAAACGGCTGTATCTTTTGATTGCGTTGGCTTAGAAGCTTGATTTTTTCACAGCTCTAAGGAACCGTAGACCTGAGTATGTGATATGAATTTCAGCTTGATACCTCCATGCGTTCCTGAGAAAAACACACAGACGGACGGACAAAGAAGTGATCCTATAAGGGTTCCGTTTTTTCCTTTTGAGGTACGGGACCCTAAAAATTTAAAAAAAAAAACAAATTACAGTTTGTGTCCTTCTCGCACGAAATTTCTACCCATAGATTTATTTCTTGGAGTAGGGCCCTAGAAAAACTCCTACTGTGTCCTTGTCTATCATAGTAGGTTTTACCAACGTTTGAAAAGAATAGAGACAATTTATTATGGTATTTGTAAGAAATATAAACTTGCCACATCTGGTGAAGCGCGTGGCGTTAGTACTGGATCGATCTTATTTGGACCCGATTCGCAGTTACTCGGTTTTGTTTTGCAGGGCTCCGGAAGCTTGATTCGCAGGCGAGCGGATAAGTCATACGAATATTATAATATGCGAAAGTGTGTTTGTCTGTTATGCTTTCACTGCCCATCTATTCAACAGATTTTGATGAAATTTTTTATAGTGGTAGATAACATCCCAGGAAAGGACATAGGCTACTTTTATCCTGGAAAATTAAGGAGTTCCCCTGGGAATCTAAAAATCTTAAATCAACAGGACCATCCATCCATCCATCCATCCATTAATCCATTATCTAGTTACTAGTAAGTCAGAAGGCTAAGTACTCTTGAAGGTTCCCTCCTGCAGCTTTTTTTGGAACTTCTCTTCGGTCCTCTGCACCTGCTGCTTGAAGTTGCACGCGTTCCGCAGCTGTGTGATGCACACCTCACATATGCCGCCATTGTTCATTTCCTCAGATACCGACAGCTGATGGGAGGAAAGATAGGCAAAGTCATTAACGGATCTAATCACTAATGTTAATTGGTAGTACCAAAGGGATGTAGAAAAATTACTAGAAAATTGTTTCTCAAAAAATCTGCCTTTCTGAGGGATATCATGAACCATATTAGGTAACACAGGTAATTTTTGTTCATTGTGATTCACAAACTCAACTCAATTTTTTTTAATCAATTAAACTTTGAATTGTCGAGTGAATTACCTCTCACTAATTTATATATTACTAGCGGTCCGCCCCCGCTTCGCACGGGTAGCACTTGATCAAAATAGTCCATACTTTAGTGAATTCATTTGTTACAAAAAATGTGATAAATGAAGAACCGCTCGACCGATTTTGTGCGAACTTCACATAAACCATCTACTAAATAGTCAGAATAAAGCCTAAACATTCAGTTTGGATAGGTGAGCCCGTTCTTGAGTTATAAAATTACAACGAAAAGTGGTATTGATTTTTATTTATATATAATAAATGTGAAAGTATGACTGCTACTCTTTAATGGTCCATCATTTCAACTAATTTGATGAAATTTGTGATAGAGATAGGTTGCATCCCGGGGAAGGACATTAGGAGGCTTTATTTTATTCTAGTAAATCTTTTATTCCGACAGGAACTTGATTTATCTAGTCATAGGCATCATCTAGCTCAAAATAAAAGAATTTCTAGGCATTCTTCGAACCAAATAACACCACTAGGATCAGCACAAAGTAAATCCATCATACACTGCTACAACTGAAGAAGAGCATGTAATAAAAGCAATCGAAAATTGAGTGACTTATGCAAAAGTTTATTCGTGGATATCATTCAAAGATTGTGTATCTGTCCTGTTTGAAAAACAGAGATTAGCTGATGTGGATTATGTATTTTAGTTTTATTGTAATCTCCAGGAGAGTGAAACATGTTAACTTCACTGGTAGATTTTATGTTAATGTTGATTATTTTGTAACAGAGAGACAGCAATTAGTTTCTATTGATTATAGTTTGTAAAAAAAAACTTTAAATTATAGATTTTATTAAATAATAAAAGATTTAAACTCATTGTGCTGTTTGAGTTTTAAAGTGGCCTACTTAAGTAGTCCGTGCGACGTTAAGTACTTACAGGTTGTACATATTTACAGTTGTACTTAGGTAAGTTTAGGTTTATGTATAAAAATATTGCAAGAGGAACTTCGGTATTTTGTACCTAACATACTTACATTATTGCACTGATATATGTTCATACTTTTAAGGAAGTCGTAATACATAAAGGTAAATAGACAGTAATAGTAATTCTTACAGTTACATCAAAGCAATCCTTCAACATATTGCCGTAAATTTCTTCGACACCCATCCATTGGTAGGGCACTTGGAAGTCTTTGAAATTGCCTTCTGTCGCGCAACACCGGCACATACCATCACTTAAAACACCCTCCATTATATCTAATTACACTAGCTTATCATTAAAACTTATTTAACAGTGAAATAATTGGATTAAAACAAGAAAGTAGCAAACGACGCTACTCAATCGAGGCTCCGCCATTTTATAAGAGGAAGTGGTATCAAAGCGTTCGGGAACTTGAAAAATCAATACACAAAACCTCCTTCACAAACTCCTTTGTTTTCGAAATGTTTTACTAGGGCTTCTTTTGTATGAAAGGCTTTATCAAGTGAATTAAAAATGTATTCCATATCGCATGGTCAATATTTTACAGCTTTTGGCTGATATTATTGGAAATTAAATTCTTCGGAAATAAATTATGACGGTCACAACTCACAACATAGTAAAGTTATAGTATATATTATGTATTATCTATGAACGTTTTTCTGGAAATTCAATAAGTAAGAATCCAGAGCCTAAAAAGTGACAAAAAGAAAAAATATACATCCATAGATTGTCAATACTAATGTTACGTTACTCTATGTCAAACCGCAAAACAAAAAAAAGAAAAACACAACTGATAATGTCATGTCTCAAAAAAAAACAATTTATTTTGGCAGTTCAGCAGTTGGCTTTCTCAGAAATTCTTCATTTAGTTAATTGATTTAAAATTGAGAGAATATAAATACGAAGTTAAACTTATGAATTCTAGTGCTTTATGTCGGTGCTGCCTGGCGCAGCCGCCGGATAAAGACTTGAAAACGCTTTACATACGCCTTGGGAAAAGCGAAGTGTATGGAGAAATGTTGAAGGAATGTTTCGAAATTCAAGTATGTAATTTTAAATTATAAAGTTACTGATATATCAAAAAAAAGGTCAATCAACTTCAACACAGGATTATCAGTAGGCATCATCTAATTGTAGTAAATAAAAATGCAATAGATTTCTAGAATCCAGAACCTCCTAATTCCTAAATCCTTATAGAGATAACTAAGGTTGGTCTAAGCTTCTAGCCATCTGTTTGTCTGTCTATGCATCTGCCTTTTGGTCTGTCAATCTGCTACGTTTGTATAAACCATACCATAGAGGAAATTAAGAATTAAGTATAGTTAACACCTAGCATAGCTGAGGTATGAGTGCTTATTAGGTTCACCCAACCTAATAAGCACTCATACCTCAGCTAGGAGCCAGGCCTACACAGCATATTCAATCCGGAAAAACAATAGATTAAGGCTAATTCTTATTCTAGATAATCAAAAGAAAACCTAAATCCACACCGATGTATGTTTCACTCCGGTACCAGATTATCTTCAGGAGATGTTGACTCGACAATGCACAATTGTAAAGTCTTTATTGTCAAGTAGTTTGGAAGATTTAAGATTTTTGTGGTGTGGTGAATATTGCAGGCTGTAAGTGCAGGATACACACTGTACCACAAAGATTTACCTATTGTTGTGGATTATAGGGAATTAAACTTCTAGTTCCTTCATGTAAAGGGCATCATCAAGTATGTTTATATTTTCAGTTCTCGTTTGAGGATGGTGAGGAAGGCGAATTAAACTTCTAGTTCCTTCATGAAAAGGGCATCATCAAGTATGTTTATATTTTCAGTTCTCGTTTGAGGATGGTGAGGAAGGCAATGGCATATGTGACGTATGCATCGGCAGGCTGCGGGATGCCTGGGACTTCAAGCACCAAGTCCTGCAGTGTCAGGAGGAGTTCCGGCTGAAACTGACGCACATCAGTGATGAGAAGGGTGAGTTTGTCATCATTTCTGTTGATTTCATTTCATTATCATCACTACATTCTTTCTTTAAAACTAAGTTTGGCAGTCATCATGCAAAAATCTCCTCTGTTTTGAGCCGCATCTTTTAGCCTTGGACAGCTAAGCCCTGTCCATCCCCTTATATCATCCAACCACTTGCGCCTAATCCATACTAATCCATACTAATATTATAAATGCGAAAGTGTGTCTGTCTGTCTGTCTACTATGCTTTCACGCTTTCACGGCCCAACGTTCAACCGATTTTGATGAAATTTGGTACAGGGATAGGTTGTATCCCGGGGAAGGACATAGGCTACTTTCTATCCCGGAAAATTTAATAGTTCCTGTGGATCAAAAAAACTTTGTCAACGCGGACGAAGTCGCGGGAATCATCTAGTGAACTAAATAAAGTAACTTTCATTTTACCAACTAAATAAAGGGATTTGAGTTTATTTTTCTTTTCTTTTCACAAATAAAATGTACAATATTTTGGCCTTCCAAAAATTTCGCCATTTATGTTTTTCTTGAAATAGTGACCACTCATGAAACCTGTATTAATCAATAGCAATAATATCATTTATACAAGCAATTATTGGACATCCTGAGAGAAATTCGGACAACACAACATTGTTATTATTATTAGTCCAGGAAACGGGGCGGTCTGTTGTATGGAGACCCCCACATTGAATCCTCAGTCGATGAAACTTGGCAGGGTTTTAGTATTGGATGATCCAAAACTTACACAAAAATATCCACCAAAAAAAAACCGGAAGTTAGGTATTTATACCTAAAAGTACAAAAAGCTTAATATTTTGAACTAAATAATATCTCGTTCCAATTTTTTTTACCAAACTAATCAATAGCCGTATTATGAAATGCTCGATAAAAATCCAAAACTTTATTCAAACAAAACAATTTTTTTTAAAGAGGTTTTCTTTTTCTGTCCATAATTTCAACAAAAAAATTGCTCATACTTTTTTTTATTTTCACATGTCCTTAAAATGCTATTTAGCATAAGGTGTAAGAAAATCCACCAAAATGTGCATACAAAAATAAATTTATTTCACTTCAAATTAAAATTATTTATAACTCGGTAAGTATGGAAAATTTATCCATCCAATTTTTTTTCTTTATTATAGTAGATAGTCAAATTTATACTCAAATCCTATATATCCAGCAAAATATCCACGCAAAACACCCAATTAAACCGGACGTATGAAATCTAAACTATGTTTACGCGATAATGTATCTTAATCCTTCATCTATTGGGTATAGTATAGCGGGCGCGAGCGAAGCGAAATGTGAAAAAGTGAAATCACAATCATAATATTATTACTCCAGCGTGGATACTACAGGTGGATGTGGTTGTCGTCACTTGTCAGCGCTTAAGCGCTTACTGTCTTCTTTAATGCTATATTGATCACTAGTAGTCCGCCCCGGCTTCGCACGGGTAGCACTAATCATCATAATAGTCCATACCCAATAATAGCCAGCTGGCACTGGGCAGCACATCACGTTTTACATTAGGGCTGTGATATCTTCGCAATGCCGGCCGCCCCTATTTCTATCGCGCATTAACTCATTTGTATGTTATCTTTCCAAGATATCCAACTGAATTAAATGGTGTAAGGGGCGAATTTGGTTTATATTAAATACTTGAGTTGACCAACCATTTTATTTAGATAAGGATTAATACAATGTCAGGAAAAAACCACTTCGAAATGAAAGCTTTGTTTTAGACCAAATTTGAAAAATATTATTATTACCTACTATTTTATTAATCGTTAATTCCTTATCTTAAATAATTTGAAAATCAAAAAAATTATTATTGTGAGACAACCTTTAAAGATAGATATACGCCATTGGTACTTTTTTAGAACTTTTTCAGAGGAACAATTCCACCGTACATTGTTTTCGTGTAACTTTTACTATTTACGCAGCGCACGCCACGGAAGCTCTCACAGGGGACGATTTTTTTCGACTTCATTCACATTATTGCAAACAAACAAATCTTTCCTCTTTATAATATTAGTTTAGATAAACAATATAGCATTGCAGAAGATAAATTCAACATTAATAATAACCACTAATTGTAACGACTTACCTTCAAGGTATATTTTCATAGTTTAATTAAGGGCCCATAAAAATTGTTTTATTTTTGAGCTTTGTTTAAATAATTATTTAAATGATTTCTTCTCATTACTTCTAGAATTTGAGAAAATGTATTAATTATATTTTGCTTAAGTTAGTATATTACACGCCAGAAATTGGCAAACTGCCTAAAGCCTTACTGTAAACATATTTGTACTTTTGTTGTAATTTGTAAGTGAGTTTATGCGACAAATAAATGAACTATAAGCCATACGCCAATCTAAGGTCACTGGACTTATTCAAAAATGCAGTTAAGAATCATTATCTTGCAAAGACAACAAAAATTATTCTTTAAGCAGAGTCGAAATATATAATGTCTTATAATACATATGTTTTAGTATAAAGCAGCTCACGGGTTGTGGTTAGACTTACAGTAGTACAAATTTTACTGTACTGAATTGATTTATTATGGTGATAGTAAAATAAATAAAACTGGCGCTGTTTTTTTAAAACT
The DNA here is from genome assembly GCA_963932025.1 of Erebia epiphron. Lineage (NCBI taxonomy): Eukaryota > Metazoa > Arthropoda > Insecta > Lepidoptera > Nymphalidae > Erebia > Erebia epiphron. The sequence goes on along the minus strand of OZ009951.1, from coordinate 11,766,036 downwards.
TTGGTAACAGTTTCCTGTTTTGTAACCCCAGGGAGTCCTAAATATCGATTTTGAACGAAATCGGTCAATTAACAAAGAATTTCAAAATGGCGCTGATTTTTAAAACTTTTGTATCAGTTTCCTGTTTTGTGACCCCAGCGAGCCCTAAATATCGATTTTGAACGAAATCCGTCAATTAACAAAGAATTTCATAATAGCGCTGATTTTTTTAAAATTTTGGTACCAGTTTTCTGTTTTGTAATCCCACGACGTCCTAAATATCGATTTTGAACGAAATCAGTCAACTAACAAATAATTTCAAATTGGCGCTGTTTTTTTTATTTTTGGTAACAGTTTCCTGTTTTGTAACCCCAGGTAGTCCTAAATGTCGATTTTGAACGAAATCGGTCAATTAACAAAGAATTTCAAAATGGCGCTGATTTTTGAAAATTTTGGTACCAGTTTCCTGTTTTGTAATCCCCGGGAGCCCCGTCGTGGGTAAAACGGAACCGTACCAAAATCTTGCATAGTTCTACACTTGTAGTATCTTCAAGATTCGCCATATATTTTCTGTGGAAAAATAAATTTCGCCATCTTGATTTTTTTTCCTGTTCATCAAGTAGATCTTCAGGTCCTGATCATCTTTTGCCATGAAACTACTCTTCCATCTTTTATAATTTTGGAGATAGACACCAAATAAATTTGTATGGCAGCCATCTTAAATCCGCCATTTTGAATTTTGTTCAGCTCATTGTCTATTGGATAAAGTTTGAATGACATTTGGTCGAGCACCCCCCACTAACTTCAATGCTTCGATCGGTTCATTTAGGCAAATCGGCCGCCACCTTGTTTTTCCAAAATGTCATAATTTTTCCCTACTCCCATCACGCACCCAAACATATATCCTATACATCAACTACCCCGTTTCGGTTCTGTGGCGCCGCGGTTCGGGGTCGTAAAATCAAAATTTTGAGAACACTACAGCTCGGCCGCCATCTTATTTTTCAAATTTTTACCACTTTTTCCATAGATCGTTTACTAACTTTTTTTAAAAATTGCGAGTTGTAACGAAAACAAAACAAAACGGTTGGAAAACAAAAGAGTTGCAAGAATCACGTCGGCCGCCATCTTGTTTTTCCGAAATGTCATAATTTTTCCCTACTCCCATTATACTACTACTCCCACTCTACATTTTATCGTTTTCTGTCTCTTTCTAGGAGAACAATTATGCGGTGTGTTGGTAGTTTATGTTTGTTTTTTTTTTCATGCATCCCCGAACACACCCCCTCTTTCTTCAATACCCTGGCCGTAGTCTTCACCCGTCTCCAAGAAACCACACTTCCATCTCTTATACTCTCCGAGATAGACACTGACGAAATTTGTATGGTAGCCATCTTGAATCCACCATTTTGGAGTTTTTTTAAAACTCACCGCCAATTGGATGAGTTTTCCAGTGACATTTGTTCGAGCACCCCCCACCTATCTTCAATTCCTTGGCCGTGCTCTTTACCCGTCTCCGAAATCCTCAATCATCAGTTGTCTCCATATTTTTCTTCAAGTTATATTTTCTGACTTCTATACGAAGCCATCAGCGAAAAAAAATTTTTCATACAGAATTTTACAGGAGGAAATTTTTGGGGAAAATCTCGAAAACTACCCCAAATTAACGAAATACTTTTGAATGTCGAGTACAGGCTCGCGTCGTCGTAGGCATATTATCTCTGTATCGTGACGTCACCACGCTCCTTCCCCTGATTGATTAAATACAAAATATTTCATTCTAAAATATTTTTAGTTTTTATTGCGCTTGATTATTAAGTTGGATATTTTGATAGTTGATAGGCAAAAAAATATTGTTATCATATCAATAAAAAAAATGGACGGATTTTTTTTTCACTACGAATAAAAAGGTAACTTTCGAAAAAAATATAGACTGATGGAATATTTTGTGGATTTTCAACTTTAAGTTATTAAACGGCAATAAAAGGGCATTCCAGCATAGATTAATTATAAACCAAGTATAGATTGCTAACTCCCATATAAAATTTTTTCTAGGTTAATACTATCGATAGGTGGCGCTACCAGGCTCGCTCGACAAATGATTATAGTAAAATCGGTGAAATATCGTATTTTCTTGGTTCAGTTTGTATTAATTATTTATATAAAATTATCAAAATACAAAAATTTGATAAAATCACTTAAGCAAATAGCAAATTTACATTCAATTAATTTTAACAAAATTAACTTGCAGAAGTAATTCGATTTGAAACAAGTTCTGTGTATTCTTATGTTATAATCAGCTAGTGGACCATGCAGTTATGCTGCATTCCTATAGATGGCGTCACAAACTGACGATACACTAAAATAATTTTTTCCTCTTGTTTTGGTGCCGGCCAAAGACGATATACTTATAAACCAGGTTGGTACTTGGTATTATAATTAACTAGCTGATGCCCGCGACTTCGTATGCGTGGATCGAGGTTTTGTTGTTCCCGCGGGAACTCTTTAATTTTCCGGGATTAAAAGTAGCCTATGTGCTACCTATTCAAGACTATAATCTATTTCTGTGCCAAATTTCAGCCAGATACGTTATGCTGTTGGGGCGTGATTGAGTAACAAACATCCATACATCCATACATCCATCCAAACTTTCGCATTTATAATATTAGTAAGAGTAAGATCTATGGTGCCGGCTCAGTGAATTGTGCGTTTCTTGTGTTTTTAGGGTTCCGTACCTCAAAAGGAAAAAACGGAACCCTTATAGGATCACTTCGTTGTCCGTCCGTCTGTGTGTCAAGACCCTTTTTCTCAGGAACGTATGGAGGTATCAAGCTGAAATTCATATCAATCAGGTCTACGGTCCCTTAGAGCTGTGAAAAAATCAAACTTAAAAGCCTACACAATCAAAAGATACAGCCGTTTATGCTGCAAATTTTCGATTTTTCTTGCACTCGCGAGGGAATCAAAACCTACAGGGTACTTCCCGTGAACTTAGAATCTTGAAACTTGGTACGAAGCAACGTCTTATAACACAGATATATAGGAAGAATTGCGAAAAGCATAAATTTTTAGTTATATCATTTAATTAAAATATTTTTAATAATTAGGGTTCCGTACCTCAAAAGGAAAAAAACTGAACCCTAGGATCACTTTGTTGTCCGTCCGTCTGTGTGTCCAGACCCTTTTCCTCAGGAACACATGGAGGTAGGTACCAAGCTGGAATTCATATCAAATACCTACTCAGGTCTACTGTCCCTTGGAGCTGTGAAAAAATCAAACTTCTAAGCTAACACAATCAAAAGATCTACAGCCGTTTTTGCTTTGCCGTCTTTCTACACGTGCAGTCTGTGTATAGACTATACGCAGCGGACCTACAATGCTGTGCGTGTTCAATATAACAATGTGCTGAGGGCGGTACTGAGGAGGCCTCGACACTGCAGCGCGTCGGCCATGTTCGCGGACGCTCGCGTGGATGATTTCTACGCGATCGTGCGCAAGCGTGCTGCGTCTATGATGTGCAGGCTAGTGAGCAGCACCAACACCCACCTCAGTACGTTGGCTACTAAGCTGGACAGCCCTCTCTGGAGGCGCTGGAATGGTGCACACATTCTCATGAGGAGGCCTCAAAGAGACCTGTAAATGTGTCGAGGCTTAGGTTTGAGAGTAGGGTAGGTTAGTTTAGGTATTTTATGTTGTTTTTTACTAACATAGGTTAAGTGATTGTTACTAACAAGTTATGGGTATTGAAGCCTGAAATAAGAAGTTATTATTATTATTATTATTTGCTGCAAATTTTGACACTCGCAAGGGAATCAAATCCTACAGGGCACTTCACGTGAACCCAGAATCTTGAAATTTGGTACGAAGCAACGTCTTATAGCACAGATAAAGGAAAAATTGCGAAAAGCATAAATTTTTAGTTACATCCATACTTCCATACTATATCCATATTCCATACTATAAATGCGAAAGTGTGTCTGTCTGTCTGTCTGTCTATCTGTCTGTCTGTCTGCTACGCTTTCACGGCCCATCTGTTCAACCGATTTGGATGAAATTTGGTACAGAGATAGGTTACATCCCGGGGAAGGACATAGGCTTCCGCGTTCAAGAGTTCCCGCGGGAATTAAAAAAAAAACATCAATCCACGCGGACGAAGTCGCGGGCATCATCTAGTCATATAAGAAAAAAAATATTTTTAATAATTTTAAACTTACTTCTCCTTTCCGCATGAACGCGTAGAGGTATTAAATTGAAATTAAAATATTAGATAAGTTGAATAAAAATACTATAACTTTTACTTATAGGATATACCTACATGTTTGTACGGAACCCTCGGTGCGCGAGTCCGACTCGCACTTAACCGGTTTTTTTTTTGTTTGTGACCGTGTGACTAATGGACTCCGAGATCCTGCTACTTAACTGCTGACCTACGCTTGTTCTGGACTCTGAGATTCTGCTGCTATACGATTAATCTTTGAGGTTAAGTTTGGCAATTGTTAGGTATTCTTTAGCCATTAAGCTAATAATAATACTTATATTTATCGACATGCAGGGTTCCGAAATATGTAAATCCATACTAATATTATAAATGCGAAAGTGTGTCTGTCTGTCTGTCCGTCTGTCTGTCTGTCTGTCTGTCTGTCTGCTAGGCTTTCACGGCCCATCTATTCAACCGATTTTGATGAAATTTGGTACAGGGGTATCCCGCGGAAGGACATACTTAGGCTACTTTTTATCCCGGAAAATTTAAGAGTTCCCGCGGGAATCGAAAAAATTTGGTCCACGCGGACGTAGTCGCGGGAATCATCTAGTAAATAAATATAATATAGATAATTATTTTATTTATAGCTAGCTAATTACAGTAGAAGTCTGGTTGATGGCGATATAATTTAGGTAGGTACTTAGGTAATAATCAAGAAAAAATATTTACAGTAGGTAAATTGTGCATTATTCAAGAAATACTTGATAAAAAAACTAAATTTACCATTACTCTAGAGCAGAGGTTCCCAAACTTTTTTTGCTCATAGACCCCTTTCAAAAGTTTGCTGGTTCCGGTGGACCCCCTGCAGCTAAATTTCTATCATATTTCCAGTCGACAAAAAATGTGAAGATAAATTATGAAAATTGGCGTTGCGAGTGAGTTCCAACCACGAAAAAAACATTCTTTGGAAAAAAAAGAGAATTGATTGGTAAATTAATTAATTGATTGTGCTGTGAGTGGATGTCAAAAGTAAAGTTGACCATTCAAAAAGAAGTGATTCCATCTCAAGCTTACATTTTTGACATCTACTCACAGCACAAAAACCAATCAAATCTCACTTATTTTATTTAGAAAACTCGGAGTGGTAAAAATAAAAAAATAGTATATTTTCTTGTGTTGTATTTATTCAAATACTATGTAAGTAACTATTAATTATTATTATTGTTATCATATTTTACAATATTATATTTAGTAAGTATAGTAAATCAAAATATAATTGTACCTACAATCAAAATTAAACATTAATAACGTAGGTAACGTAACTTAATGGGAGGGATGTACTTGATGTATTGACAGCAAATTATCAATATTTGGCTTTAGTTTTGTTAGGAATAACCGCAAATCTCCCCGTTCTGTGATATTCAATCTGCTCCTTTTTTTGTTAAAAGGTTTGTTACGGCACTAAAACTTTTTTCGACAAGATACGACGAGGGAAACGCTATCAAAAGCTTTCTCGCAATTCCCCACAGTCCAGGATATTTTTCGGGTATTTCTGCCTGCAGCCAAAATGTTTGATACCCTATTTTAAATTTCACCTTCAGCTCCTCATTAGTGCTAAGCTCGACTAGCTCCTCTTGTAATATCACATTCTCCACTTCCGTTTCATCAAATGGATTTATGATCCATGGTGGTATTTCCATTAACAGAATATCTTCAAATCTTATTTTGAAGTCATCATGCAGGGCGATTAAATGTTGAACGTATGTCTGAATATTCTCATCGAGGCATTCTACCTGTGACAAGTTTGGAAACTGGGAAAATTCGCGCCGACTAATATTTTGCTTCATAAATTTCAATTTTCCAATAAAAGCTGAAATTACACCCTTTTTTTTTATTAAATTGAGGCTGTCCCCTTGTAGTTGTAAGTTAATATCATTAAATTTTTTGAACAAATCCGTCAAATACGCGATGTCTGCTTTGAATTTGATCAGGTTACCTTTTAAATTTGGATCTTTACTTTCCAGAAATTCTAAAACTGATTCAAAGAGTGAGTAAAATCTTGTTAAACATGCACCTCTCGACAACCAGCGTACTTCAGTATGTAAGAGCAATCGTTGGAAGTCTTCATCATTTTCATCGCACAATTGTGCAAATAAACGCGTATTCAATTCATTGCTTGCAAGTCTCGACACGTTGTACTGATTATGGAATATTACAAGTTTTTACAAGTAACAGTCGCTGAGCTTCTTAAAATATTATCTGCCTACATTGATAGGTGAAGTCAAGCCAACATTTTAGTTCTTCACTATCGAAACCAGATAAATTTTCGTGGACCCCCGCTTACGAATTGTGGACCCCCATTTTTCTGTCACGCCAACGTAGACCCCCGTCGAGTCTCCCGTGGACCCCTGGGGGTCCACCTGGACCACTTTGGGAATTACTGCTCTAGAGTCTACCTACTTCAGAACTATAGGCACATGAGTTCTGATCTGCTTAGAGCCTTCGGTCATGGCTAGCTATAACCCTACCGGCGAAGCCAAGTGCTGCCAAGCGATTTAGCGTACCTAGAAATCGATTTGGGGTTTATTATAAGTACCAAGCCGTTATACCCCTTCTTATTAGCCCACTACTATCTTAGGCTACATCATCAAATACCATCAGGTTGAATCGCAGTCAAGGGCTGACTTGTGAAAGAATCAAAAAACAAGAATAACTAACATACCTATATAAGAAATACTTTAAAAAAACACAAAAACAAGTGATCAAGATTGTTTTTTAAAAAAAATATATAATTAGACACGTTTACGTGCTCTCCGAGGCACGGGGTTGAAACACCGCCAACTTCCTAACTCCGGGCTAGTATTTTGTTTGTTTTAAATTCTTTATTGCACAAAAGTAAAACAAATGTACAAAGGCGAACTTAATACCTAGAGGTATTCTCTTCCAGTTAACCTTTGGTAGTGGGGACAGGGTTGAGATCACAGTGCGTACAATATAAAGAGAAAAAGTTAGAGTAAGAAGAAACATAAATAGGTAGTAGGTAATAAAGTGAGGTATGGTAATTTAATAAGCAATTTAGTAAATGGCTTGAATAAAGAATTTAAGTCAAAATACATAGCAAGATATACACCAAAAATATATAATAAAACTTACTAAAAAAATATGATACTTAATATTAAGGTAGTAAATGTACCTGAATAAAAATAATATAAAAATACAATATATATAATATATATGTATATATATATATATATACAATATATATATATATACAATATATATATATATATATATATTTATACAATTGTAAAAAATAGTATATACACATAAATTAATACTTAGTATTGAGAATTTCTTGCCAGAAAAACCCAATACTTGTTATGGCCCGACCCGGGACTCGAACCCGGGACCTCGTCGGTCGCAGTCAAAGACAATATATAAACCTGTATTATAATTAATCTATGGTCACAGTCCAACATGCTAACCACTATACCAACGAGGCAGTCATGGTTATATAACTATACGTTAGATGGCACTAGGTAAGTTTGATCGAGTTGATGATTCAACTACTACTCGTTAGATGGCAATAGCTATGTTCGTTATTAATTATTTTTCAGCTTGCACAGTTACGCCATCTCAGAGAATGCGAAGAACTACAAGGTACCGGCGACTTTAATGCGCATTTAGTGAGCTTTGATTTAATGTATGAAGAGAACAGTCTTATACTGGTTTATATATTGTCTTTGATTCCAGTGAAAAAGTTTGAATGAGCAATTTTCCGATGCAAGTAACATTAAAAAAACATATTTTTTCAATATTTGGTTGTTTCAGCTTGGAGTGTTTGTTGGATATTTCTTATTTAGCTTCCATACTTTACATGAATGTTTCCAGTGAAGAAAGTTTTTTCGGAACATTTTTCTGCACCAAGATATTAAACATAAAAGAGTTTAGGTAAAAAAAAAATACTTCCGTTAAAATTTTTTGGTGGATATTTATAAATCACCTTTAATTCATGACACTTTATCATACTGTAAAGTTTCGTCGTCTGAGGAATTGCTGTTGGGGTCGACTAGCTTCCTTTCCTGGACTATATACTATAATTATTCTATTTCCAGTTGAATTGCCCAACATCAAAGAAGAATACTCAGATGCGGAGGACAATGGTATTTATTTCTTGGGTAAGAATTGGACTGTGATTCCATTTTTCTATTATTTCCTTAATTTTTTAGAAAATCAATACAACATATCTCATTAATAATATTTTTAAAAGCAGGAAGCAGTTGCTTTACAAGTTAAAAAAATAATCCCAGTCATACTAATCTTAGTTTTCAACCGACTTCAAAAAAAGGATTCTTCTCAATTCGACTGTACTTTTTTTTTTTATGTTTGTTACCTCAGAACTTTTGACTGGGTGGACCGATTTGGATGATTATTTTTTTATTTGAAAAGGCATACTTCCCAAGTGGTCCCATATAAATTTTACCGATATCGGTCGAGCGGTTTTTAAAATATCAACAATAAAGTAAGTACTTTGTATAGCATGTGCTTGTTGTTGTAAAGTTGGCGCGGGAGTTTGAAGTCGGTTGTTTAAAAATAATTTTTTATATTAAATTATTGATATATTTTTTTACTACCCGACTTCGGCAATGCCAAAAGGAAAGGTTATGATTTTAGCAGTCTATGTATGTATTACTCCTATTTAAGTATTTATGTTTCAAGTATTTGTTTGGAGGTACAAGTGGCCTAGTTGTGACAACACAAATTACTAGATTGCAATTGTTAAGCAATGGTGACCCAGGTCGGTAACTGGATGGGTGACCGAATTTAAAGGTTTAAATTTGGCCTTTTTGATTCTTCCGTGCCTCGGAGAGCACGTTACTCCGTCGGTACCGGTTATTATCACTATCTAACATCCGATAATAATCATTACAAAAACCTGAGAGTCAAAATACTTTAGAAGAGTCGTATGCGAAAGGACCTGGGAACCCACCGCATTATTATCCCAAGAAAACCCCTACCATTATTTGATTAATCGAAAGAGGTCACGACCCTCAGTAATGAGGAATAAAATGCAAAGAGTTTGTATTTATATAATATGTTTCACCATAGCAGTATTTATGTATATTTCACCAGTCTATGTATGTATGTATTTATGCCATAGCGCCTAAACTACTGAACCAACTTTGATGAATGAGATGTCAATCAATACTTTATTACAGTCCGGGTGACATAGGTTACATTTTACGGAAACAACATAAATATATTGGATTTGACATCCAAATAAATGAGCACCTCCAAATAATTTACATCGTTGGTTTACAGTTTTTAAGCATTTTCTTTTATGTTTGATTATAGAACCGAAAGAAGAACTGTCGGACTTTGAAGACCTCAAAGACAAAGATAAGCTAGCGGAGATCCTTGGCCTGGACGATGTGCCTCTCAAGAGGAGGAAAAAGGACAGATCTACCAAGAAGAGGATACTGATTGATAAAAAGACTGGTAAGATCGCATTTTACTTAAGTTACTTTACCATTTATCGATTTTTTTCAGGCATAAGCTTTGGCAAGAAGCATGTTTTAAGAGTTTTCACAAGTAAAGGAAAAATGCATAATTCATTAGTGTGTAATTATATCATTTTTTATTTAGAGAGAGAGAGAGAGAGAGAGAGAGAGAGAGAGAGAGAGAGCTAAAGAATTGCTTATTTGGTCATTTGTCATCATCCCTATTATTCTCGAGTTAAAGGTGGCCTCTTCTGAAATAGGCATATATATCCGGAAAACACTGTTTTGGATTAAATTTTTCGCCATATTCTGCTCTTAACACCTCACACCTTCTTTTTAAAGCAAACTAAATTAAGTACTTATATACATATCATACTGATATTATAAATGTGAAAGTGTGTTTGTTTTTTTATTGGTTTGTCCTTCAATCACGCCGCAACGGAGCAATGGATCGACGTGATTTTTGGCATGGGTATGGTTGAGGACCTGGAGAGTGACATAGGCTACTTTTCGGAAAATTAGGGAGTTCCCGCGGGAATCAAAAAAACTTAAACCACGCGGACGAAGTCGCGGGCATCAGCTAGTTATGAATATATTTGACTTGTGAATTTTCAAATGACAATGATTCTAAAGAGGTTTCACTTCAAAAATAACTAAAATCTATTTATTTTCAATTCCAGATCGCAAAACGAAGAAACTGAGCAACAAAACGACGACAATAAAACTGTCCCTCAGAGCTCTGTCGGAAATAGAAAAACTTAGCGTTCCAAACATTAGGTTCATTAGCGAGAACCAAAAACACAGTAACAATGTCCGAAACCTACTGAAATACTCAAATTGTACGCCTTTTTCCAACAAAACTCTATCTGGAATAGTCTGCGCATATTGCAAAGAAACTTACTTAACCCCAGAAGAACTAAGATACCACACAAGTCAAATACACAAGAAAGAAGACTTGAACTTCAACAAACGACTGGACAAAAGCAATCTATCAATAAAAATGGACATAAACGAACTGAAATGCACCATTTGTAACCAAAACTTTGATATAATAGCTAACCTAAAAAAACATTTAACTAAAGACCACGATATAAAATTTTACCCGGACGTCAACGATTATATAATGGAATTCAAATTAACAAATAGCGAATTATTAAACTGTGCGTTATGCCATTCAACTTTTGAGACTTTCAAAATGTTGCTACAACATATGAACGGCCATTATAGGAATTACATATGTGATGTGTGCGATTTAGGTTTCATTAATAAACACAGGTTGAAAAACCATCAAAGGACGCACGAAATTGGAAACTTTAAATGCACTTTCTGTGATAAAGTCTTTACTACACGCGTCAGAAAAGTCTGTCACGAGAAATACACTCATAACACTAACGCTAGGTACACTACAAATTGCCCACATTGCGACCAATCCTTTACAAGTTACTATCAAAGGAACAGACACTGCCCACATTGCGACCAATCCTTTACAAGTTACTATCAAAGGAACAGACACATGTTTAAAGAGCACAACATAGCAGCCGCTACATATAAATGTAATATATGCGATAAATCCTTCATTTTGAAATCTAAACTCACATCGCATATAAAAAAAGTACATTTAATGGAGCGGAATCACATATGTCCCGAATGTGGTCAGGGATTCTTTATAAAGCAATCGTTAGACGAACATATGATTAAACATAATGGCGAAAGAGTTTTTAAATGCACGGTATGTAGTAAGGCATATGCCAGGAAGAAAACTTTGCGGGAGCATATGCGTATCCATAATAATGATAGACGGTTTAAATGCGGAGCGTGCGGATTGGCTTTCGTGCAGAAATGCAGTCTTAAAAGCCATATGCTTTCCAATCATGGTCTCACTCTTGCGGAATATGAGAACGCTAAAAGTGAATTGAGTAGTCCTTTAGGACAAGATACTTAGAACTAGGGGTTCCTTGTATTACCTTTATTAGAAGAGTATGGGAAATTGTGTTAAATTGGAACATGTGACGTGTGATTACCGCACTAGTGCAAAAATTAATATAACCGCATGGCTTTGTAGGCTTTATAACTGTGCGGTAGTATTTTTATCGCCCTAGGGTGGTAAAAGTCTACATTATGGACTAAGAGCCACTTTACTATCAAATGTATTGTAAAATTGACCGTAATAATGATAGAAAGTTTAAGTGCGGATTGGCGTTCGTGCAGAAATGCAGTCTGAAAAGCCATATGCTTTCCAACCATGGTCTCACTCTTGCGGAATATGAAAACGCTAAAAGCGAATTAAGTAGTCTTTTAGAACAAGACACTTAGAACTAATTTATCACCTAGAGAAACTTATCAAACGAGAAGAGTATAGCGCGGGATATAAACGAGAGGCGACGGGCGCGTGCGCGTCGCTGCTTCTATCGTATATCTAGCGTGCCGCCGCTGCGCCTCTCATATAGATCCCGCGACTAGAAACTTGTGTGAAATTGGGACATGTGGCGTTTCATTACCGTACTAGTGCAAAAATGAATATTACTGCACAGCTTTAAAGGCTAAAATAGTAGATTGTAATATAAGTTCGGTAAGAAGGTTTTTACATACGAGTTGACTCATGTCAGCCCAATGGCGCCAGGCGAGGTTAAAACCTTAAAGCCCGTGTATCACACAATATTTTTCAATACATTTATGAGGAAAAAAACTGCAAAAAAAATAAATAGCACGAGGGCAGTAAATTGGTCAAAAAAGAAGCACGAGGGCACTTAACTTACAAGCCCTGTTTACTGCCTCTTTAAGTGTATTTTTCGAGCAAGTGTATTGAAAACTGATTTTATCTACTCCAGCATCGAAAAGTTCCAATTTCGAATTTGACAACTATATCGAATTGAACCCTCTTTCGTGTTTGCTTCTCATAACGATACAGTTCGTTGTATGGGAGCTGTATCGTTATGAGTCGTAGCTGTATCGATATGGTTATCTTCATAAATAGGATACCTATAGCTTAGCGGCTCTGGGTTCTGGCACTTTTGGTTTTTATTAATTTATAAAGTAAAAAATTATAAAGACGTGATAAAATCTTGTATGCAACTGTACGTAATTAGTCATTTTAATTCTCGTACTATCCTATTTTGATACTCGGCAAGCCTCGTATCAAAAAACAGCACTCGAATTAAAATGACCCTCATTACGATACAGTTGCATAAATAGCTATTAAAACAGTCATCCCCAACCGATTCAGCTGAAATTTAGTATGGCTGAATAGCTTTTTTTATGCATCCCCATGATATATATATGTCACCGTAAGATTGTAAAAACCGTAAGATTGTAATCTAACTCGCGAAATTGTAAACTGCCGAATGATTACAATATAACGGATTATTTTTCGGTAGATTGTAATCTGTTAGGTTTATTAACCCGATAGAACCTAAGTGCCCGGCCTGCGGCTGGGCACTACTTGATTATTTATGTCGAACCCTAACCTAACCTACAAGAAAAAGACAACAAAACGTAAATACAATGAATATTTCCAAAATTGACACTTAAAACATTGAACGGTTCACAATCTTTCGACTGTTTACAATCTATCGAAAAAAAAGCGTTAGATTACAATCTTACGGTTTTTACAATCTTACGGTGACATATACAATAGAAAGAGTTTAATGAGAAGAATACGAAAAATAAAATGATGTTACACTAAATTTAATATGGCGGACGATCAAAGCTTGTTTTTATTTTTTTAATGATTTAATACTTTTTTAAATGAATTAAGATTTATTCTAATATAAAAAGTCACTAAACTAATTGTATTAATTAATCAACAACATGAGCAATTTATTTTATATACCTACACAAATGGCGTTTGAAATGTTATTTCAAACTTCACTCGCTTTGGTCATATAAATATTTGAATCTTGTTCTACTGTTGGACATACATAATACATATAACATATTGTAATATGTGTAAGATATATGCGCGTCTCTGTATATAATATACAATTAATGCGTCACAAAAATTAATTATGGTTGTCGAGTTATATAGACTTTTTAATTACTGTTATTTTTGGTTTTTTATCTTGTAATATATCAAATCAATGTCAAATAAATATTATAAATGCGAAAATTTGGATGGATGGATGTATGGATGTATGGATGTAGGGATGTTTGTTACTCAATCACGCGCTAACGGCTGCACGGATCTGGCTGAAATTTGGCACAGAGATAGAATATAGTCTGGAATAGCACATAGGCTACTTTTTATCCCGGAAAATTAAGGAGTTCCCGCGGGAACCAAAAAACCTCAATCCACGCGGACGTAGTCGCGGGCATAAGCTAGTTACTTATAAATTAATATCGTTGTAAGATGTGTAAATAGTAGATTCATATAATGTACTTATAATATTATTTAGGCAGTCAGGTTTATACACCATCTCAAAACTAAAATGACCGCTATATTTTTATTGCTATCCCTTTCAGAATATTCCCTGCGGAAAGGGGCAGCATTAGATTTAGAGCTTTCATTTTATAATCCCACAAATGTATCTGACCCAGTGAAGTTTGTGAGAGTGTAATTAAAACAGATGTTTTAGAATTAAGTAGGTAGGTTTGACGACCTCCGTGGCGCAGTGTTGAGCGCTGTTGCCTTAACGTGCGGAGGTCCCGGGTTCGATCCCCGGCAGGGTTTGGAAATTTATAATTTCTGAATTTTCCCTGGTCTGGCCTGGTGGGAGGCTCCGGCCGTGGCTAGTTACCACCCTACCGGTAAAGACGTGCCGCCAAGCGATTTAGCGTTCCGGTACGATGCCGTGTAGAAACCGAATAGGGGTATGGGTTAATATGACTGCCATGCCCCTAACAGGTTAGCCCGCTACCATCTTAGGCTGCATCATCACTTAACATCTGCAGGTGAGATCGCAGTCAAGGGCTAACTTGTAGTGGATAAAAAAAAAAGTATAAACCCTTTATTCTTCCGATTAAAAATGCTTAATTAAGTAGTTATATTATAAATTATGTTATACCTACTTACTAACGATTAATGTTATAATTTTGTTACTATTGTAATAAAGAATTTAAGTATTTATACGCAAATGTTTCTGATTTCATTGCCTATCTATTAGTAATTCTGTAGATAATCAACAGAACTACTGGAAGTAATTTAATTATCCGAACTAGCCAACGACCTCAATACATAGACGGGCCCTGTCAAGCAAAGAATGTGAACTTATTTTACTGTACTGAACACAGTATAACCATATAATTTATTCCATCAGCACTACCTACCTACTTTTCATTATACATTCAATCTAACAATTAATCTGTGCGCAAATCATCATCATTCATCGCGACTAGCACAACGTGCCACTAATTTATAGTATTTATAATTTAGCTTCAATCAATAATATTATATTCATTGATGTAGAATTTTAGTTAGGTACTCTAGAAACTTTCATTTACCGGTTTTAGACCGAAACGCCATCTAGTCTACAAAGCTAGAACTTACTTGCAACATATGCGCCATCTAGTGTGACAGTTTGAAAATGTGTGATACGGACCCCAACCAAACGTTTGATGAAATTAAAACCTAGACATCAGTGTATTCTCTCGATTAAAATCCCTTGGTTGCTTTTTTTATCGTACTGGGCTTAGACTATTTTAGGGCTGGAACCAAAACCAGGTTAACTTAAAAAGAACTTAAGACAGGTGAGGTGCATGCACTCCAAGGTCGTTTTTTTTTTCTTTAACAGGGCCCATTTAGTACCTACATATAATACATCTATGACTGCTACGCTTTCCCGGCCCATCTTTTCAGCCGACTTTAATGAGGTACCTACAGAGGTAGGTTACATCTAGGGAAACGGCATAGACTACTTTTTATCCTGGAAAATTAAGTTTTTATATCCATCGGGGTATTATAGTTCTAATAGCGGTGAAGTACGAGAAAATCTTTAATGGTAAGAGTTTTAAGCCAAAAAGGTGCCTGTCCAATAGCCAGAACATATTTTGATTTCTATTAGGATAAGGCACCAGTATTTTTATAATAGTCAGAAGTTTTACTAGTTCATTTCACTCAATGATTTCACTCAACGTTTAATAAGTAGATCAAGAGCACTGCATGGAAATTCTTATTTCTCTTATAGAAATATTCGTATAAATTAGAAATGAATTGCTGTTCGTTAGTCTCGCTTCAACTCAGAAACCGCTTGCCCGAATTAGATGGAATTTTTAAAGTGTGTTTGAGTGGGTCCCAGGATGGTTTATATTCATATTTGGACCCAGTAGGTGGCGTTGCAATCTGTTTCTAGATTTAGGGCAGGAAAACGTGTGCCGGGCCCACTTACATACATTGTATAGTAATTAATAAAAAAACCGGCCAAGTGCGAGTCGGACTCGCGCACCGAGGGTTCCTAACAAACCTGTAGTAAGTTTTAAATTAAATGTTTTTTTAAATATTTGAGTTGATTGAATGAAAGGTAAATTGCGATTTACGATTAATGACGTATTAAAAAAAAACTACTTACTTGATCTCGTTCAAACCAATTTTCGGTGGTAGTTTGCATGGTACTGTACAACATATATTTTTTTTAGTTTTATCATTCTCTTATTTTAGAAGTTACGGGGGGGGGGACACACATTTTACCACTTTGGAAGTGTCTCTCGCGCAAACTATTCAGTTTAGAAAAAAATGATATTACAAACCTCAATACCATTTTTGAAGACCTATCCATAGATACCCCACACCTATGGGTTAGATGAAAAAAAAATTTTTGAGTTTCAGTTCTAAGTATGGGGAACCCCAAAATTTATTGTTTTTTTTCTATTTTTGTAAGAAAATCTTAATGCGGTTTACAGAATACATCTACTTACCAAGTTTCAACAGTATAGCTCTTATAGTTTCGGAAAAAAGTGGCTGTGACATACGGACGGACAGACAGACAGACATGACGAATCTATAAGGGTTCCGTTTTTGCCAAATTTGGCTACGGAACCCTAAAAAACAAGACAGTAAAATTATATAAACTTTATTGATTATGTATTTCTTAATTGTATAAAATCGCATAAAACAATGTACGAAAAAGCAACTAAATTACAATAAATTTAACCAAATACTATTAAATAGAACTTCGGAAATAAATATTTATTATTGGCATTATAATATAATGACTCATTATATAATCTCATTATTAATGAGATTATTCATTAAGTATTTAAAATAAAAACAATAAACCATCTTATACAAATATACAGGATTTTCCTAATACATATTATAAACTAGTCAATATTATTCATAATACAAAGAGAATTAACAAAAATGCAATAGTTCTAGGATTCAAAAACACCGCACCTGTTAGCAATTATTACACTAGTGAAGTAATAAAACATTACCGCATGGTCTCTGCAGGTGGATAATGTAACTTGATAGTTTTAGCAATCCAAATTTGCACTAAAAATTTGTCTATTTTTACATCATAAAAACGTATTAATATAATAATTGCACTACTTTATCACTTTGAAGCTAAATAATTCATTTATAAAAATACCTAACTGACTGATGCCCGCGACTTCGTCCGCGTGTTAGTAGCCTATGTGTTATTCCAGACTATAAAATCAGTAATCTATCTCTGTGCCAAATATCATCCAGATCCGTTCAGCCGTTCTGGCGTGATTGAGTAACAAACATCCATCCATCCAAACATCCATCAAAACTTTCGCATCCATACTTCCATACTAGTCTGTCTATCTGCTACGCTTTCACGGCTCATCTATTCAAATGATTTTGATGAAATTTCATACAGGGATAGGTCACAGGGAAGGACATAGGCTAACTTTATCCCGGGAAAATTAAACAGTTCCCGCGGGAATCAAAAAAACTTAATCCACGCGGACGAAGTGGCGGGCATCACCTAGTTTATAATATTACTATAGATAATTAGTCTATCAGTTTAGCGAAATCCGCCACATACGAAGCGGCGGAATTTTTTAAATAATCAAGATATCGAAACGATATCGCTAGCAGCCAAACTGATTCCGTGGTGCGATAATAAGTGACTTTTCAGACTGCACTTTTGTACAAATGAAGTCGCACAAACCTCACACCTGAACCGTCTGTCATTATTGTGAATCCGCATATGCTCCCTCAATGTATACTTCCTTGCATAAGATTTGTGGCACACTTCGCATGCATAATTTTTCTCACCCGTATGCTTCACCATATGCGCTTTCAAAGCTTTATTACTGAAGAACTTATAACCACATTCCGTACACTGACAATTCTTCTCCATTAAATGACTCTTCTTTATATGACACATCAATAACGACTTCAATACATAAACTTTATCACACACGTTACATTTGTATTGGGCTTCGGAATTGTGTACTTTTATCATGTGTTGGTTTCGTTGGTAATACGAACGGAACGGTGTATCACATAACATGCAATTACTTATATTCCTTGTGCCCATATGCTGGATTTTTTCGTGATAATGCTTTTTAGTTCGGCTCGTAAACACTTTTTCACATAAATCACATTTAAAACTACCCTCTTTATGGGTCCCTCGGTGGGCGTTTAAAGATCTCTTAGTAGCGAACGAATTCTCACATTTATTACAACTATAATTATCATAATGTTTGTTCATGTGTTGCTTCAACATTTTAAAAGTTTCATACGTTGATGGACACATAACACAATCATAGACATCGCCTTTTTTTAACTTGAACTGCATTAAATGATCCTTTATATCATTGTGAATTTTTTTATTATGCTTATTAACTAGATGGTCCTTTAATTTAGTCAAATTATCTATTTTCGTAGCACAAATCTTGCATACTAAATCAGTTATGTCTAACTTAACACTGAATTCTGTCATATCAAATGATGATTTGAATAATAACCTTTCTTTTTCATGCTCTTTCTCGGTATGAGATCTCAAGTCTATAGGGTCTGGGTAGGTGGCATCGCAGTAGCCACAGACAAAACCGAGCAAATTCTTGTGTCTGAACGGTACAACGTTGGAATATTTCAGTACAGTCAGCAAGTTGTCTCTGTGTTTTTGTTTCTCTGCAATGGATTTCTTCACCCAAGTTATATCAGCTGGACTTTGTTTCCCGTTTTCTTTTTTGGTACTGCTTTTCTGTTTTGATATCTTCAACCTAGGTAACTTGTCTGTATCTGAAAGTAAAAATTAAAAATCAATAGATACTAAGGCGAAAAGCACAATTGTAGGGTAAAGTGGAGCCAAGGTGCATAGTTTTTTTTTCATTTATATGTTAATTGACAAGATGATGCCAGCAGCTTCGTTGCGTGAATTGAGGTTTTTTTGGGTCCTGCAGAAACTCTTTAATTTTCTGCGATAAAAAGGAGCCTATGTGTTATTTCCTATAATCTATCTCTGTGCCAAATTAAATCCACTTCCGTTCTGCCGTTCAAACATCCATCGATCCATCCAAACTTCCGCATTTATAATATTAGTATAGATATAATAGAAGTAAGTATAGAATATAGATTCATAGCTCAACTCAGCAATATCAAAAACCTCCATCAAAGATGGCCGTCCTCAAACAGTTGTTCTGTTTAGCGGTTATTTTTAATACAGACGAAATTATGAATTATGAAAGTAATTTAAACTTTACTTTCATCTGAAATATCTGAATTACTCTCAAGTCATTATTAAAATTTTAATTTAAAAAAATATACAATGCTTACTCATAGTCAATTTTGTTTCAACGTCAGGGATTTCCCTGTGGTCCTCTTCCGTTTTTTGACTCATAGCTCTGGTTGTTCTTTGCTCTGTCTCAGTAATAGTTTCAGATTGGGTAATAGTGTCTGTGGCATCATCGGGTGATTCTTCTTTGACTTAAATAAAAAGTTAATAAACCCAGTTTCACTGTTAAATCAGTCAAAACATAATAATATAATCTATTCAATCTGGCTATTTTTGGCTTTCAGTGGCGCCCGAACTAAGACTTGAGTAACTTGAGGGAGGCTTCAATACTATTAGCCACACTTCTATATTATTTAATTATAAATGCAAGTGTGTCTGTCTAGCAGACAGATAGATAGATATCTGTTTGCTTAGGCTACTTTTTAAGTTTCTGCGGGAATTAAAACAAACTTAATCCAAGCGGACAAAGTCGTAGGCATCATCTAGTTATTAATATTTGATAGTTTCGCATTTATATTATTTAGTAATTACTAGCTGATGCCCACGACTTTGTTCTTGTGGATTTAGATTTTTTGCTTCCCGCTAGAACTATTTTACTAATTTTTCGGGATAAAAAATAGCCTATGTGTTATTCCAGACTATAATCTGTCTCTGTGCCTAATTTCATCCAGATCCGTTCAGCCGTTCTAGCGTGATTGAGTAACAAACATCCATCCATCCAAACTTTTGCATCTATAATATTAGTAAGATAAGAAAAATAATATTTCCCATGCAGAGCTTTTGATCTACTTGTTAAACGTTGAGTATTATAATATTAAGTAGTATAGATATATTTATTTAAACATTTAATTGTTTAACTTTAATAGATACTCACTTGTATCAGCAATGTTATCCCAGTCACTATCACTTTGTTCAGGATCAGGTTCAGGTTCGGGTTCAATCTTCACTTGTGGTTTTGTATCTGTGAAGAATGGTTTATCAAAGAATTAGGATAAGTAAAATTCATTTTCAATACATTAGCTTGTTTTAAGGGTGTGTTACTTCAATGCCGTCAAAATGATTAAGTAATGCTGTAATGTTTTATTACCAGTCTAGTGTGGTAATTTTCCATTAACACTCAAGTGCGGTAATAACCCAAGTGCAGTAATGTAACACTATTTTTTGGGATGGTAACAGGCTCTTCCCCGTTTTGAATTGAACTACATACATTTTAACTATAAATTGTTTTTTGTCTGTCTGTGTGACCCATTAAATATAATTCATACAGTTAATGTCATTGGTGATTGTTACAATATCCAGACTATATTTAGATATACTAGCTGATGCCCGCGACTACATCTGTGTGGATTGAGGTTTTTTGGTTCCCGCGGGAACTCTTAGTTTTCTGGGATAAAAAATAGCCTATGTGTTATTCCAGACTAAAATCTGTGCCAAATTACATCCAGATCCGTTCCGGTGTGATGGAGTAACAAACATCCATCCATACATCCATACATCCACCCATCCAAACCTTCGCATTTATAATATTTATTTGATTTGATAACAGACTTCTTGCAATTATACATAGGATCAAGATTTGATTCCCAGTTTTACTGCATTCTCCCCTTGAGGATATAAGTATCATCAGGAGACTGGGTAAACTGTATCATCATCACATAAGAGTGGTGATAATGCAGTCTAAGATAGTAGCGAGCTAGCCAGTTAGGGGCATGGTAGTTATATTAAATCCCCTAATCAGTATCTACGCTGCAACATACCAGAACACAAATTCTCTTGACAGCACATTCTGTCAGGAGTAACTAGCCACGGCCGAGGCCATCAGACCAGTGAAAATTCAGATATTATAAATTCCCAAATTAACCCTACCAGGAATGGAAACCAGGCTCGAGACAACAGGGCTCAACACTGCGCCAGGAGGCCGTCAAAGGATTTCTTAAGGTAACTAGCCATGACCTAAGCCACCAAACAGACCAGAGAAAATTCAGAAATTATAAATTCATATTGTAAGTTGGGTCATTTACCTTGTTCTTCACAAGATAGTCTAATCAGGAAGGCCTGCTCTGCTTTCAGTACTTGCTCCTTGAAGTAGAAGGAGTCTCGGAGATTCTTCACACACACGTCACATATACAGTTGTTGTTGGCCCTAGGTGACAACTGGAAATGTTATACAACAATAATAATACATGAATAACTGGTGTCTTGGTATGTAAAAACTAGATGATGCCCGCGACTTTGTCCACCTGGATTCGAATGTTAATCGAGTCGTCGCAGTCCCGTCGGTACTTACAATCCATACTAATATTATAGATGCGAAAGTATGTCTGTCAATCTGTCTGCTACGCTTTATCGGCCCAACTTTTCAACCGATTTTCATGAAATTTGCTATAGTGATAGGCTGCATCCCAGGGAAGCACATAGGCTTTTATCCCGGAAAGTTAAAGTTCCCGAAGGAATCAAAAACCTTACTCTACGCGAAGTCGCGGGCATCATCTTGTAGAATAAGTGGAAATGACTACGAGCCTATCAATTGCCATCGCTTATCCCAACGAGAGGTCAGCTATTATGTTATTATTGAAAAGGGGTACTTCCCTAGCGAAAATATAAGAAACAGTGGGATATAAACTCACAACAATGTTGAAGCATTCGTACAACATTTCTGAATATATTTCCTCTTTTTCAATGAAAGTATATCTGGTGCTCAAATCTTTTGTGGCTCCTTTGGCAAGACAGCAACGACAGATTTTATTCCTAGCCATTTCCTAAGAACTACTGAGGCCTACTAAAAGATTTTTAACCTTAGATTTTAGAAATAGTTATTAGTTTATTTTTAATTAGAGAAAAAATAACCAACGCAGAATACAGAACAGTTCAACAGTTGTATTTTGTATCTCTGGTTAACTTGTCTCTGTTTTGTAATAACCACCGACCAGAAAAATAAGGTAATAACAAACAGACCAGAGACAAGTAACATATAAACAGACTGAAACAGACTACAGAGACAAGCTACGTAACAAACATCGGAGTCCAGAGACAAGACCAGAGACAAACATCTGACAAACATTCCACACCACAGCAGAGACAAGTAACATAAGGATTGTGCTTATGGATACACAGAAAGAGCAGGACAGAAATTGAACTGCAGCACAGTTCAATGCAGTGTCTGCTCAGTACCTTGAAAGTTATGTGCAGTTCAATATCTGTCCTTTACGAGCTCATAGTAACCCCCCTGAGAACACATATAATCACGTCATAATATTATCTGTGCATATTTTAAACTCCACACTTTTAGTAGCTGCTCTGTGCTAAGCATAGATAATTAATTTACTTTTCATCTTATTAATATGTCTGTGTAAGGACCTTAGGACCTTAGGACTAACACCTATTCTACACGATCGGTTCCAACCACCGACAGAGGGCACCTTGGTTGAGTTGGAGTAAAAATCAACCGTGTAGAAGTTGGTTGGTGTCAATATTTGGTTGACCAACCAAATGACCTTTCAACTACCTTGGTCGTGAGCGCATCTCTCACTACCAAGGTCAAATAGAGGGCATTGAGTTGAAGTACAACCGTGTGAACGCTTATTGGTCCGCTCCACGCGAACGAGCTACTTGACGTTCAAGCCGCAACAGAAAATAGAGAGTATTGTGTTCTGTGGTTGTAGTAATAAAGATGGCGGCGGTTCACCGAGAACGAGAAGTAATGGTTGAATTCTTGGAACTATATTATATAAATTTGCCCACTCTATGGGACATTGGCCCTACTTTTTGAGGTTTGGAAAGAGGTCCCATTATTAAAAGCTCGTGTTCACTACTTTGCAGTCTAGTATTGATTGACGAGTTGCTTCAACCATTCTATCGTGTAGATTGAAATTGGAACTTGGTTGACTCAACCAAGGTGCCCTCTGTCGGTGGTTGGAACCGATCGTGTAGAATAGGTGTTAAAGATTTGGACCACAGATTTATAATTTCTTTATTATGTCTGTGATTTGAACCGTTTGCTTTCTTATTTGGACACAGAGTGTATTTGGACCATAGAAAAATTAAATTTGGACAGATTTGGACCCTCTGGCCCTGGATTCATTTATTTTCTGTAATCTGTATTCCGGATATTTTAAATTACATTAATTCATATACTTAATAATTTATTTATTACTAAATATTCTTTATTTTTCCATAAAACAAATTATTGACAATAACTTATATGAAATATATCACGGAATTGATTTCCGAACGATTTTCTGCAATTTGAAAATTGAGAAAACAAAATGGCGTGCATCGAAAAAAATCGACGCTGAGCGTTGCTATGATTTTCTATTGAGAATATTGCTTTTATTTCTATTTGATGTGTTAAAAAATTTTAATAAACATGGAGTTTGATGAAATAGTTGTAAAAGAGACCCCGGGGCTATGTCGGTGCTGCCTGTCCGAGGGGTGTTACAAAGATCTGAGCACCGAATACACTTGGATGGAGGAACAAGAAATTTATGCCGATATGTTGCTGGAATGCTTTGATATTAGTGTAAGTAACTTACCTACTCAATTAAAACTTGTTACCAGTTACAGATACTTTGTAGGTGTGAACTGTGAAGTTTTATTGTCTTGGCCTATTGTTCAAACTTGGTTCATAGTTCATACCTAATTATCTACCATAAAAATATTCATAGAGCTAGGTAAGTATAATATTGAGCATGAGTCTTCTTTCAGAATGTGATGAGCTTAGCAATAGTCCACCATGCTGGCTATGTGCGGACTGTGAGACTTCATACACCTTTTATTTTTTTAATACAAGATGTAAAAGCAATGATGAGTTCTAGGTTTTTTCGTGCTTGCCTAGAAAATGCCTATTCACTCTTGCCTTGAAGGTACTCAAGTCATACTTGGCAGGAAACACGGTCGCTGGTAGGATGTCCAAACCCTAGTGGTTTGTATCAGAAATGTGGAACAGAAACGTTTGAGAGCATTATAAAGGATTCTTGGGCATGCAGATTTCCTCACGATGTTTTCTATTAAAGCAAGTTTTATTTACTTAATTTCCTTAAATTAGAGGTGCGTTCCGGGGGGATCAAACTCCAACCACCCAATAAGGAATCTGGGGTGTTAACCACAAGCATATTACAAACTTCTCAAAAGCTGGCAACACATTACATTGAGGGTTCCTCTGGTGCTGCAAATGTTCATGGGCGGTAATCACGTATCATCAGATGCCCCACCTGCTTGTTTGCTCGCTATTTATATTTTTATACATATCGCTGTATAAAAAAAATAGTACTAAAACATTTACATTAAAAAAAACTTGTTTTGGAATAGAAGTGAAGGTAGCTTAAATAATGTATAGCACAATAAATATGACAATTAAATTGGTTAATATTTTGACCCAGTTGCATGGATCGTGTTGGTGATAAATCATACTTATCATCATGTGTACCATTTATAATCCATACTAATATTATAAATGTAAAAATTTGTCTGTCTGTCTGTCTGTCTGTCTGCTACGCTTTCACTGCCCAACTACTCAGCCGATTTTGATGAAAATTGGTACAGAGATAGGTTACATCCCGGGGAAGGACATAGGCTACTTTTTATCCCGGAAAATGGATGAGTTCCTGCGGGAATCAAAAACATCCATCCACGTGGACAAAGTCCCGGCGTTCGTTCACGGCGGCCAATCTCCACAGAGATTAGCCATCTGTGGGAGATACTAGTGCAAACATAGGTGCACTTCTGTTCCTTTACTCTCATAGTCCGATGGGATGACGGAAAATCCGACACAACCAGAGATAGATCAGGCGCAGGATGGTTTTACGTGCTCTCCGAGACACAGGGGAACATTATACTACGTTGTTAAATCTTGAAATGAGTGTGAGATCATAGTGAAGACTTGTGTAAACAGATATCACAACACATGGAAGGCCCCAACGGTCCAAACAGACTTATCTGCGAGGTCTGCATCACACGACTGCGAGATGCTTGCAACTTCAAGAAGCAGGTGCTGGATTCGGAGAAAAAGTTTGTTGATATGGTGGGGCGAGGGGAGTTCAAGGCTAAAGGTGAGTTATCCATAATAGCATTAGTTTTAAGATATTGTATCATCTCAATTCAATTTAGCACACTGTACACTTATTGACGTCCAGTTACTTATAAAATAAGATTGTGATAATCAGTACAGTATGGTTATCTTAAAATGAAAGCTACGAGGGTTTCAAACGCGCCCTGGCCTGAGAAGAGCCCACAACAAACTCAGCTGGTAAAACTAAGGCCCGGGCTCCACCAGAGCGGAGATGTGCAGAGATGTCTAAAGCGGAGACGAGAGGAGATGTTTTTCAGCTAGGATGTATCCACCGAAGTTGTCCAGAGATGCGTACTGGCTAGACCGGAGCGGAGCGGAGCGGAGCGGAGCGGAGGGAGAGCGGGACTGAGCTGCGTGCGCCGAGCGTTGGATGTCGAGTTGACGCACAGTTTCAGGCAGGCAGGCTGCAGGCAGGCGTCTCAGTCATGTCACTATTACAAAAACTGTATCTTCTTTTACTTGAAGAAGAAGAACTAGGAGTCTGAAGAAGCAGAATTGATAGCACTATACCACCTAAACAAAAGAACACATCGATTTTGGAGAAAATGTCATTTGGAGTACCATACCATTCATGGAGAATTCTAAAAAATATTTTTTATAAAAAATATTTTTTATAAAAAATAATTTTACTCTAAAAAATAATTACTGTTTTCTTTAATGGACTTTTCTTTTTTTACTTTTTAGACTTTTTTTTTACTTTTAGTTAGTTTTTAGCTATAAGTACCAAATTATGCAAATTAGCAAAGTTGTATTTAATCCATTCAGAAGTTTAATGCCTGATAACATAATACCAGTTAAATTTTCAAAATAAATCTAAACTAATATTATAAAGAGGAGATTTGTTTGTTTGTTTGTAATGGATAAACTAAAAAACTACTCGACCGATTTTAGAAATTCTTTCACCTATAGAAAGCTGCTTTATCAGCGAGTAACATAGGCTATATTTTATTTTAAAAAAAATTTGAGATCCCTATGAAAATTGCAATAATAATTTGATTTTTTCAACTTCTTACGTTAAACCTCTATTCGTCTATTAATTTTTTTATTATATTCAAATTCTGACTGACTTTGTATCATATTTGTCAATTGTATGTCATAATAAATACAAGAGAACGTACTAAATTTTTTTAAACATTTTAATATCTAACTGTTGTAGACATTACAACCTAAACTGTTGTAGACTGGCCTAAAAGAGCCAGGTCTCAACTTAGTTGTTAGTTCTAGACGTACTTCCCAGGCAGGAAGGAGGGCAGCGAAAATACGTCGTATTGGAGACTCAAGTGCCAAGCGTTCACAGCGGTTTGCTGAACTGTAACAAAATTTGAGAACATATGGTGGAGTTGTTCGTCTCAGTGCCGACTGACCGTTATTGGATATTGACTGTTTTGATCAAGTGCTACCCGTGCGAAGCCGGGGCGGACCGCTAGTATTTTATATACAGAAATCGTCCAGTTACATTTTTGTTATATGTATATGGATATCAATTGAAAATATTGTTTTTTTAAAGTGTTAACAGGTTAGCCCGCTACCATCTTAGACTGCATGATCACTTACTATCAGGTGAGATCGCAGTCGGATCAAATCAATCACAATAGTCGGAACGCGATAACGCCTTTTTTGAGATTGCCATGAATTTCCCGATAATTTTCTGCTGTTACTATAGGATATTTTGACCACTTTTTTAATTAAGTCGTACTTCATTCAACTGAGTAGCGAATGGTATTTATTTGGTAATGAAATTTTAATTTTTACTATCCTAAATAGTCAGAACAGAAAACCATGTTTTGAGTATAAGCATCTTAAGTAATTATTTACGTAAATTGAAATCTGCACGCTGTACATTAGAAGCGTGTGCGCTGTACTAGCGAAGTAGTGAGGACTGAGTGGCGCAGCTCACAGCACGCCGCTCACATCTCTCGTCTCCGCTGCGCGCCGCCGCCAGCTTGCGAGCCACATCTCCGCATCGATCGCGCCATACAAATTTAATACATCTCCGTTCAAGTGTTATCCACTGAAGCTGAGCGGAGACGAGATGTGGAAATAACCAAATTCTATTGGTTGTTTAAATGACATCTCCTCTCCTTTCGTCTCCTCTCCGCTCTGGTGGAGACCGGGCCTTAGACTCCACGGCCCCAGGGCCTCCTATTAAATGGGCCCTGTATAAAAACTAGCATTATGTATGATTTCAGTGATAGCGTATGAGCCTATGAAGTCGGAAATGTCGGTACTGCAACCGGTTGTGGAAACAGAAGTAGAATATTTGGAAGATGACATGGACTATGATGGTAAGATTTGGTATTTAAGTTCAAATCGTTTAGTGCACTGGTCTATGGTATGGCCACCATCTTGAATTTTCAACAAATGTTGTAGCTTTGGAGGAAATATATTGGAACTGCTTACTACGGTTTAGACAGTAATTTAAAAGTTAAAACAAACTTTTCATATAACCTGCATTGAAAGTGTGAGTCTCAATGCCTGTTTAGCCACCCGAAACTAGTCAATTTCATACGTCATTCAGTGGGGAGAAAACCATCTCTTTCTGCCCTATGGTCGATAATGCATTCAAAAAGCAAAGAGTATCCATGGTAATTGGTGTGTTGCAAAACGTAAATTACGCGCACGAAGTCGTTGGCATCAGCTAGTAATAAGCAACATTATATCATTTCAGATGAAAACAAAGACGACCCAGAACCCACAGTGTCAGAGGACATAACGGTAACAGCGCTACCAGTTAAGGGCAAACGTGGCCGACCCAAGAAGACGATAGTCAAACCGGAGAAGAAAAAACCCAGAGCCGAGGAAAAACCCAAAACCAAGATTGCTAAAGGTAGGTTTAATTTTTTGAATCCTTAAAAGGGCGAAAACACTACTGATACGACAGGATAAAACGTAAACTCGCGCACTTTTCTATGGAGCTAATAGCTGATGCCTGCAAGGCATGGTTTTTTTTTAAATTCCCTCGGGAACTCCTTAATTTTCTGGATAAGTCACTCATTCTATGTCACTCTCCAGGTCCTCAACTATACCCATGCGAAAATCCCGTCGATCCGTCGCTCTGTTGCGGCAGGACAAACCACCCAACAAACACACTTTCGCATTTATAATATTAATATAAAGTACGATTTTCCTTCTAACCATCAAATCAAGAGTGAATATGTATCTTAAGTTGTATCTATTTGTTTACAAAAAATATTTGTCATGAAACATGTCTTCCATACATGCGGACATTTCGCTCTGAGTTTTAACATGTCCTATCAGTAGTGATTTCGCCATAAACGTCTCCTCAAATATCGACGCGGAATTGGCTTGTCGACGTCGTTGTTGTATAATTCGATTTTTATCATACATACATACATACATGTAATACATACTCAAAGCTTTTTTAGACCGGCTCGAGCTGGTTCCATGTCATTAGATGTGGGGAGACCCTAAGGGCGGTTTCAGACTAAGTAGCGTATTTTTGAAGTGAAAACTTCTTTAGCCGCATTGAGTACTTTTTGGTAGGGGGTAAACTTGTGGATTCGCGTTACCGACATGCTCACGAACAGCGACATGCTCGCGTTGTTACGAAGACAAAAGGTTTTAAATACAAAATAATATAATTCGTAATTAAACTTTAATGCCTTTGTGTTAAGGCATTAAAGTTAAAAAATTTACGGTTGTCTGTATAGTCGGTTTACGGACGATAGTTTTACGTGATAACTAGACGTTCTCGAAGAAGCTCGCGTGGCGGCGTTCCAGTAGCAGAACTATTGGAACTGCTAGCTCTGAGGTCACGCGATCGCGCCTCTCTATCACTTGTTCCGCGCTCTCACTTGCACGCTCAGGCTCAGGCGGAACGTGACACTTTTTCGTGCGTGCAGCCGGTGTTCATCGATTTATAAGACATCATCACGTCAAAAAAAAATTAAAACAAAAAAAAAAAAATTTTAAATATTCGTTTTCTTCGTACACTTCTATCGGCAGTCCCTTTGACTACCAATTTTTTTTTGTGCGGTTAAGCTTGTACCGGCTTACGTGCTTATTCCGGCGTGTACGCTTGGATCCATTGGTCAGCCGGTAGTAGTAGTCAGTAGTATACGAGCTTATAAGCGTCGACTCTTGTAAGCGCCTACACGCGCTTCCAAAAACGCTAATCTGAAGCCGCCGTAATGGTGCATTTAAATTCGTCCCACGACAAAAGTATAGTATGTATCACGAAAGAAGTCCGGCGGCAATAGGGATGATGACAACTCAATCAAATCAGCAACTCTTTATCAAACTTAAAAACGCACTTCTAGTATGGAAGTTGTCTGAAATTCACACTTGTGACATCATCAAATTTCAACGCACTGTTTTCTCTAATCTATATTTTAAAACGGTTATCAAACTTTAAACTAACCGAGGATGTGAATTTTAGGTCTTTTGAAAGACCCTTTATTTAATAATATTAATCAGTTAGAAATAATTTATTTTTGATATAGGCATCATCCCTATTAGTGGAACTTATACATTTTACATACTACTACTAGCGCCGCCTCTAGGCGACTTCTTTCGTGACATTTGACGACCTCTCTGGCGCAATGTTGAGCGCTGTTTTCTCGTTGGATTTGGTGAACAAATGCTGTATCACATCAAACATGTTCTTGGGATTTTACCAGGGTTTGCTTGTACCTGAATTTACTTTTTAAAATAATTTTAAAGTACCCATACCGATACAACAACAATTATATAATATATCCTCTTCTAATTAGGCCCTATTTGATATTTTCAGGCACTTTGAATACTATTACAAGCAATGTTACGTTACTCATTCACTTATGGACTTATACTTCCTTTATTTAAATTACCTCCAAACACTGAAAAGCATCTTAAAGTTAAGCACAAGTAGTATTTTAGTAGATATTTTTTACATTTTATTTATTTAGGAATCTTCAATATACCTTCACTTAATATTATTACGTGATCTCAAATTTTAAGTAACGATTTAGTGTTCATCGGCTAGGCAAGTAACTTAAATAGGACCGGGGAGACAGTTTTATTGCATTTAAAAGTTATAATCCGTTAACCTTGGAATAAACTTGTTTTCTGGTATTGCTTATAAATTTATCTTTCTCTTCCAAATGATAGTCGAAAAGCTATTTTTGACGTCTATCTAGAAATTAATTTTAAAGTAACCAAGCAGAAGAAAGTACCTTTACATCACCCTTATCATCATAAAAAAAGCTTTAAAAAAATCAAGCACAAGTGAATATTTACATGGGAACATTTGATTTTTAGGTCAAAATCGCCAAGAATCGGCCCCTGAGGCGTTGAGTAAGTCCTCACAGACCCAAATGTCTGCAACACAACGAAACCGCCTAATGAAAAAGAACGCAATAATCGTTCTGGAATCATCCACAGTGGTGCCATTCAAATGGCACCGACACAACTACTTATGTTTCTTCTGTCATCGGACTTTCAAAACTCTAACACCATTGAAAGAACATACAAACAACGATCATAAAACTTCGAGTGTTAAATCTGCTGTGTCATACTTGAAAAGGGATGAAAAAGTTAAAATCGACGTTTCAAAACTTAACTGTCGAATTTGTGATGAAAATTACGAGGATCTAAACACACTTGTAGATCATCTTAAAACTAATCATGACGTGATCTTCAATGAAAAAAGTGATTCCGGAGTCGTGCCGTACATACTGAGCGATAAAGGACACCAATGCGCGTTATGTAGAAAGGAATTTGAATACTTCATTAAATTAAATCAACACATGAACGAACATTTCGGGAACTATTTATGTGAATTGTGCGGTAAATCATTTTTGAGTCAAGATAGATTGCGTTGTCACACCCTAAGCCACGGTTCCAGGTTCCATTGTAAACTATGCCCTCAAACTTTCGACTCCCTAACTCAGAAATCTAATCACGAATTGACTGTGCACAATAAAAAACGTTTGATAAAATGTTTTTTCTGTCCTGAGTTATTCCAAAATTATGTTTTACGTAAAAAACATCATAATTTACTTCACAATGTTGAAACAAGTGTGTCAAAGTGTTCCGTTTGTGATAAATCGTTTCATATAAAAAGCAAAATGTGGGCTCATATGAAAGAAGTACACGTAAGGGAAAAGAATTTCTCTTGTTCGGTATGCGATCATAAGTTTTTCTCGAGAACTCAGGTACAAAAACATATGATTAAGCATGTAGGGGAAAAAATACACTGGTGTGAAGTTTGTGAGAAGTCGTACGCTAGAAAACAGACATTGAGAGATCATATGCGTATTCATAGTGACGATAGGCGGTTTGTATGCTCGATTTGCAGTCAGGGATTTGTCCAGAATAACAGTTTGCAATTACATATGAGGGTACATCACTCTGAATCTGTTGATCAATAGTGATAGGACAAATACAAGAATGTCTATACACGCCACCTTTTAACTTTGAACCAATATGGATAGAATTTTATCATAGAGATAGATAGGCTAGAACAAAAATTACTTATATAATAATCAATGGTCTTTGCCCCTCCTCTAGCCTATGTATTACTATTAAGTATAATCTATCTCAATTTTAACCATGTTTATAATAAATTTCGGGCTATATAGGACTTATTGAAATAAATGCAAAATTAAACTGAACTGACTATATAAGTTATAGTAGTATTTAAGTATGTTTAATAGGTATATCGCTTATATTTGTTATTAGACCTAGAATCTAGACTGTAGTGTTAGCATGACTTTAAATGTACCCTAAATAATATAATACCATTCTTTTAAATTAGATGTTTTTGTTATTGTATTTAAATTTCAACATTACGAGGGTACATTTATAGTTGAAAATATCTTTTCAGATGTAAAACCTCGGAAACGCAAAGCCAGCGAATCGTCCTCGATGCGTAGACGGAAAAACCTACAGTTGTTATTCAATAACACAACGATTATACCGTTCAAGTGGCGTGGCAGATATCTATGCTTCTATTGCAGCAAAGATTTAACAGAGTATAACGAATTAAAGAAACATACCAAATCACACGGAAACTGTTCGACTAAGGACCACTCTCTAAAAGTCCTCAAAGGTGGACAGAATATGGAAATTAAAATAGATATATCCGAAATAAATTGCGAAATTTGTAGCATAGAATTCCCTAATTTCGATAGTATAATCAACCATTTGTTAATCAAACATAAATTGAAATACGATAGAGATGTTGAAATGGCTTTAGAAGAATATAAACTAGTCGATCTCAGTTGCTTACTATGTGACGAAAAGTTTACGTATTTCGGCTATTTAGTATCACACGTTAACAGTAAGCATCCAAAGAACTGTCTTATCTGTGACAAATGTAATCAAAAATTCAATAAGAAAAGAGATCTGTTTTCGCATATTAAAAATTATCATAGAGAAGGCGGTTATATATGTGATTTATGTCCTCAAAGTTTTAGCTCTTTGAATATATTGAGAAAACACAGGACTAATAGGCATATGACTAGATGCAGCATTTGTTTTTTAAGACTACCCTCAGCGGTTTTAAAGCAAAAGCACATGGAAATTGAACATCCGGACGATGGTTCCTTGCAATGTGATATTTGTTACAAAGATTTCCATACAAAACAGGGATTGAAAATGCATTTGCGTAAATGCAAAGGAGACATTTTCGAAATTGGTGTAAAGAAAGAAGAATACGATATGGATTTAGATAACAATTATGAGGGTGTTAAAAAACCGAGCGTGAAGCAAATTCGTGAGAACATTGTCATAGTTATAAACATGTCTACAGCCATACCGTTTAATTTCTACAAGAATAAGTTCAATTGCTTTTACTGTTCCCAAGATTTCGCTGATTCAGATTCAATGAAGGAGCATACTTTAATAGAACACCCTGTTTGTGATATAAAAGAGAAATGCATTAGAAAATGCCGGGAATCGGTTGCGTGCGTGAAAATCGATATTTCATCATTAGCTTGCAAAATTTGTTTTGAGTCGATGAGTGATTTAGATAAATTACTGGATCATCTCATTTTAAAACACCAAGCGAATTATGATAAGTCGATTACGACCTGTTTGCAACCTTATAAATTGATAAAAGATCATATGGCATGTCCAAATTGCCCTAATGAAGTATTCAGATTTTTTGGAACGCTACTAAAACACATGAATAACGAGCATACTAATAATAATATAATATGTGTGTACTGTGGACAGACTTTTAGACGCGATCAAAATTTACGAGTACATATATGGAGGCATCATAGAGACGGACGGTTCAAATGTTCAATTTGTAATGCCGAATGCAATATACCCTCAAGGTTGTACATGCATATGGCCAAAGCTCATGGAGTCAAGGCCGCTAAATGTCCAAAATGTTCTGAAAGTTTTGCCACCCAATACTTGCGCCAAAAACATTTGATAGAAGCGCACGATTCGGGACATAAATGTAGTTACTGCGGAAAGTTGTTTACAAGGAACTCCTTCATGAGAGATCATATTAGAAGGACTCATTTGAAGGAGAAAAACGTCGAATGCTCAATTTGTTACATGAAGTTCTTTAATAACATACTCTTGCGTCGACATATGGTGAAGCATAGTGGGGAGAAGAATTTTCACTGTGAAATGTGTGGAGAAAGGTTTTATTGGCGCAAGAGCTTGCGCACGCACATGGCTAGACATACTAAACAGATTAGTCCTATATAAATGCAGTGGATTACTTTAACTTATAAATTGTTTAAAATGTAGAGGCCCTTAGGTGTAATCTTATGTTTTGACTATGTAGTCAAAAAAGCAATCTCATTTACTTTGTTACCAAAGATAATAGTTTATATAGATAAGTCTGGAAATAAAAAACGTATTAATCGCTAACATGAAACCTAAAATATTATTAATTAATCATCATCATTATCATCATCCTCAATTAATTAATTGTATTAGTAGAATTAAATTATGAATTAAGTAACCTGAACATTCCTCTAATTTATATTGTGTATTTATTCTTTCTCATGTATGACGGGGAAATGAAACTCAAAATTTTTAAATACTATTCCAAAACAATAGTCCTATTGGTGCCTATTTTAGATCGGAGCATACAGTATAAAAATTTGTTTTCAGATCGTAAAATCCAACCGGTTTCATCCGGACTTTCGGCGACGCAGCGTCAAAATCTTCAAAAATTCTTTACCACTACGGGTGTCATACCTTTCGAATGCAATGGCGGATTATCTTGCTTCTTTTGTGGCAAACACATTTCTCAACACGGTGATTTGAAAAAGCATACAAAGTCCCACGAATATTCTACTATCACTAAGTTTTCTTCAGATTTAACCTCTCAAATCATTAATGTTGATGTTACCGAAGTAAATTGCGAAACCTGCAATATAGCTTTTGAAGAATTTGGTAGCTTAATTGACCACATGATGACCTCCCACGATCTGAAAGATGTAACCTCTTTTGTTGATATAAGAAAGTTTAGGTTAATAGATTTACGTTGCTTAGAATGTGATAAGGTATTTATAAATTATTCTGTTTTAGAACGTCATATACATGAAATGCATGAAAATAGCAATAAATGTTTTTATTCAAGGCGAAATAATGCACTTACTAAAAAGATAAATAATAAATCGACTGAAAATAGTTTAAATAATAAAGAGAAGTATAGCTTAGACTGTCCAAAATGCTTTAAAGTTCTAACTTCTAAATTAGGTTACCAGTTGCATTTAAATAAGTGTGGCCTGAAAAATGTACCCACGGTAGTTTCAGAAAGAAACCTTACACCATTTAAAATTCGACAGAACATCGCATCTGTCATAAGCATGTCAACAGCGATGCCTTTCAAATTTTTCAAAAATCACTTTCGTTGCTTCTATTGTTCCAAAGATTACGCCGATTTCGATGTATTAAAAGACCACACGTTTACTGACCACTCAAATTTCAACGATGAATCTAATGTTATGAAAAAGATTAAATCTAAAGAAGTGACAGTCAAAATTGACATACTGAATCTTACGTGTAAATTGTGTTTTGAAAATCTCGTAGATCTAAGCGATCTCATCAATCATTTAACTTCCATCCATGGAGCTAATTATGATAAGTCTATAGAATGCCTTCAACCTTTTAGAATTGTGAAGGACAATATACACTGTCCTCTATGCCCGGATACAGTTTTTAGGTACTTTAAAAAGCTTCTCGAACATATGAATGAAGTTCATACAGATAACAACATAGTTTGCGCTCATTGCGGTCTAACTTTTAGAGGGCATCCCAATCACCGAGCGCATATTTCGCGTTACCATAGAACTCGAGCTTGCAAATGTCCAGATTGTAATATGGAGTTTTGGAACTTGGAAAAGTTGGCACGCCACCGAGCAAATGTACACGGGACAAAGAGGTTCAAATGCCCGCAGTGTGTTGAGAAATTTGTCACAAATTACATGATGAGGAGACATCAAATAGCTGCGCACGGTTTTGGACATAAGTGTCAGTATTGCAATAAGTTGTTCACACGAAATTCGCATATGAGGAATCACGTAAGAAGGTTGCATTTCAAGGAGAAGAATGTTGAATGCAACGTTTGTAAGGAAAAATTCTTTGACCGAGCCCTTTTAAATGTACATATGGTGAAGCATATAGGCGAAAGGAATTATCATTGTGATGTGTGCGGTAAGAAATTTTTATGGAAGAAGAATTTGAGAGGACATATGGTGTCGCACGAACGTAGTAATTGATATGAAATCATATTATTGAACGTCTTTGGTTTTAGGAGTAATTTCTTAACAACCCGATAAATCCTGTAGTAGTATAAGAAATCTTCAAATTAGGTACTTATTATTTTTGAATATCTATCATTTCTATCCTTTAATGTGGTGAAACATAGGAAAGGAATTATCATCGTGATGTATGTAGTGAATTTTTTTTGTGGACGAATAATTTGAGAGAACATATTGCGTTACACAATAGAAATAGTTGAAATGAAAGTTTAATTATGAATGCCCCGCCGGTTTTAGGAATATGTAAAAGTACCCTCAACGATATTAAAAATATTTGTGACATAAAGATTCATTTTATATTTAAGACCGTATCATTTAGGGTACATTTTACATTGAAGTAAATTTCTTTTCAGATTTAAACGGCACTTCAAAGAAGCTTAGTCCTAATACGCTGAGGCGCAGGAATCTACTGATACTATTCAACAATACTTCAATAATTCCTTTCAAATGTCGCGGAAAATGCAGATGTTTTTATTGCGGTGACGAAATACCCATTTATGATGAACTAAGAAAACATACGAAATCTCACGGACCTTGTTCGGAAAAAGATCGTTCAATAAAACTTGTCAAAACAGATGACGCTGAAGTTAAAATAGACGTATCGGATGTAACCTGTGAACTATGTAATAAACCATTTTCTAATTTAGATGCAATTATAACGCATTTGATAACTAAGCATAAACTTCCTTACGATATAAATATAAAGCTTCTTATAATGACGTATAGACTAATCGACTTGCAATGTTTACTGTGTGAAAAGAAATTCAGTCAAGTTAGCGAACTAGTAACTCACGTAAATTGTGAACACCCTATCCAAGCTCTAGATTGTATTGTGTGCCATCAAAAATTTATAAGGAAGGGGTATTTAGATGCCCATATGAGATTGAAACATAAAAATGATTATACATGTCTGAAATGCTCAAAGAGTTTCTCCTCTCATACAGAATTACAAGAACACAAAATCAGAGCACATGTTGCAGTTTGTAATATTTGCTTTACAAGGTTTTCTACACAGAAAAAGAGGCTGAAACATATGAAAACTGAGCATATTGGTGATAAATTAAAATGTGGATTCTGTCTCAAATCTATGAGCACTCAACTAGGTTTCCTGAGACACGCTGCTAAATGTACGGATAAAGGAATCGATGATTTTACCGACGAAACGTTGGTTATTGACGATGATGATAAAAAGCCAGCTGTTATCCAAATTAGGAATAACATAGCGTGTATACTAAACATGTCAACCGCTATACCATTCAAGTACTTTATGAGCAGATTCAGATGTTTCTACTGCTCAAAAGATTTCACAGATTGCCAAGAACTTCGGGAACATACTGTTACTGAACATCCGATTTGCAATACCAACTTCAAATGTATGAGACTACGCAACAGACAAGAAGGATGTGTTAAAATTGACACATCAGTTCTGTCTTGTAAAATGTGCTATGAAAATATTCCAAACTTAGAAACTTTAATAGAACACCTCATATTAGAACATAAAGCTCAATACGATAGAACTATAGATAGTAATATACAACCTTACAAGCTAGTCAAAGATAACTATCCTTGCCCTATATGCGGCGACGTGTATACACATTTTAGTACTCTATTGAAACACGTTGGACAAATTCATAATGACAATAAGAACATTTGCATGCACTGTGGAAAG
This sequence comes from Erebia epiphron, assembly GCA_963932025.1. Taxonomy (NCBI): domain Eukaryota; kingdom Metazoa; phylum Arthropoda; class Insecta; order Lepidoptera; family Nymphalidae; genus Erebia; species Erebia epiphron. The sequence continues at coordinate 11,728,245 of OZ009951.1, read as the reverse complement.
TCATTTAGGAATTTGCCAAATTTGCGTGTTCACATATCTAACCATCATAAAACAACGGGTAGTTATAAATGTTATACATGCAGTTTAGAATTCCCTTCAAAGAAATATTTACAGACGCATCAAGGTAGAGCGCACGGGTTTAAAGTTTTCAAATGTCTGGAATGCGGCGAAAAGTTTATGTCAAACTACGCGATGCTAAGGCATATGATTAATTTGCATAGCTCTGGTCATAAATGTGTGTACTGTAACAAATTGTTCACTTCCAACTGTTTTATGATCGACCACGTCAAAAGGACACACTTGAAGGAGAGAAATGTCCAATGTCAGATCTGTTACGAGAGATTCTTCGATTCTCAACATCTGAAAACGCACATGGTCAAACATAATGGAGAAAGGAACTTTCATTGCGATATTTGTGGGAAGAAATTTCTATGGAAGAAAAATTTGAGAGGCCATATGTCCTTACATATCAGGAATTCTAACCAGGATATGTGTCCTGTTCAGCTACCCTAACCTGCTAAGTTGGAAATGTATCCCACATAAAGCGTTCGAGTGGGAATTTTATTCTGATTTTCTAGGGACGATTTAGTCTGTCCAAGAAGTCAAAATATTCCTCCTAAATGAATGCCACGTTTTATTAAAGCTCCTTCAACAGATATTAAAATAAAAGCAGTGTTCTTATAGGATACCAACGTCCGATATAAATTGATACAACAAGAGTTTGGATACATTGAAACATGATAACTTTTCTTTACAGATGTACCATGTAACAGACCAGCCGAGAAATGTAGCGCCAATAAACTAAGGAGGTCAAATCTACAAATATTACTCAACAATACAACCATAATTCCATTTAAATGGCGTGGAAAGTACATGTGTTTCTATTGTGGAGAAGATATTAATGAATACGATGAATTAAGACAACATACAAATAATCATGGTGCATGTTCAGATGATAATCGTGCTCTTAGACTAGTAAAAGCAGCAGACGCTGAAGTCAAAATTGACGTATCAGCCATAACTTGTAATCTATGCTGTGATAAGTTACCAAACTTTGATGATACAGTTGACCATTTGATGAGAAAACATAACTTGCCATACGACAAAGATGTAAAATTATCAATAGCACCGTACAGACTGTCGGATTTAAATTGTCTGCTATGCGATCAGAAATTTAATTATCTAAGCAAACTAATTTCACACGTAAATATGGACCATCCAAACGATTGTCTGGTCTGCGTTGAGTGTAAACAGAAGTTCAATAAGAAGAGAGACCTCGACGCCCATGTTCGGACGAAGCACAGAAATCTTTTCACATGTACAAAGTGCTTTTTATCTTTTTCTACGAACTCTGAACTTTTGAGCCACAAAAGCAGTTCCCATCCATTTCTTTGCAACATTTGCTTTAAACCTTTCCTATCGATTAAAAAACGTTTACAACACATAAAAACAACTCATTTAGATGTGCTACTTAAATGTGGTTTTTGTTCTAAATCTAGTAACACCAAAGCTTTTTGGGAACATGCTTTGAAATGTAACGTTGATTGCAAAGATTCAAACGATGTAATTGTGCCTGATGATGGTAAAAAACCTTCAGTAAAACAAATTAGGAATAACATAGCGTGCATATTGAACATGTCAACGGTTGTACCGTTCAAGTATTACATGTGTAGGTTCAGATGTTTTTACTGTCCGAAAGATTTTGACGAATGCGACGATCTTAAACAACACACGATAATCGAGCATCCCCTTTGCGATACTAAACTCAAATCTATGAAGCTACGTAACAGGCATGAAGGTGGCATTAAAATCGACATATCATTATTATCTTGCAAAATATGCTATGAAAGTTTACAAGACTTAAACACTCTGATAGATCACTTGATTTGCGAACATAAAATTAATTACGATAAGTCTGTAACAGTCAATCTGCTACCTTACAAACTATCTAAAGACAATTTTCCGTGTCCATTTTGTGGGGAAATTTATAGGTATTTCAGATCATTGTTAAATCATGTAGGAAAAACGCATTCGGATAACAAAAACATTTGTGTTCACTGCGGATTACCGTTTAGGAACTTGCCGAATCTGCGAGCGCATATAGCGCGTCACCACAAAGTTGCCAACTTCAAATGTGATTTTTGCGATTTGCACTTTACGTCGAATAACTATCTGCAAACACATTTAGGTCGTGTTCACGGGAGTAAAGTTGCAGATTGTTCGGAATGTGACGAGAAGTTCACATCGCTATATGAAATGCAGAGGCATAGGGTTGACGTGCATAGTACAGGGCATGAATGCACCTATTGTCACAAACTGTTCACGAGGAACTCGTTCATGGTCAATCATATACGACGGACACATCTGAAAGAGAGGAATGTTGAGTGCGCTGTGTGTAACGAGAGATTTTTCGACGCCCAACGCCTGAAAGTGCACATGGTCAAACATTACGGTGAGCGAAATTTCCACTGTGACGTGTGTGGAAAAAAGTTTTTGTGGAAGAAAAATTTGAAAGGCCACATGACGTCACACATTAAAAACAACCATTACCCAACATAAAAATTGGATTGGTTGCCTATCACGGAGAAATATTATGTCTAGTATTGTGCAGAGAAATCAGCTGCCTCGAATAATTAATAGCTTACAATATTTAAACTTGTGTGGTAGAATTCCATTCAGCGTAGTTTGAACTTCGCTAGTGTGGTAGAGCGATTCAGCGCCATCTGCTGGTATATGTGGAAGCTCAAAATTAATACGAATTGCGCTTGCAAGAGCGCTATGTTACTTTCTAAAGGAGGATTCTGAAGCGAGAACAATTTCTTTACAGATGAAGGCCCGCACGAGATCAGCACATGTGTGCGGAGGAGGAAAAATTTGGAAACGCTGTTCAACAACACCACGATAATGCCTTTCAAATGGCGTGGGAAGTACCAATGCTTTTATTGCGGCATATCTTTCGCGGAATACCCCGAGTTTCTTCGACATACGAAATCGCACGGGCTTTGCAGCACCAGCGATAACTCTTTAAAACTCATCAAGGGGAATCATGTAGAATTAAAAATTGATATATCGGAAATCTTGTGCGAAGTCTGCTACGAGCCCTTTACGAATTTAAACGAAATAATCGACCATTTGATTGGTAAACACGATTTGGAATACGACAAAACTGTAGACATACCGTTCCAGGAGTACAGACTGGCCGATGGGAGGTGTCATTTATGCGGCCAACAATTCCCTTATTTCGCGAATCTAATAACGCACGTTAATGTTGCACATCCGAAAAATATTTTCATTTGCGGTAACTGTGGGTTGAATTATAACAAGGAGAGAGACTTGGCTTACCATTTACGAAATTACCACAAACATGGAGGGTACCGCTGCGAAGAGTGTTCAGAGGTCTTCCCCAACAGTTTTCGTTTGACCGGACATAAGAATAAGTTCCATTTTCGAAGGTGCAAGCTGTGCGATGCCCGTTTTCCGTCATACACGTTATTGCAGAAGCATAAAGAGCGTGACCACCCAGACGATGGCAGTCAAAACCTCTGCCATTACTGCTCGAAGCAATGCAAAAGTGCACCAAGCTTGACACAACATTTGAGAAAGTGCAAGATGAAAACTGTCAGTAAACCAGCATTCCCAGAAGAAACAATACAACCGAAGAAGAAAAGGGACATAATACAGGTTAGAAGGAACATCCAATGCATTTTGAATATGTCGACGGCGATACCTTTCAGGTTCTTTTCGAGATACTCCTGCTTCCATTGTTCGAAACATTTCGTTGAATTCGACGATCTGAAATCCCACGTGGTTTCCGAACATCCTGTTTGCGATCTGAAGGACAAAAGTTTGATGAAATGCAAAGGCGAACGGATAACTGTCAAAATTGATATCTCTGAGCTATCCTGTAAAGTTTGCTACGAACGTTTTGATAATTTGGATGATTTAATTGATCATCTGATTGCCAAACACGACGCGCCATACGATAAGTCCATAAAGGAGTGTTTCGATGCTTTCAAAATAATCAAAGACAATATACCGTGTAACATATGCTCTAACGTTTTCCGTTACTTCAGTAGCCTTTTGCGGCATATAAACTCTGAGCACAGCAACAACAATAAGATATGCGATTATTGTGGACGCAGTTTCAAAAACGTTTGCAATTTGAGCATGCATATAACGATTGCGCACACGGGCGCGTGCGAATGTGACGTTTGCGGTGCCAAATACAGAAACCAGTGGTGTTTGGGACGCCACAAAGCCAAAAGTCACAACGCTAAAGTGATCCAGTGCCCCGAATGCGACGAGCGTTTCCAATCGCATTATCACAAACAAAAACACATGATTAAAGCGCACGAAATTGGACACAAGTGCACGTACTGTGGGAAGATGTTCACGAGGAACTCATTTATGAAAGATCATATAAGACGGACACATTTGAAGGAGAAAAACGTCCCTTGTTCCGTTTGCAATGAGAAATTCTTCGATAATTATCTTTTAAAGTTGCATATGGTTAAGCATAAGGGCGAAAGGAATTTCAGCTGTGAATTTTGCGGAAAGGCATTCCTGAGGCGGAGTAATTTGAATTCGCATAAGGAGTTGCATAAGAAGTATGGAAATGTCTGATAACAAAGGTGTTTCAAAGCGTTTCTTTTTTCGTTCGTTCGTTCGTCGTTCGTCTCCCAACTTTGATAGCTTACAATCAAATTAAATCAATATTCATTTTTTCAAATTAATTACACTGTACACTTATTGACGTCCTAGTACTTATAAAACACTAGCTGATGCCCGCGTCTTGGTCCGCGTGGAATTATTTATTCCCACGGGAACTCCTTAATTTTCCGGGATAAAGAGTAGGCTATGTCACTCTCCAGGTCCTCAGCTATACCCATGCCAAAAATCACGTCGATCCGTTGCTCCGTTGCAGCGTGATTGAAGGACAAACCAACAAACAAACACACTTTCGCATTTATAATATTAGTATGATGATGGTGATAATCAGTTACGGTATCTTAAAACTAAAACTACGAGGGTTCCAAACGCGCCCTTGTCTGAGAAGAGCCAAATCATCAAATCATCTTAACTAAGGAACTATCAGAGCCATTAGATCAAATTGGTCAAAGTGGTGGTGGTGGTGGTAATTGCCAAGCTTCCTTGTCATTTAATGTGAATTATAATATTATATACTATCTCTGAAACCTGACGCTTTATGACTTTGTCCAACGATTTAAATTTTACTTTTGGCATATGCACGTCCATGAAGTGTCATAATTATTGACAGGTAATCATCGACAACAAAATGATATTACATAGACGCATATCGTTTTTAGGGTTCCGTAGCCAAATTTGGCAAAAACGGAACCCTTATAGATTCGTCATGTCTGTCTGTCTGTCTGTCTGTCTGTCTATCTGTCTGTCTGTCTGTCTGTCTGTCCGTCCGTATGTCACAGCCACCTTTTTCCGAAACTATAAGAGCTATACTGTTGAAACTTGGTAAGTAGATGTATTCTGTAAACCGCATTAAGATTTTCTTACAAAAATAGAAAAAAAAACAATAAATTTTGGGGTTCCCCATACTTAGAACTGAAACTCAAAAATTTTTTTTTCATCTAACCCATAGGTTATCTATGGATAGGTCTTCAAAAATGATATTGAGCTTTGTAATATCATTTTTTTCTAAACCGAATAGTTTGCGCGAGAGACACTTCCAAAGTGGTAAAATGTGTGTCCCCCCCCCCCGTAACTTCTAAAATAAGAGAATGATAAAACTAAAAAAAATATATGTTGTACATTACCATGCAAACTACCACCGAAAATTGGTTTGAACGAGATCAAGTAAGTAGTTTTTTTTTAATACGTCATTAATCGTAAATCGCAATTTACCTTTCATTCAATCAACTCAAATATTTAAAAAAAACATTTAATTTAAAACTTACTACAGGTTTGTACGGAACCCTCGGTGCGTGAGTCCGACTCGCACTTGGCCGGTTTTTTCCAATTGAAGCGACGTGCCCTTTTATCCGATATTTCGTAACTCGTATGCTCATCTAGTAATTACAAGTACGACTTTAATTTTCAAAATAGTCACGGAGCTTCAACACTAGCTTTCCTTTTGTCTCAGCACCATACATCTTTGGCGATGGATGGTTTCTATGGCCTGACGGATTCATGTACATTTAGTGTACTGTTGTATATAAATGATTTATTTGAATACATAGGTACTTTAATGTACTTAGTCATTTAAACACTTGGGTATGTTTACAAAACAATAAAAAAATGTTGAGCAATGGTAAATATCTATGTGTCAAATCGATTAAAACTGCTTCATATAGAAAGTCTATTGTTATCAAAAATCGAATCAGTAACGCGTAAGACCATCACTGACTCCATCTGCCAAAAGTAAAATAAATGATTGGACAGAGATTAGAAGATTTTTCTCATATTATAATACTGGCCTACGTCGTCGCGTTTGTCATTTTCTATGGCGTCGTATCGCGTTGAGTCGCGTAGCGTCGCTTCTGTCGCTCACCTAGAAAAACGGATTACGTATGTTGGATCATTTTAAATATTAAGACGCTTTGTATAAGTAATACATAATATAATTACTTAATAATATCGTTGAATATATTATAAGTAGATAAAATTAAAATCTAAATTAAATCTAAATTAAAAACTAAAAACTAAACATTAAAAATATCATCTATCCCGCTGCAATGAGGCAGCGTGCCCAGAACGCTGGCTGCGTTACCCCGCTGAATAGCCAAACTTATATTTTGGCCGAGGTAACTGCCAGCCCTCCGGTCACCTGTGGACTCTGTGAGACGAGAAGATAGATCCTTAAAAAAGGATCTGGCATCTTCGCCCCACGACCCCAGGGTTTCAACACCAAAAGGCACAAAAACGAAATTATTTTCAATAATTTCGTATTTGCGCCTCTTGGCTCTTTCTGCATTAGTGGCCGCCGCCCCCGCTGACATGGAGGACGCCTGCAAGTGGGATAACGCTAGCGTATCCACGCATGTGGCATCCCAAACAAGCGACCTTCCTTGCTTCCACGGAACAAGAGTCATCCCGTCAGGTCTCTTACCATCACTGCGCGCCAAGCCATTAGGCTTTAACACTGCAGGCACTTTAGCGGTGGCAAGAGACCTACGAATGATGTCGTTCAGGGAAGCATGTCGCGAAAGACGACCGGCACTTTTAATACAAGAAAGCCCGTGATGGCCATACGCGTCCACTGCCCCACCACAGTGGCAAAGATGTGGCTGTTGTAACTTGGCGCCAAGTCGAAGACCAACCGCAATCGTCAGAGTGAGGTGGTCCAACAGAGTGCCTAAATGCTTAGACGGGAGAGCATGAAGCCAGTAACTTGATTCCCTCGTAGACACCGCAAGAAGACGAGCACGGTCGCTTGCAGTAGGTGATGAATTTATAAGCTCCTGCAAAACATCTGAACATAGTGCGTCGTCCCATTGTCTTTGAGAAAACAAAGATACCGGCTCCTTACTAGGACATGACGCTTTTAACAATACGATAGAAATTCAAATGTTATGTTTATTAACTGATAATAATATAATTAATTTTAGTTTTACTATAAGTAATTTTATACTTTTTCTATCGATAACGTATTATGTAAGTTTGTTTGTAATTATTATAAATGTTTACTGTTCTATATAATGGGCCGCAGCTAAAAAAATTCAGTTTGAACTTGGAATATACCAGTTTGTTATTGCAACGTGTGCTTCTTTCATTTTTTTTTTAGGTCTCTATAAATCTATATAAGTGGCAATGCTTCCTAACAAATAGAGCCGTTTTATAGTTTTAGCCTTAACATAGTCATGGAAACATAAAGTCAATAACGTAACGGAAAAGTTTGATTTTGCTCCCCATAAATTTTCATACCCCGGGCTTATAAATGAAAATCGATTCTAAAGGAGGTAAACTCCAATTACGGTGCAGTAATCTTAGTGTTATTTGGCTCACTAATATTTCACAAAAAACATTTAACAAATGGTCATTTCACAAAAAACGTTTCAAAAACTATTCAGGTGACAAATAACGTATTCCGCAAAAATATCATTTTATAAAAGACAATTTGACAAATATTAAATTCGCAAATGTTTTCCTTTGCAAAATTGCCGAATGTTAAAGTATCATTTACAGATTTTTTATTTCACTAAATAATTTATTTGTCAAATTTGCGATTTTATAAAATGTCGGTACATTTTATAAACTTTAATACTTCTGAAAATACTTGCTTTTTAAAACTTAAGTTAGGTATATTAACCCGATAGAACGGTGGGCACTACCTTTTTTTTTTTATCGCTGGGAAATGCGTTTAGGCATCCCTCCCGGAAGCAGGCAGTATGAAACTACGATGCTTCCGAGAGGGTATGTGGGACTCACTGGCACTCCAGAATACCCACTAAAACCCAGCGGCGCTCCTGCGCATCGCCTTAAGGCTGGGTTACGGGAACACTTGCGCAATCATCCGCGACCCAGCCAGCGACATCCGCCCAGGCGGATCCTCCCCCGGGGGCATGCTGCCCCGACTCCCCCTTGCATTCCTCCGCGACTGAGGCTCGACGGGCGAGAACGACCACGACGACGACGACGGGTCGGCCGCCCGGAGCCCTCGTCAGAGTGGAAGTCTCCAGGAAGCGGAAGCATTCCCGCCCCCTTCGGTTATTTTTTAACGAGGTTTTCTTCCTCGCGGTGCCGCTTCCGGCAACTACCGGGCGTTAACGCCCCCCGCCCCCCTGGGTTCCTCCACTGTGCCCTCGGCTAATTAGAGGGACACGCGGAGAACCTCCCCCACCCCCCGCCAGGTTATTAGCCATGGCTAACAATATCCCATAACGAGAAATTATTAGCCATGTTACCGGGGTGCACCGGCCCAAGCACTGCCCTTCCCTCCGGACGTATCCAGAAGGACTAGCAGCGCCCAAGCACACTAGGAGGTTACCTGGCCCACCACCCCACGGTGGGCACTACCTGAATATTTATGTCAAACCCTAACCTAACCTAACATTTTGACAGATATAGTACTTATCAAACGTTTTTATGGTATGCGTTTTTTTTATAATTAGTATGATTAATAAGTGATTTGTTTGACAAATAATACCGTTTTATTTATACAGATTCAGTGGTTGTTTGTGGTGTGGCCGGAATTGTATAAACTTAGTTTTATTTAGATTATTGGAATTTAAGTTATTTTGAACGTTCGCTAGATTTTTTTATATGAGATTTTCAAAATCTGTCACATTCCCAGGCAGGCGGTTCCGCAATTTTTGATATGAATTTAATTTATGAATTTTAATTTATGAATAGGCATGATGACTGATTTTGAAAAATGGGCAGATTATGTTCGGAAGTGTCTACTATTTCGAAAAAATATCTTATTTCGGCAGAAAAATAAGGTTTGGTAGATAAAAAAACGCCAAAACGCTCGGCGGTGTCGTGGCGTCGTTTGTGACGTCACTATTGTTTTTACCAATGTACTTTGTGCAATGTGCAATAGGGTGATTGTCAAAGCTCGAAAGCAAACAATTGTGACGTCATTCGTGTTTTATCCAATATGGCGGATTGCTGTATTTTATAGTTTTATTTTATCAAAATAAATAGCAATCTCACTCGAAATAGAAAAATAAATACGTTTTTTCATAATCCATGAATCTTATTTCATTAGATAAATTCATAATTTCATTGATTCTTGGTTACTGTCATCATGCCTATTATGATGGCGTGTGCGTCATCTTGTTATAAATAGTCATGTACTTAATGTGAAAGACAACAGTTGCAGATATTAAATTTTGTGTAAAGTCCGTCAAACTTATCTGAGCCGGTGGCCAAAATTGGAACTAATTTTTATGCCTGTTTAGTTTTTGTTTCATTTTTCATATATACTAGCGATGCTGACACCGGCGCGTATCTTTTGCATCAATCATTGATGCATCGCAATCACCTCCGATTGGCTGAATTTATGGCATTCTTGCTGCGTCAATGAATTTCGTCCAATAGTGGAAGAGTGTTAACCAATCAGAGGTGATTGCGACATATCAATGTTTGATGCAAAAGATACGCGGTCGCCCTGCTGGTCAGATAAGTTTGTGGGACTATACACGCTATACTGGAAATTCTAAATAAGATTTTTTGATTGAAATTGTATGTACTTGCCAGTTAATTTATACGTGATATATACTTAGCTGATTATAATCTTAATAATTATTGTAAACGGTACGGTTGTTTACGGTATAAATAAACGACACATTTTAAGAAATATTTTATTTCTCATTACCACACTAATTCCATTTTCAACTACTTTACCTATACTATCAAATACTAAACAGTTATTGAGCAAACTTAACACTATATTAAGCTTAGAACTCTCGTCTAAATAGGTTGAGTAATTTTGCGTTTTATAATTTTTGTAGTAAAATTAAACTGAACGCATAAAATAATTATTCATATTTAAACTTACTATCGCGGATCTCGATCCTCAACTGAGGGTGGGAGATGTAACACATTAAATAGAACACGCGACATAAGTAAGGTTAGGAAAAGTGGTAGGTAGTTGTAGCGACACCACGATAGCCTCTAATCTCACTCCAATCTTGCTCAACTAATATTGTACTGTCGTACTGTACTGGCCAGGTCTGAGTGAGGACCATGTTTCCCTGTAGAGCCCAATTAATTGGTATCGGCAACGAGCCCCTCTTGCTCTGCCTATGCTATCTACTGGACACTGAGCGGACCCCACAATGGTCCTATTAGGAACTCCTCAACAACCCCTACATTCCTGCCCATAACCACCATGGCAACTCAGTGCCCACACCCAGACCTCGACCCTGCCACCGAGCCCATGATCGGGAGGGCGAGGTTACCTATCGCGCCGCCGCTACAACACAATAGGTCTAAATATTCAGTATGACTTACCAAGAAAATAGTTTTCCTTGATCTGTGAGCACTCGTGGACTTCCGGGATCGTATAACCGACGATCACCTGCTACACACGTGCCGCTACTTAACCCTGTCCATTTTGTAATAACATATGACAGGAAAAGGCGGTAGGTGAAACAAACTTTTTAAATTAAAGTTGCCAGGTAAGAAAATTAGAGTGGTCAAAGACTACACTCACCAAATATGCAATGACGAAGTCCACGACACTCCCGACGGCAGAAGAAGTTATGGCGAAGCCAGCAGAGCCACCAACAGACGCGTCCACTCAGCCATCCTCTCTAGCTCGAGTGGAAGCGCTCCGTCTGGCCCTCTGCTCCGCATCAACTTCTCCCCCCGTTACCTGAGCCAGCTCGTCATCTTTTCTCCTAAGAGATGACTGGGCGGCTCCATCAGAACTCTGGTTTGACTGCTCGACCTCTACTTCAGACTGGTCTATTATAGGTACTACGATCCTGTCAGAATCGGTCTCAATATCTTCAATCTGAGGAAGGTCGTCAGGTTCTGGTTCCACTTAAACCTGTGGCGATTGACAGCCCTGTTCTGTCACGGAAGGCTAGGAAGTCACGGAAGTCCTTCACATCAGCCCTAAAGATCGTGTAAATTCGGTAATTCCCACTTTAACCTTCGCTACACGGCACTGGCAATCTGTACCTTGTAGGAGAGGACTTTACTTATTTTCCAGTTATTTCTGTTTCGTGAGTCATCTTTTATATGTATTGTATCGCCAACCCTGGCTTGCTAGACTTCACTCGAGGCTGTCTGACGATTGGTTGTCCCCCTCACGTAAACTGGTAAGATAGTGGCTTGCAAACATTTTTTTTGAACTCACTAAACAAGACGGTGAGCCCTTTGCGCCAACTGCCAGTCAAATCTATTTGGTAGAAATCTCTGTCCTATCTTTACTATGGGAGGGAACCAGTGTCAGAAAATTTGTAACGCTTAAAATCTGACGGCCTCAAAATGTGCTCCAGCTAAGCACCAACTTATGTAAGTGGTCCCGAGCTTATTAGTCGCAACTTCTCTGATAATCGTCACAAGCCACTGGTCGGTTAGCAGGTGCTTATCCAGACCACGCCCCATGCACCACTTCACCATCCCAACCAGTCCTTCACAGAAGCCACCGTGCCACGGTGAGTCGAGGTACGAACCCCACCGTATCATGTTTTCTTTGCAGTACGAACATGATAAGACCCCTGATACTAGCTGGAAGAACACAGCTCTGGCCGAAATAAACCTTTAGAGCAGAGCACCAGCTGGCACAAATCCTCGTAAGGCAAGAAGACATTCTTCGGCAGTCAGGTCACTCACCAGCTCCAAGTGGACCGCTCTCACTGCCAAACATGCCAACAAACAGACCCATCCCTTCCGCTTTCCATTAGCCATGCTTACAAACAGCGGTCCAAAGTTATCAACTCCAACGTAAGTAAAAGGAGACATGTATGACACTCCTTCTTCAGGAAAGTTAGGCGCCGCAGGGAGCCCATATGGGCCACCACCATGCGTGATGCATTTCAAACACTCCATGGTACCCAACACCTCTCTCGCAATCTCGTGAGAGTGTGTGAGACCCCAACATGGCAACCTTCCTCATGGATCCCCTGAATTACATCCAAAGCAAAGTCACAATCCTTGGGGACCAATATCACACGACCATGTCGCGCTTGTCACACGACCTTTGCTCCGCAGCAAATCGTCCACATCTATAGTCTCATCAAAGGTCTCACCATAGCTCTTTCCACAGTATTTCATCCTCATCCTCTGGACCATCCACAATGTCCAGATCCTCCGCGGCCGACAAAGGACTTGATCTCATTGACACGACTATGAACAAAAAGTGTTAGTCTTTTCTTGGGCTTCATCCAGGCAAGCACAACTTGACTATCAGTCCAGAGGAATTGTCTAGAAAGCGTAATGTCTAAGGTCGCTCTAATATACATCAAGAGTCCTTTTCCAATGAGGCAGGCAAAAAGTTCCAGTCGTGGGATCTTGAGATCATTCTTATCTTCCACTGGTATAACTCTTGCCTTGGAAGGCCGTCTTGATTATTATCTATCTATGTCATGTGCAGATATACAACGGTAGCTTACCCATCTTTAGACGAGTCACAGAAACAGTGAGCGTTTGTACCAGACATTGAAACTCCAACGTATTTGGGCATTTCAACATCCTGAATGGTCGCCAAAAAAAACTAGAGTAGAATTCCATCCTTGTAGCATATCATTAAACAGAATTACGTGAAAAAAGTTTGTTCAAACAAGTCAAAGTAATGGAAGAAAAAGAAACTTTTCTTCGTGACAGTTCAATAATGGCGGTAAAATGCGCAATAGTGATTGCTGTTGCAAGTGGTCAATATAACGATCGATACCGGTTACCGAATTATCGGGTTCTAACACTGACACAATTAACGTGTATAATATGACAGATACCTACCCCGTTCATTATCCTGTCGTCCGTTATATTGTTGTCACTAGCAATTAAAGAAATGAAAAAGATATTTAAATAATCTTCCTGCGTCGTATTCCTCATGACTAGACAACGGATTATAGGCATGCTCAAAATGCCAAAATATACATGTAAATATGCGCCAAGAAAAGGGCGAAATAATTTTATTATGCACAAATATGCATAGTCAAAATTGTATTTATTATTTGAATTCACGTTTATTTTCCCAAAATTTATTAATATTTATTTAAATAATATTTATTTCTATTTTTTTTTTTTTTTTTTTTTTTTTTTTTTTTTTTTTTTTTTTTTTTTTTTTCTTTTATAGGATATTATTGTAGAATGTAGTTATAATATGACAACAAAAAAATTAAAACTAAAAACTAAAAACCTAATCTAAAAGACCGCTACCAGTGGGCAGCGTGCCCAGAATGCTGGCAGCATTGCCGGTTATTTCTATTGGTTAAATTTATATATTATTTATTTGTTAAATTAATCAGTTGTAATTCTTGTGACACTATACAATCAAACATTTTTCTAGATTTTCAAGAGTAAACTTTTGACGTTTGTCATTTGATATTAATTTGTAGGCTGATAATGACCTCTCTACGTCAACTGACGTTACCGGACAGAGGTGCCATTTCTGCAGAAACCTCTCCAAGCAGAGTTTGGCTGGTGCCATTGATAAATGTGTTAACTTTCTTTATTCCTTCAAGACTCGGATGTTAAGTATATAGAATTGCATTTAATTTCCGTGGCAAACCTTTTCCGATAATGAGTTCGGAAGTGTGTTAGTCAGTCCACCGTTCCCGCACAATACAACACGCCCGACACTCACATATACTACTGAAATAAGCACTATTAATAAAAATGTACTAAAATATGCAATAACGCTGTGAAAATAGCGTTCTATGCATTTGCATATGCAAATAATCCGATGTCCACTCATTACTGAGGGTCGCGACGCCATTCCATCAATCATACAATGGTAGGAGCCCACCGGGGACATTAATGCAGTGGATTCCCACGTCCCTCCGCACTCGACTCGACCAAGAGTTCCAAACTCTTATGTTTGTTACGATTACATCAGATATCAGCCATAACTGCAAAAACGCGCAGTCAGAGTATTAGCCAAAGTGACACAGGACACCTCCGCCCGACCCTACTTCACCAGTTTAGGTATCCTAACATTGCCGTGCTTACTAATTTACAATACTGCACTGTATGTCGTCAACCATAGGGACGAATTTAAAACAAGAGGCGACACGCAAAGCCGTAGTCTACGATATCCAAACAGGTTACTTACTAAAGGGTGGACGATTAAAAAAGGCATCAAAAACCGTTAAGGGCATGGGCGCGGAAGTCTACAACCGTATACCCACAATAATTAGAGATGCACCAAGTTTAACAAATTTTAAAAGTAAACTGAAGACCTGGCTTGTCGAGAGGTCCTTCTATAGCTACAATGAATTCTTAGATTCTAAATTAATTATATATTATGACTTGTAAACTAAATTTTACCAATAAATTGACTATTGACTATTGACTATTAAGAAACAGGGCCGATGGCCCAACGCGCTCTCCGAGGCACGGAGGAAACGAAAAGGCCAAATTTGAACCTCCAAACTCGGTCATCCATCCAGTCACTGACTCAAGTCAACATCGCCCAACAGTTGCAATCGAATGATGTATGCGTGATCACAATATAAATATCAATATATGAGTTTATAGACATCTTAGACAATTTATCATTGCCTATTAATTATTATGAAAATAAAAATTATGTTTGTGGATTAACTGATTAGTTTTATGAATTACTGTTGATAATCTCAACTCATGTTCAAATTTGCATGTCAGTAACGACGAAACATGCTTGGTCAAATTTGGTATGTGTCCTCTCAATTGTACAATGTTTCCAGCAAATAAACAATTTATTCATAATACATAAATAATATGATTAGCTTATAAAGCTACACGAGGCAACATTTACTTGTATCACTGTCGATTTTATTGTTGTAAACCATACGCACGACGACAGGAACCGAACCCTTTTACCGATACATAGCAAAAAAAGTGTCAAGCAGAAGTGCGTGATAAATAACTTATATATCAATCTGTCCACCCCCTATATTACTGTGCCAGGTATAAAATATCGACGTTCCAATCCAAAATACCGACGGGAGAGGGAAAAAAAATCAACATACATATTCTGTCACAACTGTCACATAAAATAATCTAATTAAATATTGGAGTGATCGCCCTGCCAAAGTCACAGAGGTTAAATCACTGAAAACCGGAACGACACAACGATCACTGATAAAGTTAACGAACTTTCCCGGTGTCAAGCAGCACTCAAGCAGTATTAATCATAGACGCTCGTCAATAAATAAATCGTTTATTTTCAATCATTTTATGTTAGAATAATTTGTGTACTAACTATACTGTAACTATACCTATCAAAAATTACAATAAATGTTGCAAGATCAAGAACTGGCTATCCTAGCAAAATTTTTAAACCTGTGTTATGGATAGCCAGCCCTCTCCCTCGTTAACCAAATGTGTGCACAAGCACATATTTATGTCAAATAGTGCCAACCACGCAAAATGCAACACGAAATAAAAGTAGTTCTAAACTGTGCAAACGCACAGCTCTACCCATAGATCTAGGATTCTATAGGGAATTATAAGGGAAATTACACTCTACTCTATGAGATATTCAAGATTTTAACCATCTATGCCAATAGTAAATATCCTCAGAGTAAGTATATAGGGTTATAGAAGCCATTGTAATAATAATACCATGAGTGAGCGAAATGAGCATACGGCCACTGCCAAAGAGTGACAGAGCAAGAATATTCTTCTTGTCCTGCTCAGCGCATCGCCTTTTCTGTTTTGCACAATCAACAAATGCGTCCAACAATTCCGCGACATTTCTACTATTCGTACGAAATCCGAATTCGCCAAAATGAAAACTGCTCGTAGTTCACGAGATAAGTGTTTATATACATTAGAGACGATTGTTCATTGCTGTGTGTAAGGCCGCAAAGCCGGTGTGAAAACATAACCGTTCATACGCAAGTTCATAACCTTAACCCTTTTTAAACCCAACTGTTACAGATACAAACCGGTTACATCTGTCTGTATAAACTCGCATGAATACTACAATGTAGAGAAACAACAAAATAAATACGTAATTACCATGGAAAAAACAATCGAACCATGCAACATCAACCATGAACCACCCAAGTAAATAAAATCATGTCAGGCGAACATTTTTGCTTGTAGTCTGAAATTGGTCGGGTATTTCGCGTTGTGGGGATTCCAGCCGCATTATCATATTTACCCATGGTTGGAATCATAAAATTAAGAGAAAAAAAGTGACACACGCATGTAACCCACAATTTTATACATTCAGCTTCGTCTACTGATCAATGCAGCTTACACCGACCTATGATTTGTAAGATTGTAAATAAAATATATGGCGATGCCAATTCGCAAGTTCAATTCCGTTTTCATCCAATGATGGCACCACCCAATACCATATTTTAGAAGATTTTGTATCAGAGCACACTTGATGCTTTTATGTCAGCTATTGATTAATACAAGTTTTATGCGTGACACTGTTTTTTATTACTTGTTTAATATCCACTCAACTCCTGGACGGAGTATAAGAGGTAGACTTGAAACCAAAAAAAATTTGTAAAAGTGAGAAGACGTTACATAATTAAATCATTCCGTATCTTTAAGATCATCATATTCATAAATTTATCTCTATTTTTAATCTGTATTTGCTTTTTATTATCTCCCATAGTTTAACACGCACTTAACCCATTATAAGGGTGTCCGCTCCGGGAGAGAGTTGAATTGCATGTAAAAACCGAAACATATTGATTGAAAATACATTCAATTGGCAATTCGTTGTCCTCTCTTGTTTTCACCTGTAGTAAAAATTGCGATTGTTAAAAAATCATTTTAGTGCATGTTTAACATCATCGATATTTGACACTTATTTGCTATACTCCAAACCAGTAGTAAGCATTAGCAGTTTTCCCACAAAACAAACCATCGCTATCGTACACTGTATACACCGATAGCTGGTCTATCTCCTACTCAGTCCACGTAAATGTCTAATAAATCTATGAACTATGCAAGACATAGCAAGAGAAAAATAAATGTGTGCTAAGTAAAACTCGGGTAAAACAAAAAAAAAACGAGAAAAAATAAAACAATGCATTTTGTGATTAGTACGGTGATAAGAAACGAAAACCCTCACATAAAAAAATGTGATGATTATAAAATAAGTAATATAGATGTGTAAACAAATGAACAACGAAAACCATACGTTATTTAGCCACTCCCCTTGGAATAGCTCACTGCGGTGTACGGCTGAGAAAGGTGGTTCCTAATAAACACGAATAATGTCGTGTGACCTCAGGTCGATGCGTTTCTACGCACCCTCTCCGAGAATCTATGCACAGCCTTCTCGGAGAACCACCCCGCCAGGACTAGGTTTTACTGGCGGCCCTGCACTTCGGGCCAATCTCTGCCGTCCACCCTTTTAAGACTGCAGGGAAGATATCCCAGCACCTCCACCAATTTATATCGCGGATCTCGATCCTCAACTGAGGGTGGGAGATGTAACACATTAAATAGAACACGCGACATAAGTAAGGTTAGGAAAAGTGGTAGGTAGTTGTAGCGACACCACGATAGCCTCTAATCTCACTCCAATCTTGCTCAACTAATATTGTACTGTCGTACTGTACTGGCCAGGTCTGAGTGAGGACCATGTTTCCCTGTAGAGCCCAATTAATTGGTATCGGCAACGAGCCCCTCTTGCTCTGCCTATGCTATCTACTGGACACTGAGCGGACCCCACAATGGTCCTATTAGGAACTCCTCAACAACCCCTACATTCCTGCCCATAACCACCATGGCAACTCAGTGCCCACACCCAGACCTCGACCCTGCCACCGAGCCCATGATCGGGAGGGCGAGGTTACCTATCGCGCCGCCGCTACAACACAATAGGTCTAAATATTCAGTATGACTTACCAAGAAAATAGTTTTCCTTGATCTGTGAGCACTCGTGGACTTCCGGGATCGTATAACCGACGATCACCTGCTACACACGTGCCGCTACTTAACCCTGTCCATTTTGTAATAACATATGACAGGAAAAGGCGGTAGGTGAAACAAACTTTTTAAATTAAAGTTGCCAGGTAAGAAAATTAGAGTGGTCAAAGACTACACTCACCAAATATGCAATGACGAAGTCCACGACACTTACTTAAACATGCATATCAAAAATTCCGGAACCGGGAGGATTTGAACCTGCGTCTCTCTGGGAATCGCGCCCTGAGCGCCTTGACCACTAGGCCACGGTTCACTTACCTACCAGTGCCGAAATTTGAGATATGCATCTGTAATCCAGTCTTCTAACGCGACTGTTTATGCCATCCAGTAGCGGTACATTGCAGTATCGAAACTACTTTCAAGGCCCATATTCGATGGATCTCATTGAACGAGGAATGACATATTTTGCGTTAAACTAAATTTTATAATTTTATTACAGTGCTTCACACACGAGGATAGTTTCTAAACTTTCTTAAATATACATATCAAAAATTCGCGGAACCGGCAGGATTTGAACCTGCGTCTCTCTGGGAATCGCGCCCTGAGCGCCTTGACCACTCGGCCACGCTTCACTTACCTACTGTTAGGCGGGAATTTAACAAGGTCTACATAATATGGTATCACTAATATAGTGGGGTAGTGTGGCAACACTGGTCGCGGACGCTATTCATGATTGTGTAACAATGGCCAATGTATTTGTGTTATAAATTAAGCAATAAATATTATTGGAGTGAATAACCAGTGTTTGGATTTATTACTACCAGTGCCGAAATTTGAGATATGCATCTGTAATCCAGTCTTCAATCAAGGCGCTCAGGGCGCGATTCCCAGAGAGACGCAGGTTCAAATCCTGCCGGTTCCGGAATTTTTGATATGCATGTTTAAGTAAGTTTAGAAACTATCCTCGTGTGTGAAGCACTAATAAAATTATAAAATTTATTCATATTTAATCTCTGCTAGTCATTTAGCAAGATTAAAAACTTAAATATGGTTTATTTAAATTAAAAAACCATTTTTTTATATTGCCTACTAGCTGATGCCCGCGATTTCGACCGCGTGGTTTAAGTTTTTATAATTCCCTCGGGAACTTAATTTAATTTTAGTAACTTAATTTTCCGGGTTAAAAAGTAGCGTATGTCATTCTCCAGGTCCTCGACTATTGTAAAAATCACGTCGATTCATTGCTCTTATGCGACGTGATTGATGGACAAACAAACACTCATTCTTATCTATAATAATTAATCGAGCAAGTCATTATTATAAAAACTCATAATATAAAAGAAAATACCAATATAGAAGAACGAATGAACTGCTGAATGGTTTGGAAGAGGAAGATATACGAGTATATTTTTGAATATTATAAAATATAACGAAAGAAGGGAAGAAAAGACACCTAAAATCCTATCACTAGAATACCAACTCGTTTACATTAACGAAGCAGAAAAATCTATTGATGCTGATATAGTAAAAGCTAAATTTCTTTGCAGGTACGAAATTGGGAAAAATGGAATATAAGCAATCAGAGATAGTGCGTAAAATGCTAGTGAAACGACGTAACGTCGAGTATGTTCTGGAGTACAGTAACGTAACACCTTTCTTGTGGTACAAGGGGAAATATAGGTGCTTCTATTGCGCTGAGATTATGAAAGACCCCGTCACGTTGAAAGAACATACGACCATGATGCACCAATGTGCGAATCTAGAACTGGCAG
The DNA here is from genome assembly GCA_963932025.1 of Erebia epiphron. NCBI lineage: Eukaryota > Metazoa > Arthropoda > Insecta > Lepidoptera > Nymphalidae > Erebia > Erebia epiphron. Next base: position 11,707,999 of record OZ009951.1, on the reverse strand, counting down.
TGTTTGACAGAACGAAAAATACCAGGAACAGAGACGCGGCGGTTAAAATTGACGTGACAGACATACGGTGTAAACTGTGCCCTCAAGCAGTTGGCAGCTTAGAACAACTCATCAATCATTTAATAATAGCTCACGATGCGGAATACGATGTTAGCGTTACAAATTGTCTGCTGCCATTCAAACTCAATAAGGACCAACCATCGTGTCCCATTTGCAATATTAACTTTGATTTCTTCGAGTATCTCCTTCGGCATATGAACAAACACCATTTGGCTCACGACTATATTTGTGACGTGTGTGGGACCAGTTTTCAAGGCGAGATTCATTTGAAAATGCACACCAGATACTACCACAAGGAAGGAGGTTACACATGCGACCATTGCGGTATCAATTTGGCTACGTTATCAAAGAAAGCTGTGCACGAGAAAAATGTGCACATGATGAATTTGTCCACGTGCCCTCACTGTCCGGAGACATTCAAAAGTCCGTATTTCAAGAAGCTTCATTTGGCAAACGTACACGGTGTCGAGGAGTTGAAGATCAAATGTCCACACTGCCCTAAAGTTTTCCCCCAAGAGAGTATTATGTCCCGTCATATGAGGAGGGTGCATTTGAGAGAAAAGAACGTGGAATGTCCGGTGTGTGGGGTAAAATTTTTCGGGCCATACGACGTTAAACTGCACATGCTGAAACATAACGGGGTTAAGAAATTCGTTTGTTCGGCGTGCGGGAAAAAGTTCTCCAAGAAGAGCAATTTAAATTCGCACTTTTTGACTCATACGGGGCAGAAGAAGCACCTTTGCACTGTTTGTGGGAAGGAGTTTGCCCATCGGCTAAATCTCAGAATACACTTCAATACGTGCCATTCTCAACATATTACTGAGCAAGATATAAGCGTTGTTGATGATATAGATGTGGAGCTAGTGGAGATCACTGGATTGGAGCTTGAGGGTGAACTTGAACATGTAGAGGACAATTTTGAAATGAATTAAACCACTTGGCAAAGGAATATTGAAAACAATTGGAGAATAAACACTATCTACGAGTAGATTCTTCATCAATACAGCCCAAACGTCCCACTGCTGGGCACAGGCCTCCACTCTCATAGGAGAGAGGGAATTAGAGCTTAGAGCCACCACGCTGCTACAATGCGGGATGGAGGGCAAGATTCAGACTCTTAGAAGATTTTTCAGAGCAGTAGATTCTTAGAAAGTTATAATCTAAGAATACTCCCTTACAGATAAAGATTAAGATATACAGGATGGAAAAGGCCCAAAAGGGGTTCTGAAAAATCTTGAATGTACAATATTATATTAATGGACTTGGTCCCATCTGCCCCGCTGGCTCTGCCCCGTTAGCGGGGCAGTTGGGAAAAGAAGTGCCATCGGCCCCGCTAGCCTCGGCGTCGTCGCATAGCGGGGCAGATGCAACTTTTTCTCACAGATCAAGTGCCACTTGCCCCGCCACGCTTCCGTAAGACACTTACGAAAAAATGTTAAGAAATATTATTTTGAATGTAAAAATGATGAATGATTTGCAAATTTTAACAGCAACATGATATTATATTTTGCACATTTTGTTAAGTTTGTAAATATTTATAACATAAATATAGCTAACTTAAACTGTACTTTTAGTTTTTTATTTTTACTATACAGAGTTAATTTAAAAATACTAATAACATCTTAGGAGTAGCTTCTATGCGTAATACTTAATATTTTGCTTGCCAAAAAAAAATTTGAAAATAACCAAGTAAACTGGCCCGGTGGCCAAAATGGAACTAATTTTTATGCGTGTTTAGTTTTGATTTTATTTTCTTAAAGTGATAACAGCGACACTGCTACCAGGTCAGATAAGTTTGTGCGACTATAATCCTGTACACACTTGATTTTTAATAGGTACTTAGTCGAGTAAATTGCAGTAGTCAGAATTTTTTCAAGTAGAACAAGATTTGACCAGTATTACGTACAGAAGTTACCCTTCAGTCTTGAGGCTTAGTATTAGTCAGGTTATTAGTATTTTTGCCGTAATCCTGTATCCACCACTACAGCCCATTAACGTCCCACTGCTAGGCACAGGCCTCCACTCTCATAGGAGACAGGGAATCCTGTATAACATTCCATCCATATCCATTAAAACTAATTTCAATTTACAAACATAAACCTACATAGACTAAAATCTAAAACAAATATTGCGGAATTTATAAATCCCTCGAGTTATCTCATTCAAATTTGTAAATATTTTATCAAGAAGGTAAACGTTGGAATAATCTCTTTCCAGGAATAACTATCAAGAAAGAATACCAAGAATCGTACTTGGAACGCCTTGCAGCCATACGTAGAAATGTTATGATGCTTCTGCATTACGGGAACGTCGTACCGTTTAACTGGAACACACGAGGTTTTAGATGCTTCTATTGCGGCAAAGAATTCAAAGACTGCGATCTACTCAAAGAACACACGGCTATAAACCATAACGTTGTAGACTTAGAGGCGTTTATCCCTCAACGTATCATAACAAAAGATGTGCCAGTCAAAATCGACGTCACACATTTAGGTTGTAGAGTCTGCGATGTACCTCTAACTAGCATTGAAGATCTAATAGCACATATAGTCGGCATGCATGAAGAAGAGTATGACAATTCGACCGGCGTATGCGCAATCCCATTTATTTTGAACAAGGATGTACTCCAATGCGTGTTGTGTGAGGAAAATTTTGATAATTTCACCTCGATGATGGGGCATATGCATAAAAAGCATATGGAGCATCAATTTATTTGTCAAATATGCGGTCAGAGCTATATAGACCAAGTGCGTTTGAAACGCCATATAAGTAACACGCATGTCGGTTACCGCTGCAAGTTTTGTACGAAATCCTTTGTCGCAGCACACCAGCTTGAGAAACACAAGGAAAGAATCCACGGAGTTCAGAAGTCAATAGAGTGCAATCTGTGTAGTACCACTTTTATGAACCAATACCAGTTAAAAGTCCATATGGGCAAAGTGCACAACGTTGAGAAGTATAGACTGAAATGTGAGCACTGTCCCAAAGTTTGTACCACCAAAGGAGCTCTGATGTTGCACGTCCAATCTTTGCATTGCGACGCGAGATTCGCATGTGATATATGCGATTACAAGACTGGTATAAAATGGATGATAAAGTTGCACAAGCGGAAACATTTTGGGGAGAAGGATTATATTTGTAGCATTTGTGATAGGAAGTTTGGCAGATCGAGCAATTTGAGGGCCCATATGAAAGTACACACGGGGAACTTCGGACGTGTTTGTCGGTGGTGTCGGCACGGGTTCACGGATTTGGACAACTTGGAGAACCATGAGAAGGAACAGCACTATTTTGAGTAGTTATTTAGTTTAGTTATTTAGTAACTAACACGATAAGTGACTGATCACACCTAATGTAAAATCCAGTGTGAACAAAAAGATAGACTGCATTTTTCCGTAACATACTGGACGACTGTAGCGCCCTTTTTATTTATTTATTCATTCGTTATTTGGTTATCTAACATGATTAAGTGACCATTCACACCTTACGTAACGTAACCCAGTTTGAACGAAAAGTCAGACTGCATTCTTCCTTAATAACAATGGTATATCCAATTCTTGATAGATGATTCTTTCAAACCGATTAATGAATATAATTACCTAATTAGCATTTTTCCATAATATGGTAAATCCAATTCTTTGTAGATGATTCTGTCAAACTCAACTAATGAATAATTAATTCAAACTTAAAAGTTAATATGTGTGATTAAGAATGATTCCTTGGTGATTTTAATGATTAATAATATTTAGGAATTTAATTCAATTAATTGAATACCTATAATATGTCGATTTTTGATCTCAGTTTTTGTTAGTAACGTTGTCTTAATTTATTAAATTTATAAGTACCTATTGATTTTTATTTCTCGAATAAAATGACTAATAATTTGTGGTACCTACTGAAGATGAATAAAATGTAGGTACTAATAAACATTCAAATCATTTTAATAAACATTTTCTTTAAACTTATTAGTTTGTATTATTTTATCAGAATTTGTCAATTTTTTAATAGGGGTCGGACCACAGAGGTAGTATAGCCTATAGAGTGCGTGCTTCTAAGCAAGAACAGTAGGCACCGGTAGGAACATAGCATCGTTCCATCAGCAAGCCCTTTAGTCAAAGGAACGCTAGCGCTGAGAGCGCTCATCGTGAACTCGGGACCGAAATTCCGTTATCAAACTGGAAAAAATGGTTAAATGTGTCATAGAAACATGCAAACATGATTCTCGTTAACATTATAAACATAATTCCAGCATCACATTTCACCGGTTAGTCGTATTTTTTAAACTTTCATGTAAAATAGAAATACGTGTCGCGGGGGTGATACAGACGTGGGACGCAAGGTAACATAATACCGCCCGCACCGCCCCGCAACCCCGCTACGATAGCCGATTGTTCATCGAATCGAATAGTGATGTGATACATTCGACTCGGGCGCCGTCACAGATATCGGCGTTCCCTGGGATCACAACAGAGAAAATTGATAACAAAATTTAAAAAAAGTTAGCACCATAGGTTTTGAAATTCATCATTGTTGATCCGATTTCGTTCAAATTACGATTCAATTTCGATTTAGGGTTCCATGAGATCATAAATCTTAAAAGTCAGCGCAAGATTGAAATTCTTTGTAAGTTGGGAAAATTTTCTTCAAAATCGATATATTTTGGGGTTCCCTGAGATCACAAAAGAGGAAAATGTACAAAGACAGCGCCATATTCAAACTTTTTGTTATTAGGCCGATTTTGTTCAAAATCGATATTTGGGGTTTTCTGATATCTTAAAAGAGGGAACTGTTACCAAAATTAAAAAAGGCCAGCGCCATATTGAAATTCTTTGTTATTGGGCCGATTTCGTTCAAAATCAGGGTTCCCTGAGATCACAAAAGAGGTATCTGTTACCAAAATTGAAAAAGGCCAGTGCCATATTTTTTTGTAACATAATTATGGACAGAAACTAAAGATAAATATTCACGTATGTATGAAAGAATGTTTATTAAATTCAAAGAATTTGTTTTCGATACTTTTATAGTAAAAGAATCAAAGAATCAAACTTAAACTTTTATTTTATAATAGCACATTAAAACACAGGTTTGCACCTTTTCTTACATATTTTATGCATTCGATATACATCGGATATATATCAATCCATACTAATATTATAAATACGAATGTGTGTCTGTCTGTCAGTTACGCCCAACTACTTAAGAGATTTTGATTAAATTTGATATCGAGATAGGTTACATACCGGGGAAGGACATAGGCTACTTTTTATCCCGGAAAATTGAAGAGTCCCCGTGGGGATAAAAAAACAATCCACGCGAACGAAGTCGCGGGCTTCAGACTAACGGACAGACAGAAAGACACACTTTCGCATTTATAATATTAGTATGGATATACGATCGATCATTAAAAAACATATCGGTTTAATCCGCGTGGAATAATTTTTTTTTAATTCCCACGGAACCGCTTCAATTTTCCGGGATAAATATCACTCTCCACGTCCTCAACTATACCCATTCAAAAAATCACGTCTTGCGTTGCTCTATTGAGGCGTGATTGAATAGACCAACAAACAAACACACTTTCAGATTAACAATATTAGTATGATAGGGTACAAACAAACACAAACAATAGGTACCGTACCGTTCAGATGTATTTTATCGACTTCGCACTTGCAGCGCACTATTGCCCATCCCTATTTTTTACATGTCTATGAATATTAGTAGCTATAGTTCACTTGCCTACGCCGCGCACAAGGAGTGCGGTGCGATAGTAGTACTCTTTACCTTATACTACCTCTATGGGTCGGACACATTGGCCACTTTTTATAGGGATAAAATTACTTACCTTTTTTTTAAGGTACCCACTCGAACTGTTTAAATTAGTGTTGGGTAGGACAAGCAATTTCGATGAGTTTGTATGAGTAACTCATTCAGTTTGGCGAGGCAGTACATTGTACCACTTCAAATGAGGTGGGACAATGTCACATTAATGGGACATTGTCCCAATAATGTAACATTGTCCCACCTCATTTGAACCCTTGACACAAAACACATACGAGGCTTTGAGCTGAGCATAGAAGAATGGGGGATAATATGGGACAATATGATATGTGTTTTGTGTACTAAACCTACATACCTACATACCTCTAATTTTGCCGCTTCACTAATACAACGTAAATCGTAATTACAAAACAAACAAAAATGAACAATTTGAATTCGAATGACAATAATTATTAATTCATTCATCGACCGACCGATTGATCGAATCGACACGACCACAGATAACTATAGACACGACACCGTCAGATTTTCACTCACAGCTCACTTCATTCAATCGTCCTACGAACGAAAGTAGTACCTAGTACTCAACTACTCATAGAAAGGTCTGCTCTCTCGACCGCACACATTCGTTCGTGCGGCCGCGCCCTCTCGCTCACTCGCTGCGCTTTGTAATGAAGCGGAAGGTGAACCAACGAGTCGAGCGAGAAGTGCGACTGCGACAGAAGATAGGACGACAACGACAATGACTTGCTTTGCTTTTACTTACTCGCTCCTCACCTCGCGTCACCACTCACTTACTCGTCAGTTCGAGATTCATTCATTTTTGCATGTCACAGTGAAGCGGTACAAAATATTTTTTTGAGGTGTTGGGACATTCAATCATTTTGTATGGGACATTTGAAGTGCCTCTTGTATGTCCTACCCAACACTAGTTTAAATCCGCAAATCTGATGAAATCGTGGGCCTCATCTGATTTGTTAAAAAGAAATATATACTATAAATAATAATAATAACGAAAATAAACAAGAAACTGACTGACATCAAAGTTCAGCTCACTTATTTCTAGAAACTAGACTAGGAGGGATTGTTATTAAAGATGTCGTTGAAATTTTCGAATAATAATAAATTTTATCTACCACTGTGGCCAATTCCGTTATACCTACACAATCTCTAAGGACTTAATCTAGTACCCACTGTCCCTTTCTGCAGCGAGCATTATGAAAAGAATAGGAATGCAATTAATCTCGTCATTTTAGTGTAGAGTAGTTTGTGGCTAATTCTATTATACAAAATCTCTAACTGACAGGTTTAAACATATTGCTAGTCCTTTCGTTATGCCCCCAGCGGAAATGGCAGCACTAGATTTGGAACTGTCAATTTAGTCTGTTCGTTGCGTACAACTGAATTAGATACTATGGTAAATTCTGTAAACCACAATCTCACTAAACTGACAGCTCTATTTATATTGCTATCCCTTTCATAATACTAACTGCAGAAAGGGTTAGCACTAGATTTAGAGCTGTCATTTTATTTTTGCTTAGAGATTATAAAACAATCTCTAAACTAAAATAAAATGACAGCTCTAAATCTAGTTCTGCCTCTTTCCGCAGGGAGTATGAAGTATACTAGGGATAGCAATATAAATAGAGCTGTCAATTTAGTTTAGAAAAGGCGTACAAAAGAATTGGCCTGAATGTACACTTAAACTAAATCCTCGCGGACTATGCCGCGTGATGATGAGCTTTTTCCTTAAACATTTGCGTAGTAAAACTAAAATATGCATGAAGATGACGCTATCTGGCTACCTCTAGTCGCAAAATTTCCAAAGAAACCATTAAAACGCAAGCGTGTTCTACTTGCAGGGGAAGCTAGAGGTGGCCAGAGAGCTGTCAGAGCTGTAGAATCTGATGATGGACTGGATCTGGCTGCGTTTGCTCCAAAACCTGTCCTGACCCCGAAGGACAAGAGGAAAATCATGAGGAACAACGTACTCCAAGTGCTCCTCAATTCCACAGTCATGCCGTTCCGATGGCTGAAGAGTTCCTACAGATGCTTCTACTGTTACGAGATCTTCCAAGAGTCTTCAGACCTAAAGAACCATCAGCATGTTCACATTGGCGACGAAATTAAGGAACAAGCGATGAATAACTACTGGGATCCCGTAGTTTACGTAGACATCTCGAATATGTCATGCAAATTTTGTCCCGAAAACGTAACAGACTTATACGAGTTGATTGACCATTTGATAGCCCAGCATGGAGTGGTCTATAATAAAGATGTGGGCATATGCATGGTTGCTTTCAAACTAGACAACTTCACGGTATATTGTTTGGCGTGCGGCGCGAGTTTTTATACTTTCGGACCGTTGTTACACCACACGAATAAAGACCATAAAGGCACTTCAGCGATCTTGTGCGATGTCTGCGGACAGCATTTCAAAGACGCCAACCTTCTGCGGTTGCACGTAAAAACTGTACATGATAACAGCGGCTTGCTATGCACGGAATGTGGTGAAAAATTTGAGACGCGCTCGAAGTTAAAAACCCACCAGAAAAACCAACACGACATAGACAAGAAATACAAATGTTTAGTGTGCTCCCAGACGTTCCAAAGTCACTACAAAAGGTCCAGGCATATGGCTACAGAACATAAAAATCGACAGGAGATCAAATGTTTGCATTGCCCGAAAACTTTTGTCTTTCGTAGTATGATGATGACACATTTGAGGGACACACATCTGAAAGTGCGTAACCACATTTGTGGGGTCTGCGGTTGGAAGGCCTTTAACAGCAATCGGCTAAAGAACCACATGTATAAGCACAGCGGTGAAAAGAACTTCAAATGTGAGGCGTGTGACAAGGCGTTTACTACTAAGAAGATTATGCGTGCGCATTTTGCTCGCATGCATAAGGCTGTGCAACAACAGCCCATGATCAATTATGAAATTACTTTTGTACAACAGTAGTCTTTACAGTTTATAGTTTAAAAAAAATAAATTAAAAGAACGCTTTTCTATAGGACTATAAACTATTTTAACTTGAACCTCAAGCCATTTGTTAGAAAAAACTGTCCTGACTGACGAACAGACAAATCTTGGTAAGTAATAAAAAATAGTAAAATATACTGTTTAGATTTACTGAAATATTTAAGAATTATTACATTTTAACTACAATTATTTTAAACATATTTTAAAAATTAATGACATTTATATTGTAATGAATATTTCTTTTGTATTGTATCATAAAAAGTTATTGAATTATCACATTGGTTGTTGAATCTCTAATTTGAAATGCCACCTAATTATTATTTTTCCATTTTATAAAAATATTTATTAATTTTAAGCTTGACATTAAAATCATTTTGTATATCCTAGTGTATTATTTCTCTATAGGCTTTAAAAATTTCATTTTGATATATAAAAAAAGTGTGTGTGTGCAATTCACACACGGCAGAAGTGAAACTTCAGAAAAGTAGCCTACGAGAGAATGGGTTAAATATAACTTGTATTCTATCTCATTCTCTCGCAGGCTAAATCCTATTCTGAATATGTTTGTCTGTTTTGGTGTCGCTTTTTCGTTTCGTTTTATCAACCAGAAGCGGATTAAAATCAAACATTAAAAGCAATTAACAAATCAGAATTTCTACTGCTACATTTATTTAGACAATCAAACGGAAAATTACAAAAATGGAACGCTTTGTATACACGTTCGTCTGGTGGCGCCACTTGTAACGTGGCGACAACATCCGTTTCATCGAATTTTCAAATCACAACGATTCTAAAGAAGTTTCACTTCAATATGACCTAATATAAATATTTAAAAATATACCAATTTAACTACAAACTTAACACAAGAGTAGCGGCTTACGTAGACTACCTACTCATAATATAGTTAAAATCTGAGAATTCGCGAATCTGTCCAGTACCGAATTAATGGTTAAAACAAGGTTATTTTTTAATGAAATTACAAACTAACAGCTACTAGCCACATCGTGCGTGTTGATTGTGAAATTTGGATAAATAATAAACATTCCTCATTAAAAAAATTACAGGAAGCCTAAAACTTTACAACTAAAAAGTTTAAGCAGGCGGATTTAGATTGTTTTTACTAATAAGAGATAACGAAGCTAAGAAGAGATTTTGGTTGCAGGCGGGATACTCAACAGACAGCCAATCAGAGCACCGCCCAGTAAAAAGAAAATGGCGACCGTAACCAAAAAGAGAGAGCTAGAGGATCAGAACACGAGAAAGTTAGACATTATGCGGAAGAATATCATTGAAGTGATAGAAAAGTCCACGTTAATGCCTTTTAGGTGGCTGAGTAGTTGTTTCAGATGTTTTTACTGCTACGAAATGTTTGAAAATCCACAAGATTTGAAAGCGCACCAAGAAACGCATAATATTCAAGATTTGGAGACAAACATGAAAAATTATTGCGAAACTGTATTACATGTTGATGTTACTGATATAAGTTGCAAGCTATGCTATGCGAATATGGATGATGTATTCCAGCTCGTCGACCATTTAATAGTTCTGCACGATATACCTTTTGACAGAGAAATAGGCATCAGTTTGGTTCCCATGAAGCTAGACGATGGGCCGAAATGTTTCTTCTGTGCGACAGTATTAAAAACATTTGCATTATTGCTAACACATATGAACAAGTTCCATAAGAATTATTTCAAATCTCTGTGTATTAAATGCGGACGACAGTTCAAAGGTTATGAAGACTTCTGCCATCATGCGAAGAACCAGGTTTTGGATGATTATCAAGAGAAATGCTCGCAATGTGGAATGTTTTTGAGCTATGGGGTCTTAAGAGCTCATATGAAGGAGGAACACGGGCGCAGATACAAATGTCTGAGTTGCTTTGAGTTCTTTACCACCCATTATAAAAGGTCGACCCATATGGCTGACGTACATAATCGGAGGGACAAATTCAAATGCCCCTATTGCAATAAAACTTTTATATTCAAAAGTATAATGCAAAGACATATCCGAGAGAATCATTTGAAGGAAAAGAACACTGTGTGTGAAGTATGCGGGTGGAAAACTTTCGGGAAACATGAGTTATCAAACCACATGGCGAGGCATACGAATGTTAGGCTGATTAAATGTACCGCTTGTGATAAATCTTTTAAAACTGTTAGATATATGAAGAAACATTACGCTAAGAATCATGAACAATAGGTTATTGAGTAATTAGATAAATAGATGCAATAAATAGATAAATTCGTGTCTATTAACAACATTTTCACAATTAAGTTAACGACTCAATCCTAAAAATGTAAAGTTCCACCAACTTATCTGGCTCGGTGGCTAAAATTGGAACTGATTTTTATGCCTGTGAAGATTTTATTTTTAATATATATGCTTGCGACTCTGTCAGATAAGTTTGTGGGGCTTTACCCTTTTTATTATTGGCTATGCATCGAATTTCTGAAATCATAGAACTATATCTGTAGATCGAAATTAATTCTTACCAAGATATGATTATTAAAATCGTTGCAATCATTCATAATAGTTTTTAATTAAATATTTAATAAGTAAGTACTTACCTACTATTAATTATAATTCATTTCTTTTTCTAAAGGCAATACTACAAATGCTTGAATTTGAATGGTAATGTAGATGTACAGCGTTATGGAATATTATTTTTACCTGCTTCTAAGCGTACAGTGGACAATTCCTAAGTGATTTGCATTCTAAATAGAGATTTTTTATTAACCTGTTAGGTTTACCTGTTAGGGGTGTGGCAGTTATATTAAACCCATACCCCTAATCGGTTTCTAAGCGGCATCGTACCGGAACGCTTAGTCGCTTTGTGGCACGTCTTTACCGGTAGGGTGGTAACTAGCCACGGCCGAAGTCTGCCACCACGCCAGGCCAGGGAAAATTCAGATATTACAAATCCCCAAATTGACCCTGCCGGTGATCTAACCCGGGACCTTCGCACGTTAAGACAATAGCGCTCAATACTGCGCCACGGAGGTCGTGTACAACGGAGTTATTACTAATTTGATCTAATACCTTCCCTACTTTGTGATCCCCACTTACATCGCAGAAACAAACATCCCAAACACTCGGATGCTGGTTTTCTTCCACCTTTCAAACATCCCAACCAAGGTTTTCTTACACCATTCATTACTTATAATCCTTTTTGCGACGAACCTCAAAATTATGGCATTAGCTTCCAAAATAAACTAGGGGATATTCAAGAGGCGGATAAACAAATTCCTCAAAAGCTGGCAAAGCATCAGATGCATCAGACGAACGCCAATGTTCCTCTGATGCGTCAAATGTTCAAGGGCGGCAAAAATCACTGTGACAACCCACCAGCTCGTTTAAATTCTATTCCTTCTGGATTGTATCGAAGTTTGGTTACATGTAAATGATAAATATTTGTTTTAGTTACAGATGTACAGACCGAAAACACAATGGACCGCCAGAGAAAATCCGAGATAACCAAACTTCTCACGACCATCATAGAATGCTCTACCATCATGCCATTTAGGTGGTGCGCCAATAAATTCATGTGCTTCTACTGTGGATGTCCTTTCGTGGACAGTTCTAAGCTAAAACAGCACACCATGGAAGAACACAGCGATGCAAAGTTGAAGAATGTGCTTAGAAACAACCGATGTAACACCGTCAAATTGGACATTTCCGACATATCCTGCAAGCTTTGTCCGAAACCAGTCTCAAATTTGGAGGAATTCCTCCACCACATATCACACGCTCACGAGGTAGATGTCAACACAAATGATATACCAGATACGTTGTTTTCTTTCAAATTGAACGACGAAGTTATGAACTGTATAGATTGCGGTCAAAGCTTTAGATTTTTCGGACCGCTGCTGACTCACTTTCACCGCTTTCATACTAAAATTAAAACATTTCTTTGCGATATATGTGGACAAGGGTTTGTAGCGAAAGTGAACTTGTATTCCCACGTTAGAACAGTCCATCCTAGCTACAGTTTCACATGGGATTCGGATGGAATGAACAAGCTATGCAAGAATGTACGCTCGAAAGTTGTAAACACGAAATGTCCGAAATGCCCCGAGGTCTTTCGGAGTAAGTATTTAAGAAAACAACATTTAGCTTTAGTCCACGATGTTAAAACTGCACAGTTCAAATGCGAGGAATGTCCAAGGATTTTTATGGTGAAAAGTCGTTTGGTAGAACATAAGTTGCGTACGCATTTGAGGGAAAAGAGTTTCGCTTGTGAAGTGTGCGGATTCAAAGTGTTTAGTAAAGATTTGTTAAAGCGTCATATGGTTAAACATGACGATAGCAGGCCGTTCCAGTGCGACTTTTGCATGAAATCCTTTCAAAGGAAGAAGACTTTGGAGATCCATAGACGGATACATACGAATGACCGGCGATATGTGTGTAAAGAGTGTGGTAAAGCGTTTGTGCAGTGTACCAGTTTAAAACTGCATATGCGGGTACATCATAATGTAGGGAACACTTAGCTATATCCGCAAAACCGACGATGACCTGAAAAAATCGTTTTTCTTTGCCAACAGTAATTTTAAAGTGACAGAGACGAAAGATAGGAGACTTAAAGTGCATGCTAGGAGCATTAAATGAAGCATGTGCATAGCAAGTGTATAGCAGTTTTTAGGTTTTTTATACGACTGCCTGAAAAAAGGAGGAGTTATATTGTTTTCAGGGTTCATATTGTATGTATGTGAGTTTGTATATTCCACCATAACTTCTATACACCTGAACCGATTTTGATAAATGAGGTATCGCTAAAATCCCTAGCTTATTTAAGGTGACTGCTAGTAAAATTTAAAAAAAAATTGATGGGAAAAAAGGGATTTTTTATAACACGGCTGCCCAAAAAAGGAGTGTTATGTTTTCAGGGTTTGTGTAGGTATGCATGTGTGTCTACGGCAGAGCAGTCGTATTTTTTAATAATTTTAATTATATTCTCTTGTTAAATGTTAATTTTTTTAAATTGATCTGAGTAAGTATGACTGATATTTCTGTAGCAGTATTTTATTTGTTAAGTTTTAATAGTTATTTTAAGTTATAAAATAAAATATTATCTCATTTCATTTCGATGCTAGTTTTATTTATCACAATTAATAAAATATAAGTCTTTTAACATTGAAAAACTTTTGAAAACACACTTTTAAAAAGTCTTACATTAATTTTTTTACTTTTTAGTGTGACGTCATTTTATTTTATTAAAAATTTGTGCCCGGAGACTTCTGGTCCAACCGTTGTCGGTACAGTTTATAAATAGCGCTATTCTGAGAAAACTTCGATATGCTCTTTGTAGTATTATACCTAAGTTTTCAGTCGAATCGTTACAATTAGCAGGCCTGTGTCACTCTTGGTACTTGCGCGACGAAAATACCGACGATCGCGCTCATTCCCGGAATGCTTACGCAGTCGGGGCTGGCGCGTTATAAGCGAGCGACGTGCTAGTGAATTTAACGCTGTTAAAAATTTAATAACCGGTATTTTAAAGACTGTAAAAAAAATATAAGACATTATATTAAAGTCAAACAGCTATAAATATTAAAATAAATAATTAAAAGTTATACCTACTGTATTTTTTTACTCTTTGTTTAACGCGCGGTGATAATGTTTAATTTAGCTTGCTTGCGTGTTTTATCTATTTAATAATCATTATTTAGGCTATTAAAGCTACCAAGCAAGTCAGCAAGTAGTCAATACAATAATAAGTAGTCAATAGTACTTCTATCACGGAACAGGTACAATTCATGTCAAACTTAAATGAGCCTCTTTTCAAGTAATTTTTTTGAATCGAGGCACGAGCTGTAGGAAGTACAAACGAGTCGCAGGGAATACGCTCGCCCTAGTTAGGCCCTTACTCCCTAATTCTTATTACACCTTGCCGATTTAGAGTAAGGGCACGGAATATATATTTATATATTTCCGTGATCGAAGTGTACCTACCTCTCCGAGCGAAATATTATGTTTCGCCGCGACGAATGACCTTGCAAGTTGCGTGCGTAGTGTAGAACTCACTGTGTAGCGACACACAGTAAACACAGTCGATCATAGTCAGAGTAGGTACCTTACTTACCAATTCGAAAAACCTACTGTATTGTTGTACTGTTTGCTGACAGCCCTAGACAAGCTCGCAATGTCGTCCGTGACGTAGGAAAGGGAAAACATGCAAAGCAATACGGACACTCGCGCGCGGCGATAAAGTTTAATTTAGCTTGCGTGCGTGATTTATCTTTTTAATAATAATTATGTAGGCTATTAAAACGTCGGCAAGTAGTCAACATCAAAGGAGTGAGACTTCTGTACGTCAGTACTATTATATTATTCTGTGCAATTAGTGCCATCTAGTTAACACTGTGGTAACCGCTACATGATGTTGTCTGTGCAAATTTTAATGGAATCGGTAAGTCGAACTTCAAAATAACGAAAGGAGTCCCCTAGAGGTGGCGCTAGTAGTCGCATGTTTATGCAAAATTAATTCATGTAAAATGTGCTTTGTCTAATTTAGGATGATAATTTTGACAGATGAAAGGTGTATACTGTATAGCATTAATAAGGGACTAGAGTGATACCTATTAATTACTATTTGTCGCGGGAAAAATCTCCCAGCAGTGCCCTGACAGCGCAGGTTAAGGTTTGTTTAATTTAGGGTATGTTCCGATATATACTGCGGGCATTGTTTAGTGTTCTTACTGGGAAGAAATTCGTTCCGTTATGGACTGACAGTATACTGCCGCAGTATCATAAGGAAATGTATACCGTCATAAATCGTCGCCATTTTTGTACTGTGAGCACTGGCGTTTTCGAGGTAAGGTGCTCTCAGTGCTGACTGCGTTCCGTTTTAAACAGTAACCAGTATAGCTAACTATGAAGGAACGGCTTGGCAGTATACTCAATTGACGTCACACCTTAGTGCTCGCAGTGTGTAACGGAACAAACCCTCTGGATGTTAATTTTGACAGATGAGAGGTGTATAGCAATACAACTTACAAGGACTAGAGTGACGCAGACTGAAGACTATGCAAATGGTGACTGCCAAAATTATGAAACCACAAACAATTTTGCGGTTGTTTCCAAAGGTCGTTACAGTTGTACAGTTGAACAGTCTCACAAATTTATCTAACCCAGTGGCCAAAATTGGAACTAATTATTTCCATAGACACTGGCGGCGCTGTTACCGGCAGGCTGATTACCAAACGATTCACGATAGCAAAAATAGCAAAAATTGTACAATATTTGCTGTCTAATCGCAAATTCGTAATAGGTATCGAAAATACATAATACGAATTTGAGATTAGACAACAAATATTGTACATTTTTTGTTATCGCGAATCGTTTGCATGATACGTAATCAGGCCGCCGGTCAGATAAGTTTGGGGGAATAAACACGATTTCTAAACTAAAATAACAGCACTTACTACTACATAATTGTATTTCTATCTCCTTTACAATGCATCCTACGGAAAAGGACAGCACTAGATTTATTTCCTGTCATTTTAGTTTAGACATCGATATTCTTTTAGACCGAGAGCAAAAGGAAGCATAGATAATAAAAAAATCATAACAATTGTCACAGTTTTTTATTTACACCTTACAAAAATACCTTAAACCTAAGCAAATAAATATTAATAACAAATCTTCAACCAACAAAAAAAAATGTGGAGTATTAAGGTAACAGCCATTTTAAATAAGCCTAGAGCGGGTGTCATCGGACTTATTCTTATATTTATTGACTACTAGATGATGCCCGCGGCTTCGTCCGCGTGAATTAAATTTATTTAAAATCCCGAACTCCTAAATTTTCCTGAATAAATAATCTATGTCCTTCCCCGGGATACAACCTATCTCTGTACCAAATTTTACTTTTTCAATTCATAAAAATTAAAACTATAAATTATATTTCGTAAATTGCTATTTCAGCCGAGACTTGTATACTTTTCTCTAATTTGCGAGGAAACAATAAACAGAATTTGTTAAGAAAACTTTTCTACATTGCCGATAGATGGCTCGTTGACTCTCCTTTACTAAAATTTTTTTATAAAGCGCACATAACTTCCAAAGTTTGGAGGAGGGATCGAACCCGCGACCCCGCAAAGGTGTTTCAATCACCATAACAAAACATCAAAGATACAAAAACATTTAAAAAGCTTTTTTGCTCCTCTGCGGCAGTATGGAGTCTTTGGCGTAACTGAAGAAAGAGAGGAGGCTATATTTCTTCGCTTTCCGAGAGAGATAGTCGCTGACCACGTTGCCGTCATCTGAAAGGGACAGAAATATTCATTAAATACTAATACTAGATGATGCCCGCGACATCATCGTCCGCGTGGATTAAGATTTTTTGACTCCCGCGGGAACTCTTTAATTTTCCGGGATAAAAAGTAGATGTCCTTCCTCGGGATACAATCTACCGACTCTACACCTGTACCAAATTTCATCAAAATCGGTTAAACAGATGGGCCGTGAAAGAGTAGCAGACAGACAGACACACTTTCGCATTTATTACATTAGTATTATGGATTATAAATGCGAAAGTTTGGATGGACGGATGTTTGTTAGTCAATCACGCCAAAACGGCTGAACGGACCGAAAAATTAGTTCCCGCTGGAACCAAAATCCTCAATCCACACAGACGAAGTCGCGGGCATCAGCTAGTTCAATTTAAGACTAACAGGGGACGTGGATATTACGTCTTTTAAGAGATCCCCTATTTACTACAACTATTACTACTAAAAAACAATTAATTTCACTAGTTGTACCACCCTACCGGCAAAGACGTGCCGCCAAGCGATTTAGCGTTACGGTACGATGCCATGTAGAAACCGACTAGGGGTATGGGTTTAATATAACTGCCATACCCCTAACAGGTTAGCCCGCTACCATCTTAGACTGCACCATCACTTATCACTGGTGAGATCGCAGCCAAGGGCTAAATTGTAGTAGATAAAAAAAAAATATTTTAACGTTTAAACTTTATTTAAAAGTTTAAACGTTAAAATAATATTTTTTTCATGTTGTGATATTGGTTTTTAATATACATAGCCTACTTATACGCACATATTATCACCTCCCCTCTACCTCAACACGGTACGGCACGCGGCCCGCAGTCAGTCAGCGACCGTGTCGCGCGAGCAGGCTCATGAATAAGGGCCCCGAACGGGTTCGAGACTAGTCGGACATTTTCAGACAAAACACGTGAGTTTATCCGTTAATTATGTATATTTAAAAAACATTATATTACCGAGTAAATGCTGTCGCTCCCCAGTTGTCGGCAGAACATAGTCATTCGCTGACAGTGATACGAACAGCGCGAAAGGTACCACCCATAGACACAGCGTGAAATATGCTAGCACCTGCGAATACAACGTTAGATTATTGTAGACTAGCTGATGCCCGCGACTTCGTCTGCATGGATTGATATTTTTTGATTCCGCGGGAATTCTTTATTTTCCGGGTTAAAAAGTAGCCTATGTCCTTCCCCTGGATACAAACTATCCCTATACCAAATTTCATCAAAATCGGTTGAAGAGATAATATTTTTATTCCTGCAGGAACTTTTGAATTTTCCAGCATAAAAGTAGGCAATGTCCTTCCTCCGGAGGCAACCTATCTCTGTACCAAATCGGTTGAAAAGATGGGCCGTTAAAGCTTAGCAGACAGACAGACACACTTTCGCATTAATAATATTAGTATGGATTTTTAACAACCTCACTGGCGCAGAATTCATGGCATTCCGAACCACTGGTAGATTCACTCGACTATTCAAAAGCACTTGTCAAAGTCTACTTGAATAAAAAACTTTGTATTTGAAGTGGTCTTATCGCCCGGGTTCGATTCCCGGTAGGGTCAATTTGGGTCTGGACGCCAGCGCGTGCAGGCATTGCTCTGGCACGCATAGAGTGCCCAGGTGCAAGGGCAGGTCCTCAAATAGCAATATCATCCTTTAGCTTACAATACCGCTCAAGTCGAAAATTGACGGTTTTCACATTTGAATGCCTCTAGATAGAGCTGCTCATTGCGCGTCTAATCATTGGTCACATGAAATAGATTTCAGCCAATCAGAAGCCGTAATTCGAAAAGTAGTAACAGCGCGCAAGCACACGAGCATATCCGACGTACTTACGTACTCTTACGTACTCTGTGGCGCAAGTCTGTTGGCCTCTCAACACCGCACAAGTCGTCAGTCTGTTATAGTACTTTTCTCGTAAAAGTCCTTCGCGCTCCGCGATTATATTTTTATGTGAGTTTTATCGCTGAAAAAAGGTTCTAGCTGCAAACAATTTCTGCAGGTGGCTTTCCTGATTTAATGACTACGTCACCACCGTCGAAAATGTCAGCATCGAAGTTTTTCAGGAATACAACTACCTCGGTCAGGTTATACAACTCGGTAGGAACAACTTCGATAAAGAAGGTGACAGAAGAATCCAGCTGGGTTGGGCAGCATTTGCAAAACTTCGCCAGGTCTTCGACTCGTCGATACCCCAAAGCTTAAAGACGAAAGTCTTTAACGAGTGTGTCCTACCTGTGATGACGTATGGAGTGGAAACCTGGACACTGACAGCTGGCCTTCTCCACAAATTTAAAGTCGCTCAGCGGGCTATGGAGCTAGTTATGTTGAGTGTTTCTCTGAGGGATAGAATCCGTAACGAGGAAATCCGCCGGAGAACTAAGGTAACCGACATAGCCCAGAGAATTAGTAAGCTGAAGTGGCAGTGGGCAGGTCATGTCTGTCGCAGAACCGATGGGCATTGAGGCAGACGCGTTCTGGAGTGGAGACCGCGTCCCGGTAAACGCAGTGTGGGACGACCACCAGCCCGCTGGACCGACGACCTTAAAAAGGTGGCGGGAAGTGGGTGGATGAGGAAAGCGTAAGACCGCGTGTGGTGGCGCGCTCTCCTTAAGGCCTATGTCCAATAGTGGACGAATACAGGCTGATGGATGGATGGATTCACCAATTACAAAGCGGAAGTATGAAGATATTTTGCAAGAACTAAAAAGTGTATTACCATCAAGTTGCCACTCTTTTTATGATGACCTTCCGCACAGCATTGTTAAAGACTGCAACTAACTATTAGACTAGAGATTTCGAGTATTATTTTTTATTTTTATAATTTTATGTCTATTATATCTTGTTTCGTTGGAGTTTATTATAGACTATGTTTTAAATATTATTTACCTATTAAAAATAATAATTGCACTTATCCACGCTCTAAACTCTAAAGGTTTGTGTGTCACCAAATAACTTTAAGCAATTGATCTCAACAATGTGATTCTAGAGATTTGGGTTATAGATACCTCTGTTAAAACGATTGTTAATAATTATTCTGGAAATATTTCACAATAAAAACTTTTCTTTGTAAATCATCTATCAATACCTTATTAAAAATAAGTATAAATAATAATTTCTTAAATGCTTACTAGGGTATTTAATAAGTAACAACAGAAAAATTCCACCGATTTTTAAAAATAGACAGTTTTCTTTGTCTCCTGTGAAGTTGGTAAAAATGACTTATGAGGTGTAGTTAAGGGACGATATACCTATGTTGATGGCAGCTGCTGATATTTGAGGTAATTTGCAGTAGATTTTGGAAAGTTTTAGGTCTTCACAGGTCGCTTCAAGATTCTTCGGATATTTTCGGCTATAGATATGTTGTTAAACCGAAAAAATTTAAAGAACCTTGGAATTACGTTCGTATTGTCGAAAGTCTCTTATTGTTACCTTTGTATTGTAGAAAGTCACTTACTATGGTTTCAGATCGCTTAGGTTCTTTTCAGGTTTTGTTGGGACACCTATAAAAATGTCTAAAAAACACGAAAATTAACTAAAAACAGCCAAATACCTCAGAGAAGTTGTAATACACTTGTCCGAAGTACTGGAACGCGCAGTAATGATGCAGCACAAGTGTGCCGACCGCAGCAACGAACCCTGCGCTCTGCGGTCGCACCACAGGGAAGCGACGCAGCAACAGCGCGTGCAGGCATTGCTGCAGCACGCCAAGAGCGCCCAGGTGTAACGGCACGTCCTCAAATAGCAATAGACCTATGTGGATGACTGCTGTTATCTGAAAACCCAATTTAAATAACTTTTTAAAAGCTTATTATACTGATCTATCTCTTTATAATAGACCTGACTCTTTATAATTTGGATATTAATATTTTGAGATAAAAATTAGTCTGTCTATCCTAATGCAGGCTATATCAGTACACATAGACAGACTTTCACATTAATAATATTGGTATGGATACTTACAACCACTAGCCATGATATAACATATTTGGCTGTAACCGTGTATTCCTCAACTAATTCTGCTAAGTAGTACAGCCCAGCCGCTGAAATAAAATTTTCAAATATATATATATTAATATCATCATGAAGCAGGAAATATTTTTTTATCCACTACAAGTTAGCCCTTGTCTAGATCTCACCAAGGTGGTAGATTCACTAGACTATTCAAAAGTACTTGTTAAAAGTCTACTTGAATAAAAACTAATGAGGTTGTTGCTTACTTCAGTGGCCAGCATGCAACTATTTATGGGCTTAATTTTACTAATATCAGTTTCGCATTATAGTCATGAAAAATTCCTCCTTAGAAACAAAAACTGGCATGATTTTTGAATAGTGCAGACTTTTATATGGATAGCAATGCTATATATGCTCATTAGGAGAGCTGCCAATAAGTGAATTTCGCTTCCCTGTCCTAACCTTTCAAGGTAAACTGAACATTAAAAACAAACAATAAATTATTAGCCGATTAATGAATGAATCACACTGTTATTTACCTATTGACATAGTCACGAAGGCTGCTTGAACTACTAGGGATAATATACTTAATATATAAAGAAAATACATAGTTAAAAATCGACTTTTTACACTATTGTTATGATTTTATTATATTTTTCTAAAACAAAAGCACCGACCAGAAAAAAAAGTATGTTAACTTGTTGTCAAGTGTCAACATATGTAAATGTCAATGTCATGCACAAGTTCAAAGATGTCATGGTTACTGTTGTCATTCTATGTTGTCATTGAATATTTAGGGTTGCCAAGTGAAAAGAATTATTCCAATTATATTTTTTTTTTCATTAGACATATTTTTTTTTTTTTGTTATATTAAAGATATTTTTTTGAATATAAGCAGAAGGTATTTAATAACAATAACTGAAAAAAAAAACTTATACTTTAATGTAAATAGTTTTAATAAATAACATCAGTTATTGTTATTAAATACTTTCCAATTATATTATATTTTATCATTTAATTTCGTAAAGTTCGTGACGAGGTTTTGTCCTTTGATTATGTAGTTTTGTCATGTTTTTCTTTAAGTATATAGCTAAACATAGAATATTTACCGTAAGCTTTAAAGTAGCCACGAGAAAATTGTGATAAAACTGTATAAAAAAGCCATTCCATACTTAATCCAATACCTACTAATATAAATGCGAAAATGTTATTTCAAAGCTAATCTGTTCAATCGATTTTGACGAAATTTGGAACAGGGATAGGCCGACCCCGGGAATGGACTGTTCAATTCGTAATAAGACCAACAATGGTAAGAAGTGTATTTATCAAATTAATAGATGTTCCCGCGACTTCGCCTGCGTGGATTAAGTTTTTTTGATTCCCGCGGGAACTCTTGAATTTTCCGGGATAAAAAGTAGCCTATGTCCTTCCCCGGGATACAACCTATCCCTATACCAAATTTCATCAAAATCGGTTGAAGAGATATTTTTTTTGATTCCCGCGGGAACTCTTTAATTTTCCGGGATAAAAAGTAGCCTATGTCCTACCCCGGGATACAACCTATCCCTGTACCAAATTTCATCAAAATCGGTTGAACAGATGGGCCGTGAAAGCGTAGCAGACAGACAGACAGACAGACACACTTTCGCATTTATAATATTAGTATGGATATAGTATGGATATGGATAGTATGGATACCACGGGTTGTTTGTTATATAAACGCTAGGCCTAGAATGATCTCTTTATAGCTCTAAGGTACCTACTAATAAATCGCTCCCAATGATTAATAGTTAATGCTATAAACATCCTGGCTTAGTTCACAGCTGTTAACAGATAACTTCAAACAATTACAATCTGGTTAATGGTTATCATTCGGCAGAACGACTAACAAATCCATGGACGTGTAGTTAGGAATAATTAAAATAGCACTAAATGCTTGTTTTTTAGTTGTTTATTACGAAACTAATCAAAATCATCTTAATCTCGATTTACTGTACGTAAACCAAAGTCTCGGCATAGACGTCGCCATATTCATTCTGTGCCTTGCAACCGTAGTATCCGTTGTCAGATTTCTGCACGTTCTTGATGATCAGATCTGAAGTGGCAAGGTTTCCTTGTGACGTGGTATGGGCATGAAGTTTTTCTGGTAGGTCCTTGCTGTTGTAAGTCCAGAAGATCTTCGCTTCAGGGACAGCGCCTACTTGGCAGGGAATCGTGACGTCTTGGCCTTGCTTGACTATCAACTTCTGTTCAGGTTGCTTGACGAATTTAGGAGCGCCTGCAAAAATATTTTAATTTTATTTGTTGTCCCTTATTTGTTTATTTTCGTGATCTTAACTAAAAGTACAGAAACCATGTCCAAGAAATTAGAAGCGTTCGAGATGTGGGTGTACAGACGTATGCTAAGAATTTCTTGGACAGATCGCGTACGGAATAGCACCGTGTTGCAAAGAATGGGGAAGGTTGCAGAGATACTTACTACAATTAAGAAACGAAAGTTGGAGTATTTTGGACACGTAATGCGTAACACCAGCAAATATGAGCTCCTTCAACTTATCATGCAGGGAAAATTGGAAGGCAGGAGGAGGCCTGGCCGCAGAAGGATATCGTGGCTTAAAAACTTACGCCAGTGGTTTGGAAAGAGCACAAGATCACTGTTTAGAGCAGCGGTCTCGAAAGTTGAAATCGCCCTAATGATTGCCAACCTTCGCAAGGAGACGGCACACTAAGAAGAAGTAACTAATAGTCCATAAGAATGATGGAATAGAGGCTGTGTTTGCGAAAACACTTTAATAACACTTTTTGAACTGGAATATAGCTACTGCCTAGTGCCTAGTGGTCTATTGAGACTAGACCACTAGGCACTAGGATTTAACGCCGTAGCCAAAATTTAGTGAGGACCACTAGGATTGAACGCCGTAGCCAAAATTTAGTGAGGACCACTAGGATTGAACACCGTAGCCAAAATTTAGTGAGGACCAAAGTTCTCAAATGCAACCATGAGGTTTGTCAGTAATTTGTTTGCATGAAAAATATTATCAAAATTCAAAATTCAAATGATTTTTTATTCAAATAAACTTTTACAAGTGCTTTTGAATCGTCGAGTGAATCTACCACTGTTTCGGAATTCCTATATTACCACTGTATTCCTACCGAGAAGAACCAGCTAGAAACTCGGCGGTTGAAACCTCTTTCCATTGTTTGAAAAAAATAATTTACAATTTCATTAATTTTTATATAGATGTAACGTATGTAGTAGCCGCTACCGTAGCATTGCTGGAGCGAGTCAAATCCATGTTCCTTTGTCATTTACGTATCATATCAGGAGACACAATTTAATCACTTTTTAATTTTCAGATATGAAGTTGTAGGTACATATAAGATTTATTTCCTGCGGTAAGTTTGTGTTGAGGTTACGGTCAACGTGTAATAACTAGTGGTTCGCCCCGAACTGAGACCTCGCGGCGCCATCTATTGACATCATTGTGAAGTTCTGTTGTAAATTATAGGCTCATTAAAAATTAAATAATTTCGTTTCCATATAATATTTATCTAATTTTAGTATTTGTTGTTCAAGTACAGGATATAATTCAAATAATTAAACAAGTTTCAGACTCAGCCTTTCAGAAAGTATTGTAATAGTTAACTTTGATCATTAGTGTCATCTATTGACACCATTGTGAAGTTCTGTTGTAAATACTAAGGCTCATTAAAAATTAAATAATTTCGTTTCCATATAATATTTATCTAATTTTAGTATTTGTTGTTCAAGTACAGGATATAAGTCAAATAATTGATCAAGTTTCAGGCTCAGCATTTCAGTATATTTAGAGTTCTGAGGTCAACTTTAGACGTTAGAAAATCTCCACTTTGAGAACTCCCCATTTTTCTTCTTTACTATTTCTTACAACCAGAGGACTGAAAACACACGTCGATGTAGGCTAAAGACAAAACTACTTATTTAGTCTGTCGTTGTAGATTCAGATTTTAAAGGTTTGCTGCTTGGAGTGCTTGAAATAACAATAAATTATCAAAAATTCATATACTCACTGACAACTTTAACGTTGAAAGTGTGCTTCTGTACTTTCCCAACCTCGTTGTTAATCACACAGGTGTATTCGCCCTGGTCTTCCAGCAATACTTCTTTGATGATGAGCCGTTTTCCAACACTCTGGTTATATCTCGTGACGCGATGTTTAGCGCTGTTGTTGATGTCCTTGCCGTCTTTGAACCAGTCTGGATGGGCCAGGGGACTGAAAGGACAAGCAAAAATATAGAAAACAAAAATTGGCAGTCATAGGGACTGCCGATAGAAGTGAAAACGAATATTTAACAAAAATATTAAAATATAAACCTTAAAACGAAGGCATTAAAGTTTAATTACGAATGTAGTATCCTTATATTTAAGACCTTCGTAATAACGCGGGCAAGTCAGTGTCGGTGACGCGAATCTACAAGTTTACCCCCTACCAAAAAGTGCTCAACGCGGCTATAAAGAAGTTTTCACTTCAGTAATATACTTTAAGTAGGTACATTGCTGTCTAGTGGTCACATAATAATCGATTAACTGCTCTTTGATGAGGGGTATGTAATGTCAACTCCCTTTGTGAACTGCAGTCTAAGATGTTAGTGGGCTAACCTGTTAGGGGCATGGCAATTATATTAAACCCGTACCCCTATTCGGTTCCTACACGACATCGTACCGGAACGCTAAATCGCTTGGTGCCACATCTTTGCCGGTAGGGTGGTAACTAGCCACGGCCAAAGCCTAGCTTAAGCCAAAGGGTATGGGTTTAATATAACTGCCATACCCCTAACAGGTTAGCCCGCTACAATCTTAGACTGCATCGTCACATACCATCAGGTGAGATTGCAGTCAAGGGCTAACTTGTAGTGGAATAAAAAAAAAAATTGCTTCCTCACCCCACGTTTCTTACTGAATAACTTGGTACTAGCTAGTACTTAATTAGTTTATATAATCTATTGTATTATTTTCAATTAAAAAAAACTTGGTATTTGGTACTCACTCGCCACCATAAATGCAGTACAAATATACGTTATCCCCGGCCTTAAGCGTGGTATCCTTGGTCACATATTGCTGGACAACCTCATGGCTCTCCTCTTTGCCCTCCACAACGTCCTCTAGCACGTGCTCAGCTAAGAGGACCTCGGAGTCCACAGCTGGTGATTTAGCCATGCAAAGGTACTTCTTGTTACCAGTGTCTTCCTTTGTTACCTTCGACATGTATAAGTCTCCTTCGTCGGAAATGGTGAACCTTAAAAAATATTAGTAGGTATTTTTAAATCGATGTAGTAATGAATCCATCTATACTAAAGTAAAATAGTATAAAATATAATAGTTATAAGTAAATTAGTATACATGCGAATAGTATAAATGCGAAATTTTGGATGGATGAATGTATAGATGGATGGATGTTTGTTACTCAATCAAGAGATAGATTATAGTCTGGAATAATTCGCCTATGCATAGTGTAGGTACAATATTAAGTACCTACTAGCTGATGCCTACGATTTTGTCCACATGCGTTGAGGTTTCCGCGGGAACTCTTTAATTTTCCGGGACAAAAAGTAGCCTCTATGTGTTATTCCAGACTATAATTTATTTCTGTGCCAAATTTCATTCAGAATCCAGATCCTTTTTCCATCCATCCAAACTTTCGCATTTATAATATTAGTATATATACAAAAATGTGTTTGTCGGTACGGCTACTCTATATGGGTCCATCTGTTAAACCGATTGCCACGAAATTTGGTACACAGATAGGTTGCATTCCGCTGAAGGACATAGCACACATGCATTCCCAAATTGCTCCTGTCAGGGATCGAACCCGGAACCTTCCAATAAAAAACCACAGCCTTAAAAAGAAAAACTTTGCCACTGGAACTCAAAAGATATGGAGTTTTATAATAATAAAGATTCGTATGCTTACCTTTGCCCAGCAACAGGCTCCTTTGCCTTGTCACTTTCGACCATCCATACTATTTCGGGTTTCGGGTAAGCATTTGGAATCTTACATTCCAATTTATATGTTATACCCTCAATTGGTTTATGTTTTTGTTGCTCTACAATCGGTGTGTCCATGAAGCACCGTCTGACGTGTACAGGTCTCGAGGTAGCGACCCCTAGGGGCGATTCTGCGAGACATTGGTAAACACCCTCCTCGCTAATGGAGGGGTTTTTGAAAATCAGGGTACCCTCGTTACCGCGTTGGGACACTTTGGTTATAGGTGTGAAGGGTTTGCCGTCTTTCAGCCATTCGTATCTGTAACAAGTAATAAAATTAAAAGTTTTAAAAAACCCACAACGAACTGTTGCACTTCTTTGTCAAAAATAATCACGATTGGTGGACTATGGCTGTAAAACATAGAATAATTAAACCTATTACTATTACTTTCTCTGTCTACGCTGTAAAACATAATATCTTAGAACCTTCTCAGAAATTATGCACGTCTAATGCAAAAAAAAATCCAGGAAAGTGGTACCTAACAAAAAAGTGCACAAACAAACGCACAACCTCTTAAGGCAAGATACATATATATACCTATTGTACGTCTCCGTTCCGATCGCGTCGTGGGTAAAAAGAGGTGCTTTATAAAGTTGTAAGTGTTCACGTATTTTATTTTCTAACTAGCTGATGCCCGCGTGTATTGAGGTTTTTTGGTTTCCGCGGGAATTCTTTAATTTTTCTAAAATAAGTAGTAGCCTATGTGTTATTCCAGACTACAATCTATCTCTGTGACTATCAAATTTCATCCAGATCCGTCCAGCCATTCTGGTGAGATTGCGTAACAAACATCTATCCATCCAATCTTTTGCATTTAGAATATTAGTATAGAAGTACGCTATATTTCCTTTTACCGCGGTAAACATATTTAAAAAATACGTTCATAAACAGCATGCGAATTTGCGGGCTAAATCTAGTAAATTCATAATATATTATGTAATGCTTACTTGATACCGTCCTCTTTGCCCTCAGTCGCACACTCAAGCAATAGTTCTTTGTGGTCTCTGAACACCACTTCAGCGGGGAGTTGCCTCAACACTGGCAACTTTTCCACAGGTTGCGATGCGCCTGAAAAAAAATTATTTTTCGTTCAAAAATGTTATAAATATTATTAAACTTATTATTAAAGTTTTTTTTAAAACAGATTTTACAAACACCAAAAAATTTTTTATGAGGTCCTTATTCAATTTAATAAGTATATTATATTATTTTTAACCGACTTCCAAAAAAGGAGGAGGTTCTCAATTCGGCGCGTATCTTTTTAAAGAAATATATTTTATTAATAAAGAATTAAGTATATAGATTGTAGATCAACCTGGACCATCATCATATCATTTAAATTTAAAGACAGTTAGCAATTATTTTAAGTCGAGGTTATTCATTATGATTTTCTTATTGACAAAGTTGCATGGAAGCAACTGGCCTTGCATCCAGTAGCCCACAAGTCATGTGTACTTAAAACTTGTAACGTAGGTAACGTATATTGTTTACTCATTGACCATTGTACCTAACATATTTTTTAAGAAAAGAGCAGCTAAGTACTGAGTTTCTTGCCCGCCCTTCTCAATAAAAGACCTTTCCGAACCAGTGGTAGAGAGTCTCGACGTATTATAAGTGTCACAAGTTGTACTACGTGAAATATGTAAATCATTTTACATATGAAACATTAATTACTATAATAGTCCCACCAAATTATCTGACCCGGTGGCCAAAATTGGAGCTAATTTTTATGTCTGTTTAGTTTTTGTTTTTATTCTAAATATTTTAAATATTTACTACCGGAACACGATGCTGTCACCGGGTCAGTTATGTATACTAATATTATACTATATTCTATACTAATATTATAATATTGGATAGAATCAGGCGTTACTTTGCGGAAGTTCATGATTTAGCAAGAAAAGAATACAATTACTTTGCTATAATCCGCCAACAGAAAAAAAATCTGTATGGTCAAGCATGCAATTAAAAGCGAAGCACCGTTTACCTTCACCAAGCAAGAAAGCTAAGTTCCCAAGCAAGCAATGCCACCGCCACTCACATGCACCACCACACCTCGGGAGATATTATCGACTTTACAATGACAATCTAGACAATCTCGCATTGTAAAGTCGATATCTCCTGAGGATGCTCCGGTGTCGGGGCGAAACGTGCGTCGAGAATACTTAGTATAAAAGTCTTGTGTGGTGGTGCATGTGAGTGGTGGTGGCATTGCTTGCTTGGGAACTTAGCTTTCTTGCTTGGTGAAGGTAAACGGTGCTTCGCTTTTAATTGCATGCTTGACCATACAGATTTTTTTCTGTTGGCGGATTATAGCAAAGTAATTGTATTCTTTTCTTGCTAATATTATAAAGCTGAAGAGTTTGTTTGTTTGAACGCGCTAATCTCAGGAACTACTGGTTCGAATTGAAAAATTATTTTTGTGTTGGATACCTAGTCCATTTATCGAGGAAAACTTTAGGCTATATAACATCACGGCCTAAATAGACGCGAAATGGCCTAAATTGACGCGAATGCAAAAACCGAATATTTAATTGGTTAATAGAACTAGACTATGATGAAACGGAGAATATTATTAAGATACAAAAATGGCATAGATACAACAAATTAAATAACAAACACACATACACATCCTAACACATGTAACCTTATACAATCATACATAAACACGCACAATAAACCCACACACACACACACGCACGCACACGCACACACACATACATGCACACAACGCACACACACACCATATTAATAAAGTAGTTACATAGTTAAGACAATAATATGATAATAAAAATGCATGCTAACATTATAATATTAAATCTAAATCAATTACAATTACAACACTTATTAAGTTAGTCATATTATTTATTAGTCATTAAACTCGGGAAGGAGCCTGGTGTCTTGAAACACAGGTTTATTACCTAGCTCAAGCACCAGTCCCTTTATTGCTACTATTTTAATATAATATATTATGTAAAATATAATGCTATGTAATTGGGAAAATAAATAAATTGATTGATTGATTGATTGATTGATTGATCACGCTGCGACCAATAGGAGCGAAGCATCAGTGAAAAATGTTGCAACAACGGGGAAAATTATCCATATTTGAGGGCTTCCGTTGCGTGCGCTGCGCAAACGGTTCAAGTTACCCAAAAAATATGCGCGGACGAAGTCGAGGCCAACAGCTAGTAACTTATAAGTTAGTGGGACTCTACCTATACAGTAGGTACACAGTACACACACACAAACATTATGGTCTAAAAATAAAAACTTACATAGTAAAGCGCATACAGCGACGACCGCAAAACATGTAATTGGAGACATTTTTATCCTGAAAAAAAAAGCCAAATAAGTATTTGATGTTAATGAAGCAGAATTAAGGAATCAGAATTCTGCATTTCTTTTCATTCTTTTTGATTTTCAATCGAAAGCAAAACCCAGCCACGCGAAGCCTCCTAGTCCTATAGGTAGTCCTACCAGAAAAATACAGAAATTATTATCAAATTAAATTAAATTAATTACCGGGATCGAACCCAGAACTCCCACTTATAAAATTACAACACTCACCAATAGATAATAATTAAGCTTTTGATCCGAATAACCTAGTTTATTATTATAAAAATATTTTTAAAATCCATTCAACGCAATGCTTTCAAAACACATTAAAAAAACAAAATATGTTTTAAAATTAATAAAAACGCACCCACTCTCGTCGCTAATGTGGCGGGAATTGAGTCCTCTGCACCTGACGGCCATCTTTTATAGGGTCTGAGCTTTATGTAGTAGGTATGTAGGTACGAGTCATCGTGTGAACATTATGTGCGATAGGTGCTGTTCCTGTAGGTAAATACATGATGCATCTACAATATATTATCTACTAATAAAGATTGCGTAGAGTTTGTCTGCATTAAGCCCCCCTAATACGTAAATAATAATAATTATTGTTAGCAGCCTTTTTATAAAATGTTTATTTTTAAGCTACGAGTACCTATATTCAAAAACCGGATAAGTGTGAGCCTGACTCGAGTACCGAGGGATGCGTACAAACTTGTATATCCCCGATAGGGTCAATTAGAGAATTTATAATTTCTGAATTTTCCACCCTACCGGCAAAAACGTGCCGCCAAGCGATTTAGCGTTCCGGTACGATGCCGTATAGAATTCGAACCTATAGGTATATGGGTTTAATATAACTGCCATGCCCCTAACAGTTTAGCCCGCTACCATATTAGACTGCATTACTGCTTACCATCAGGTGAGATCGCAGTGAAGGGCTAAGTTGTAGTTTATAAAAAAAAATAGTTGAGCTATAAAAAATAGCGTCTCACGGGATCCATACTAATATTGTAAATGCGAAAGTGTGTCTGTCTGCTACGCTTTCACGACCCATCTGTTCAACCGATTTTGATGAAATTTGGTACAGGGATAGGTTGTATCCTATGTCCTTCATAGGCAATTTTTTATCCCGAAAATTAAGGAGTTCCCGCGGGAACCAAGAAACCTCACTCCACGCGGACGAAGTCGCGGGCATCATCTAGTAGTATAATAACTAACACTACTGTATTTAATTTCTACACCTACACATTGTAATATCTTGATTTTTTTTAAAGAGCAACTTGCCGGCTCTTCTCAGCAGAACTTTCTTTCCGAACCGGCGGTAGAGTCAAAACATGACGTAACATAAGAGACACCTGTACATGTCCTACATGTTACATAACGAAAATAGGAGGGATTCGTAAAAAGTGGAAACACCAAAGTTTATATTTAAATTACTTACAAAGTTTCAAAATAAAAAGCTTCCAAAATCTTTAATTCTAATAAAAAAGTGTAAAAAAATATCGATCTTTTTTAATATTTAAATACAAATCGATTAGGGATATATGACTTGTAAACTAATATGTACTACAGCCCATTGACGTCCCACTGCTGGACACAGGCCTCCACTCTCATAGGAGAGAGGGAAATTAGGTACCTATATCACCAAGCTGCTACCGCCAAGGCACTCCTATTATATTCAGTGGTCGCGTCGCGTCGGCTAGGCATACTAGAGTAGGTCCTAACTCCCAATCATAGTAAAAGAGTTGGCAGACTTAGGTAATTTAAAAAAAGCGCTCGCTTCGCTCACATTTTTTTTCAATTGTCTTTTAATTATACTTGATAATATATTATGTATTTACTGAATTTTATGTCATTTTTTTTTAATTTTGATGAGAAAATGATGTCAAGTTTACTCACTCAACCAAACGCAAAGTTTTTAAATAGGTAAATATATCATTAAGAAAAAATCTAGAGATGATTTTTTAACTAATTTGGCTATGGGGGGTCTGAGCGACTCCCGTCCCGCGACTTCGTCCGCGTGGATTAAGATTTTTAAATTCTCGCGGGAACTCCTTAATTTTCCGGGATAAAAAGTATGTATACCTAAGCCTTTGTCCTTCCCCGGGATGCATCATGCAACCTATCTCTAGATACCAAATTTCATCAAAATCGGTTGAAAAGATGGGCCGTGAAAACGTAGCAGACAGACAGACTTTCGCATTTTATTATTTATTAATTGAGTATAATCTGATAATTGAGATTATTTAATTCTATTTATTTAATTCTTTATTGCACACAACTAAATACAAAAGAAAGATACATACAGTAAGTACATATTAAAGAAGCTTAATCTAATAGCAGCGTGCAAAGGCGGTCTTATCGCTAAAGCGATCTCTCCCAGACAACCTTTGGTGATAGGAGTTTCGAAATCACGGGTTGTGTGGCAAGCAGTTTAGGTCCTGCAATTTATAATAAGATAGACTACATATACACTACATAAAAATATTTCACATATAGATATCTACCATATAAATAACTATTTACATAATATTAAAATATACTACATACTACTCCACTACATACTTAGATAAATAGTAATTTTTCAGAAGACGTTTGAAAATGTGCAGGGATTTTGCCTGACGTATGTCAGAGGGGAGAGAATTCCACAATATGACACAATTCCTCGTGAACGAATCACCATAGAATCTCGTACGGCTGAACGGCATCTTTAACTTATTATCGGTGCAGGAACGAAGAAAGAACCGGCCTTCCTTACCAAGGTAGCTGAATCGTTCTTTCAAATAAGACGGTGTTTGGGGGTAGAATAGGACACGGTATAGGAGGCTCAATGCATGCATGTCCCTGCGCCTTCTGATTGGCAGCCATTTAAGCTTAGCACGGAACTCGGAAATGTGGTCGTAAGCCAAAAATGAAGCGGATAACCATGTTTTGAAGCCTCTCAAGCTTACTGAGTAGTTCTTGTGACAGGTCTGGATAACAAGAGTCAGCGTAGTCTAGTATAGGCAGCAGAAGTGTATTAGCTAACGTATTTTACGATTATTTGAGTAATCTGACTTTTATTAAGTTTTGAGGTTAAGTTTGGCAATTGTTAAGTATTATTTAGCCATTTTAGCTAATAATAATATACCTAGGTATATATCGACATGCAGGGTTCCGAAATACGTAAATAAATGGAAATATTAGATAATTATTTTATTCATTAATATGTATTTATTTACGTATTTCGGAACCCTGCATGTCAATATACCTATATTATTCTTAGCTAAATGGCTAAATAAATACCTATCAATTGCCAAACTTAACCTCAAGAGTAATCCAAACTCCCATCGAATATCTTCATGTTTTTTTATTATATAATCTTGAGTAGGTAGGTATATTTCCAATATTTTACCGTTAATTTCATTAAGACGCAAGAATGGCCCAAATCTCATACAAAAATGGTCAAGATCCTTGATTCTTAGGTATTTGATTGTAAAGTTATATCTCAAGGGGCGCCATTCCAAGTTTATTTCGGGATAGCGACTGGCGTTGATCGTGGGTACAAAAATATTACGTGCAAGCAAAGACAGAGGTATTATTAAGTTACAGGGTAAAGTACCGCGCCTAGCGCAAATTGAAATTAACAAGTTTTTTTTCGCCGTGCGAAGCCAACAGGAAAACTGTATACCTATTTACTTTTTACTTATGTACCAACATTAATATTCAAAACACAAGCAGTATTAATTTAAATAAAAACCGGCCAAGTGCGAGTCGGACTCGCGCACCGAGGGTTCCGTACTCAAGAAGTAGGTATAATTACCTTTGTTAATGAACCGCAAAACTAACTTTGTTTGTAGAGGTTTACTGTTAATATCAAAAAATTACGTTTGTTGTATGGGAGCCCCCCTTTAATATTTACTTTATTGATATTTAATTATTTATTTTGAAAGGTAATATACAAGTTAATATTCTGTGAAAATTTGAACCGTCTACCTGTTACCGTTTTTAATATTGAGCAAAAAAATTCGAAAAAAACACTTTTATTGTATGGGGACCCCCCTTAATATATATATTTTTTTAATTTTTAGTATTTGTTGTTATAGCGGCAACGGAAATACATCATTTGTGAAAATTTCAGCTTTCTAGCTATCACGGTCTATGAGATACAGCCGGAGACAGACAGACAGACAGACAGACAGCGGAGTCTTAGTAATAGGGTCCCGTTTTTACCCTTTGGGTACGGAACCCTAAAAACTATAACCTGACCACGGGAAAAAATTCAAAAAGGTCCCTACTTTTTTGAATAGGTAGTATATATAATGCGTCATATCGATTTTGTTGGAGTAAAATGTGGCCTTTAAGGGCCTATGTCACCCGGACCATAATAACGACTCGAATGACAGTTGACACTTATTTCGTCAAAATCGGTTCAGTAGTTTATTTTTTATACTAGCTGATGCCCGCGACCTCGTCTGCGTGGATTGAGGTTTTTTGGTTCCCGCTTTAATTTTCCGAGATAAAAAGTATATGTGTAATTCCCGGCTATAATCTATCTCTGAGCCAAATTTCATCCAGATCCGTTCGAAGGCGTTCTGGCGTGAGTCATAAACATCCATCCATCCATCCATCCAAACAGTCGCATTTAATATTATAATATTAGTATCCATAGATCTTGTAAAATATAATGTTCAATTATTTACTTGTCTACCACAAAACCATAGCGTACCTATATAACTAGGTAGGTATAGGTATTAACTATTAACATTAAAACATATTAATTAAGTACACCTAGCTAGGTATTTGATACCATGTACCGAGTACCTGGGTATCGATTTCAAGGTGAACCCATAATCTATTTAAAACAACTAATCAGGTAAACATGTCACACGATCACAACAAGGAAAATCACTAGTAAGGCGTTAACTCAGCAAAACGGAGTTTTCGACTGCAGTGTTTTATTTTTTACTAGCTGATGCCCTCGATTTCGTCTGCGAGGTTGTTTGTTCCCCGCAGAAACTTCCATTTTCCGGAATAAAAAGTAGCCTAGTGTGTTATTCCAGACTATAATCTATCTCTGTGTCAAATTTCATCCAGTTCCGTTCAGCCGTTCTGACGTGATTGAGTAATAAGCATCCATCCATCCAAACTTTATCGTTTATTAATATTAGCGTATTCATGTTACAAACATTCTATAGAATAATTTAATGTTAGTGAGTTATCATACAAATATTATAAATGCGAAAGTGTGTTTGTTTGTTGGTTTATTGGTTTGTTGGTTTGTCCTTCAATCACGCCTCAACTAAGCAACGGATCGACGTGATTTTTGCATGGGTATGGTCGAGAACCTGGAGATTGACATAGGATACTTTTTATCCCGGGAAATTAAGGAGTTTCTGCGGGAATCAAAAAAATTTAAACCACGTGGACGAAGTCGCTGGCATCAGCTAGTACAAATATAAATGAGAGAATTTAGATATTTATTTAATTTAGATATTTAATTTAGATATTTATTTCTATTGGTTAAATTAATAACCTATTTAACAAAAAAAAAAAAAAAAAATGAGAGAAAAATAAAAAAGTTTAAAAATCAAAGTCGATCCCGATCTTGGGAAGGACGAATAAAGTATAACAAACAGAATTAGCATTATTATATGTTTGTATTAATGATGTTATTCTACGGTCTACAATTTTTGGAGTTCCTTACGAATTGGGTAATATTTGACTATTCAAATATATTTTTTTTGTGATTATTAAAAAGAGGATCTCCCAAAAGTCGTAATATTCACGTCCCCTGATAGTTTTATGTTGAATAACCATTTTAAACAATCGTTAAAAGTAAAAAAGTGCGTCGAAATTTGATGATGTCTGCACATTTTAGAATTTTACTTGGACGCGTTTTGACGTTTGAAAAAAGTAGGTAGGTACCTAGCCGATTTGTCAAATACCCAATTGCTTGTAACTTGTAAGCTCTATTCTATCTAAACATATTATATATACTTCCATAGTAGTATATACTTTAATATTATAAATGCGAAAGTTTGGATGGATGTTTGTAACTCAATCACGTCAGAACGGCTGAACGGATCTGGATGAAATTTAGAGTTAGATTATAGTCTGGAATAACACTTAGGCTACATTTTATCTCGGAAAATTTCCCACGGGAACCAGAAAACCTCAATCCATGCGGACAAAGTCGCGGCTATCAGCTAGTACTTTAATGAATACAAATGGATAACTTACTATGTTTTATACAGTAGGTACACATAGGTAGGTACAATAAATGTATTTTCAAGTTTCAACACACTTGCTCATAGACTGGCTTTAATTTCACCGTAATTTGGCACATAAATGAAACCTTTAATCAAACTGTGACTTTTTCATTGCTATTTTCACAAGTGAGTTAATTTTTTTATATTTTATCTAGATACTAAATAAAATTATTTTTTAATATTATTATTATTCACAAGTGAGAGAGGTGTTTATTTTATTTTATCTACCTACTAAATAAAATTATTTTTTAATATTATTTTCTTCACAAGTGTGTTGAAAAACGTCGTAAATACGTCGTAAACGTAAACTTTTCGCAATTTTTCCATTATCTGTGCTCTATGACGTTGCTTCGTACCAAATTTCAAGATTCTGAGTTCACGGGAAGTAGTTACCCCAAGGAATATACTACTCTCTACCGAGAGAGTTACAGTTAGTTAAAGGTTTTGATTCCCTTGCGAGCGTCGAAAATTTGCATAAAAAGTATTTTTATTATTGATGGTAACTAAAAATGTATGCTTTTCGCAATTTTTCCTTTATCTGTGCTAGAAGTTGCTTCGTACAAAATTTCAAGATTCTGAGTTTACGGGAAGTAAGTACCCTGTAGGTTTTGATTCCCTTGCGAGTGTCGAAAAGTTGCAGCATAAACGGAGCTGTATCTTTTGAGTGAATTGGCTTAGAAGTTTGATTTTTTCACAGCTCCAAGGGACAGTATACCTGCAGGCTGCAGCCCTACCGGCAAAAAATTGTCGCAATATCACATTCAAAAATATCCTTAAGGATCTTATTGGTTACAGTCCTTATAACCGGCTTCGCGTTTAAGCTTTTTCAGGAATGTAGCAATGGGTCGCAAACCACAGATTACTAGTCACGAATGCGGAATATCGATATTTTGGTGGTGCAAACCTACTTATAAACCGACTAATTTGAATAAGTATCTATAGTAACCTAGCAATTTTAAATCGACATCGCAGTCTTCCAAATTTAACTGCATTACCTATCTAACCAAGTAATATTTTAGTCTGTGGTATCTTGTGATTTTCTATTTATTATTTAGTTTTGTTTTTTGATAAATTAATATTACAAAATACTAGAAGCCATGCGCGTATTAAACAAAGGTACCATAAGCTAGAAGTATCTCGAGATACTGAAATTGTCTATGGATATTTTCATATAATAGTACAGTAATTTATCATAATTTTTTGCGCAAAGGATCAGGAAAATGATTTAAAATAGTAATTCGGTTAGGCTAGCTAGCTAGTTCTATTGTATTGTTTTCAACATAAAAAAAGTACCAAGTTAACTTAATTTTTTAAAGTTATCAATAACTAGCTAATGCCCGCGATTTCGTCCGCGTGAATTGAGGGTTTTCGGTTCCCGCGGGAGCTCTTTAATTTTCCGCGATAAAAAGTAGCTTATGTGCTATTCCAGACTATAATCTGTCTCTGTGCCAAATTTCAGCCAGATTCGTTCAGCCGTTGGCGCGTGATTGAGTAACAAGCATCCATGCATCCATCCATTCAAACTTTCGCATTTAAAATATTTATTTGATTTGATTATTTGATTGATATAATATTATTACTTCAATGGCATTATTATGTATTTGTCGTACAATTATTATATTTCTTAGTAGCGTGAGTTGGTAGTTGGTACTACTGCCGATGAGAATATTTTAGTAAGTACTTAATACCTATACATAGGTATAGCCCACAGACCATACAACCAATTGACTGAGCATAGCGTGCCCCCTCACCAGCCAAACGTTAGCACTATCAGTACTAACGCTACGTTTTGTGCCTATAGCCGCCCTCAGTCCGTATTCGACCGTGCTCGGAAATTGATCGAGTAAAAAACGAAAAATAGGCCTCTCTGTAGCATCAAATGGCGTGGAAAGAGAAGCTATAGCTATGTAAAGCTAAAGTAAGCTATGTAAAGGATGGGATAACATTACATAAGTAAGTGTAGTTTTGTAATAATAAATGAAAATCAACAATACGCAAAAAAATAAAAAACATAAAAATATTTACCAAAATGAAAAGGAACTCGTTGATGTCTTTCAGTTTTTCTTTGTCTTTCACATGTAGTTCTACATATCTCCGTCTCTTCCACGCATAGCCCAGTGTAGCCCGTGTAACGATCGATAAATTATATCGATAGCCTTAGACTACTTGAATGCCAATAAATTAATTTACTGAGTAAAAACTTATATTTCATTAAATTCCGAACAATTTTGAAGTAGACGAACAGATTAGATGTCTATTATTTATTTGATTAAAAGTTGTTGTTGAAAACTTAAGTTCTTTAGTATAGAACTTGGGCACTTGGGCAATTAAAAAAAAAATTATATATCAGATAATAACATATCTATAATCATACTGTATATGGTTGTCTTTTGCTGTTTGAATAAAATTATTTGTATTGATTTTCCAATGGTAATTTTTATCAATATATTTTTGTCCCGCAGCGGGCAGCCCAAGTGCCGCGGTAACATATACTTTGTACTTATAACTGTGTAAAGTTGACCTTGAGCCAGCCAATAAGAAATGCTATGATTACCTCGTCCCCCACCTGAAAGTGGTGAGATGTGTTTCAAAGCGAAAATGTGGCTATTAGCTCTCAATAGGTTTACTACTCGGTGGTATAGCCATTAGCCATGGTAAAGCCACTAGTTATTATTCTGTGGTAAAGCTAAATTATTATCAATAGAATGTCTCAAATTAAATAATATTGTGAAGTCATTCCAATCTACCATACCTAATTGCTTGAAATAATAGTATTTTCTATTTTTACCCTCGACGAAGCGGAGACGGTATATGTGTTTGCCCTAAGAGGTTGTGTGTTTGTTTGTTTGTTTGTTTGTTTGTTTGTTTGTTTGTTTGTTTGTTTGTTTGTGCACTTTTTTGTCACCATTTTTCTCAAAAAGTACTGGGCCGATTGAGATGCGGTTTTTTGCATTAGATACGTATAGCTTGTGAGAAGGTTTTTAGATATATTTTAGGACCATAGACAACCAAGCTGAGCTGTAGTCTATGATTTTAATATTTCAACATGTTACCATTTTTCACAAAAACTACTGGGCCGATTGAGATGCGGTTTTTTGCATTAGATGTGTATAGCTTGTGAGAAGGTTCTTAGATATATTTTAGGACCATAGACAACAAAGCTGAGCTGTAGTCTATGATCTTAATTTTTCTATGTGTTAAAAATTTTCACAAAAAGTACTGGGCCGATTGAGATGCGGTTTTTTGCATTAGATATGTTTAGCTTGTGAGAAGGTTCTTAGATATATTTTAGGACCATAGACAACAAAGCTGAGCTGTAGTCTATGATTTTATTTTTTCAATATGTTACCATTTTTCACAAAAAGTACTGGGCCGATTGAGATGCGGTTTTTTGCATTAGATGTGTATAGCTTGTGAGAAGGTTCTTAAATATTTTTTAGGACCATAGACAACAAAGCTGAGCTGTAGTCTATGATCTTAATTTTTCAACCACTGTTAAAAAGGTACTGGGCCGATTGAGATGCGGTTTATTGCATTTAGGACTTCGTGCGATTACAAAACAGGAAACTGGTACCAAAATTTTAAAAAATCAGCGCCATTTTGAAATTCTTTGTTAATTGACCGATTTCGTTCAAAATCTATATTTAGGGCTCCCTGGGGTCACAAAACAGGAAACTGGTACCAAAATTTAAAAAAACAGCGCCATTTTGAAATTCTTTGTTAATTAACCGATTTTGTTCAAAATCGATATTTAGGGCTTCGTGGGATTACAAAACAGGAAACTGGTACAAAAATTTAAAAAAAATCAGCGCCATTTTGAAATTCTTTGTTAATTGACCGATTTCGTTCAAAATCGATATTTAGGGCTCCCTGGGGTTACAAAACAGGAAACTGGTACCAAACTTTAAAAAAACAGCGCCATTTTGAAATTCTTTGTTAATTAACCGATTTTGTTCAAAATCGATATTTAGGGCTTCGTGGGATTACAAAACAGGAAACTGGTACAAAAATTAAAAAAAAATCAGCGCCATTTTGAAATTCTTTGTTAATTGACCGATTTCGTTCAAAATCGATATTTAGGGCTCCCTGGGGTCACAAAACAGGAAACTGGTACCAAAATTTTAAAAAATCAGCGCCATTTTGAAATTCTGTGTTAATTGACCGATTTCGTTCAAAATCGATATTTAGGGCTCCCTGGGGTCACAAAACAGGAAACTGTTACCAAAATTTTAGAAAATCAGCGCCATTTTGAAATTCTTTGTTAATTGACCGATTTCGTTCAAAATCTATATTTAGGGCTCCCTGGGGTCACAAAACAGGAAACTGGTAACAAAATTTAAAAAAATCAGCGCCATTTTGAAATTCTTTGTTAATTGATCGATTTCGTTCAAAATCGATATTTAGGACTCCCTGGGGTTATAAAACAGGAAACTGTTACCAAACTTAAAAAAACAGCGCCATTTTGAAATTCTTTGTTAATTAACCGATTTTGTTCAAAATCGATATTTAGGGCTTCGTGGGATTACAAAACAGGAAACTGGTACCAAAATTTTAAAAAAATCAGCGCCATTTTGAAATTCTTTTTTAATTGCCCGATTTCTTTCAAAATCGATAATTAGGGCTCCCTGGGGTCACAAAACAGGAAACTGGTACCAAAATTTTAAAAAATCAGCGCCATTTTGAAATTCTGTGTTAATTGACCGATTTCGTTCAAAATCGATATATAGGGCTCCCTGGGGTCACAAAACAGGAAACTGTTACCAAAATTTTAGAAAATCAGCGCCATTTTGAAATTCTTTGTTAATTGACCAATTTCGTTCAAAATCGATATTTAGGACTCCCTGGGGTTACGAAACAGGAAACTGTTACCAAAGTTTTAAAAAATCAGCGCCATTTTTATTTATTTTGTTATCACCATAGTAAATGAATTCAGTTTAGTACAGTAAAATCTGTACTACTTGTAAGTCTAACCACAACCCGTGAGCTGCTTTAGCAGCTCGCGCACAGGGCGAAATACTAGTTAGATATATATAGCTTGAGAGAAGGTTCTTAAATATATTTTAGGACCATAGACAACAAAGCTGAGCTGTAGTCTATGATTTTATTTTTTCAATATGTTACCATTTTTCTCAAAAACTACTGTGCTGATTTAGGTGCGGGCTTTTTGTTTTAGATATATTTAGCTTGTACCTAGATGCTGCCCAGGGTATCATGATGGAGTCAGGAGGCGATCATGGGAACTCCTTAAATTCTCATCGTATACCCGTCGCGTTTGGACTCTTTTGATTTGTCCATTTGAAAAGGGTTTGGCCATAGTCCACCACACTGGTCAAAAAAAACGACTGAGCTGTCAAAGATGCAGTTTTGTGTTTTAGATATTATGTAATATATAAGTACGTTTGCTACGTTCTTATTGTTGTTTCAAAGTTATAAAGGACAAAGGTCAAAGGTATAATGGAGCTCTGCAGTTCGTCGTGGGTTTTTTAAAATTTTTAATTTTATTACTTGTTACATAACTAACTAGGTATGTATTCGAGATATTTAAATCCTTATTATAAATTAATTTTAGTTAATGAGTAGTAAAACGATTAACGGACAGCTTAAGTCACCGCTAAAAACACCTCTTGTGGTGTATCAATGAAAGCCTAGTTTGACGTAACGTTTGTCGTGGTCCTTATACGACATCCTACTTCAAAAGCCTTACGCGACACCAATTTTCAGCAATTATTTTTATCGATAGTTACTGCATCAATGTCAAAACGTTTTTTGTCCTCAACGATCCTTTACGGACAGTCTCAATGATACGCGAAACCAAAACCATGTTTTGGCATTAATGCAGTCCTTTATTGATTGATGCAAAAGTTACGCGGTCGCCCTGCTGAGTATTTGATACGAATTTCAGCTTGATACATCTATGCGTTTCTGAGAAAAAGGGTCTTGACACACAGACGGACAACCAACAAAGTGATCCTATAAGGGTCCCATTTTTTCCTTTTGAGGTAGGTACGGAACCCTAAAAATTTACCCATTATAAAGATTTGAATTTAGCATTCTACGGAACAGTAGATCACGTGTGGCCGGTTACCGTTGACCGTGTTTCAACTCAGACTATAGTTAAATGACCCGAGAACTATAATAGAACCTGTTTCGATGTTGTTGTTTTATTTAGCCTGTAATCGAACGCTGTACCATGTCGCCAACCGGCTCGGCAGTTCAAGGGCGTTCGAGATTAAATCTTTATATGCCACTAGCTGATGCCTACGGCTTGGTCCGCGTGAGATAAGTGGTTTTGATTCCCACTGGAACTCCTTAATTTTCTGAGAAGTAGCCTATGTCCAGGATCTCCATTCCAGGTTCGGCCTAGTCATTCAATTGAATGTTGTCATTCAATGAACGCGCTAGTCATTCAATCAAATAGCAGATTAAACCAGATGACTGCGACATATAGTATATGTCACCGTAAAATTGTAAAAACCGTAAGATTGTAATCTAACGCTTTTTCTTTTAACCGACTTCCAAAAAAGGAGGAGGTTCTCAATTCGGCGCGTATATATTTTTTTTTTTAATGTATGTTACCGCATATCTCCGTGGTTTCCAAACCGATTTGAAAAATTTTTTTTTCAGTGGTTAGAAGAAGCTCGCGAGATGGTCCTATAAAAAAATCTGACTCCAAATCCTCAATCCTGATGCTGTAGGTATACCTACGACTCAAAACTAGGGAGTTAAGCAGTTTTGATGGTGAATTCATATAGTAGGTATCAAGTCACGTGTATACGATTCAACTCTGAGTCCCAACTCCTCAACCCTGATGTTGCAGGGTTGAACAGAACTCCTTAAAAATAGCGATTTAGGATTTTTTCATGGGGAATCCATATTGTAGGTGTCAAGCAACGACTTCATACTTAAACCCAAGTCCCAACTCCACAACTCTGATGCTGCAGGGTACTGCACTCCTTAGCCGTGGGGATTAAGACTACACTAAAAAGTTAAAAATAAAAATTCTTTCCAAAAAAACCGACTTCCAAAGCCACTGTAAAGTAAAAAATAATTTTGATTTCTACCTACTAAGTATGTTGAAGTCGGGCGAGTATAACAAAGATAGGCAAAGTTGACGCGTCAGGCTCGCCCGACTTCAACATAGTGGGTAGAAATCAAAATTATTTTTTACTTTACAGTGGTTTTGGAAGTCGGTTTTTTGGAAATAATTTTTTTCGATAGATTGTAAACAGTCGAAAGATTGTGAACCGTTCAATGTTTTAAGTGTCAATTTTTGAAATATTCATTGTATTTACGTTTTCTTGTCTCTTTCTTGTAGGTTAGGTTAGGGTTCAACATAAATAATCGGTACTTAGGTTCTATCGGATTAATAAACCTAACAGATTACAATCTACCGAAAAATAATCCGTTATATTGTAATCATTCGACAGTTTACAACGGTTTTTACAAATTACAATCTTACGGTGACAGACTTAATTTTATATGCATGTGGTAGGTCTAGATAGATACGTAGGTATATCGGTCTTATCTATACTTCTATACTAATATTATAAAGCTGAAGAGTTTGTTTGTTTGAACGCGCTAATCTCAGGAACTACTGGTTAAAAAATTCTTTTTGTGTTGGATACTTAGTCAATAGTCCATATTTTATCGAGGAAGGTTTTCACCACAGACCATACAATACTCGGTGGTTTTCACGATGCGACCAATAGGAGCGAAGCGAGCAAGCGAAGACTTCGTCCGCGTCCGCGTCTAGTCAGTGAATAAGTAATTATTATACTTACCTACTTATCATACAAGTACCTAGGTACTAATATCCATACTTCCATACTAATATTATAAATGCGAAAGTGTTTCAGTCTGTCTGTCTGCTACGCTTTCAAGGTCCATCTATTCAAGTTCAACCGATTTTGATGAAAGTTGGTACAGGGTTAGGTTTTATCCCGGGGAAGGACAAAGGCTACTTTTTATCCCGGAAAATTAACGAGTTCCCCCGGGAATTGCGCGACACGACCGTTATGCACGAATTTAAAGCCGAATAAAACAAAGAAATTGACTTAACGTAACTTATAAATTTTGTGTGAAGATACTTTTGAAGTAGGTATTAAATCTCGGCTAGGTAAAAACTCACTCGAGTAAGATATGGATTTTAAAAAAAAAACCCGATTTATAAGTTTACTTCCGTTGCGTTTATAAGTGATATTCACAACATCATGAAACTTCTCCATTTTGGCCGCCCGGCCAGGTAAGTTTAACTGACTAAACTTATAACTTATAAAACATTATAGGTAC
The DNA here is from genome assembly GCA_963932025.1 of Erebia epiphron. Taxonomy (NCBI): domain Eukaryota; kingdom Metazoa; phylum Arthropoda; class Insecta; order Lepidoptera; family Nymphalidae; genus Erebia; species Erebia epiphron. Next base: position 11,663,026 of record OZ009951.1, on the reverse strand, counting down.
CTATATTGGCGAAACATTAGTCATAAAAAGAGCTCTGTTCAATGCACTTTTATAAAATGCTAGTGGAGAATGAAAGGAAATGAAAAGGAAAAAATCTAACTATATTTATTTAAATAATTTATTGCGAAACCAAACTTACGAACTAAAACAAACAAAATTTTTACTCTTAGTTTTTCATCCGAATAGTAGATAACATAGGTACAGTAAGTATATTATAATAGAACTACGCCTATATTAGACAGAATCGAAGCTACTTACTGCTCAATGCAGTAACAATGTAGTAAAAAATATATACCTACCTAGGTACTATTTAGAAGAACTTAAAATTACCTATGACATATTAGTAATTAATGTACCTAATAGAAATTAAAGAAACTGCAACATTTGAATTCTTAGTACTTTAGCTTATAGGTATATCGCAAATCTTAAGTACCTATATGTCCACCCCTTCTGGGACTATCGCATGGGCTTGCATACCTACTATTGGTGTGTATAATATACATAGAGACCACCTCCATACATCAGGATGCCCATACACAGCGCGGTCACCATCAGCCCCGCCAATATGTGCACGTTGAAGTGCCCGCAGTTCACCGCTGGACCTAAGTACTGCTTGGCAAAAGAGTTAAAAAAAATATGGGAGGCACTTTCGCTAATTTTATGTAATCACGACACGTTTTTGAGCGGCCATATCTAGTGAACGCCCCGAAGAATAGCGTCAGTTTTTATACTGTTCACATAGGTACTGCGTATACTTTAATATTAAACAAGTATCAGTCTTCCAAGTTATTGTTCATTTTTGGTAACCATACGTAACACATCTTTGAGCGGCCATATGTAGTGAACTGCCCGATGAATAGCGTCAGTTTTTATACTGTTCACATAGGTACTGCGCATACTTTAATACTATACTAGAATCAGCCTTCCTTGTTATTGTTCATTTTTGGTAACCATACATAACACATCTTTGAGTGGCCATATCTAGTGAATCATAGCGAGTAACATAGGCCTAAGTTAAGTCGGAAAAAATCATCTCATCTGAGAGCTTACATGAAGTGCGCTGCGGTAAATAGTCAAAGTTACACAAAAACAATGCATGGTGGAATAGTTCCTCTCAAAAAGTTTTATTGGCAATCAAATCATTTAATAATCACATGATTTTTTTTTAAATCGCATATCATAAAAAATGAATTTTGATGAAATGTATTTTTTGGTAAGTAAGTACTTTATTTACTTAACTTTAATAAAAATAAATATTTAAGTTGATCTATCGTATACCTCTGAGATAGATCTGTCACCAAACACGAATCAAAATATATATATAGCTCTTCTTCCTCTGGGCTTTTCCGCACTTAAGCACTGGTGCCCGCTGTGCGTGATAGGTACTATATATATAGCTGCTCGAGCTGATTCATTGATTGATCACCTCTCCTGAACAATTTTGTATGAAAAAAATTTTTTTCACTGACCATTTCGTATAGAGGGGAAAAATTCATTAAGAGGAAAAATACGGAGAGAGCTGATGATTGAGGATTTCGAAGACGGGTGAACAACACGGCCAGGGTATTGAAGATAGGTGGGGGGAAACTTCATCCAAATGACAGTGAGCTGAAAAAATTTTCAAAATGGCGGATTTAAGATGGCCGCCATACAAATTTCGTCGGTGTCTATCTCGGAGAGTATAGAAGATGGAAGAGTGGTTTCTTGGCAAAAGATGATCAGGACATGAAGGTCTACTTGATGAACAGGAAAAAAATTCAAGATGCCGGAATTTATTTTTCCATAGAAAATGTATGGCGAATGTTGACTAGGATTTGGAAATTATGCAAGACCTTTTCAAAGTTTGTATCTTCCTACTGTCATTCTGACAAATGATTCGGAGAAAACATAGATCGAGGGTTTACAAAATGGGTAAAGAGCTAGCTAGAGAGCAGCGAGGGTTTGCAAAATGGGTGAAGAGCTAGCTAGAGAGCAGGGTATTAAAGATATGTGGTTGGGTTGGGGAATTAGGTTTTTTTTATTGGTACTCTGTTATTACAACATTGTAATTACAATTTGACAACAAAAAATTAAAACTAAAAACTAAAAACCTAATCTAAATGACCGCTACCAGTGGGCAGCGTGCCCAGAATGCTATAAGCATTGCCGCGTTGGATTGCTATGCTCACTCGCTGAGCGAAATATATACCAGCACTCTGGTCACGTGTTGCCTCGACCAGGCGCGCAGAAAGTTCCTTATAGATTCTGCGCGCCCCAGCCCCCCAAGGACCCCAAAAGGCGCAAACATATAGCCACTATCCAGTGTGCTATATTTACGCACCTTGAGGCCCTCCGCTGATTCCGCCGCCGCACCAGCCCTAACGGTAGTGCCTGGAAGGTGGGAAGGAGCCAAGGTGTCTACACATGTGGCATCCCACACCAAGGGCCGCCCCAAACTCCAAGGAACCAGGGTCATACCATCGGGCCTCTTGCCATCGTCTCGCATGAGCCCAACTGGCTCCAGAATAGCCGCATATCCGGCAGTGGCAAAGGCCCGACGGATTATATCATTCAGGCTGGCGTGACGGGGGATACGCCCTGCGCTGCTGACGCAGGAGAGACCATGGTGACCGAGTCGGCCGACGGCAGAGCCACAATGGCAGCGGTGTGGAGCGCAGCACGATGCGCCCAGGCGAAGCGCTGCAGCTATCCGAAAAGCGGAAGAGTCAATTAAGGTTCCTGTGTTGGGCGACGGGAGGGCCTGCAGCCACAGACCGGATTCCCACTCCCCCACGGCCAGAAGGCGGGCACGATCTGCAGAGCTTGAGCACGTGTCAATAAGCTTTTTCCGCGCTAGGTCGTAGATCGGCCCATCCCATTGCCGTTGTGACGAGAGGGATATCGGGAATTCGCGGTTTGGGCAGGGGTGTGTCCACGCGTACTTGGCCTTATCCATGAAACTAATGACGAAATCATCTAGAGAGGACGCAAGAATCTTTTGGGATAAATTTAGGGTGCCATGGACTGAGGACAAGAAAGCGGGGAGAGCGGCACCAGAGATAGATCAGTCGCACAGGAAGCGACGCCTGCATCCATACTCGATCTTCCAAATTAATATTTAAAATAGATGCTAAACAATTTTTGACCATATCGTCAAGGCTGTTAAATTTAATAGGTTTTTTAGGGTTCCGTACCCAAAGGGTAAAAACGGGACTCGCACTTGGCCGATTTTTTTTAATGTTTTTTTTTATTATCACCATCATGTTTTATAGTACGGGGACTAATTAAACATTGACTCTAAAAAAAATATGTAAACCTAATTTTTGGCACAAGTGTTCCTTAGGGTCTGAGGAGTACCTCTTAAAAATCCCCCCCTCCTAGGCCGCGGGCTTCCCCCCTACGCCCTCAAACGTCTCCCCGACCGCAGCTTTTTGTAATTTTCTCAAAAAATATTAGTGCTAGAAAAAAACTTTCCATGACGAAAATTATCTTCATTAAATTATCTACAAAATAATATTTTGGTTCATTTCGATAAGACTAATAGTTTCGGAGATATGTTAACCCATTGTGCATGAAAAGAAAATATTTTGCATGTATGGCTTTTTTTAATGTAGTTTAATGTAATTTCCATAAAACCTGATACAGCTACGAAAATGTTTGAAGCAAAATGAAAGGCTATTAAATTAGCTATAAAATTATATTTAGTTTATTTTGATAAGAGTAATAGTTTTGGAGGTTTTGGAGGGTGGTTTGGCCTACCTATTGTAGGCATATCTATGCCTACCTATTGTAGGCATATCTACAGATAAAGAAAATAATATGCAGTCATGTAGACTTAATGTATATACAGCATAAAATACTATGGAATAAATAGAAATTAACCCCTAAATAAATAACGGTTTTTTTATTTTAGGCACAAATGATGTCCTCTTTTCTCCCCACTTGCACAACCCCCCTCCCACCTCCCAAAGCTATACATAATAAAAATGATGTGAGCTGAGGTTTATTTGCTGTGGTGTGGTGATATTATATATATATATATATATATATATATATATATATATATATATATATGTCGCATCTGAACGGCGGCCTATGTCAGAAAAGACGTGACGCGTCGGTAAAGCGCGTCACATTTTTCTTTTAAATCAGCAGAACCGCTGACCCTTAATAGGTCACCGTCTCTGCTGTCACTATCTACAGTACTAGAACTGATATCAAAAGCAAGTGCCATCCAAATGAGGCACTGAAGTTAATTATCGAAAAGCAGAACTAGATTAACGTTCCGATCTTGACTAATGGCCACCGCAAATGCAGATACGTCACAGATTGCAACTGAAGGTTACTATTTGAATGAATAGCTTTAATCACTGATTTTAATAGTTGCCTAGTCTATCACTGGTATTTGCAATCACTAAATAAATAGACTACCTACAAATGCAACTCATAGAAACACTACGCCACTATAAGACATAGGTTGTAATTATTATTAATGATTCTAATAGTTAATCCATCATTGACTTGCAAAAGCCTTACTATTATCACAATTATTAAGGAAATCACTGATAGCAAAGGTGATCAAATGAAATACTACGATAATTACCATACGTGGGTAGGTACGTAGGTAGTTTAATAATAATGGTTTAACCTCACAAATTCTAATCCTTAATTACTTAAAAGGAACACCGATTTAGATGTTAAATTCAGATGGTTTTTATTCAAATGATCAAATGAGTCTACCACCAGCTCGGAAGCCACTCTGACAGAGAAGAGCTGGCAAGAAACTCTGCGGTAGCTCTTTTTAAAAGGTTTGACAATAATGTTTTACAATATTAACTTAGTTTACGATATTCAAGATGGAAACCGATTCACAATTATTTATCACAACTTAAACAATAATAAACAAAGTTAGTTTGGTCTAAAATCAAACTAAAACCTAGGCACACAATATAAGTAGAAATTGGTCTTACAACCTTTCGCTTACCAGAGCTCCAACAATTATGATCATAATCGGCCATTACAATGCTTTTAAAGCTCACTATCGCGCCCCCAACGGCAGCTCGCGGCGTTACAATAGCCGACTCGCTCTGATTGGTGGAACGGTATGGCGCATGAACAATACAAACTCTTATTATTGGTAAGTCAGTTAACCAAACTCTGAAATGAGCTAAACTAGCTTCTTAAATTATCTAAACAAATCATTGTTAGATTTACGAGTAATTAAACAGCAAAATCTCTGCATAAAAATAAATAGGAAACTAACTAGTACATGCGGCCAAGACTAGCCTTTTAAATCTATAAACTCCTCTTTAAATCTCACGATGTTAGAAACGATTAATAAACTTTAACAATAAATTGCTAATATTATCATAAAACTAATCAGATCGGGTTGCGAGTTCGACGCCCTTCTGGCTTCTCCCCCGACATATATAATATTTTATAACATTAACATTTATAATATAATTAATCACTGTACCACATAGATCTTCCTTTTGTCGCGGATTATAGCAAATTAAACTTCTGCTTCCTTCATTATGATGGACTTCCGCAAAGTAACGCTGCCTCTATCCAATATAAATAATAATATATAATTTACTATTTACTAAGTGTGGTGTTGTTTTGTAGATAAAGATATTATGATTATTACTCGTATTTATTGTATTATAGCATCGATCATTATCAAATAGAATGAGTAGGTACAAAGTCAAAATTATTGCAAAATATTTTTCTGTCATGCACGTTTTCGATCGTCATATTTCCGAAATTATTCGGTCTATTGAAATGAAATAAAAAGTATTTTGTAGAAGATTTCATGAACTTTCATTTTATTCGTGTCGTTTTTTTTCCTAGCCCTTTCTTGTAAATCACAAGAAACTTACACGATTAAAAAAAAACAAATACGAGGTACTTCTCAGACCCCAAGGAACACTTGTGCCTAAATCAGCTTTACATTTTTTTATTTTAGGGTTCCCATACATAGCTTACACAAGTAGCCTGAGCTATTATAAGTTATTGGACTTTTCGCTGGTGTGAATGTTTCGCATGTGCCTCACTAAACTACTCTTTGCTGAAAATTTTTACTTGCATAACTTACATGCAAAGGGCTTTTCGCCAGTGTGAGTCCTCATATGCTTCTCTAATTGACATTTTACTTTACATTTGTACTTGCATAACTCACAAGCAAAGGGATTTTCACCAGTGTGAGTCCTCATGTGAGTCACTAAATTACCGTTTTGTGTACATTTGTACTTGCATAACTCACAAGCAAAAGGCTGTTCGCCAGTATGAGTCCTCATGTGACTCAATAAATGACTGTTTTTTGTACATTTGTACTTGCATAATTTACATGCAAAGGGCTTTTCGCCAGTGTGAGTCCTCATGTGACTCACTAAATGACTGTTTTTTGTACATTTGTACTTGCATAACTTACATGAAAAGGGCTTTTCGCCAGTGTGAGTCCTCATGTGACTCACTAAACTACCTTTTGTTGTACATTTGTACTTGCATAACTTACATGAAAAGGGCTTTTCGCCAGTGTGAGTCCTCATGTGACGCACTAAACTACCTTTTGTTGTACATTTGTACTTGCATAACTTACATGCAAAGGGCTTTTCACCAGTGTGTGTCCTCATGTGATTCAATAAATTAATGTTTAGCGAACATTTGTACTTGCATAAATTACAAGCAAAGGGCTTCTCGCCAGTGTGAGTCCTCATGTGCTTCACTAAACTACTGTTTTCTGTACATTTGTACTTGCATAACTCACATGCAAAGGACTTTTCGCCAGTGTGAGTCTTCATGTGCCTCACTAAACTACTGTTTTCTGTACATTTGTACTCACATAACTTACATGCAAAGGGCTTTTCGCCAGTGTGAGTCTTCATGTGCCTCACTAATTTACTGTTTTCTGTACATTTGTACTTGCATAACTCACAAGCAAAGGGCATCTCGCCAGTGTGAGTCCTCATGTGCTTCACTAAATAAGCGTTTTTTGAACATTTGTATTTGCATAAATTACATGAAAAGGGCTTTTCGCCAGTGTGAGTCCTCATGTGACTCGTTAAAGTACTATTCTGTGCAAATTTGTACTTGCATATCTTACATGCAAAGGACTTTTCGCCAGTGTGAGTCTTCATGTGCCTCACTAAACTACTGTTTTCTGTACATTTGTACTTGCATAACTTACATGCAAAGGGCTTTTCGCCAGTGTGAGTCTTCATGTGCCTCACTAATTTACTGTTTTCTGTACATTTGTACTTGCATAACTCACAAGCAAAGGGCATCTCGCCAGTGTGAGTCCTCATGTGCCTCACTAATTTACTGTTTTCTGTACATTTGTACTTGCATAACTCACAAGCAAAGGGCATCTCGCCAGTGTGAGTCCTCATGTGCTTCACTAAATAAGCGTTTTTTGAACATTTGTATTTGCATAAATTACATGAAAAGGGCTTTTCGCCAGTGTGAGTCCTCATGTGACTCGTTAAAGTACTATTCTGTGCAAATTTGTACTTGCATATCTTACATGCAAAGGGCTTTTCGCCAGTGTGAGTCCTCATGTGAGTTACTAATCTACTGTTTGCTGTACATTTGTACTTGCATAACTCACAAGCAAAAGTGCGCATTGTCTTGGAACTGGAACTCGATAACTTATCATTTTGATTCAATTTGCACTCTGTTGCGAGAGTGTGTGCACGTATGTGGGAAACTAAGGAAGATTTACGTTGAAATATCTTTTGGCAAACGTCACAGATATACTGTATCCGGTCAATACGGTTTCCCAACTGTGTAACAAATATACCCGGGGAATGTCTACTTTGTTTGTTTTTGAAACGATCATTTCAGCCTCGTTGTTCGATAATTGATACTATTATTTATTGTTGCCAATGACTCCTTTGGTATTAGTGCAGTGAGCTGGGATTCCCTTGGATCTTCGAGGACGTCTGGTTTATTTTCGAAAGACAATATATCCCAATCATCGCTTGAATTGGTAGGATGTTCTTTGTTTCCGGGATTGGTTGCAAGTACCACAGGAGCAACTGAAACAAAAGAACACTCCATATTATTATCACTTTCACTACCTATAGACAGTTACAAACAAACAATCACTTCTAACGCAAAACACATATATGTATGTGCAATTTGCAATTTTAGATTTCCAAATTTTTTGTTCAGTATAGCTCCGTACACACTGGTCGGATTTTAATTTTAAGCTGTTGCATACCTAACAGGAAGGAAAGCAACCCTTATGCTGCGACTATGTCTGTCCAGTCACACTGCATATATCTGTACTGAATTTTATGCCTACTTTTTTTTTGTACCAAAAAGTTATAAAATATGAAGAAAACATGATATATGAGAAAATATGATAGTGGACAAGGAAGCACTTATCTCTAGAGATCTGTACCAGTGACCCTAGGCAGTGAGAAAGGTAGTGGAGGAAGAATAAGTACAACAAGATATAAGATAGAATGGAACGAGATATTTTATTATAAACTTACACAAATTCACATACCAACATACATATGACATATTATAGAATATTTAATGATATAACAGATATTATTAATTTATAATTATGAAAGAGAAGATAGTGCTGTTTCAGTCGAAGTTTAAAGGGCAAAACACACAGGAAGCGGGCGCGGGTCGCGCGCGGGTCGGGTCGGGTGACGCCCTGGTCGATTGACTTCACACACAGCGCGGTTGCGGGTCGGTGGCGGGTCGGGCGCGGTCGCACATTGACAGCCGCAGTGGTTGCAGTGTGATCAGAAATGTCGGGTGATTCAGATTTCAGACGCGAACGATGAGTTATTAAAGGAAAAGGATGTGAGTTCATGAAATTAATAAACAAAGACTACAATATGGAGAATATCATCGCTTATGTAAAGTTGAAACGGGAATTGATGCGGTAAAAACTACAACTTGCTTGCATAACTACATAAAGGTTGCCTGGTAGAGATTGCTCAGTAAGCAATAAGGCCGCCTTTGCATACCTAGTTATAGTTAATTTTACTCTGTATTCTTTTTCTTTCATGTGTGCAATAAAGTATTTATCTATCTATCTATCTATCTACATCATTGTTAAACGCGGTAGCAATGACATAGACACTGCGACGGCGGCGGCAGCGGCGGCGGCGGCGGCGGCGGATTAGCATCCATAAATCCGACAAATAGACGCTCAACGAATGAAGCATTTCAAATTAGAGAAAAATAATAATCATACTAATATTATAAATGCGAAAGTGTGTTTGTTTGTTGGTTTGTCCTTCAATCACGCCACAACGGAGCAACGGATCGACATGATTTTTGGCATGGGTATAGTTGAGGACCTGGAGAGTGACATAGGCTACTTTTTATCCCGGTAAATTAAGGAGCTCCCGTGGGAATCAAAGAAACTTATTCCACGCAGACAAAGTCACGGGCATCAGCCAGTTAATAAATAAAAGAAAATAAAACACTTAATTCTCATTTAATTGGTCTGAAATCTGCTGCCATATTTTAGCTTTTAAAACTGCATTTTTATAATTCCGGTCAGTTGGTTCGTATAAGCAAACATGCTTACGAACACATTCTATTTTCTCATTCAACTCCATTTTCAAACAAACTTTATTTTGTAAATGAATACAAAAACAACACCCGACACGCACCGCGCACGACCCGCGCACGCGTCTGTGTGAATGCCTATCGGAGAATACGTGTATTACGACGAATTCGCCCGCTCGCTACCCGCGCAACCCGCGCGCTGTCTGTGGTGGCGGGCGACGGGCGCGGCTCCCGCGCGTCACCCGACACGCGCACGACCCGCGCACGCGTTCTGTGTGCTGTCGTCCATATAAATACAAGGAATTCAACCCGCCTGACACCCGACCCGACCCGCGCCCGCTTCCTGTGTGTTTTGCCTTTAAAGGTGTGAATAGTTCGGTTACTCATAAAAATACTATCGGGTATCAGGTATTTTGTTAAATTTTGATGAGAAACTGATGTCAAGTTTACTCACTACCTGATTTAGATCATGAAAATGATTGCTATGAAAACTAAACTACGATATCTGTCCAAAATAGTAAAAAGATGTGTAGAGTTGTCTTACCTGAAGTTTGATTGCGGTGTTCCGAAGACTCCGGCTCGCAAGTGTGTCTGAAAGGATAGAATTTTATTTATTACTCAATGACTTCCTCTGCATGGATTTAGGTTTTAAAATACAGTACTGTTGCTGTTGAAGATTACGTAAAAGAGTATGGATTTGACTCACTCCAGCAATGCTTAGGACAGCGGTTACTTATGTATCTACACATTGATGAATTCGTAAATTAGTTTTTTCAAAAGAACAACCGCCGAGTTTCTTGCTGGTTCTTCTCGGTAGGAATGGCATTCCGAACCAGTGGTAGATTCACTCGACGATTCAAAAGCACTTGTAAGAGTTCCACCTCTATCAGAGATTTGCGCGACAGATGTTAGACTGCAGCCCGCTACCATGTTACACTACAGTCTCGGGCTAACTCCTGTGGAATGTACGTACTCTCGCTTCATCGGCGCCTGTGTCTCGGCCTCGGCTTCGGCCGCGACTGGCGTGTCCTCGAGAGCATTGCAGTAGTCGCGTTCATTATATGCGCAGGCTACAGTGTCGGCATCTTCCCGGTGTTCGAGTTCCCGTTTCACCGCGACTGCGACATCAGTCGCGTCAGTCGCAGTCACGTCTAGTGCTGTGTCCACATCGCAGCGGTCGGGCTCAATGTCAGACGGCAGCGGGTGCTTGTAGCGGCTTAGCAATGCCACATGTCGTCTCGTTATCTGAAACGAGTTCATTACCCTTGCCACAACGTGCTAAGCCATTCGAGCGTCGAAAAACACAGGCGTCAAACTAATATGGATCTTCTTTGCCAAATTAAACTCAGTGGTACTGAATTTGAGACACTAAATCAACGGCGTTTGGGTGCATTTCAGTCTGACGCCAATGTGTTTCGGCGCTCGCATACACTCAACGTCGTGGCTGTGATTTAAAATATTGCGTTAAGGGTACAGGCCTTCACACCAAACTCCACTCGCTCCTCCACACGAACGTATTACGCGACTCATTCTATTTTGTATTGATCTCCATTACGTATGGCTCAAAACAATAATGAAAGTAAACTAACATTTGGTCGTGTTTGAAGTCCCAGGCCGAGCATGGGAGGGGACAAAAATCTTATCCCCCGATTATATCCACTGACAAGAACGTCGGATTAAGTTTATTTTCATACTAATAAATTATAAAAAAGATGTCTCGAGCCAACTGGGACATCTTATCCTTTCCCCGTGGATAAAATCTCCCCGCCCATGCTCGGCCTACTGTAGGGGACTCGGGCCGTAGCTAGAGAGATTGTTTTGATGTGTCGGGGTGTTTCCATAAATTAAAATGGCTGTGAGCCACAGAGGGACCGAGGGGCCACACGGAGCAAGAAGCATTCAAATGAAGCGTTCCTCACCACTTCATGCGTGTGAAGCAACTCCGTCACCAGGCAGCGCGCTCGCAAGGTCTCGTCTCTGAATGTGCTAAAGTCCACCAGTCTCTGCGCGCATTGCACACAAAGCGTTCGCTTGAGCCTGTCTCCATCGCACGGCTGCAACCACAAGGACTATTATTCATCAGGCATTTCATTCATTAGAATGTGTTTAGGTTGAAATAAAATTACTTAATTTTTTACTTTAGAATTTATCTAAATATTGATTTAGATAAATTCTAAAGTAAATTGATTGCATTTTACTCACAAGTGCAGTTATTCTAAAACATTTTATGGCATGTGTCATAATTGAAAATAGGTTGAACAGATGTGCAGTGAAATCAAAGCAGACATACACTTTTGATTTATAATATTAGTACTCATTTAAAAAGTCACTATATTGCTAACAGCTCACACACATAAATCCATACTAATATTATAAATGCGAAAGTGTGTCTGTCTGTCTGTCCGTCTGTCTGTCTGCTACGCTTTCACGGCCCAACTACTCAACCGATTTTGATGAAATTTGGTACAGAGATAGATTACATCCCGGGGAAGGACATAGGCTACATTTTATCCCGGAAAATTGAAGAGTTCCCGCGGGAATCAAAAAAATGTATCTGTTCAACCGATTTTGATGAAATTTGGTACAGGGAGAGGTTGTACCCCGGGGAAGGACATAGGTTGCTTTTTATCCCGGAAAATTGAAGAGTTCCCGCGGGCATAAAAAAACAATCCACGCGGACGAAGTCGCGGGTATCATCTGGTGTACTTAATATGTTTGAGATATAAATGTGCAACTTACGGGGAGCCCCACTAAATGTTGATATGCTTGTTCCAACTTGTGTTCACTCATCAGAAGCAGCTTGTTGCGGGAGTCCAGGCACATCAGGCAGATCTGTGCAAAGTGTTGTAAGTATACACATTTACAACCCACACTTACCACAAACAGATATACACAGGTGCTGCCATACAACAGGTTAACCTACTACCATCTTAATTATATAATACTAGCGGACGCCCGCGACTTCACTCGCCTGGCAAAAGTTTTTTGATTCCCATAGGCATTCCTTAATTTTCCAGGATAAAAATAACCCATGAAAACAAACACGACGATCCGTTGCTCTGTTGCGGCGTGATTGAAGGAGTATTTAACTTCCTTTGGGATAGAATTTATAAAAACTGTGAATTATGTATTTCATAATTTAAAAGCCCAAAGGCCAAATATCAAGTTTCATGGCTCTAACTTGAAAAACATTTACACCAACTTACAACCCCTATTTTAACCGTTTGGGGGATAGAATTTTGAAAAACTGTTACACACGTACCTAATTCTTTATATTATACTGAAAGCCAAAATACCTAGTTTTGTTGATACAACTTGAGAAGTATCTTGAGAAATATGAAGGACTTTCATATGAACTTACCTCCCCCATTTCACCCCTTCGGGGCTAGAATTTTCATAAACTGTGAATTACGTATTTCTTTATTTTTTACTGACAGCTCATATACCAAGTTTCATGGATATGTCACCGTAAGATTGTAAAAACTGTTAGATTATAATTTAACTCGCGAAATTGTAAACTGTCTAATGATTACAATATAACGGATTATTTTTCGGTAGATTGTGATCTGTTAGGTTTATTAACCCGATAGAAGGCCGGGCACTACTTGATTATTTATGTCGAACCCTAACCTAACCTACAAGAAAGAGACAAGAAAACGTAAATACAATAAATATTTCAAATATTGACACAAAACATTGAACGGTTCACAATCTTTCGACTGTTTACAATCTATAGAAAAAAAAAGCATTAGATTACAATCTTACGGTTTTTACAATCTTACAGTGACAGATATAACTTGAGAAATGACGGACTTTCATACGCCTACGTCACAAAAGGAAGCTACTGTCAAAATTTCAAGTCTCTAACCCCAGCGGTTTAGGCTGTGTGTATCTATATATATATATATATATATATATATATATATATATATATATATATATATATATATATATATATATATATATATATATAGATGAAATGACTTAGGGCCGATTTTTCAATCCTCAGATAAACGACTGGATATCTATCGTGAGAATAAAATTATCTGACAGTTTATGGATTATAATTTTTCAATTTTTCAATCACTTTTTAACCAATGGATAGCTATCAACTATATAACTATAATATTACTTCACACTAAATATGTGCAAGCGAGATAGAGACACATATATCATTAAATGCTAAGACTGGGAAAGGACGTTTGTTTATCGAATGGACGTATATCGCAAGAATTCATAACCTCGAATTTACGCAATTTTAATTTCGTGTTTGGTTTTGTGTTTATTTTATTTTAGACAGGTTCTCACTTAAAAGCGCTTTCTTAAAAATAGGAGCAATTAAAGAAACGTGATAGTGCGTCAAACTTTCAAAAGTCAGAAGAAAACTTATTAACCTAACTTGTAACGAAATACCGGTCAAAATACAATATTATAAATCCGAAAGTTTGGATGGATGGATGGATGGATAAATGTTTGCTGCTTAATCACGCTAGAACGGATCTGCAAGAAATTTTGCACAGAGATAGATTATACCTCGTCTGGAATAGCATATCTACTTGTTATTCAGGAATATTAAGCTAGTTAGAAAAAAACAAAACAGACGCCGTGACCAACACAGACAAAGATGCAGCGTGGAAAATATCCATTGTTATCAATAAGTACCTACCACTAATGACCGTATACCTACCTATTGCGTACAAGGAGGACACAGAATGAAAATTGATAATTCTGAATGAAAGAATTTAGAATAATATTATAAAAACTAGGCGCATAGGTACAAAATATTATAACCTAAAAACTTGAAAACGTCATAACAAACAGGCAGATAGCCCTTTATCCGGCTCTCAAAGAAGCAGATAAATATATTCGTCCATTACAGACTTTATTCGACAGTTAACTCATATCTGCCTATTGATAAATACGAATTTGCGCTATCCATCGAATATCTACTATCTAGTTGTATATCTGAGGATTGAAAAATCGGCCCTTAAATGACTAAAATGCCCACTTATCTTTTTTTGTTTTTATTTTTCATTCCTGAATGCCCGCAACTTCGTCTGGGTGGTTTGAGGTTTTTTTGGTTCTCGCGGGAACTCTTTAATTTTCCGGGATAAAAAGTAGCCTATGTGCTATTCCAGACTATAATCTAGTTCTGTGCCAAATTTCAGCCGTTGGGGTAATTGAGTAACAAACATCCATACATCCATGCAAACTTTCGCAGTTATAATATTAGTAAGATCAGAGTATACATCATTATGAAGGAGTTACCGCATACCAGCACTGTTGCGGGGACGGCACCAGTGCGGATCTGCTTTGAGCCACTTTCTGTTTTATGAATCTCATCATCTAGAAAATGCTGTGAGCAGACCACGGCGCCGGCTGGCAGGAGAGCGTCTTGTTTGCCGAGGGCTCTGAGCCAAGCAGCACGGAGATGCACTTCTCTGGGGAACCTGCAATTATTCTTCTACTTTATTTACGGGCCCATATAGTTTGCATTGTGATGCACTACGGCTCTCAGTGGTCTAACTCTGTAGATTTCCAACAGTTCTCCAAGAAATTTTCTCAAAACTGTGTACAATTTGATAATCCTCACATAGCCAGCTTGGTGTATTATGGCGTAGGTAAACCTTCTCAATCTGGATGCTGACTCATGTTCAACAATGGCCAGCAATGGGTGATAATAATGGTAGCTTGCTGCTACTGCTATTTGTGAGTGCTATAATTTAATAAGCGGGGGCCTAGATTGAGTCCCAGCATGGGTAACATAGAAATAAATATAATTTCTAAATTGACTCTAGTCAGATTATGGTAAGAGCTGACATAGCTAGTTAGAAGCTACTAAGCTATTCTATTGCATAGATAAAAGGGTAATAAATGAAAAACTCACTCGTGAAATGTAATGTCCTCGGATTCGGACACGATCTCCGCAGTGGTTCTGCAGAAGGGCACACCAATTACCAATGTACTCTGTGGGGCACACAGCACCGCATTTCCAAATGTATTAAAGAAACTGTAACGTAGTGTTTGTAGTAACTAATTTTTTGCCTGTGAAGTTGTTTTTATTGTCTTAAAATAGCGATGGATTCACAAGACGGTTTGTAAAACTGTAATTTTGTAACCAAGATGTAACTGTCACCGTAAGATCGTAATAACCGTTTGAGTAGAAACTAGAATTTATCTCGCAAGATTGTGAACTGTCGAAAGATTGTGAACCGAACATCAGTGTTGCCAGTGGCAGATAGTCAAATGTAACATGAGATAGTTCATTATGTAACATTTTCACGAGAAAAGTAACATTACCCTATATTAAGTGGAAAATGAAACCAATACAGATACACTTAATATTATGGCACTTTATTACACAAAAACTAAAAAAGTTTTCTGTCCCATTAGTTAGGTATGCTCCGAAAGAATCGAAAAAATGGTTGAATCAATAAATTAACTGCTGATCCTGCTGATTTAGTATTATTAGTAGTTGGATTTTTCTTTATCCTCTTTTAGCAAAATTGTTGTTTCTATTTACTCAAGGACTCTTCTGTCGGTAATAATATCGGCAGTACCTATTTGGATTCTGCTTGTCCATGTTATTTACATGTATGCAAATATAAAATGTTCGTAACGTTTGTCACTTGTAATTAAAATAGTGGTCTATTAATTAATTAACAATTTAATTTTAACTAACGCTGTTATTAATTTAATCTTTAGAATCCATAGCATTACTTACATTTTATTAGAATTAATTGTTACCCTTTTTTGTGGGTACTAATTTAAATATGGTATCACAGGGCGACCGCGTATCTTTTGCATCAATCATTGATACATCGCAAACACCTCTGATTGGTTAGCACTCTTCCACTATTGGACGAAATCCATTGACGCAGCAAGAATACCATAAATTCAGCCAATAGGAGGTGATTATTATGTATCAATGATTGATGCAAAAGATACGTGGTTGCTCTGCAGACCTTACGACTCGATCCTACCAAAGTTGAGTCAGAGAGAATAAAACATAAAAACAAAACACATACACAGTACAAAACTAGGGGAACTAAACTGAGAATCTAGTATATAGTGTTTTATCTATGCTGAAAATTGACACCACAGAACACTAGATATTCTCCTGCAGGGCGACCGCGTATCTTTTGCATCAATCATTGATACATCGCAATCACCTCTGATTGGTTAACACTCTTCCACTATTGGACGAAATCCATTGACGCAGCAAGAATACCATAAATTCAGCCAATCGTAGGTGATTGCTATGTATCAATGATTGATACAACAGATATGCGTTCGTCCTGCTGGCGGATTGACACCATGTTGGCACAGTGTGACGAATACCTATACTGCCCACTAAGCATAGAGTATATATCTTTCTCTGTCTACGCCACTAAACGCTCGCTCGCGCCTCGCTCGCTGAAGTAAGCGGGATGGAAGATTCAGAAAAACATGCGAGTGACGAGTCAGTCCAATATCAAACAAGCGCCAACCAGACGAACGAAAACTTTCTCGGTTGCGTTCCGTTTCACGATTATTGCGGTAAAAAAAAATAATTATGAATTCCTAAAAGTTACGTAAAAGTAACATTTTGAGTCGTGCAACATGGAGGTAACATGAGAGGGTCAAAAGTAACGTAAAATGTTACAAAAGTAACATTCTGGCAACGCTGCCGAACATACGGCTTACAATATAACGCATTATTTTTCGGTAGATTACAATCCATCGAAGTGAAACTGATTAATCACAATCTGCCGCGCGGTAAATTGTCTGAATTGGTTGATAGATAGGCTCAATATCTGACATTGTAAATGTTATCAAATGAGATCACATATGTTCACGCGCATAAAAAATATTAAAACACGCAAAATTTCTGTAATTTAAGGCTATGTTCAGTGACGAATACTAACTTAAGGACGGATGTACTGTAATAGGGGGAAACATCCTTTTCTGTTCCGACATTTTAGTATAGCAAAAATTAAAATTTCATTAACGAATAAATACCATTCGCTACTCATTGAGATATAGTATGATGTAATTAAAAAAAGTGGTCAAAAAAGTCGTAGTAACGGCAGAAAATTATTGGGAAATTCATGGAAATCTCAAAATAGGTCTTATCGCGTTCCGACTATTGTGATTTAATTTGAGACATTATTTAGACAAAAGTTATTTTAAATTGATCGTAAAAGATCAAAAAACACTTTAAATAAATAATATTTTCAATAAAACTTATAGTTTTTTTACAATCTGGTTCCAAACATCCCTCATTTTTACAGCACGAATTTTTCATACAAATTTAGTACGGGCGCGCGCATCACAAAATTTCGTTATATATTCATGAAATACGGCAGTCATTTCCCATACGCCTGCGGGCTCTCAAGGCGTGAGGTTGCGTCCCGTTGCTCCTGAACTGACGTTTGTCACTGTTAGTATCCGTACACAAACGTCAATGTATCCACTACCATTGAACAAAACTAATCATCGATATTTATACGTATAAAAAAAATGTAACTGGACGATTTCTGTATATAAAATATTTATTTTGAAAATTTAATTGGTGGTTATTTTATTATTCACTGAGCCCAAAACGGTATTTTATTCTCTGTCTTATTTGGCCTGTTTTGTGCACGAACTCCACTAAAACTAACTTTGAATGGGTATTTTGGTTCTTATAGCTCAGTCTAAGTAGATTTTTTTCTTTTATAACAGTCGTCCGAAGGGGGAAACTGGCGAAATATCAATTTCGGGTCTATGGGGTACCTAATGCTGATGTTCAATCTGTTTTGGTCTCGCAGAAAAGGGCTGTTCGTGCCATATACAAAACTAAATTCAAAGAAGTTGAAATTATGACGGTCCACGACCAATACATAATTAAAAACTGGATGATGCCCGCGACTTCGTCCGCGTGGATTTTTGATTCCCGCGGGGACTCTTTAGTTTTCCAGGATAAAAAGTACCCTTTATCCTTCCCCGGGTACCCTATGTGTTATTCCAGACTATAACCTATCCCTGTACCAAATTACATCAAAATCGGTTGAACAGATGGGCCGTGAAAGCGTAGCAGACAGACAGACAGACACACTTTCGCATTTATAATATTAGTATGGACTGAATGATGCTAGCGACTTCGTCCGCGTGTATTAAGGTTTTTGATTTTCGCAGAAACTCTCATTTTCCGGGATAAAATAACCTATGTCCGTCCCCGGAATACAACCTACTCCTGTACCAAATTTCATCAAAATCGGTTGAACGGATGAGTCGTGAAAGCATACAACCAAACAAACGAGCAACCAACAGACACACTTTTACGTTTTTAATATTAGTATGGATTATGGATATTATGGATTCAGTATAATATATGTGTAGTAGGTCTGACGACCTCCGTGCGGCGCAGTGCTTTGCGCAGCCTTAACGTGCGGAGGTCCCGGGTTCGATCCCCGGCAGGGTTTGTAAATTTATAATTTCTGAATTTCCCTGGTCTGGCCTGGTGGGAGGCTTCGGCCGTGGCTAGTTACCACCCTACCGGCAAAGACGTACCGCCAAGCGATTTAGCGTTCCGGTACAATGCCGTGTAGAAACCGAATAGGGGTATGGGTTTAATATAACTGTCATGCCCCTAACAGGTCAGCCCGCTACCATCTTAGACTGCATCATCACTTACCATCAGGTGAGATCGCAGTCAAG
The DNA here is from genome assembly GCA_963932025.1 of Erebia epiphron. Classification (NCBI taxonomy): domain Eukaryota; kingdom Metazoa; phylum Arthropoda; class Insecta; order Lepidoptera; family Nymphalidae; genus Erebia; species Erebia epiphron. Next base: position 11,643,826 of record OZ009951.1, on the reverse strand, counting down.
GGCTAACTTGTAGTGGATTTAAAAAAAAATGTGCATAAAAACATCGATAAATTCAAGAATGAAAAAAGTAACCATTCAAGAAAATATATGAATTTTTAGTGCTTCTAGACTCTGTAAAATTAGTTAGGTATTCATTTGTCGGTAACAGTATGCGTTTTTATAATAACTCCCAAAAGAAATATTTGAGATGCCAACAAGTTCAAAGTTTTTGTAAAACGTCAACTATTGAAAAGTCCTATTACAGTGTAGAGGTGTATGATACCTACAGGGCGCGTTTGGAACCCTCGTAGCTTTGATACCGTTGTCCATCACGTCTTATACTTTGTAAACGTGACGTTCAGGTGTACTGTGTAGGTACCTACCTACTTATCTATACTTAATATTATAAATGCGAAACTTTGGATGGATGTATGGATGGATGGATGGATTGAAATTCAAATTCAAATGATTTTGAATTTGAATTTTTGTTAGGTAATTAATCACGCCAGAACGGCTGAACCGATCTGGATGAAATTTGGCACAGGGACAGATTATAGTCTGGAACAATACATAGGGTACTTTTTATCCCTGAAAATTAAAAAGTTTCCGCGGGAACCGAAAACCTTGATCCACGAGGACGAAGTCACGGGCATCAGCTAGTTTTTAATAAATATATTATTAGTTTGAGTTTATGTCGTCGTCAAATGTTAATCACTCCATGATAAAGTTGACTATTTCATCAAATTTTCGATGACTTGCATGACGCAGTGGTTAGCGCTATAGTCTTCTAGTGGGAGGACCCAGGTTAGTTTCCTAGCAGGGTCAATTTAGGAATTTATAATATCTGAATTCACCCTGGCCTGGTCTAGTGGGAGGCTTCGGCCGTCGTTAGTTGCCACCCTACCGGGAAAGATGTACCGCCAAATGATTTAGCATTCAGGTAACATGCCGTGTAATAACCCGCTACAATCTAAGACTGCATCATCACTTACCATCAGGTGAGATCGGAAACTAGGGCTAACTTTGTAGCAGTACCTAAGTATATAAAAATATCCATATCCATACTAATATTATAAATGCGAAAGTGTGTCTGTCTGTCTGTCTGCTACGCTTTCACGGCCCAACTACTCAACTGATTTTGATGAAATTTGGTACAGAGATAGGTTACATCCCAGGGAAGGACATAGGCTACTTTTCATCCCGGAAAATTGAAGAGTTCCCGCGGGAATCAAAAAAATGGATCTGTTCAACCGATTTTGATGAAATTTGGTACAAGGATAGGTTGTATCCCGGGGAAGGACATAGGCTACTTTTTATCCCGGAAAATTGAAGAGTTCCCGCGGGAATCCAAAAATATGAATCCACGCAGACGAAGTCGCGGGAATCATCTAGTTCTATATAAATATTTTTGTGGTCTGTATACATAATAAACATTACTCCAAAGATTTATCATAAGTACCTATATAGATAGATAGAATGAAACATAACTTAAACAAAACAAAAGTCCTCATAAAGACACAATTTTTCCAATCCTCTCTATTGTTTTGTATAAAACAAAGAAACGTGCGCACGCCGCCTAGCTTCATCCAATATTTTACTGAACGCGCAGAACTTGCTTCGCAGTTTTCAGTCGCACGTAGGCTGTCAAAATAGCTTCGTCTGATCTGAAGTGATAATCTTGCTTTCTGTCGAGTACAAAAACAATTTACTTCTGCAGTATGTGACTATTGTAAAAAAGTAAGTATAATTTGTTTTTTTAGGTACCTACAGTAATAGTCAGTGTGATTATTTGTAATATTTGAAATAAAAGATCCCTTCAAAAAAAAATTAATATGGCGTCGGCCGCGGTGATTTTCGTATTGTTGCGCTGATTGTTGGGTTTGTATCATTGTGTGATTTCAAATTTGACGTTTCTTGAAGTAGGTAAACCTTTTACAGACACGTCACCACGTACTTTTACAGCCAGCGCATAATATAATGGAGAGTGCAACGCCAGTAAAACCCATGTACCGACACTTTAATTTTTTGACATAATGACGTAAACATACCTGAGGCTTTTATCAAAGCTCGGCAAAGTTCATCAGTCCATGTATTTTTTAAATTATCTAGACATGATCTAGAATGATTTATTGTGATTCATTATTTTTGCAGATGGGAAAACATAAAAGAAGGTCTGCCTATTATAAAAAGAAAATAAGCCGTTGCATTGGAAAAAAACAAACAAAAAGTATACTCTTATTTCCTGAAATCTTGAAAGCTGTCATCCCTTATTATCACTTCCACATAATATCACATGCAGATTGCAGAGAAGAAGCAAATAAATGCATTAGTTACCTACATAATTTCTGTACAAGTTTCGCGCTTTATCGAAAAATGCAATTATTCGTTTCTCAATACAAATCAACTAAATTTTCATTTCATTGTACCTACAACACTTTTCCGCTAATTATCATAGCATCAGAGTTATACCATTTCATGTACCTACTCTCACCATTAGTCTGTACACTAGTAAAAAAATATTAATTTATAATTAGTAGACTATACCAACAAAAGACATTCATCTTTCCTATCTAAACATTTTGGTTATTTACGTATTGCAGCTTTGAAATTCTAAACGATGATCAAGTTATAGAATATAAATTGGAGAGCTCTGAACAGCAAGGTAAAAAGCATTCGGCAAAAATAACTAAAAGGTAGGTAAATTACAAAACTAGGTATAAATCCTTATCCTTACTAATATTATAAACGCGAAAGCTTGTGAGTATGGATGAGTGGATGTATGCATGTATGTATGTATGTTTGTTACTCTTTCACGCCTGAACGGCTGAACGGATCTGGATGAAATTTGGCACGGAGATAGATTATAGTCTGGAATAACACATACTACTTACTACTTAATAAAACAGCTACTTTTTATCCTGGAAAATTAAGGGAACCAAAAAACCTCATTTTTTGTTGTTGTTTCCAAATTATATCTGTCGGTTTAGTTGATGGGTAAGATTACAATTATAAAGGTTTGAAATAAATAAAAGAGTAGGTACCTTTTATTTATTTCAAACTAGCTGCACTATTGGTAACTATCGCCAGGAAGGCTGATTCAGTATTAGGTAGGTGTAGGCTCTCCTCTTATGACGATAGTGAAGGACTGCCCGCATGCTGATGGGGTCTGACTACTTATCGCTTCTCAAAGACGTCTTATGGTTGCCTAAAATTAACAATGACTAGGAAGGCTAACACATCTTTGAGCGGCCATGTCTAGTGAACGGCCCGATGAATAGCGTCAGTTTTTATACTGTTGACATAGGTACTACGCATACTTTAATACTATACTAGAATCAGCCTTCCTAGTTATTGTTCATTTTTGGTAACCATAACACGTCTTTGAACGGCGATAAGTAGTCAGAGCCCCATCCGCATGCGGGCAGATCTTCACTATCGTCATTAGAGGAGAGCTCTACACCCACCTAATACTGAATCAGCCTTACTGGCGATATTTACCAAAAGTGCAGCTATCTCATAGTCTACGATTGAGAGGAGGGCTGCTACGTCATTCAGCGGGTAGAAAACCAACACTTTCAGCCCTTTTCTACCCGCTGAATGACGTATTCGTCTGAAATTGACTAGTTTCGGGTGGCTCAACAGGCATTGAAACTCGCATTTTCAATGCAGGTTATATGAAAATAAATTCAAAATTCAAATGATTTTTATTCAAATAAACTTTTACAAGTACTTTAGAATATTGTTTCATGTACCCAGAGAATTATTAATTTATTTTGTTTCAGAGCTATTCTCAGTGAAATTCAAACTAACAATGAATTTGGAAAGAGAAAAAGGTATCTAATTTTTATACGACAGCCCGTGATATTTTTTTTAGGTTTGACAGACAGATAGACCAATAAATGTTTTAGAATCTGTATCGATACTGCTAGTAATAAAGATTCATCTAATTAAAATTTCCAAAAAATATACAATGCTTAGATTTTATTGATCCCGGATCAATATTATGTGCCACTATATAAACTAAAATCTGTTTCAGAGGTGATTTCACTGCAAGCATAGAACCACCATTAAAAACCACTAAAAGTCATGACCAAATTAGTAGCATTGAAGACGATCAGGTAATTAATATTTTCAAATATTTTTGCATAATTTTACAAGTAATTATGTAGTTTTTTTTTCAGGTTTTCATATGTGAGCAGCAGGAAATAAAAATAGGAAGAAGAATCGTAGACATTAGTTTCTTTCTGAAACAGCTGCAGGATATAAGTTCGCATAATTCTCTGACAAAGTCTCGAGCATCAGTTAGTATATAATTTCACCATCATCATCATCATCATCATCAACCATCAGACGTCTACTGCTGGACATAGGTCTCTTGCAAGGATTTCCACCTGCCGCGGTCTTGCGTTGCCTGGATACAGCGAATCGTCTGATGTCGTCCGTCGACCGAGTAGGGGGTCTGCCAACGCTGCGCTGCCCAGTGCGAGGAAACGACAAAGTATGTAGACGTTTGCGAAAGGAATGCAACTACCTAGACATCATCCTAACGCAGTGGTACGAAACTGCGCAGTGGGTTATGTAACAAAGTTTTGAATTGATTTTTTTCGAAACACTGAAAATATTTAAATTTCGACACCATTACATTTACAACCCACCGGTCAACGGACACGAATGAGAAGTGTTTGGGTATTGGTCCAACACGCTTGCAAAGCGCGGATAAGCAGATTTCACATACAATGATTTTACCGAAAGCCAACCAAGTTTCATTGATATAACATGAAAAATATCTTGAGAAATAAAGGACTTTCATACAAATTTCATCCCCTATTTCACCCCTTTGGGAGGCGAATTTTCAAAAATGGTGAAACACTTCCTTCTTCATATATAACCGAAAGCCCAAATGCTAAGTTTCATGGATATAGCTTAAAGTATATCACAGGCAATCTAAAAGGTGATTTTGAATACTTAAATTGTAAATACAATCGAAAACCGGAAAAGTAAGGAGATATTTAAATACTACATACAAATACTAACATAAAATAGGAAAACAAAATTTGGCATAATTAAACAAGTGTAATAAGAAAAAAACAGCAATTATTCAGAATATTTAATTGCAATCAACGTGACGGACGATACGTTATGTTATATGATCTAATGATTGCTAAAAATTCTTTATAGTTTGTAAGTTTATCACGTCTTTGAGAGGTGATATCTAGTGAACGGCCCGATGAATAGCGTCAGTTTTTATACTGTTTACATAGGTTCTGCGCATACTTTAATACTGTACAAGAATCAGCCTTCCTAGTTATGGTTCATTTTTGGTAACCATAGTACGTGCTTGAGCGGCCATATCTAGTGAAAGGCTGATCTGCATGCAGGCAGACCTTCACTATCGTCATCAGTGGAGAGCCCTACACCCACCTAATACTGAATCAGCCTTCCTGGCGATAGTTACCAAAAGTGCAGCTATCTCATAGTCAGTACCTACATGATATTTTAAACGTTTTTTTGCTGTCATATTTGTCAAAATGTGACAAGGATAATTTTTATTTACTTATATCAATTATATTAGGTACTTTATACTAATAAACTTTATATTGTAGTAATAAATTGCGGTTTTATTTTCCATTTCAAAGTGCTATAAAAGTTTCATATCAAAAACTAAATAAATAATGGAAATAGGTTTTTTAGGATGAGTTGTGTCATTTATGATGAATCAACGGGACTTCACCCAGCTTGAAAAGGAGATTCTACTGAGGAGAGATGACAATAACTCAGCAGTTTATAAAAAGAAAAAAAATTGCAATAATGTACCTAGAAAATAATACACAATATATAGGGAGCTACATAAATATATGTACATACATAATGTATCAAGTATTACTCTGATTTAGTGGGCTGTTAGTGGATAGTTTCCATGCAACATTAGGAAAATCATCAGTTGATGCTACGTTAGTTGTTACGGATATGTCTCAAACCCACCAGCATCAATTGATTTTCATAGCTTAGCTCTAGGGGAAAGGGGTTCAACTAAGCAACGAAGTTTTTCACATAATGAGGAAAGGAAACACGTCCTTCTAAGTATTTATTACGAGAGAGGGAATGACAGCATGACAGTCACGCAGCTTACGTCCATAATGTTCCCTATATTACACATTATACTAGTTGAAGTATGGAACACAGAAGCTGACTAGTTACTTCTCAAACCACTTCATCTACATCGCACATCTCAGATGGAAATGGAATCTCCTAGTGCTGTCTTACACCGTTTTTATACTATTCATGTAGAACTACTACTAATACTAAGCGCCATTATTAATTTAATTTATTTTTCTACCTAAGCATACAACCTTTATCAAATAAACACCTATCTATACCTATACCTACTCATAGTTATAAATCAGTTAGCAGGAATCAGCCGGTTGGTATATTATCAAGAAGCACATCTACAATCCATACTATGATATTAAAAATGCCAAAGACGTGTAATTGAACGGCCCATTATTTCAACCAAGTTGGTATAGAGTAAGATTACATCCCGAGGAAAGACATAAGTTACCTTTATCCCAAAAAATTGAGAAATTCCCGCAGAAATAAAAAAAAATTAACGAACGCAGACAAAGCCGTAATCATCTAGCTATCAATCAATAAATAATATTATTTGTGCCATAGTGAGATAGTTGATCGCATATTGTGTGCTCCCGTGGTAGGGGCTGAATCCTTCTATGTGTGCCTGCGTAGACTGTGGTTGTATGTGTATAGAAACAATTGACAGCGGCTGACAGCTACGCCTAGATGTCGGCCAAGGGTAGGACCCTTAACTATCATTCAAACTTAACTTGTCTCTGATTCAAACTGCACTTCTTTGGTTAATCATAGAGTCATTTTACTTCCACAACAATTTTATGTAACGAATTCTAAAGCTGTGAGTTATTTTCAACACGAAATTAAATTGTAATCAGTATGTTCAGTTCACAATCTTTCGATAGTTCACAATCTTGCGAGGTATAATAGAATCAAACGGTTTTTACGATCTTACGGTGACATAACCAAGGAACCATCAAGGAACCACACATAGAGTAGGATGTATAAAAGGGTAACCACAGCCAAAGGAACATACCAGGAAGGCAGGAACTAGGGATCCGCAAAAAGTATCGATACCTGAGTAGTATCGATACTTTCGTTTCGATACCTAGTATTTTTGTACTCGATACTTTTATGCTAGTATTTTACTAAGTATCGATACTTTCCCAATTACTCGATACTTTTGTCACATCACTGGATTACACACATCATTTTTTTTTTTAAACTACTTCTAGGTATTTTCGACGAATATCGTTGGCCCCCTCGATGGAATGACACAGGCTACAGCTTTCGGGGAAACCCCTACTATAGTCTATACTTACATAGACTCTATACTCTATAGATTGCTTGTGTGACCGCAAGTAAAAGTAGTAATTAAGTGTTTGGTTTATGGTGATCGTTTAAATCGAATCAAACTGCAAAACATCTGAATTCACAATGAGATTATTTTTTAGTGAAAACTTCTTTCGCCGCGTTGAGCACTTTTTGGTAGGGGTTTGGATTCGCGTCACCGTCACCGACATGCTCGCGTTGTTACGAAGACTCTTAAGGTCTTTAATATAAATATACTAAGGTGAACCGAGGCTATTGTAACTTCGGGGCTATTGCGTCTTATCATTTTATCTTCCTTTACAAATAGATTTACGGGCAACGACATCTACTAGTGGATAGAGAAACTAATGTTTATTAAAGTCGATCATAGAGTGTGCTTTTATCTCGTCTACTGTTTTATTGATGGCGTCTTTCTTTTTTTCGGTCATTTTTCGTTGAGTATGCTGAAAACCTACTGTGTTGTTTTAGTCGACCAAATTTTACTGTGAGCTTTTTTGAACAAAATTTTACGCTAATTGCAAATATAATGAATAATTCCTTGTTATTTGATAATTAATTTCTTTCTCTGCCGTAGTTATCTGGAGTTATTTATAAAAACACATTAGCCCCTGTTCGGTCTAGGACCTTGTTTCAATAATAGATTGGTGGAAAAATATAGTTTATTGAATGCTAATAATTATAACTATTTTAATAATTATAATTAAATGATAAATGCTAAATGCTAATGATATTGAGTGGCACGCGTGCTGGTCGCGATGATGATTTGCGCACTGATTTATTGTTAGTTTGAATGTATAATGAAAAGTACGAAAAGTAGGTTTAATGCTGATGGAGCAAAATGTACGGTTGGACTGTGGACCGTACAGCCCCACTAAAATTGTGACACGGGGCTATTATATCTACAAAGAAAGACACAATAGCCCTGTTGATTTTAGTATGGAAATAAAAGTATTAGTGATGCCAACGTATTTTTTATGGATAAAGTTAAAAACAGAATTTGTAATTTGATAGGTAAAAGTTTTGAATCGTGCTACCTACCTTCACCGATGGTTAAGTATTAGCTCCCGCCTCCCACAAACCCAACTTTTGTTTCATAATTTAACCAATATATGTTAAAATGCCCAAATTTTTGTTTTGGAATGTGCTCGTGGTGGTTACTATTTTAACCCACGAGACGATAAAATACAATCGTTTATATGCTAGAAAATTTTCCCACCTAATACCTAACCTAACTTTTCAATAAATATTACTTAAATGATATATGAAAACATATTTCATTCAAAATATTATCGATAATCGACACAACATACTTATCAGGCCTACTCCCAACACTAAAGTGAAAAAAAGAGCTACAATAGCCCCTCTTTTACCAAAAAAGTATTTTTAAAGAGAAATTAACCTTCCTACATTGAGGTAGGGCTCAAATCATTTTCTTAAATGCCTTTGTTTATCATATTCAGTGAGTTTGAGCATTATAACTCTTAAGTTTAGGAATTAAGAGTGAAAAGTTACATTAACCCCCGCGGGGCTAATGTGGCTAAAATCGGTCCTTGGAATTAACAGTAATTTTAATAAGAATATATTTTATTTATTTATTTTATTTCTTTGGGTTCACAAACAACGACACAGTAGGTATTACATGGGTAAAGTCTTAGTATAACAACAATAACTGTGGCGTCAACCACGCAAACCACAAATTATAAAGGTACATTATAAGTGGGCTAGTGCTAAATATAAAATTATAAAATAGGTATGTTTACAACATTGAGTGATAAAAATAAGCTAGTTAAATTAGTTAGGTTAGAAAGAAAAAAAAAATGAGATAAAATATATTAGTTAGGTAAGTGAAAAAAAAAACAAATACAAAATGGAAATTTTCTGTTAGTAGGTAAGTAGAAATTCAAAGTTTGTTTTTTTTTAAATTATCTATAACCAACCTCTTAAAGGTGCCAATACGCGTTGAAAAGATATCGATAGTATTAAAAGTCTCATTATATGACTGCGTCATTCTATATAATGGAGAACGCTTACCAGCGTTAGTACGACATTTTGTAGTGGCAAAGAGTTGATGTATACGACTACTTCTTATGTGTGTTCGAAAAGGTACTCTCTATCAAAGTTTTCTGGTTAAATCAATACAGTCGTATTTATTATGACATAAGTCATACAATAACATTGCCTCTATTGTTTACGTCTCGACTTTAAGTCGAGTATGTTATATTTTTTAAGAAGTTGGTTATATGAGAGGTAACTTCGATTACATTTATAATGAATCCTGCGCAAAAATTTTTTTTGTACAGTTTCAAGGCTCTTATTGTACTTATCATAGTATGGGTTCCTTATACAAACGGCGTATTCTAATTGAGAGCGTACTAAGGACTTATATAGGTGTGTATATGTTGTGGCTCTTTTAAAATTATTACTAGTTCTCATTATAAAACCATACATTTTATATGTTTTATTTATAATATTTTGAACATGCGTGTCTAGGTGTAATTTACGGTCCAAAGTGATTCCTAGGTCTCTAATAGTATCAGTTTGTTCAAGACTAACTCCACACAGTGAATACGTATAGTTGCTAATAATATTTTTTTTTAGTAAAAGTGATATGTTTACATTTATTCAAGCTTAAATTCAATTTATTTTCTATACAATATGCTGTAAAGCTATCAAGGTCGGCTTGAAGCAGGCTATGATCACCCGGTGATTCAATGGTTTTATAAATTTTGAGATCGTCTGCATAAAGAAGAAAATAACTATGTCTAAAACATTTATGGATATCATTAATAAATAAAATAAATAGGAGAGGTCCAAGAATTGATCCTTGTGGAACACCAGAGGTAATTACAACCGTCTTCGAGTCATGCCCATTAATAAAAACTTTCTGTGTGCGATTTGTTATGTATGATTTAAACCATCGCCACAGATCACCACGTATACCGTTATATGCCAACTTTTGTAGTAACCGTTTATGATCTACCCTATCAAAGGCTTTTTGAAAGTCTGTATAAATGCTATCTGTTTGTTTATTATTATCAATGTTTTCAAATAACCGTGAAGAAAAAACAAGAAGGTTAGTTACTGTGGAACGTTTTTGTACAAATCCATGTTGTTGTGGAATGATAATATTATGTAGTTTATGGTAAATAGAATCATGCACAATCCGCTCAAAAATCTTAGAAGGCACCGGTAAGATAGAAATTGGTCGGTAGTTTTCCACATTCTTTTTTGAACCACCTTTATGTACTGGCACTATACGTGCCATTTTCCATTTGTTTGGGAAAATACCTTGTTTCAGACACATACTGTACAAGATGTGCAGCGGTTTGCAAATGGTAAGGGCAGTGGATGGAAAAAAGCTGGGGGTATATTGTCAAGCCCCGATCCTTTAGTAACATCTAGTTTATATAATGCTTTACGTACACTTTCTTTCGTAATAATAACACGACTGATAATATCACATGTTATTTCTGCTTCACCCATGTTCTCATCGTCACCCATATTAAAATTATCAGCTAGATCCGATGTGACAAATACAGAGTTTAAAAAGTCGGAAAATAAGTTACATACCTCAGTAGGATTATTAGCTATATTGTTTTTATAAAAAACATTTCTTGGTATCGTACTGTTATTTTTCCTATTAGTAAAGTAGGTCCAAAAATATTGTGCATTAATTTTAATATTATCCTCAATTAAGTTCATATATTCTTTAAAAAGTTTTTTAGATTCTTTTTTAAATCGTATACGTAGTACACAAAAAACTGCATAATCCGACATATTATTGAATTTTTTCCAACTAATCCAGGCCTTTTTTTTGTCATTAAAAATGTGAATTAAAGAAGAGTTGAACCAAGCTGGATAATTCTTAGCTTTAATTATTTTAGATGGAATATACTTGCATATAAAACCATAAATTATTTCATAGAAAGTGTCAACTGCGCCTTCACAAGATTTATTTTGAAATACTTTTTCCCAGTCGGTACAAGATATTTCTTTGTTAATAACCGTGTAGTCAGCATTTTTAAAGCAATAACATGTTTGAGTTTTTGTCGGAATGTATGATTTATTGGCGAAGGGCAAAAGTATATAAAATGGTGGGTGATATCCATCGGGCGGTACTAATGTAGTGGGAGCATTTGAGATAATACAGTCTTTTTCATTAGAGATGAAAAGGTCTAAAATATTACCGTTATGATTTCTAAGACTATTAAATTGTATCAAATTCATAGCGGACATGAATTGACGAAGCTCTTGACAAGATAAACAATTAATATTAGTTAAAATAGGTTCCATGTACGTACCGTTACGGGTCCAATTCATTGAGGGCAAGTTGTAATCACCAGCTAGGTGAATATTAGAGTAATTGCTGTGCTGAAAAATCTCTTGCAGATAAGTAAAATAAGTTAGGTATATGTCGTAGTTTTGGTTAGGTGGAATATATGTTACGCCTACAATATGTCGACCGGCTGTGGTGAGAAGCTCAACAAGTACATAGTCAATTATGGGGGGCGGAGGCGCTGATGCTATTTGTGTTGTTGGTAGCATGAGCGGAGTAGCCGCCAGTGAACGATGTACTGCGATCAGAACCCCCCCACCGTCTCGCCGCCCAGTCGCCGCTCGGTTCCTATCACATCGGTATACGTGGTATCTGGAGTCAATAAATTCATTATCAAAAATATCACTAGTTAACCATGTTTCCGTTAAGAGTATTATATCATAATCATACATTAGAACATTCATATGAAGTGTGTGGAGTAATCCACGACAATTTTGGTAATAGACTGATAGGACTTTATCCATTAATAATAAAACTATGTATGAGAAGTATAATTATTGAAATTATGTGAAACAAATTAGCCAATATTAAAGTTATTATAGGACGCATGTTACAATATATAACAATTAATATAAATTTATATACGCTTACAGTGCATAGTTTATTAAGTAACAATATAATGTAATAATATACTAGAGTTAATTTAAATCTATATACACTTACAGCGCATAGTTTATGAAGGGAATAAAAAAAAATATAATTTGATATATGTTTACTTACTTGAGAGCCGTTTAAGTTAGTACAAATTGAGAGATATTTACTATCGCCTACGATGCACTTAACTTTGTTTTTTCTATAAATCAGAAGCATTACCTTAGGTTTAGGTCTAAGAGAGCCAAAGTATAATAATAATAACACAACACTTTTTAAACCATAATTATTTAAGTTTGGACATAATGTCTTGTCTCGTACGTATAGCCACGACAGGTGACGTGTCCGACTTGCGTACCAGTACGGTGCCATGTTTAATCCGAGTATAGTTATATCCATGCTTCTTAGCGTGCTCACGGCAGTCTCGAAAAAGTAGCTTGTTACTCAAAGTTAGATGCTCATTGACGTAAATAGCTTGCTTGGTACCGGTGATCGATAGATGTTCAGAGTTCAAGCCCTTCTTAGCACGACAGGCCGCGATGATATTGTCACGTAGAATTCTACTGGATAGCTTGGCGATTACATTCTTGGGACGGGGCTGATTGGTTGCATGGGGGACACGGTGGACTGCAATGACGTTGGCAGGTTCAATCCGGTAATTTACTGCCGTACCCAACTTTAGTATTAAGTCCATTAAGTTTTCATTTCGGCGCTCAGGCAAGTTAACGACCTCAATATTACACTCCCTGGCTTGCTGCTCCATAGTTGATATTTTGTTTTCTAGACTGGCTAGCTGATCGGGTAGGTTATACAAGGGCATATTTTTGTTTTCTAACGAAGTTAGCCGGGAGTCGAAAAGGTCCTGTCGATCGTTAAAGGCACACATTGACGTGTCCATATCAGAAAGTTGCTGTTTCATCTCATTTAAACATTCCTTTATAACTGAATTATCAGCGCGAAGACCGAGAACAGCCGAGTTAATGTCAGCCAAGCTATTTGTAACTTTCAGCAGTTCGCTTGAAAGCACTGATCTAATCGAGTTCGAAACAGTATTGCTGATCGTCTCGTCGGCTTTAGCGCACCAAGCTGCGACGTGTTCATTAAATCTATCCTCCATGTTTGCCAAGTTGTATTCTCCGTCGCGTTTGCGTTTACGCTGTTCTGTACGCGTACATACGAAGTCGTCATCTATAGCTTTAGGTAGGTCCGGCGAAGATGCACACTTAGACATATTGGAGGTGCATTTTGGTGGTGTGCGCGGCAAATCCATTGTCAACAAGGAGAGAAGTATATACCCGTCCTAGAACTCAGCGGGGGTGAGGAAAGGGCTTCCTCCGGTAGATGCAGTGTCAGAAAAGGATGGCAATAAGCGTTTATGATTTTTCGAGTGGAATTTTTCGATGCACTTTTGAATCACTTCACTCAATTGTAGAACTAATTACCTAGATATTAAGATATAGATTTCCTTAAAAATAATTACTATTATGTACGACAAAATTTAAACTCGTCCACTCTTAACCAGGGCCCGAAAGCGAATGTATATTGTGTATGTATATAGAATATACTGGGTGTATTTTAATGCAATTAAGTAAAACTAAGTCTTAAGTATCTGATCTTACCAAATATTTAAAGAGTTTATCCGTAAATATTTTACAGTAGGTATTTCCCTGTTTTTTTTATACTAAGTTAACGCACCCTTTCTTATTTATACAAAGTACTCTGTGATCAGACCATAGATAAGTATGTACATCAGACTGAGCTCCTGCGCGGCCGCAGCGCCCCGCGCTCCGCGCCCCGCGTCGTGCGCATGCGTGAACAAGCCACGCCCACTTTCCACTACACGCGTCATTAATTTATTATTATTATTATTTATTGAATTCAGGGAAATTGCGCGTTACCGAGAACAAGCATTGCGCGCGGATCTGTTTGCCGTTTTTATTGTTTTTAATGTAAGGTCTCTCATTGGTTGTTATGTTGTAAATATTTAATCCTGTTTTCTATTGGTTGTTAGTACTTATGGTTTCCTGTATATATCACTAAGTTTTACAAATAAAATTATTCCTTATTCATTTCTCAAATCAATTGTGAGTTTTAATTATAACCAGCTCGTAATATCCCGCTACAAAGGGTTCAAAAAAACGAAGAAGCGCTCCGAGAAAAGGTACCTAGGTTGTCCCCTTTCGCTTGGCTTAGCTCGTCTCGGCGGGGAGTCGGGGACACTCCCGTAAATTAGGAGTTTAGGAACAATTTTAATGACAAATGGCTATGTATTGGTTATGTTTAGTTGTAAGTATTATTTAAATATTTATGCATTAAAATCTATGTTATGGATTAAAATATACCATGTAACATAATAATTACCTTGCAGCTTTCACTCCCTTGATCTCTGCGCTCGTAAAATCGAGATTTGATGCAAAATATGCGGACATCATAAACACATCTATTTTCGGTAGATTATCCGATTGTGCTTTGACAAAACCAGTTTCTGTCATCATCCTAGATTGACTACAAATATATATAAACAAGTAATCACACAGGAATACAGTTTTGAACAATTATTTCTTACAAACACTACTAACACAGTATGAATATCGACGCCGATAAATCCACTGACGTTGTCGCCAAGGGCCTCAACATCAGGCCCATAGCGAATGTATAAGTTAAACGATATACGTCACACGATAGACGATGACGTAACTACCAAGTTATTAAACACGCGTGATTCAAAAATCAAATTAATGAGGTTGATAGCTGACAACCTTATCGTGGGAAAGGCATCCCCAGCGAACGGATCGTGGGGGAAACCCCCCGGTGACCTCCAACCTCCCCTCACAGTCACCCCAAGCCTCGCATAAGAACCGGGTGACGCATACGCATCAAACCATCCCGGTTTTTCCTGCCCACTCGCCGACCGGTAGCTTTCGGCTTTAAATTAAGGTGTACAGTGTAAATTAAGGTGTACAGAGCAAATTAAGGTGTACAGAGCAAATTAAGGTGTACAGGGCAACGGGTCCACATGAATAGGCCAATGAGAATTGGAACCTGCTCACTCGCCGACCGTCAGCTACCGGCTTTAACTTAAGATAATATCTGCATAAACGACTCCGGGTCTACATGGACAGGCCACCCACCACTTGGGTTGGATTCTAATTCCCTACCTGTCTTTTAACACACAAGACAGACTGATAATCGGATTTCAGCTGAAAATGTACACGGAAAAGGAACACAGTATAAAACACCCAATAAAAGAAATAAGATTCACATGCACAGTTTAAAGGATAGAAAATCACTTACCAAGTGACCGCTCGCTGCCGCGTCGCAATTGCGTGCCATCTTAAAGCGCGTCGCTACCGGCGCAAGAGGCTACGCTGCCTCCGCGCCCCGCGCTCCTGTGACCTAATTAGCGGGGCTGCACACTGCACTCAGCCCGATTCTAAGAATCAGTTACATTGTTGCTATGCGCTACCTTTCGTTACTATGTGCGCATATATCTACCTATAATATTTTACTTCGCATTCGCGACATTCCCGCCCCAGGGAAAAAAAAGAATTGAAAAACTGAAATAAAATTAATTATATAATTAAATGATTAATGGACAATACGTTATACTCATAAACAATTTAGTTGATAATTTAGTTGATAATTTATTCGATTAATTTGTCTAATAACTGAGACTTTTTCTCTCTAGCTCCTGATCGCAGAAGCGCTAGACGGCCGACTCGCCGTGATCGGAAATGACTGTGCGGCTTTTCAGTTAAATGCCATTAACTGCGGGTACACTGATTTGAGAAGGTTCAGACCCTTTGATCACATGAACCTTTGATTTACAGGTCAACACCTCTATGTAAATCCGGTAATACTCTGAATACTACTCGCACAGTACGACGTCAGCAAGTGTGTCGATTTCTGATAAACTCTGAATACTGTCTGTAAACAGCACGACGCCCGAAACAGCGTCGATTTCTGATAAACTCTGAATACTGTCTGTAAACAGCACGACGCCCGAAACAGCGTCGATTTCTGATAATCTCTGGTTATGGAATCGTTCTGTTTTAGTAAAGGTACTGTATACTGTTCGCCATCGATTTCCAACGAAAAAATGGCCTATCAAACAGGTAAACATTTCCCGAGATAGTAGTTTTACTTTTACAACTGATCTGTCCATCCGAACCCTTAACTAAATCTGAAATCTTGCCAACTTTCCAGTGTGCAAGATTGCCGTCTAATTTAATCTGAACGGTCTCTGCTATGTTTGGTGCTCGGTTGACTACAACCCTCGGTTGTCAATGTTTGCCACTTCGCTCGCAAAAACTAGTCCGGTACTGACTGGTAAACATTTGAAAGTTCTGATAAAATATCCTGACCGCATTTCTAACCTTCTATCAGATTTAACTTTGGCTATACTGAGACTTGTTAGACACTTAGCATGGTCTAACTAATTAATACCCAAAAATCACGGTTTGGTGTCTGCGTCGTAACCGTGCCAACTACACGTGAAAATCTGCCAATGTTAACACGTGTTCTAATCCGACACCTACGGTGGTCAATGGTGTGTTGATTATAACAGCTTCAAGATCCTTGATTTGATTGTGCTACATTACTGATCGTGACTGACCAAATGTCTGTCCAAGATTATTTGCATACCATGTTTGACTACAACTATCAGGCATTCATAAAACCCACGGAACCAGGAATGAATACTTCTGGAAAGACTTTGGACACATTGTTCTGTATGCTGCTAGCTAAGCTAAGACAATAGTGGTAGTTTAAACTGAGCTGCGTTGCCAGACACAATTAACATCAACTACGCGTTGATCTACCATCACTGAATCCATCCTATCTACATCTGATCGCATCGCATCTGAGGACATGTTCGGAAGACCGACAACATGTCCGAAAGACCCTCCCCGGCCAAAAGAGGTTTTAGTTTGAGTCTTGTTCTAACGATCATCAACACTATCAGCCACTGTACTGAATCTTTTGTTAGAACTCTGGACACTTGATCCATCTAATATAAGAATCTACACATTCCGACTTCCGATCTAACGAACGTCGTCGAATGAATCGAACTTCTGATTGATAAAATTTTGAGTGCACGTAGCTAACCTGTAGTTACTTGATTCTGATTTATTTCATTGATTGCGTGAGACAAATGGCGTAAACAACTTTTCTGAAATGCCAACTTAGAACAATTTGACTCTCCCACAAGACTCGGTACAGATTTTTAGACGGAAAACTTCATTAAACGTATTTTAACAGGCCGCAGCCGATTAAGCTGTTTAAATGTCGGAAATGTAACTCCTTTCGGTCCTTTATAATTTAAACTCATAGCATAACTCATGTTTTTAATTTGCATGTCAGTAATGACGAAACATGTATGGTCAAATTTAGTCTTTGTCATCCTATTGTACAATGTTTCCGGCAAATAAACGATTTATTTATTTATTTATTTATTTAAAGCCATAATGTAAAAATCTAATCCAATAACAAAACTAACAACATTATTTGTGCCCAACGAACTGCGCAAATAAACGTATTCGTAAAACAGCGTATTTAATACTTACTGTTATAATGATTTCGCCTTTTATATTCCGAGCATAATATCGATCAATATGAAATTCATTTAACTACGAAAACTATGACACTATCCTTAGCCATACCGGCTAGTAAGTAGTCATCTAATTTAAAATCTCACTTGGTACTCATAAGTCATCATTATTTTATTTTCCATAACTTTTGAAAGAAAAGTTTGGCTGGGAATGACACTGGGACTGCGGAAACACAAGGGTCTTATACCGAAGCAACATCTTTCTATACGACCCGTTTTGACTGAATTTAGTTTCAGTTTCACTGTCATTAAAGTAAGATTTCAAATTTAATAACTGGTCATTGTAGTGTTCCTTAACAAATCTAATACCTTTTCACTTGTGACTTATCCACTTAAGTGTCTTACGCTATTTGTCTCATGAGAATTTTATCCGATCTATTTAGTTGGAATATGATTTTTACATTTAACAGAAACGGGCTATACCTATAGGTATAACACCGAACGGAACCCGAAAAAACCTCAAGTATACATTGTCCGGGCTGGCTCTACCAATTACGTTTTGACCCACAGACAAAACGCTTTACTTATAGGTATCTTTATCTCGTTCTTGAAGGCCTAACTGTAAGAATGCCTTCGTTACGTCCGCGACTTTACCTACAGGGTGTTCCCTAAATTTAATCAATAACCCTGTAAGGTCCTCTAACATTAACGGTATACAAGTTAGGTACTTCGTTAGGCTTCAGCTCTCTTTATTTATTTTAGCTGAAGCATCATACATTTCTATGAACACAATGATGAGGAGGCTAGTGAACCGTGCTAGCTTAAGGAACAGTGGGATCGAATACTATTTCAAAGCTCCTGAATCACCTGATCGAATACTTCGATTTTGTCGCTACTTTATCGTTTTAGTAAATTATTTAACGACCCCATGCTAGTCTTAGATTGTTAGGAAGATTCGGTGGAAATTCCGCCGAATGCCAATGACCATGCTAAATGATTTATTTGTTTTACGTTGGACAAGACTCTACTACCAGTTCAGAAAGATGATTCTACTGAGCAGAGCCAGCAAGAAAGCTCAGCAGTTGCTATTTTAAATAAAAGAAAAATGTTACAAAAATGTAAATAACATACAATCCATACGTTACGCAACAAATTTTACATTGACTTGACTAGGTATCTATTATCTTTGAATTGAATATTCTTGTTAAAGTGTTTTATTGCTACCTCGTCTAGACTTAGGCAAGTCAGTAATACCTTTAATAAATAATTGAAAGTAAGTTAATACCCTCAGCTAATCTGAATTATCGAACATTTCATTTATTTTCCCGGCCATAATATGTCCAGCCAAAATCTGTATTCACTAGGAAAAGATCCCGCGTGACCGAAATCTTCTCATGCAACATAAACAAATATCTAGTAATAGTCGTTATATGGCAAATATCTATCTTGTCACCACACGAGCTATATTCCTCATAGCAGATGGAATGCAGAAAATAGGTAGGTAGATACGTGTATGTAATTCGCGTTTCAGATTTGCAACATTATTTTACTAAATATAGTACATTGCAATGAAACTCCTCACGGTCTCAATCTCCGGCGCTATCTAGCGATGCTCTACGACGCTACTAATCTCTAGTTCAATCATGCTACCTGTCAACCCATCAACACTTGCCTTCCGGTATTCTCTAAATTATTATTCTATTATTAAATATCCTGTACAAAATACCACTAAGCTTTGAACACTAATAATTATGTTTTATAATAATAAAAATAATAAGCTCGTAAACCGCACTTGAATTTGGCACCCAAGTCTATGGCGCGAATACGAGATATCAGAATAAAGGATAGGTATGCATATTGAGCATTGACCAATTAGAGCAAAGTGACCTTATTTTGTTTCAACGAATTTTGGTCGGAATGTTACTTTTTAAATCAAGAGCAAAAATAGCTAGACGCTTTCAAATCATATATTTATATATTTTTTAAATTCTAGTAGACTTTTAACTAGTGCTTCTAATAGGTTGGTGAATGTACCCACTGGTTCGGAATGCCGTTCAAAAACTCAATTTGTGTTATCGTAAAGGAAAAGGTTCATTTTAGGCTTACTCTTTTACTCTCTACCATGAATAGAGGAAAATACATAGATTGTATTAAATATATAATAATTTAGAACAGTAAAGTAAGTAACGAGCAAAAAAATAAAAAGTATTTCATGTTTTCGATACGTTTCCAAGATGGCAACCTTCAGCCATAGAGAAGGCAGTAGGCGCGAAGTGTATCAAATGTCATTTCTGACAGTCACTGTCAAAATAACGTGTTCTCCTTTTGAAAACGTAAAAAATATGAATACGCCATTGTTACCCACTCATGTTTAGTGTTCCATAACTTGGAAAGATTAAATAATTTTTACCACTGAAATTACGACGAATTCGTAGATTTGACCAATAAAAACTGGTCTAGTATTTCATTTTCCTTCATTTCTCAGCTTGTACAAGACTTGACCGACGGCCCATACAAATCTGAACCGTCTCCTTTTGTGATAAAAATAAACGTTTGTTATGATGAATCATACATCATAACTTATGATCTACGAATTTCGCTTGATTACTACTACTGCTTGCTTGATCTACGACTTTCAATCTGATTTGGCGATTTTGATCCGAATATAAATATTGATAAATTCACTTTTTCAGCTACGGGTAGATCCAGAAAATTATTATTAAGGTTCTGTTAAATACGAGTATAGGTACGCGCGCGCAAGCTGCCGCAATCCAATAAAATTCTGCATTGTAACTTGTTCAGTTACTGAATATTTTTAATCTTAACAATGCAAGTCTGGAGCAATATATAGGTGTCAGATTCAATGAGTAAACTAAGGAACAAGAAGCCTGTTATACTCTCAGTTTGAACGGATTTTTATTGCGTTCAAAAATTTAGAGTGATATAAGTTCATAACGCCCGTTATGAACACTGACTTTAGTACAATAGGCTTACGCATACACATACGATTACGCTTTACGTAGACTGTGTAACGCTCGGCTAAGAACACCGAATTCAGCAAACTGCGCTTACTTTTACGCTTACGCTCACGCAGTCGCTTACAGTGACGTTTACGCTTAATCTACACGTTTACGCTTAGAACAACTACGCTAGTGAGTTACGCTAGTGCGTTAATACTAAGTAGTCTCTCAAATTCATTAAGAAAGTTACTAAAGTTTCTAATTTGATTCGAGATGACCGATTCGATGCGTTGTATCGATTATGGTGGCAGGTTTTCCATACCTTCTTTTAAAGTATTAACTGCCATGTATTTAACTGTATTAACCAATATGGTAGTTTTTGTAAGTTATTTCTGATCCTTCAATTGCCTGAATTTGAATCGTGATGTAATGACTGATTACATCGGCACTAAGTTCCAACATTGATTTGCAAAAACTAAGTTTCGGACACAAACATAGCATTAGCACTTTAAAGCTTAGACCCGACCAATCATTATTAATTGTAATGCATTGGTGTCGACTGCACCATAATTTTTTTTTACGTATATACGAATATGTGTGTACTTAAAATACCAGGGCTGAATTCATACAGCATAATACGGACTCGTAAATCAGTTAAACGGGTTCGGATGACGTTTTCCATGTTAAATTTTTGTACAGTTGTATTTTTCATTTTAAATTTGTGTACAGTTGTATTTTGTACAGTACCTTCTGTTCCATTCCACACAATGACCAATGCCCAACATTTCAAAAAAATTAACCATCGGGTAATAATAACCTTTGAAGTGGGTAACATAACCAGTTACCTAACCTGATTCTATCTACAGGTAGTTTACATTAAAATTTAGAGTAGCTCTGAGTCATATTCGAATGAACTGAACCGTATGCGATGAATTCGATTAGTACCCACAATACGCACCTAATAAAATGCAACTATAGGTAAGTAACATAATCATCTAAATCGAGTTCATAATATTAGTAATATTTAACCGATTACTACTTTATCAATTTTTCAATGACTATCGCGTATATTAAATGCAATGTGAAGGGTAGGTATTTTATTACACCGCCTATGCGCACACTTATACCCAATAAAAATAAATCATAAAAACGCATCAAACAAAATTAAAAAAAAATATCGAAACCTACGATAGGTTCTGCATAAATCTGTTCATGATTCAGTATAAAACTTCACTCGGAACGTAGTAATAATAATCGTTATCGGGCCTCCAGACCGATTCACAACATCTCGATAAAACACCGTTTCGATACGATCAAGTATCGATCTCGCATTGAAAATTTTGACGTGATTCTCTAGATATTACGGTTCGGTTTCGATAACGATATTCATATCGATACCTATCGACAAGTTACATGGTGATCACGTGCGCATTCACGAAGCTTGTCACTTTACCGGAATTCTACTTATCATATCAAATTCTTATTAATAAATGAAAAAACAGTTTCAAATCATTTTTAATCAATTTATCATATTATAAATTGAGAGATAATGTTATTCTTTAAAATTATAATTTATTCATTATTGACTATGATACAAAAATCTAACTGAACGATTGAAGTTTTAGTTTTCACCTTGTATTTACGAAAAAACAAGAAACGGAATTGTGGCCGAATGCCCTGTTGCATTCGAGTAAGTAATCGGCAAATTAATCGGACGTTCGGTAATTTTATTCGAGTTGTTGTGAATAGTAATTATCGAATCGATAGTAATTATCGAATCGAATTGAAAGATTCTAATAACAATGTTGGCTAGGCTCGGATACGATTATTCCGAATTGAAAATATAATATATCCCATCGTAAGATATATTAAGATGGGAATCGATCAACAATAATTACCGTATCGCAAGGTTCTGAATCGCTCTGATTTTGAAAAAGGTAAGTAGGTATGCACAAAATTTTTTTTAGCTAATTCACACTAGTCCAAATTTAAGTCAAATAAGAAATGAAAAATCTTTCGTGCAGCTGTATAGACTAATCATTAATCTAATTATAGTATCTATCCCAAATAATTACGGAGCGTTGATACTTATTTCCATACTTTACGAACACAAACATTCCAAAATACCATTAACAAAATATGGAATCCGAAAAGGAGTCGTGACGTGCAAACTTGCAAGTAACTGAGAATGTCTACGGCAAAGTACCCTCAATGAAATCATACGGAATTGATTCTTGATGATGTAATTATTACAATCCATTTGTTCGAGAAAGTATCGCCGCCTACCTACATTTTTTACACAAAAAATTATCGAATGTTTTTTTTTCCTTTCCTATATAATATATATGCGAGGTATATGTGCTAGGCAAACATCCCAGCACCTCCACCATGTCGCCAAGGGCCTCAACATCAGGCCCATAGCGAATGTATAAGTTAAACGATATACGTCACACGATAGACGATGACGTAACTACCAAGTTATTAAACACGCGTGATTCAAAAATCAAATTAATGAGGTTGATAGCTGACAACCTTATCGTGGGAAAGGCATCCCCAGCGAACGGATCGTGGGGGAAACCCCCCGGTGACCTCCAACCTCCCCTCACAGTCACCCCAAGCCTCGCATAAGAACCGGGTGACGCATACGCATCAAACCATCCCGGTTTTTCCTGCCCACTCGCCGACCGGTAGCTTTCGGCTTTAAATTAAGGTGTACAGTGTAAATTAAGGTGTACAGAGCAAATTAAGGTGTACAGAGCAAATTAAGGTGTACAGGGCAACGGGTCCACATGAATAGGCCAATGAGAATTGGAACCTGCTCACTCGCCGACCGTCAGCTACCGGCTTTAACTTAAGATAATATCTGCATAAACGACTCCGGGTCTACATGGACAGGCCACCCACCACTTGGGTTGGATTCTAATTCCCTACCTGTCTTTTAACACACAAGACAGACTGATAATCGGATTTCAGCTGAAAATGTACACGGAAAAGGAACACAGTATAAAACACCCAATAAAAGAAATAAGATTCACATGCACAGTTTAAAGGATAGAAAATCACTTACCAAGTGACCGCTCGCTGCCGCGTCGCAATTGCGTGTCATCTTAAAGCGCGTCGCTACCGGCGCAAGAGGCTACGCTGCCTCCGCGCCCCGCGCTCCTGTGACCTAATTAGCGGGGCTGCACACTGCACTCAGCCCGATTCTAAGAATCAGTTACATTGTTGCTATGCGCTACCTTTCGTTACTATGTGCGCATATATCTACCTATAATATTTTACTTCGCATTCGCGACAGACGTGACCATTTACGTCACATTTCGTTTCGACCAATGGTGACGCGTTTTGCAAGTTTGAATTTGCCTCCCTTATTTTTCACTTTCTATTTAATATTTTCTGGGTTTAAATAATAACTAGGTAAATAAAAAAAATACCTTTTCGTACCACTTGCTCAAAAAAGTGACATTCTATGCCACAAAAAGCGAACATAACAATAGTCATTTTTAATCTGTTAAAAACAGGGAAAGAAAATTGTACTGAATTTCATTCATCCTATTATAAGGGGAGAATGTGATTTAAATTTGGAATACTTACCGAAATTTATACTGAACTACATCTGTGTTTACACCTAGTATATGAGTGATCTGTGGTTTACACCATTGAGTTTGTTTAAATAAAGCATTATACATCTTTTTGAAAAAGGAATACGCATTTATTATGCAGTTATGATTATTAAATAAAATTTCGAAAACCGACGAGGCCGTATGAGCTTGATGCCTTTGCTTTTCCGACAAAAAAATATTAGTCTAGGAATTTACCGCGTTTTTGTTTTCTTCAAATAGGTACATAAACGTTTATTTTAATTTATTTTTATAAATAAGTTAATGTTCTAAAATTACGATGTTAAATCAAAGCGACAGTGACAGTGAATTGATTCCATCAGTGCAAATGCTGCCGCAATTATAAATAACTAGATGATTCCCGCGACTTCGTCCGCGTGGACCAAATTTTTTCGATTCCCGCGGGAACTCTTAAATTTTCCGGAATAAAAAGTAGCCTATGTCCTTCCCCGGGATACAACCTACCCCTGTACCAAATTGCATTAAAATCGGTTGAACAGATGAATTTTTTGATTCCCACGGAACCTTTGAATTTTCTGGGATAAAAAGTAGCCTATGTCCTTCCCCGGGATACAACCTATCCCTGTACCAAATTTCATCAAAATCGGTTGAACAGATGGGCCGTGAAAGCGTAGCAGACAGACAGACAGACAGACACACTTTCGCATTTATAATATTAGTATGGATATGGATTTGCTTCCAACAAAGTCCAAGGAAAATTATTCAAAAACTGATGAACTCTCTCTATCAATAATTGTACCAATGTTTCGAATGTTACCTTTTACTTTTAATTGTCATTATCCATATCTATACTAATATAATAAATGCGAAAGTGTGTCTGTCTGTCTGTCTGTCTGTCTATCTGCTACGCTTTCACGGCCTAACTACTCAACCGATTTTGATGAAATTTGGTACAGAGATAGTTTACATCCCGGGGAAGGAGATAGCTCCCGTAGGAATAGTTCCCGCGGGAATCGAAAAAACTTGGTCCACGCGGACGAAGTCGTGGGAATCATGTAGTTTTTAATAAATGCTTATCTCAAATTATTATTGTGTTAATTTTTTCGCAAATGGTACGAAAAGTAGAGTATTTTCCTCGGTGATAAAGCTGTCTTAGTCTTGGGTGAACTTAAATCCCTCACTACACTCAGGACTCGTCTTAAATCCCTCGCTTCGCTCGTGATTTAAGTTTATAACACCCTCGCTACGCTCGGGAGTAAACCTCGAGTCCTTCGTTACGCTCGCGATTTAAATCGTCACCCGCGACAGAAGACACTGCTTTATCCCCTTGGTTAATAATCTACTATTTAAGTATAATGTAAAGACAATAAAGAATCTAGAAAAAAATATTTGAGACATTTTTAATTTTATGCATATTCCCTATTGACAATGAGTTGAAAAAAATTTCAAAATGGCGGATTTAAGATGGCCGCCATACAAATTTCTTCGGTGTCTATCTCGGAGAGTATAAAAGATGGAAGAGTGGTTTCTTGGAAAAAGATGATCAGGACATGAAGCTCTACTTGATGAACAGGAAAAAAATTCAAGATGGCGGAATTTATTTTTCCATAGAAAATGTACGGCGGATATTGAAGAGGCTACAAGTGTAGAACTATGCAAGACTTTGATGCGGTCCCTTTTCAAAATTTGTTTTTAAAGAAGAACTCCATAATTTTTCGGAGAAAAAATTATACCTACTTATGGAGAGCGATGATGATCGAGGGTTTGAAAGATGGGTGAGGAGCACGGCCAAAATTTCATAGGTGTCTATTTCAGAAAGTATACTAGATGGAAGAGTGGAAGTAGGAAATATGCATGACTTTGATATGGGTTTTTACAAGATTTTTCTGTATGGAAGAATTGTCGGTTTGCCGTTAGGAAAGCCAAGATGGCGAAGTTCAATGGCACCCAAAGGTACCTCATCATCAGCGGTATGATATTGATATTAATCAACTAAGGAAGGTATCTTTGTGTTTTTACTTCTACGGTCTCTTACACTGTATGCGTGTCTGGAAAGTTTTTTTTACATTTAAAGGCCCTTTTGGTTTCTTAGGGGGTCTCTTTATGTTTTCTTATGATAATTTTTTTTACGTCTGTCTGTTGGCACGCTGGCGCTTCTACTGTGCTCGCTAGCATAGCAGTGTGTTGTTTACTTCAGAACACGTAGGCAGTAATAGAAGGCAGGATATAAGGAGAGCAAGTAAGTAGACAGTGGACCGCGCGGTCTACTACGCGGTCCGCTTTAACGGGCCGCGCATCCACGCGCCATACTAGTTGTAATAATTTTCCGGGAGAAAACATCAGAAGCAAAAATAAACTTCATTAAATTATCTTAATTAAAAAAAAATAGTTTATTTGGATAGAACTTATTCATAGTTCGGAAATATTATGGCTGCCTAACTGGAATAAAAAACTAAACCTGTGTAAAATCCGCAAAAAAATACACAATAGGTACGCATATCTCCAAAACTATTACTCTTATCAAAATAAACTAAATATCATTTTATAGATCATTTAATAACCTTTCATTTTGCTTCAGACAACATTTTCGTAGCTCTATCAGTTTTTACGGAAATTACAAGAAACTACATTACAAAAAGCCATACATGCAAAATATTTTCTTTTCATGCACAAAAGGTTAAAATATCTCCGAACTTATCAAATTAACTAAAATATTTTATATTAAAATCCTTACTAATATTATAAATGGGAAAGTGAGTTTGTTTGTATGTTTGTTCCGCTTTCACGCCGTAACTACTGAACCGATTTGGCTGAAATTTGGAACATAGATAGCTTATAACCTGGATTAAAACATAGGCTACTTTTTATCCCGGAAAATTAAGGAGTTCCCGCGGGAACCAAAAAACCTAAATCCACGCGGACGTAGTCGCGGGCATCAGCTAGTATTTTATATTTTGTAGATAATTTAATGAAAATACCCCTTATAGTACGGGACTAATAAACATTGACCCTAACAAAAAAAATGTAAAGCTGATTTTTGGCACAAGTGTTCCTTGGGGTCTGGGAAATACCTCTTAAAAATTACTAACCGCAGTTTTTTGTAATATTCTCAAAAAATATTAATGCTAGAAAAAAAACTTTCTATGGCAAAAATTATCTTCATTAAATTATCTACAAAATAAAATTATAGTTCATTTCGATCACAAGGATCGACAAGGAACACTTGTGGCAAAAATCAGCTTTACATTTTTTATTTTAGGGTTCCCATACAATGTTTGCATAAGTAGCCTGAGCTATTATGCCCCCAAAAAATGGTTTCCCTCCAAAAATGCCCCTAGAAAAGTCCCTTTCCATCTAACTTGCCCCTGGGGGAAAACCCCCCAGTTGGCAACATTGGGTCGCGGGAGCGCGCGAGGCTGGCGGCAACTTTTCTCAGAGAACTATGATTACTTGTCTATGTTTAAACCTGAACAAGTACAGCCTGAAGGCCCACGCAGGCCACAAAATATATCCATTCAACTTTTACTCTTTTATTTACTCTTTGACTAAGTATAATATAAATCCTTTGATTAGGTGTATGTACAAATCAAACTTCAAAGTATTTACTATTATGAAACACAGATTTTATGATTGATGAATTAATGTCTTACAAATAATTTAAATGGTGGTGGTCTCTGACTGACCACATAAAGTCATTTGTAAATCAATAAAAAATAATAATGTTTTACTAAATGCCTTTAGACAAAGTATACCTGTTTATACCTATATTAAAAGAGATTTGTGAGGTGTGAGAACTGAGTGACCAGTGGCGTGCATGACATAGAGGCATAAAAGCTTTATAATTTTATTACAGTGTGTAGGGGTTTATGCCTACGAAACATATTTAATATATTACATGGCTGCACCCATGGCAATTATATTTTAGTGTCTTGGGAGTCGCGACGCTAACCGTTAACGGGTCGCGTGCTCATTAATTAATACGAAGCAACGGTAACAGTGATTTTTATTTATGTTCCCAAAACCTCCAGTAAGGTCGACCAATTAATCTTACACTGGTGACCCCGACAAGAAAAAACCCAACTTTCCGATGGCAATTCCGGCAGCATCGTCGTCAGAGGTCATGGCCATCACAGTGGCATCAAGAATTCCGGATTTCTGGCCAGACCAACTCCCAACTTCTTAACAAGATGAGGGACCTTGGAAAAGATATGGTGCCGGACAACACGTTGAAATTTTATGGCAGGGGCACCTACCCAGCACCGTACGTGCCGTCCTAACAGTCACCGATACGAAGGACCTGGACAGTTTAGCCAAGATTGCCGATAACGTGGCTGAGGTCACACGAATAAATAGTATAGCAGAAGTCGCAAATAGTCAAGTCAGCAGCAACGCAAACTCAGCTATACTGGCCGAGATCGCTAAAATAAATGCCAGGATGGATGAAATGGAGAGGAGCAGAGGACGCCAGCGCAGCACAAGCCGGTCGCGATTCCGACGCTACCGTTCCAGCTCTCGTGGTCGTCAACCTCGCCGTTCCCCGAAGGACCCTGACTGGACGTGTTTCTACCACTTCCGTTTTAAGGATCGCGCCAGCAAGTGCGTGCAGCCGTGTGCATGGAAAAAAACGGAAAACTAGGAGCGGTACAGGTAGGAGAGACGGACACCTGTGCCATCGAGGCAACGCACCGTCTACGTGTCACAGATGTGAGTACAGGACTCAAATTTTTGGTGGATACAGGAGCTAACGTATCAGTGATCCCAGTATCCAAGAAACGTTCTAGTGTTAAGAGTACAGGATATAAACTATATGCCGCCAACGGAACTGAAATTAAGACTTACGGTGTGAAGACTATGGTTTTAAATTTGTGTTTACGTCGTTCGTTTAGATGGGACTTCATAATAGCCGACGTCACACAACCGATTTTAGGTGCCGACTTTCTTAGCAATTTTGGACTATTGGTTGATTTAAAGTCACGCAGACTGGTAGATAGGTTTATCAATCTAAACGTTACTGCGTCTATAAGTAATTACAGCGACCATTCTATCAGCACTTTAATAAGTAAGTACCCAGACATTACCAAACCTGTTAATTATAAGGATACACCTAAGCATAATATATTTCACTATATCGAAACGACTGGTCCTCCTTTACATGCGCGAGCACGTCAGTTACCGCCGGACAAGTATAGAAGGGTTAAGAACGAATTCCAAATCATGCAGGAAGTAGGCATATGTAGGCCTTCTAAAAGTCCGTGGTCTTGTCCTTTACATGTTGTACCTAAGAAAAATGGGGAAATTCGCCCGTGTGGGGACTATATAGACGCTTAAACGCGGTTACAAAGCCGGACCGATATTCTTTACCAAGATTACGCGACTTTACTTATATGCTAGACGGTAAAACGATCATGTCGCGAATCGATGTTATTCGTGCATATCATTGCATCCCGGTTTTCCCAGATGACATAGAAAAAACTGCTATAACGACTCCTTTCGGGTTGTATGAGTTTCCTAGGATGACGTTTGGATTGCGTAATGCAGCACAAACCTACCAGCGTTTCATGGATCAGACAGTTTTACATGGATTAGACTTTTTATTCACGTACGTCGATGATGTCATCATAGCTAGCTCATCAGCAGAAGAGCATAAAAAACATCTTGATATAGTTTTTCAGAGATTTCATGAATACGGTATCGCTATAAATTTAAGTAAATACTGTTTTGGAGAGTCCAAGGTAGAATTTTTAGGATTTGAGGTTTCAAAGGACGGAATTCGACCATTAGACAATAAGGTTAGGCAGTAAGGCTATAAAAGACTTTCCCAAACCTAAAACAGTGGAAGAGTTGCGTCGTTTTTTGGGGATGTTAAACTTTTACCGCGCTCACATACCCAGAGCAGTTGAACATCAGATCATTTTAAATTCTTATTTGCACAACGCGAAGAAACGAGATAAGACTTGTATAGTTTGGACATCTGCAGCTGACGAAGCGTTCTTGCAATGCAAGCTTAGCCTGCAAAACGCTGTAACATTATCGCATCCGCGAACTAACGTACCTATCGCGCTTATGTCCGACGCATCGAATTCATGTGTAGGGGCAGTTTTGCAACAGTTCATAGACGGTAATTGGAAACCGTTAGGCTATTTTTCACAAAAAAATAATGATACGCAAAAGCGTTACTCTACGTATGATAGAGAACTTCTAGCAATATTCTTAGCAGTTAGATATTTTAAGGACTTAATCGAAGGTCGCGAGTTAATTATATACACTGACCATAAGCCAATAACTTTTGCATTCACGAAAACTAGGTATGAAAAAGAAACCCCAAGACGCATTCGTCAGTTAGCATTCATCAGTGAGTATACAACAGATATAAGGTACGTGTGTGGTAACGATAATGTGGTTGCAGACACTATCACGCGTGGAAACAATATTTAGTCCGACTGTATTAGATTACGAACAACTTGCTGACTCGCAATTGAAAGATGAGTCGTTGTTGCAAATGGCACAAACTTCGATACGTCAGTACTATTATATTATTCTGTGCTTCGATGAAGGAAAATAACGTGAGTTATAAGCTAAAGAAAGTAATTATACCTACTTGTAATAAACAAATTTATTGTGAAATTTCTTCAAAATCGGTTCGACCATATTTAACACCAGAATTTAGACAATTAGCATTTGATAGTGTACATAGTCTTAGCCACCCAGGTATCAGAACAACGAGAAAGATGGTAGCTAGCAAGTTCTTTTGGCCTGGGATGAACAAGGATATTGGCATTTGGGCTAGGTCGTGCATTAAATGCCAACGAGCGAAAGTTCAGAGGCACACTATGTCACCGTTAGGAAAATTTCCAAAGGTAGATAGGATGTGTCATTTACACATCGACATTACTGGCCCCTTGACTACATCGGAGGATGGATACAGGTATTGCCTCACGATGATCGACAGGCAAACAGGGTGGCCAGAAGCTTTTCCTATTAAGGATATATGCGCGAAAACTGTCGCTAAGCTGGTTTATGATGGTTGGATCACCAGGCACGGCTGCCCGGTCAAGGTAAGCACAGACCAGGGACGTCAATTTGAAAGCAGTCTGTTTAGCCATCTTATGAGATATTTGGGTGCCCATAAAATCAGGACGACGCCATACCACCCGCAAAGCAACGGTGCCATAGAACGTTGGCATCGTGGTTTCAAGGCCGCGTTGATGGCAAGGTTGACAGACAACAGATCGTGGGTCGACGAGATTCACACCGTCATGTTTGGACTGCGTGTAGCACCGCGCAGTGACACTGGGGTAAGTGCCGCTGAGCTAACCTTCGGGCGAACTCTAAGGCTCCCAGGAGAATTTTTTGAGCAATCGGACCACAGGATAGCGGACGGTGAAGAGTTTGTGAAACATCTTAGGGAGGTAATAAGTAGTCTTAAACCCAAGCCTGCGAATAGTAGGGATCCACGAACAATTTTTGTGCACCCAGCTTTAAAAACTTGTAACAAAGTATTTGTTAGGAATGACGTGACGAGAAAGTGTTTGCAACCACCTTATGACGGACCTTTTAACGACATAAAGCGTTTGGAGAAAGGATATATCATACAATTACCCAATAGACAATCCCTCATTTCAATAGATCACATCAAACGCAGGATGAAAGAGTAGTTAAGAAAATAGGTAGCGATTCAGAATCGCCAACGCTTATTAATAAGACCACACGCTCAGGTCGTACTGTAAGAAGGCCAATCCGTTTCGCTGAGTAGCATAAGTTGTAATTTTAATTTTTTTTTTCTAAGTATGTTACCTAGTTAGCAATCTTTGCTTACATATAAGTAGATTCAACTAAGAGGATTTTATCAATATCAAGAACACAGTCACCTGATGCAGATTATTACCTTATTATCAACCTACGTTTCATATAAGTATTTTGGGAACATGGGCAAGACGCAAAGTAAAAACTCCGAAGTTATCATTGTCCAGAGCGGGGCTAATAACGCGGACGCAACCGCCGGGTTAGAATACAAGGTGAAAGTTTTCAGCCTTATAACGATAATTATCATATGTTGCATCGGTGCATTAATGCTATATATGGCCTGCAAGTATTTTGGAAGACGCACCAAGAAAATCCTTGTTAAAGATGTTGTTTCTCAAATGGAGAAAGCCCAACCTCAGAGTGCACAACCTACCTACATGTAAGCAGCTTCATAAATCTACATTTTTTTCTTTTCTCTCTATGTAACTTTATTGAGTATAATTTTGTAATATTTTTGTTCTATTTTCATTGTGTACTAGTTATAAATATTTTATTGTAGTTCAGTGTAATGATACCCAGTGTACCTACTTAGCTATAACATGTTGTTATGACAATGAAGTCGCTGACTTTGCGACTGATTCGCGAGCGAGTCATCGCCGTATCAACGTATCGTATTACTTAAGTACTTCATGTTTTATGTAACGTTGATGATTTATAGTAATGTCTAAATTAAAGCACATTAAAGGCTGTATCTTTTTTGATAAAACACAAATAAAATCATGACAATCAGAATTGCCATTCTATAAATAATAAATAAATGTTGCCAATCTACACGATCACGACATTCGGCCATCCGACATTGTGCAACCTCCCGGTGCACAACCGCCAAATATTCGCTTTGCTAAGCTTAGTTTGTTTCATTCTTTGCAATAATCTGTGGTGTATAATGAAACATATTCATTAATTCATACTTGCACTATGCCATTTAGGAGAGCACAGCATATTATTAGACTTTCAGTAAATCACGACATTCGGCAGAATCAAAAGGTTAATAAAAAGGAAATCAAAATTTACTCCAATTTAGTAATATCAAACTTAAAACCTTAAATCAATTTAAAATCCAAAACTATAGAGCTTTTGATCTTGAGATTTCAAAGAGTAACAAACCCAACCATAAGGGTATTAAATTGATTGATATCGCTGAGTCGAAATTTCTCAATATAAATATCGCAATCCAAATCTAAAACTCATATAAAATAAATAAACTTTTATATCACTCCTGGTACAAGTATACAGGGAAAAGATTACCTATTGATTAATTATCTAAAGCTGAATCAAAAAAATTAACCTGAAATTTAATCAAAGTCTGGAATAGTCACAGTCTCAAACATAATCTAAACAATATGTTACTTACACCGTAAGCAAAAGTTTGATTCTGAAGCTGAATTCAAATTAAATAAAGTATTCAATATTTATTTTATTTCTTGTACCGTTTCATTTATTTATACTTTAAAAGAATCTGACGCTGAATCTAAATCTTGATTACAACTTGGTGAACAACAGGTCCATTTTCCTAAGCTCCGCTTATCATGTATGACGCCTGCTTTTTTTTTTTAACTTTAATGAAATCGAAATCTTTATCAAAACGTAAAGGGAAGCTAATTTTAATAAAATTTGACTTTACTGAAATTAGTATTGAACAGTGTCACAGAGTTAATAATAAAATCTATAACTGTATCCAATGCAAACATAGATCAGGATAACGAATGACTAATCTATCAATTCTTCAATACATTCGAGAGAAAATAATAATATGGAGATAAAACTATAGTAAGCAGACCGGCACTAGTCACTCATTAGTAAATGTATATTATTTTTATATCGTATTATATATACCTACTCTCGAAATTTTAGTCGGCAAAAGATAATTGATTGCGCGCCTTCATTCTCAATTCCAACAATAGTTTGTTAAATTTTATCATCCACTTCATTACTTCAAATCACTCAGATAAATATAAAGAAAGAAAACTCAATGCGACTTCCAGAATGGCGCGTTTTTACAAAAAAATTTTTTTTAAATACATTTTATTTAAACGGGCTTCGCGGGCCGTGACTGTAATTAATATCATTTTCTATTCTTAATAAACGTTCCAAACATTTAATTTTTTTGTTATTGAATGCAGTTTACAATTTAATGAACTAATTTAGTCAACCTGAATCACTTGAATGCTAATCAGCATTGACGAAACACATTTGAACTAAATTTTTTTATGTCATATCTAAAATTTCAAAAATACTGCAACCTTTGGCTCTTGCAAGCTGAAGTAATGTATCTCCTTCCCTATTTAATTATTAATGCTAATATCATTCCGAACGTCGGAATTATGTTGAAACCTCAACCCTCCAAACTAATCAAAGTTAAAATAATATCTTTAATATTATTCACCAGTTTTATCTGACCGCGTTTTATTTTTCTTACTGAAATAACTATAATTCATTCGTATTCAGGCGCATGCAGATTATATACATCAGAAACATGGCGAGGCTCGGTCACGTAACATCGAGATCACAAATTAATCCATTTAAAAGTCCATACAAATACAATCAATTTTTCTTTCAAACAATCTCATAACCTATACCAATATGTTGCGGCTATACCAGTAGGTACAATATTATATTACTCGTAAAAAAAATGATCCAAGTCGTTTAAAATAACCAAAATAAAACTCATTCATTAAATCTAAAATCACTCAACAAAGAATTTACAACTTCCTCTGATCAAAAACATTTAAAGGCACATTTGAAACTATGGAAATGAATAAAATGCCAAGGTAATTCTGGATAGAACGAGCTACTTGTACAGTAATCTACTAAAGCAGCTACCTGCTATGTAATATTTAATTCTGTACTGGAAAACTTTCTTTCATGATCCCTCCAATCGAGACGTTTCATTACGTTTCAGTACATCCCTTTAATTTTATGTGAACGTAAAATTAAGTTAATAAAATACATTAAATCTTTCACGAACAGTTAGATAACATACTGTCCAAAATACTAACACACTTGTTCACAGCCCAGACCCATTAGGTCACAACTCACAACTCATGGAATCACATGTTCCAATACAGTAACGCACTTGGATGTCTACCACAATACACAGCTAGTGACACTCATTCAAAGATTAACGTTTCAATAACTCTATTTGACATTCATAAATTAAACGACATTCTCATTTTAAATTCATAAATCATTAATTTTATACCTTTGCCATACAGGTAAATAAATCATGATACACTATCATACTTTCGACCGCTTTTTAGCCATTGGCCATCATCACGATTTACTTTCATCTTATTTTACGTGAAAAGGTAAGCATGTCTATATAAAATATATTCTCATATTGACGCATACTTGCATATTTTATTATCATCAGTAATTTAACGCCCTCATATGTTATATCGCTACCATGACGCACAATTACTTTGTGTCACCGTCATGAACCACTTCGGTGTAACTAACATAATCACAATCATAATCATAAATCACAATCATAAATAATTTATTTTGAAAATTTGTGGGTAATACAGCTGTTTAAGTAGAAACTTCCAGTACACAATCCACTGTCAGAAACAGGTTGCAAAAACGATATAACATTACTAAATTTAAAATTATTAACAATAACATCTCAAATTTCATGCAACGCATGTCACATTTTCCACCATGACACTTAACAAACATCTCAACTCAAATAGAACGCACGCTTAAATTTTATTGACAACATAACACTCTCGCATGTCTATCAAACATCTAAAAAAAACCTTTATTCATATAAAATGCACTCTCACGTGTAATCAATATCGCAGTACATGCGATGGTATCAACTCAAATAAAACGCACGCTCACGTTTTATTACCATCACGACACACGCTCGTGTCTACACAAAATCAATAAAACGCACGCTCACGTTTTATTACCATCACGACACACGCTCGTGTCTACCAAACAAATCAAATAAAACGCACGCTCACGTTTTATTACCATCGCGACACACGCTCATGTCTACACAAAACCAATAAAACGCACGCTCACGTTTTATAACCATCGCGACACACGCTCGTGTCTATCATAAGTCTCAACACAAATAAAACGCACGCTCACGTTTTATTACCATCACGACACACGCTCGTGTCTGCCAAACAAAACAAATAAAACGCACGCTCACGTTTTATTACCATCACGACACACGCTCGTGTCTACGCAAAATCAATAAAACGCACGCTCACGTTTTATTCATCATCATCACCATCATCGCGTGTGCCTTTTTCAAAACGAAGTTCTCTCAAATCTTCTATTTTGAGTCGCATCTTTTAGTTTTGAATAGCTAAGCCCTGTCCACCTCTTTATATAATCCAACCACTTGCGCCTTTGGCGACCTGGAACTCTCTTACCTGCAATCCTTCTTTCCAAAACTAGTCTTGGAAGCGAGAATTGGGCTCCTCTTTTCAAATGTCCGAAGAAAGCCTCAACCCTCTTCACTAATGTAATGTAAGTTCACTCGCGGCACTAATAAAAATAGTTGCCCTGCCACTCTACGCTATTCTACAAAAATTACTTTTTATACACTACAACTTGTTCATACATCTGTTTTGATCAAGTCTACTACCACCAGAGTAAACTATCTGATCACATATATAGAGTAATTATACCAGTAAATACACTGTATATCGAGAATTTAAAACTAGATCCAACTTTTATCGTATTTCTTATAACACCCATTAAACTAATCAGAGTTCAATAAATTGCTTTGCATCCTAGTATTGATATGAGGGTATCTCATTTGACATATTCACTTCTCATATTTTATTACTATTATTCACTCCATGAATTCTCTTTGTGAATAACCAGTAATTTAATCTATGCCTGGTTAATATAAATTTCAAATCAAATCTTTGTAAAATCAAATTCGAAACAAAACACAGTGCGTAAAAAAAACTACAATCTCGTTCAGTAAACTAATTTGAAGGCACGAGGACGCTTTTAAATTCAATAATCATTTAACTGCATTAAGAGTAAGACTCAATGAAACGTTAGGTAACGTTCATCCAAAGTAATGGTCCAGAGGGTATTTCACAAATACTTAAGTTTATTAGAACTGATAATTATTTACCTATTTCATATAGCGAACAATATCTCAGGTTAACCAGTAGTGATAACCAAGCTGTAAGGTATCGCATTTAATCATCTAAAATGGCTGCTCAGACAGCCAGTACTAGTAAAACTTATTCCAGTATGCCAACTCTCATACTGGCGAAACCCTCATACTTACGATATTACGCGATTATAAGGTGTGACCCCACATTAATGATCGCCCCATGACAATTCACTCAAAAATAATAATATTACATCAATCTTACAAAAGGCATCGTTAAAAGCACTCAAAAGGATTCACTCTGCAAAACCCATAATTTTAATAATTTATAACACCTATTATCAGAGATATAGTATTATATCCACTTTGTGGGTATTAGGTTGAACACTTCTGAGATGTTGAACTAATACTTTGTAGAGGTGTTACTTCCAGTCCGTGCCTCGATGATCTGCGGTCTGCCTCATCCTTAATTTTTTGAGAGGCCGTAGCTATCAGCCCCACCACCAGCGTCACCTCACTTTTCGTTCGGTATTTGGTGTGACCAGCTATTTAATATTGCCACACTAATAAATAATTATTATTAAATACTGTGTCTTGAAATTTATATGATCCTATACAAATTATACAACATTCTTTTTTTAAATAAAATCATGACAATCAGAATTGCCATTCTATAAATAATAAATAAATGTTGCCAATCTACACGATCACGACAGCAATTATATTTTAGTGTCTTGGGAGTCGCGACGCTAACGGGTCGCGTGCTCATTAAACGAAGCAACGGTAACAGTGATTTTTATTTATGTTCCCAAGACCTCCAGTAAGATCGACCAATTAATCTTACACAGTGCTTCACACACGAGGATAGTTTCTAACTTACTTAAATATACATATCAAAAATCCGCGGAACCGGCAGGATTTGAACCTGCGTCTCTCTGGGAATCGCACCCTGAGCGCCTTGACCACTCGGCCACGCTTCACTTACCTACCAGTGCCGAAATTTGAGATATGCATCTGTAATCCAGTCTTCTAACGCGACTGTTTATGCCATCCAGTAGCGATACATTGCAGTATCGAAACTACTTTCAAGGCCCATATTCGATGGAACTCATTGAACGAGGAATGACATATTTTGCGTTAAACTAAATTTTATAATTTTACTATAGTGCTTCACACACGAGGATAGTTTCTAAACTTACTTAAATATACATATCAAAAATTCGCGGAACCGGCAGGATTTGAACCTGCGTCTCTCTGAGAATCGCGCCCTGAGCACCTTGACCACTCGGCCACGGTTCACTTACCTACCAGTGCCGAAATTTGAGATATGCATCTGTAATCCAGTCTTCTAACGCGACTGTTTATGCCATACAGTAGCGATACATTGCAGTATCGAAACTACTTTCAAGGCCCATATTCGATGGAACTCATTGAACGAGGAATGACAAATTTTGCGTTAAACTTAACCTACTTTGCTTAACATATTTTGCTTCTACCTAACCAATGCCTACCCTGGCTCGAAACCCTATGCACGCCTCTGTGAGTGACTATAGTGTAACACAACATATTATTTAAAATTTAAATCTATAACACACTACTGCTCTATGTCGTGTACTATCCGTGTTATTGTGTAGTCTGTGGTTATTGCGCGAGTCGGTTGCCGCTACTTTTTGAATATGGAGGGTAGAGGTAAGGAGAATCATCTCTTAAGGGAGAAAAGTTGAAAAAGTGTCCAGTGGTTACTATAAATAACAGTTCAAAAACCTTCCACAGTGGCGCTGGTGTAGGCAAAGGGTATGCAATGTATGAATGTAGCAATGGGGAGGGACAGGCAAAGCTAATTTCAGATGGCGCCACCCTCGCTGGTAACTGTCAGGTTCATTTGCGTACATTGAGGTAATTAGGCGTCCTATTTTGATTGAATCTGGGGAAAAAACCAGTGTGTGCTCTTGCTATAATAATCGGCAGGTCTAAAGTGAGCGCTACATAACTTAACCGATGAACTGGGTTTCCAATTTTATTGGCGCAAGGCTTTGTACCATAGTCTTCTTCATTCCTCATCAGCAGGAAAACGGAATACACAACATATATGCATTAAAATGAATTATTCTAAGAAAAAGAAACTATCGCGTAAAAAATATAATTATGGTGTTTGACAGGTAAACAACACCAGCGACGATGCGACACCTAGCGGGATAAATTGGCAGTGTGCCTCCCCATTGTAGATGAAGTGTGGTATGCCGAGTTAAAAAATTTAATATAATTGTCGACTTAAGTAATTATTTACTAAAAATTTCAACAACTTACGTTGTACAAAATAATGATGAATGGTTTTTTTCGTTGTTTATTTCTCAAACCTACTCTTATAATATTTGGCGCTTCTTTTTACCCTGATGCTAATGTGGCGCCCCCAATTTAATGCATTTTGACATTCTCCTTACCTCTACCCTCCGTATTTTTGAAATTAATTATAGAACGAGCATTCTTGAAGTGCGTAATTTTAAAACCGAGATTCAAATCATTTTGTAAGTT
This sequence comes from Erebia epiphron, assembly GCA_963932025.1. NCBI lineage: Eukaryota > Metazoa > Arthropoda > Insecta > Lepidoptera > Nymphalidae > Erebia > Erebia epiphron. Next base: position 11,603,991 of record OZ009951.1, on the reverse strand, counting down.
AGGTAAGGATATTATTAGTTCAGGCATATTATCACATATTTTTATTGAGTTGATTGATATATTTTACAGAGCCTTTAGCTCTTTAGTACCTGTATTGGCAATACTTTAGTTCTAAAAACATGCTGCTCATTGCAATAGTCGACTAATAATAACTAAGTACTACTTGGAAGAAATTTAAATAATGCCAAAATTCTTTTACTTAATTTATTTATTGTAGCAACGAAACTTACAAACTAGTCTTACTCTGAGTAGTCAGCGTATATTGTTACAATAAATGCACCCAAGATTAGAAAAAACCCTATTAGTCTTCTCCTATCTCCCCAAAGTGGTCTGATGCCTCTATTCCTTCCTGTTATACTATTAGTTCGATGTTCACCCCCTTCCCCGAGCGAGCGAGCGGCTTGGCTTATAGTAGGGGAGCCCAAGAGGGGATTTTTTGGATTTACTCCAGCGCGGCAGATTAATATAAAGGGGGATTCTTTGGACCCTGTAGAGTACCTTCACCATATATGAGCCCTGTATGTTGGTGGGTCGATCAATTAATATTAAATAATCGATCATCAAAAATACTCGAGCGCGTCAGATTAAGATAGAGTGAGTTAATTACATGCTTAAAAGTGTGTATTCAAATAATCTGACGATTTGAGCGAGACCTAAAGGAGTTGGAGGTATTTAAGTTTGTAACTCTGCAACTCCTTTAGGTCTCGCTCAAATCATCAGATTATTTGAATGTACACTTTTCAATTTTTACTTAACTCACTCTACCTTAATCTGACGTGCTCGAGTATTTTTGATGATCTATTTCATTTATTTAATATTTTGATCTGCTGTCCTAGACAGACCCACCAACATACAGGGCTCATATATGGTTAAGGTACTCTACAGGGTCCAAAGAATCCCCTCTGCCGCGCTGGAGTAAATCCAAAAAATCCCCTCTTGGGCTCCCCTACTATTACGGGTCATCAAACCTATTATAATAGTACTTAGGTTTGATAGCCAACGATTGGCGTGAATATTGTACATGGACTGGGAAATTGACACCAACCCATACGTCAGGACACAACGCGGTCACCATCAGCCCCGCAAAAATTATGCGAATTACGGCCCGCAGTTCATCGTTGGGCCTAGTTCAAGTATTCTACGAATACGATCTACGGCTGGATATAGCACTGTATTTGTCACCGTAAAATTGCAAAAACCGTCAGATTGTCAATCAATCAAACGATACAAAAACGAGATAAAAAATCTCAATAGATTGTAAACTGTCGACAGATTGTGAACCGTTCAATGTACTGAGTGTCAATTTTTGAAATAGTAATTTTACTTACGTCTGGGCACTAAGGTTCTATCGGGTTAATATACACATATTACAACCTACCGAAAAATAATGCGTTAAATTGTAATCTTTCGACAGTTTACAATCTCGCCAGATAGATTACAATCTAACGGTTTTCACTATCTTACGGTAACATGTTCAACGCTTTTGTCTTTTACGGCGCTTTTAGATCTTCGGTAGGTACCTATAATGGAATCACTTTAGTTAAGAATCCTGTATCTCAAAAAATTAGTAAGTAGAACTTAGATGAAATTTAAATTATGTACCTAGTTATTAATCTACCTACTTACAAATTAAAGCAACCTAAATATTAATTCTAAATATTTCATACCATCGTAATTAGGGTTGTAACGGAACCTCGCCTCCGCCTCTGCAAGTGCGGAACACCTTTGACGACCTCCGTGGCGCAGTGTGTAGCGCTGTTGCCTTAAAGTGCGGAGGTCCCGGGTTCGATCCCCGGCGGGGTCAATTAGGGAATTTATAATTTCTGAATTTTCCTTGGTCTGGCCTGGTGGGAGGCTTCGGCCGTGGCTAGTTACCACCCTGCCGGCAAAGACGTGCCGCCAAGCGATTTAGCGTTCCGGTACGATGCCGTGTAGAAACCGAATAGGGGTATGGGTTTAATATAACTGCCATGCCTCTAACAGGTTAGTCCGCTACCATCTTAGACTGCATCATCACTTACCATCAGGTGAGATCGCAGTCAAGGGCTTACTTGTAGTGGATAAAAAAAAAAGAAAAAAAAAAGAACTTTCGCAAGAAATCGTACCTCCGCCTCCGCCGTTTTTTTGCGGAGTTGTAACTGAGGTATATTTACGTTGACTTACGATGCGAAAGGTACAAATCGAAGTAGGTGACGTCAGTTACACCAATACAATAAGCAAAAAGGCATTTGTCCTTAGAAGAATCCTCAAAAAAATCAAATTTGGGATTCATCGCATCCTCAAGCACAGTGATTGGAGAAAGCCACCTCCGCGTCCGCCTCCGTTAACCTCCGCATCCGCGGAGGCAAAGCCCATTCGCCTCCGCATCCGCCTCTGCTTCCGCTAAGAACGCCTCCGTTACGACCCTAATCGCAATCATAAGTACACCTATGTTATGAATAACTCGTATTAATCGCCCCCAAAGTCAGCTAATGCCCGCCCCCTTCCGCGACTATCGCAAGTGGCTTGGCTTGCGGGTCATCATACCTACTATTGGCGTGTATATTATACATAGAGACCACCCCATACGTCAAGATGCCCATACACAGCGCGGTCACCATCAGCCCCGCCAATATGTGCGCGTTGAAGTACGGCCCGCAGTTCACAGCTGGACCGAAGCAGCGGGTATCGTTTACGGAACTGCCATTGCGACCTATTATGTGTTCTTTGAAGTTGAACGGTTGAATCTGGAAAAAGACCATCGGCATCTCACTAGTTTATATTTCACTTCAATATTATTCACTAAAACTACTACAATTCACTAATATTACTAGCTGATGCCCACGCGCGACGTCGTCCTCGATAGAGGTTTTTTGGTTCCCGTTGAAATTCTTTAACTCAACCGATTTTAAAAATTCTTTCACATATAGAAAGCTAAATTAACAGCGAGTAATATCTATATAGGCTACATTTTTTTTCACAAATTAGAGATCCCTATGAAAATTGAAAAAATGTGAATGTACATATTTATCTATGGTCGGAAAAAATCGTCTCATCTGAGAGCTTCCGTGGGGTGCGCTGCGTTAAATAGATAAATTAGGTACACGAAAACAATGTACCTATGGTGGAATTATTATTCCTCTCAAAAAGTTTTTATAATTTTAAGTGATAGCAAAACCATTTTTATGATTTTCATATTAATTGGTCTAAAACAAAGCTTTATTTTCGAAGATGATTTTACTGAGATAGTATTGATTCTTTTCAAAATAAAATTGTTGGTCGTCTCAAGTAAGTATTTAAAATAGACCAAATTCACGTTTTACACCATTTAATTTAGATGAATATTTTAAAAGATATCATAAAAATAAACTAAGGTGCAACAGGAATAGGCGAGGCGCGTACCTACCTACCGCGTACCTACATAGGTACTGCCTCGTTGGTCTAGTTACTAGTGGTTAGCATAGTCGACTGCGGATCATCGAGGCCCTGGGTTCAATTCCCGGTCGGGCATAAAAGTTAGGTATTGGGTTTTTCAATTAAGAAATTCTCAGTGCCAGCCCGGAGTTGGAAGTTGGTGGTGTTTCACCCCGTGCCTCGGAGAGCACGTTAAGCCGTTGGTCCCGGTTATTATCACTAACATGATAGTAGTCGTTAAAGCCCGCCAACCCGCATTGGAGCAGCATGGTGGGTCTAAGCTCTAATTCCCGCTCTCCTATGAGAGTGGAGGCCAGTGCCCAGCAGTGGGACGTTAATAGGCTGTAGTGATGTACCTACCAAGCGGACTCTTACAACAAACGAAATTATTCTTTTTTTAAATTGTAATACTAAAAAACCTAAACCTAATATGCTGCCCAGAGCCCACTGCCCACTATTGGGTATCATATAAATGCGAAAGTTCGGATGGATGTATGGATGTTTGTTACTCAATCACACCCAAACGGCTGAACGGATCTGGCTGAAATTTGGCACAGAGATAGATTATAGTCTGGAATAGCACTCTGGAATAGCTACTTTTTATCTCGGAAATTAAAGAGTTCCCGCGGGAACCAAATAACCTCAGTCGCGGGCATTTGCTAGTGGACTAATAATTATGATGATACGCGCTAAAATCTAATCGCTAAGATCTACCCATGCAAAGTCGGGGCGGGTCGCTAATATGCATCAGCTCACTTGGTAGTGTGAGATGGTGAGGGCGCTGCCGTCTCTCATGTTGACCAGCACGAGCGGCTCGCTGCAGACATACGACCAGTTCCACGGCGCGCCCACACGCACGTCTGTGCGACCCACCTCTTCGCCCCACTCCAGGAGAGCCACGTTATCTGAAACCAACCAATCAATTATTACAGTACAAGAAACCACGAAGGTGTATAAAGTAGAAATAAACCAACGGCATCTCTACAAAGAGCCCTCAGAGTGTCTGATGACGGGAGTGCGGATTCTCGTCACCATCGTGGCCGAGGAACTGCTCCCAGAGGACCCTTACTCCTCATTCTCCTTAATCAGATGGAATCATCAGCCCCCTGCAGCCTAAGTAGCACGTCCTCCGACCGCGCAGGCTGCCTAGCTGGGCATCCCACAAGCGGGACCCACCTGGCAGGGCTGGACCGCGCACGGACGAATCGCTCCCCACACCTCCCAGCGGGGAAATAGCCCGTAGACGCTGGCAGAACGTCGACCCAAGGACCTCTACGGTACGCGGAAGATCCCATCCGCAGGGGGCAAAATCGCCCCGAACGGACTTCTCCACACCTGTGAGGGTGTCTGCGAAGACTACTTCGGCATCCCTACCATCCATCCATCCATCCATCCATCCGTCTGCATTCGTCCACTGCTGGACATAGGCCTTTTGGAGAGCGCGCCACCACACATGGACCTCCGCCTTCCTCATCCACCCGCTTTCAGCTACCTTTTTAAGGTCGTCGGTCCAGCAGGCTGGAGATCGTCCCACACTGCGTTTACTGGTACGCGGTCGCCACTCCAGAACGCGTCTGCCCCAACGGCCATCGATTCTGCGACAGACATGGCCTGCCAACTGCCACTTCAGCTTACTAATTATATGCTTACTAGCTTAGTAATTAGCTAGCTTACTAATTACCAGATAATTAACTGGGCTTTGTCAGTTATCTTAGTTCTCCGGCGGATTTCCTCGTTACGGATTCGATCCCTCAGAGAAACACCCAACATAGCCCGCTCATCCCTTCCGTAGAAGAGAATTTCTATAGAACCATACCATACGGGATATCGGAGGTGTTAGGGATCCATCCACACTAATATTATAAATGTGAAAGTCTGTCTTTCTGTCTGCTACGCTTTCAAGGCCCATATTTAAATATAATTAAAAAAAAACATCCACGTGAAGTCCCGGGCATTATACTGGTAGGAAATAAAGTACTTTTAATTGACTTCTTAGCACTGAGTTCGAGTTTATCTCGGCGTAGGTCTTGACGGACTAAAGCCCAAGTTATACCAATAGTCCACCGATCGTCCTTGAAGTCAAAGGTGAACTCCAGCTCGAAGTCGGTATAAGTCATACGGGTGGTCAGACCGCGCTCCTGCCAAGTCTCCTCCGCGACCACCGGAATCTGGCTGAACATGGAACGACGTGAGCCTGCAGTCGAGTAGACGCCTGAAAAAAAAACACTTTCTTTACATTGGCTTTAAAGCTCAGGATTCTAGTCCTGACAGTAAAACTTCTTTAGACGCGCCCGTTAGGGTTATATTATTCTATGGACTTGATTATTCTTGAGAGCAGCAGTAATATTTTCTCCGAAAATGACAGCTAAGCCGAACAGATGTTTTTGGGCCTGCAATCTAAAAATTTACGAAATAAGGGGTTTGGTCATAGAAAATGCTTAAGTACTTAAAGAAATTGTCATGGAAGGATTACAATTGGTGGATTTTGATGTTTTAAGGTTTTGCTTTTGCATAGGTAGGTACTTATTCATTCTCAAAATTGATTCCCACGCGCTGTAGGTTTTACCTAGAACTAACTGACACTCGCAACTTCATCCGCATGGATTGAGGTTTTGGTTACCTACCGCGGTAACTCTTAAATTTTCCGGGATGAAAAGTAGTTTAAGTGTTGTTCCAGACTATAATCTATAAGGGTCTTTACATATTACAAAATAACGCGCAGTGGACGCGCGTTTTATGAACGCGCAAAACTGTTTTGTGAATGTATGCAAAATGACAGACTACAATATTAATGCAGACGAAGTTGTGAAATTGTGTCGCCGCCCGCCGGGTGCAATAAAACTTCAAACTAACCAATAAATCTATAGAGACCTCCAGAGCTAGAAATCGTCACGCCTGGATGCGTCCTAATCTTCGGGGTTTCGACGGGCGAAAAAGTAAGCCTTTCAACAACGACCGGGTTAACCTTTCCCGTGTAAAACGCCACGACCGGTCCATCCGCGATCTCACGAACGACAAAATAGACTTCCTTCATCAACAAATCGTGCCTTCGTAACGCAGACGCTCGAGTTTCATTCATCGTATCTTTAAAATATATATAAAAATGACGCAATTTTTTATCATAAATCCGCAGTTTCGAACTCGAATCGCTCAAATAAAATACATAACTTGCTAAAGGTTGTAAATGACTTTTCAGCGTCTTAAAAGCTTGGGAAACGGTCGGGAGGTATTTTACTTTATTTTCTTTCAACGCTTGACCTAAATGGTAGAAAGGTGAGCCAGTTTTGTCCTTCATGCTTATATCTTCAGTACAGAAGGTCTCCTCGATGAATAGTATGACCACTTTAGCTCGTTCTATGGCCTGTTCAATGATTAGTGAAAATTCAGTGGACTTCATTTTCATGAATGGGTTCGCATCATTTGGTAGTTCAGTAAGAATTTTTTCATAGTCGATCACGAAAACTGGGATCATATCCCGTTCAGCGACAGAAAATCGCAGCGATAATAATATTATTAAATGAGGGGACCACATTTTTAACTACTAAAATATTTTTTTTAATGACACAGCATCATTTGGTATCTTCCAGTGAATCTTCTTTCATGAAATCCTTCATGCTTTGACAACTGCTTTCAGGAATATATTTTCTACAATATGTCTAAAAAGTTTTTATTACCTATCGTAAAATTTCTATTTTTAAAGGAAAAGATTTTAAATTCTTATTTGCTAGTCTAATTACATACCTACTTAATATTTTTAACTTGACGATACCTACCTATTCGAAACAAAGCGTCGATATGTCACCGTAAGATTGCAAAAACCGTTAGATTGTAATCCAAGTAGCGATATTGTAAACTGTCGACGGATTGTGAACCGTTCAATGGTCCGAGTGTCAATTTTTGAAATATTCATTGTATTTACGTTTTCTTGTCTCTTTCTTGTAGGTTAGGTTAGGGTTCGACATAATGCGGCCGGGCACTTAGGTTTTATCGGGTTTATATATCTAACAGATTACAATCTAACGAAAAATAATGCGTTAAATTGTAATCTGTCGAAAGCTTACAATATCGCTATACAGGAAACGGGGCGGTCTGTTGTATGGACAACATTGAATCCTCAGTCGATGAAACTTGGTAGGGTTTTAGTATTGAATGATCCAAAACTTACACAAAAATATCCACCAAAAAAAAACCGGAAGTTAGATATTTATACCTAAAATTACAAAAAGCTTAATATTTTGAACTAAATAATATCTCGTTCCAATTTTTTTTTACTAAACTAATTAATAGCCGTATTATGAGATGCTCGATAAAAATCCAAAACTTTATTCAAACTAAACAAATTTTTTTAAAGAGGTTTTCATTTTCTGTCCATAATTTCAACAAAAAAATTGCTCATACTTTTTTCTATTTTCACATGTCCTTAAAATGCTATTTAGCATAAGGTGTAAGAAAATCCACCAAAATGTGCATACCAAAATAAATTTATCTCACTTCAAATTAAAATTATTTATAACTCGGTATGGAAAATTTATCCATCCTATTTTTTTTCTTTATTATAGTAGGTAGTCAAGTTTATACTCAAATCTTAAATATCCAACAAAATATCCACGCAAAACACCGAATTAAACCGGACGTATGAAATCTAAACTATGTTTACGCGATAATGTATCTTAATCCTTCATCTATTGGGTATAGTATAGCGTGCGCGAGCGAAGCGAAATGTGAAAAAGTGAAATCACAATCATAATATTATTACTCCAGCGTGGATACTACAGGTGGATATGGTTGTCGTCACTTGTCAGCGCTTAAGCGCTTACTGTCTTCTTTAATGCTATATTGAACACTTGTGGTCCGCCCCGGCTTCGCACGGGTAGCACTAATCATCATAATAGTCCATACCCAATAATAGCCAGCTGGCACTGGGCAGCACATCAGGTTTTACATTAGGGCTGTGATATCTTCGCACTGCCGGCCGGCCCTATTTCTATCGCGCATTAACTAATTTGAATGTTATCTTTCCAAGATATCCAACTGAATTAAATGGTGTAAGGGGTTTGGTTTATATTAAATACTTGAGTTGACCAACCATTTTATTTAGATAAGGATTAATACTATGTCAGGAAAAAACCACTTCGAAATGAAAGCTTTGTTTTAGACCAAATTTGAAAAATATTATTATTACCTACTATTTTATTAATCGTTAATTCCTTATCTTAAATAATTTGAAAATCAAAAAAATTATTATTGTGAGACAACCTTTAAAGATAGATATACGCCATTGGTACTTTTTTAGAACTTTTTCAGAGGAACAATTCCACCGTACATTGTTTTCGTGTAACTTTTACTATTTACGCAGCGCACGCCACGGAAGCTCTCACATGGGACGATTTTTTTCGAATTCATTCACATTATTGCAAACAAACAAATCTTTCCTCTTTATAATATTAGTTTAGATATACAATATAGCATTGCAAAAGATAAATTCAACATTAATAATAACCACTAATTGTAACGACTTACCTTCAAGGTATATTTTCATAGTTGGGCCCATAAAAATTGTTTTATTTTTGAGCTTTGTTTAAATAAATATTTAATTGATTTCTTCTCATTACTTCTAGAATTTGAGAAAATGTATTAATTATATTTTGTTTAAGTTAGTATATTACACGCCAGAAATTGGCAAACTGCCTAAAGCCTTACTGTAAACATATTTGTACTTTTGTTGTAATTTGTAAGTAAGTTTATGCGACAAATAAATGAATTATAAGCCATACGCCAATCTAAGGTCACTGGACTTATTCAAAAATGCAGTTAAGAATCATTATCTTGCAAACTAAAGACGACAACAAAAATTATTCTTTATGCAGAGTCGAAATATATAATGTATTATAATACATATGTTTTAGTATATTTTATAATTAGCTATATTATATATAACTAGTATTTCGCCCTGTGCGCGAGCTGCTAAAGCAGCTCACGGGTTGTGGTTATATTTACAAGTAGAACAAATTTTACTGTACTGAATTCATTTATTATGGTGAGAGTAAAATAAATAAAACTGGCGCTGTTTTTTTAAAACTTTGGTAACAGTTTCCTGTTTTGTAACCCCAGGGAGTCCTAAATATCGATTTTGAACGAAATCGGTCAATTAACAAAGAATTTCACAATGGCGCTGATTTTTAAAACTTTTGTATCAGTTTCCTGTTTTGTGACCTCAGCGAGCCCTAAATATCGATTTTGAACGAAATCCGTCAATTAACAAAGAATTTCATAATGGCGCTGATTTTTTAAAATTTTGGTACCAATTTCCTGTTTTGTAATCCCAGGGAGCCCCGTCGTGGGTAAAACGGAACCGTATCAAAATCTTGCATAGTTCTACACTTGTAGTATCTTCAATATTCGCCATATATTTTCTATGGAAAAATAAATTCCGCCATCTTGATTTTTTTTCCTGTTCATCAAGTAGATCTTCAGGTCCTGATCATCTTTTGCCATGAAATCGCTCTTCCATCTTTTATAATTTTGGAGATAGACACCAAATAAATTTGTATGGCAGCCATCTTAAATCCGCCATTTGAATTTTGTTCAGCTCATTGTCTATTGGATGAAGTTTGAATGACATTTGGTCGAGCACCCCCCCACCTAACTTCAATGCTTCGATCGGTTCATTTAGGCAAATCGGCCGCCACCTTGTTTCCCAAAATGTCATAATTTTTCCCTACTCCCATCACGCACCCAAACATATATCCTATACATCAACTACCCCGTTTCGGTTCTATGGCGCCGCGGTTCGGGGTCGTAAAATCAAAAATTTGAGAAAACTACAGCTCGGCCGCCATCTTGTTTTTCCAATTTTTAACACTTTTTCCATTGATCGTTTACTAACTTTTTCAAAAATTTCGAGTTGTAACGAAATCGGTTGGAAAACAAAAGAGTTGCAAGAATCACGTCGGCCGCCATCTTGTTTTTCCGAAATGTCATAATTTTTCCCTACTCCCATTATACTACTACTCCCACTCTACATTGTATCGTTTTCTGTCTCTTTCTAGGAGAACAATTATGCGGGTGTGTTGGTAGTTTATGTTTGTTTTTTTTTTCATGCATCCCCGAACACACCCCCTCTTTCTTCAATACCGTGGCCGTAGTCTTCACCCGTCTCCGAAATCCTCAATCATCATCTCGCTACAATAAGTACCCAGTCTTTTATAGTTCCTATTCGCCATATAATTTGGTATGAAAAAAAATATTCCGCCTTCTTGAAATTTTTTTTCATTTCGCTAAATAGACCTCCTCGTCCAGATAATCTCTTGACAAGAAACCACACTTCCATCTCTTATACTCTCTCTTATACTTAAGTTATGTTAGCACAATCTCTCCTTCTCTCTATTCTCGATTATGGTGATGCAAGCTTTCTTAATTTGACCCAGGAACAACTTAACAAACTTGAGCGACTTCAAAATCTCGCTATTCGGTTCATATTTGGCTTACGCAAATATGACCACGTTTCTGAATTTCGCCAAAAGCTCAAGTGGCGCCCTATTCGCCGTCGCCGGGATATGCATGTTCTCTCTCTTCTGTACTGTGTTTTATTTCACCTAAAAACTCCTTCTTATCTTAAAGAGAAGTTTCAATTTATTGGGGTGCAGTCAGACATGAGAACTTGTCGAACGCTTACTCTAAAAATGCCTTCACATAAAACCAAATTTTTTGGAAATTCATTCACTGTGCAGGCAATTGATCTGTGGAATGCACTCCCACTGAATATAAGACAGTCGAAATCGCTGGGCGTGTTCAAAAATGCTCTAAGGACGTATTACCTTGCAAATTGAAGACGACTTTAGTTTATATTTAATTTTATTGTAAGTATATGTATGTAGGAATTGTATATTTTAGTTCATATTATGGTATGTATATGTATTATATTATATGTTAGTTTATAATGTATTTATGCTTTGTATGTATTAAGATATTTGTGTATTGTTGTCTATGTATTGTTATGTAATTTTTTTTGTATGTAGTATTAGTATAATTTTGCGCCACCTGCAGTCTTGTTTCCTTGTGTTCTCCTAATAAGGTTGCCTGGAAGAAATTGCTACTTAGCAATAAGGCCGCCCTTTGTACTTCTTTGTTTTATTTTATGTTTTCTGTAATTTGCTTTTGTTATGTGTGGTACAAATAAAGAGTTTAATAATAATAATAATAATAACTCCAACAACAGAGCAAATCGTCTCTCCTGCGGTGCCTAGCCGCGAGGATATAGTTACCACCTTCCACGATTTGCCTGTTGAGGAAAGCGCCGAGGAAACAGTTTCCTTTGATTTAGAGCGGATGGGAAGGATTTTAGAGGAGGCCATTTCTGAGATTCGGAGCGCTCCTCTAGAGAATCGTCCGCGGCTCTCCCGCCTCACACTGAATGTAGCGACGCGGGATGTCATTGAGGCCATCAACCAAATGCTGCCTCAACATCTGGCGAACAGCACTGGTTTGGATGATACGGCTTCTATTCTCTTCGGTGCGGCTTTAGCCGTGCACCGATTTATCGGAGCCAAGACTCCGGGTCCGGGACGCGCTGCTGTTGCAAGACGCAGCACGGAACCGGCCTGGAAGAGGAGAATAGAGCGCCGTATCAACCTTGCCAGAGGCCTCATTGGCAGACTGCAAAGCTTCAGGTCGGGCAATACAAGGCCAAGGATTGTGCGCTCCGTTAGAATTGCCTTCAACGGGCTTGGGGTTAGGCTGGATCAGCCCGACATAGCCCAAAAGCTAACGGAGCGCATCGACGACCTGAAGCAGAAAATCGCTGCATGGGGGAACCGCATACGACGATACTCGGAAAGAGTTGAGCGCTTTCAGCAAAATCGTCTCTTCTCGAGTGATCAGAAAAGGATCTATAAAAAATTGGAGTGTCCATCAGTCTGTTCTGCCTCTCAACGGCCAAGCCCGGCTGACCTCGTCGCTTTTTGGCGGAGTGTGTGGTCGCGAGAGGTTGAGCATGAAGAGGGCCCTTGGATTGCGGCGGTAGAGGAAGCATGTGCCGTAATTGAACCGATGAACCCGGTAGCCATCTCTACGGAGGATGTGGTTGGTGCAGTAAAGCGGGCCCCGAACTGGAAAAGTCCGGGCCCCGATGGGCTGCATCACTACTGGCTTAAGGGTTTCTCGGTTTGCCATGCGACCTTGGCTCGACAATTCCAAGAAGCTCTCGAGCAGAGGACGCTCCAGAACCTTTTCACTACTGGGATCACTCACCTAGCTCCAAAGTCCACGGATGCCGCTGATCCGGCAAAATACCGCCCCATTACGTGTCTTACGACCATCTATAAGACACTAACATCCGTTCTGAGCCTCAAGATATCTCGTCATGTAGACGAAAATAACATCATGTCTGAGGCTCAGAACGGATGTCGGGGAGGTAGCCGTGGTACTAAGGAGCTCCTTCTCATCGACTCCGTTGCGGGGCAATTGGTCAAACGCAACCGCCGGAACTTCTCCGCTGCCTGGATTGATTATAAAAAGGCATTCGACTCGGTGCCCCATTCATGGCTCTTAAGGGTCCTTGAACTGTACAAAGTTGATGGTATAGTTCGAGACTTCCTCAGACAATGCATGGGGCAATGGAGTACGATCCTTTGTCTCCACGGCGAGCGGTTGGCGGCTGCCGATGACCGGATAAGGATACGGCGAGGGATCTTCCAGGGTGACTGTCTGAGCCCACTTTGGTTTTGCCTGTCTCTGAACCCACTCAGCTCATTGCTGGAGAGTTCAGGGACGGGCTTTCAGTTTCGGAGGGGAGGGACAAGAGTGCCTCACCTTTTCTACATGGATGACCTCAAACTACTGGCACCCAATGCTACCCGCCTGCAAGAATTGCTGAATGTCACCACTGAGTTCAGCAATTCTATCAGGATGGAGCTTGGGATGGACAAGTGTGCGGTCTTGCATGTGGTGAGGGGGCAGGTTACTCATTCGGCTGAGGTTAATCTCGAGCCATCGAGCATTAGGACCCTCTCCGAAGCTGAATCATACCGGTATCTGGGTATGTCGCAATTGATAGGAGTGAATGAGGCAGACATGAAACAGTCTGTTTGCGAGGCCTTCTTTGTCCGTCTGACAAAAATCTGTAAAAGCTTTTTGTCAGGCGCCAATAAGGTTCGAGCCTATAACGGCTGGGTTATGCCCGTCCTCATGTACACCTTTGGCGTACTCAGGTGGACTCAGACCGAACTTGACGCCCTGGATAGAAAAGTCCGCACGACTATGACTCTCTATCGCATGCATCACCCGAAATCGTCTGTGATGAGATTGTATATCCCCCGGAAATGTGGTGGTCGAGGCGTATTAAGCGTCAAGACCATGCATAACCGGAAGATAGCCAATCTCAGAACATACTTCGAGACGAAGAGGGAGTCACCCATGCATAGAGAGGTCATAGAATGTGATAAAGGACTCGCTCCCCTATCCTTAGCCAAAATCGAGTGGCAGGCGCCGGTGGTACTTAGCACCTCTGACCGGGAGACCGTATGGAAGGAGAAGGAGTTGCACGGACGCTTTTTTAAAGCTCTTAATGAGCCACACGTCTATAAAACGCGCCGAAAAACCAGAAGAATAGAATTCAAACGTCGATAAAAAAGCGTCCGTGCAATGGCTGCGCTTCGGTGACCTCTTTGGGGAAACCGAGGGTTTTGTCTGTGCGATACAGGATCAGGTGGTTAAGACGCGGAACTACCGAAAGTACATTCTGAAGGATGGCACTCACGACATCTGTCGAGCCTGTCGCCATCCCGGTGAGTCACTCAGACATGTGCTCTCGGGATGTTCGGCGCTTGCTAATACTGAGTATCTGCACAGACACAACCAAGCGGCCAAGATCCTTCACCAGGAGCTTGCTCTGAAGTACGGTCTCCTGGATGAGAGGTTGCCGTACTACAAGTACACACCGGTACCTGTACTCGAGCGTGACGGAGTCCGGCTCTATTGGGACCGCTCCATCATCACGGACAGGACTATTCTAGCGAATAAGCCTGACATCGTGCTGTTGGACCGGGCACAGTCGTGGGTGTTTTTGGTGGACATCACCATTCCATATGACGAGAACCTTGTGAGAGCTGAGACGGAGAAAAAACGAAAGTATCTCGATCTGGCTCACGAGGTTTCCGCCATGTGGCATGTGGAGTCCACTGAAACCATCCCAATCGTAATATCTGCGAATGGGTTAGTCCCAGTCAGCCTTGCTCACCATCTGAGGCGACTGGGGTTCCGTGGCTGTTCGCTCGCAGCCAGGATGCAGAAAGCGGTGTTGCTAGACTCAGCTAGGATAGTCCGCCGGTTTCTCAGCCTGTCCCCCTGACCCCCGGCCGTCTGGTCTCCCCTGCCGGGGTGTAATCCTCCGCCCGCTGCAACTATTTATTTGTGTATTTGTGTATGTAAGTTTATTCCTTTATTTTAATTTACGTAAGTTTATTATAACTCTTTTGGCCATATATGTATTTATTTTGTATGCGGGCGTGAGAGCTTAATTTATACCGATAATAATAATACTCTCCGAGATAGACACTGACGAAATTTGTATGGCAGCCATCTTGAATCCACCATTTTGGAGTTTTTTTTTAAACTCACCGCCAATCAACCAAAAACTCATCCAGAGTTTTCCAGTGACATTTGTTCGAGCACCCCCCACCTATCTTCAATTCCTTGGCCGTGCTCTTTACCCGTCTCCGAAATCCTCAATCATCAGCTGTCTCCATATTTTTCTTCAAGTTATATTTTCTGACTTCTATACGAAGCCATCAGTGAAAAAAATTTTTCATACAGAATTTTACAGGAGGAAATTTTTGAGGAAAATCTCGAAAACTACCCCAAATTAACGAAATACTTTTGAATGTCGAGTACAGGCTCGCGTCGTCGTAGGCATATTATCTCTGTATCGTGACGTCACCACGCTCCTTCCCCTGATTGATTAAATACAAAATATTTCTTTCTAAAATATTTTTAGTTTTTATTGCGCTTGATTATTATGTTGGATATTTTGATAGTTGATAGGAAAAAAAAAATTGTTATCATATCAATAAAAAAAATGGACGGATTTTTTATTCACTACGAATAAAAAGGTAACTTTCGAAAAAAATATAGACTGATGGAATATTTTGTGGATTTTCAACTTTTAGGTATTAAACGGCAATAGAAGGGCATTCCAGTGAAAAAGTTTGAATGAGCAATTTTCCGATGCAAGTAACATTAAAAAAACATATTTTTTCAAAATTTGGTTGTTTCAGCTTGGAGTATTTGTTGGATATTTCTTATTTAGCTTCCATACTTTACATGAATGTTTCCAGTGAAGAAAGTTTTTTCGGAACATTTTTCTGCACCAAGATATTAAACATAAAAGAGTTTAGGTAAAAAAAAAATACTTCCGTTAAAAATTTTTGGTGGATATATATAAATCACCTTTAATTCATGACACCTTATCATACTGTAAAGTTTCGTCGTCTGAGGAATTGCTGTTGGGGTCGACTAGCTTCCTTTCCTGGGCCCGTATTCTCTAACTCAGTGACTATCAAAAATGAAAGCCACTGACATTTAAGTAATATCCATTGAAGGTTTACTATGAAATAAAAAGTAACATTTCATAGTAAACCTTCAATGGATATTACATATATGTCAGTGGCTTTCATTTTAATGTAACCCTAATACTTAGTAGCCTGTAGCTGGTATGTAAGTACTTAAATCTGTTGCTCTGTTGCGGCGTGATTGAAGGACAAACCAACAAACAAGCTCACTCGCACATTTATAATATTATTTCTTAAATGGGTTTTAACAAAAATAGAATCGTATGATAACCTCCAGATTTTAAGGGGATTTAAAAATGTATTTTATGGCAACACATATGATCATAGACAAGTGGCAAATATCTTTTTTAGTCTGCGAAATTAATCATATGATCATAATAGACAATAGACATTTTCTTTTTCACATGACCGATGTTTCATTGTCATCGTCCATTTTTCGTCTTTTTATGACAATTTTGGACTCAAAACCTACTTTTATTCCTAAAATTTATTAGTAAACCATAACGTCCACTAGTATTAGTAATAAAGATGGCCTTTTGCCGTTTAGTGTTACCGTTTTTAGTGATTTGTATCGCGTCTACGTACGGTAAGGTTCCAGTTTTCCTATGGGGCGATTTGGTGAGTTCGATCAAATCTAACCCACTATCCAGCGTCGCAGACGAAGAATTCAAGGCTATTTTGCAGAATGAATTAGAGAACGACCCGTTCACTGTAATTTTCATCGACGAAACTCTGTCAGTCGAAGACTTTTCGCTTAAAAACTCCGAAGGGGACTCTTCATTTCCTTACTTACACTCTCTCATCGGTCAGGCTATGTATTTACCGAGTGTGGAAGAGGCACTGCCTGTATTAAACGCGATGGCTGACTCGGAGAAGGTAGCTCACGTAAAACTCACTGAAAATGGTTTATCCGCCGAATTCGAGCCTCAAAGTGTGAAAATGTTGTTCATAACACTTAGAGACGCCCGTGAGGGTGAGTCTAGAGCAGAAATGCTGCGTCGTCACAATGATTTCATGCAGGAAATGATCGGTAAGCTCCAGGATCAATACAAGAATGTTGTTGCTATATACACTGCTGAGAATCCATCTTGGACTGTCTCCGAGTCCCATGCGAGAGTCCGCCGCCAAGCTGAGAGCATAGACTTACAGAACATAACCCTAGATGGCCTCAAAATGTATGTTAACAAAGTGGTATTATCTGTAGACAGTACAGTGAGTAACATTACGATGGTGGACAGCACCAAGTCTGAGATAAATGGCACAGAAATGTCAACCACTATGACGTCTGGTAACAGCAGTCTTACGCTGAACTTCTTGCAGAAAGCTGGTTATTGGTTTTTTAGTAAGTATCATCACAAATTTTTTTTTTTTTTTTTGGCAAAAACAGTCATTACAAACAATTACTTATAATGATAGTAGCATACTTATATATAGACAAAACATTGCCGAAAAAGCAGCAGTTGAGCAGAACAGTATTATAGATTATAGATATTTTTTAAAACATGCTGTTTTAATTCCCTTCAAAGAGTTGAAGAATAAATCTACGTCAGAAAATTCATCGTTGTATAGTCTCGTAGCTCGAGAAACGTAACAGTTGCGTGTGTAGTTTTTATAAAAAAAAGGCGGAGAAAACAAATTATATTTACGGTTGGGGCGTACAGGGAGTTTAAATCGGCATAAAAACTTAAATTTAGATAGCAGCGCGGGACAATCAATTTGACCGTTTATGATTTTATATAGGAATGCGATGTCGAATTGCTTCCGGCGGTTATGAAGGCTTAAAATACTATGGTGTTTTAAGGAATTATCGTAGGATTCATTATAGCGATTACAACGAAAGTTTAATATTCTGATAAATTTACGCTGAACTTTTTCGATTCTATCAATATGATGTTTGTAGAAAGGGCTCCAAATCACACTACCAAAGTCTAATATAGAACGAACAAAAGCAAAATATAAAATTTTTAATGTTATAATTTTATTGAATGGTTTAGTAATACGGTTAATAAAACCCAAGTTTCTAAAAGCATGTTGCATAATCTTATCTATATGCAAATTAAATGTTAGTTGATCATCTAAGATCATACCCAAATCACGAACCTGGTTTACACGTTTAAGAGTATTGTTACAAAGGTTATAGTTAAATTTTAAGGGACTTTTTTTTCTGGTGTAAGATATAACAGAACATTTGTCAGAATTTAGAAATAGTTGATTACGAGCACAATAGTCTGATAGATTATCGAGATCCGCTTGTAACTTTAGACAATCATCAAAAGATGTAACGACTCTGTACAGTTTAGTGTCATCAGCATATAAAAGGTAATTACTATTAAACAGAGAATCTCCTATGTCATTTATGTATAATGAAAAAAGTACTGGGCCTAAATGGGAGCCTTGCGGAACGCCGGAGGGGACAGACAAAAATTTTGAACGAAAACCTTTCAGACAAACAGCTTGACTACGATTTTTGATATAGGATTCTAACCACCTAAGCAGATTACCATGAATACCGAGTTTCCAAAGTTTCTCTAAGAGTAGATCGTGGTTAATTTTATCGAATGCTTTAGAAAAATCAGTGTACACTGCATCTACCTGTGTATTTATATCCATAGATCGATACAAAAAGTCTGTAAATATAGCTAAATTACTCTCAACACTGCGTGACTTTATAAAACCATGCTGATTTTCATTAACATGATTTTGGATTGCCAAAGAAAGTTGATTTGTGACTATTTTCTCAAGAAGCTTTCCTAGAATACATAATTTAGAAATAGGTCTATATTGATTGATTAGATTTTTTTGTGAATTTTTAGGTATAGGAGTAATAAGTGTTTGTTTCCAAATGCTAGGAAAACTACCCGTCTCGATAGATAAGCGAAAAATATTAGCCACAGGTTTTAATAGTTCAGTAGCACATCTAGAAATTAAAACAGGGTGAATATTATCATGGCCTGCGCCTTTACGGGTATTAACAGATTTAAGTTCCTGTAATATAATTTCATCACTAAGGTTAACTGAATTAATGTCAACAATAGGGGCATAGTCACAATGGATAGGAAGTTTACTTACAGTGTCAGAATTATTATTATTGTGTGAAATAAAAACAGAGTGAAAGTACTTGTTAAATGCTGAACAAATATCATTGCCTTGTGTTAAAGTTTCACCATCATAGATCATTTTTTCAGGTATATCAATATTACCATATTTTGATTTAACATAAGACCAAAAAAAATTTGGATTATACCTGATTCTATTCTCAGAGATAATATTATAGGTTACATAACAATCATGTTCCATTTTTCTCAACCTACGTCTAAGACAAGAATATTGAATGTAATCCATGTAATTTCCATATGTTTTCCACCTGTCATGAAATTTTCGTTTTTTTTTTTTTTTTATAAACATGTACTTAAATGAATTTTTTTTCACTTGCAACATTGAATCTCACTAAATAAACTTGCTGTTAATGCAATAATGCTGCAAGAGAGCAACATAACTTGGACAAAACTCAAATTGATGGATAGCTTATGGAACTAATAACTAACAGATATTTGAAGTTGAAGTCTGCATAATATTTGTTTGAGTTGAAGTATCTCAACAACTTTAAATAAATGGCTTTTGACTCTGAAATGTAATCTTAATCCTTTTATAATTTCAACTTATTTTCATCTCAGATGTTCAGCCCGAGGCTATTCGGAAGGTCTGGTAAATACTAGATCCTCAGACAGGCACTTCTAATTTTTCTAAGTTATGTCCCAAATTCGAGATGGTGTTCATTCATTAATTTCCTGGAATAAAGTAGCCATGTCACTCTTCAGATCCTCAACTATATCCATACAAAAAGTCAATCTGTTATTGCTGCGTGATTGAAGGACAAACAAACACACTTTCCTATTTATAATATTAGTATGATTTAACCAATTCAATATCACCTGTTTAAACCAGGAAAACATGAGGAAACCTGTATGCCTGAGAGTTCTGTATGATTTTTTTCAAGGATGTGTGATGTCTGCCAATCTAAACATCGCCAGCGTGGTGGAATATAGCCAAACCCGTCTCTTAATCCCTTGACTGTATCAATTTCCAGGCTCAGTGACGTACAAGCAGGCAGACCGTGAAGTTAACTTGATGCCAGAAGTGACAGAAGTGTTTGCACCCTCTGGATTTGCATACCGCTGCGGACAGAACGTTACCTTCAGCAGTCCTGTTAACCGTACCATTGTGGTGACATTCCAAGACTTGAAGGTACAATAATATTTGCTTGATAGACAAATATATGTGACAACTAGATGATGCCGGCGACTTGGTCCATGTGGATTAATGTTTTTTATTCCCGCGGGAAATTTGATTTCCTCAAAATAAAAAGTAGCCTATGTCCTTCCCAGGGATGCATACTATCCCTATACCAAAGTTCATCTAAATTGGTTGAACAGGTGGGCAGTGAAAGCGTAGCAGACAGACACTTTCGCATTTATAATATTAGTATGGATATATCCATCCATGAGCCTGTATGCATCCACTGCTGGACATTTTTCGAGAGTGTGCCACCAAAAACGATCCTTTGCCTTCCTCATCCACCAGTCAGGTCATCGGACCAGTGTGCTGGAGGTTGGTTTAAATTTTATGACACTAGCTGATGCACGCAATTTTGTCAGCAAAGTTTAATTTTTGTTTTATTACCGCGGGAACTCCTTAACTTTCCGGGATAAAAAGTCACTCTCCAGGTTCTCCTATAACCATGCCAAAAATCAGGTGGATTAATAGCTCTGTTGCGGCATGATTGAAGGACAAACCAACAAACAAACACATTTTTGGATTTATAATATTAGTATGATGTCATACAATGTGCCAACACACAATATACAAACGTTCTTGTCTGTCTTGATGTCTATTACAAAAATTATATCATCAATGTAAATATATTGAAAGGCTAAATACAAAATTACTCTTCCAGGTACAACCTTACTTCAAAGAAAATAGCAGTGATATCCTAGTCTACGGAGACTCAATCAACTGTGTGGGTTTCTTCACTGTTCCCATCTGGTCTGGACTATTTGTGACCTTCATACTCCTGGCTATCACCTTCTATGGTATCATGATGATGATGGATATTCGTACCATGGACCGCTTTGACGATCCCAAAGGTAAAACCATCTCAATCAATGCTGAGTAAATTGTTATGTGGCCAGCTCATTATTACGACAATATTACTGTGGTAATATTAAATATTATATTACCGCTACAATATTGACCAGTTTTTTAGCTGAATATTTTAGTGGTAATATTATTAAATGTGTTAATATGGCTTGAGTTTTGTGCTGTAAAATAAGTATATTATTGCCAGAATCGATAAACTATTTATAAAATCTACTGTAACCTGCATATTATTGCCAGAATACTATTTATAAAATCTTGTAAAAGAATATTGTAACCTGCATCATATTCTTAAATAATATAGTGTTTCTTATAGTAATATTCATTATTATGGTTGCATTACTTTTTATTTAATTCATCAAAATTTGATATTTAATTAGAAATTTAAAATTTTAAATAAGTATTACAGGTGCAAGTTGTATGTTGTTTTTGGAATAGTATTAATTATTTATATCGATAAAAAATAATATGATTTGAAATCTTAAATTTAGAAAATTATTGGGCTGGCCATATTATTGAATTTTGCGTAACTTATGCACCAAAATATAAGCTAGCTTAGACTATAATATAGCTCAATATATTTGTATTAAAAGGTTAATTATTGTTAAAAACTGCTTAAATTATTATAAATAATTTTTACAACAGCAAAACCGACTTCAAATTATGGTTTGAGTAGGTACACTTAAAGTCATCAATCATTAAAGTAAATCCATTTTTAGAAAATGTGTATGTACAGTCGACATCAAAAATCTATACATATAATATAGTTTAAAGGCACGTTTAATACTGCATGTGATGGTGATAATTGATTACTTGACTTGATCTTAAAACTAGTCACGAGGGTTCCTAAAACGCCCTTTTCTGAGAAGAGCCCACAACAAACTCAGTCATATTTCCTATTACCACCATCTCACAAATTCTACTCTATACTCCTGTTAAATACTACCATTTTATTGTTATAAATTGTCAACAACCTACAAGATGAATATGATATCTGGAACTTTGTGGGGGCTCATAGCCCAAGCTTATTCTGTAAGGACTTTTGACGTCGACTGTACATTATATTATGTTTTAAAACTGTGAATAGCACAGATTTTGCGCCATATTGTATACTTTGTTGGAAATAATAATTATTATTGATTCAGTATATTTTTAAATAATTATTAACAATCAATTACATAGTACTAAGTTAAATGACATGGATAAAAATGTATTATCAATAAACCGACATCAGCTTAAAACATTTTGAAGACCTCCGTGGCGCAGTGTTGAGCGCTGTTGTCTTAACGTGCTGAGTTCCCGGGTTTGATTCCTGGCAGGGTCAATTTGAGAATTTATAATTTCTGAATTTTCCCTGGACTTCCCTGGTGGGGAGGCTTCGGCCGTGGCTAGTTCACCCTACAAGCAAAGACGCGCCGTCAAGCGATTTAGCGTTCCAGTACGATGCCGTGTAGAAACCGATTAGGGATATGGGCTTAATATAACTGCCATGCCCCTAACAGGCTAGCCCGCTACCATCTTAGACTGCATCATCACTTATCATCAGGTGAGATCGCAGTCAAGGGCTAACTAAACCTAACCTAGCCTTGTGGATAAAGCTAGAAACATGTTCTGAATAAATCAACGCTCTTAAATGACCGGTCTTAAGCTTCTGTCTTAGCTGATGTCAGCTTATTAATGCCTCATTCGACTGCGGCCGACGAGGTCCCAGGTTCGAGTCCCGGATCGGGCCATAACAAGTATTGGGTTTTTCTGGCAAGAAATTCTCAGTACTAGCCCGGAGTTAGGAAGTTGGCGGTGTTTCACCCCCGTGCCTCGGAGAGCACGTTAAGCCGTCGGTCCTGCGCCTGATCTCTCTCCAGTCGTGTTGGATTGTCCGCCCCATTGGGCTATGAGAGTAAAGCAACAGAGAGTAGACCTGTGTACGCGCACACACTTGTGCACTATAATACCTCCCGCGCAGATGGCTAATCTCTTGGGAGATTGGCCGCCGTGGCCGAAATTTGGTCGGGACTCGGGAGGACATTATTATTAATAAGGGCCTGAGTATAGTATTTCCCTAGCAACCAGTAATTTTGAAGTGATAGTTGACAGATTGCCAGAAATCCTGTCCTTTTCTAGTTATACACTAGCTGATGCCCGCGACTTCGTCCGCGTGGTTTAAGTTTTTTGATTCCCGCGGGAACTCCCTAATTTTCCGGTAAAAAGTAGCCTATGTCACTCTCCAGGTCCTCAACTATACCCATCCAAAAATCACGTCGATCCGTTGCTCCGTTGCGGCGTGATTGAAGGACAAACCAACAAACAAACACACTTTCGCATAAATATAATATTAGTATGATATACTTACTTAATATGGGGTAAACAAACCTATGTTTGAAATCGGTTTTATAAATATTTTATATTATATGGTACAACAAGAGACACTTGTTCAGTATATTGTGTACTCTATAGTCTATAGTATATAGGTATATAGTGCAAGAGTTGGTGTACCGAAAGCATAGCTAATATTTTATGGTCTATATATATTATATATAATTTAAATAATGTTGAATGATAGAATCAATGAACTTTTTATTCTATTTTTAATTCATTAAAACGGTTTTTGATACATATTTTTGTTTTATAAAACCTATTTTTCTTTCTTGTTTCGATCTGTATTACTAAAAATAGATTTATGCCTTTATGCACAGAATTATTTTTTTCGGTATGCTGTCACTTACACCGTGTAAAATATAAAATGCCTTCAACATTTACCTGCGCAACGTTATTTTAACACAATGAGACAATAAAAAAAAAGTCATAGACGTCTGTGACACAAGTAAAACTTCACGAAAACGTAAAGTTTAGATTTTTTATAAAGATGAAACCGACTATGTGCCTGTCATACGAATGGTAGATTAAAATAAGTGTGATTTGTGATTAAATCTCGCCGTTAGTGATCGCACATTACAGCACGCACCGAAGTATACCTTATACGTTTAGCCGCTGGAATTTAGATTTAAGTAAGAGTATATTTACTCAGGATATATTAAAATATATACATTTGCTCAGAGAAGCCGACAAGTGCTTAAAAACATTAAGAAACCATTTTTAATGTTATTATTTGTGTTTTTGGAAATAAATAATTATAATTAATTATTATTTCTATCGCAAATCAAACAATGTTTTTTAAAACACATGCGTTTTTAGTGGAAAAGCGCACAAAATAAAGTGCGGTGCGTAACGTAATGTGTGATTATTTTATGGCAGATTGCGTATAACAAGTTAATGTACTGTAGATTTATAATAACGGTAGGATGCTTCCCTGTATTTCCGATATATGACTCATTTACACTCTCGCCGAAGATTCTCGAATGCCAAAAAAAATCGGCCTAAAATACATAACGAGTTTGGAAAAAATCTCCAAAATACTGCCAGAAAAATCCTTTGAAATGAAAAAGTGCCTCGGGCTTTTCGACGAGAATGTAAAGGGGCATTTAAATGGCCTTATATTTTGAAGTCACATTAGTTGTTTGAGACCAGTATACAGCCTTGCAAATGTGTTAGACCGTGTCGCCATTTACCATCACGTGAGATGGCAGTCTGCCGCTAACAAGTAACAAAACCTGAATAATTTTGTCGCTGGCTCTCTCACTATAGTGTGACGCGTTGATTTCGAAAAAAGAAACAACGATGTCAAAATTGTTCCGAGCTTCGAAAATATATTAATGGCGTAGTTTTTAAATATATAATCGTAGAAAGAAAATGAGTGCCCTCCATGTTAGTGCCAATCCAATATTTTCATTCCAATATTTCGAATAACGAAAAAAAAACACTGAATTATTGTTATGAATGGTAAGGAATTCTACGATTCGTGGTCTATGTTTCGGCCGCCATCTTGAAATTTTAAAAAAATGGTGTCACAGTCTGAAACCTATTTATTTCGATAGAAATTTGGCCATAAAGGACTTTAACCAGAGCCTTAAATAAAAAAAAAAGTTCATAGCAAACTTTCAATGGATAAAAATATGAAAAAAGTGGAACTAATCTTTATTTGAATATTGTTTTGTGTAAAAGAGAAATGCAATATTGGCGCCTCCTAGCAGGTTTATTTTTATTTTTCTGTCCCCTATTCTCTAAACTCAGTGGCTATCAAAAATTTAAAGCCACTGACATAATATTATTAATTTTAATATTAATAATATTATGTCAGTGTATTATTATTAATTTTTATATTAATAATATTATGTCAGTGTATTATTATTAATTTTAATATTATTATGTCAGTGGCTTTAATTTTTTGATAGCCACTGAGTTTAGAGAATAGGGGACAGAAAAATAAAAATAAACCTGCTAGGAGGTGCCAATATTGCATTTCTCTTTTACACAAAACAATATTCAAATAAAGATTAGTTCCACTTTTTTCCGCAAAATAGCGAGGTTTTTTTTTTTTTTTTGGCCACTGGTGTTAGAATCAAATACTTATTATCATTGGGATCATCCGAGTGTCCTCTAGCAATAAAAGGTTTCAGAATGTGATAGGGAATTGATAAAACAACCAAATAGGTGGCTGTTGTTAGGCTGCCTTCCATGCTAAAGTATTTGGACTACAATGGGGTTATAATTGACCTTCACAAAATAGTTTATATGAGTGGGTACTTTTTAATTTACCTTCTGTAAACTTTCATGATGGCTACATTTGTAACTATGTGAATAATTTATTTGAATCTAAGTCATCTTGATTTTACTGCTTGAAATGAAACTTCTTTAAGATCGTTGTGATTTGAAAATCCGATCAAACTAAAAACGAAACGAAAAAGAGACAAACATATTCCTAATAGGAATAGGCCTGCGAGAGAATGAGATAGAATACGAGTTATACTCTCTCTCATACTCTTATCTCATTATCTCGTAAAAGGCTACTTTTCTGAAGTTTCACTTCTGCCGAATTTTTTTGTATACTTTTAAATTGGGTAATATAAAATTGTAAATACTTTGTTTTACCTTAAAACTTATAAATTTAAATTCAAAGATAAATAAAATGTACATAGCATTTTTAAAAATTGTGTTATGAGATGGTACTTTTTATGTGATCCAAGTTTTCCGAAGTTTTTATAGTCTGATGAAAGCTAAGATGGGATTATTTAACATTTTAGACACTGGATTCAGTAGTTATAATACCATATAATTATATTTGTTCCACCATATTAACCCACTCTATCCGGGATATATTCAATGTACCCTGTGATCCAGGGATATACCGTCAAGCCTTACAACTTTGCCCGCTTTTTTGCTTATTTTTAACATAACTCAAAAACTATAGGCTTGATTTTAAAATTGAGTATACAGTTATTTAAGGCTAATTTAAAGTAATAATTCTTTAAAACTTAAATAAGTTTATCTTAGATTTAAAGCATCAAAATATACGGTTAAAGAGGTGGGCAACTTTATCTGCCATTCCTTACAACTTTGCCCACCCTCAAAATCTCAGCAACATTAAGCACTATTGCTTTGAAAATAAAATATGTAACGAATAATGGTGCAAAGATGTAAACCATCTTGAAATCAGACAAAAATATTTTTTTTTTTAATTTATATATTGAGGTGGGCAATGTTGGAATACCTTCCAAAGCTTATACAAAAGACGTGCTAGGGTTGCTGCGAAATAAAAATCAGGTATGTTTTATTCGTACGAATTATTTTTATTAGTAATTAACAAACCTAAGCGGCGCTTACACTGCTGGAGATTACTATTAATTATAATTATGAATAAACAATAATACTCGTTTTCCAACTTCTTAACCTTTGGATAATTAGAGATCACATTTTTAGAGATACTTATTTTAATAATCATTAAACGGATTTACATACAAACTTAACAATGTAGCAATAAATCATCTGAAGTTGTTTTAACGTTTGAAAAATACTTTCCAAAACAGGCAATTCAAAAGATACCAAATTAAACTTTGAAATTACGGTTTTAAGAAAACACAAAATTAATACAATACCTGAATCAAAAACAAAAGTTTCCAAATTAAATATCCGATGGATATTTAGTGTCCAAGAGCGCTGCTCCGGTTTCTTAACAAGTTTTAATTTGTTTTGCGTCAATGGATGTCTCAGGGAGCCTTTTTATTTTTTTATTTAAACAATAAAGGACTCCCAGCGTCATCTATTGGCACCGAAAGGAACAAAACTTATAAACAAATCTAAGCGGCGCTTATACAGCTGGAGATCACTATTAATTATAATTATGAATGAAAAAAATAATAATACATGTTTTCCAACTTCTTAACCTTTGGATAATTAGAGATCACTTTTTTAGAGATACTTATTTTAATAATTAATAAACGGATTTACATATAAACTTAACAAAGTAGCAATAAATCATCTGAAGTTATTTTAACGTCTAAACCAGGGCTTCCCAAACTTATTTTAACTGTGACGCCCTTGGGAAGTTGCCATATTTTTGCGACGCCCTGGCCTTCTTGCCATACATTTACCTACTAGTTAACTAGTAACTAGTTGTAGTTTTAGCCTACTAACAATTTGTCAGAAAAACTCCAAATAGCATCTAAATATTTATTAGAAAATAAAGAACAAAACATAAAAACAAAAATGAAAGCAAACAAAAAAGACAAAAAGCAAGCACACCCTTTTTATCTCTTTTTGTTTGGTATTAATGAGAAGGATGTGCTTGCTTTTCTGAGCATAGTTTCTCAAAACGAGGCTCAAGTTTCGAAATTGCCACTCTCGTCTCGGTCTCTAAATTTATTTTCGATCTGTACTTGTTCTTAATTACTGCAACTGCAGAGAAACCTGTCTCGCACATGTATGATGTCGCAAATGGTAATAAAACCCTCAATGCTGCAGTGCTGATGGAACGATATTCTTGATAAACTGAGCTCCAAAATTCAAGTAGCTTATCCTTGTTGTATTGGAGCTTAAGGCTGGAGTCACAGGACAATTCTATTAATTGTTCTTCTTCTGCTGTCGAAAGTGTTGATGGTGGAGTCGACTGGAAAGGGTTTCTAACCCAGTCATATTGCTCCAGATTTTCGGGAAAATATTTTTCAAAATGTTCGCTCAAAGATGACAAGTGCTGTGTAAATATAATTTTTAAAGAGGGATCGAGGATTTCTGTCGATTTTTCGTGTAGAATGCCTTGTAAAGCAGGGAAACAGTCAGAACTTACTTGATCTTCTTCTAATTTTCTTTTCCATAAGAGCAACTTCTTTTGAAACCCAGTGATTTTATCTGCCAGTTGTAATATGTGAGTATTATTTCCCTGCAAGGACTTATTGAGATCATTTAATTTTTGAAATATGTCGCAGAGATATGACAATTTTATTAAAAACTCTGTTTCTATAAAGTTTTGCGCATCATTGTGTGATTCTGTATGTAGGTAAGTATAAAACTCATTTCGTAATTCGTAAACACGTGCGAGTACATTGCCTCTGGACAACCAACGAGAGTTGCAGTAATAAATTAAAGAAGTATGTTCAGCACCCAATTGTTCACAAAGCTTCTGGAAAAATCTTGCTTTTACTGGTCTTGTTTTCACATAGTTTACTACTTTAATAATTATATCCATCACAACATTTAATTCAGGCGTAATGTTTTTTGCAGCTAAGGCCTCTCTATGTATGATACAATGTGTCCATTTAACATTTGGAGCCTTGGTTTTGGTAAGAGCTTGTAGTCCTCCATATTGTCCAGACATCGCGCGAGCACCATCCGTACACACACCCACACAATTCTCCCAGTTTATATTATTTTCAATCATATATGAATCTAGGACCTTAAATAAATCAGTAGCCTTGCCACTTTCACATATTTTTCTACAAAATAACAAATCCTCACACACATTTGTTTCTTGTATGTACCGCACGTAACATATCAATTGAGCATCGTCATGACTATCGGTGGCCTCATCAAGTTGAATGGCAAATAGACCTGAAAGTTTCTCCACAATTTGCTCATTAATATCTTCTGCCATGTCATGAATACGGCGGCTAATTGTATTATTTGAAAGAGGTACGTTTTTTATTTCATTAGCAGCCGATCCTCCAATCATCAATGAGACAATATCAACTGCTGCTGGTAAAATAAGCTCCTCAGCAATCGTGTGCGGCTTCTTACATTTGGCAATACGGTGAGCTACCTTGTAGGAAGCGAGCAATGCTTTGGCAGGAACAGATGCTCTTGAAAACAAAGCCGTGGACTGATGTTTTAGCTCTCGCAATTTTCTAACAAAAAAGTCTCTCGGCTTACCTTGAAGATGACAGTGAGTTGTTTCCAAGTGACGTTTAAGTTTATTAGGAAGCATACTTTCAGCTGCCAACACTTTATGACAAACAACACATTGAGGAAGTTCTAAATTTCCTTTAGTAATGTAGGTAAATCCGAAATCCAAATATTGATCGTCATATTTTCTATACTTCTTCCGTTTTTCTAAAGTTTCGTTACTGCTCCCTCCTTCAGTTCGTTTTCTATTTTTTTGAATAGATTTATCCGCCATAGTGAATATTAAAACGAAAATTAAAAGCGTGCGTAATTTATCAAAACAAAAGCTTGACTAAACGAAGTACGAACGATGCCATTGTATGCATTCCCCGCGTGCGGGGGGCGGTCAATGGCAGTGGACGGCCCGCGACCCGCGCCCCGCACTGGCCGCCCGCTTCCGCCACATGTGACGCACCCCAAATCACAATGCGGCGCCGGGCGCGGCGGGCGGTCGCATCGACACAGACGGCCAACCTAAGTATTTAGATCGCCTCACGACGCCCCTGGGATAGTACCGCGGCGCCCTAGGGCGTCGCGACGCACAGTTAGGGAAGCCCTGGTCTAAACAATACTTTCCAAAACAGGCAATTCAAAAGCTACCTAATTTTTGCTATTTTTAAGCTACCTAACATTGAAATAACGGTTTTAAGAAAAAACAAAATAATATAATGTCTAAATCAAAAACTCAAAACGAACATTTTTGAAAAGCCCAATGTGTTGCTTAGTTGGACCTATCTATTAAAATATTGCTATTGTTTCCTACAGTAAAAACGTAAAATATTTGGATATCAGCATAACACTATTAGGCTATGTACAAGTACCTAGGT
The DNA here is from genome assembly GCA_963932025.1 of Erebia epiphron. NCBI lineage: Eukaryota > Metazoa > Arthropoda > Insecta > Lepidoptera > Nymphalidae > Erebia > Erebia epiphron. Next base: position 11,573,783 of record OZ009951.1, on the reverse strand, counting down.
ACTTGTTCAAAATATTCCAAAAATATTTTAAATTCAAATATACAATACGCCAAAAAATTACAATAAAAAATACAACAATTTAACTTTTAAATTCGTAGGCTTAATCAACAAGGACATCTATGTCATTGGTTATAAACAAGCAAGCAAGTCATTGGTTATAAACAGTCGTAAATTATATGTACTTATGTGATTTATTGAATGTTGTAATCACATAAATTTATGTTAAAAATTATTTGTCCGCGCCGAGAAATATTTGGTTTAGGTAAAATCAGAAGTATATCATCAGGGTGGTTCATTTCGCATACATCATCTATGTCTGGGTAAGTAAAAACTAATCCTTTTGATTTTTTTGAATTTTTAACTTTCCTTAAAAATTTGACTGTAGGAATATTGTTACTCACTCTTAAAATGCGTCCTACATAGTGTTTCAGACTCTTCTTCGTTGCAAACTTGGCAACAATCCAATCATCTTTATGGTAGTTATTATCTGCGCAGTATAGAATGTCGTTGCACCCAAATGGTACAACAACATCTGATTCTGGATCCATATTTTCTTTCCCGTTTTGTTCTTCACAAAAAGCCGTGAGATATTCATCAAATGTTCCATCAAATGAATCTTCTGTGTTTGCTATGCTCATAGTATCTGAAATTTCGGAGCTTGTTTCTATTTTAACGTTTCTCTTCTTTTTTACAGCCCTCTTCTTTGATTTTGCCTTTTCTTCACGCTTGGTTACCTTATTGCTTACTTCTGGTCTTTCTTTACTTGCAGTACCATCTTTTGTAAAAAAATTGCATTTTGTCACTTTCTTCTGAACTCTTTGACTCTCTGAATTTTTAAAATCATTTTGTTTACGTTTTCTTGTTGCGTCAATTGATGTACTCGGTTCATCATTAGTATTTTTTTCATAAATATTAACTTCATGTTTTACTCCTTTTCGTTTTTTCATAGGAGCTAATTTCATCTGCAGAGCTGAATGTCTTATAATGTCTACTCCGCTTAGAAGTTTTTTAATTTTGTTTACTTTTTCGGGACATGTTATCTTGTTGTAAGCATTTACCTTTTCATTAGAGATTTTTTTTTTTTTGTCAGACAGTTTTCAGACTTTTGGCTATCCGATATTGTACCTGGTTTTAAACATGACGGTACATCATTTTCAGTATTTGCCTTAAATGACATGTTTTCTTAGAAAATTTACTTAATATGCATACATTTGATGACTGATCAAAAATTTCTTGTATGGCGGAGCCCAAAAGATTGTTGATATTTTTCGTACAAAGGACAGACAAACTTGGTGGAGCTGTTGGTCTTCCTTGAAAAGATGATTTTACAATTTCTCCTGTAACTTCGTCCAAAAAACTCATTTCATTATTTTGGTCTGGTTTTATAATACTCATGGTTTCATCGTCTGACAGGTAAACACCGATTTCTTTGTAGTTCTTTTTTAACTCTTTGTTTATAACTTCTGTGTTGTGATGCTCGGTAATGTCTTTAAAGTCGAGAAGTTGGGTTACGACATCTTGCCCAAAAAAGTGATCGACTAAATAGTTTTCTTCTGGAAAAATATCAGAACAGTTGTTATGATCAATACTATTTACCATTTTACCATCACTTGCACCATCACTTGGTATGAATTCGTTAGCGTCAATGAGTTGCGACAACTCTTGTTCATTGTCATTCTTTTTCTTTTGTTTTTTTTTTGTTTTTTTTCACTCCCGTATTCTTTTTTTTCTGTGATTTCTTTTTTGCAACAGCTGCTTCTTTCTCTCTTAGAATTTGATAGAAATCATCAATCGTTACTGATTTTCCAGGTTCCATGGTCACTTTTTTATTACGACTTACAGAGACTGGCTTCGGTTGTCGCACATTTTTTAAATAACCCAGTAATGTAGAATCTATACTATAATTTCCAATATTGTCAGCAAACTCAGGAATTTTCTGAAGAACTTGACGTGGGTTTAATGGAAATATTCCGGCGGCTTTGAACCCACTTTGGATAATTTTGGCCTCTTTCAGTTTTATACTATTAATCAAATTTGTCAACATTTTTGGAAAATGATTTTTATTCAAAGCAGTTTGATTAGGATTTTCCATTTTGTATTCAAGTAGGACTTTTCGCCAAGCCTTTTTTAGGGGAGCAAAAAAAGCTACATCAAGAGGCTGTGTAAGATGTGTGGAGTTCGTAGGTATAAATACGAAAGATATATTGTGTTCCTCGCAAAGCTTAATAACGGTGACGTTGAGATGACTGGATAGATTGTCACATATAACCACCTTTTTTCCAGGTAAACTGTCTGCCCATGGTACGACAACTGTCTTAAAATATTCTTCAAAAGTGGCGGAATCGAACCATCCTGACGTTGTTCGATTATAGCGCGTATCTCGAGGGCCTCCAGAAATCCATTCAGAATAAAGACATTCAGCTTTGTACACTACATAAGTAGGTAAAACTTGGCCAGCAGCTGTTGCTGTAAACATCAATGAAATAGCACCTTTTGTGGAATTCAAAACCCGCTCAGGATATTTAACTCCTCTCCTAAAAATGCATTTGGATACGCCCGGATCATCGCTCAAATTGGTTTCATCCAAATTTAATATATGTGTTGAAGGAATATCTTTGAGTGTTTCTTCCAAATTGTTAAAATATTCAAGGAATTCGTCCACTGTTTTTTCCGCTCTAGCCAATTTTATATTTTGACAGCTTCTCGTTGTCAGTTTTGATTGATGCCTTTCCATGAAACATTCTACCCATTGCTTTCCGGGAGGTTGATTGTTAAAGATTTCGTCACGACCATTTTTTTTAAAATAATCATGGACTACCAGCCTTAAATCCAGCTTCGTTAGAGGACAACCAAAGTCCGCTGCTGCAACTATAACTTTAAAAATGTTTTCCTCTTCTTCCTCGGATAACAATGTAGGTTTCCCTACATTTTTTGGGTGATTCTCTTTTTGTTTGTTTAATAACGTGCGCCGCGGTATGCCGAACTGGCGTTCGGCTTCTCTTGAAGACATTTTTTTTTTCTTTTATATATTGTACCGCCAAGTCCAACATCTCTTCTGAGTAGTTTTTGTACGGTCGTGCACCTACACGTCTTCGGCTTTTTTTTCTCGTTGTTTTGGCCATCCTGTAGGTAAAAAAAACTAAGTAGGGACATTTATTTTCATTTTGGGTAATGTAAAAAGCAAATAGGTAGTTGGTTTATAGGTGTTTGTGTTTGTGATGCATCTAAAATGACCCACGATACAAGGGAAATGTAAAGCTAAGTAAGGGACCATTACCACTTAAATCACCTATTCGTTAAATTATGTATGCCTTTTATATTTTTATTAAAATCATTTATTTTTCAACCACTCGGATGAAAAATACCTAATCTGTCTTCCGCCAAGATCTTATCTAGGAATACTTTTACTTAGCTTACATTCACATAATAAAGTGTTTGAACTAGCAGACCTGCCAAATACTTTTTGGTTAGGTAGATTGTCCCACTGCTGGGCAAAGGCCTCCTTACCACTCCTTACGATCTACTAAAAAGTTGTCATAAAATTTGTAAAACCTAAGCGCAGCGCCACCTATTGAGTCCAGTTGCGAATCTAAGCCATCAAAGGTAAGTACAAATATGACTCACAATCTTTACCTAGAATAAAAAATTAAAAACCTTAGCTGTATTTATATATTTTCCAGATTGAAAAAGTGACAACCCTAACACCATTTTTAAGGTGGGCAATGTTGCAAACTCTTTGCTACACAGTTGCTTACAACTTTGCCCACTTGAATTTTTTCGTAATAAAGACAGCTAAAACGGTAAAACCAGAACAAAATTAATCGCTATTCAATCAGTTATGAGCACAATAACTTAAACTCACCTCCAATAATTCTTTTGGATTCAGCACGGTTCAACACGAACAACAAAATTGGCACCACCTGCGTCTACTTTGACAACTGCTGACAGTCAACTGAGTGAAGTTAGGAACACAACGGATAATTTGTGTTGCCATGTATATGTCAGAGATTGCACGAAATGTTGAAAAATGTTGCCATTAAAAAAAATGAATGGGCTACAACTACTTTTAGTTAATTTTTGGTTTTGGGCAAAGTTGTATTCCGAGGGCAATGATGTAAGGTTCTACGGTACCTGAGCAATTTTTTTTTATTTGCCGCCGTTTTGCTCCGAGAGCTTTCACTAGACAGACTATTTTACTGATTAGCTCCACAAACCCGTGACCCGGTGACAGCTTCGCCTAAGATATTTAAAAAAAATGTTTAGTTTTTTTTTATAAAAATTAGTTCCAATTTTGGCCACCGGGCCAGATAAGTTGGTGGGAATATAACAAGTTTTTTTTCCGCTCATATAAACTTTAGTATTTAAGCAAAAATATTACAGAAATCATTATTTATGAATTAAACCCATTGTAAATATTCTTTTGAATGTTGATTATTGTACAACATATTTATTTTTTATTTTTTCTTTGATTGTTTTGATGGAGTATTAAATATTGTGAGAGCGATTATTTCTTTTTGTTTTATTTTCTCCTTCTTGATTATTAATTGAGATTGGGTTTTTATATTTTTCACCTCATGCTCTAAAAAGGTGTCATTATATCTCAGTGTAGGCGGATAAAAGTTAGCATTTAGGGTCTAGGGATTAAAGTAATTTTTTTTATACATATAATTGCCGTCCTCATTAAACAACAGTACTCAAGTCATTATTCAATAATGTATTGGCTTGACGGCTCTGGGTACCAGCCCTTTTGAGCCTTAATGTAAACCTATAAAAAGACTCGCCTATGTAATTATTAATTTCGTGTAGGTACTCGACTCGATGTTCTATATTTAAAATTATAACATAGTATTTTTTATATTAGAATTTATTTTCAAAATGGAACGGCAAAAGTGACGTCTGCAATGCTACACTGGCGATGCTTGATGCTCAGAGTTGATGCTCGTCGGATATTGTATGCATCAATACGTATGCCCCACGGAATAGATAAAGGAGCTTTATTTATTTTTTCTATGGTATGCCCACTAGAAAAAAAATTGTCGCGCCTGATTCTTTTCTGTTCGTTTCTTTTTACTTGGAATAATTTAACACTAAATTAATTGTTGAATTTTTGCTGCTGTAAATTGTTATTTAAGAATGTCGTCAAATGAGAGTGATCTTTCTCCGAATATGGAAATGGAGCAGAAAGTAAAAGAGATAATTAATTGATCCGATGCCGTTGAATCACGTTTATTTAAAGATGTACCAAAAGTTTTTAAACTGCAGAAGTGAAAAACGAGTCAATTTGTTTGCCGAAGGAGTTTTTCTGACTTAAATTTTGATGAGGTTGTTTGTAAAGTTGGCAACTAAGGTAACCTACACGAATAAACAATACGAATCAATTTGCCGGAGAGAAAGTATTAGGTTGAGTGTTCAAAATCGTTCCCATTGTACTTTTAATTTTTGATAAAATATTAAGTATATAGTTTTTATTTTATTTCGTTCCATGTTGTTTTATTTTCTCGCTATCGAAGTGAAAAGTACAGTGTTTACCACGGGACTAAAAGCCATTCTACTTGACACTAGCTAAACATCTCGTATGAAATGGCTCACTTTAGTCCCTTGATGAACAATCTATCTAATCTATTTAAAAAAATGTAGTTATGTGGGATTTTTTGGTTCTTTATTTAAACACAAATTGCTGTGTTTTACTCTAATATGCAAAACCTTTCTAGAATAATTTGATTAATAATTCCATTCTAATATTATAAAGTACCTATGTCTGTCTGCTACGCTCTCACAAGTCACAGCCCATCCTTTCAACCGATTTCGATTAAATTTGGTAAGGAGGTAATTTTATCCCGGAAAAAAATATTGTTGGTAGGTAGGCCTTTTTCTGCAAGACTTAAGTTGACCAACTAACTTCAGGGTGTCGAATTTGGGTGCCGGTGTGCGAGCGCATCGTAAAAATTCACTCTGATATATTTTTTTCCCTAACGCGCCAAGAAAAGTATAACTTCAAAAAAAATTACCCACGCGGACGAGTCATCTAGTAGGATATAATTATACGGATAGTACTGGTTAGTGGTTGAGGCGCTGTGAAGCCCGGGCGCCTCCGCAGCCGGCTGAAGCACCGCAGCCCCCGCTCTGGTCCGTGCGTTGTTACAACACTCAGAATTCGTGAAAGGACCCGAGTTTGAATCCTGGCAGAGACGATTTCAAATAATTTCCGCCCAGAGGCTTAGGCCAGTGGTTCTCAAGTCTTGGTCAATCTCAATATATATATGCTTGACCGATACAGCGATTGTGTAAAACCTGCAGGGCGACCGCGTAACTTTTGCATCAATCATTGATACATCGCAATCACCTCTGATTGGTTAACACTCTTCCACAGTCCACTATTGGACGAAATCCATTGACGCAGCAAGAATACCATAAATTCAGCCAATCGGAGGTGATTGCGATGTATCAAAAGTTACGCGGTCGCCCTGCCGCATACATCATTATGACATTTGTTGCGATTATTGATCGCACCAACCAGAAAAAGAAGATTGATCGCAATCACCTCTGATTGGTTAATTTACTCTTCCACTAATGCACAAAATCCCTTGACGCAGCAAGAATAGGTACCATAAATTCAGCCAATCACAACAATTGATACTGTAACAATGATTGTTGCAGGTTTTACGCAATCGTCCTACTGCTGTTTTTTAAAAAAAAGATTGACCTTTAATTATTGATTTTTTTATTTTATTAACTGGCTTTACGGCTCTGGGTTCCTGGCTCCATGTAAGTTTATAAATACGAGCATTGCTGGCATTCCTGAAGGCCCTTTACTCACCCTACGGCTCCTTTAAGCTGTGCGTTGATAGACCAGTCAGACAGGACAAACGATATTTAGAGAGTAAATGTATGTGTCACTATACATTTACTCTGCGTTCAACTCGCGCGTGAACTATAGATGTGGATTGTGGAAGTCACTAATCTCTATATAATCACTATACAGACTTGAGGCTTTTTTTATATTTATTTAATCGTCGTGAGTGCTGTTGTCATTAACTGATTCCCGGCAGGGTCAATTTGAGAATTTATAATGCCGAGAATTATTTTCTAAATATATTTTATTAAAATTAAGTTTTTTAAAATTATTTTTATTGTTAAAATTATAATATAAATTTTATAAAATTATTTTTATTGTTAACATCATAATATACATTTTTTTAAATTATTTTTATTGTTAAAATCACACTAAGACGACGCCGCTGGTGTCGGCTCGGCCGTGTGGCCTGTGCCACTACCGGCCGCTCGGCCAGGCCGCAATCGAGGCACTATGATGCCGTGTTCTTTCAGCAAATGCTTCTTCCAATAGCAGCGGCGCGTGAACGCGGTGCGACACGTTTGACATTCGAAGCTGAAAGAAAAGTATTTATTTCATGTAAGTCCCACCAACTTATCTGACCCGGTGGCCAAAATTGGAACTTTTTTATGACTGTTTAGTTTTTGTTTTTAATTTTATCTACACTTCATTATTATAAACTAGCTGATGCCCGCGTTTTCGTCCGCGTGGTTTAAGTTTTTATGGTCCACGCGGAAACTCCATAATGTTCCGGGATAAAAAGTCAGTCTACAGGTCCTTCCTCAACTATATCCATGCCAAAAATCACGTCGATCCGTTGCTCCGTTATTGAAGGACAAAACAATAAACCAAAAAATAAACACATTTTCGCATTTATATGATTCGAAAGTTTGGATGGATGGATGTTTGTTACTCAATAACGTCAGAACGGCTGAACGTATGAACCCTTAATCCACGTGGACGAAGTCGCAGGCATCAGCTAGTTTTAATATTTATTAGCAACTTTAAATGCTACCGCAGATGTTAATGCGTAACGCGCTCGTGTATGTTACAACTTACAGTCCCACATACTTATCTGATCCGGTGACAGCGTCGCTGGTATAATCATATCCATAGACTAATATTATAAATGCGAAAGTGTGTTTGTTTGTCCTTCAATCACGCCACAGCGGAGCAACGGATCGACGTGATTTTTGGATAGTTGAGTACCTGGAGAGGGACATAGGAAAATTAAGGAGTTCCCGCGAGAATAACAAAAAACTTAAACCACGCGGACGTCGCGGGCATCAGTTCGTTAAAAATAAAATAAAAACTAATCTGGCATAAAAATTAGTTTCAATTTTAGCCACCGGGCTAGATAAGTTGGTGGGACTATACACATAGGTTACATCACAGTAATGATTTATGAAACACTCACCGTTTGATATCGTTGTGCGAGTCGACGTGCCGCCGGAGATGTGTTCGGTCGTAGAACATTTTCCCGCAGATGTCACACGGGTAACGCAGCAGACGATCATGTATGTTACATAAATACACATAGGTTACATCACAGTAATGATTTATGAAATACTCACCGTTTGACATCGTTGTGCGAGTCGACGTGCCGCCGGAGATGTGTTCGGTCGTAGAACATTTTCCCGCAGATGTCACACGGGTAACGCAGCAGACGATCATGTATGTTACATAAATACACATAGGTTACATCACAGTAATGATTTATGAAACACTCACCGTTTGACATCGTTGTGCGAGTCGACGTGCCGCCGGAGATGTGTTCGGTCGTAGAACATTTTCCCGCAGATGTCACACGGGTGACGCAGCAGACGATCATGTATGTTACATAAATACACATAGGTTACATCACAGTAATGATTTATGAAACACTCACCGTTTGACATCGTTGTGCGAGTCGACGTGCCGCCGGAGATGTGTTCGGTCGTAGAACATTTTCCCGCAGATGTCACACGGGTAACGCAGCAGACGATCATGTATGTTACATAAATACACATAGGTTACATCACAGTAATGATTTATGAAACACTCACCGTTTGACATCGTTGTGCGAGTCGACGTGCCGCCGAAGATGTGTTCGGTCGTAGAACATTTTCCCGCAGATGTCACACGGGTAACGCAGTAGTCGCTCGTGCATCATACGCTCGTGGTCGCGTAGGTTCGATACCGTGTAATAGGTTCGTGGACATTTTGAGCATTGGTACTTCTTTGTGCCTGAAATGAATTTTTTGATTAGTGAGGCACAGATTACTGTCAGCTTTCCGTTTTAAATTGAATTGAATTTTTAGAAAAAATAAAAGATTGTTAACTTATTTATTGATGAAGGTTTAATTAATAAATTTGTTTAAATGTGTTTTATGTATGGTGTACAATAAAGTATATTTTCATTTTATTTTATTACGAATGTAATAAGTGTATTTATATTTAAGACCTTTTGTCTGCGTAACAACGCGAGCATGTCGGCGCGGAGCATGTCGCATGTCGGTGACGCGTATTCCACATTTTTACCCCCTACCAAAAAGTGCTCAACGCGCCCAAAGAAGTTTTCACTTCAAAAAAATAAAAATAAAATGTTGATGCTGTGTCACTCACCACTATGTATGAGCAGATGTTTGATCAGGTCGTACTTATTGGTGGTACTATAGTCGCAATGCTCACAGAAGTGTGCGGGCGGGTAGTGGCCCCGGATGTGCAGAGTGAATGAACCGCGGTGGGCGAACAGTTTGCCGCATATCTGGAAGGGAATTCGTTTTGAAGTGAAACTTGCGATTTGAAATTTCAATGAAACGAAAAAGCGACACTAACAAGTAATAAAATTAAATTTTTTAAAAAAACCCACGACGAACTGCAGAGCTCCATTATACCTTTGAACTTTATAACTTTGAAACAACAATTAGAATTTAGCAAACGTATATATTACATAATATCTAAAACACAAAACTGCATCTTTGACAGCTCAGTAGTTTTTTTGACCAGTGTGGTGGACTATGGCCAAACTCTTTTCTTTCCGAGGCGCGCTTGTCACGACAAATCAAAAGAGTCCAAACGCGACAGGTATACGATGAGAATTTAAGGAGTTCCCATGATCGCCTCCTGACTCCATCATGATACCCTGGGCAGCATCTAGGTACAAGCTAAATATATCTAAAACAAAAAGCCCGCATCTAAATCATCACAGTCGTTTTTGAGAAGAATGGTAACATATTGAAAAAATAAAATCATAGACTACAGCTCAGCTTTGTTGTCTATGGTCCTAAAATATATCTAAGAACCTTCTCACAAGCTATACACATCTAATGAAAAAAACCGCATTTCAATCGGCCCAGTACTTTTTGTAAAAAATGGTAACATATCGAAATATTAAAATCATAGACTACAGCTCAGCTTGGTTGTCTATGGTCCTAAAATATATCTAAGAACCTTCTCTCAAGCTATATATATCTAACTAGTATCTCGCCCTGTGCGCGAGCTGCTAAAGCAGCTCACGGGTTGTGGTTAGACTTACAAGTAGTACAGATTTTACCGTACTAAACTGAATTCATTTATTATGGTGATAACAAAATAAATAAAAATGGCGCTGATTTTTTAAAACTTTGCTAACAGTTTCCTGTTTCGTAACCCCAGGGAGTCCTAAATATCGATTTTGAACGAAATTGGTCAATCAACAAAGAATTTCAAAATGGCGCTGATTTTCTAAAATTTTGGTAACAGTTTCCTGTTTTGTGACCCCAAGGAGCCCTTAATATCGATTTTGAACGAAATCGGTCAATTAACACAGAATTTCAAAATGGCGCTGATTTTTTTAAATTTTGGTACCTGTTTCCTGTTTTGTGACCCCAAGGAGCCCTAAATATAGATTTTGAACGAAATCGGTCAATTAACAAAGAATTTCAAAATGGCGCTGATTTTTTAAAGTTTGGTAACAGTTTCCTGTTTTGTAACCCCAGGGAGTCCTAAATATCGATTTTGAACGAAATCGATCAATTAACAAAGAAATTCAAAATGGCGCTGATTTTTTTAAATTTTGGTACCAGTTTCCTGTTTTGTGACCCCAGGGAGCCCTAAATATAGATTTTGAACGAAATCGGTCAATTAACAAAGAATTTCAAAATGGCGCTGATTTTATAAAGTTTGGTAACAGTTTCCTGTTTTGTAACCCCAGGGAGTCCTAAATATCGATTTTGAACGAAATCGATCAATTAACAAAGAAATTAAAAATGGCGCTGATTTTTTTAAATTTTGGTACAAGTTTCCTGTTTTGTGACCCCAGGGAGCCATAAATATAGATTTTGAACGAAATCGGTCAATTAACAAAAAATTTCAAAATGGCGCTGATTTTTTTAAATTTTGGTACCAGTTTCCTGTTTTGTGACCCCAGGGAGCCCTAAATATAGATTTTAAACGAAATCGGTCAATTAACAAAGAATTTCAAAATGGCGCTGATTTTTTTAATTTTGGTACCAGTTTCCTGTTTTGTGACCCCAGGGAGCCCTAAATATAGATTTTGAACGAAATCGGTCAATTAACAAAGAATTTCAAAATGGCGCTGATTTTTTAAAGTTTGGTAACAGTTTCCTGTTTTGTAACCCCAGGGAGTCCTAAATATCGATTTTGAACGAAATCGATCAATTAACAAAGAATTTCAAAATGGCGTTGATTTTTTTAAATTTTGGTACCAGTTTCCTGTTTTGTGACCCCAGGGAGCCCTAAATATAGATTTTGAACGAAATCGGTCAATTAACAAAGAATTTCAAAATGGCGCTGATTTTATAAAGTTTGGTAACAATTTCCTGTTTTGTAACCCTAGGGAGTCCTAAATATCGTTTTTGAACGAAATCGATCAATTAACAAAGAAATTCAAAATGGCGCTGATTTTTTTAAATTTTGGTACCAGTTTCCTGTTTTGTGACCCCAGGGAGCCCTAAATATAGATTTTGAACGAAATCGGTCAATTAACAAAGAATTTCAAAATGGCGCTGATTTTTTAAAATTTTGGTACCAGTTTACTGTTTTGTGACCCCAGGGAGCCCTAAATATAAATTTTAAACGAAATCGGTCAATTAACAAAGAATTTCAAAATGGCGCTGATTTTTTAAAATTTTGGTCCCAGTTTCCTGTTTTGTAATCGTACGAAGTCCTAAATGCAATAAACCGCATCTCAATCGGCCCAGTACTTTTTGTGAAAAATGGTAACAGTGGTTGAAAAATTAAGATCATAGACTACAGCTCAGCTTTGTTGTCTATGGTCCTAAAATATATTTAAGAACCTTCTCACAAGCTATACACATCTAATGCAAAAAACCGCATCTCAATCGGCCCAGTACTTTTTGTGAAAAATGGTAACATATTGAAAAAATAAAATCATAGACTACAACTCAGCTTTGTTGTCTATGGTCCTAAAATATATCTAAGAACCTTCTCACAAGCTAAACATATCTAATGCAAAAAACCGCATCTCAATCGGCCCAGTATTTTTTGTGAAAAATTTTAACACATAGAAAAATTAAAATCATAGACTACAGCTCAGCTTAGTTGTCTATGGTCCTAAAATATGTCTAAGAACCTTCTCTCAAGCTATATATATCTAATGCTATAAACCGCATCTCAATCGGCCCAGTACTTTTTGTGAAAAAATGGTAACAGTGGTTGAAAAATTAAGATCATAGACTACAGCTCAGCTTTGTTGTCTATGGTCCTAAAATATATTTAAGAACCTTCTCACAAGCTATACACATCTAATGCAAAAAACCGCATCTCAATCGGCCCAGTACTTTTTGTGAAAAATGGTAACATATTGAAAAAATAAAATCATAGACTACAACTCAGCTTTGTTGTCTATGATCCTAAAATATATCTAAGAACCTTCTCACAAGCTAAACATATCTAATGCAAAAAACCGCATCTCAATCGGCCCAGTACTTTTTGTGAAAAATTTTAACACATAGAAAAATTAAAATCATAGACTACAGCTCAGCTTAGTTGTCTATGGTCCTAAAATATGTCTAAGAACCTTCTCTCAAGCTATATATATCTAATGCTATAAACCGCATCTCAATCGGCCCAGTACTTTTTGTGAAAAAATTTGGTAACAGTGGTTTAAAAATTAAGATCATACACTACAGCTCAGCTTTGTTGTCTATGGTCCTAAAATATATCTAAGAACCTTCTCACAAGCTATACACATCTAATGCAAAAAACCGCATCTCAATCGGCTCAGTAGTTTTTGTGAAAAATGGTAACATGTTGAAATATTAAAATCATAGACTACAGCTCAGCTTGGTTGTCTATGGTCCTAAAATATATCTAAAAACCTTCTCACAAGCTATACGTATCTAATGCAAAAAACCGCATCTCAATCGGCCCAGTACTTTTTGAGAAAAATGGTAACAAAAAAGTGCACAAACAAACAAACAAACATACAAACAAACAAACAAACACACAACCTCTTAGGGCAAACACATATACCGTCTCCGCTTCGTCGAGGGTAAAAAGAGACGAACATATTATTCATAATAGGAAGCCTGCGAGAGAATGAGATACAAGTTAAATTTATCTCATTATCTCGTAGGCTACTTTTCTAAAGATTCACTTCTGCCATGTGTGAATTGCACACACACATTTAAAAAAAAAAAACTTGAGTCCTGTGTGTCTTAACGTGCGGAGGTCTCGGTTTCGGCTGGGTCAATTTGGGAATTTATAATTTCTGAATTTTCCCTGGTCTGACCTAGGAGCCTTCGGCCGAGGCTAGTTACCACCTTACCAGCATTTTCGTTTCATCGAATTTTTAAATCACAACGATTCTAAAGAAGTTTCACTTTATTTCTAATTTTATTTTATTTTTCATATAAATGGAATGGATTTTTTTTTATTTTTGGATCGCAGTCAAGGGCTAACTTGTAGTGTATAAAAAAAACATAATAACTCCCGCACTAAGCACTACATTAAGCTTAATACTAATAGCGTCAGCTTTGCTTTTAAATTTGAATTGAATTCTTAGAAAAGATACAAGATTGTTAATTTATTTATTGACGAAGGTTTAATTAGGCTGATATTTGACTCATTCGATGTATTTCACTCGGTTCGTTCTTTGGCGGGGATACGCCATATTGGAATAATTTGCATAAATGCGAGTATTTTGACGATTGAAAGTTAGTCTCCTACCGGCAGACTCAGCGATTATTGAATACTTTTGTGTTTAGATCGCAATTGGATTTAGAGCATAGCAGTAGCAACTGCAGTCTGATCAAATGATTAATTTATTGTTGTTGTGACGCTTTGGCCAAGTTTTATACTTAACTGTTTACATTAAACCTCTCGTGAAACTGCTACACGTTGTGACCATTCGCTCGTGCACGTTTTGAAGAGAGTACAAATATATTTTAAAGTAATTTAATTATTCACTCACTTCTGGAATTATGCTTACAATAGTGAATACTTTAAAGGCGAATGTGAGAACAAGATATTTTATGTTAATGGATAGAATCAGGCGTTACTTTGCGGAAGTTCATGATTTAGCAAGAAAAGAATACAATTATTTTGCTATAATCCGCCAACAGAAAAAAAAAAATTAATGAACAAGTTAATGTTTCAACCTCACCACTGCTTCGATTTTTTTGGAGGGGGTAGGTTTCCCGGGGGTAATGGGCGGGGCAATAGTGGTGGGGGTTTAAAACACGGTATATAACACCGCGCATTTGACACGAACGTCACTAGACAATCTTGCATTGTAAGGTTCCGACATCGGACATCTCCTGAAGATGCTCCGGTGTCGGGGCGAAACGTGCGTCGAGAATAGTATAAAAGTCTTGTGTGGTGGTGCATGTGAGTGGTGGTGGCATTGCTTGCTTGGGAACTTAGCTTTCTTGCTTGGTTGGTGTAGCATACAGGCAAATAATACATATTACCATCATATTACAATCTTACATTCATACTAACACACACATTCAAGACACTTGTCGTCTCGGATCTACACCCCACGCAAAGTGCGGGGAGGGGGTGAAGGTGAACGACTGAGGGAGGTCAGTCGAGCATCGGCCCCCGCACAGTGAAGACGTGGATGAGTGAGATTATCGAGCCGATATTTATACATCAGTTACTACAGTTGGGAAGGTAAACGGTGCTTCTCTTGTAACTGCATGCTTGACCATACAGAATTTTTTTTTTTTTTTTTTTCTGTTGGCGGATTATAGCAAAATAATTGTATTCTTTTCTTGATATTTTATGTTGTCATTCGTTAGTTAATATGCTGTATGTATTTTTTTTTTGTATTCCAATAATGAGAAAAAAAAACTAACCTCACACATAGTGGACCAAGTCTCCTTATGGAACGTCTCCTTATGCTCATCGGAGTCTTTCTTGCATGTGAACTTGATTTGACAGGTCTCACAAAACAATTTGAAGTATTTGAACTTTTTTCTCCTCTTTGGTGGTTCATTTTTTTTCCTGTACGGCCCACGTTTTTTTCTAGTTTGCTTAATTTTAGTGATAACTTCTTCGAGTTTTCTGTAAAGTCCACGCTATTCTTACTAATGCTACAAAGAGTAATTGTGTAATTGACAAATAGACAAATCAGCTTTTAAAACAGCAGTCAAACTTTTTTTCAAACGTCAAAACGCGTCAAGTACGGGTTTTATATGAAATTCTGAAATGTGACGTCATTAAAGTTCGACGCACTTTTTTACTTTAATCGATTGTTTAAAATGGTTATTCAACATAAAACTATCAGGAGATGTGGATATCACGACTATAGGGAGATCCTCTATTTAATAATCACTAAAATTAATTTGTTTGAATAGTAGTCAAATACCCAATTGGAAATAGTAAGTAATAGATTTGTTGCTCCATTGTGGCGTGATTGAAGGGCAAACCAACAGACCAAAACATTTACGTATTTATAATATTAGTATGATGCCAAAGTGTAACAAAGATATTGATACTTAGTAGGTACATCTATGCTAATATTATAATGATAAATACCGGTGTCATGGTGCAAAAAGCTTAGATTTTATTATTATATCCTCAAGTACCTCTTACGACCATCTCGATATACATTTATTAGTACTTAACGAATCTGGTATGTCAAATTTGGGTAATATGAATATCGACTTTATTTCAATGTATTATATTCTCCTATCCCCAGCTATATTTCCCGGCTCATATTGGTTTAGTACAGTTTTTGTAGTTCGATCGTTACAATGTCTAATCTAAGTATTTACTACCAGAACGTAAGAGGACTTCGGACTAAAACCAACGAATTTAAGAAGTCACTTGGCTTAACGAATTATGATATTCTGTGCTTTTCTGAGACTTGGTTAAATGAACAAATTAGTACTGAGGAGCTATTCGATGGGCGTTATTGTGTCTGGCGTCGTGACCGTAACTACCTACACACAGGACAATCGCGCGGCGGTGGCGTAGCTATCGCTGTTCATAGGGACATACTAGCGGAGCAACAGCCGGATTGGCAATCCTCTGCGGAGGATATTTGGGTGACCGTCCGGCTGAAACGAGCTCCGAAGGTCAATCTCCACTTGTGTACGCTGTATTTATGTGAGGACGCCTCTGGTAAGTCATTCTTAACACAACTTAACAACTTTTCTAGTAAATTTGAATTGGTCATGGCTAGCCATCCCGATGATAAGTTTCTGATATTGGGTGACTTTAACATGAGCACTATCGAGTGGACCTATGGCACAGATAATTATCTGCGAGCACATAATTAATGATTAAACGAACTTACCTGTAAGTGAAGTTCTATCATAATTATATGAGTCGCTTCATTCGAAGATATAATCATAGACAACGTAGTTTCCTTTACTTAATAGCATCCGATCGC
This sequence comes from Erebia epiphron, assembly GCA_963932025.1. Taxonomy (NCBI): domain Eukaryota; kingdom Metazoa; phylum Arthropoda; class Insecta; order Lepidoptera; family Nymphalidae; genus Erebia; species Erebia epiphron. The sequence continues at coordinate 11,557,104 of OZ009951.1, read as the reverse complement.
ACAGACTTCAGAGGAGTTATAAAAAAGAACCCCCACTACCCGCCTCTGTGTCGCACGACAAAGGAGCGGTTTCGTTCGTCATTTAGTTTAGAGATATACTTATACTTAAAGCTCTTGCGAAAATATGTTTCGGGATGGGTGGGTTGGGAGCTTAATATTATATCTTCGAATGAAGCGACTCATATAATTATGATAGAACTTCACTTACAGGTAAGTTCGTTTAATCATTAATTATACTTCGTCGCTTCATTCTTCAGATATAATCATAGACAACGTAGATGTTAAGAGATAGGTATATATTTTTGCAAGAACTATATCTACGCTGAATATATACTAATTATTGTTATCAATAATTTTATTTATTCTTCTTATCTCTTATTTGAGCTGTAATGTTTTAAACAGTTTATGTTTAAGGTTGGAATCATGTACCGATTTCCCGAGATGTTTATCTACGTACATTTAATATGACTTTAAAATTTCTCTTAAGTATTTATTGTACTTAAGTTTCAATTTAAATAACTTTCAATTTACCAATAATACAATCTTGCGCTTTTTTGCTTTAGTTGCTAGTAACAAGCATAAACGTATTATAGTTTCGATGCAAGCGAATGGAACTAGTTATTGATGTCAATACTGCAAGATTTATAATCTACTACAAAGTAAATTAGCAGGGACAATACTTTATTTTATTTGCACAATTAGCCCAACAGACGTCCAATGGGACGCTTAAGTGCGAAATCCTGCCCAGTAGCAGAAGAAGGCATATTTAGTTTTTTGGAAGTGCGGCAGGAAAAGAACAGGTATATTCTGGTCCTGTTGTGAAGGTATTTTGGGTATTGCTTTAGCTATATGTTTAAGTAAAATTTTATATTAAAATACCGTTTTAAGTTTTTTGTCGAACAATTATATCGTCATTAAGGTTATGGAATTTAATAAATTCCTATCCGCGTAAAAGTTAGCCCTAAATTATAGGTGAAGAATGAATATTCGGTCGATATTGTGACAAACTACTAATATCGACTTTGAAGGGTTAATCAATTGGTTTGAACTTTTTAGCCCCACTGACGTTAGGTGCTTTGAAGTAAGTTATTTAAGGAGTCTTTCTATACTTTTCAACGATGGATAACCTAGCTGTGCAGGTCATTGAATGTAGAATGTTTGTGAAAAAATTTTTTTTTTTTTTTTTTAAAAACATCATTATAAGCTATTCAATTCATAATAATTTTTGAATGGATGCATTAATTCCCTGATATATTATGACACGGCTGATCTATGTGAGGTAAGCGTGATCCAAATGTTACATTTGTGGCCGCTGCTCCATGCCGATTTTTGTTTTTCATTAATGTCTTAGTTGGTTACTCTCATTCAGGGTCTGAATCGACTAAACAAGAATTTTAATTTTGCTCTAGGCAAGTGTTGCGGGAGCATATTATTGTTTACGCGAGTAAATTGTACTACCTACCATGTTTGCCACGAGTGATTACGATGCCTACATCGTACGTATTATTATAACGAAAGTTTTATAACGGTTTTTCGAAGATTGTTTCTAATATGTGGATAATGAATATAATTATATGAATGGATCTTAAACTTAAAATTCTTTTTATTTTATTTTGTACCAAAAACTTATAAAATACTTAGAAAAACAGAAACATAGTGGACAAGGAAGCACTAATCTCTATACGAGATCGCTACCAGTGACCCTTGGCACCCTGCTCGGATTCCCGTTTCGGGTAAGACAACCTGCGCGTTTTACTGTGTTTGCAGAAACAAATGCCCACGAAATATCTTTAAAGAAGAAAACAATAATTACGATGGAGATTTTACACTATTACTTTATGTTATATTATAATCTACATCCGGTCATCAAAATACTCGCCGTTAGATTCTCTTTATTTAAAAACCAACTTCCAAAAAGCAGAAGGTTCTTTGTTAGTTTTTGGTTTTTCGAACTGTTTTAAGCATAATCAACCGTATTACACGTCAGCGGGTGTATGATATATGCTTCTCGGGCACTATTAAGTTGTAAAACTCGAGAGTACCTACGTTGTTAGGGACAAAACATAAAACTTGTGGGTAATTTTTGCAATCTTACCACACATTTCCTTCGTAAATGTTCTTTGCATACACCTGCCACGCTGAGGGTAGAATACTAGCAGGTATTTTATTTCAAATTTGACGTATCTGTATGTACAGTATTTGCAAACAAATTGATTTATTGCTGAAGTAGCTGCTAAAAAAAAATTAAGATATTTATTACCTCATAATTCTCTGAACTTTCGTTACCACTCCGCAGGTGTATGTTAGTAAGATACCGAGAGGCCTTGCAAACAATTACATATTCTGAACATTTTGAACCCCAGATCTTGAGTCTGCATACACTGAATGAAACATTTATGTTTCTTTTAGGTACCTATATAGTGCAGTCACTATAGACTGAAAGGCGCTGAAATCTGTAAAAGCTGAAAACTTAAGAAGCGGTGTTACGCTGTATATATATATATATATATTATATGTATATTTTTTACCAAGTAGGTAATAGTGCTTCAATATTACTATATTGCAGTCTCAAAAATAAAAATCTGAAATGCTAGATCTTTTCATGTTATATCCGGGCAGATATGTAAGTAACGTTTGCAGAAATGACTAGAACCACCACAAGTGTTTCATTGAAAGTAAAAACACTGGTATAGAATTTTACTAGTCTTCTTTATAGTCGATTAGACATACCTTTTTTATAAGACGGTACTCCAGAGATTATATCATGGAATCTGTTCCATAGGTTTACATTTTTAAAATAAGGCTTTGTGGTAACGGTATTAGATTAATAATTGCATTTACTCGCTAAAAGAAATTAAATACATACATATTTCTAAGTATTCTGTTTATCCGTCACCGTAAATAATAAACACTTTTATTGTGCCCCCATGCTAATAGATTTATTCTTGAAAACAGAACCTCATTAGTATAAGGTTTCTTGGCCTTATCGGTGATAGTGTATGAACTATGAAGACAAAGCAAAAAGGGTAGGCGATGCAAACACTAATAATATAATATATTATATTACATGATAGGTACTTGTGATTGAATAAATCATGTCCACTATTTTGATATAACTAGTGGTAACACCTAGGTACGAAAGATCTTTTAAAGCTTTAGCTTTGATTTCGAATTAAGTAAGTATCCATACAATCTTTGATCCAGTAAATACTGAAGATTGTTAATAATTTACAGCAGAGGATAAATAAAGTAGAAGGTAACCTTCTTTATGGTAAGTACATAGTATTTACCTGAGTCCCGGTTACTTCTCAAGTATTGGTCGAAATCAATTTGTGTTAGGCTTACTAAGCTGGGCCTTGGCGACGTATCCGATCGTTGGTCCACTTTTACCCTCAACGCCTTCCCCCTTGTTCAGAGAACGGTGAACAGCTTGCTAAATGCCAGCTATCTTGATTTGGTGGACAAATAATTCTTCATCGCCGGACTGCTAATTGAGCAGATGCCATCGCCAGGCGCGTCTAGCTGAAAGGTTTGATTTCCGTCGTGCTACTTCGCGGGTGACCTCGCAGTGTACCATTGTCGTACCTTAGCACTTCTTCGTCTAAGTACCTATTTTACTCAAGTGAATCATGCTGAAACGCTTAACCTTCGTGTTACCTTTTAGGAAACCCGCCGGAAAGACCTTTAGTGCAATTAAACACTACATGGACTAGTAATTTCTTAAGTGCGTTCCATGCTGAAAAACGTTTATATTCTTTCGTGTTACCTCTCGGGTAACCTCCCAGAAATCCTTTAGTGCAATTTAACATTGCATGAAAGTATAATTCCTGTAGGTAATGAGCGCGTATAGATGATTCAATACTAACTTTTATTTTAAGTACCCTCTTTAGGAAATCATACATTTTACATAGTAATAGTATTGTACCACAATTCCTCAGGCGCGTCGTACTGAATGGTTTATTCTCTATCGCAGTGGCTCTCGGGCAACCTCCAGGAAAAAACTTTAGTGTAAATAAACACTGTATGAAAATATAATTGATTAGGCGCGCCATGCTAAAAAGTTTATTCTCCTTCATGTTGACTCTCCGGCAACTATAATTGATTAAGCGCATCATGCTGGAAGGTTTATTCTCCTTCGTGTTGACCCTCGGACAACCGCCAGGAAAACCTTTAGTGTAAACAAACACTGCATGAAAGTAAGGCGCGTCATGCTGAAAGGTTTATTCTCCTTCGTGTTGACCCTCGGACAACCGCCAGGAAAACCTTTAGTGTAAACAAACTGTGCATGAAAGTATGCTTGATTAGGCGCGTCATGCTGAAAGGTTTATTCTCCTTCGTGTTGACCCTCGGACAACCGCCAGGAAAACCTTTAGTGTAAACAAACTGTGCATGAAAGTATGCTTGATTAGGCGCGTCATGCTGAAAGGTTTATTCTCCTTCGTGTTGACCCTCGGACAACCGCCAGGAAAACCTTTGGTGTAAACAAACTGTGCATGAAAGTATGCTTGATTAGGCGCGTCATGCTGAAAGGTTTATTCTCCTTCGTGTTGACCCTCGGACAACCGCCAGGAAAACCTTTAGTGTAAACAAACACTGCATGAAAGTATAATTTATTAGGCGCGTCATGCTGAAAGGTTTATTCTCCTTCGTGTTGACCCTCGGACAACCGCCAGGAAAAACCTTTAGTGTAAAATATAAACACTGCATGAAATAATGATTACTCAAACACGTGGTGCTGAAATAAATTGCTGAAAATGAAAGATTAAAGAGTCACCTGCAAAAAGCACTTTTTTTTTTTTTTTAAATATTATTAAATATGTAAGTATTTAAAGAGAAAATTATCTTTAATCTATAAGTGTGTAGAAAGTAGGAACGTGAGATCGTTGCTACGCACGAAAAAGGAATGACGAACGAAACCGCTCCTTTGTCGTGCGACACAGAGGCGGGTAGTGGGGGTTCTTTTTTATAACTCCTCTGAAGTCTGTGCGATCGGATGCTATTAAGTAAAGGAAACTACGTTGTCTATGATTATATCTGAAGAATGAAGCGACGAAGTATAATTTAACAAGTATTCATTTAACCAGCTTTATTGACATGCTCAATGTATGCGGCTTGCATCAGTACAACTCAGTTTTAAACCGTTTTGGTCGCTTACTCGATTTAGTTTTATATAATGATAGTGACATACATGTATCTGTATGCCTAGATCCACTCACACCAGAGGATTCCTACCACCCATCTCTTGATGTGGTCGTGAACTTCCCCGCCGAAAAACATCTAGTTCCAAGCAATAGAATAATTTACAATTACAAACGCGGTAATAATAGCAAAATTAACGAAGAGCTCGCTGCTACGAACTGGCATGACTTGCTATCCAACAGCTGCATAGATCGCGCTGTCCAATCGTTCTATGACGTCATAAATGGTTTGCGGGATCGTTATATACCTAAACGCTTATTCACAAATAGCAAGTTGTATCCTGTTTGGTACTCGAGGGAATTGATAAAGATAATTAAAGATAAATTTAAATATCATACTAAATTTAAAGTATACGGTAATCTCGCAGATAGATTGGAGTTTGAACGCCTGCGTATCAAAGCCTTGGAACTCGAGAACCTTTGTTATAGTAATTATTTAAGCGAAGCTGAAAATTCAATAATTTCTAATTCAAAAACGTTTTGGTCTTTTATACATAATAGAACAAAAAATAACTATGTGCCAGCGTCAATGACTTACTGCAATCAATCCAGCGACTCAGGTGAGGGGATATGTGAGCTGTTTTCAAATTACTTTTTTTCCACTTTTCTAAGCAGCCAGTCGAGTTCAGCAAATCCCGTAATATCTAGCCCTTCTTCTTACAACTCATCCACCACTTTGAACGACATTCACAGCATTGAAGTGGATCAAGTTGTAGTTTATAAATTATTGAAATCGCTTGACACTAAAAAATCCGCAGGGCCTGACACACTACCACCCATCTTCCTCGTCATTTGTGCGATATCTTTGTCTTATCCAGTAGCCATATTATTTAAAAAATCACTGCAAGATGGAGTCGTGCCCACGATCTGGAAATCAGCTTTTGTAACGCCTATCCATAAGAAAGGAGCGAAGCGAAACATTTAGTTGATAATTATCGGCCAATTTCAAAACTGTGTGTGCTAGCTAAAGTTCTAGAGCGAATTGTTTATGACCAACTGTACTTAGTCCTAAAGTCGCGCTTCAGTCCCTCTCAACACGGCTTCATCAAGGGCAGGTCCACGGTATCCAATCTCGTTCTTTTCACTGACTTTGTATCTAACAAGATGGACAATCAAGACCAAGTTGACGCCCTGTACACGGACTATAGCAAGGCTTTTGACCGAATTGACCACGACATTCTGTTACTCAAATTATCAAAGGCAGGCATAAGAGGCGATCTATTTCGTTGGTTCTCCTCCTATGTAAGAAATAGATCTCAGGCTGTAGTGCTTAATGGATTTACCTCGACTTGGCGCAGTGTTCCTTCAGGTGTACCACAAGGTTCTTTACTAGGGCCTCTGCTCTTTATTATTTTTATCCAGGATATTGAAACCTGTTTCCAAAACTCTAACTTTTTGCTCTTTGCTGATGACATGAAAATCTTTAGGGTAGTAAACAATTTTACAGACCAGATGCTTCTTCAAGATGACTTACTTAGACTCGATAACTACTGCCGGTCAATAGATTGGACTTAAACGTTTCCAAATGCTTTGTTATCTCCTTTACACGTAAGCGTTCCGTATTCAAATCCTCATACAAAATCAAAAACCAAGAACTTAATTGTGTATCCGAGATACGTGACCTAGGAGTTATTATTGACAGTTAGCTCTTATACGATAAGCATGTGGACCATATTGTTGATAAGGCATCTAAGATGCTAGGTTTCCTAATCAGGTCAACTAAAGATTTTACCAAACTTAAAACAATTAAAGTACTCTATTGCGCCCTAGTAAGGAGTAATCTCGAATATGCGTCGCAAATCTGGAATCCTCAATACGACGTGTATATTCATCGCATTGAAAGAATCCAGAAAAAATTTGTTCGTCTTCTTAAGTTTAGGTTTGGTCTAAATCCCAAACTAAGTTATCATGCTTCATGTGCTCACTTACACCTTCTGCCTTTAGCCGTTAGGAGAAATGTCAGCGATATAACATATCTCATTAATATCGCTAATAACACAGTCGATTGTCCGCCGCTTCTGGAAAAGCTATCCCTAAAAGTGCCTACCAATACCCATCCCCGTGCCCATTCTATCCTCCGCCCACCATCTGCGCATACCAGATTTCGTCAGAACTCCTATCTGCCAAGATCTTCTTTATCATTCAATAATCTGTTAAAAAAGAATACTAAGCTAGATCTCTTTTGCACCACGGCCTCCTCCATGCGTAGAACTCTAGCCAATGAATTCTTTGACTCTCACAGCCTGAGTTGAAGTATTTTGCTGGCTGGTACCTAATCTTAATAATTAATAATGTCTAAATTTTCCCTAATATTATTTTACCACGGTTCTTCTCTTGTGTTAATTCACCTTCTTAACTATAAGCTTTTTATTTTGTAATTACTTCCTATGTAGTTTATATTAATATCTATTTTTCCACCTTTGCGAGCTATTTTTATCTCATGTAAATTCTATCTGTGAAAACTTGTAATTGGCGTTATACTCATTCTTTATTTATGTATCCGTCTTTGTTGTAGTAAGTTTTCTGTACAAAATAAAATAAAATAAGAATAAAATAAATAAAATTATACTTTCGCAGTAGATGAAGACTTTAGCAGTAGACGGGCTTTGAAAGAGTATTATGACGAGGTCTCTCGCTCTCTCTGCGTCGTATTCCTCATTACTGAGGGTCGTGACCCCTTACCATTAATCCAATAATGGTAGTATTTTCTTGGGATAGTAATGCGGTATGATCCCACGTTTTTCCGCATACGAATCGACTCAGAGGACTATTTTAACTCATAGGTAGGAACTAACGATTATTAATTATCAATGTTAGTGATAGTAACCGGGACCGACGGCTTAGCAAGGAAACGTTTGAACGAAAAACAAATTTGAACCTCCAAATTCAGTCACCCATCCAGTTACAGACTTGGGTCAACATTGCTTAACATTCGCAATCGACTGATATACGCTGTCACAACTAGGCCACTCTTCCCTCGTGGTACAAACCTTAAAATTTATGTATGGTCTGATGGTATAAAGCTATTATTTTAGGTTTAAATTTCTTTACCTTGGTTTAGGCTGCCTCCTTGGTCTATCAATAGGACTCTTGCCTTCTAAACTATTTAATATTTTCTTAGATACATCCTCGGTGATGTCTTCATACTCACATTTAATCTCCTCCTTTTTTACAGTAGTTATACCTGTTAACAAAAACTGGAACTGAATGACTTATAATGTCCTTCCGACCGAATTTCGGTACGGCGGCCAATCTCTACAGAGATTAGCAACATATATTATTTAAAAAATTGATACAAACCATTGTCTTCATTTGTCACATTGCCAGCTTGGTCCCCATCATTGAAATAATCATCATCTGCTGGGTCATTAAAATTGTCATTACCATCTTCTTTGATACAGTCTCTGTTGAAATTGTCATTTGACAGGTCACATCCATTAAGAGTGTAATTTAAGTGGTCTTTTTTTATACAATCTTCGTTAAAATTGTTATTAGACTGGTCTTGTTTGAGCCATCCGTCCTTAAAATGATCTTCGTCACTTTCATTCTCTAAAATTGTGCTACTATCATGGATCCGTTCAGTTTTCATTGTACTCTCTATTAATACTTTTTGGCAGACCTGCTCTGTGAGAATGCACAGCTTCTTGAACTTATGAGCAATTGTTAAGCTAGTCTGGCAATTTTTGCATATTTTGGTTGGTAGGCCATCCTCTTTTGTTATCTGTAAAAGATTCCATATTATAATATTATAACCTACTAGCGGACGCCCGCGACTTCGTTCGCGTGGCATAAGTTTTTCAATTCCCATAGGCATTCCTTAATTTTCCGGGAAGAACCCATTAAAAAAACCCTTCGATCCGTTGCTCTGTTGCGAGGTGATTGAAGGACTATATAACGTCTTTTGGGATAGAATTTATAAAAACTGTGAATTATGTATTTCATAATTTAAACCGGTGGCCCAAATATCAAGTTTCACGGCTATTTAACATGAAAAACGCCGGCCTTTTACACCAACTTACAACTGAAATTGAATTGGAATTGGAATTTTGAAAAACTGTTACACACGTAGGTACTTCTTTATATTATACCGAAAGCCAAAATACCAAGTTTCGTTGTTATATAACTTGAAAAATATGTTGATAAATGAAGGACATTCATCCCCTATTTCACCCCTTTGGAGGTCAAATTTTCAAAAAATGGTGAAACACATACTTCTGCATATCTAACTGAAAGCCCAAATGCTAAGTTTCATAACTATAACTTGAGAAATGAAGGACTTTCATACAAACTTTCAACCCCTATTTTACCCCTTTAGGGGTGGAATTTTGAAAAACTGTGCCATACGTACTTCTTTATTTATTACCTAAAGCCAAAATACCAAGTTTCGTTGATACAACTTGAGAAATATCTTGAGAAATGAAAGACTTTCATATAAACTTTCATCCCCTATTTTACCCCTTCGGGGGTAGAATTTTCAAAAACTGTGAAACACGTATGTCTTTATTTTTTACCGATAACTCATATACTAAGTTTCATGGATAAAACTTGAGAAATGACGGACTTTCATACAAACTTTCAACCCCTATTTCACCCCCTTAGGGATGGAATTTTGAAAAATCCTTCCTTAGTGAGCGCCTACGTTACAAAAGGAAGCTACTGTCAAAATTTCAAGTCTCTAACCCAAGCGGTTTAGGCTGTGCGTTGATATATAAGTCAGTCAGTCAGTCAGTCAGTCAGTCAGGACTTTGAATTTTATATATATAGATAATAATACACTTATAATATTAGTATGGATGTGAAAGTGTGTCTGTCTGTCTGTCTGCTACACTTTCACGACTCGTCCGTTCAACCGATTTTGAGGAAATTTGTAGGTTGTATCCCGGGGAAAGACAGTCTACTTTTTATCCCGTTCAATTAAAGAGCTCCCACGGGAATCAAAAAATACTAATCCACGCGGACGAAGTCGCGGGCATCAGCTAGTATATTATATAATCTTACGAATATTATGAACTCAAAATAAAGATACATTTGCTAGGAGACATTCAAAGATTTAATAATTTTAACTCTATCGTGGATACCTTACAAACCTTAATTCCAGTACAGTATTTAATCTGTTCTAATAGCTTTCTATTAAAAATATTACTCATTTTATCGTTTGGAGTCAAGCAAATTCTACAAGACTCCGTTTTTATATCACCGTTTATGTCAAATGCTTGGGCACTTGTTTTCATTTTACACGGTTTTTTAAATTTATTCATTTTGGCAAGAAACCAGTGACCATTTCATTTAAATAATTAATTATATTATTATAACCTAAAACTGAAAACAACTTTTTATTATTGTTTAAACACATTCTAAGTTTTAACAATTTTTTGTGACATTGGTTGGTCTGTAGTTGACAGCAGACTGCAGAGACAAGTAACATCTGACAGGTGACACCTATCATTTTTAATTTACCAGCAGGGCCACCGCGTGTCTTTTGCATCAATCATTGATACATCGCAATCACCTCCGATTGGCTGAATTTATGCTAATACCTGATCTGTGGCTGCGTCAATGAATTTTGTCCAATAGTGGAAGACTGTTAAGCAATCAGAGGTGATTGCGATGTATCAATGATTGATGTGCGGGTATGTTCCGAAATACACTGCGAGCACTGTAAGGTGTGACGTCAGTTTAGTATACTGCGAAACCGTTCCTCTATAGTTAGCTATACTGGTCACTGTTTAAAACGGAACGCAGTCAGCACTGAGAGCACCTTACCTCGAAAACGCCAGTGCTCACAAAAATGGCGACGATTTATGACGTCATACATTTCCATAGGATTCTGCGGCAGTATGCTGTCACTCCAGAACGGAACGAATTTCTCCCCAGTAAGAGCAGTGAACAGTGCTCTCAGTGTATATCGGAATATACCCGCAAAAGATACGCGGTCGCCCTGCAGCAGGACTTTGGGTTACCGACCGCCAGAATCCACCGACCAGAAAAAAAATGTTCCAACTTTTATGAACCTGAACAGTTGAACTATGGTTCAGAACGTGGTGAAAAGGACGGATGAAAGAAAAGTACATGCGACCGAAATGCGAATGTTGAGATGGATGTGTGGTGTGACTAGAATGGACAAGATTAGGAATGAATATAGGTATAAGGGGAAGTTTGAAAGTAGCGCCAGTGATAGAAAAGATGAGGAGTAATGTGGTAATAGGCTAGCATGGTATGGGCATGTAATGCGGAGGGAAGAAAGGCATATTACTAGAAGAATGATAGATATGCATGTGGAAGGAAAAAAGAGTAGAGGATATGCGTAAGGGGTGAATTGTAGGTTGACGGATAACAGAAGTGAGTGGAAGAAGAAAACATGTTGTGCCGACCCCACGTAGCGTGGGACAAGGGCAGGAGGAAGACGAAGAACAGTTGAACACCAGCGTACAGTGAGCTTTTGACTTCATGTCTTCATGTAGACTACAGGTATTACTGAAAGTATTACTGTGGTATGAACTTACGAGAGACATATTAGACCTCTGAGATCTAGACCGTGAATCTAGACTTAGTCCGTTGGCAATACAGGAGGATGGGGGGCGTAATAGGGGGAGGGGATCACGTTGGTGGGTATATTATTACTAGTCCCTTTTATAGAATAGCCATGTAATATTGGAATTTGGGAGTGCTTACTATGGCCACACGAGTCTGTGCTATGGCAAAAGCAAACTTTATCATATAGTTACTTTTGCATTACCAATAGATGTATGAAAAACGGTCTCGAAAGGAGCATATTTATCAAATCGGCGGATAATGCCGCCAATGTAGATTTGGGGGAAATTCCTCAAATCTACGCCAAAAGACCTATTACGATTAGGTAGTTACATCATCAGCTAACATCAGGGTAAGATTGCAGTCAAGGGGTGGCGTAAAAAAACCGATACGAGCTTTATCGGGTGATCACTTATTAATTTATTTTAAAAACTAAAATACACTCGCCGGCATATTTAGCGGAACATAAAAAAAAGGTTTGATATCAGTATCATATAAGGTTGCTGGCTGGTTTGTACGTCATTTAATTTAAAAAGAAATATTTTCAAATTAAGAAAACAACTGAACATCACATTTTATGCAATTGTTTTAATTTTATTCAAATACATCTTATCTGGGGCGTACTTCGAGTATTTCTTCCTTCTGAGTTTGATTTAAAATTTCATTGAAATACTGTTTTTTGTTAGTTTTTTTTAATCGCGTATCTTTCTGGAGTTGATGACTGAATTATGCCTGACTTAGCCCCAACGGAGATTGCCAGGGCACTCGAAATGCGAAGAAATGGTCAAACCTACAGAGTGATATCCAGAGATCTTCGTCGACCAGTTTCAACGATCCATCGCAGTACATCCAACGGTTCAGGGAGACCGGTACTTATGTGAGAAGAGCAGGACAAGGCAGAAAAAGACGCACTTCGAGTAGGGATGATCGTTTCATTCGGCTTCGTGTACGTAGGAGCCCCCGTTTGACGGCCGTCCAAGCCCGACATGAGTTAGAAGCAGTGCGGGGTATAACCGTAAGTGAGCGTACGGTACGAAGAAGGCTCGAAGAAGCTGGTTTGGGTTCATTTGTGCCCGCCACGGCTCCAAGGCTCGAGGTAAATCATCGTAGAAACAGGTTAACTTTTGCTCAGGAACATCGACTTTGGAACGCGGACCAATGGAGTAAGGTATTGTTTAGTGATGAGTCTAAAATTCTCTTAAATCAAATTAACGGCAGGCAAAGAATATACAGACGCTAAGGAGAACGATACATTCAGACAAATTTTGAAACTACAGTTGCATACGGTGGTGGATCAATAATGGTTTGGGCGGGCATTTGTTTGGGAGCTCGCACAGACTTGGTGTTGGTAGTGATTGACAGAGGGAGTCTGACTGCAGACCGCTATATCAGAGAAGTTTTCGAAGAAAATGTCGTACGGTTTGCCCCATATATCGGTAACGATTTTGTTTTTATGCAGGATAATGCTCGGCCGCATACCGCTCGGGTAACTCAAGATTATCTTAATGATATGAATATCACTGTTATGGAGTGGCCGGCGAGATCACCGGATATGAACACAATAGAGCACGTTTGGGAAAAGAAAAGTGAAGTCCAAAATTCCAGCTCCTGCCAACGTGGGTGAACTGCGAATCGCCGTAGTTGAGGAATGGCGGAGACTATCCCAGGAGACCATCGATAACATCATTCTCAGTATGCCTAGACGAGTAAAAACTTTAATAAGAGCACGTGGAGGAAATACGCGATATTAGTCACCATTTTTCTAATTTAATTAATTGTTATTTTAATATTAAATTTCACTTTTCCCGGTTACATGAAAAGTTCAAAAATGTACCATTTTTCACAAATAGCCTTTACTCGCAAAATGTGATCTCATTTTAAGTAAAACAAATGAAACTTTAAATAACAAAAGAAGTGTAGTAAGTAGATTTTATGTTCCGCTAAATATGCCGGCGAGTTTACTAGTGGTTCGCCCCGAACTAAGACCTCGCGGCGCCATCTATTGACATAATTGTGAAGTTCTGTTGTAAATAGTAAATACTAAGGCTCATTAAAAATTAAATCATTTCGTTTATCTAATTTAAGTACACATTTGTTGTTCAAGTACAGGATATGATTCAAATAATTGATCAAGTTTCAGGGTCAGCATTTCAGAAAATTTAGAGTTCTGAGGTCAACTTTGGACGTTAGAAAATCTCCACTTTGAAAGCCCCCCATTTGGTCAATATTAGGGGAAATAAAATAAAGATTTTTATAACTTTTTAAGCCATTTTCGGCTGGAGGCCATCGGTTTAGGTATATATATATATATAATATTTAAATTTGAAGTAATTACGTTCAGTAATTCAGAAATCAGAAGCTCTGACAAGCGGACGGACGGACGGACGGACAAGTGCAAATTCACTCAAGTAGACTCAGAGACCTTCGCTTCGCTCGGTCAAAAATTTTAAGGTATTTTTTGCTCGAAACGTAGGTATATAAATGCTAGTTTATTGAAATACTTAAACTATTATTTATTAGTTTTATTAAAAGTGGAATTCTGGTAAGCATATCGCTTTATTTAAACTGGTTTTGTAATCTTAGTTGTAGTTGTTTGACCGCAGCACTATTCTGGTCTCTTACACAGCTACATTGGCAAACATTTACCTATTTTATTACTAGCAATGCAGACTTGTTGACCGAGCAAGGTCTCTAAGTCTACTTGGGTGAATTTGCGTTTATCCGTCCGTCTGTTTGTCAGAATAGGAAAATATTGCGAAGATATTGCAAGTAGGTGCATTATTGCTACAATTATTCTTTTAAAAGACGATGCCTGCGACTTCGTCCGCGTGTATTAAGATTTTTTGATTCCCGCGGGATTTCTTTATTTTTCCAGAAAAAAGTAGCCTATGTCCTTTCCCGGGATCCAATCTACCCCTGTACCAAATTTCATCAAAATCGGTTGAGAAGATGGGCCGCGAAAGCGTAGCAGACAGACAGGCACACTTTCGCATTTATAATATTACTAGCTGATGTAACCCTCGACTTCGCGGTTAAGTTTTTTTTATTCCCGCGGGATCTCCTTAACTTTCTGGAATAAAAATTGTTGGGTTGTCCTTCAATCACGCCGCAACGGAGCAACGGAACGACGTGATTTTTGGCATGGGGATAGCTGAGGACCCTGGAGAGTGACTTAGGCTACTTTTTATCCCGGAAAATTAAGGAGTTCCCGCGGGAATCAAAAAAACTTCAACCAAGCGGATGAAGTCGCGGGCATCAGCTAGTTATATCTATAATAAGTAAGAAGTGCCCCAAGAAAAGCTTTTCTGTTGCGTCGTAACTCAAGGAAGCGAAATGATATGGAATCCTCGATGTGATGGACGAGTTAAAACTCACTTTTGAGTTTTGATCGTTTTTTTTCCTTCACAGAATAAGGCCGTCTTGGTCTTGGACGACCCCGGACCTTGCGTATGAGGAAAATCGTTTTAAAATAATTAAACACACCGTCTATAGTTGTACACAAATATACACAGATCATCACAAGTGATCCGTCAGTGATTGAGTGAGGTAGTGCTTGCAGAACTATTAAATTGTTATGATTTAAGATATTTTTAATAATAAAATAATTCTGTCGTTCGGGTGTCCGTTCTGTAACAAGGTATGTTTGTTTTTTCTCATTTGTTTTCCATAGTTATATAGCATTTTTAAAGCTTTAACTAGGAAACGATTGGATATAATTTGTTTACAATCTACCTACACGTTTTTCTATATTTTAACTATTTAGCGTATGCACAGATCTAGGTTTATTAAAAGCACTAGCTGATGGCGACGACTTCGTTCGCGTGGTCTTTATTTTCCGGGATAAAAAGTTGCCTATGCCCTTCCCCGGGATGCAACCTATCCCTATCGCTTGAAAATATGGCCCGTGTCAGAAAGAGAGAGACATACTTTCGCATTTAGAATATTAGTATCTGCTCTACCCTCCTTAATAATTAGTATGGACAATTTATGGATAGAAGAGAGCGTTACTGTGCAAAAGTCCATGATAACCAAGGTTCAAGAAGGTTAATCTATATATATAAAAATGAATCCCTATTTCCCTTGGTCACGGCATCACGCGTAACGGCTGGACCAATTTCGCCAATTCTTTTTTTGTTTATATATAAAAATGAATCCCTATTTCCCTTGGTCATGGCATTACGCGTGAACGGCTGGACCAATTTCGCTAATTCTTTTTTTGTTGTATAGGTGAGGACCTGGAGAGTGACATAGACTTTAAAACTACCTGCGTCATACTTATTCATATTATTCCCCCAAAAACATACAAATCGATTACATTTTATAATGAACTAGCTGATGCCCGCGACTTCGTCCGCGTGGTTTAAGTTTTTTGTTATTCCCGTGGGAACTCCTTAATTTTCCGGGATAAAAAGTAGCCTATGAGTTATTCCAGACTATAATCTATAGTCTAGAGTCTGTGCCATATTTTATCCAGATCGACATTCGACATTCATCCAAACTTTCGCATTTATAATACTTAGTAGTTTAGACTAGTGGTCGCCCGCGACTTCGTCCGCGTACAATTTCTGGTTTTCCATGAGATTAGGAAATTTTCCCGCTGAAAATGACCTAGGTATAGCTATAAACTTTCGCTTTTATAATATCAAAGGATAATATATGTACCTATTTACAGTGATTTGAGTAGTGTATAGGTGTCTAATATAGGCATCTTACTTAATATTATAAATGCGAAAGTTTGGATGGATGTATCTATGGATGGATGGATGTATGGATGTTTGTTACTCAATCACGCGCCAACGGCTGAACGGATCTGGCTGAAATTTGGCACAGAGACAGATTATAGTCTGGAATAGCACATAGATAGGCTACTTTTTATCCCGGAAAATTAAAGAGTTCCCGCGGGAACCAAAAAACCTTAAACCACGCAGACGAAGTCGCGGGCATTCACTAGTTTACAATATTAAAGTTACTGCAAGTTACAGAGTAGATAACATTACCGATAACTACGATCGCGATTCGTGATGGTCTGCCCCCCGATTGTGTAAGGAAATCGTAATCGTAATCGTTTGTCAGACGTATAATTCGACCTGTTTAAGGAGTTCATAGATGCCTGCACGACAAAAAGCAACTCCTTAAACAATTCGGGTAATACGTTTTGAGCTGCCAAATGATTACAATTTGCTTAGACAATTGGGCCTCTGGAATGCATAGCAAATAGTAAATATTTAGTACCTAAATAGGTACCTAAGTAGTCCCTACGTGTCGCCAATCTTAGTCCAAAAGTCTTCAAATCAAATCAAATAAATATAATATAATTTGGCTATTCAGCGGGGTAACGCAGCCAGCGTTCTGGGCACACTGCCTCATTGCAGCGGGATAGATGATATTTTTAATGTTTAGTTTTTAGTTTTTAATTTAGTTTTTAATTTAGATTTAATTTAGATTTTAATTTTATCTACTTACTTATAATAGGAAGATTAAATAACTTTTAAAATTCAAAAAAAAAACATATTATAAATTATGCGAAAGTTTGGATGGATGGATGTCTGGATGGATGCATGGATGTATGGATGGATGTTTGTTACTCAATCACGCCCGAACGGCAGAACGGATCTGGATGAAATTTGGCACAGAGATAGATTATAGTTTGGAATAGCACATAGCTCTACTTTTATCCCGGAAAACTAAGGAATTCCCGAGGAAACCAAAAAACCTCAAACCACGCGGACGCGTGATGTCGCGGGCATCAGCTAGTAATAAATATTATAAATGCGAAAGTTTGGATGGATGGATGTATGGATGGATGTTTGTTACTCAATAACGCCCGAACGGCTGAACGGATCTGGATGAAATTTGGCACAGAGATTATATTCTGGAATAACACATGCTACTTTTTATCCCGGAAAACTAAGGAGTTCCCGCGGGAACCAAAAAACCTCAATCCACGCGGACGTAGTCGCGGGCATCAGATAGTATATTGTTTATAAATAAGTAAATATTATACCTACTTACCTCCTATATTCAAAGTCAGTCAAAGTATGTTTAATCAAAATTGGTACCTAATACCTATACAATAGATACACATTTTGAACGTCAAGTGTGATGGTGATAGGTACCTACTTAACGACGCGACGGTATCTAAAAACTAAAGCTACGAGGGTTTCAAACACGCCCTGGTCTGAGAAGAGCCCACAACAAACTCAGCCGGTTTTATAATAATTACTATCGCCATCTCACAAAAAGTAGGTACCTACTTATTTTAAAGTAGATGATGCCCTCGTCTTCGTTCGCGTGGATTAAGGTTTTTAGAAAGACTATGATCTGTCCAATTGGGTATTTGACAAGTCGACAACTAGTGAAATAAATTATTTTTTAGTGATTATTAACAAAAGTCGTAATATCCACGTCCCCTGATTAGTTTTATGTTGAATAACCATTTTAAACTATCAATTAAAGTAAAAAAGTTCGTCGAACTTCGATGACGTCACAATCCATATTTCATACAAATCCCATACAAAGCACGCGTTTTGACGTTTGAAAAAAGGTTGTTGATTTGACTAGTTGTCAAATATCCAATTCTCTGAATACCTACTTAGTCGCGAATCTGACGAGTCCAGAACATATTATATGTATACTACTACATATAAATCAATGGTCCAGAAGGAGTATGATTACTAACATGTTTCATGATTTTCTTCATGATAATCCAAGGGTCTCGGCCTCCTTAAGGCGCTGTGAGTTCATACTAGCGAGATCAAACATAGACGCGCCGGGGTGAAATCGAGCAAGCGCATGTCGCAAAAAATGCAAGAAATCATTTGTAAAAAATAAATATTTACTGTTCAATACGAATTCAATCAATCAAGTCAATGGCTGCTTAAAGGTATTGAAAACGGCTAATTATTTTTACAAACATACAATATTATATCACAGTTTGATGGAAGATTGCAAAAACCGCTAGATTGTAATCTAACGCTCTTTATCTTGTTAGATTGTAAAATGTCGAAAGATTGGTGAACCGTTCAATGTTCTGAGTGTAAATTTTTGAAATATTAACTGACTAGCCTGCCTAACTACTAGTCTCCTGACTAGTCTGACTAACTGCCTCGTTGGTCTAGTGGTTAGCATAGTCGACTGCGGATCACGAGGTCCTGGGTTCGATTCCCGGTCGGGCATAAAAGTTAGGTATTGGGTCAATTAAGAAATTCTCAGTGCCAGCCCGGAGTTGGAAGTTGGCGGTGTTTCACCCCCGGAGAGCACGTTAAGCTGTCGGTCCCGGTTATTATCACTAACATGATAATAATCGTTAAAGCCCGCCAACCCGCATTGGAGCAGCGTGGTGGGTCTAAGCTCTCATTCCCGCTCTCCTATGAGAGTGGAGGCCTGTGCCCAGCAGTGGGACGTTAATAGGCTGTAGTGATGATGATGATGATGAACTGACTAGCTGATGCCCGCGACTTCGTCCGCGTGGTTTAAGTTTTTTGGTATTCCCGCGGGAACTCCTTAATTTTCCGAGATAAAATGTAGCCTATGTCACTCTCCAGGTCCTCAACTATACCCATGCCAAAAATCACGTCAATCCGTTGCTCCGTTGCGGCGTGATTGAAGGACAAACCAACAAACCAACAAACCAACAAACAAAGTGACTTTCGCATTTATAATATTAGTATGATTTACGTTTTCTTGTCTCTTTCTTGTAGGTTAGGTTAGGGTTCAACATAAATAAACAGGTAGTGCCCGGGCACTTAGGTTCTATCCGGTTATTATACCTAACAGATTACAATCTACCGAAAAATAATGCTTTACTATGTATATTGTAATATTTCGACAGTTCACAATTTGGCGAGTTAGATCTTAGAACGGTTTTTCCAATCTTACGGTGACAGATACACTGCTATAAAAAACTCCGTTTTGCCGATTTTACTCTATCACAGGCATCTGTGATCACAGGGCCTTAAATGAATGACGTGGGTGCCCTGTATGACCCATTTCGCTGTTAAAAATTGGAAAGGGGATTTCCGTAATACCGTTTCACCATTCACTATGGGGTAAACCCGTGTAACTTTTTATTTACTGTAACTAGACCGTGTTTAGGGTTCGTACTTCAAAAGGAAAATAGGATCACTTTGTTGTCCATCTACCTGACTGTCTATCAATCACGTTTTTCTCGGGAACGCGTGGAGGTCCCTTGGAGCTGTAAAAAAAATTATTTTTTTACTTTAGAAGCTTTAGCTTCTAAGTCAACGCAATCAAAAGATACGCCCGTTAAAAATGCTGCTTATTTTAACACTCGCCAATCAACTTCCTGCTGATCTTGAAATGTGACAAGAATCAAGAACAAGTAGGTATATGAAAAAATCCAAAAATCGTTAATTAGGGTTCCGTACTCATAGGGTATCGAATTGTTTGCCAAGTGCTACCTACCCAGTTTAGTTCCATAAATGTAAGTCAGTTATTTCACTGCTGATTACTTACGTGTTTGTTAGGACATCTTTATTGTTATTTAAAAAAATAATTTATATTGTGGTACGGAACCCTTTGCGCGCGATTCTGACTCGCACTTGACCGTTTTTTTTCGATCTGCGGTGTAAACAAAACTGCTTTGTTTTGATAATTTACTGTGAAGATTATATGTAGGTTTATTTTCTTGACTCATGACCTTTTGATAATATTAATAATAATTTATTAGACTACTTTTTCCCCCTTGCAAAGTAGGAAAATTATGTTTTTACTGACAAAGCGAGAAACAAAAATTGTGACGTCATCAAATTTCAACGCATTCAACCTCGATTTCACCCGGCTGAATGTTCGTAAAATTTCAAGGTTATTGTTGTATTCAATTATTTAATTAATAAACAGAATTCCATAAAAAAATATTAAGTATTATTTAGAACTAATAACCTACCTGCCGATTTTTAAGTCTCGTACTTCAAAATCTTACCCCCATTTTGGGGTGGATTTTCGTAAAATTTGCTAATATTGCATTTCACCTGCTTAGGGGTGAATTTTCTCAAAACCGTTTCTTAGCTGATATTTTTACTATAGAAGGAATATACCTCCCAAAATTTGAAGTTTGTATGCTTTGTAGTTTCTGAAATACCTATCGTGATAGGTAACTCCAAAAACGAGTGGTAGGTATTTCGCTTTAGGTTACATGTATTTCACTCCAAAAATGAGTGGTATTTAGGTATTTACCTATTTCACAAATATTATTTCTAAGAAATCACTCGTTTATAAAGAGGGGAATACCATGTCAAGAATATAGGTTAACAAAACAAATGAACTGATAACAATTTATAAAGCTATCTGAATCTGAGGCTCAATAATTGTCTAGCTCTAGGCCAATCGTTATAATTTGACAGCTCATAACATATTAGGTACTATTACCTATTCTGATTTCTGTGGTATAACCACAGAATAATAACTAGTACTAGGTAGTATAACTCGAACTTTTTAAGGAGTTCATACATGCTTTTTGACGTGCAGGCATCTACTTATTGTTATGTAACTCCATAGCCCCCCGATTGTGTAACTTGTAAGGAAACCGTAGAAGACCGTAATCGTTTGTCAAACGTATAACTCGGCCTGTTTATGGAGTTCATAGATGTGTGCACGTCAAAAAGCATGTTTATACTCTTTAAACGTTCGAAGTAATGTTCTATGCTGTCAAATCGGTGCTGTCAAATGATTACTTTTTTTATTTAATAAGCTATTGCCTCAGAATACAGTTGTTCTGTATTCTGAGGCTATTGCATAGCTTCTATCGCGGCCCGCGGGCTTTGAGCGTGGAGACCGAATCCAGAAATTCCGTTACAAAAAAATTATGTTTCAAAACATAATTCTATAAAATTATTTCGCCTTTATATTCCAAATCATCTTTTCATAAAAATATCTTCTTCGTCTTTTTATTTTCAATACTTTGAAGTCAACAACACAAGTAGTCATAGCAACCAAAGTGTTAGGTAAGTTGATAAAAAATGCTATGCAATAGCTTTACCGCGGCAGTCTCCGAGTGCCACACGTTTTTTTTTTATTTAACTAGTTTAACGGCTCTGGATTCTAGTCCTTCTGAGCCTTCAAATGATTACGATTTGCTTAGACCACAGATTTATAAAGGGGAGCAGATTCAATCTTGAAAAAAATTGGGTGGCAATTTCAAACACGGAAACATTACTCACACATAGACAAAACTCAGGGCCGCACCTTGTTGCTGCATAAAACATTATATTAATATGTAGGGTTAAGTCGTGTGAAAAAGAAACGACCTATCATTTGGAAGCTATATTTTGTAAGGGTTTTAAAAATAATTATAGGTACTTTTTATGACTTTTTTCATCACAAGCGATCACAACTGCAATGTAGTTACAAAATTTTAAATTGTAATTTCATATAGCTTTTGCTTTTCTTTATTATGTCTGTGGCTTAGACTAATGGGGGAAGGCCGTCAAAATATAGCCTTAAATTTGTGCCTATAGCTGATGTCCGCGACATCATCCGCGTGGATTTTGAAGTGAAACTTCTTTAGAATCGTTGTGATTTGATAATTCGATGACACTAAAATGAGACAAACATATTCATAATAGGATTTAGCCTGCGAGAGAATGAGATAGTATACAAGTTATATTTACCTCATTCTCTCATAGGCTTTAGCTTTAGGAGAGAATGAGATAGGTAGAACACAAGTTATATTTGTCTCATTCTCTCGTTTTTAGGGTTCCGTACCAAAATGGTAAAATGAAACCCTTTTAGGGTTCCGTACCAAAATGGTAAAATGGAACCCTTATGGTGGAACTTTCTCCGTCTGTCTGTCCGTCTGTCCGTCTGTCCGTCCGTCACACTCGATTATTTCAGTAACTACCGAAGCTATCGACATGAAATTTGGAATAGTTGTGTATATTAGTGGCCCAAAGACACTGGAATTAAAAAAAAATGGAAATTATTTTTGTTCTTATTTAAAAAGGGGGGAAAATCGGAGGGTTGAAATTTAAAAGTGAGATAACTGTACTGTGTGGGGTATCATATGAAAGGGTTTACTTTGTACATTCTTAAACAGATTTTTAATTATTTTTAGTCATGATAGTTTTTGATTTATCGGGGAAAAAGTCTAAAAAAATACCGTTCCCCCCCCCCCTTATCTCCGGAGTTTACCAATCGAAAAATCTGAAATAATTATGGTCAATAGGAATTTATGTATACTTTACAGGAAAACTATAGCCAATGCTCTAACTAGCATAGTTTTTTTTATATTAACAGTAAACCTCGTACTCGTCGTCAAATAAACATATTGGTTTTTGCCTGATTGTTTTGCTTCAGTACCTACTTCTTGAGTACGGAACCCTCGGTGCGCGAGTCCGACTCGCACTTGGCCGGTTTTTTTTCTGAAGTTTCGATTTCACTTCTGCCGTGTGTGAATTGCACACAACGCTCTTTTTTTAAGTTTCCGCGGGAACTATTTAATTTTCCGGGATAAAAAGTAGCCTATGTTATTCTCCAGGTACTCAACTATACCTAGTTACCTACCTACCCATGCAAAGTCAAGTCGATCCGTTGTTGCTAGGTTGCGCAGTGATTGAAGGACAAACCATCAAACCGAGAAACAAACACTTTCGCATTTATAATATTAGTATGATTAGGTATTGATAGGCATTAAAATTACCTACCTTATGTTATCCATACTAATATTATAAATGCGAAAGGGTGTCTTGTCTGTTCCGCCAACCCGCATTGGAGCAGCGTGGTGGGTCTAAGCTCTTATTCCCTCTCGCCTATGAGAGCGGAGGGATGTGCCCAGCAGTGGGACGTTAATGGGTTGTAGTAGTCTGTCTGTCTGTCTGTATGCCACGCTTTCACGGCCCATCTGTTCAACCGATTTTGATACAAAATCGAATGACAGGCTACTTTTTATCCCGGAAAATTTAAGAGAAACAAAAAAAAACTGTTCAATGGATTTAGATTAAATTTTTATCCCGGTAAATTCGAGAGTTCCCGCGGGAATCAAAATCCTTAATCCACGCGAACGAAGTCGCGGCATCACCTAGTTAATTTATATTATTCGGTGATATTTGTAAATTATCTTGTTATATAGGTACCTACTTATATTCATTAGAACGAAAAAGGTTTTCTCATCAAAATTCATATATTCATTAAATAAACGATTATTATTCTAATAAGCACACAGATAACAAGATGGGTTCGAAATGCCACCATTTTATTTTATTGATACTAGATATTTTATTGAAAATACTTTAATTTATTAATGTTAAGGAGACTCTGTCAGCAAAAAACGTGGTATTTCCAACCTGATACATCGATGATAGCACACAGCCTCATAGTTCTGCATGATTATTTCTTTTGATATTTAAGGTTTCCTATCGATATAAATATGACTACCTACTATTATTAAAAAAGAATTGAGAAATTATTCAGACAAAAATATTTACGTTTAGATACCTAATTTCCGCATGTTTTTTTTTCCATAGGTACGTTTTGGTTCATACCATACTACAAGTAGCAACCCTGTCAAGTTTTAGCAACTGAGGATTTAATGCAGGAATCTCCATATAACAAACCATTCCGTTTCCTTGACTAGGTATAATATGGCCAAACCTTTTTCAATTTGAGAGGAGATAGTGGGCCGCGATGCGTTGTAATGCTGTTTTTTTTTCTTACAAAGTCGAGAATCGTTCTTCAATACAAATTAAGTTAGCATTTCAGAAGCATGCATTCTTCTGTTTAGTGTTTTAGGAGCGTCGCTTTAAGTATGTTTTCTAAGAATCTTGTTTATTAATTAAAAATCCGACCGAGCAGAAGGCTGAATTAATTTGAATTGCAAGTCATTCAATTTTCAATGTCAGTGTTGATAGTTTAAGGAAATCGTTGATTGAAGGTACCTAAAAATGAATGAGCGACAATAATTATTACGTTTGCGACACTAAATGTATTAAGTAGTTGGCTTACATAATATAAACTCGTGGGCATATTTAGCGGAAAATAAAAAAAAAGTCCATAATTTAAAAAATATGGTTTTATTTTAAAATCTACTTAGGTACTACACTTCTTTTGTTATTTAAAGTTTTATTTGTTTTACTGAAAATGAGATCACATTAAGAACAGATTTTGCGAGTAAAGGCTATTTGTGAAAAATGGTACATTTTTGAACTTTTCATGTAACCGGGAAAAGTGAAATTTAATATTAAAATAACAATTAATTAAATTAGAAAATTAATGGTGATTAATATCGCGTATTTCCTCCACGTGCTCTTATTAAAGTTTCTACCCGTCTAAGCATACTGAGAATGATGTTATTGATGGTCTCCTGGGATAGTCTTCGCCATTCCTCAACTACGGCGATTCGCAGTTCACTCACGTTGGCAGGAGCTGGAATTCTGGACTTAACTTTTCTGTTCAGCAAGTCCCAAACGTGCTCTATTGGGTTCATATCCGGTGATCTCGCCGGCCACTCCATAACAGTGATATTCATATCATTAAGATAAGCTTGAGTTACCCGAGCGGCATGCGGGCGAGCATTATCCTGCATAAAAACAAAATCGTCACCAATATATGGGGCAAACGGTACAACATTTTCTTCTAAGACTTCTCTGATATAGCGGTCTGCAGTCAGACTCCCTCTGTCAATCACTACCAAGTCTGTGCGAGCTCCCAAACAAATGCCCGCCCAAACCATTATTGATCCACCACCGTATGCAACTGTAGTTTCAAAATTTGACTGAATGTATCGTTCTCCTTTGCGTCTGTATTATTCTTTGCCTGCCGTCAATTTGATTTAATAGAATTCTGCACTCATCACTAAACAATACCTTACTCCATTGGTCCGCGTTCCAAAGTCGATGTTCCTGAGCAAAAGTTAACCTGTTTCTACGATGATTTACCTCGAGCCTTGGAGCCTTGGCGGGCACAAATGAACCCAAACCAGCTTCTTCGAGCCTTCTTCGTACCGTACGCTCACTTACGGTTACACCCCGCACTGCTTCTAACTCATGTCGGGCTTGGACGGCCGTCAAACGGGGGCTCCTACGTACACGAAGCCGAATGAAACGATCATCCCTACTCGAAGTGCGTCTTTTTCTGCCTTGTCCTGCTCTTCTCACATAAGTACCGGTCTCCCTGAACCGTTGGATACTGCGATGGATCGTTGAAACTGGTCGACGAAGATCTCTGGATATCACTCTGTAGGTTTGACCATTTCTTCGCATTTCAAGTGCCCTGGCAATCTCCGTTGGGGCTAAGTCAGGCATAATTCTGTCATCAACTCCAGAAAGATACGCGATTTAAAAAAACTAACAAAAAACAGTATTTCAATGAAATTTTAAATCAAACTCAGAAGGAAGAAATACTCGAAGTTCGCTCCAGATAAGGTGTATTTGAATAAAATATTTCTTTTTAAATTAAATGACGTATAAAGCAGCCAGCAACCTTATATGATACTGATATCAAACCTTTTTTTTATGTTCCGCTAAATATGCCGGCGAGTGTACATACCTGCAGTGAGTTCCTCAAAGAGATCTAAAGGATAAAACTACCTAATACCACAGAATAGGTACTAGTGCTATAATTAACTAAAATCTGTTTAAACCAAAAGCGGAAGTCCGCTAAACTCATGGCCGAATTCATCATCATACTAATCTATACAATAAATTATGTGTATGTCACCGTAAGATTGCAAAAACCGTTAGATTGTAAACTAACTAGCGAGATTGTAAACTGTCGACAGATTACAATTTAACGCATTATTTTTCGGTAGATTGTAATCTGTTATGTACGGGTACCGATACCCGATAAAACCTAAGTGCCCGGCCTTATTTATGTCGAACCCTAACCTAACATATACAAGAAAGAGACAAGAAAACGTAAATACAATGAATATTTCAAAAATTGACACTTAGAACAACGGTTCACAATCTTTGGACAGTTTACAATCTATCGAGATAAATTAATTACATTCTAACGGTTTTGCAATCTTGCGGTGACACATACATATAAAAGCGAAATACCACTCACTCACTGACTAATTACGATATCTCAAAAACTGAGCAAACTTGAAATTTGGAAGGTAGATTCCTTAGAAACGGTTTTGAGAAAATTCACCCCTAAGGGGGTGAAATGGGGGGTGGAAGTTTGTATAAAAGTCCTGTTTTTGAAGTTAGAGACGTGAAAATTGGCATTTAAGTTATTGGTTTTAAATAATAATGTATAAGCTATGTATAGTCGCTATAAGAAGGCCTTTTGCAGCGGGAAAATCTTAAAAAAAAAATGGCAGTCATAGGGAGTGCCGATCGAAGTGAAAACGAATATTTAATTATTTTTAAATAAAATTTTTATTAATAAATTCTTAAGTAAAAAAATTATATAAACCTTAACAAGGCATTAAAGTTTAATTTCGAAGTAGTATATGTATATTTAAGACCTTTTGTCTTCGTAACTACGCGAGCATGTCGGCGACATGCATGTCGATGACGCCGCGAATCCAGAATTTTACCCCCTACGAAAAAGTTCTCAACGCGGCTAAAGAAGTTTTCACTTCAATAATATCACAGGAAATCAGAAATTGTACGTGGACGAAGTCTAGTATAGTAGTATTCTAGTAGTAGTAAATGCGTGGCGTTCAGCGTGGTTGAGTAACAAACATCCATCCAAACTTTCGCTTTTTAATATTGATATACAAGTATAGATTGCTCGATTTGTCTTATCTCCCGCTCTCCGCTGTCGCTTCTGCGCTACTGCCGTGGCCCCCCGCTATCGGCCCGGTAATGACGAACCGATGACCTTCGCAATCGCTAAGTTGTTTTCTTTGACACCACTGTGAATAATAAAGTTTATCAACTGGCCATTATTTATCCATTTACCTTGTACCAGGACTGCCGATGGCTTTGACATTGAAATCTATAGCAGCTTTAGTTTTTTTTAAATTGCGTGATAAGCTTGCGCTTGACGACAATCATGCTTAGTGCAAAGCAATGATGAGGTCTAGGTTGGAACGCGCTTGCCTAGAAGATGCCCATTCACTCTTTCCTTGAATTGCCTTGAAGGTAGGTACTTTAAAAGTTATAAGTAGCGGTTCGTATCAGAAACGTCGAGCAAAAACGCTTCGTGCGAGCAAATTGGACGTCAACCAGGCACATAAGGGTGCCAATGGTGCCAAAGCTCACGGTTTCTCGCTGTTCTGATAGATATAATTTAATATAAAAAATTCTTTTTAAACAACCGACTTCAAACTCCCGCGCCAACTTTACAACAGCAAGCACACGCTATACAAAGTACTTATTTTATTGTTGATATTTTAAAAACCGCTCGACCGATTTTGATAAAATTTATATGGGACCACATAGGCAGTATGTCCTTTCAAATAAAAAAAGAATCATCCAAATCGGTCCACCCAGTCAAAAGTTCTGAGGTAACAAACATAAAAAAAAACAGTCGAATTGAGAACCTCCTCCTTTTTTTGAAGTCGGTTGAAAATACAAAGTTTTGTAACCAAGCGTTATGAAACAATTCTGTACCGATTAACTATGGTCGTTTGAATAATATTAATTTATTTTATTTTAGCGTGGGCTTTTATTACTCTCTCCTCTCATCACCCCATTTTGCTATTTTACTTTAAAAACTATAACCCGAGTACGGAAATAATGTTAGGTAAGTATAGTAAAATTGCTTCACTGTAGCTTGGTTATTTTAAATATTTTTTCCTACGCACTCGCAATTTTAATATAGACGTATTCCTTTGTCACTGATGTACATCCCAGGAAGGACATAGGAAGGACATAGGATTTTATCCCGGATAATAAAGCAGTTCCGGCGGGAATCAGAAAACCTTTAATCGTCTAGTATCAAAATAACCCCCGAACTGCTTAGTTGCTTACTCGTTAATTCCTACGTGAGCGACATTAAAATAGTTACAAAAAATATACACCGTCCAAATGATCATTCATGGGCATTGTACCCAAGACACTGGCGCTATTGCCTCTCTGAATTGCCAGGCTTATTATTATTTTTTTTAATTTCAGATGTACAAGTTAGTTTTAACCCTGGGCGTTTTGGCCCTGGCCCGGGCTGCGCCCCAGGCGGCTGAAGGTGACTTGGACGCAGTCATCGCACAGATCTTTGGCAAGCCGAGCACCACCGGAGCAACGGTTGTCGATAACAAGAACCTGGGGTCGACCATTGTACCGCCCATTAACACCAACGCTGGTGAGTAACTGTTTATAGTAGATAACGTTAAAACAGCGTATAACGTTATTGTAAAGCCGAGCTCCACAGTCGCTATGGTTATTGACATCAAAAACCTGGCATTGACCATCGTACCGCCGATTAACACTAACGCAGGGTGAGCAACTGTAGTAGATAACGTTATAGCAGCTTATAACGCTATTATAAAGACGAACTTCACAATCGCAACGGTCATCGACTGCAAGAACCTGGCGTCGATGATCGTACCGCCCGTTGACACCAATGTGGGTGAGTTGCTGGTTATAGCAGATAATATGTTATAACAGCGTATAGCGTTACTATAACACCATAACATAGGACGCTATTTGCACACAACGTCAAGCACGCACTATATGAGCTGGTGGATGTGTGATGTGAACCAGACCGCAACCTAGACCTCATCATTGCTTTGTATTATTTGTTTTGCCGCTTTTGCTTATGTCGTCAAGCGTCATAGGGACTGCCGATAGAAGTGAAATAAATATAATAATAAAAATATTATATAAAAAATACCTATATTTAAAATACTTAAAATATAAACCTTAAAACTAAGGCATTAAAATTTAATTAAGAATGTACAATATTTATATTTAAGACCTTTTGTCTTCGTAACAACGCGAGGTGTCGGTCACGCGTTTCCACATTTTTACCCCCTACCAAAAAATTCTCAACGTGCCTAATGAAGTTTTCACTTCAAAATGTTAAGTACTTAAACTAAACGTTGTATTAATGTCAGTGTTGTCTCATTTCAGCGACCAATGTCCCGTGCAAGACCGAGGAAGGTGGTGACGGTACCTGCGTCAACTATTACCTCTGCAACACTGACAACAACGTCATCACTGACGGCGTCGGCATCATCGACATCAGGTACCTCTCCCCCTCTGCGTCGTATTCCTAACTAGCTGATGCCTGATGCCCCTGCGTCAACTACTACCTCTGCAACACTGACAACAACGTCATCACTGACGGCGTCGGCATCATCGACATCAGGTACCTCTCCCTCTCTGCGTCGTATTCCTAACTAGCTGATGCCTGATGCTCCTGCGTCAACTACTATCTCTGCAACACTGACAACAACGTCATCACTGACGGCGTCGGCATCATCGACATCAGGTACCTCTCCCCCTCTGCGTCGTATTCCTAACTAGCTGATGCCTGATGTCCCTGCGTCAACTACTACCTCTGCAACACTGACAACAACGTCATCACTGACGGCATCGGTATCATCGACATCAGGTACCTCTCCCCCTCTGCGTCGTATTCCTCACTAGCTGATGCCTGGTGCCCCTGCGTTAACTACTACCTCTGCAACACTGACAACAACGTCATCACTGACGGCGTTGGCGTCATCGACATCAGGTATCTAACTCTCTCTCTGCGTCGTATTCCTAACTAGCTGATGCCTGATGCCCCTGCGTCAACTACTACCTCTGCAACACTGACAACAACGCCATCACTGACGGCGTCGGCATCATCGACATTGTCAGGTATCTAACTCTCTCTCTGCGTAGTATTCCTCACTAGTTGATGTCCGATGCCCCTGCGTCAACTACTACCTCTGCAACACTGACAACAACGTCATCACTGACGGCGTTGGCATCATCGACATCAGGTACCTCTCCCTCTCTGCGTCGTATTCCTAACTAGCTGATGCCTGATGCCCCTGCGTCAACTATTACCTCTGCAACACTGACAACAACGTCATCACTGACGGCGTCGGCATCATCGACATCAGGTACCTCTCCCTTTCTGCGTCGTATTCCTCACTAGCTGATGCCTGATGCCCCTGCGTCAACTATTACCTCTGCAACACTGACAGCAACGTCATCACTGACGGCGTCGGCATCATCGACATCAGGTACTTAACTCTCTCTGCGTCGTATTCCTAAGTAGCTGATGCTACTTCCCGCAGGAACTCTTTAATTTTCTGGGATAAAAAGTAGGTAGTTATTCCAGATGCGTTATTCCAGACTATAATCTTAAATCTATGTTTGTGCTATTTAAATCCGTTCAGCCGTTCTGGCGTGATTGAGTAACAAATCCATCAATCCATATATATCTATCTGAAGTTTCGCATTTATAATATTAGTACCTATTAAAGTATAGACTGCTGAGGTTCGTGACCCCTTTCCATTAATCACATAATTGCAGGGGGCTTTTTGGGATAATAATGCGGTGGGTTCCCAAGTCCATCCACATACGACTCGAGAGTTCTATTTCAACGCTTAGGTAACTAACGATTATTTTATCAATGTTAGTGATAATATCGGACCGACGACCTAACGTGCTCTCCGAGGCATGGACACCTACTTCTCTCTACAACAGCTAAACTTGCTCTCCGAGGCATGGACAGTTACTTCTATCTACATGTTATTTTATCCATATCATATTATAGTGTTATGAATGCGAAAGTGTGTCTGTCTGTGTGGTACGCTTTCACGGCCAATCTATGCGCCCAATCTAAGTTTTTACATCGCAAATTCGATTCATTGTATTTAGCTTTCGATCAAATTGGCGTTAAAGTAGTAAAGTAGGTAAAATTTACCCAAAGGCTCTTGATTTAAAGTCACAAATTCAGTAAAATATATTTGATTTTCGTACCACTTGCTCAAAAAAGTGACATTCTATGCCACAAAAAGCGAACATAACAATAGTCATTTTTAATCTGTTAAAAACAGGGAAAGAAAATTGTACTGAATTTCATTCATCCTCTAGGGGGAGAATGTGATTTAAATTTGGAATACTTACCGAAATTTATACTGAACTACATCTGTGTTTACACCATTGAATTTGAATATAAAGCATTATACATCTTTTTGAAAAAGGAATACGCATTTATTATGCAGTTATGATTATTAAATAAAATTACGAAAACCGACGAGGCCGTATGAGCTTGATGCCTTTGCTTTTCCGACAAAAAAATATTAGTTTAGGAATTTGCCGCGTTTTTGTTTTCTTCAAATACATAAACGTTAAGTTTATTTTAATTTATTTTATAAAATATAAGTTAATGTTCTAAAAATACGTTACGATGTTAAATCAAAGCGACAGTGACAGTGAATTGTCGGATTCCATCAGTGCAAATGCTGCCGCAATTATAAATAATTTGCTTCCAACAAAATCCAAGGAAAATTATTTAAAAACTTATGAAGAATTTTCAACGTGGAGAAGTGCGAAAGGCCTATCAATTTCAGAATCAGTACTTCTTGTCTATTTTGATTATTTATCCAAGACAAAGAATCCGAATACACTTCGGTGCATATACCTACTCAAAACTGAAAGCTACAATAAGCATAAACACAGCATTGAAATAAATAGATTCACGAAATTACTGGCTTTTTTAAAAAGAAAATCAGAAGGGCATTGCGCAAAGAAGTCTAAAAATTTTACGACTCAAAATGTGGAAAAATTTCATAATGAAGCTCCTGACGAAATTTTTCTGGCCACAAAAGTAAGTATACATGATTTAACTATAAATATTTCGTATCTTAGTAATGGTAATTATTATATTTACCTGTTTTTTATCTTTGTTATAGGTGGCATTATTTTTTGGACTCAATAGTGCTTGCCGCGGATGTGAACTTGTATACTTAAAGGTGGAGGACGTTGAAAATCATTCCATTGAGTTGCTGCTGATTAATGTAAAGGAAACTAAGACAAAGAAAAATCGGTCATTCATTGTACGAGGGCAATATACGAAAATCATTCATAAATACCAAGCATTACGTCCCACCAACATGGATAACAATAGATTTTTTATAAACTATCGGAATGGGAAATGTACTCGACAAGCCATCGGCAAAAATAAAATTAGCAATATGCCACAGGAAATTGCTAAATATTTAAAACTTAAAGATGTTGAACTCTACACCGGTCACTGCTTTAGAAGAACTTCGGCGACTTTCTTGGCGGATTCAGGGGCGGATATTACGTCAATAAAAAGACACGGTGGTTGGAGCTCTGATGGAGTAGCTGAGGGTTATATCGAAAGCTCAATGGCGAATAAAACCATATTAAGCAGTCAAATTAACAAAAATATAAAACTTAAACCATCAGAGCCACAACCATCAACTTCCGGCATCTTATCTTCGTCCGTAACTCACGATGCACCACCACCACTATCTCCGGCGTATACTATCTACAATGAAACGCAAGTTCCTCAGACGCAAGAACAGAGAAATACTCAAATCAACTCATCAACAATAAATGTACCAAACAAAAATGTAACTCTCTCTATCAATAATTGGACCAATGTTTCGAATGTTAACTTTTACTTTTAATTGTCATTATTTTTAATAAATGCTTTAAATCTCATATTATTATTGTGTTAATTTTTTCGCAAATGGTACGAAAAGTAGAGTATTTTCCTCGGTGATAAAGCTGTCTTAGTCTTGGGTGAACTTAAATCCCTCGCTATACCCAGGACTCGTCTTAAATCCCTCGCTTCGCTCGTGATTTAAGTTTTCAACACCCTCGCTACGCTCGGGAGTAAACCTCGAGTCCTTCGTTACGCTCGCGATTTAAATCGTCACCCGCGACAGAAGACACTGCTTTATCCCCTTGGTTAATAATCTACTATTTCTGTTAAATTTTCTGGGACAAAATGTTAATTTGAGTTATAAGCTATCTCCATTTCAAATTTCAGCCAAATCGTTCCGTCATTGAGGCGTGAAAGAGTAGCAAAAATTTACAAACATCCTAACTGTCACATTTATAATACTAACTAAGCTTAAAATCCGTATCTTATTTTCCAGGGTAGGCGACGGCAAGTGTCCTTCGTATTTGGACGTGTGTTGCATCCCCCCGGATACCAGGGATCCTTTGAACCCCATTACGCCACCTCCGGAAAAACTGCCCCAGGTAATAACCACTAACCCGCCTCCCAAGCGTAGCGAGGGATGCTATAGAATCGAGTAGAATGGCTTTGAGTCCCAAAATACTCTAGGTACTTTTCACTTCGATTGCGAGCAAATAAAATAAACAATGAATTTTAATTATTTCTTTGCCTTTCTGTAACATTAAATCAGAAGTGAGATCTTTATTTTCAGTTGATAATATTAACAAATAAATAATGCCTTCACCTTGTATTAGTACGTAAATTGCGCATCGAAATGGATTGATAATATAATTCATTCAAATAAATGTGCTAATTACATCAAAAAATTTACCACCACCACCATTTTTCCTTCAAGAGCTAACTTATAGTGGAATAAAAAATAGAGTTAAAGGACTAAGCACCTAGTTCCGTCCACCACCTTTCTCGCACACCTGCAAAGTGATGTCCTAGATATAGCTATTCCAGACTATAATCTATCTCTGTGCCAAATTTCATCTAGTTCCGTTCAGCCGTTGGGGCGTGATTGAGTATCGTCATCCATCCATACATCCATCCACCCAAGCTTTCGCATTTATAATAGTAATAAAAACTTCCATAATAGAAGCGTGTTTTTAATTTATAAATTATAAAGAGTTACTGATTTGATTGAGATGTCATTATCCCTATTCGTGCTCGTACTGTATAGTCATTTTCTTTACAGCGTGTTGGCTGCGGATGGCGTAACCCCAAGGGCATAGGAATGCAAACCACTGGAGACAATGACCACGAAGCCAAGTTTGGAGAGTTCCCCTGGATGGTCGCAATTCTTAAGTGAGTATAACCTGAGTTTGTAGCACGCTATGCTTTGTGTGTCTTTGTCCTAACACCCTGGTTCGCACAACGGTTCGCATTGTATTCTAGAAAAGCACACGTAGTTGGGTTTAAAAACAGTAGATGGTATATGAATCGATATCGATAAATGAAATGTATGCACAACACTATAGGGATAAATAAAACAGAAAAAAACATTACGAGATCACAAGGGTGAGGTGTAGTCAGATATCTCGTGTTTTTAAGTATTTAATTTTCGTTGAACGTGCCATTTTTAAAACGAAAAGTGGAAAATTGGCCATATAACTCTAAACTAAACTAAAATCACAGCTCTATTTTTAACCATTTAAAATGGTTATCACTTTACATAATCAAAGGGTATCAGATGCCAATCGCCTGAGACGTATTTTGGGCTATAGCTCCGAGGATTTTGGGAGGATCGATATGGGAATAGTCCCAAGAATTGAGGAATTTATCGAGACACGTGTGAGCGTTTGCATTTTGAAAATTGGCTGGTCACTTTTTTTGGAATTTCGAAAAATGTAAAAAAGTCGAAGTTTTTGGGGGGAGGGTTTGTTTACTAAATTGTACATATTTCGGGAAAAGGGGCAGCATTATAGATTGTATTATGCAACCGAATTGACCATATAGTCCAATAAATATATTAATGTACCAGTATAATTATTAGGTATGAGTAATAATTGGGTATTTGATAACGTGTCAAATAAGCAACTTTTTTCAAACTTAAAACGCGCGCTTAATGTAGGATTTTGTATGAATTAATACTGAATTGTAATGTCATGAAAAGTCAACGCAAGTTTGTTTCAATATAGAAAAATATGTAATACTAGCGGATGCCCGCGACTTCGTTCGCGTGGCATAAGATTTTTAATTCCTTTATGCATTCCTTAATTTTCCGGGATAAAAAGAACCCATGAAAAAAAACACGTCGATCCGTTGATCTGTTGCGGCGTGATTGAAGGATTATTTAACGTCCTTTGGGATAGAATTGATAAAAACTGTGAATTAGTATTTCATAATTTAAAACAGTAGCCCAAATATCAAGTTTCATGGCTATAACTTTAAAAACGGCGGGCTTTTACACCAACTTACAACCCCTATTTTACCCGTTTGGGGGTGGAATTTTGAAAAACTGTTACACACGTACTTATTTATATTATACCGAAAGCCACAATACCAAGTTTCGTTGTCATAACTTGAAATATATGTTGATAAATGAAGGACAATCATCCCCTATTTCACTCCTTTGGGGGTCGAATTTTCAAAAATGGTGAAACACGTACTTCTGCTTATGTTACTGACAGCCCAAATGTTAAATTTCGTGACTATAACTCGAGAAATGAAGGACTTTCATACAAACTATCAACCCCTATTTTACCCCTTTGGGGGCGGAATTTTGAAAATCCGTGCCATACGTACTTCTTTATTTATTACCTTAAACCAAAATACCAAGTTTCGTTGATACAACTTGAGAAATATCTTGAGAAATGAAGGACTTTCATATAAACTTTCATCCCCTATTTTACCCTTTCGGGGGTAGAATTTTCAAAAACTATGAAACACGTATTTCTTTATTTTTTACTGATAGCTCATATACCAAGTTTCATGGATATAACTTGAGAAATTACGGACTTTCATACAAACTTTCAACCCCTATTTCACCCCCTTAGGGGTGGAATTTTGAAAAAACCTTCCTTAGTGAGCGTCTACGTCATAAGAGGAAGCTACTGTCAAAATTTTAAGTCTCTAACCCTAGCGGTTTAGGCTGTGCGTTGATATATAAGTCAGTCAGTCAGTCAGGACTTTGAATTTTATATATATAGATAATATAACACCTTTGTAATTTAGAATTTATAGCGTGTTGATGACTTTATGTCATAGTTCAATTCACTGCCACTAGATGGCGGTAAAAATTAATGGAAATTAATCAGATGAGACAATTATTTGGCTCCGGATCATTGGCAGCTTGCTTGTCCTTTACTAGAATAGTTTGAAGAATAAAATTAAGCAGATACATTTAGCACGTTTGTAATCGCAACCTAATTCTGAAAGCTTTTTGTGAGTTTATTTTGAAAATGCACACTTTATACGATAGCAAATGGCACGCATGCTGTTTTTTTGCACCCACAATTTACAATGTAAGTAATTAATAATTATACTTATATTTCGTGGTGATAACGGACTCCAATTTTCCAGTGTGCTAATACAACTTACAGGGTCAATTAAAAATACTGATAACAGCTCTCTCATGGGGTTGCTTCGGTGCTTAATACTGAACAACTTTGAAAAGTTCCAAATAATTATTGTGCTCCCGAAATCAAAAGGTTAAACCTGATCGATTGCTCGCTATAATACATTAATTAAAATAAAAAATAAAAATAAAAAAGCCTTTATTATTCCTTGATTTACATTTAAATAGAATTACAAAGTTCTTTAAAACGTGCTTAGTAAAAAAATAAAAATAAAATACTGCATGAACTTATTACTAATTAGTTACGTACTAGACAATTAAAAATGACAAGACATAGAGTTACATTGGCATAATATCATATTAATACTTAATTAACGACCCCTTGCGGGTAAAGGCCTCCTCCATATTGTGCCAGTGTTTTCGGTTTCGAGCGCTGTTTACGGGCAATGCCCACACTTTCATCTGCCCACCGTTCTTTTGGCTGCCCGCCCTTTCTAATGCCTTTTGGACCTATCCACATTGTAGTGCGTTTCGTCCATTTTTTATTGCAAGTTCGTGCGACATGACCTGCTATAATATATTTAAAAAAATGGCGCAGGCGCGGTGCGGGCCGAGGTGAAAATGAGGTACACTATGTCCTCAGGCCAATAGTCCGCACTGAGGAACACATGTTTGCACCAAGCCGGAACTGTTAACATGAAAATAGGTCGACTTCAGTTCTTCCAGGTTCAGTTAGTCACAATTACCGACCTTTCCCCCATAGTTTGCAACCAAGCCAATATCAATCGATTCCTTCATATTAACCTCACATCCAGTGCCGATTACCTTGACCCCAGGATCGAGCCGGTGAACGACAACGACCCTGAAGGTCAGAAGCTGAACGTGTACGTCGGAGGCGGTTCCCTGATCCATTTCAAGGCAGTCCTCACCGCTGCCCACTACGTGGCAGATAATAAGGCTGTCAGGGTCCGCGCTGGAGAATGGGACACCCAGACCACCAAGGAACTGTATCCTTACCAGGACAGAGATGTGTCTGCTATTGAAGTTCACAAGGACTTCAATAAGGGTATGTTTTGTCCTTTTTTTTTGAGGATATCTTTTTCTACTATGACTACCTATATATACTTCTTTAATCTATACTTCTATACTAATATTATAAACGCGAAAGTTTGGATGGATGGATGTATGGATGGATGTTTGTTACTCAATCACGCCAGAACGGCTGAACAGATCTGGATGAAATTCGGCACAGAGATAGATTATTGTCTGGAATAGCACATAGGCTACTTTTTATTCCGAAAAATATGTGGGGCGGGAAACACGAACTCCGAAAGGGCATTCTTCGCCTTGAGCAGCTCATATCAGAAGCGTTGAGTAAAATTGGTTAGGTTAGGTTAGAATTAAGAAGTTCATGGACATCGTATAACATCAGAAGATCTACTAGTTGCTGTCTCTATAATAGGTTTAAAAGAAAGAATGTGTCTTTCTCAACTAGTCAATTAATATCCAGGTAACCTGTTCTACGACATCGCGGTTCTGTTCTTGAGTGAGCCAATGGACCTGGCGCCCAACGTGGGGATAGCGTGTCTGCCGCCGCCGCGCGAGCGTGTCCCCGGGGGCACGCAGTGCGTCGCTTCGGGCTGGGGCAAGGACAAGTTTGGCAAGGAGGGACACTACCAGGTCATACTGAAGAAAGTATGTATTTACTATTAGTGCATGCTTACTCTAGGTAATCTCGAGCTTTCCCTGAGCTAAATTAAAGAATACAAGACCTCATTAACGTGAATCTGCTTGTTTGGACAGTGGACACCTAAGCGCGTATTTATAAACCGGCATCAGCTAAGAACTGGTTCTTAAATATCGGTCAATTTACGCTGAATACGAAAGATACCGAACCTGTTCTAAATAGTTCTCACAACCTGCCAAAGCCAAACGGATGTTGTCAAACAGATTTAATTCAGCCTGTATAAGGACTAAGGAGGTTATAATGAATGCCAGACCGTCACAAAGCTTGTCAAGTCCTTCAAACTTACCTGGTTTTTATGCCTGGTTAGTTTTGTTTTTATTTTATTTTTCCTATCTACTAGCGGCGCTGTCACCGGGTTAGGTAAGTTTGGTGGAAAAAAAGGTTTTTTATATTTATTAATTAATCTTTAACTTATCCATCCAGGTCGAAGTGCCAGTAGTGGAGCGCAAGAAGTGCCAGACAGCGCTTCGCAAGACGCGTCTGGGGCACTTCTTCGAGCTGCACAGCTCGTTCATGTGCGCTGGTGGAGTGTCCGGCAAGGACACCTGCAAGGGAGACGGGGGTTCCCCGCTCGTGTGTCCCATTGAGGTAAGACTGGTGGCTTCAGATCGCAGTGCCAGTGGGTGCCAGTAGTAGAGCGCAAGACGCGGCTGGGGCTTTAACTTTTTTTTGTTACTTGCAATGTATGTGGGTTTTTTTAGGTCGAATTTTGCAACTGAATTTTGAAACAGTATTACTATACTAACCGAAATTTTGCATACACGTTTAATTTGGATGACAATTGCATGGTTAAATATATGACGTCATTCTAAATCCAATGTGGCGGACACCCTAAAATGGACTATATCAATTTTTTATGCACTTCCATGATTTAGGTACCAATTAAAAGGGTATATGCTCAAAAGATTAAGAAAAATAAAATGACGTGACACTAAAATCACTATGGTGGACGATAAAAGTTTGTGCCAAAAATGTTTTTTTGACGATTTAAGGACATATTAAACGTATAATAATTGTTCTTTCAGGGTGACAAAGACCGCTACATGCAGAGTGGTATAGTAGCGTGGGGCATCGGCTGCGGCGAGGACGGAACCCCCGGCGTATACGTAGACGTGTCCAACTTGCGCAACTGGGTTGACGACAAGATTGCCGGCAAGGGACTTGACCCTAAAGTCTACTCTTTCTAAATTGTAGAACGAGGGAGAAGGCTGCAGAAGTATATCAATAAGAATTAATCTGACTAAAATTCTTAATTACAGCAAAATTGGGGGCATTCGTACAGGCGACCTCTAGGAGACCCCTGATCAAATATCCCCTGTACAAATGCGGTAAGGGTTTTCAGGGCAACTTCTGGCAACTAATTTAATTGTAAATTGCAGATGTACTTTTTTCTTAGTCTGTTCTAAAGCCCAAAACGTGAGCTGGAACTGCAACTATGGTTAAGTTAGGTATATTGCTAAGATATCATGGCAGTTTAATTCTTATCACGATATGAAAAACTTATGGTGATTTTTAACTATAGCAGAAGTTAAACTACTAACATGTTTAAAGTCCGATTTAATTAAAAAGACATTCCGTTAACCGTTGTCAATTATTGTATGAGATTCTGCCAGCATAGGTAGGTATCTAAAGATTCTAACTGCCTTACCGGGTTAGCTCTCTACCATCTTAGCATAGCTACTGCATGATCCCTTACTACCCAGTCAAGGGTTAACTTGCAGTGGAGAAACCTTTGTTGTCATAAGTGCATTGATTTTGCTGTGTATTTTGAATTTTGACAGAATCAAATAAAAAAAGATATTGTCTACTGTAGGTACGTTTAAAAATGTGATATCTCTATTTCAATAAAAAATACTCATGATCGAATCTTCTCTCAATAGTTTTTTTAAAATGATTGTTTAGATCAACATGTTAAAATATGAAGAAATGTTTGACTTTTTAAGCATATTTTTTCAATGAAATATAAGAAAAATGAAGAAAAAATTACCGTGTTTCATTGCCATCAAAATATATCCCTGAAATACTGACAGTATGGCCTCAAAGTTAATTGCGATAACCCGTGTATAATACTTCACCTTTATTAATCAATTTAGGCCAAGCAATATTCGTTTTTGTTCAGTGCGGATTGCCAGGCAAGTGCGCTCCAACCTAGACCTCATCGTTGCTTTTTGCTAGCATGATTGTCGTCGCAAGCACAAGCACAGAGTATTTAAAGCCTATCTTCTAATTTTAAACACAACCTCAGGTAGACAGATAGGTGATTTTGTTAAAAGTAGTGAGAACCTAAGTATTCATCATTCATCGTCATTTCAATTGATTTCAATACAACGCCGGCTCACTACTGAGCGCTAAGAAATTTCCTCTAAGAATGAGAAGAGTTTGGCAATAGTCCACCACGCTGACCAGTGTGGATAGCACACACCTTCGATAACATTATGAAGGACTCTCGCAGGTCACCGTTACAGCAATTAGTGATATTTTGAACCGACTTCCAAAAAAGGAGGAGGTTCTCAATTCAGCGCGTTTTTTTAAAAAAAAATGTATGTTGGTGCCTAATCTCCGTGGTTTCTGAACTGATTTCAATTTTTTTCTATCAGTCGTTAGAGGAAGCTCTCGAGGTGGTCCCATAAAAAATTCTGACTCCAAATCCTCAACCCTGACACTAAAAAGTTAAAATAAAAATTCTTTCCAAAAAACCGACTTCCAACGCCACTGAAGTACAAAATAATTTTGATTTCTACCCACTATGTTGAAGTCGGGCGGGTATAACAAGGATAAGCAAAGTTGACGCATCAGATTAGTCCCACAAACTTATCTGGCCCGCTGGCCAATATTGGAACGAATTTTTATGCTTGTCTAAGTTTTTTAAGCTATTGCATAGCTTCTATCGCGGGCCTTGAGCGTGGAGACCGAATCCAGAAATTCCGTAACGAAAATAAACCTAACACTTTGATTAGAATACGAAGGTAAATTTCGCCGCCATCTACAAGGTAAAAGTAGCTCAGATGGGAAATGGGCGGTCACGATATCAGAAGACCCCGGTTCGAAATCATAATATGTCTCCAGTCCGATAATATTTTTTTTTTCGAATATTATTATTTTTATTTATTTTTTCGATTATTATTATTTTTATTTTTATTAAATTTTAGTTTAATTTAAATTGATTTACCAAAAAAAAATACCCACCCAGATAAAATATGTCCCAACACTTCTTGCGACACTAGCGCTTTGTGAATGCACCGGAACTAACCGTCAACTTTTGCACTGTCCTATCTGTCCCCAGGGACTAGTATATGAGTGATCTGTCGCGGGGATACTTTTTAGTTTTGCCATCTATCGATGAATAGCAAAACTTTTAATGACTTGTACTTTGAACTTTGAACTTTTAGTAACTTGAATTAATATCAAAGAAAAACAAAGGAAAAAATACAGCATAAATAATTATAATTACATAAGTTGATAAAAAATGCTATGCAATAGCTTTACCGCGGCAGTCTCCGAGTGCCACACGTCTTTTTTTTATTATTTTATTTGTCACGGTAAGATAAGTTTGTGGGACTATAATTTTTTTTTAAGATTCTTCAATTCTTTCATAAGGGATTCAAACAAAACGGGTTACCGCGTTTTGTCATCAGAGAATAGACAATTCATAGAATGGACCAAAATCTGCTTTAACGGCTTTAATAAACTTCAAACGTTTTTTTCTCAATTTCACTAAGTTTGGCTTGCAGCGATTTCAATTGGTCATCCGAGGGCAGCACGGATCGAAGCACATGACCATAGGAGCACGAGGAAACGCCCATAAAAAGGGGTCATGCCCCTCAGCAATGAGGAATACGACAGAGAGAGAGAGAGAGAGAGAGAGAGAGAGAGAGATATTATGAAAGGGCTAGCAACATATTTAATACTGTCATTTTAGTTTAGAGATTGCCCACGATTTTGTCCGTGTGGATTTAAGTTCATGGAAAATCCTGTGGGAACTTTTTGATTTTTCGGGATAATAAGTAGTTAGCCGGCGATGGGATGCAACCTTTCGTCAAAATCGGTTGAAGATGGATCCTGAAAACGTAGCAGATAAACAGACAGAGACTTTCAAGCAGTAGGAACTAACTGGTTAAATGTACTCAAAATTAAATGAAATGAAAATATACTTTTTCAATACACTTGCTCGAAAAATGCACTTACAGATGCAGTAAACAGGGCTTGTTAATTTTTACTGCCTTCGTGCTATTTTTTGCAGTTTTTTTATTTTAATTTTATAAGTTCACTTTACTTCTAATGGTTCTTGAGTTTTATAAATCAAAAAGTAAAGGCTGAATAGTCTAGGACCCAGGTCCAGCCTGGGAGAAGAGCCAGAACCTATAGCCATGTTTTTTTTTTACAAAAACGTGATTACAACAACGCGCCCAAAAGGCCGTAAATTACTCTATGGCGCCGTCGCATCCTGGGGGTTACTGACTAGAATCCAGAGCCGTTAAACCAGTTAAATAAAAAAAACCGGCCAAGTGCGAGTCGGACTCGCGCACCGAGGGTTCCGTACAAACCTGTAGGAAGTTTTAAATTATTAAAAATATTTTTATTTTAAATATTTGAGTTGATTGAATGAAAGGTAAATTGCGGTTTACGATTTATGACTTATTAAAAAAAAATACTTACTAGATCTCGTTCAAACCAATTTTCGGTGGAAGTTTGCATGGTTAAGTACACCATATATTTTTTTTAGTTTTATCATTCTCTTATTTCAGAAGTTACAGGGGGGGACGACACACATTTTACCACTTTGAAAGTGTCTCTCGCGCAAACTATTCAGTTTAGAAAAAAATGATATTAGAAACCTCAATATCATTTTTGAAGACCTATCCATTGATACCCCCACACGTGTGGGTTAGATGAAAAAAAAATTTTTAAGTTTCAGTTCTAAGTATGGGAAACCCCCAAAATTTATTGTTTTTTTTCTATTTTTGTAAGAAAATCTTAATGCGGTTCACAGAATACATCTACTTACCAAGTTTCAACAGTATAGTTCTTATAGTTTCGGAAAAAAGTGGCTGTGACATACGGACGGACAGACAGACAAACAGACATGACGAATCAATAAGGGTTCCGTTTTGCCAAATTTGGCTACGGAACCCTAAAAATGGGGGGTTACTGTGAGCTCCTCTTTATTATGTC
This sequence comes from Erebia epiphron, assembly GCA_963932025.1. Taxonomy (NCBI): domain Eukaryota; kingdom Metazoa; phylum Arthropoda; class Insecta; order Lepidoptera; family Nymphalidae; genus Erebia; species Erebia epiphron. The sequence continues at coordinate 11,513,374 of OZ009951.1, read as the reverse complement.
TGTGGTGAGCTCTTCAGGACAGATATTGAACTGCACGTAACTTCAAGGCACTGAACTGGTAGGCAGACACTGCATTGAACTGGGGGGTTACTATGAGCTCTTAAAGCAGGACAGAAATTGAACTGCAGCACAGTTCAATGCAGTGTCTGCCTACCAGTTCAGTGCCTTGAAGTTATCTGTCCTGCTATAAGAGCTCATAGTAGCCCCCCTGTGCTGCAGTTCAATTTCTGTCCTGCTTTAAGAGCTCATAGTAACCCCCCTGGCCGGTGGCCCTGATCTCTGGTTAACTTAGGCTCAGAAGGGCTGGAACCCAGTGCCATAAAACCAGTTAAATAAAAAATCTGGTTAATAGGTGACTGCTCTGCTTGTTTGTCTTGTCTCTGGCATACGAGTTCTGATTCTGTGAGCGCTTTTTTTAAAAGTTTCATTGAGTTTTTCATAAATTATTATATAAAGAGGGGTTTAAGTCATGTGGAATAACAAAATTAAATCATCAATTAGGTATTTTAGATGTGAGAAAATTCGTGCTTTTTTATGCCGCAAAAAATCTCGAAATAAGTATGGGGAAACCATTTTCTAGTGAGTACCTAGTACCTACCTACTTAGTTTTATTTCAAGTTTTTTCACAAATGTAGGTATTGAAAAATATTGTGCACGGGCGTTATGGTTTTAACAAACGCGTGACCTGGCGGCATCGGGCTGACTTGAGTGAACTCTTATCCGCTCCTATATTATCACAAACTACTAAGTATATTGTACACATTTCAAAAACAAGAGTTATGGAAAAGTGTACAGTAGGCGGCCTTATTGCTGAGAAGCGATCTCTTCCAGGTAACCTAGAAAAGGAAACATTAACCGAAAATTCACAAAGAAAATCATCATCTTCATCATCGCAGCCCGAACATGCTTCATGGGCCCATCGTTTACACTGAGAACACTGTATCCAGCCATCTTCATGTTTTGACTTAGACCAAACTTCCCCGCAGTAAAAGCATTCAGGGTCGTCCTTCGTATCATCATTAGTGTTCCTGTGATCCTCTATTTTAGTTTTAGACTTTTTGGCAGTTTTCGTTGGAGCAATAGCAAGTTTTGATACCCTCTTTGGTGCTTTCTTTTGTTCTTGTTTTTCTTTTCTTCTTGCAACTCTTTTTTGTAAGGACTGCTAGTTAAGATTGCTGTACGACCCTTCTTTCTGTTTAGTTTTTTTGTTTTAGGCAATGCCTTGGGAATCGGAAACAAGTCTTTAGGCGTTACTTCGAATGATGTGCTTGGTTTTGGATCTAACTTTGACGGTGTTGATGCGCTTGCTTGAGGATCCAGCATTGGCGGCGACACTGCTGATGTTTTCTCCAAGGTACCTTGAAGAAATGCTGGAGCCTCTTCTCTATCAGGTGTATCATTCTCTATGTTGGTCTCATTATTTTGTGATTCTAGATCAGTTTTTGCTGGTGTTTCCTTCAAGTTATCTTGCAGAACTGATAGATAATCTTCACTTTCAGATGTCTCATTCTCCTTGTTGGTCACGTTTTCATGTGTTTCTGGATCAATTTCTACTCGTATTTCTTCCAAAGTACCTTGCAGAACTGATGGAGACTCTTCTCTATCAGGTGTCTCATTCTCTTTGTTGGTCACATTTATTTGTGTTTCTGTTGTGTCTGCAGGCAAAAAGTCTTGATCTTTGAAGACATGGCGATCAAACGACACTTCTAATGGTTGGAGCCTGTGACTGCAATGTGGGGGCAAACATAAGACGGTTGTGTGGTTCTTTCTTGCCAATTCAATAAACTCCAAGTTTTTTGTATGTGTATTATGTCCGTCAAGTATTAGGAGCGCTGGATCGTCTTCGGTCGGCTTGGTGAATTTAAGGAAATGCTTAAACCACTCCGTAAAAATTTCTAATTGCATCCACCCTGACGGATGACAAGCAAATCCTGTACCCGGCGGTGCCCCATCTTGTAGTTCTACCTTCATTCTCTTTCGAGGAAAAATAATAAAAGGAGGAATAAAATTCCCACCAGCAGCCATACAAATCACAACGGTGCTTAATACACCCCGCTCTGCTGAGGTGATAGCACCCACCTGCTTCTTTCCCTTTTGTGCAAGTATTTTAGAGCTTTTGCTCTGCACTGTGGTAAAGCCAGACTCATCCACATTAAAAATACGATGAGGTGGGTAGTTTGTTTTAGACCTCACCTCTTCCAGAAGGTCAAAAAATTTTGTGACACTTACTTTATTGAAACCTTGTGCTCGAGCAAGAGATGTTGCTTCTGGGCTTCTCAGTGTCAGTTCCGGATGACGCTTTCTAAAAGCAAAAGTCCATGCTTTTCCAGCCATTTGAGTATCTTTGTTAAACTTATGTTTTATGTTATTACGTTCGGCCAACTGATAGGCTAGTCTCCTTACATCCTGCAGGGTTAATCCATAAAATCGCTTTTCCATTTCTAAAATGTGTTGCACCAAATTTTCTTCTTGTTCTCCACTAAAAGTTGGACGACAAGACCCCAATACTTTTTTGTTTTCAACAGCTTCTTTGTTTTTTCCTTTTACTCGGCGTTTGAGAGTCGATCGAGGAACATTAAATTCTTTGCTTGCTTTGAGGAAGCCCATTTCTTTGTTTCTTACAGCTCTTATAGCTTTTTCCATTGCATCTGGGTCCCATGTTTGCTGCTGCGACGTCCGTATATATGTATTTGGCATATCTAAAACAATACAATATCTACATAATCTAAAACAACAATTATTTATATTTAATAGAAAAATTTGCACTGAGACGGGTAAAGTGGCCTACCAGGTCAGTTTACGTACCTATAGACTAGGCCACTTTACCTGCAACGGAACGCGATGAAAAAAAACATACTCCAATGTCGGTTGAGGTTATATTGTCTTCATTTGCCGTGGAATAAATAGGTCATTAGAGGGACTAAAACGATAAAATATTACATTATTTTTTATTTATGTATAACACAGTAACTTATTAGGATGTTTAAACCACTCACCTTAGATCAAAGACCATAAAAAACACCTTTTTCGTAATAAAATGTTTACGCGTGAACTAAGCGTGTCGATGGTATACTTGAGCAATATGGCGTCGGTCAACGTATTATTCCCATGCGTCATTGATAGATGGCGCTTATTGGTTGGTTCTTGAAATGAAGGTGACCACTTTACCCGCCTGGGCCACTCTAACGAACCTTCTCCTACTAATAATTTCTCAAAGTATTAATGCAGAAACATGTTTTGGTAAAAAAAAAAACTACTACATATAATAATAATATGACGGACGAACCTACATATTTTAACCGTCAAACCTTGATGGTAAAAACAATTTGGGTATTAGTCTCAAGTATTGATTAATTAGTACAAAGTCTTCAGTTCTTCTAATTTAATTTAGAAAAGGCATCAGAATCGACACCTATTTTATCGTCACCAATTTTGTATTGGGGCCTTAGTGGACTTGCATAACTTGAGATCTGTTATTATAACTCGCTCGAGTAGTGTAAACTTCGGCTTTAGAACAAGGGCCGGGACTTGTTACCAAAACAAAACGTATATTGTTTATACTGGCATGGTGTATTAGGTGTCGGGCCTAGAATCATTATAACACGTTTATTTATCCTGATCAGTTTCATTGCATTGAATGGCAGTATATGTAAAAAAAAAAAGTAGGGCGAATGTGTAGCGGTTACCACAGTGCAAACTAGATGGCGCTAATTGTATCTTCACCGCAGAATAAGATAATCGACTGAAAACTCATAAGTTACCATACAAGCCTGAATCACGCTATCGAAGTTTTCTGAGAATAGCGCTATATATAGACCGTTGCAACTTACAACGGTTGGACCAGAAAGGTCCCCGGGCACAACACCAGCCCGGAGGAAGATCTTCCTATTGGTGCGGACGAGTACATACTACTCACTCGTCCCACAGTGGTGACCCCGACGTGATGAACACGCAACCTTCGCTCACCCAGCAATCTCCGCTACATCGTCATTGTCACGTACTCAACCTACCGTCGCCGAAGCACAGCGTCTAGCCCAGCCGCCCAGCTCAAGCGCCTAGCACAGCCGCCTGCTGAGCGTCAGCACAGCGGCTTCACACACAGCCGCCAGCTTCCCCGCCAGCACAGCCGCTCGCACAGCGCCAGCTCAGCCGCCAGAACAGCCGCCAGCTTTTCCGATGCAACTCCAACCAACGCTACGTCACAACTTATACGACTTCCAGTCTCGAAGGGGAGTCATGTAGCGGTTACCACAGTGCAAACTAGATGGCGCTAATTGTATCTTCACCGCAGAATAAGATAATCGACTGAAAACTCATAAGTTACCATACAAGCCTGAATCACGCTATCGAAGTTTTCTGAGAATAGCGCTATATATAGACCGTTGCAACTTACAACGGTTGGACCAGAAAGGTCCCCGGGCACAACACCAGCCCGGAGGAAGATCTTCCTATTGGTGCGGACGAGTACATACTACTCACTCGTCCCACAAATGAGTGAAAACTCAGTGGAAATACACTGCTGTTATGAAAATGATGGTACGTGTACAAATAAAGTATGGCAAATGAGTGAAAACTCAGTGGAAATACACTGCTGTCATGAAAATGATGGTACGTGTACAAAGAAAGTATGGTCAATGAGTGAAAACTCGGTGGAAATACACTGCTGTCATGAAAATGATGGTATGTGTACAAAAAGTAGGGCGAATGAGTCAATAACTCAGTGTGAATACACTGCTGTCCTGAAAATGGTGGTACGTGTACAAAGAAAGTATGCCAAATGAGTGAAAACTCAGTGGGAATACACTGCTGTCATGAAAATGATGATACGTGTACAAAGAAAGTAGGGCGAATGAGTCAATAGCTCAGTGTGAATACACTGCTGTCATGAAAATGATGGTACGTGTACAAATAAAGTAGGGCGAATGAGTGTAAACTCAATATGATGCATAATTGCATACGCTGTCATGGAAATGTCAGAAAAAAAAATAACATATGTTGTACTTACGTACAACGTAGGTTGCAAATTAAATTTTATGCTTATATTTTACAGGTTCCTCAGAATTACTCAAACACCAGCTTTCATCGAGGCAATGCCATGAGCACATGAGTACCTAAATAAACTGTACAGAGACAAAGCTTCATACAATGAATTCATTATCTAAGGCTTCATACTAGCGTGCTACGATAGGTACACTACTACAAGCTTGATGCGCGTGTGTGCGTAAGCACTGGCGCTGCGTCACGTACGGAGAGAAATCGGTTTATAACTTTATTTATACCGGCTCGGCCAGTGCTTGAGCTCAGGGGCTGCAGTACACGTCGCGCGTCGTATTTTAATTTAATTTAATCTTAATTATAATAATTTAATAATTTAAATAGTGTTTTGAAGTAATTTTAAACTAGTGTTTTAATTTAAAAGTGTAAATATGGTTTACTGTACAGTGTGCATGAACAATAACATTAAAAATAAAAACACATCGTTTTTTACCTATCCTAAAGACTCTACTAGGTAAGTAGTACTAACTTGATTATAATTTATTATTTTATGATACATATTAGATGTTATTGTGTTGTTGTTGTTTTCATACCTAATAGATGTTATTGTGATATTCTGTACCGCATCCATCTAATTTGACTAAACCTGATCCGCACGCGGTTCGCCGGGCAGCCGTAGCGTCGGCAAACTCGCGTCGAAGCTCGCTTATGCTATAGTTTTTGTTTTCTGTGCACGTGCATTATATTAAAATCAAATTTTCTCCGTTACGGGTCGTGCGCAACTTATCTTGCCCAGCTGCCAGTACTTGTCAAAATTTTATTGTGGAAAATATAAAATAAATGACCTCCGTGATGCAGTGTTGAGTTAACGTGCGGAGGTCCCAGGTTCGATCCCCGGCAGGGTTTGGAAATTTATAATTTCTGAATTTTCCGTGGTCTGGCCTGGAGGGAGGCTTCGGCCGTGGCTAGTTACCACCCTACCGGCAAAGACGTGCCGCCAAGCGATTTAGCGTTCCGGTACGATGCCGTGTAGAAACGGAATAGGGGTATGGGTTTAATATAACTGCCGTGCCCCTAACAGGTTAGCCCGCTACCATCTTAGACTGCATCATCACTTACCATCATGTGAGTTCGCAGTCAAGGGCTAACTTGTAGTGGATAATTTTTTTGTATATATTATTCGATTATAATTATATAAAAATCGATATTTAGGGCTCCCTGGGATCACAAAACAGGGAACTGGTACCAAAATTTAAAAAAGTCGGCGCCATTTTGAAATTCTTTGTTATTGTACCGATTTCGTTCAAAATCAATATCTGAGGATCCCTGGGATCACAAAACAGGAAACTATTACCAAAATTTAAAAAAGTCGGCGCCATTTTGAAATTCTTTGTTATTGTACCGATTTCGTTCATAATCAATATCTGAGGATCCCTGGGATCACAAAACAGGAAACTGTTACCAAAATTTAAAAAAGTCGGCGCGATTTTGAAATTCTTTGTTATTGTACCGATTTCGTTCAAAATCAATATCTGAGGATCCCTGGGATCACAAAACAGGAAACTGTTACCAAAATTTAAAAAAGTAAACAAAGAATTTCAAAATGGCGCTGGATTTTTATTACTAACTTGAATTTTGTTACAGTGATCTGCACTTTATTTATACATAATATATCAACTGTAAATATTTATTAATATAGTGTACGCATATAAAACCTCTTTAAATTAATAAGTAATATTTATATGAGTAAGTATGTACCTAAATGTAAAAATACCTTAATGTTTCAATAAATATTTCTCTTACATCTTTTATTTTCTCGCTATTGAAGTGAAAAGTTGTACCTATGTATCACGCGATAGCAAAGTTTTTTGTTTGCCTTGGAATTCCTCGCTAGACTCAGGATTCTAATTTAACTAATCCTTCCTAGCTCGAATTCTTCACTAGCTCGGGATTCAAACTAGGCAATCACAACAATACTTTTAATTGTCATTATTTTTAATAAATGCTTATCTCATATTATTATTGAGTTAATTTTTTCGCAAATGGTTCGAAAAGTAGAGTATTTTCCTCGGTGATAAAGCTGTCTTAGTCTTGGGTGAACTTAAATCCCTCGCTACACTCGCGATTTAAATGTCACCCGCGACAGAAGACACTGCTTTATCCCCTTGGTTAATAATCTACTAAAGTCTGCAACGACATTATTTTATTGTTCATTTCATAATGCAGCGGGATGAAAGACATTAAGATAAGCCAACACGCGCGCGCGAGATACTTTGACATAATATAGCGATTCATTGCGATGCGACGCGATTTAGTAGGCAAATAATTAATTGTAGTAGTAGTTTTCTCGTGCTCCGAGTAGTATGTAATGTACCTACACTCTTCTAATAAACAGTAATAATAATAATCAACCTGGGAGCGATTATTTGTATACAATCTAACACCTGTAGACACGTAATAAGTCTATTTTTAATGATTGTCGTTGTCCTCATATGTCTATCTTTACCTCCAAATATCTCGGTAACGTGACACTTTGGGGTACTATGTTACTTGACATTATTTGTTCGTCTATGTGTCCTCTATCCTATCTAATACATATTTTATTATGACGCATTTTCTATTAATAAATAGCTATTGAATTTAAGATTAATTTGTGTTCTGACAAAATTATCGTTTTCTTCGACTTCGATCGGCTTTTAACAAAAATATCGCTTATCATATTTTAGTAGTCACAACTCACAATACATTTTACTATAGCGTTAACGCTCAACGACCTCAGCAGAGTTTCTCAACAGCTGAGCCTACAAATGAATATAAGCTAGACGAAGATCATGTCTAATGCTCACGTTCAGCCCCACCCAGTGTTAGTTGAGAACACTGCACTCGAAATTGTTGATGAGTACATAAGATACTTGGGGACATACAGTCCAGTTAGGTAGGTCCAGTTTCGAGAAAGTGGTCAACCGCCGAATCCAACTCGGCTGGGCAGCGTTTGGGAAACCACGACATCTTCTCGTCCAAAATTCCTCAGTGCCTGAAGACGAAAGTTTTCGAACAGTGCGGGTTGCTAGTGATGACTTACGTCTCCGAAATATGGTCGCTAACTATGGACCGGATAAGAAGGCTCAGGGTCACTCAGCGGGCGATGGAGAGAGTTTGCCAGATGCTAGGCTATGCTTGGAGTATCCCTGCGTGATCAAATGAAATGCGTCAGAAATAAGGAGATGCGTAGACGAACCAGAGTAACCGACATAGCTCGAAGAGTTGCCAAGCTTAAGTGGCAATGGACGGGGCGGGGCACATAGTTCGTAGAACCGATAGGCGTTGGGATCCCAAAGTGCTTGAATGGCGGCCTCGCACCGGGAAGCGCAGCGTTGGACTACTCCCCACTAGGTGGATGTCCATCCACCTCTCAAGCGTGTAGCTGGTAGCCGCTGGAAACAAGCGGCACAAGACTGTGCTCTGTGGAGATTCATGCAGGAGGCCTTCGTCTAGCAGTGGACGTCTATAGGTTAAGACGACGACAATGATAGTGGTTTAAATTACAATTTTCGGCACTTATTTCACTAATTATTTACCAGCTTATTCATTTCTTAATATTTATTTAATTATGAGTGTAAATTGAGAAAGTGCGTCATAAATACTTAATATTGAAAGTTCAAAATTTGGAGGCTATAAATATATATTTTCGTAAGACTTTATCCAAAAGTAGTTCTATATTGAAAATCATACAACTTTATATACCGGGGTTCCAACATAACTAACACCGGGTCATGTGAGGTGGAAATCAGGAGGCGGATTGGAATGGCCAAAAGTGCCGAGTTTCTTGCTGGTTCTTCTCGGTAGGAATGGCATTCCGAACCAGTGGTAGATTCACTTGACGATTCAAAAGTACTTGTAAAAGTTTATTTGAATAAAAAAAAAACATTTGATTTGATTTGATTTGCCATGTCACAGCTGCATAAAGACTTGGAGGGACAAACAGATATCAATCAACATCAAAATGCGTCTTGTTCGCACACTTATATTCCCGATTTTTATGTATGCAGCTGAGACATGGACAATAAAAGCTGCTGACCGACATCGCATTGACGCTTTCGAGATGTGGTGCTGGAGGAGAATGCTTCGGATACCTTGGACAGCACACAGAACCAACGCATCGATCCTCAAACAGCTGAAAATTACAAAAAGGCTATCAACCACCTGTCTCCAGAGGATCCTTGGTTATTTCGGCCACATTGGCAGAAGGGAGGGACACAATCTTGAAAGGATTGTTATTACTGGTAAAGTGGAAGGTAAGAGACCTCGGGGACGTAGCCCGATGTGTTGGTCAGATCAAATCCGTACCGCTCTCGATAGCCAGGTCCGCGAAGCCCTGCATGTCGCAGAAAACCGAGCAACATGGTGCGACATCGTTCATAGAAGGATTATTGGTGGAAGGGGTCATGACCCTCAGTAATTGGGGAATACGACGCAAGGAGGAAAATAGAGTGAAGGAGTTATTAAACGTTTCATGAGACAATGAAATAGACATGCCAATCCACAGTGTAAATAAAAATCAACCACAGAATTTGAGCAGCATTTTGAGTTGATTTGGTGAAAAAATTTTTTTATGAAAAAACTGTTTGTTATTGTGCCTTTAGCTTCAGAAAGTACTAATTTGAAGTTAAAAAGCATCTACGCCAATTTATTTTTTGAAAAAAATCTTTCCGGTATTAATACCGGTATTGAAAAAAACCGGTATTCGAAAGCCCTAGTTCAAACCCCAAGAGAGAGATGTGATGTATAGAGTTTTATATAAATAAACAAAGTAGACCGGGCCAGTTCCCCTCGCTTGCTAGCTGAACGCTGGGGCGAGCGGACGTGTTCTGAGACCTACACCAAGATACAAACAAGTGTTTTATTTAAGATCCATAATTAATCAAACACATAATCCGGTGGCATCTAGGAGGTAGACAGACGCCACAATAAATATAACTAATTGTATTCTATCTCATTCTCTCGCAGGCAAGATAATGAGACAAATATAATGAACAAACATATTAAATAAAGGACTTAGCCTGCGAGAGAATGAGATAGAATACAAGTTATATTTATCTCATTCTCTTGTAGGCTACTTTTCTGAAGTTTCACTTCTGCTGTGTGTGAATTGCACACACACACTTTTTTTAATAGCCTATTTTAATGGTTACTCAGGCTAATGACCAATTATATTTTCATCTACATTTTATAACTGAGTTAGTTTTGATAGCAATAGTTTCCTAATTGGTCAAAACCTTTATGTCGCATAAAGTGACCGGTGTTAGCTATGTTTGGTTTTCATAAACTTTTGGTAAGTTTAAAAACTATTTTTGTGTACCTAGCATACCTACCTGGCATTTATGATGATTTTGAAAAGCAGCCTATGTGTTATTCCAGACTATAATCTATCTCTGTGCTTAATTTCATCCAGATCCGTTCAGCCGTTCTGGCGTGATTGTGTAACAAACATCCACCCATCAAACTTTCGCATTTAAAATATAAGTATAGATTATAAAATATGTTATGTTTAAAAATCCCAGGCAAACTTTACATGTTCCCTGGATAAAAATAGCCTTTGTTGTTGCCCTGGGATGCACCCTTGATCCTACCTCTACCATAAGTGGTCAAAAACAGTCAAAAAATGGGCCTTGAAAGTGTAGCAGAAAAACAGACACGCACACTGTCACATTTAATTAGTATTAAATTAATTTTATGAGGGTACTAGATGATGCCTGCGTGGATTCAATTTTTGTAGTCCCACGGGAATGTCTTAATTTTCTTCGATAAAAAGTAGCCTATGTCCTTCCCCGGGTTGCAAACCCAATACCAAATTTCATCAAAATCAGTTGAAAAGATGTGCAATGATGGGAAAGAGAGACAGACAAAATTTCGCATCTATACTTATAATAAAACTGTAACAGGTCCAATTCTGTACATTGAAGATATTTTGAAAAATTTTTTTGGAGGGCACTTATTATTCGATACTGAAGCCAAATCTGTAATTTTTTCATTTTTGTCTGTCTGTCTGTCTGTCTGTCTGTATCTTGGCAGCGCATCACGCCGAAACTACTGAATGAATTCAAACGAAACTTGGCACGATTTGAGCTCATACTACGAGGTAGGACATAGGATACTTTTTATCCCGAAATTCTACCCCGGAAGGGGTGAAATAGGGGTTGAAAGTTTGTATGAAAGTCCTTAATTTCTCAAGTTATAGCCATGAAACTTGATATATGAGCTGCGGGTTGAAAATGAAATCATATGTGTTTCACAGTTTTTCAAAATTCCACCCCCGAAGGGGTGAAATAGGGGTTAAGAGTTTGTATCAAAATCCTAAATTTCTCAAGTTATAGCCAAGAAACTTGGTACGTGGAGTACCGGTTAAAAATAAAGAAATACGTGTTTCAGAGTTTTTCAAAATTCTATCCCCAAAGGGGTAAAATAGGGGTTGAAATTTTGCATGAAAGTCCTCAATTTCTCAAGATATTCTCAAGTTATATAAACGAAACTTGGTATTTTGGCTTTCGTTAAAAAATAAAGAATTACATGTGTCACAGATTTTCAGAATTCAACCCTTAAAGTGGTAAAATAGAGGTTGAAAATTTGTATGAAAGCTTTAGCCATGTAACTTGGTATATGAGCTGCTGGTTGAAAATGAAGAAACACGTGTTTCACAGTTTTTAAAAATTCTACCCCCGAAGGGGTGAAATAGGGGATGATAGTTTGCATGAAAGTTCTTAATTTCTCAAGATATTCTCAAGCTATATAAACGATACTGGGTATTTTGGCTTTCATTAAAAAAAAAGAATTACGTGTGTCACAGTTTTCAGAATTCAACCCCTAAAGTGGTAAAATAGGGGTTGAAAATTTGTATGAAAGCTATAGCCATGAAACTTGGTATACGAGCTAAGAGTTGAAAATTAAGAAATACGTATTTCACCATTTTTGAAAATTCGACCCCCAAAGGGGTGAAATAGGGGATGAAAGTTGGTATGAAAGGCCTTCATTTCTCAAGATATTTTACAAGTTATATCAACAAAACTTGGTATTTTGGCTTAAGGTAAAAAACAAAGAAGTGCATGTTTCACAGTTTTTCAAAATTCCATCCCTCAAGGGGTAAAATAGGGGTTAAAAGTTTGTATGAAAGTCCTTCATTTCTCAAGTTATAGCCATGAAACTTGGTATATAAGCTGCGAATTGAAAATGAAGAAATACGTGTTTTTCAAAATTCTACCCCCAAAGGGGTGGAATAGGGGATAAAAGTTGGTATAAAAGGCCTTCATTTCTCAAGATATTTTAAACGAATCTTGGTATTTTGGCTTTCGGTAAAAAATAATGAAGTACGTATGTCACAGTTTTTAACATTATCTCCCCCGAACGGGTACAATAGGGGTCGGAAATTTGTATGAAAGTCCTTCATTTCCCAAGTTATAGCCATGAAACTTGGTATGTGAGCTACCGATTGAAAACAAAGAAATATGTGTTTCACAGTTTTTGAAACTTCTACCCCCAAAGGGGTCAAATAGAGAGTTGGTCCTTCAATCACGCTGCAACAGAGCAACGGGTATTCTGCACGGGTAGTTAAGGATCTGAAGAGTGGTATAGGCTACTTTTTATACCGGAAAATTAAGGAGTACCTGTGAGGAGAACCACGCGGACGAAGTCGCGGGCATCTGCTAGTTGATAATATTAGTATGGATATGGATTCCAATATATTTAACTTTTATTTAAATGCTTTTAACCTTATTTTCTTAGTTGCTGCTGTTTTTCCCGTTACTGATAAATGGAGATCCTTCAGCCAGCTTCGATTTTAACTACCCCAACGTAAGTAAGATTGTTATTTTATCTGACTGCCTCGTTGGTCTAGTGGTTGGCATGTTCGAATGCGGCCGACGAGGTCCCGGGTTCGAGTCCCGGGTCGGCCCAAAATTGAGTATTGAGTTTTTCTGACTAGAACTTTCTCAGTACTAGCCTGGTGTTTCACCCCCGTGCCTCGGAGAGCACGTTAAGCCGTCGGTCCTGGTTATTATCACTAACATTATAATAGTCTTTAAAGCCCGCCAACCCGCATTGGAGCAGCGTGGTGGGTCTAAGCTCTAATTCCCTCTCTCCAATGAGAGTGGAGGCCTGTGCCCAGCAGTGGGACGTTAATGGGCTGTAGTGGTAGGCCTTGTCCTGGATGTAAACTATCTCTATAGGTACCAAGTTTCCTTAAAGTCAAAGTCAAAATAACTTAAACCTACACTTACTACTAGTTAGTACTTAGTTTATCTACTTACTACTACTACTACTACTAACTTAATAGTAGTAGTTTTTTGGTTTACGCGGGGATTTTATTTTACAGGATAAAAAGTAGGTAGCCAATGTGTTATTCCAGACTACGCCATTTCATATTCCCTGTGCCAAATTTCATCCAGATCTGTTCAGCCATCCAAACTTTCGCATTTATAGAATTTGTATAGATTATTCTTGAGTTAAGTTTTAATTACAATGCTTCTAAAGTCCACTAATAAAAATATTCTTTTAGATTAAAGATGATATCTACGATCAACCCGTCAACTTGATGACTCCAAAGAAAAATCCACATGCGAAGGTAATTTTCTACCATTTTCCTATGTACTAAAAAGTTTCAAAACTCCTTTACGAACGTTTGGCTTAAATACACATAAATAACAATTATAATAAATAACTATTTATATTAATTGAGTAAGATGAACATTACTAATAATTATGCGGATTTAAAATTTTTAAGTAGGTAGATCACTACTCACGGAGTTCTATAAATTAAGCAACTTGGTCGTGTATTCAGTAGGTAAATACTAGATAATGCCCGCGTCTCTGTCCGAGGGATTTAGGTTTAAAAATCCCAGGGGAAACTGAATTTACGGGATAAATAGTAGCATATTTCACTTTCCCAGGTCCTCAACTATATCCATGCAAAAATAACGTCGATCCGTTGCTCTGTGGCGGCGTGATTGAAGGACAAACCAACACACAATCACACTTTCGCATTTATAATATTAGTATTTCAATTGCTTGCAATACTTATACTTATAGCTGATGCCCGCGACTTCGTCCACGTGGATTGACGTTTTTGGTTCCCGCGGGAACTTAAATTTTCCGGGATTAAAAATGTCCTTCCTCGGGATACAATCTATCCCTGTACCAAATTTCATCAAAATCGGATAAACAGATGGGCCGTGAAAGCGTAGCAGACAGACACACTTTCACATTTATAATATTAGTATGGATAATGCCCTCGTCTTCGTCCGTGGTATTTAGGCTTAAAAACCCTGGGGAACTCTTTGATTTTCTACGATGAAAAGTACCGTAAGACACTCACCAGGTCCTCAATTACTATGCCCATGCATAAAGTCACGTCAATCCGTTGCTCTGTTGCGGCGTGATCAAAGGACAACCGAAGAAACAAACACACTTTCGCATTTATAATAGGTATTAGGGTGATGTTTTGAGATTAATAATTATTACACAGCACACATATTCAATATTACAGGAGTTTTCAGGTGACACAGACTGAAAAAAAAACGTGTTTTTTTAATTTTCTGCCCCGCCGGATGTTAGGCACAGCCTGTATATTAATTTTAATAGATTTAACTCTGATATTTTTTTACAGGGCGATATGGAGGAAAAGCCTTCTACGGAAGATCCATGGTCCCCATACGATTTCTCCAAGTTCGATGAGTTCTTGACGGGGGTGCGCGAAGACCCTGAAAACAATAGAGTGAAACGAAGGGCCAAGGTAAGACCAGAAAAATTTAGGAGACATCACCTATGACCTAGATGTACCCTACTTTCAAAGTACCACCACCACTACAGCCCATTAAGGTCCCACTGCTGGGCACAGGCCTCCACTCTCATAGGAGAGAGGGAATAAGAGCTTAGATCCACCATACTGCTCCAATGCGGGTTGGCTTAACGACTATTATCATGTTAGTGATAATAACCGGGACCGACGGCTTAACGTGCTCTCCGAGGCAGGGGGTGAAACACCGCCAACTGCCTAACTCGGGGCTAGTACTGAGAATTTCTAGTCAGAAACCCCCAATATTTAATTATGGCCCGACCCGGGACTCGAACCCGGGACCTCGTCGGCGTAACCTAACCTAACCACTAGACCAATGAAGCAGTAGGTACGTGTCGCCGAAAATCGAGGTCTGTACCGATGCCGAGTAGAAATTGATTAGGTTTAATATAACTTTCATAACCCAGCAGGCTTAGCATGCGCACAACGAGATATCTCGCGACGAGAGAGCGATGTTGTCGTTATCGGCTAAATTTTTCGTTTACCCTAACATGCACAAAATGTGTATGCATATAAGGGTTCATAGAGAAAATTACCATAGATAAGAAATATTACTTATATCTCCACTTTTGACGCAACGTCTCGTTGCCTCAAAAGTAGAGATATAAGTAAAAATTAGCTTCGGTAGACAAATAGAGAGAGATAACGGGTAGACATAATTTTACTCGTTGTGCGCATGCTAGCCCTACATATTCTAGGCCCCTTCTGTCATCATCACTGGCCATCCATGTGAGATCGCAGTTGAGGTCCAATTTTGAGGCGTTGGTTTCAGTGAGCGTAGCGTACCAGTACCTTGGGGCAATTTCGTCATATTTCTGGGGCTATTTTACCAGGTTTTGGCTCCTACCACAGTTTTCACTATCAGTTTACTCACAGTTGGTTGACTAGTCAAATGAGCTAGTTTTCAAACGTCAAAACGCTTGCTTAGTATGGGATTTTGTATGAAATATTGAATAGTGAAAGTTCGACGCACTTTTTTACTTTAATCGATAGTATAAAATAGTTATTCAACATAAAACTAACAGGGGACGTGGATATTACGACTTTTGGGACATCCTTTATTTAATAATCACTAAAAAATAAATTTATTTGAACGGTTGTCAAATACCCAACTTGTGTTATTTCGTGGTAAAAGACACACAATGTAAAACGAAACAATATAGGTACTTCCCTATGAGCATTAAGTGTTTTTTTATGCTCATGTGATGGAGGTGGTAGAATATCAAACATCAAACATCAAATACTATGTAACAAATAATGTATTTAGGTAAATCCTTCGCGACTTAAAAAAAAAAATAAGATTTTGTTCAAATACTTTACGGGGCAATTACTATTTTAACTCCAACGTTATAAACGGCGAACGTTTGCGCGATTTTTTTATTCGAATTTCTATGCATTTTAGTAATCTCTGCCCCCCGATTGTGTAAGAAAATCGTTATTATAATCTTTTGTCAAAAAGATAATTCACCCTGATAGAGGAGTATATCGATGCCTCCACGTCAATAATTTAATATAAAAAATTCTTTTTAAAAACCGACCTCAAACTCCCGCGCCAACTTTACAACAACAAGCACACGCTATGCAAAGTACTTATTTTATTGTAGATATTTTAAAAACCACTCGACCGATTTCGATAAAATTTATATGGGACCACTTGGGGAGTATGCCCTTTCAAATAAAAATCATCCAAATCGGTCCGGTCCACCCAGTCAGAAGTTCTGAGGTAACAAACATTAAAAAATACAGTCGAATTGAGAACCTGCTCCTTTTTTTGAAGTCGGTTGAAAAAGCATGTATGAACTCCTTAAACAGTTCGTGTAATACGTTTTAAGCTGTCAAATGATTACGATTTGCTTAGACAATTGGGCCTGAGACCAGTGGCTGTGAAAAAAAAAATGTCCTCCCAACTCAAAAATGATGCGACTATAATTCTTTATGCGAAGCCCACACAAATTTTGCCGGATATGAATTCCTTTAAATCGTAACAAGAAAAGAAAAGCTCACCATTATAAACGAACACAGGTTCGAATACTCTGAAAGAAACCCACGAATACCTCGGCAAATTCTGTTTTAAGATTCAAGAAGAAACTGACAAGTATATTTCTACCGCAGAACACCCGTCGATTCAATACCCAAACCGGGCCGAAGCTGAGGGAACGTCCACATCACTACCTCTACCCGGAACCAGTCAAAGACCGGATCCTGGAATACACCACCACAACGAAAAATCCCGGAATCCTCCCGGAAACCATGAATCCAGGGGTTATTTTCCGAGTAAGAATGTCCGACGCCATTTTGAGGATCAAACAGAGAATGTACGAAGACCCCGAAAGGCATATTGAAGCGGATATAATATATACGAATTTGATAAAGAAAGTTGTGATGGATGAAATAACGAAATTCCATAATCTATTGCTCATGTATAAAACGGATAAAAGTATTAAAGAACATTTGGGTGAATGTGGGGGAAGGATCTATAAGTTCATAAGCTATATGACGATTAAGGTAAGCTAAGATTTTATTCTCAGTAGTTTAATAAGTCTAGTTTATTCAGTGGTATCAGTACAGTAGTTTCGGAGGTACTCGTATGTGCGTTTTAAGAAATCAAATATTACCTACTTGTTAGGGAAAACGCTGAGGAAGCCTGCATGTCCGAGAGTACTTCATAAATAAATGTTCTCGAAGGTGTGTGAAGTCTGCCAATCTGCACTTGGCCAGCGTGGTGGACTATAACGGTTAAACCATTCTCACACCGAGAGGAGCCTCGTGCTCAGTAGTGGGCCGGCAATGGGTATTTTTATGGGTAGTTTCCATAAAATCCCTTTCAGGCAAGATGCCATTAGGATAGCATTATATCTCTTTCTCTCGAGTGATTGTAATCATAAAAGGAAAAGAGATATACCTATTTATCCTAATAGCATCTAGATTGGTTTATATTTCTGTACAATATTCTGCCCCGCGCTTGTTTATGGAAATCGTAATCGAAATCGTTTGTCAAACGGATAATCCAACCGTATAGAGTTCATAGATGAGTCAATGTCAAAAACTATGTGTGAACAGTTTGAGTAACACGTTTAAAAGCTGTGAAATTATTACGATTTGCTTAGCCTACAACTGGTGGCCGCCATTTTGGGAATCGGGGACTATGGCGGCCATTTTAGAGGGTACCTGAGGGCGCGCTTTAAAAAAAACAAATTTGTGTGTGTGCAATTCACACACGGTAGAAGTGAAACTTCAGAAAAGTAGCCTATACGAGAGAATGAGATATATATAACTTGTATTCTATCTCATCGCAGGCTAAGTCCTATAATTAATATGTTTGTCTCGCTTTGGTGTCGCATTTCCGTTTCATCGAATTTACAAATCAGAACGATTCTAAAGAAGTTTCACTTCAAAATATCTCTTATATCTTGTATGGAACTCCTATCGAACATCTATGTCGATCGAATCTATATGAACGCTCATGGTTTTTTGGCGTGATAACGTCTTATAAATCGATGAACACCGGGCACCGGCTGCACGCACGAAAAAGTCTCACGTTACGCCTGAGCCTAAGCGTGCAAGTGAGAGCGCGGAACAAACGATAGAGAGTCTAGACTCTAGAGCGAGCCGTTCGAATAGTTCTGCTACTGGAACGCCACCACGCGAGCTTCTTCGAGAACTTCTAGTTATATCACGTAAAACTATCGTCCGTAAACCGACTTTACAGACAACCGTAACTTTTTTTACAATACAATAGAACTTAGAAAGCTAGCTGGCCCTAACCTAGTTACAATATAAATCATAAACGGATATTGTTTTTTAAGGTGCACATCTACTGTCTGTTCGACGCGCTCTGGATAGACGGCAACCCTTACGTGATAGGCGACGAGTACTCCGTGACGCCGGTGGAAGTGCCCCCTATGCTTCAATGCGACGCCGCTGAGTGCAACTCTGTCATATTCGTCGATTCCATCACCGAACCCAAAGATGTCGCGGAGTGATCACAATTTTTTGGAAATAAATGATTCTGGTGTTACCACGTATTCTTTTCATTATTTTCTTCCATATTCAATAGTCTAACCAAGATGGCCGAGGTATTTCGTTGATCAAATCGATAGATAAGTTGTCTCGTCGATTCCATCACCGAACCCAAAGATGTCGCGGAGTGGTCAAAATTTTTCAGAAATTAATGATTCTGGTGTTACAATGTATTCTTTCATTATTTTCTTCAATCCATACTTAATATTATAAATGCGAAAGTGTGTCTGTCTGTCTGTCTGTCTTTCACGGCCCAAATACTCAACCGATTTTGATGAAATTTGGTACAGGGATAGGTTATATCCCGTGGAAGGACATAGGCTACTTTTTATTCTGGAAAATTGAAGAGTTCCCGCGGGATACGTAAAACACCAATCCACGCGGACGAAGTCGCGGGTAACATCTAGTATTAAATAACTAGATGATCGCCCGCGTAGATTAAGGTTTTTGATTCCCGCGGGAACTCTTTAATTTTATGGGATAAAAAGAAGCCTATGTCCTTCCGCAGGATACAAACTATCCCTGTACCAAATTTCATCAAAATGGGTAGAATAGATGGGCCGTGAAAGCGTAGCAAACAGACACACTTTCGCATTTATAATAATAGTATGGATCCAACCAAGATGGCCGAGTTTCGTTGATGAAATCGGTAGATAAGTTAAGTACATATGGGTTATTATTTTCGGAAGATTTTCGGTATGCTAATTGCGCAAAGGACCATTTTCAAAAGTTTTTAAAGGATTTTTTTAATAATATACTAAAAAGCTAAGGAAAATATTGAGGACTAAAGAAACAAACTCGAGCGCAGCAAGCGTATTTATTAAATAACTGAATAGTGAATAGTTGATATGATGCCCGCGACTTCTTTTCTCTTCAAGGGAAAGAAGCCACTTTTATCCCAGGAAATTAAAGAGTTCCCTATGGGGGAAAAAATCCAATGATGAATGATGCCCGCGACTTCGTCCGCGTGGATTTAGATTTTTGATTCCCGCAGGAACTCTTTCATTTTCCGGGATAAAAGTAGCCTTTGTCCTTTCCCGGGATACAACCTATCCCTGTGCCAAATTTCATCAAATTCGGTTGAACAGATGGGCCGTGAAAGCGTAGCAGACAGACAGACAGAAACACTTTCGCATTTATAAAATTAGTAGGGATTACTTACTATAACCTTACAATACTAATCGAGCTTTAGGTACAACAGCCGAAAATATTCTACCTATATACTAACCAAAATTTGTTTTTTTTTTTCATTAAAGCGGCGACGAGGCCACCGTGGTCAAAAACGCGGAAAATTGCGGTCGACCACAGCTTCTTCGGAAAACCAAGAGGTAATTTTAAAAAAATCTCGTTTTTTTAAAATATTTAGTTTATTTGGTTAGTAACTCTATTTCTCAAGTCTTAACTCTCACCATGTGGTTAGTTTAAAATCCTAATACACTTCGAAAGAAAGGCCCACATCTTACTTTTAATATGCGTTGTCACTTGTCAGCAATCGAAAATTCAAGGTCAACACAGTGAATACTTTTTGCAGTTTACCTCCTTCTAGAATCGATTTTCTTACATTATTTATTTATGGGGAGTAAAATCAATCTTTTTCCGTTACGTTATGTACATGTTTCCATGGTAACACTTGTTTATGTTTCCATGACTATGTAATGTAAGTATTTTGAAGAATATTATTAAATTAAATAATTAATATATCAAGCATGCTTTCAGTAATATAAAAAAACGCGTTCATTTACCATCATTTAATTATCTAAGTATATATTTTATAATCGTACGTAAACAAAAACAAAACAAAAAAAAATCCAGTCGTGCGTCGGAGCTGACACACACATTTTTTTTTATCAACTACAAGTTAACCCTTGACTTGTCTGAATTGTCTCTGGTATAGTGGGAGGCTGGGGCGTGATGAGTGATCAACAATCAGAACCTAAAGACGTACCGCCAAGCGATTTAGTGTTCCGAGGGAAATAGAAAAAGTTAAATAATAAATAATCCCCCAATAACGTATGACACCCTTGAAGTTTTCTTGGTTGCCTGGTAGAGATCGCTTCAAAGCGATAAGGCCGCCAATAGGCATGATGACTGATTTTAAAAAAACCGGCCAAGTGCGAGTCGGACTCGCGCACCGAAGATTCCGTACAAACATTTAAACCTTGAAAAGTTATGGTATTTTTATTCCACTTATCTATTTTAATTTTAATTTAATACCTCTACGCGTTCAGGCTGTAACTATACGTATCTTTATATTATATCTTTATATTTTATTTATATATACTATTCAGTGGAAAATAGGTAATTATTAAAAAAAAAAAATAATATATATATATTATAATAATAAAATAATAGTAAAGTAATATTAAAACGATAATAGAATCCCGTCGTTACGACCGCTCGCCAAGGGTGGGTATGGCGGTGGTGTAGGAGGGATCGAGCATTCGCTATCGCAACGTTGTCAACATCTTGTTGTGTGTGCGTGTGGCAAGAGAAGTTGGGCGATACATAAAATTAATATATTGAGCAGGTATATTTGCAATAGATCGTTTGAACGCACTGTGTTGTTGGATGCTGTCTAATGTGAGGACCCTTAGCGGATCTAGCTTGAGAGCATCCGACGAAATCTTATCTGCCTCTGGTGGATTTATATACATATCATAACTACAACATATTTACACGTATATTACTAAACAAATTATTATCGCAGGTCGAGTCGGGCTGTGGAGCGTAACGGTGTCTCGCTTCAGCGATGCCTCAGCACGGCTGGTTCTGTCTGGATGTCTACCTAGTTGGACGTTCAGATGGGATTGGTTTGTTGTTGAATCAGAGAGCTTGCTTTCTGAGCGCAGTGCAGTTCGAGTATACTTCTACGTTCCACAAAACGTCTGACTTTACCTTGCGATCTACTTATCTAAATTACGTACGTCGTTCGCAATACTCGAACGATAACTGACCATGGTTGGAAGGACGCTGTTTCTTATTGCCGAAGGTTGGATTATGCGTACGTTGCGCCTGATATCTTAATACATTTTGCACTACGCTTGTTCAACCTCGACACTTCAGAGTTTCATGGATTCACAACCCATGTTACTTGTAAAAGCATAGCTTCACGACCTATGCTGCGGCACATTGGCTAAAAACCATGTTACGCACAAACGACATTCTATCACCCATGGTGGTTCCGCGCTGTATTTGATATAACATACTATTACTGAAGGGTGCATCACGCCTGTGGCTCTGTTACGTTGCGACGAACGACCCTGCAGTGCGTCCGGTATCCTTGAAACCTATTACAGGTATATGTGGGAGTGCACCACTCTAAAAATGCAATTATCCAGCTATACGCTGACATAAGTGGAACGCACCACTCTAAAGTATGCTCGTACATACGTTGCGCTGGCCTTCGCGATTGATGACCAAGTGGTTAAAGGGGGGGGGGGGGGCTGTTGACTTTTGGTATTCTTAGAGATGTATTAGTCCATGTATTGATGTGCCTCTACGGGGTACCAAGAGAGGGAAGAAGCCTACCGTTGGTGGCGGGGAGGAGCCAGCCAGCCATCATTTATTTTTTAGAAATATAAATGATGCCATACAAAGCATCTTCCTTTTCTTTGTAAAAGGTTATAAAAGGAGGATGCTACCACTTGGGTTAGTTCGTAAATATCCCGAAGAGATTTATCTCTTCGCGATCACGTTACTTAAAGCCTGTTTTAAGTAAGCGGAATTACATTTAAATCTGTGTATAACATAGTCGTTGGGTTGATTGAATTCGAGGTTTCCGAAACTCTAAAAGATCTTGGTTTATTATGGACACAGCAATGTTGTGAGGGTCTTACTGCTAGATGTATCACGTGCCATTTTAAAGAAATATTGAATTTTATAAGTAGAGTGAGGTGTAGATGCTTAGGGACCCCGTCAGGTTAGTTACAAGGCGGAAAGGGGTACTAAATTTATAATTATTAAAAATATTTTGATTAAATGATGTAACTAAAAATTTATGCTTTTCGCAATTTTTGCTTTATCTGTGCTATAAGACGTTGCTTCGTACCAATTTTCAAGATCTTGAGTTCACGGGACGTACCCTGTAGGTTTTGATTCCCTTGCGAGTATCGAAATTTGCAGCATAAACCGCTGCATCTTTTGATTGAGTTGGCTTAGAAAGTTTGATTTTTTCACAGCTCCAAGGAACAGTAGACTTGAGTATTTGATATGAATTTCAGCTTGATACCTCCATGCGTTCCTGAGAAAAAGGGTCTTGACACACAGACGGACGGACAATAAAGTGAGCCTTTATGGGTTGTTTTTCCTTTTGAGGTACGGAACCCTAAACATTTTTATCATTTAAAAATATTTTTATTAAATGATATAACTAAAAATTTATGCTTTTCGCAATTTTTCCTTTATCTGTGCTATTAGACGTTGCTTTGTACCAAATTTCAAGATTCTGAGTTCACGGAAAGTATAGGTTTTGATTCCCTTGCGAGTGTCGAAAATTTGCAGCATAAACGGCTGTATCTTTTGATTGCGTTGGCTTAGAAGTTTGATTTTTTCACACCTCCAAGGGACAGTAGTTTATTACAGCTTAAAGGTATTATAGACCCGAGTATTTGACATGAATTTCAATTTAATACCTCTACGCGTTCATGAGGAAAGGGATAGTAAGTTTAAAATTATTAAAAATATTTTTATTATATGATGTAACTAAAAATTTATGTTTTTCGCAATTCTTCCTATATCTGTGCTATAAGACGTTGCTTCGTACCAATTTTCAAGATTCTGAGTTCACGGGAAGTACCCTGTAGGTTTTGATTCCCTTGCAAGTGTCGAAAATTTGCATAAAAATAGTTTTATTATATGATGTAACTAAAAATTTATGTTTTTCGCAATTCTTCCTATATCTGTGCTATAAGACGTTGCTTCGTACCAAGTTTCAAGATTCTGAGTTCACGGGAAGTAAGTACCCTGTAGGTTTTGATTCCCTTGCGAGTGCAAGAAAATTCGAAAATTTGCAGCATAAACGGCTGTATCCTTTGATTGCGTTGGCTTAGAAGCTTGATTTTTTCACAGCTCCAAGGAACCGTAGACCTGAGTATGTGATATGAATTTCAGCTTGATACCTCCATGCGTTCCTGAGAAAAAGGGTCTTGACACACAGACGGACGGACAACGAAGTGACCCTATAAGGGTTCCGTTTTTTACCCGACTGCGGAACGCACAGGGTTATGTGTTCATCAGTCTATATATGTATTTTTGTTCCTTGCAGGACAGCTACAGCCTAAACGCGTGGACTGATTTTGATGATTCTTGCACCAGTTTTTCCTTTTGAGGTACGGAACCCTAAAAATGGTCAGATTATGTTCGGAAGTATCTACTCTATCGATATATAAAAAATATCTTATTTCGGCAGAAAAATAAGGTTTGGTAGATAAAATTGGCATTTGAAATTTAAATTTTAGAATTCTCGCCAAAACGCTAGCCGATGTCATGGCGTCGTTTGTGACGTCACTATTGTTTTTACCAATGTACTCAGTGCAGTGTGCAGTAAACAATAGTATGATTGTCAAGCTCGAAAACCAACAATTGTGACGTCAGTCGCTTCTTGCGGTGTTTTATTAAATATGGCGGATTACTGTATTTTATAGTTTTATTTTATCAAAATAAATAGCAATCTCATTTGAAATAGAAAAATAAATACCGTTTTTATAATACACGAATCCTATTTCATTTCATAAATTATTATTATTATTATATACTCTTTATTTGTACCACCATAGAAAAAAAAAACAAAAGAAGAAAGAAAGAAATAAACAGACTGATACAAAAGGCGGCCTTATCGCTTACTAGCGATCTCTACCAGACAACCTTAGGAATAGGAAAAAAAGGAAAAAAGGACTGCAGGACGTGGTGTCATCCTATAACATACATACATTCGAAGAGCTACATACTAATACATAAACCAATAATAAACGTTAATAAGACAATATTAAACAATATATATATAACTGCGCCGAGGTTCCTATCCTGTTTTTAAAAAGCATGACGTCAGTATGGCTGACGTCATGATCTTCTCTATCACTCATATTAGTTAATAAACACAGGTATTTGAAGAAAAGGAAACAGAATGTGATGGCTGATTATTTAATTAACTACCTACAATAGATTTACTTCACAACTAAAGAACACCTTTCTAAAATTTAACGTAACAAACACAGTTATTAGGCATGAACGTTATAAACGCATACAATTATTTTAATCGTTTTGCAAAATAAAGACAGAGATAAACAATGTTGGTTAACTCACCAAGAACACGCCCGCCCCGATTGGCCGCTGCTACCAGAATGAATAAAGAACTAATAAATCGTGGCGGCGATCGATCGGCGCAGGCGTTTCCAGAATTATTGCTAACCTAGCGCCCTCTGGCGGACATGATGAATTTAATCAACAATACTAGTTTTTAGTGACTCTTAATTACATATTTACCTAGATAAAATTAATTACTTCTTGCTAAAATCGTCTTATAATATTTACGAATTATTGGTGTATTACTTAGCTAAATCTGAAACCTTTTATGTTTACATGTTTCAAATATGGTAGACGCGTCTAACAGAAAAGTCAATCAAGAATCAGTTTTACACAGTTAAATGTTATTCTAGTCGATTCGTTATGAAAATAAATCTGAATAATCATAGAATTATTATTAAATCAGTTAGTAATTCAATCTGAAATCCTATTAGACGTCTTATTCTACCCTGGCGAACATTCATGCGCCGATACGGCCATTTTGATGATAAGTGCGCGCTCTGCACTTAATCACACCTGAAACAATAAATATTAATTTTGAGGCTCGTATCTGTGATACGTTACTTATGAACCTAGGTCTTGGTCCGTTGGTTGGAGAAATAATCATGAACGTAAATATGAAGTCAAAATTAAATATGGATTACCAGTTCAGCAATTTGAGTTTACAAAATTAAAATTATAATAATATTAGGATTTTTACTTATACTACGGATCGTTTCATTACGTCGGCAGGTATCAATTTGTATTTTGTTTTTATGTCATTGAACGTCTCACTACGTCAACCACATTTTATTAAGGGAGGAAAGGTCGATGCTGGGCTCTAGGCATTCCTGTCTCGGTGCCGTGGTACCCAGAGGCCCTAAAGGAATAGGGAAAGGTCGAAGCTGGGGTCTGGGCCTCAGAGTTATGACCGTGGTCCCCAGAGGCTCTGAAACAATTGGGTTGATGCTGTGCTCTAGGTGTTCCTGTCTCGGCACCGTGGTACACAGGGGCCCTAAAGGAAGAGTGGGAAGGACGATGCTGGGGTCTAGGCCTTAGTCTTATGACCGTGGTCCCCAGAGGCTCTGAAAGAAAAACGCATGCAAATGGATAGGATCGAGGATTTTGTATGAATAAGAGTTGTGTTTGTGGCTAAGTACATTGTAGTGTTGAGTTTTATCACTTTGATATTCATATTGATAATAGGTAAATAAATGTAATTTTTATTTCTATTATGACAAAGTAGATACTTATTTAATTGTGACGTACTTTTAAGAATGTGACAGATATGTTCAAATTTAGTAAAGATCATGATCTCACCGTTGTGGTACAGCTAGCCAGCGTCCTCGTCCTGGGCCCTATCGCGTGACGCAGAGGGTTGAGTC
Organism: Erebia epiphron; assembly: GCA_963932025.1. Classification (NCBI taxonomy): domain Eukaryota; kingdom Metazoa; phylum Arthropoda; class Insecta; order Lepidoptera; family Nymphalidae; genus Erebia; species Erebia epiphron. The sequence goes on along the minus strand of OZ009951.1, from coordinate 11,486,851 downwards.
TCAGAACTTGTCGGCCCCGGCGCCTCGGTGTCGTGTGGCTCGTGGCTGGTCACCGACGGTGTGGTGGCACGCTCCGGGGAGCGCTCAGGAGCGCACGCGTTGATGTCGTCTGTGCCCGCCGATACGGTCGCCTGCTGACCAGGCTGCGGTGCTCGCCGAAGCTGATCGTGGGCCACCTTCCGGGGGCGGCCTTGTCCTACCACCTTTTTAACTAGATAGCGGTCATTATCGAGTACACGACAAATTTCGTACGGTTCACTAAATTTCAGGTCTAAACACGTTTGGTTGCGGGGGTTGTTTTTTATCAACACGTAATCTCCTCTTTGAAATCTATGAATTCGAGCTTTATTTTTGTCAAAGCGTGCCTTCTCTTTTTCTGCCGCTGCTGACATTTTTTGAGTGACGTGTTGATAGAGCTGCTCGATATCGATACTTTGATCTTCCAGATTTACTAGACCAATTAGCTCGGGTGGGACGCAGTGCTTGCGACGAGTAAGTAGAGTAAGTGGTGCGGTACCTGTAGTGCGGTGCGGTGTACAATTGAGGGCTAGCTGCAGGCTGTCTAGAGCGGTATGCCATAATTCAGTTTCATAATTTATAATAATTACTAAGGCATTCTTTAGAACACCCATTACCCTTTCGACTTGCCCATTCGCTCGGCTGACTCCTGGCGAAATGGCATGTATGTTTATGCCGAACTGGTCGCAGTAACTTTTGAAGTCACCCAGGTATTCGCGACCCCCGTCCACTATCACCTGAGCTGGGGTTCCAAATAGGTGTATCGTACGTTTAAGCGCCGCTAACGTACTTTGTGGACTTTTATTTGTGGCATGATATAGAAGTACGTACTTGCTGAAGGCATCTATGGTCACGATGACATAGTCATGGATATTGGTAGTGCCCAACTTACCCGTTGTATCCATGAGAATGGTTTCAAACGCAGTTGTGGGTTTGGGTATAGGGTGTAGTTGCACTTGTATAGCCCCTGACGTACCTTTGGATGTCCTGCATACGACGCAGTTGTCGATAAAGTTTCTTACCACAGTACTCATGTTGTCAAACCAGTAGGTTTCTTTAATTTTTTGCAAGGTCTTCTCCCACCCGGTGTGTTTTAATGCACTGTGATAGCTGCTAATGAGGCTCCACTGAAAAGATTTGGGTACTACTATAGCCTCTTGGTGTCCAAAGGTTGCGTCATCCCAAACTTTCATGAGGATATTATCCTTCAGGATATAACCGGGAACATCCTGGTTTTGTGTGAGGTTATCAATTGTAAAGCGCAGCGGAAGATCACGGCGCTGTTCTACTTTCAGCCAATCTAAATCTTTGGTCATGATATTAACATTCAACGTACCCAGGTTTCGACTGAAGAAATCAGCGTGTTGCAGCGTTTGTCCTTTTCTGTACTCAATTTCAAAATTGTAGTTTTGTAGAAATGCCCACCAGCGGTAAACTCGAGGCAGCAACTCCTTCTTGTGTTTGGAAGCCTTGAGTGCGTTGCAATCAGTGACCACCTTAAACGTGCGACCGTACAAGTACTGGCGAAAATGTTTAATAGCTCTTACCACCGCAAGCGTTTCGAGCTCGTAAGAATGATAACGGCTCTCGGCGTCTGTTGTACGCTTGCTCATGTAGGCTACAGGATGATGACGCCCGTTGATCACCTGGATGAGGACGGCTCCATAGCCAAGGTTACTGGCATCAGTGTGCAGTTCGACAGGGTAATCTTCTTGAAATATTGATAACACAGGATCGGACGTTAGGTATTGAATTATGGTGTTACGAGCCTCCTCGTGCCGTTCGTTCCATTCCCAAGTAGCGCCCTGTTTGGTTAATTCATATAAAGGTAGCATTATGCGCGAAAAATTGGGAATGAATCGACGAAAGTAACTAGCTAACCCATTAAATTGTCGAACTTGCTTAACATTAGTAGGCACGGGAGATTTTACAAGAGCTTCGACTTTACAAGGACTAGGCTTAACCTGCCTTTTCCAGTGCCATGAGAATTCTCTGTATATGAGAAATTCCTTCTTCAAAATTAGCACTTTTACTCAAAACATCATCAACATAGACTTGAGCAATGCCTGCGGTACCCAAGAGGTGTTGGAGGGCCCGATTGATGCAACGTTGGTATACAGAGCACGCGTTGCTCAAGCCAAACGGCATTGTCAAATACTCATACAAGCCGTCTGGCGTAACAAATGCCGTTTTTTCCACGGACTGTTCAGAAATGGGGATCTGATGAAACCCTGCCGCCATATCGAGTGTGGTATAGTAATGTCCGTTTTTCAGTTGGTCTATTTGATCTGATATTAGAGGAAGACGGTAATGGTCTCTGAGAGTGTTAGAATTCAACTCGCGGTAATCAACGCATAGTCTGTCATCTCCATTTTTCTTTTTGACAAGAATAATGGGGCTCGAGTATGGAGAGACACTTTCTCTAATAATATTGTGTTCGAGGAGTTCTTTAATAATATTCTGCACCTTTTCGCGTTCAACGGGACTTAAACGATAGGGTCTACGTTCCACATATTTATTGGGATCCTTCAAACGTATTTCTAACTGTCCGGTATTAACACGTGTTTTAGGGAAACCGTGTATGAATAAATGAGAGTATTTGTTCAACAAAATGCGTAGTCGGTCAATTTCGTCATCGTTAGTAAGGTCACAATCTAGCTTATCAAAAATAGAGTTATTTGAGCGTACATGCATGACAGTATACTGACGAACTAACCGAGCACCCGTTGCAGTAACTAAAACATTGAGGTTAGTATTATTAAGCAAATCCATTCCGATTAAAATTTTTGCAGTCATGTCCCCATCTGGCACAACAAAGAACCGAATTTCAACGTTTACGTCGTCAATCACACAAACTGTAACCAACGTAAACAGAGATATCACTGGGACTCTCCCTATTCCACGTAAATAATTAACGCAATGAAATCTTTTGCCCGGTAATTTCTCCGCTACACTCTCACTAATAATTGAGCATTCAGCACCACTATCAAAAACAGCTTGGAATGAAAAATCACCGATCAGTACCTCCATGTGGTTTAATTTTGATTTACCCACACAGTTGACATTGGACACAACGGATTTTTCACGTTTAAAACAAGTTTCAAAAGTGTGGCCCACCTTACTACAGAAAGTACAGACTGGTCTGTTTGAGGGTACATAACTTTTATCTGATTTTTCTTTGTTATCATTACTAGGCGGCTGTGAAATATCATTATGTATTAGTCTACAGTCACGGGCAACGTGGTTATTTCTTTTACAAATTCGACAAAAGAGGGTATTTTGCGGTTCGTTAGGCCGTGAGCGTTTGTTTGAGGGTTGCGAGGTGCCGTTATTATCATGTGGGCGTTTAACGCGTATCGCGGAGGCTACTGATATCAATTCTGGCACCGTCGTTGCCCTAACATTTAATAATTCTATTCTAAGGCGTTCATCATTTATACAACCGATCACGGCCTCGACTGCAAATTCATCACCTAATTTATCTTTAGTTATCCGTTTCCAAAGAACCCATGCTTTAGATAGAAATTCAGAAATATCCTTACGTGAGTCATAAGTGTGTTCACGGAATCTAACTATATCGCGTGAATATCTGGATTCCGGTTCAAATGTAGTGATTAGGTTATCCCGAAGCTCCTCCCACGTCGAAGTAGTAACGAGCCAATTATCTACCCATAATTTTGCACGTCCTTTGAGCAGACTACCCACCTTCATTCGTACTTCGTAATCGTTGAGGTTGTATAAATCAACAGCCTGTGTGACGTGTTGGCACCATTCTCGAACGCCTATGTTAGCATCGGGATCATATGAGGGTAGAAATATGTCGTTAATTTTTACCATATCTGGTCGCGGAGGCGCTGCTAATCGATCGGACATTTCCTTCATTGTCTGCATCGTTTGCATGAGGAAATGAGCAGGCATGTCCACACTGGCAGGCAACGCCTGTGTTGATGGGGTACTTGCATCTTCTGGAGTACCCGCAGTCACATTTGGGAGATTTATGGTTGCTGTTAATGCAGGCTGGGTACTTACGGTTTCTGATGTACCAGTAGTAGGATGTGATCCCACTTCTGATAACGGCGCCGAGGTTCCTATCCTGTTTTTAAAAAGCATGACGTCAGCATGGCTGACGTCATGATCTTCTCTATCACTCATATTAGTTAATAAACACAGGTATTTGAAGAAAAGGAAACAGAATGTGATGGCTGATTATTTAATTAACTACCTACAATAGATTTACTTCACAACTAAAGAACACCTTTCTAAAATTTAACGTAACAAACACAGTTATTAGGCATGCACGTTATAAACGCATACAATTATTTTGATCGTTTTGCAAAATAAAGACAGAGATAAACAATGTTGGTTAACTCACCAAGAACACGCCCGCCCCGATTGGCCGCTGCTACCAGAATGAATAAAGAACTAATAAATCGTGGCGGCGATCGATCGGCGCAGGCGTTTCCAGAATTATTGCTAACCTAGCGCCCTCCGGCGGACATGATGAATTTAATCAACAATACTAGTTTTTAGTGACTCTTAATTACATATTTACCTAGATAAAATTAATTACTTCTTGCTAAAATCGTCTTATAATATTTACGAATTATTGGTGTATTACTTAGCTAAATCTGAAACCTTTTATGTTTACATGTTTCAAATATGGTAGACGCGTCTAACAGAAAAGTCAATCAAGAATCAGTTTTACACAGTTAAATGTTATTCTAGTCGATTCGTTATGAAAATAAATCTGAATAATCATAGAATTATTATTAAATCAGTTAGTAATTAAATCTGAAATCCTATTAGACGTCTTATTCTACCCTGGCGAACATTCATGCGCCGATATATATAATAAAAAATAAACTAATATATATACTATAATTCAGTTTAAATAAGAAAAATTGTTAATATAATTTTTAAAGAATTAAAGAATTAAGTCTTCAGTTTGAAAGATAACAGCATTTTTGAAAATGTCTAGTGATTTTGACTGGCGTATGGTCAGTGGAAGTGCATTCCAAAGCTCAGTAGCTTGCACAGCGAACGAGTTAGTATAAAACTTCGTTTTATGAGCAGGAATTTTCAGTGTTAAAGTTCGGCATGGTCTTAAGTCGGATTGCACTCCAAGAAAACTGAATTTCTCCTTGAGGTAGGAAGGAGTATTTAAGTGAATTAGCACACAGTACAGAAGAGAAAGTACATGCAAATCCCGGTGACGGCGAATAGGAAGCCACTTGAGCTTTTGACGAAATTCGGATACGTGGTCATATTTACGCAAACCAAATATGAACCGTATGGCAAGATTTTGGAGTCACTAAAGCTTGTTAAGTTTGTCCCCAGTCAAGTTAAGATAGCTTGCGTCAGCATAATCGAGAAAAGAGAGAAGGAGAGAATGAGCCAGCATAACTTTAGTTGGGATTGGCAAGACAGCGCAACCGTCGCAAAGAGTTCATCGTTGCAAATGTCCTCCTACTCAACTCTTTAACATGCACAGACCAGGACAGTTGTGAATCTAAAAATATACCAAGATCCTTAACAGAATCACAGTATGGAATGACAAAGCCATTAAAACAGACCGGGAATAGGCCTCGCAAATCAAGTTTTGCCATGTATCCGGGACTGCCAAAGATAATTGCCTGTGATTTTGCTGGATTAATATGAAGCCCATACTGCTTACTCCATTCGGCAACTTCAGCTAGATCGTTATTAATGGCAGAAACAGCAGCATCAAGATCACCTATGGCTGCAGAGCGATACATTTGGATATCATCTGCATACATGACGTGGTAGAGAGAAGAAATGTACGGAGTAATAGAATTAATGAATATAGCAAACAGTAAAGGAGACAACACACCACCCTGAGGTACCCCGGCCGTCACATCACACCATGACGAAACAGTCTCGTCAATTTTAATACGCTGATGACGACCTCTTAGGTAACTCCGAAACCAGTCAATCACTGATGGAGCTATGTTAATAGAACGTAACAGGCTCAATAAAATGTCGTAATCCACGGTATTAAACGCATTACTGAAGTCAAGCAAGGTTAAAATTGTGAGCTGTTTATTGTCCATTGCCCACCGAATATCATCGGTAACTTTTACTAACGCTGTAGCCGTACTATGACCGGGATGAAATCCAGACTGCAATGGACTGAGAAGTAAGTTCTTATTAAGGAATAAATTTAGCTGTTGATAGAACAACTTCTCAAGGATTTTTGAAAGGAATGGCAAAATAGAAATGGGACGAAAATCATTTAAAGAAGAAGGGTTAGACTTTTTAGGAAGAGGTACAACTTGGGCATTTTTCCAAGCTTCAGGGAATTTGCTAGTATTAATAGAATAATTCAGGATATGGGTTAGAATAGGAGTTACAATATCAATAATAGGAACGATCATGTTACTGCTGATACTGTCAGTACCTACCGCATTCGATGTTATGGACATTATGCTCTTCTTAACATCACTTTCAGTGAAAGACTCGATAGTAAACGGTAAAAAGTCCGGAGTTGAGGAGGATGAAAGAATATTAAGAGTTTGTTCTTTCTCGACACTAAGTAGAAAGTAGAAAAGTGATTAATTAAGGAGTGATTAATTAAGTTAGTTAAGGAGTTCAATATCAATATTAATAGAAGGTTTATGGGAAGATTTACCAACTCCGAGCGACTCAAGCAATTTCCAGGTTTTGGCGGTATCGCCATTTTCGACTGACTTATGAATGTGGCGTCGGTTGAGCATCTACAATGTATTACAGCGATTCCGAGCTTTATGATATTTTAAACGATTGGCATCAGAGTCGTTAACTTTATATTTAAATTTAGCAGAATTTTTTTTATCCATTAAAATCCTTATTTCATCTGATAACCACGGAGCTGGGAGGTGTTTCATTTTAATCGGCCTAATAGGTGCATGTCTATCAAACAGTTGTATCACTAAAGTGTTAAAAATCTCGACTTTACTATCAATTGAATCAACATCTCTGATAGCATTCCAGTCTAAAAGCCTGGCATCATCACAAAGACGATCCTTGTCAATCCCTGCAAAGTTACGCTGCAGAAGAATTCTCGGTTTTGCTTTAGGAGGACGTATTTTATAGGAGAGAAAAATCAAATCATGGTAAGAAAATGCATCAGCAGGGCACTGCCCGTGTTTAAAGACAAGGTCTGGAGAAGAAACCATGATTAGGTCAAGAAGGGAGGGAGTACAGCCCGGAGAGAAGTGCGTAGCGGTAAGGGGCAGTACATGCAAATTGCATGATTCCACTGCACTCAAAAGTTTCTTACTGCGATGATCGTCCTTGAGTAAGCAGGTATTAAAATCTCCCATTATAATAGTTTGGCTGTACAAGGGGATTATCTTTTCTAATAAATCTTCAAAAGAGTTAAAGAAATTAGGGTGAGAAGGAGGGGAGTAGAACACACCGAGAAGGATTTTAGTGTGCGATAAGAGAACTTCCACAAGTAAGTGCTCGGCCGCGTCAGGTACTGGAGGCTGTGAAGACGAACTGACAATAGTGAATGGAATATGAGATCGTAAGTAGATCGCTACTCCACCACCTCCCTTACCAACACGATCGTTGCGGATAAGCCGAAATCCTGGCAGCGAATAAGACGTTGAGGGTAAGCAGGTTTTAAGCCAGGATTCTGAGACTAGAATGGCATGTAAGTTACGGGATTCAAAAGACGCAAGCATATCAGGATAATGAGCCGGGATACTTTGTGCATTAATATGAACGACATTGAAGTTTTTCACACAGTCTGAGAAACATGAATCAAGGGTGGCATCGAGCGGAAGGATAGATGTACTGTGAAAACTAACATCACTGGACAATTCACCACTAGACGCAGATAGAAAAAGGTCGCTATCCATATCATCCAAACTGTTCGACGACATAATGTTAAAAAATATATAAATATATAAATATATGTAATATAATATGATATTAAAATAATATACTTACATAAATAGTAATAAAGACCCTTTGATTAGGTCTATAGAGTAAAGACCAAAGTGTCCTTGACAACCTATTTTCCCAGTCCGCCAGCTGCCCGATAGATTTACAAAACAAAGAGAAAAACTAATCATTTGTGCAAAATAACACACATTAGAAGCAATTCAACTTTAGGTGCTTAAAATTAATTAATATCAACCATAGTGTGCCGCAGGCTTTACATGAATAACGTTAGCAACTTTAAAAAATTCTGAACGAGCTGTCAAGTGTCAGTCCATACAGACTAAACGTCTTGGCTAATGTCAAACGTCACTGTCAGTTGAATAGAAAATTGACAAAGTAAAATAAACAAAATATACAATATTCACTTTCAGTAACAATTTTAAAAATACCACCAACTTTTACAAATGCAATACACTATATATATATTTTAAATACAACTGTACAAGATAAAGGCAAAACATTATTAGGAAGACATTGACATTAATAAAATAATATACCTACCTACAGGCACACTACAGGAAAGACGCTTTAACACGGAGCCAATTATTGTACCTGTCCACTACTTCTTGATTACTCTCTTGACTCGAGAGTTGGCGCTTCTGGCGTCCCTTGAAGCCACAGCCGCAGTCGCAGGCGCAACGGGAGGCCTTGGTACACTCTGTACAGAGGTCGGGATGGCGTTCATGTCAGACATTGTTGCTATGCGATGCCGCTTACCGTCTGGAGTCGATCACCACTATGTTACCGTCCCTGGTCCAGCACTTCGTCACGCCAAATCGCTGTCGCGCCGCTAAAAAGATCTTGTGGCGGCTTCTTATGACGAACTCGGACAATGTAACGCCGGTGCCTTTCAATTTAGTCTTAGCCGACCAAACTGTGTTCCTTAAAGTCTGCTCTCTAAACTTGATGAGCACCGCACGAGGTTTGTCACCACTAGACCGGCCCAATCGATGACATCGACCAATAGCATCCGGAGAAAGCTGTGGCAACCCAAGCTGCTCAGACAACAACTTAGATATCATTATGCTGGGCTCTTCCTTCTCTGTCTCCGCAACACCATGGACGAGTAGAATTTTCCTCTTGGACCGCATCTCGAGTTCGTCTTGCTGCCTTGCCAGAAGCTCCACCTGCAGCTGCAGGTTTTCTAAGGCAGTTAAGATGAATGATCGGAAGGCACCAAACTGCGAGTTTAAATTTGAAGTCGGACTTGTGGCAGGGATAGCAGTCTTCAGTTCCTTCTGAAACTCCTCCATTTTGGCATAGAAGTGGTCCTTGATTTCACTTAATGTTGTTTTAATAGACTCCATTGTGAAAAGAATAAATGAAAAGTGAGGTTAACTTAACACTCAGTGGAAACAATTTTAAGTGTGGTTTATTTTGCACAAATATATATGGGATTACTGGCAGACTAAACTAACTACAGGTACATACTAATATTGTATTATAATATACACTATTTTATTATTTATGAATATTATAAACAGAGCAATTAAAATTATGTCTACTTTATTTAAGGCCTACCCACAGAAAAAAAAAATTCATGATTTTATTGATTCTTGGTTACTGTCATCATGCCTATTGTACCATTGCGTAGTTTTATTGTTTTTGTTTACAAGTATGTGTTTCTTGGTGTACAATAAAGAATTTTTCATTCATTAATTCAATCCTTAATAATGAATTTCAGTTAAAGAACGTGTCCACAACCAGCGTGCCGATAGCAAGGCGCGGGGACCTGTCTGAGACGCAGCAGGGCAAAGGACGCAAACGCAAGAAGGGGAAGAATCGAGACGGGCCCAACTATGACTCCTACGAACCACCAGGCAAGGTAATGACGTTTATAAGGATACTAGCTGATGGCCGCGACTTCGTCCGCGTGGTTTAAAGTTTTGATTCCCGCGGGAAATCCTTGATATTTCGGGATAAAATGTCCTTCTCCGGGATACAACCTATCCCTGTACCTTTCATCAAAATCGTTTGAACGGTTGGGCCGTGAAAGCGTAGCAGACAGACAGACAGACACACTATCGCATATATAATATAAGTATGGATAGCAAGGTGGGCGGACCTCAGCACCTACAGCTAGCCGTATATTAAATACTAGCTGATGCCCGCGAGTTCGTTCTTGGGGTCATTTGGTTCCCGCGACAGAGACAGATTGTAGAATAACACATAGGCTACTTTTTATCCCGGAAAATTAAAGAGTTCCCGCGGGAATCAAAAAACTTAACCACGCGGATGAAGTCGCGGGCATCAGTTAGTAAATAAATAAATGGAGTATTTATAGAATTTCCTCCTGATTGGTGTGGGTCAGCTAGTCAAAGATAAAACCTTTTTCCAGAGCTTCGAGTCCTCTTTCGTGGAGATGCCCAAGGACTTATATCAGGCGCACTTGAGGCCAGGTGTCATCTTCCGTATACACATGTCTGAAGCCATTCTCAAGATGCAGTACCGGAAGTAAGCGCGATTTTTGAAGTGAAAACTTATTTAGCAGTGTTGAGCCCTTTTTGGTAGGGGGTAAAAATGTAGATTCGCGTCACCGGCATGCTCGCGAACAGCGACATGCTCGCCTTGTTACGAAGATAAAAGGTCTTAAATATTAATATACTACACTAGCTGATGCCGCGACTACATACGCGTGGATCGAGGTTTATGGTTCCCGGGGGAACTCTTTAATTTTCCGGGATAAAAAGTAGCCTATTTGCTATTCCAGACTATAATCTATCTCTGTGCCAAATTTCAGCCAGATCCGTTCAGCCGTTGGGGCGTGATTGAGTAACAAACATCCATCCATACATCCATACATCCATACATCTATCCACACTTCGCATTTATAATATTAAGTAAGATTTGATTAGTAATTAAACGTGTTAAGGTTTATATTTTATAAATTTTATTAAAAAAATAATTTAAAAAAAATAATTACGTCTCACTGGAACTCTTAAATTATTTTCCGTGATAAAAAGTAGCCTATGCAACCTCCATGCAAGTTCCCCGGACTGCAACCTATCCCTATACTTACCGAATTTATACTTACTTTTTTGGTGTCGCTTTTTCGTTTCATCTAATTTACAAATCACAACGATTCTAAGGAAGTTTCACTTTAAAAATTTAATTTCCAGCTACGGGGAAGACAAGGATGAGTCTGTGATCGAAGCGGACGTGGAATACCTCCGGTTGACGCGCAAAGTGATCAACGATGAGATCACCAAGTTTGAGGACCTTAAGTGGCTAGTGGGCTGGTTCACCAACCGCTCCGAGCTAGTGCAGGAACACATGTGCAACACCAGATACTATGCCGTCGGTGAGGGTCAACTATTTTTTTTTAACTGACTTTACGGCTCTGGGTTCTATCATCTGGTATCTATCTACTATATGGTATAGTACCTACGTATTATGCCGTCGGTGAGCGATTCTTTTAACTTTTTTTTTACTGGCTTTACGGCTCTGGGTTCTAGCTCTTCTGAGTCTGCTTTTAAACTGAAACACATTTAGCCAAAGAGCAAGAAGCTTATAGTCCCACAAACTTACCTGACCGGGTTACAGCGTCGCTAGTATATATATTAAAAATAAAATAAAAACAAAAACTGAACAGATAAGTGTGTGGGACTGTAATTGTAAAAATCCCAAGGAAAACACGTCTAAGACGATACTTAAAAAAAATCGGCGTCTAATTGGGAACCTCCTCCTTTTTGGAGGTGTCAAATCGTCTTTTGGTCGTGATCACCAAGTTCGAGGATCTCAAGTGGCTGGTAGGCTGGTTCACCAACCGTTTCGAGCTGGTGCAGGAACGCATTTAAGCAACACTGGATACTATGCCGTCGGTGAGCGGTACATTTAAACTATTTTTTTTTTAGCTGGCTTTACGGCTCTGGGTGCTAGCACTTCTGAGTCTACTTTTAAACTAAAACACAGTTATAGTGCCACAAACTTATCTGGACTGGTGGCCAAATTGAAGCTTATTTTTACGCCTGTTTAATTTCTGTTTTTATTTTAATTTCATGGATACTTTTTCATAAATTATATTTTTTATAGATGCGTGTATTTATGGAAAGTTGTAATCGATCCATGACAAAAGCAATTGGAATATTCCAGGTATACCACCAACAATGTTCACCCATTCCGAGGAGTACATGAAGCGTCTGTGTCTTTTCGACAATGTTTACATCGACCACATTCCTTACGTGGTGGGTGAGGACGGTTCTCTGTTGGCCGCCGTCGCGCCTCCGGTGCTTCACTGCGACGCCGCCACCTGTACCTCTGTGCCCTTCATTGACAGGTATGAAACAACAACACTTGGGATGGGTGCACCCTTTTTTTTTTTATCCACTACAAGTCTACAAGTTAGCCCTTGACTGCGATCTCACCTGATGGTAAGTGATGATGCAGTCTAAGATGGTAGCGGACTAACCTGTTAGGGGCATGGCAGTTATATTAAACCCATACCCCGCTATAATCCGTCACAGTAAGCAAATCTATGTGGTACAGTATGTATCTTGTGATATTCACCACACCGCACAAATCTCCCAAATTATTATCCGGTATCCGAGTAAATCGTACGTTGAGAATAATTTAGATTTGTGTGTTACCTATAAGTTTAGTGACCTCTAAATGAAGCTGTCCTTCCACAGTATAATGTTCGACGAGCGCCTGCAGCGTACGAACGTGCGCACCGTGACTCGATGTCAGGCGAGCTGCCGCGCGCACTGCCGCAACGACGCCGACTGCCTCAAGCGCTGCTCGGACCGCTGTCTGCGCGCCGACTAGCGGGAGAGAAGTGAGAAGAGCGCAGAGAAAAAAAGAGAAGAATAGAGAAAGAAAATAAGAAGGGTAGAGAAAGTAAATATTTCAAATAAAACAAAAAGTTGCAATCTTAGCTGAGCTTTTTTTTAATCAACTACTAGATATGGCCCACGGCTTGTGCAGGATCAAGATTTTTTTTAAATCCTTTGGGAATTGGATACTCTTTGATTTTGCGCGATAAAAGTAGTCTATGTCCTTCCCCGGGAACGATCTATCTTTTTACTAAGCATTCCGGGGAAGGATAAAGGCTACTTTTTATTCCGGAAAATCAAAGAGCTCTTGCGGGAATCAAAAAACCGCCCTTGACTTCGTCCGCGTATAGATTCTAGACTAATAAATTACGGTACAATTGCCCGTGAAAGCGTTACACCAGAAAAGTAACCTACAGCAGTAACATCAAAGTTTAAAATTAGGCGGCATATAGTGTATTATCTATGCGGCATGTAATGAATGACAAAAAGATTATAAATAAGTATTATGTCTCTTTATATGCGACACCGTGCATGGTGACTATTTGAATCTATGGCAGCCAACGACCTCAAATACCATAGACGGGCCCTGTCAAACAAAGAATGTGGACCTATTTTATATTTTACTATCGCCATCTAGCCTGAAAAGCGGGACAGCGCTATGGCGGGGACAAGGACAGGGCTATACAGGTTAGGAGCGTGCTCTAAAGGTTGGACGCCCAATTTTTTTCTTTGAAAGGGCCCATCTAGTGCCTACAACTACACATATTGTACAATTGTACATATATATCTAAGATAGCAACCATGCGTGCGAAAAGGACGGCAAGTCTTAGAAGCATATAGTTAAGCGTAGACAGAGCAAGATATAGGTTATTTCTTCTATGTAGATAAGGAACCATCAAATTCAATCTACTGTTACTCTATGATCGTTACAGGTTACTAATCTGTGGGTGTCGTCAAAGCTGACAATTTAGGCAAGGACTTGGGCCCATGGCCCAGGACCGTAAAATAAATTAAATTATTCTAAATATACAAATATTATAAATGCGAAAGTTTGGATGGATGGATGTATGGATGTATGGATGTATGGATGTTTGTTACTCAATCACGCGCCAACGGCTGAACGGGTCTGGCTGAAATTTGGCACAGAGATAGATTATAGTCTGGAATAGCACATAGGCTACTTTTTATCCCGGAAAATTAAGGAGTTCCCGCGGGAACAAAATAACCTCAAACCACGCGGACGTAGTCGCGGGCATCAGCTAGTGTACAAGTATAATATGTTTGTAAAATCTCAAATCTGTGGCATCTTTTCTTTACTGTCTGTGTTACTGGATGAGGATTCTTTCTTTGGTTTACACTTTACGTATATACTGGGGAATAGTTAATTCATAACCCGTTCCAAAATAAAAAGTATCATAAAATGTTAATAATTGAGTAATAATCAATAAATATGTGTACCGATTGTTGGAAAAACGGAACGCGTGCATTGGTGCCAGAATTCAAATCTAGGAGTCATTAAGTTTTAAGCGCTTTTCAGTTTAAAGGTTATTAGGTTAAAAAAAACGTTTAAAGGTTATAGGTTTAATTATTTAACTAAAAAGGTATAAAGGTAGGTTATTATAGGTACGTATATATAGGTACTTGAGCATATGATACCCAAAAGAAAACCGAATCGGCACACCCCGACTCCACGCAGTCTTGTCTGCCCTACCCCTACCCCTAGTCTAGTGTTTTTTTTAAGCGCGTAGCCAGAAGCGAGTCTTCTGGCGTAGCCCATTCTAATTAAGAAATTAACCTTTTCCACTACCTAAAACAAAAGGTAAGGTAGTTTAAAGTAGGTATAATTAATTAAAAGGTATAGAAGTAAAACCTAACCTCAAAATTTAAAAAAATTAATATCTCGGAAACTACTAAAATTCGGAACGTCTTACTTTGAGGGGGGGTATATCCCCTCCCCCCCCTTCCCCCTCCCCCTCCCCTTCCCCCTCCGTCACCGTCACTATACTATAGCCCAACCGAAATTTATACTAACAGTCAAATTCAATATTCGCGTAATTATGTGACATTATGTAAATGACATGGAAAAGCTGATGTAAAGACCATGTGCCGAAGCCCGAAGCAAAGGCCTGATAGAGGCCTGACCGAGTATAATATCAAGGTACAAATTCACCTCAAGTTGATAAATGAACGCCAAAATATTGAAATATATATAGAAAAATAATATTTATTTAAATTTTTTAACAAAAAGGCATCACTAGGAAAGTTGACAGCACAACTAATCAGTCATCATTATACCTTGAGATTTTTGTAGTCAAAACTTTGGAACGTTATGCTTATTTTTACTTTTCTTCTCACTACGTTGACAGTAACATCTACATTGAAGTATTTTTCCTTTTTTACAAGATACCTACTTCTGGAAGTAAAAAAGAGGAAGGACATAAAAAACAAGGAAACCGGTTCCTGTTTCATTGTTTTTTCTTACCTTTGTATGGGAAACCAAACTGTCTCCTCTATAGTAATTATTCCACATGCCTTCTTTTTCTTCATTTAATTCCATAGTCTGAGCTATTTCAATCGGCTGCAATTTTTTTGACAAGACTTGTCGCTATGGTAATCTGGAGCTTCAAGTGTAGTCCAATCCATTCAGGAACTATTGGTGGTAACAGGCTGGTACAATATATCATTAGTTTGCTAGTTGTCGACTGGTTCTTCATCAATTAAGCCTTGAATTTTACTTTGAGAGCTACATTCTATGTTTTTTATACCTATATCATTCGGTATTATTTATTATTGTTGGATCAGTTTTCAATTTCTATCATTCCAGTATCATCAAATGCAAGAAAGAAAGAAAAAAAATGCATTTAATCAAAAATGGTGTTGCAGACAAAAATCTGACAAACATAGATGTACCCAAAAATATGTTTGTCTGAGACACCACCCGGAATGTGTGTGGCTCAGCCCTGTGCCCAGTTTCATACATACAAATGCATGCATGATGCCGGACGCTGATTTTCAGTTGTGACGCGGGTGATGTCACAGCCAGAGGATGTGATACTTATACCTCTATAAACTTTAACAACAATTAACAAATCTTTATTTCACTATATACCTAAGTCAAAGCATAATCACATAATTATTATTCATCAGGAGTGGTAACTGGTGTTATTTTGTAAATCTAATATACTGATTAACAACATCTAAATAAGGCTGATCATAGCTGCTAGGGGTCGTTGGTGCTAGATAGCATTCCGAACCAGTGGTAGATTTGCTTGATGATTCAAAAGCACTTTGTTAAGTATAATTAAGTAATAATATTGGATAGAAGCAGGCATTATTTTGTGGAAGTCCATGATAATGTAGTAAGTAATAAGTTTATTTGAATAAAAAAATATGAGTTTGAGTTTGGAGCAATATTCGTAGATGAGTTTTGTAATGAATTAGTGTCTGCCTTTTTTACTATATAATACTTTCAAGAATTTGAACTTGGGGAGTGTCCGTGTTTTTTAATATTTATTGAAAACTAGCTGATGCCCGCGACTACGTCCGCGTGGATTTAGGTTTTTTGGTTCCCGCGGGAACTCCTTACTTTTCCGGGATAAAAAGTAGCCTATGTTTTAATCCATTTTATAAGCTATCTATGTTCCAAATTTCAGCCAAATCGGTTCAGTAGTTACGGCGTGAAAGCGGAACAAACATACAAACAAACTCACTTTCCCATTTATAATATTAGTAAGGATTATTTATACAAGGTGTAAGGTAAATGGTATAGCATACCGGCGGCTACCCATGCCATTTTGACGTTATAAACACTATGGTAGAGTTAAAAAGTCAACATTAATTATCAAAAACTTCCATACAAAATTAATTAGTTAATTATGGAAAATAAATTTTGGCAACCCTGTGGAGTCCTTTGTTCCTTCTACACCTAAAGTCAGAACTGCACTACAAGCGGTAATAATTATTATTATCGTATCGTTATGCAATTTGGCAATTCATTACAATTTGCAAGTCGTTGAAAGAACAAACTACACAGAATAATTAATTATTGATCAAAACTTAAACGAAGTAAGTCGAGAAATTAATCACAGGGAAAGGCGGCTCATAAAGTAAGGATAACTGACTGACTTCGACTTACGAAGTCCGATACTAGTCGGGCATTTTTTTACAACAATACGTAAGTTCTAGCCGGGCTTTTGCTTTGAGAATTTAATTGCATGCCGAATAATGATTACTTTAGTATCGCGACTGGATTTTATCGCAACGCTCGCACTGGAAACGAGACTTAACATACGTCGTATTGTTCGCAGTTCATTGATATTGAATCAGCTGTTTTAAGGGATGCCACCTCAACATTTATGCTAAAATTTTGAAGTCCACATAACTCCCCCAGGATATGAGCTACACGTCTTATGACTTTTTTCCAATATATCTATACACCATCTAACATGGGTAGCCGCGGGTATGTTATACTAATTACCTTACACCTTGTATAATTGAGACACCATTTTTAAGATGATCATTTTAATATGTCTTACAATGTCACCATACTAAGTTCTTTAATTAAAGTTGTTCTAATACAAGGTTTAAACTAAAATGATGTTAAAACAAAATATACAATATTATAACAAGGAGGTGCTTTCTGGTATCCAGAAATCATTTCTTGGAAGGACAACTAAATCTTATTGCACAACTAAATCTAAACAGTGATTAACTCAAAAAAAATTTTCAGGAAAGATGTTAAAACTGA
This sequence comes from Erebia epiphron, assembly GCA_963932025.1. Classification (NCBI taxonomy): domain Eukaryota; kingdom Metazoa; phylum Arthropoda; class Insecta; order Lepidoptera; family Nymphalidae; genus Erebia; species Erebia epiphron. The sequence goes on along the minus strand of OZ009951.1, from coordinate 11,469,364 downwards.
TTACCATATCCCTGTGCGTTTCAGGAGATTTCTGTATTGATCAATGCATTTTTAATGGAGATCAAAGAAAGATGTTGTAGGAATCTTTTGTTTTAATCGTATATTGGGGCTGAAAATTGGATTTTTATTGGATTGGATGTGTTTCGGTTTTGCTTAACAAATGAATGTATATTTTTTTTTGTTATTACAAGTTGAACCTGTGTTGGTGAATTTTGTTTTTGTTGGACATTTATATTCACTTATCAAGAGTGAATATAAATGTCAATGCACAAAACAGCATTTTGAATTGATTTATAATAATCCAACTCAGGGGTCTGTAACAGACGGTTTACTTGCTAATTCATCGCCCAATGTACCGCACATTGGTTGATGAATTAGCAAGAAAACAGAATGAAGTACTTAAATGCGCATTAAATATCATTATCATAAAGACGCTAAACAATTTTACTTTTCAATGCCAAACTACCGTAAAATCCACCATCTTTGGCCGCTTTTTGCACATAATCGGCCACAACTTCGAAAAAATGTGAGACATCAGACAAGTACACTTATTTTTTTAGATTGGCAAACCAAGTGCAAGCTTATCTCTTGGTTTTAAGCTCGAACACTGCAAAATTTATGATTTTTCATAGCCAAAAAAGAATTTTCATAGTTAACCAAAATTACCTCTACTTTTTGCCAACATTAGCCATTTTTGAACTATCGCCTCTACAGTTGCATAATTAAGAACTATAATAGGAAACTGGTTTTTTAAAAGGTTTAAGTTTCATAAAATATCAAAAAAGTAAAGGCTGTATAGTCCAGGTTGGGAGTTACGAACTAGAATCTAGAGCCATGAATCCATTAAAAAAACGCAATAACAACAACACGCCGTAACTTTAATCTGCGTGCGCTATTTTTAAAAGAGTCATTGAATTTTTCTTATAAATTATCAATAAATATGAGTGGTAGAAGTGATGTGGAATCATAAAATTAAATCAACAATTAGGTATTTTAGATGTGAGAAAAAAACCGTGCTTATAATAGCCCCCAAAAATCTCGAAATAAGTATGGGCGTGAAAATCCATTTTCTAGTGAGTAACTAGTACAGTCCGCGAGGCGTAAGCTGAGCTTTGCATTTGTGTGAGTGATCACTAAAAGTAGAGTCAGACAAAAAACTTTTAAAAATAAATTTTATTCGTAAAAGATAAATACAATTCAAATATGAAAAAATATTAAAATTCTTCTACATCGGACATTGCATCTTCATCATTTTCCTTATCATCACTTTCACTCTCGTCTGATGTGTCGTCTGTGTTAATAATGAATCGTTCCGATAAATCATCAAGGACAGCGTCGTGGCCTTTAAAACTTATTTTCTTCTTTTACTGCGTGATCGCATACATTTTTCCATTCTTGTGCAGTGATACTGCCAACTTTTTCTGTCACTAACCTCATTATTACATCCATATTCATTGACACGTTTTTTTTCGCAACGTAGCCTTTTATCATAGCCCAAATGTTTTCGATTGGGTTGAAATCCGGGTGATAGGGTGTCAGACGAAGAACGCTGTATCCATGTTCTCTGAGTAATGTATCAATTTTATATTCAATAAATCTTTGTTTGTTTTGCAGTATCAATTGATACAGTTGTGGTTTAAGCATCGATGTAGAATGATCAATATTGTGATTCTTGAGCCAGTCAATCATGTCTTGTTTACGACTATTTGAGTTGGGAGCGGGATTTTCTAATGAATTATGATAAGATGCATTGTCTACCACCAAAATACTATTGGGCTTTAGATTTGGATTTAGTTGCATTCTTAACCATCTCGCGTAGTTCTCTGCGTTAATATTATTATGGTAATCACCACTTTTTTGGTTTGCTTTGAACATGAGAAGGGCATTTGGTATGAAACCGTCCTCTCCGCCGGCATGGACTATAATTAAACGATTTCCTTTGGAAATTGGTTTCTTCAAACCAGCAGTGCTACCATCTGAATAAGATTTCGAAGAAGTGTGAGTCGTATCTATATATGTTTCGTCGGTGTAAACGATTGGCCTTCCTTGAGTGCGATATTCGGCTATTTTAATCAAAAAATTTATACGAAGATAACGAATCTCATGTTTTTCCATTAGAATTTGCCTATTATCCTCTGTCCTTTTCCACTTAAACCCTAAAAGAGACACTTCTTTACGTAATGACCAAATTGAACCAGGATAATTTATATCCGTCTTCAACTTTTCATGTATTCGCTTCATAGTTGGTACTTCTTTATCGGTAATGTGAAAATTGTGAATAGTTCTTCGGATTACCACTTTATCAAAATCGTCAATATTGATAATATTTTTTCTACATCTGGTCTTCTTCGGAGATGTAAATTTGCTCCCATCTTCCAAAACACGTTTACCTTCCACTAAAACGCGTTTGACAGTAGACAGAGGAATCCCGGTCGATGTCGCTACCAATTGGGCAGATGTAGTGACACTTGACATGTCTTTATCGTTCACGTCTTTAAAATACTTATTTAGATTGCACAAAATTTCTTTCACTTGGCTATTTAAAGGTTTTCTTATTCTTTGTTTACTTGTGTTAGCCGCCATTTTTCACTAACGAATCTAGTCTAGCACAAAATAAAATATTAAGAAACACGTCACGCTGCTACCAGTACAGGAGGTGAAGTGCGGAAGGTGCGCGGAGAAGTTGCGTCAAGCGATGGACGCACCGCGCCTCAGGCCGATTGTCAAAAAGCAGTAAAAACCGGTTTATACCGAGCAAGGGACGCGCCGCGCTTTAGGCCAATGTTACACCTACACTATCTATGTACACTCACACAAATGCAAAGCTCAGCTTACGCCTCGCGGACTGTACCTACCTACTCGACTTTTATTTTCAAGTTTTCTCACAAAGGTATTGAAAAATATTGTGTGATACACGGGCGTTAAGGTTTCTACATACTCGTGACGATGGTCAGCCCTCGATGAAGAACCTATTTGCCGCTCTTAAATCACAAACTACTATTTCTTCACTTGGTCGATAGCTAATTCAAGCATTTCACTTGAATAATTTTTGTATTGCCGTGAGTAAGTACAATTCTTGGTGTAATTTTTCATTCATTCACCAAGACGCCTTTGCCTCCGACTTTTTCTTGCTTTTTTCTTGGTTTCGATTTAGATGTATTCATTCTGTAATAACATAATAAAAAAAATCTCAAAGGGGACTGGCGACGTAGAATTATGCTCGTGTCGCTTCGTCTTCGATGATAACCCTTAATAGGGCATGGCTAAACTGTGGATATTTGCAAAAGTTTCAAAGCTAGTATGAAATTAGTGGTACATACAGATTTAGGATTTCATATCAGTATTTTTTTACATGTTTTCAGTTTTTCAGGAAACTATGTGGGAAAATAATTCCTGTTGACCGATTACATTGTATCCCTTGGTGATTTCTGGCAAATTATTTCCCAACTAGTGGGAAATATATTTCTTACTTACATTACATATTAGGAACAGTTAGTCAATCTAAGATAATTGAAGTAAATAAAAACACTAAATTGAAAGATAATATATAATTTATTTTATTTGTGAAACATTTCAAAACAAGGGGCAGCACATAAAGATACCTTGCAAACTTTGCACATATATTTGCTGCGTTGCTCCTTTTCACGTGTACTACACATTCTGCATCTTCGAAATTTGGTCAATTCGGGCATGTGGGATCCTACATCCGATTTTCGAATCTCTTCCGGTACTGAAATGGCACCTCCTTTTTTGTTTTTGAACACGGCCGCGAGGATTTTTCTTGATGAAAAATTGTTGATGAGTCCTCTGCCCAATCGCAACCGGAATTCTTTATGGGTGTTTCTCCTTTCTGAATGTGACGTCATATAAACAATATAAGAATTGATGACGGCTGTCTCCAACAAGAACCAAAAAAGTCTGTGCCAATTCTTCCGCGACTTTCGTCCTAGCGGGTATGATGCTCTAAAGTGATCGAAATGATCAATACCACCCATGAACTCTGTATATTTTTTAATCGAAAGTGGACAGTATATTTTCTTCTTGCTACCATCTTTCTGTTTCCTCTCAATCAATTCAACTGCTCGAGGATCAAATGCGGTAGTTCCAAGAAAAACATCCTTAGTATCTTTCCATTTCAATACTCCTATAGGTGTATTATACTGATATATAAACTCACCAGGTCTCAAAGCTGTTTCTTTCTTTTCTTTGTGGGTTAGATTTTTTCCTGTTATCAAATCTGGTAAGCCCTTACGGTTCATTCTTAGTGTTCCAACACAGTAAACGCCTCTTTCATGTAAAAGTTCCATCAGTGGCAGACTGGTGAAAAAATTATCAAAAGCCACTAATGTATGGCTTGGCAGAGATTCACACAAATCCATTATGACTCTGGCCCCTAAATTCTCTTCAGTTCCAGTATCAACTTCACCAGTATAAAATTGAAATTCATATAAATACCCTGTACGAGAATCTGCTCTTGCCCAACACTTGTACCCACGTTTTATAGGTTTTTTGGGCATATACTGCTTCATGTGACAACGACCCTTAAACCTGATCATACTTTCGTCTATTGAATTAAATTCTGACACTTGAACATTGTCTTGAAAAACTTTGTTTAGGATTGAAATGGCAAGTCTAATTTTACCCAATTTATCATAATCTGGTGAGTTTCGTGGAACTTCTGTGGAAATATTTGATATATGGAGATTTTGTGTTATTTTTTTAAATCTTTTTAAGGGCATTACTTTGCAAATAACAGGATTTCTGAAAAACTCATCAGTTGACCAATAAGTATTTATATCTGCTAATCATTAGCATACTTTGGAGTGATTATACTAATGAGCATAAATCCATTAGCAGCTAATGGATTTATGCTCATTAGTATAATCACTCCAAAGTATGCTTTTATTTCTTCTTTTGTAACTTCAGTCCAAGCTTTTGAATGTGTGTGTCTTGCATAAATATTTGTATTTTCAACAATAATATCCAGTAACTCATCAGGGAAAAAGTCAAGAAAATAATCCAGTGGTTGACTTCTGTTATTGTAATTTTTTTTTATCTGCATTTTCTTCTCGAAAATAGGCCAAGTAATATCATCAGTTGCAAAAGACCAATCTCTTGATTTATTTTGAAATTGAATGAATTTATCCCTAGAGAAAGAAGATGTTGGTTCTGCATAAGAGCTTTCATCAGGCTCTGCCAATACTGGTACTGGCGAAGAGTGGTCTACCTGGACATCAGCTACAGCAACAAGTGAGGTTGTTCCACCAGGATTTTGATCAAGTAGCATAGGAACATCCGAAATCACATGAGAAGGGCCTGCATAGACTTCAGCGATTGCATCTTGTGAAGTTGAAGTCACTTGAGGAAGAATTGGCTTAGAAATCTGTTGAACTGGTGAATTCAAAAAAGTTTCATCTTTGATAAGAGACAAATCTGATTCACCCACCAATAAAGAATGTAATTCTTCGACAGAAATACCTTGAATCTCATCCAAACGCTTGTCTAAATCGACATTGTAACTGCTGGTGGCAAAAGAGTCAACTGCTTCATCATCAAGGTCTTCTTCTTCCGATGAACAAAGTAGCTGTGACAGCTGGTACTCAATTTCAGAATCGCGAAGTGGTTTCTGAAACGTAAAACAGTGCTTATGAGATAAATAGAAATCCTGCATGCTTCCTACGGAAACAGTTTTCCCACATAAATCGTTACGTAGGAAACCTAAACGGGCAACAAGCAAATATTTCCCACATACTTTGAATCCATCAAAACAAGTCATTTTTTGTTATTTGGAAAAATAAAACACATCAACAACTGAATAAACATTACATCTATGCAAAATAACCAAAAATGAACACTTACCGGATTTTTTCTCGACATATTATCTATTTCGATAACAAAACTGCATAAAAATACAATAACCGGTGAGCAATTATTGTGACAATGACATTGACATCTCTTTTTTATTTATTTTTTCGTTCAAAAACACGATCACAAGCCTATAAACCATAGATAATATATTAAAGTACGAAATGACAGTGACAGCTCATAGGAAAATGCGTCCCATTGAACGTTTAAACCAGGGGTCTTCAACCTTTTTTAGGTCAAGGGCTTAGTATACTCTGATATTGGTTCGGCGGGCCGCAACACAAAAAAGGCATTCCATTGTAAACAAAAAGTAATTAAAAAGCAATAATATAATCATTGAAGTTATTTATTACGTAATCGTAATTTTACACACTAAGTAGAAATTGTTTTAATAAAATTTAATCAATGAGACGTCTGACATAGTTTACTTTTAACTAATTTATCAATATCTGCCCCTATAGTAGTCACTGCAATTCTCAAACTGTTTTCAAGGTGAACATCGGTGATTCTAGTTCTTGTCTTCGACTTTACGTTCTTCATTCGAGAAAATAATTGTTCGCAAAGATATGAGGTGCCAAACAGAGATGTCATTTTCAGTGCATAATCTCTTATTTTAGGAAAGTCTGAAAGGATGTATTTTGAGTAAAACTCGATCAACCCTAAATTGAATTTGTCTTTTAAAGTAGAGTTGCACTGTAATTCTATCAATTCCATCTGAACTTCTTCAGGGGCATCTTCGACAGAAACATTGAATGGGCGAGCAAACAAATTCATGTTTATTTCATTTTTCTGGAAATCGCTAATACGTGAGTCGAATTGTATTTTCAGATCCTGCAGCGCGGTAATATATGTGTCCATGTTTGAAGTTTGGCAAGACGACAAATTTGGAAAATGTGTGGTAACGTTTTTTTTTTTAATTGATTGATCCACAAGTCCAACTTCACTTCAAACGCTTTTAAAGCGTCAAATAGCTCGTGAACCAAATTATCTTTTCCTTGCAATTTCTTATTTAAATCATTGAGATGTGATGTTATGTCGGCAAGAAAACCCAAATCACTTAGCCATGCTTCATCAGCGAATTGTGGAATAGCTTTATCTTTACTTTGCATAAAAGCTGCAATTTCTTTCTGCAAATCAAACACCCGTTTTAACATTTTCCCTCTGCTGAGCCAACGAACATCACAGAAATAAGTTATGTCACCATATTCAGCATTTGTTTCTTTTAAGAATTCCTGAAATTGCCTGTGGTTAAAGGCCCCGAGATTTGATGAAGTTAACAGCTTTTATCACAACATTCATGACTTCTTGAATACTAACAGAGTTGGCACTTAGATTTTCTTGATGAATAATACAGTGGTACTGTATGAAGGAGATATCGGGATTATTTTTCTTTATTAAAGCAACAAGTCCTTCGTTTTTGCCAACCATAGACGGTGCGCCGTCTGTGCAAATACCAGCCAAATTGGATAATTTGAGGTTATATCTATTTATGACGGTATTAAAGGATTCCATCAAATCGCATCCTCTTGTAGTATAGTACCTTTCATGGGAACTAGAGCAGCCATTTCTTCAGTAACAACAAAATTAACGTCAACGCCGCGAATAAACATGGCCAGTTGAGCGGTGTTAGTTAGGTCTGTACTTTCGTCGAGTGCAACGGAGTAGTATACAAATTGCGACACACGTTCCTTTAATGATCGTTCGATATCACCAGCCAATTCTTCTACCCTTCTTGCGACTGTAACGCCGGACAGACTTATTTTGGAAAAAAGTTGCTTTTGCGAGGGGCATAAAACTTCTACTGCAGCTTCCATGCATTCTTTTATGAAGTCGCCGTCAGTAAATGGTTTTGACTTACGAGCGATTTTTTCCGAAAAAATGTAGCTCACTTTTACACTTGCTTCGCTGTCGTCATTCTGTTTGTGAAATGAATACTGCTGTCTTTGAAGTTGTTTCTTCAGAGCCTCCACCTTATCGATTCGTATTTGTCCTTGAAGATGTGCAAACTTACTGGAATGTTTCGATTCATAATGACGTTTGATATTGTATTCTTTTACCACAGAAATTGATTCGTTACATACGAGGCAAATGGGTTTTTCCCCGACACAGACGAATAAATATAAGTGCGTCCATTTATCTTGGAATGATCTGTGTTCATCAGTGACCTTGCGTTTTCTACTTGTACTGGCTGCCATCACACTCGTTTGGTACCGAAAACTCAAATTGCAACGTGTTTTAACGCAATGAGCGAGGGAATGAATAGAATACGTGCGCGCTGCAGTGCGATGCAAACGTGACTGCCCGCTCCACTCCGCACCGCCACTCGTCTCCTACACGGGCGCGGGTGAGGGGAGGTCCCGCGCGTCTCGCTACTTGAGTATGTAGTGTAGTGTGTGTGTATGTAAATTGTAGGTAGGGGTAGAACATAAATTCGGATCACGCGCGTTAATTTCCTTCTTTTAAAGTCGGTTTTAATGTGTAATAAATAGGCATAATTTGTAAATTTTATTTTTGTTAATCTAATCATTAGATTATAAAATTCTAATGGCATGGCGCGGCGGCGGGCCGCCAAGGAGGCAAGGAGGAGGGCCGCGGGTTGTAGACCATTGGTTTAAACTGTGAAATTCAATGTGGGAATAATGTTCCTGTTGCCTTATTAAGGGATAAGAGATCACAAGTGTAGTCCCGCCTTTCGTGTTACTAGCATCATTCAAAGCTGAAAGAAAAAAACACAACGCGCCCCCTTGACAGCGCTGTCACGGTCACCATTTATATTATCTTCATTCGTTTTTTGTGTCATTAGGGTTCCGTACCAAAATGGTAAAATGGAACCCTTATGGTGCGACTTTCTCCGTCTGTCTGTCCGTCCGTCACACTCGATTATTTCAGTAACTACCGAAGCTATCGACATGAAATTTGGAATAGTTGTGTATATTAGTGGCCCAAAGACACTGGAATTAAAAAAAATTGGAAATTATTTTTGTTCTTATTTAAAAAGGGGGGAAAATCTGAGGGTTGAAATTTAAAAGTGAGATAACTGTACTGTGTGGGGTATCATATGAAAGGGTTTACTTTGTACATTCTAAAACAGATTTTTAATTATTTTTAGTTATGATAGTTTTTGATTTATCGGGGAAAATGTCTAAAAAAATACCGTTTCCCCCTACCTAGACCTACCACGCTGCTCCAATGCGGGTTGGCGGGCTTTAACTACTATTATCATGTTAGTGATAATACCCGGGACCGACGGCTTAACGTGCTCTCCGAGGCACGGGGGTGAAACACCGCCAACTTCCAACTCCGGGCTGGCACTGAGAATTTCTTAATTGAAAAACCCAATACCTAACTTTTATGCCCGACCGGGAATCGAACCCAGGACCTCGTGATCCGCAGTCGACTATGCTAACCACTAGACCAACGAGGCAGTAAGATTGTAAGATTAAGGTAAGATTGGTTGCAATGCGTATATTTTTCATTATTTATCCTCTACGATCGACCGGCGCGGTTGTGTGGCGAAAGAAAATGTGGGGCATTGTGGGGTGGTAATAATAAGGAACGAAACACAACTTCAAAACGAAATAGTTTTATTTCTTAGATACATAACGACAGTTTAAAAATAAAATAAGTAACAACAACACTTTAGCATAACAAATTCACTACAAAAACTTACTCACTTATTCACTCTTCATTATTATAATTGTAAGTTAAATAAATCAGAGATCACACAAAAATCTTTACACATATCTTTTATAAAACCTAAATATTAAAAAAAGGAAATACAGAACTTTGGTACAGTTATGTAATGAATTACGGTTAGTTATAAACATCTCTTTAAAAACTTCAATCAAGATAACGAAAAATCAACGTAACTACTCGTATACATATTTGTTTCGGCCACTACTTGTCCTAAACCAAGTGAGTCAGGTCCCGGGGCCCATCAGCGGGACCCACCCGGACAAGTAAATGGCAGGGTCCAATTACCGGAAATTGACATTAGACCAATGTGGATGGAGGCGCGGAAGATCAAGGGAGCCTATCTAGTACCATTTAGTACGACCGGGGTAAGTGCGACAAATGTCGTACGAGTACCGCGACGGTTGCCGGCACCTACATACAAATAATCAGTAGTTGGTCGGCCGATAACTGACGGCCCGGCTAGGGCGGGCGCCTACGAAAGCAAGGGCGGCGACCCACGAATGTCTAGGGCGGTGACCTACGCTTGTGCGATTATTAACAACAACTTATGACTATAAATCAATTGCATCATTTAGTTACAGGCATCAAAACACAAAACAGATAAAACAAATTTTAGGAAATTAGTTTAGGCAAATAGACTTACGAGTTATAGTCCCCGACGAAATATGTCCTTGCAGGCCAGTCTAGCTAATTGTGTGTGTACTGATTGTAAGTGTATTTTGTGTGTATAATTGCGTGTATAGCTTGACCTCCGCCGCTGCGTAGGTCGTCGGCGGCATTGAACCGACAAAATGCCGTCCGGCCTACCCCAAGGCCACAACGGGAATCTCGTTACCACGATCACTTAACACCAAGATCCACAAAAGGTTTTAATCGCGCAATGATAACACTTTAGTACTCAACAGTAATTCAAGTTCACAAATTACATTCAGGTAATAATAACAATTTTAGCGACACAATTTTTGTAATCAACACGAGGTCCACAAATGCGATATATAAGCCAATTACGTCTACAAAATTCGAATCGGCCCCCCAAGGCAACGCGTCACGTAGCACTCAATACTTCAAAGCGCCAGCTACCAGTGGAAATTTCCACTACTAATCCATACTCGCGACGGATACAAAAGGTCAAAAGCACGGCCGTTCATGCACGCAAATTTATGCAACTGCAAATATTTAACTATTACAATATAATACGCGGTTCAAAGTTAGTTCAATCAATTAATTGTCACAATTCAACTACGCGCGCGCGGGGATCTAAACAGTCCAAATGCCCGGCGTTTCACACGGGCAACGAGATGCAACTGCAGTAACAAGCGTCAGAATTGCCTAGCCGGCGCATTTACCTATGTGTGAGCGCATCGCGTGAGGTCCGCTAGCCAATAGACGCATTTTTGCCCATAAAAGGCAATTACCGGGCCGTTTCAGAGCGTGATACAAAACAACTGCGCAAGTGTGCGTAAAACGATATTCTAGGGTCGCGCGATTTGGCGCGAACAATTCCCCCGCCCGTGGACGCAAGGACTTAAGTCCACTAAACAATTGCCCAAGTGTGGCAAGGGGACCGGAGTTGCAGAAAAACGAATCTCCGACCCAACTTCAAATTTACAAACATGCGGTGAGCAATTTGATTCGCTAACTGCGTGTCGGAGATGCGTCCTTACGATATTAACAATAAACAAATTATTACTAGGCAAACAGACACATCTTAAATCTAACTCTTAAATATAGTACGACCAACGGCCCAACGAACCATAGGAGTTAGATTCGTTAATCAATAGGTAGTTGGGACAAGGTTGCGACGGCACGCTGCAAAACAGAATCTCCAACAAATACCTCGGCCACGGTGGCAAGATAATATCAAAGTTAACATCGTTTCGCCAATAACGCGGCGGAGATGCGTTTTTGCAACCTTCACAATAGATTCAACGCCGATACTATTCTTATTACTAGACAAACTCAACAATTTCTTTAAATATTGATCGGCTCTCTTATAATTCGTGCCACAATCAGTCCGGACCAGATCAGGCAGGCCTCGCCGGCTTACAAATCTGCCTAGTGCAGCTATAAAGTCCTCAGTGCTGAGGGCACTTACAAGTTTCAGATGGACCGCTTTCGTGGAGAGGCGAACGAAGACACGCAGATAGGCCTTAAGCGACCGAGCATTACGAAGATTCGAACTCTTAACGAGGGAGGGGCCAGCAAAGTCAGTTCCTACCCCTGCAAAAGGTCGTGTGGCAGTGACACGATCAGGCGGAAAATCCCCCATAATTGGCTGCATGATAGAAACCTTCAATCGATAACAAGGCACTCATTTAAATATAATGCTTTGAATGATTCGTCGGCCAGTCAATATCCAAAATTCACGCGATCGTTGGACCAAGTCTGAGTGTGAAACCCCTATCAATTGGAGTTGGTCCACTTCTGGTGGGGAGGTCGACCATAAGACCGGACCCATGAAGTTATTCCCAAGGATGGGTGACAAGGCTGACAGCCCAATTTTCTGCAATGTCTTAACCTCCCATGTCAAAATCCGCCCCAATACGTCAACAATATCTTCGAGACCATTCACCCAAACCAAAATGCGCAGAAGGCCTTCAACTGGACCAAACATTAACTCTGCTCGTCCCTTAGGAGTCGGAGGTTCGGCACCTCCTATGCCTATCATGAGGCGCGATTCGGGACTCCAAGGGAGCCCTAGTCTTCCCACCAACCTATATGAACAAATACAGCGCTGGGAACCCGAGTCCAAGAGGGCGCGGGCAATCAACGACTAGCCCTTCGGATTGAACACTCTCACTGAGACCGTCAGCAACAGGACTGTCTGACAGACGGTTGGCTGAGGATCAAAGTTCTCAGGAGAGGTGGCTGTGGTGGGAGCTAGGACGGCGACCACTTATTGTGGATCGCCTTCGTCGGGTTGGTCCTCCAGCCGCCCGTACCGGAGGTCCACAAAACGGGACTCAGGAGGTATTTCCACAGGCGGAGGAGACGGTCCACCGTTAGGGTACAGCCAAGGGTTATCCCGAGGCGGCAGGGCAAGCCTCATCCCATGGACCGCATCAGGCACGCGATAGCTCTGGCGACCCATTCGGGGTGGCCGGCGCTCCAATCGCGGCCACTCGTGGAGCGGTGGAGAGTAACGCTCCGGTCGAGTGGTTGCCGGCACCGCAGCCAGACCCGCATCCAAACTGCGCGGTGGGGGTGAAACCCCCCCGCCCCTGGCGGGGTGAACCCCGGCCCCGCGTGGGCTCGGGCCCCTAACAAACCCAGATGCGGGTAGATCGGTCGGCGAACGCCTCGTTGGGCCAGAAGGCCGATCCGAACTATCCGAACGGGTGCCCCCGCCCGTGCGGGGAACGCACCCGGCCGATTCCGGCTGGTCAACACCATTCCTATTGAGGCACAAAATAGGCAAGTGGTTGCCTCTACAATATCGGCATGGGCGATGGTGTGAGCAATCACGTTGGAGATGTCGCTCCAAACAAGAGTAGCACAAGCGACGCTCCTTTGCTATGGCTCGCCGAGCCTGGACGGGCTTGTCCAGAAACTTCGGACAAGCGGACGCCTGATGGGTAGATGCGCGGCAATACGTGCAGTGGACAGCCTCAGTGGCTGCAAGACCGCTGAACTGCGGTATGGTCCGCCGTTCTACTGCGCGCGCAGCCCTCTGTAACTTGGGACTGGGTGCCTTGGCTGGGGCACTCGATTTCCTGTCCGGCTGTGCTGTCCGGGTAGGTGAGCCAGTGCCAACCGCATTTTCGACCTGGCGACTTTGCTGCTCCAAAAACTTGAGCAGGTCAGCAAAAGGCGGAATGTAGTTCGCACCGTCTCCGCCGTACCTCTCCTCGAAATGGATCCTTAGATCGAGAGGCAGGCGTGACAGGACCAGGTGCAACAAACAAAAGGACCATTGGTCCACCGGTAGGTCTAAGCGCCTTAGCGCGTTGCAGGCAACCACTACCGGATCTATGATTTCCTCCCGCAAACGTGTACGATCCTTGAGGATCGGGAGGGACATAAGCTGAGCCATGTGTGCATCAGCTAGTCGGCGCATGTTAGCGTACCGACTTGCAAGAAGTTCCCTGGCAGTGGGGTAGCTGGCGTCTGACAGATCGAGGTGGCAGACTACCCCCAAGGCCTCACCTTCCAGAGAAGAAAGAAGGTACGACATTTTCTGACCTGCAGTGAGGTCCTGCCTCTTGTCGACCAGGCTGTCGAAGATGGATATAAAGCCCATCCAATCAGGCAATTTGCCCGCAAACTTGGGAAGATCTAAAGTGGGTAGACGACCCAACAAAGCCGGTTGAGGCTGAGGACGCGGCGGCGAGAGCAAGCCGCTAAGACGAGTTTTCTGCCTATGCTTAGCCCCTGCCTCGATGAGCTCGTCAGTCAAATCAAAGAACTGGTCAAAATCGCGTTGAGCCGTAGCGAGCTCCTCAGTATCTGTGGTCGAATTCATGAACTCGGCGCAAGCCTCCTCAAAAATGGCCCGCCTGGTCTGAACCTGCTCGAGCCGTTGCAGCAGGCTCGCCGCTCGGTCCGGGCGACTGATTAGGGCATGAGCGTTAGAGGCCCATCGGAGCTCGGTCTGCATCCGGTAGGATGGTGACTTGGCGTTCGGCATGACGACAACCCACAATTAAATTAAACTAGCAACAAAATCAAAGTCGTCTCAAATTCAAAAAATGCCGGCACCAAAGCGACAGCCCCACCGGTAAGCGGCCGCTCTATTAATACAAGTAAGCCAAAATTAAACTCAACAAAAAGACGAGTTACAACAGATTACACTTAATAAAATACAATTAGACAAACGACAAATTGCAACCCAATTAAATAATTAATTGAACGCAATTAAACTAAGCAAAAGTTGCAAACAAATCAAACGATTAATTAAGTGCAAGTAAACACACAAAAACTGCAAACAAATCAAACAAGTAATTAAACGCAATTAATCAAACAAAATTTGCAAGGCAATAAGCAGCAACAATTGAACCCTTAATTAATTAATAACAACACAACTTAATTAACTAAAACAAACAAAATTAACTACTTAAGTGAACAAATAGATAGGCGCACTCGATCGAGTCAAAACTCCGCTAGAGGGCGCTGTAACCACGCTCTGCTACCAAAATGTTTCGGCCACTACTTGTCCTAAACCAAGTGAGTCAGGTCCCGGGGCCCATCAGCGGGACCCACCCGGACAAGTAAATGGCAGGGTCCAATTACCGGAAATTGACATTAGACCAATGTGGATGGAGGCGCGGAAGATCAAGGGAGCCTATCTAGTACCATTTAGTACGACCGGGGTAAGTGCGACAAATGTCGTACGAGTACCGCGACGGTTGCCGGCACCTACATACAAATAATCAGTAGTTGGTCGGCCGATAACTGACGGCCCGGCTAGGGCGGGCGCCTACGAAAGCAAGGGCGGCGACCCACGAATGTCTAGGGCGGTGACCTACGCTTGTGCGATTATTAACAACAACTTATGACTATAAATCAATTGCATCATTTAGTTACAGGCATCAAAACACAAAACAGATAAAACAAATTTTAGGAAATTAGTTTAGGCAAATAGACTTACGAGTTATAGTCCCCGACGAAATATGTCCTTGCAGGCCAGTCTAGCTAATTGTGTGTGTACTGATTGTAAGTGTATTTTGTGTGTATAATTGCGTGTATAGCTTGACCTCCGCCGCTGCGTAGGTCGTCGGCGGCATTGAACCGACAAAATGCCGTCCGGCCTACCCCAAGGCCACAACGGGAATCTCGTTACCACGATCACTTAACACCAAGATCCACAAAAGGTTTTAATCGCGCAATGATAACACTTTAGTACTCAACAGTAATTCAAGTTCACAAATTACATTCAGGTAATAATAACAATTTTAGCGACACAATTTTTGTAATCAACACGAGGTCCACAAATGCGATATATAAGCCAATTACGTCTACAAAATTCGAATCGGCCCCCCAAGGCAACGCGTCACGTAGCACTCAATACTTCAAAGCGCCAGCTACCAGTGGAAATTTCCACTACTAATCCATACTCGCGACGGATACAAAAGGTCAAAAGCACGGCCGTTCATGCACGCAAATTTATGCAACTGCAAATATTTAACTATTACAATATAATACGCGGTTCAAAGTTAGTTCAATCAATTAATTGTCACAATTCAACTACGCGCGCGCGGGGATCCAAACAGTCCAAATGCCCGGCGTTTCACACGGGCAACGAGATGCAACTGCAGTAACAAGCGTCAGAATTGCCTAGCCGGCGCATTTACCTATGTGTGAGCGCATCGCGTGAGGTCCGCTAGCCAATAGACGCATTTTTGCCCATAAAAGGCAATTACCGGGCCGTTTCAGAGCGTGATACAAAACAACTGCGCAAGTGTGCGTAAAACGATATTCTAGGGTCGCGCGATTTGGCGCGAACATATTAAATCTTTAAATCTCCAAACTTAAACATTTTGGCTTTCAAAAAAATGTTTTTAATCATTTTAAGCTTTAACAAAATTAGTTTTTAATGCACAACGCACATAAATGAGTAGCCTATTCATCTTTTTCATTCTCTCCAGCACAAGAGAAGTGTGCCCTTTGAGAACATTTTAGACAATGTATCCATCCTTCGGTTGACTCTGACCACAAGTAACCACAATAGCGGCATTCAGCATCTTCTTCTGCAGAGCTTTTGCTGCCTTTATTTTTGACAATCTTTCTCTCCTTCTGTTTGATGGATTTCAATGTCAAATCTTTAGCTACCCTCTTTTTCTGTTATTTTAGTTCTGCGGCCTTTTTTATGCCTAGAAGCTCGTTTTTGTACGGTGATTCTGTGATGATTGCTGTTTTCCCTCGTTGCTTATTAACTCTTTTGCTTGTTCTGTTCTCCTTAGGCACTGGCATTATTTGTTCTGGAGTTGTTGCAAAACTCGAGGGCCTATCGACCATCCAAGAACAACCAGGTTGTGAAGAAGGTTGCCTAGGTGGGGTTTGTATATTCCTATCCTGTTGTAGTATTTGCGATGGTGGTGTCTTGTTACTGGTCAAAATTTCTTGGAGTAGGGTAAAAGTGGGATAGATGCCCCACTTTTTGTAAGCTGACTATAACTTTTTTTTTTAAAGCACTATTCGAGTGAGTTAACTATTTGTAACAACTATAGTCCTTATACTTACTATCTACTCATATCATTATTCAATGCATACCTACCGTAGATTTGTAGATATTCGGCTCTAAAAAAACTTATCGTTTGAGGATAGACGCCTACTGTATGGGGTAGTTGCCCCTGGCAAAATTTCGACATGAGTATAGATGCCCTACAATGGGATAGATGCCTCCGTAATAAAAAAAATAAAAAAAATCGTAGAAAATTAAATAAAATGTTTATTTGCTTTCTTAGTTGCAATATGATACGGCATCTCAGAAAAGGGTCAATTAAATGAAATCATATGGTTACAATTACAGAATTAAACCATTTATTCTGACATTGATAATAGCTGGTAGGTTTTTACAAATTACTCTCGATCTTTATGAAATTCGTATGGATTTACAATGTGCTATCACTCTTATAATCTTTCTAATAGACATGCATAACAATAATATCTCTATAAATCAAATAAATATCAATATAAAAATAATTAATAGTTATCACGCACCGTTTTACAAGTATCCCCCGTTCTAATCTAAATTCAAAAATTGGCGGTGACCGACTAGGACACTTACCACAGATTCCACAATAACACAACATAGAACAATAATGTGGCATAGATTAATTATGTCGTGTTACAGTCGGCCATCCTCCATGAACGAGTCCCATCGTTCCTATTCACTAATCAATCAAGCTTATTCAGTATTACAATCAATTAAACAAAATAATACCTAAATTACGCATAAGTATTACATATTCGTATATGTTACTTGATTAGTGACATGAAATGAAAATCCCTAAAATCCATGTGATCGAACTAATATCACTATACTGCCTTCGCTTTGGCACCATCAAAAGCTGCATGTTTAGAGCCACTCATGGGCGGCGAGTTCATTACGCCAATCATGCCCGACTCGAAACATTCTCACTCAACCTAAATATAGCCGTACAGAGTTCTGGTTACTGTCTTCACCGGAACCCCATAGACGGCTGCGATGCTCTAAGCCACTCCTGGGCGGCGAGTTCATTACGCCAATCATGCCCGACCTAGAACACCCTCCCTCAACCTATAAGCCGTACAGAGTCCTGGTTACTGCCTTCACCGGAACCCCATAGACGGCTGCGATGCTCTAAGCCACTCCTGGGCGGCGAGTTCATTACGCCAATCATGCCCGACTTAGAACACCATTCCTCAACCTACTCTGTAGCCGTACTGAGTTCAGGTTATGTACTTCATTCACCTTCATTACCCTATACCCAGCTACCGAGTTTTAAATCATTTCATCTCACTAATTTAACAAGGCATTGTTCAAAAGTAAATCATCACAGATTACAATTCAAATCAAAATAAGAATATCGAAAACTGTTATTTACATATTTAAAAAAAAAATCCATTCCTGAATTATAACTTCACATAAATCCATTTAAAAATCAAAAGCGAATAAGGTTTTAAACATAGGTTTAAAATATATGAAGTGCCACATTAAGGTACCAGCGAAGAGTGAATTGCCCATACAGACGCAACACCACAACAATTTGTAATTCGAGAATATATTCCACCATATCATGCGATTATTAAGGTTGAACTTGTATTTATCTAGGTCCCTGGACAATCACGGTTTCAAAATATTTTCCCAATATTAAACGTAAGCGCATTACATTCTGCATGTTTTTTTTTTGGACACAAATTACATTATTTCTCCCTATTTGTTTCAACTAAAAATATCTTACTTTCTAATTGATCAGGAACATAGCCTATATTGTTATGTTACAGAATAACAACACGAAGTTAAAAACACAACAAGATTTCATTCATCAATTTTGGTATTTACGGAACAAGGCCAAATGTATAACAAATTGCTATTGCTATCGCGCTTGCACGCGATCATATGTCTTCAGTCAAATAGAGATAGCAACATATCGGCAAATTCATAATTGCGGGTTGAATAGAATTTATGAGCGGCGATCGCCGGCCTCTTAAGAACATTTAGGTCTATGGACAGGGATGTTCCGATACCCTTCCGATACCTTTGAAATAGGTATCTATACGTAGCTCTACTACCAAAAATGAGTAAGGAGTAGTACACAAATCGTTTGGGGATTATTTTCATCTAAAGTAATGTTATCATAACATAGGAGTACTTTCAAAACAAAGCTAACGTAACGCTTCGACAAAAGGTAGGTAGTGCCCCGTGTCTTTGGCTGCGCTCGTCTTGACGGGGTCACTCCCGTGACCCCAGATAGATCCAAGTAGAGGTCATCACTCTTGGCTATAAAAAAAACAAAACAAAAAATATATCAAATTACAGGTCGTGTCCTGCCCGCACGAAACTTCTACCCATAGATTTGTCATTGAGTAGGGCCTCTCAAAAATTCTTATTATGTATATCTTTGTCTATCCTTTTATGTTATACCAAAGTTTGAGAAGTATGCGAACGACGCGTTGCGCCATTTAATTCATGACCGGCAAACAGGCGAATCATTTACTGTCATAGCCGATAAACGGCAGATCTACCGGCGAAAGGATAAATAGCGATAACTAGGTACTCCTAATTATATTTTTTTTTAAATATTATTATGGTCACATAGGCATTGATATCGTGATGCGATAACGATTCGATTTCTTATAGCGATCGGCTTTATTTACGAGGAAGCTTCAATCGATCTATTACTTTGACATTAATTTGTTTTCAACACCTTATACTATTCTATAGACACAACCAGGCGCTCAAATTACACTATTTAATGAATTAAAATAAACTATTAATTTAAAGAGTAAGTAAATGTAGGTATTTATTACGTGGTAACATCAATCAGGCAGAACAAAGAAACCATTCATCGCCAAATATTTATGATGCAGGACAATCGATAGAGCCCACATTGCAGATTCATGGCCATTGGCCATTTTGGAAGAAAACTCGTAATGGCAAATAGAGAAAAGTATACGAGCCGCAAAATATCGGAACCAAAGGCGCGTCGCTTCACTATTGTAATAATCTGAATCTATTTAGTATTGTATTGTATTGTCTTTGGTTGATCGTCAACAGCTTTGATAGTTCATAAATGTGCTAAGTGCATAAATTATCAAAAGTTGGAAGGAATGTAATCTACGGCTATTGACTTTTTTATTTTTCATATCAACTATTCAACATGTTCAAAGCAAGTCAGTGAAGTTCAAAGTTAGTGAATTCTACAAAATAGTATAGAGCTCTTTTCTCACTATCACTATCTCAGCTGTGCGTGCCCTTTCATTATCTTATTAAGTACCTACCTTTCATTATAGATTCCATTTCGCAATCAATCAGTGCGCATGATACCATCCCGACCATCACGCGTGTCACTCATTTATATAATTAGCTATTATTAACAAGCAATAAATAAATTTTCAATCACATCTATCATAATATAACGACCCTAGACCGAATAACCAGTACCTACATGTAATTCGATACTGAGTAAGTATCGAGAGAATGGAACAATTCAAAAGTACTCGATGTCGAAACAAAAGTATCGAATACTCGCTTGTACATCCCTATTTCCTATCAATCATTATCATTGGTTGAGTTCATAGACAAGTGGCTTTACATTACATTGTTTATTTTATTTTATTCAATATTTAATTCAATTAAATATTGAATAAAACACAATTAAATTAATTGTGTTCTTTCAATAAATAACTAACTAACCAGTTGAACGTTCTAAAGACTCTTACAATGTCGTCTAGATCTACTAGATCGGTTAACCGTGGCGATATACCATGACGTCCAGTGTTGCCAACTCTGAAATCTAGCAGGTGGTAGAATTCTCCTGAAAATACGGTAGATTTCCCGAAATTATGTTGTTGACAAGTGGTTTTTACATTTGAAATACGGTAGGATTACCTTGTTAAGTTATGTGTCAGAGTTGAAAAAAAAAACTCATATTTTTAATCAGAATCAGACAAAATAATTGTTTCGATATTTTTATACATATCGATATTATGTTTTTGTATCATAGCGCAAGTGGGATTAAAATCAACACAATTTTTTCCGTTCCGCTGTATGGCCTGCTGCGTTAATATATTACAAATCAATTAATAGAATCAATAGATCAAATAGAACACAACACGAGAATCTTGCTTAATTTAAGTACTTAGTTTGAAATTTGAATGAATGTGAGACAATTAAGATACAAATTAACTAGGTAAATAAAAAAGTTCTAAGTATTAATATAAATTCAAATACATACAGCAATCGAACTACACCTACCGAATTCGTTCGCGTAATATCTCCGAGCTGATACCGCGCTATTTGGGGGACTCCCCGAAAATAAACAGTGTTGTCGTTAGAATAAAACGAAAACACACTAACGTAAAAAAAATATTTTAATTAATTTCATATATTATTTAACATAATTATGACGTCTTTATGTTAAAATCCAAATTACGGTGTTTTTTGCTACCGTAATTATAATCCTACCGTAGGTGGTAAATCTATGCTGGTTACGGTGTTTTTACCGTAATTACGGTGCAGTTGGCAACACTGATGACGTCGCTTACCTACTGTTTCTTTGTGGTTTCAAGACAATACATTCATTGGATGAGTTATCACATTCGACACTCAATGTGCTCGCTCATAGATCGCGCCAAACTTAGTAAGTACTAGATACATTGATATTACCAAATGCCAAACTATTTTATTTATAACTCAGAGTGCTAAGTTCACTCACAAAATGAAAAAAATAAGTTGTGAGTGAAGATAAGTCAGATATCAACTCCCTGTTGGCATAGGCTAAGGGCTGGGTTTATTGATTCAGTGAATATCAACAGCATGGTTGTGGTGCCTTGTAAACATTTTATTCTGCCAGTCCAGCATTCGCCTGCCATTGCTGGTCTTATATAACACTAGTTCAATTCAAATTTTAGCGTTTCTATTCAAATCGACTTTTTAGAAGTGGAATAGTCAATGAATGAATGTAGATACCACTACCAATGACAGCATTTACTGTGACTGACTGTAAACATTCAACAATCAGTGGACCTGTCCATGGTTATTGTTTTATTTGCCTTATTTTACCTATGTTCTATTGGAGACTTGAATGCTAATCTAAGTATATACCTACTTAAATATATATAAATCACGTGTCACGTTGTTTGTCTGCGATGGACTCCTAAACTACTTAACTGATTTTAAATTAAATTTGCACACCGTGTGCAGTTTGATCCAACTTGAAATATAGGATAGCTTACATCTTAGTTTGTATGGCAAAACAATGTTTGCTGTGTCAGCTAGTTTATATTAAAAATCTTTTGTTTCAGATCTCTGATGACAACATTTTGTGTTACATGCTATAGGTATATAAATTCAAGCTCAAGGTTGTACTCCACCAGAGTATGGTCATCAGCAAGTTATTACACCACACCTTCATTTGTGGAATGACTATATTAAAAGCTTGATCTAATAGTGTCATGGGAATGTCCAGGAAGAAATGTTATACTTAGATTTGCCCCAGTACATCAAGTTATAAGAATGATTATAATTATTTTGTTTATTCAACTAGTACATGTGTGAACATATTACTTACCTAATTCATCCTGTACATTCTATTATTAGGTTTCAAGGCTGGAAAAGTTTGTGCTGCCTGTTGGCATTCAGTGAATAGAGAGGTCATAGAAACAACTTGATGCAAATCTACCAGAGTCGCAAGAATTTGATTCATTGCTCTACACTCCGGACCCACTACTACTACACTAAAGGTTTGCTCTGCAGTCTATTGACATGCAGTAGCTACATCACTTTTGGATGTTTAAGACTAGTACATTTATTGATACCTACCTGACCTAGGCACACTTATATAATATTTTACACGAGTTCCAAAAGTGCAATTATGTTTGAAAATAAACAAACTGAATCACCTGTGTTTGTGTTCTTATTTTTTTTACAATAGCATTGTATTATTTTAGAATTTCTCGAATAATGGGGTAATAAGATGTAATAAAATTTTGGTCTGGTATTCCAATGGCTAAGCATAACTTAACATTTGCATACCTACATTATGGCAAACATGGTTGGCATCTTTATGAATAATTACAACCTACTATCCGTGCTGTAGCCCATGTTTAAAGCAAATAAAAGAATATTATTATTATTATAACCCGAAAAGGTTTCTCTATAAATACAGAATGGTAAATGACTTGGCAGCTTTGTCTTGCTGGAAGGATTGTATCTAGCCATGACCGAAGATCAGAACCCATTTATAGTTCTGAAGTAGAGTCTAAAATTGATATAATTAGTTTTTTTTTTCTCTTACTGTAAATACTTTTGAATATTACCTAAGTCATAATTTGCACCTAAATGATAATATCTACATCGACCAGGCTCATTGGCTAAGAATACAATAATTATCCAAACCTAACTTCAAAGTGCCTATAACTTAAAAATCAGATTACTCCAAACTCCATCAAATATCGAGATTTTTTTTTTAACGTATTTTTATTATCCGGAGATTGGACACATTTCTAATGGTTTACAGTTAATTCGGTGACGCAAGAATAGCCCAAATCTCATACAAAAATGGTCATGATCAATACATTTAGTAGATTAGTCTTACCTAATATATAGGTATATATTCAAGATTCCTTCACTACTTATGACATTATAAGTTAAATATAAAAAAATAGGAGCAATTAAAATTTATACTTCACTGCCCTGGCCCTGTCTGTCGGACCGGTGTGAGCAACGTCGCAATTCATCCCTGGGTTGCAGTCACTCGTGTGTCTGAAACTTACAACAATGTGTTGTTATTATGTACTAACAAGCAATTATAACGACAAAAGAAAAAAACACATTTTATGTTCAATCATTCTCAGGACGTATTTTGATTCATTTCCCAAAAAAAAAACCATGTTCGAAAGTCAAATAATATATGCGGGGCGTTGGTAACGAAACAATTAAATTACAATTGTTAAGTCATCCCACTTCTGAGATGATACGGCATCTCAGAAAAGGGTCAATTAAATGAAATCATATGGTTACAGAATTAAACCATTTATTCTGACATTGATAATAGCTGGTAGGTTTTTACAAATTACTCTCGATAATCAATCTTTATGAAATTCGTATGGATTTACAATGTGCTATCACTCTTATAATCTTTCTAATAGACATGCATAACAATAATATCTCTATAAATCAAATAAATATCAATATAAAAATAATTAATAGTTATCACGCACCGTTTTACAAGTATCCCCCGTTCTAAATTCAAAAATTGGCGGTGACCGACTAGGACACTTACCACAGATTCCACAATAACACAACATGGAACAATAATGTGGCATAGATTAATTATGTCGTGTTACAAATAATATATTATAAGGTATTGTTATCCATTAGGATGGTATCACAACTGAAGCCCTCAAGATTGGCAAATCAGTGTTAATTCCGATGATCACAAAACTATTTAATTCTATTTTACTCACCGGGATCTTCCCATCTCAATTTTGTCACTCCAACGTAATTTTACTTCACAAGAAAGGCGATAAATCCGATATAAATAATTATAGACCGATAAGTCTTGTCTCACACCTATATAAGACTTTTATAAAGATAATTGAGAATAGAATCGCAGGTGAGCTGGACATGCATCAGCCACCAGAACAAGCAGGCTTTCGTCGAGGTCTCTCCACGATTGATCACCTACAAACGCTGAATCAACTTATTGAAAAACATACAGAATTCAATTTACCTGTTTATCTTGCTTTTATTGATTATTCGACATATATATGCTATATAGACATAATTCAATATTCGAGTCAGTGGAAAAACAGAATATAGATCCCGCATACATTGATATAATTAAAAACATTTATTATAATAGTACTGCAGCATTAAAAATAGAGAATCTCGGTCCTTCATTCAACATTGAAACTAAACAGGGTGACCCTTTATCCCCAAAATTATTTACTTGACTATATTATTTACTTTAGAAGAAGTTTTTAAGAAATTAGCTGCAGGGTGGATTAGCAAGGGTATTGAAATCAGCGGCCGTAGGCTAACAAACCTTCGTTTTGCTGATGACATCATCCTATTTTCATCATCGGCGGCAGAACTGGAGCAGATGCTTACTGATCTAAACTTGGCAAGCCTTGAGGTTGGACTAAAGATGAACAAACATGTCGAAAACCAAGCTAATGACTAATAGCACAAAGAGAAGGATAGAAGTGGGAGGTCGTAGAATTGAGTATGTCCAGGAGTATATTTATCTTGGCCAAATAGTTTCTTTTCAGGCACGCCAAGATAAAGAGATCACAAGGCGCATAGAAAACGCCTGGAGAAGCTTTTGGTCATTGAAAGACCAATTGAAGGGTGACCTTCCATTGTGTCTTAAACGAAAGCTCATGGACGTATGCATTCTACCGACACTCACATATGGTGCTCAGACTTGGTCCCTGACAAAATCTCAAAAGTCCAAACTCAAGGTTTGCCAAAGAGCCAAGGAACGCAGCATACTAGGTTTAAAACTAGCAGATCGTGTGAAAAATTCAGACATACGATCCAAAACGCTAGTAGCCGACGTAGGCCTTGCAGCAGCTTCACTCAAGTGGGACTGGGCTGGTCATGTGAGCCGTATGCCAGAAGACTTATGGGCTAAATCTGCTTCGTTCTGGACCCCCCAAACTCATCAACGCCAGCGTGGTAGGCCGAGGCTACGGTGGCGTGATGAACTGGAAAAATTTCATGCTCAGTGGCCCATAGAAGCACAGAATAGAGAGTCGTGGAAGAATCGGAGGGAGGCCTTTGCCCAGTCGTAGGACACCATAGGCTAGATTACATTAGATTGTTATCCAAACATACCGTAAAACTGAAGTAAATGGCACTTTTATAGGAAGAAATGGCTCAGTGTTTCAATCATTCTTTGGGTAAACTTAGCAACTTAACAACGTCTATTAAAAATTATTTAAAACTTTACAGAACTAAATTTAGGAATAATAAAACTTAAAACAAATCCGTCCCTTAAGACTTCTTTGGGAAAAAACAAAGCTTCCTTCTTAAAAAAAAATATCAGTAATCAAAATTTTCAAATAATCAACAAATATAGAGATACTGTTTACTTTGGCCAGGTTACTTATTCTTTGAATTCACTTTGGCCAGGTTAGTTTTTAGAGCTGCAAGCTTCTTCTTGTGTCCACATCTATTACAGTAATCGCCATATAGAGTGCAATCTTCGTGTAACTAGAGATTACACATCAGGCACTGAATCCAGTCCGCCGTGGACTTGGTACTTGCATAGTCATCGAAACATTCTCTGCATTGAGTATTTTCTTTATCAGATTCAGTCTGGTCAGAATCTGATTCATCGAACTCTTGTTCACTTTCAGAGCTAAACCTCGGTCTTTTCTTTTTAGGAACTGATTTTTGGTTGTTTTCTCTAGGTTTGTCTGGTGTTTGCTTCTTAGCTTTACCTTTCAACTTAGCTTTCTTAGAGTTAATATGTTCTTCTGAATTTAAAACGGCAGCACCTTGCTTGCCTCTTTTGTATAATGGAACAGGAATTTCGGGATAGGTGAACATTCGTTAAGATATTTACTTGGAGTTATGGCTTCTACAGTTTCAGGCTCCCTATTGATAGTTGACGACGATGGACCAGGCTGGGGCTCAACATAATATGAATTCACATCAGCATTAGCGTCGAGTTCCTTTGCCACTGGTTGATCTTTAGCAAGGTTTCCTTCATCTAGATTTTGAATTTTTGGGACCGGTGAACATTCTTTAAGATAATATTCACCTGGAGTTATGACTTCTACAGTTTCAACATTTAGATTCTGAGAAAGGATGGACGGACTGACATTTCCTTCTTAGGGAATAATAATTGCGTCCGCTGCAAGATCTTCATATAGTAAGAACCCGAAATCAGGCTCCCGCTCCCTATTGATAGTTGACGACGATAGACCAGGCTGGGGCTCAACATAATATGAATTCACATCAGCATTAGCGTCGAGTTCCCTTGCTACTGGTTGGTCTTGAGCAAGGTTTCCTTCATCTAGATTTTGAAAGCTGTTATCAGAGATAGCAAAGTAGCTGTCGGGAATAGCAAAAGGATTGTACGGGAAAATACCACATGCACGAAACCCATTCACAGCATTAGAAGAGGTAGCAGCGCGAGCCCATGCGTTACCTATTAATTTTCCAGAAATGTATCGATTTATTTTTCGATTTTTGTGACTCAACATCCAGTTTTTAGTTTCTGAAGCGAAGTAAGTTTTGAAAGGTTTAAAAAACTCCGGTCAAGCGGTTGTAAAGCCTGTGTAGTGTGGCTTGGCAAACAGAACAATATGATGTCATTTTCTTGTGCTAATTCTAGTAAATCAATAGCAGTGTCGCGCTGTCCTTATTGTGTAGAGTTGCCTTTAGAGTTTAGAGTAGGTAGATAGTAGGCAATAAAGACAGGCTACAAGTAGAACTGCCTTGGTACGGTAGGATACCAAGATAGTAGAATAGTAATTAGGTTGACTAACCGGGAAGTGTAAAATAATAGGCAAATTAGAAATTAACTATTTAATTAAATAAATAACTGTTGTTATGAACAAGTTAGTTAGTTGGTTTAGTAATTCTATGAGCTAGGATTGGCTGAAGGCCTATTTAGGTTGTATAAAGTTAAATTAAATTACAATACAAGGACTAGAGTTACCTTAAAGATTTATATTCATAAATTAATTTTGAATTTAGTGAGACGACATCTTGTTAAAATTATTAAAGAGAATGGGTAGGTTGCTAGGCTAAGTCAGACGGAGAGCTGGGGGAGGTAAGACGCCAGTCTCGGACGATTAGGTAAAGATGGTGAGGAACCCTCCCCACCATCCCCCGCGGCGCGGAAACCTATAATTTTTTTTTTTTTTTGAGGTTGTGTTAACTTTATATAATAATTTACGACTATAGCCTAAGAAAAAGTGGGGGACCTAGGAAAACTCCTTAGCCGTCACCCTCTTCCCCTCTAAGAGCATGTCGACGGAGCCCCGCGAACGACGGAGCCCCGCTTCGCGGGGCTCCTATTTCTGGGTGGTCAAAAAAGGAAAATAACCTTAACCTAATTACCTATAGGTGCACCTTGTTGGTTGGTTCTGAGATAGTAAAATAATACAACAAATATTTAATTAATTATTTATTAATATTGTAAACATGTTTCACAACGTTGATTAATTCCATAAATGGATCTCTTTTATATTTTATATTGGATCTTCTCCACAAATATTCGACTATTATATCAGAAAAATTTTCAGGGTGGTTATAATTATCTTTATAAAAAAATCTCTTAACCACCCTCCACTGGGACTCAATTCGCTGCGTGTGAGTCCCGTCTTGCGCAACAAATGGATTGTCTGGATCACTATGGTTTACCTTTTTGTGGACATAACCATACTGGTCCAGACAATCATAGGCCCTCCAATGGTCAGTATGAATTATTGTTCCTTCTTCCACATGTTTTTGTATAATCGCAATTAATACGTCTGCTGAGCGGATATTATCTGGGCACACCTCCAGGCGAAGGTCCTCGCTTCCATCTTCAATTAGTCCGAGAACCCAGTGCCCCTCCACTCTGCGTCCTTAAACAAAATAAATTTATTATAAAACAAATATTACCAAACTTATAAAGTAAATATTATGGACATTATACAATTTAATATTCAAATTACCTTTATTATATTTCCTCTTTCCAAACTTGCTTTCATCAATCTGTACTATTTTTCCCGGGCCACCAATTTTTCCTTTCTGTTGTTCTTGTTCCCATTGGTAAATCACCACCGCCTCCCGGCAATAAGAATACCAATCAGTGATAGTGACCCGGGAAAGACATTGACCAATCTCATCACGCAATGGGTCTTCATGAATTACATCATCATGAGTCCGGCGGTGGGCAAAACAATACATTAAATAATAGACATGTAATAATTGAATTTTAATATTTTCGAACCATGTCCCAGTGGTCCGCGACTTCCTAGTTTTGCCTCTACAATTCCCTCTTCCACAATAGAACATTCCAACAGTCTGATTTGCATTTAAGTCTATTTTCATAGGAGTACGATGCACTCTACACTCTTTGCTTTCTGGAATAAGGCCGTGCTCTACAGCAAATGCAATGCCTTGCTCCTGCGTCCCCAATTCTCTAACAAGTTTCGTGAGGTTCCACATTCTAAGAACCTCTTCGGAATAAAGCCTCCGTTTTACAGGTGGCCCCTCATCACCACCTACAAAACAATAAACAGCCATTAATAACAATAAAATGCAACAATAAACTAACTAAATGTGACTGGACTAGGACACTTGTCTAATGTTATATGGAATAGGATTATACATAGAAATAATATTGATTCTTACCTCGACTGGAAGTCGGACTATCCCGGCTACAAAAAGGCTGATTCGGGTCCATTTCGTCAATACCAAACCAATATGCACCAAAGGGTCCAGAAAACACGCCAAGGTCAAATCGGGTAAGCAAGATCGAAAGTCCAGGGGAAGAAGCCAACGTTAAACGAGTGTAGCGAATATCGGAGTCCAGTAGCACAGCCAAAGTCGTCAGAAATCCACAGAAATCACACCGAAAACGTAGAGAGAACATTCACGTAACTACGAAAGAAACGAAATAACGCGCCAAAAAGATCGAAAAAAAAATAATAAAAAAGATCGATTACATTTTTTATTTTTTTTATTTTTTTTTATACGTTACTTTTTTTTTAACATTATATTTACCTATTAAAAATAATAATAAATAAAGAAAATTACTAAAAATAAGGGTTAAAACAACATAAAAGTAATCACTATAACGCAAAATAACGTTCCGTTACACGTAACTTCAAGCACGTGTAAAAAAAAACCGCATCTCCGCGGGATGGGGGGGGTGTCGATTGAAAGGGGTAACCTACCCCTATAAAAATCAACCCTTATCAAGTCCAAATTCCAGATGCGTATTTCAAATGCCAACCCCACTGATTTTATTTATAGATAAGTATCACTATTATTTTATTGAAGGAAACTACAATTTATTTAGATTTTAAATAATTTAGAATTTAGATTTTAAGATGTCGTCTTCAATCACCGAATAAAATTGCCAAAGTGAAGTTCGTTCAAACACAGCTGTCATTCTCAAAAATACACGTTCGTTTCTTTTTACGCCGCTTCCTGTGGCCTTGGGTTCCGGGCTTTTGGAGTCCGTTTTGACAACACTGGTTGCAGTAACTAGTTGCAGTACTGGTTGTAGTACCTAAATGCAGACTTGATGAATTACTATTTTTTAGATAAATCACTACATATCCCCCTTTTTAGGTTAGGATTTTTACTAGAAAAATCCTGCTCAACTACTAGAGCTACAACTCAACTATATATTATACATACATACATCTATCAATCATACTTCAGCAATCAGTCCTTCATCATTAAATATACAAGACAGTGGCACTTTCTGTGAGAGACACTGCAATCAAGCGGAATGAGTAGTTGTTTACCAGAACAAAACTCCTATATAGTTGTGTCAGATGTTAATAGTAATTTTAATTGGAAATGAATTAAGTATATGATTAGTATAAATACATTCCTAGCTTTTAGGTCACTAGTATGTAGTTAATCTCCACTGTTTAGGTTAGCAGAGGTAATGTAGTTACATTTTCCCTTTTTAGATTGGTGAAAATGTAGTATCAGAATCACCCTGGCTTTTAGGTCACCAGAATGATCAGAGTTCTCCCCGTTTAGGTTCTTGAAGAACACAATTATAGATAGATGATTTTTCACCGTTTAGGTTAGTGAGAATCATTATAATGCAAGACTCAATTCATTTCAATTAAATAGATATGCTAGCTAATTTTTATCTTTGAGTAGTAAAGATGTTTAGTGTTTAGTTGTGTAGATTTATAACTATTTTTAGTGTTATATTTTAGTAGTTAATAGTTAACAAAGGTTAGTGTAGCGGTTAGGCTTTAGTGTGGTTTAGTTTCAAGTCTTTAATGTGCCAAGTTCCTAAATTATTACCAAAAGTATCTTCCAGGTCGTAAACTAATGGTGATCTTTTGTTAATTATTTTGCATTTTAGGTATTTAGGGGCAAGTTTCTTAGCGAACTTTTTATCTTTATTACTTTGATAAAAGGTCCGTTTCCATACGATATCACCTACATTTAATTCAATGTTTTTACGTCTTAGATTGTAGTTAGTTACGTTTCTAGAGTGTGCATTTAGCAATGAAATTTTTACCTTGTCGAATATCTTTCGAAGTGTACCTAAACTCTCAGCATACTCATCTCGTGGTGTGTAGATTATGTCATCCACTGAAGTGATGTCAGATCCGCAGCTTATTAGTTCGCGACCAAAAACGAGGAATGATGGAGTGTATTTTGTTACTACATTTACAGAACTGTTGAGTGCAAATTGAATTTTTGAAATGTTTGTATCCCAGTTTCTGTGATCGCTCTCTATAAAAGTTGACACTGCTGTCATGATAGTTTTATTGTATCTTTCTACAGAGTTTACTTGTGGAGCGTATTTAGGCGTAAATAGGATGTTAGGAATTTTGTAAGTTTCATATAGCCGGTGTAAAGTATCGCTGGTGAATTGCTTTCCATTGTCCATAAGTACAGTAGAAGGTATCCCATGGGTTAAAAATACACGCTCTTCTAGAAGGCGAGCGATTATATTAGAGGTAGCATTTCTAATGGGGAATAATAAGCAGTACTTAGTGAAACAACAAACCACCACGAATAAGTAAGTATTTTGATTTCTAGATGTGGGGAGTGGTCCTACGAGATCCATACTGATCATTTGAAATGGTCTAGTACAGCTCTTTGGTCGACCCATAAAACCTAGGGTAGCATGATTAGCATGCTTGTGAGAGTTACAAGTATCGCAATTTAGAATAAAGTTAGTTACATCACGTTGCATATTAGGCCAAAAGTAATGTAATTGTAGTCGTTTAGTAGTTTTGTAGATACCTAGGTGTCCGGAAATTGGTTCGGAATGATTTTTAGATATTAGTTCTTCTCTTAGTTCGTAAGGTATGACTTCTTTCCATTCAAAATTCCTGTTTAGTGGATTTAAGGTTTTAACATAGCGATAGAGTTTGTTGTTAGTTAGTCTATAATTTAAGAATGCATTAGGAGAATTTAAAATGCCATTGTAGATATTCAAATACCAAGTGTCAGTAGTGTCAGTAGGTAAGTTGTTTGCTTGGATATTATCAATAGCTGCAATATCAACTGAACGAGATAGGCTGTCAGGTACGATGTTATCTGAGCCTTTACGGTGTTTTAATTCAAAATTATATGCTGATAATCTGACACTCCATCGTGCTAGTCTGCCAGTGGGGTTATTTAAGTTTAAAAACCATTTTAGTGCTGCATGATCAGTATATATAGTGAACTTTTTTCCGTTTTCCAGGTAACATCGCCAGTGTTCTATAGCGGTAATAACAGCTAGGAGTTCACGCTCGGTAGTAGAAAAATTTCGTTCTCTAGTAGATAGTGATTTGCTCATATATGCTATGACTTTTTCTACCCCGTCAATATTTTGGGAAAGAACAGCACCGAGACCGTAATCGCTGGCATCAGTTGACACTTGGAAGGGTTCAGAATAATTTGGGCAGGTTAGTACGGGTGCACTTGTTAGACATTCTTTGAGTTTATTGAAGGCAACGTCGGCTCTAGTGTTCCATGCAAAGGGTGGAGCATTCTTGCCTTGAGAAGTTAAAGTGTTAAGTGGCCTAGCTAGTGAGCTGAAATTAGGTATGAATCTGCGGTACCATGGGCTGTACCTAGAAAACGTCGAAGTTCCTTTTTGGTAGTAGGAGTAGGATAATTGACTATAGCTTTTACCTTATCAGGATCAGCGTGGAGTCCGTTAGCGTCTACCACGTATCCTAGGTATTTGAGCTGGTTTCTGAAGAATTGGCTTTTAGAAAAATTTATAGTTAGGTTGGCTAGTTTAAGTTTATCTATTACCCGTAGTAAAAGTGAAATGTGTTTTTCGAATGTAGGGGAAATAATAATAATATCATCTACGTATGCGAATACCATGTTTTCAAACTCAGGTTCATAGAATAAGCTGTCAATTAATCTTTGCTGGGTAGCGGGAGCATTAGTTAGTCCGAATGGCATGCATTTAAATTGAAAGGTACCTCTAGATGGTATATAAAAACTTGTTTTGCATCTGTCCTCTTCTCTGATTAAAATTTGCCAGAAACTTTTAGAAGGATCTATATTAGATAAATACTTTGCATCTCGTAAGTTGTCTAAGATTTCTGAGATATAGGGCAAGTTGTAAGCATCTTTTTTTGTTATAGCGTTCAGCTTTCGGCTATCTAGACAGAATCTGAGTTCTCCATTTTTCTTTGGCGTTAGAAGAACAGGTGAGGACCATGGACTGTCGCAAGGCTCTACAATGTTTTCCTTCACCATTTGATCAAGTTGTTCCGTTAGAAGTCTTTGTTTCTCGGGAGACATTCGATAATATCTTTGACGTATTGGTGGGGAATCGCCAGTGTCAATAGTATGTTCTATTAGTGTAGTGCGACCTAGACCTTTTTCCTCATAGGATATACTGTGGAATTGAGATATAATGTTGTCCGCAGTTATCTTTTGTGTTGGAGTCAGATGCTCGTAGGAACAAACTTGACTTGTTTCTAGAGTATTTAGTTCTGCCAAAGCTACGTCTCTTTCTTTAAGTATGATGTTATTAATATTTTTAGGGAAGATGTCAAATGCAATCCAGAAGTCCATGCCTAGTATTAAGTCGTTAACTATTTCTGGTACGACATGAGTTATTAGTATATGATGTTGACCAGCAAAGTTAATTGGTAAATTGATAAAGCCTAAAGATTTTATTCTGGTTCCATCAGCAGCTGCGAACTTTAGTTGTTGAGAGCTATTAATTTCGAATCCAGCATTGAGTAATTTTGTATGGGAATTATTACCTAGTATTGTTGCAGTAGACCCTGAGTCCAAAAGACCTAATAGTTGTAGACTATTAGTATCTATTAAGGCGTAAGGCCTTGTGTTATTGTTAGAATTACGGATTGTAGAGATATTATAGCAGTTAAAATATTTGGAAATAGTTTCTAACCATTGTTTCCAGTCTAGAGCGTTAAAATTATTATTAGTGATTGTAATGTTAGCTCTACAATCCAATTTATTTAGTTTTTTGAATTTTTCCTAGATTGACAATCGGGGCAGTCAGGGTACCGGAATTCTTTTTTTCCGCACTTAAAGCATATGGGAAAATGAGGTAGTCTACAGTCTCGTAGGGAGTGCGAATTAGTCCTACATCGGGGACAATAAATTCTTTTTGTTTCATAAGAAAGAGTAGCGACTTGTGCCGGCCTATTGTTGTAATTAATACTAGGTAGTTGTGCATTAGCCGTAATGTTGTATGTAGGATTATTTTTGTTAGGTAAATTAGTATAATTAGATTTGTAGTTAGTGTAGTGTTTATTGTTGTTAGTGTATGAATTGTTATAATAGTTAAATTTTTTGTTTTGATTATTACCAGGAAGACTATTACTGGAAGTGTTAGCTTTGCTGTATGCAAATTCTGGAGCGAGAGTTCCTGAATTAGCTTTAGAAGGTTCGTGAAACTGTTTTAATATAGCTTGTATTATTTCATAGTTGCGACAGAGGTTCATTAGAATGTCAATAGTATTAATTTCGGGAGAGGCAGCTAGTGTGCTAGCGTAACAGGGTCTAATATTATGAAGCAAGATCTCAAGTTGTTCGCTTTCAGTTAGGGATTTATTTAAGCGCGAGAACATGCCATGCATTATTGCCAGGTAAATTGTAATATTCTCACTCTCCCCCTGTGTACGAGCTCTAATTTCGTCTAGTAGTTTGTAATCGTAGTCTGTATGGCTAAAGTCCTTTTTTAACAATTCTACTAATTCAGCCCACGAGTTTACTTTTGATTTTCTATAGCGAAACCAATGTAGTGCGTCTTCTGTAAAGATTTCGTAGGCGTAGTTCATTAGTTTTGTGGGTGTTATGTTACGAGTTAACATAAACTCCTCTATTCTTTGAATGAATGCACGGACACATGTTTTGCCGGAAAATTTTATTTTGCTTATCTCGTTGATTAAATTTCTGTCGCATGTGACGATGCGTTCAGGTTCAGAAGTGTTAGATGCTATAGTGGATTCTGTCGCAACGGTGTCTGAGGTAGGTGGTTCAGATGGTTGAGGTTTTAGTGCAAGGATCTCGTTATATTGTTATTTAAAATTAGTGCGACATACATTGTAGAGTTCAGTGCAGTCGGATGTAGGTGTAATGCGATTTAGCCTGTAGTGGATGTGATGAAGCAAAGTTTCTGTTCTAGCAAACAAACTCCTTTCAAACTTACATTTTAAGGCTAGGATGTTGTTATGCGATTTGACTAATGTTTCATTCACCGCTTTCAAATCTACGGTAGCTTCCTAGTGTGACTCTAATATGTCTTCAGGAGGCACGGTTAAGGATAATTTAACTATTTGCTTACGAAGTTCGGCTATCGACTCGGCTGGAGTGCAACCGCGAACAGACACCTCATATTCTAGTTCAGCCTTTTGTAGCGAAAGGTATTTAATACTAAACGACATTATGGAATTTTTCTAGATTAATTAGGTTTAGTTTAACCGAGCTTTACTTTAAATTAAATGGCAAGTGATAGAATTTAGAAGTAGTGTAGAAAGTCGATTCTGGCCCACCCCGGGGGGTCCGCGAAAAAAAAAATTGCCCCGCCCACAAAAAAAGACCACCCACGAAGAAAAAAACCCCCGCCGGAGGCGAAAAATTTTCGAGAAAAATTCCAATAAGACGAATTCCAATAAGATTTCCATTGTAAGAAAATTCCCACTTAAACTTGTATAAATTAGCGAGATTTTCGCTGATTCTAGACCATTGGCTCTGGATGTTCGCCGTTTTTAGACCGTTGGCTCAAACCTAACCTAACCTAACCTAACCTAACCTAACCTAACATATATCGATCAGGTCGTTAGCGGGAAACTAAAAGGCCAATTGGAATCTCCTACCACCCATCTAGTTACCGACTTGGATCAACGTTGCAGGGAAACGAAAAGATAACCTAACCTAGCCTAAATTTACGTAAGGCTAATGAGCTGTATCACTTATTACAATATGCGTAAATTTATTACGCAATTAGTACTTAGTAGATAGTACGCGCCAAAATAACTTCAGAATGCCCAAGGTGCGGTGTACAAGGTACCTGCTCCGGGCGCCGGGGGTTTTAACAATGCCCCCGCCCCTTATCCCCTCACCCGTCGATCCATGCATTTCTACAATTTTGTCTTTAACCGACTTTAAAAAAAGGAGGTATTTTCTGTATGTATGACTGTATTTTCATAAAATGTTTAAATACGAGTTTATCATGTTATCACCATATTGGATGACTGATATTGTTTATAATGAATAAGTAAATTAGAATTTGTTAGCAATGCATTTCGTAGAAACTTAACCCAAGCTTTTATGATAATGTGTTCTCTTACAAAAATATGTGACATGCTCTCTCGTGTCAGTTTAAAATATATTTATTATCTCATTAACAAAAAATTTCCTCAATTTCGCAACTTTTTTTGGATATTATTTTTTTCTATCCTGGTGCTGTGAGACCAAGTTTTTTTGTCAATCTTCGAATGAACAAAATTCACGATCGATCGTGTCGTTGATTTTTTTAGTTAGTCCACTCAATCTGTTTTTATCGCCCATTAACTTTAGGTAGATGCAAAAACT
This sequence comes from Erebia epiphron, assembly GCA_963932025.1. Taxonomy (NCBI): domain Eukaryota; kingdom Metazoa; phylum Arthropoda; class Insecta; order Lepidoptera; family Nymphalidae; genus Erebia; species Erebia epiphron. Next base: position 11,432,925 of record OZ009951.1, on the reverse strand, counting down.
GATATCGCATGCAGGTGTTTCAGAGCATGTACATTCGTGTTTGTTTCGAAGATTTATAATCCCATTAAGAAGGACTAACAAAAAATTAACCCAAGCTTTTATGATAATGTGTTCTCTTAGTAGATACAAAAAATATGTCACATGCAGCTGCATGAAAACATGTTGACTCTTGCCTAAAAAGATGCGTGTATAAAAACGCACCATTGTAATTTTGTGTCACAAGTTTACTCGGTGCCAGATCGTTAGGATCAAATATCAGTGCTATAAGTCTTAAATATAAATCACCAGTCTAGAGCGATTGTGTTGTGAATCTACATATTTCCATCCATCATGACGGTAAGTTTGCAATTTTAGCGGTAACTAGGATCTTTTATAAACTTTTATAAATTTAAGTAAATATTAGAATTAGTTTTTGTAATTCTATTAGTTAAAGTATCACCTTAATCTTATGCACTATTACCTTTTTATTTCAGGACTCACAGGAAGAATTCACTTACAAGCATTACTACTATCCACTCAATGTGCTAGATGGTCAAGATGCGAGTGATTCCACATTAAATAATAAAAGGACTGCTTCAAAAAGGGGCAAACCAACGGAGCAAAACAATATAGATGTATTTTTCGAAAAACCAAAGAAAAAGAGGAGAACTACTATTTCGTCATCGACTGATGGAGGTCTATCCTATATTTCATCCAATGATGGTGATGGTGTCAGTGCAAGTCATCTCATCAAAATAGATGTCTATGACATGAAGAATCTGGAAGGGGTTTTACCTATTGATTACTGGAAATATGCAGATTTACGATTAAAGTACTACGTGAAATCAGACGCTGATAAATTTTATCACAGCACGCGAGATGTTATTTACAACATAACAAAGCAGATCGCAGAAAGACATGATTGTAAAAAATATTTTATCGACAGAGATTACAAGCAATAACTACTAACTATACTTATAAAGTATGGTTTAGCTAGCTTAGGATCATAATGATCGGTGCATACACATGAGTTTTTTCTGATCACTGCCTAAACCGAGTCCCCCACTCTTCGCCGATACAACAAAGTATAAAAGTGTTTTGCTTCGAAAATACGAACTTCATATTTCATTACACTACGTCCAACTACACGATGCCGTCTCAACTTTGTGAACTGAACGAGACCATTTATGACGAAGAAATGGTTACAATATGTGAAGAAGTAGAAAATACAGTAAATTTGGAGGAGATAGAAGATGAAAATTGGTATTCGCAATTAGATAGAAGTCCATCACCATCACCAAGTCTCTACAGTCCTGTTGACTTCGTTGTGAAGGAAGATGCACTATTTGGGATACGAGGCCCAGCAACAGATGATGAAGAAACTGAGCAAGATTCACTCCATTCGCTCTCATCACAGTGTACACTTAAGTTATCGCAATTAGATAGAAGTCCATCACCATCACCAAGTCTCTACAGCCCTGTTGACTTCGTTGGGAAGGAAGATGCACTATTTGGGATACGAGGCCCAGCAACAGATGATGAAGAAACTGTGCAAGATTCACTCCATTCGCTCTCATCACAGTGTACACTTAAGTTATAGTTATGGGTACTTTAAGATTCATTTTTATTAATAAAAATGTTATGTAAGATTTTCATGCAAATAAAACTATAATTTTTCAAACCAATCTTTTTTATTTCATTTCTTTATAAATAAAGTCTTAAACATATATTGTAACAGTTGATCATTATACAAAGTATTATCAGAAAATACATTAAGAAATTGTGACATTGAGATGTCGTTATATTTAAAATATATATAAACTAAACAATACATTCCACAAAATAAGCTGAAATAGTTTTGCAGTACTTTGTTGTTATGAATCCACTTCTTACAGTTGGTTTTTAGAAACATTTCATGATAATCCATTGGTTTTCGACCAAACGAGTCAAAATATTCACCGACACCATTAGTACCCACGTATATCGCTACCCAGTGAGATCCAGGTTTTGTATCGGGGTCTAAATTGGATATTAAATAAGCTGGTGGTGTTACATATATCGGTATCTTATTAGCTGCAAATACATTGAAATGAATATTTGCATCAATTTTTTTTAAATAGTTTTCTATCTCTTTGGTATCCATTGAAACTTTAATTATAAATAAATTAAAATGTAAAATAATCTTCTTTACTGAATGGATGGTTAACAAATGACTTAAAAAGTAAATATCTCCATTTATATTAATTCTTAACTGTTGTAGTCTAAACTAACGTCTCGATTTTTATTAATTTCAATTACGTTATCAAACTCTGCGTATACTATGCAATTAACAGTTGTGGTTAGAGCTTTTTCGAATCGAACTTCAAATCTTACACTACCGTTTAATAAGGTTCCAGTGGGAGTTTGAATTAGCAGATAAATCAGGAGTTAAATCAAAAGCAAACAGACAATATCCATTTTTATACTCTTCCTTAGAGACATCATTTCCATCATTCAAAAAATGAATTCCTGTTCCCGAGAATAAAGTATGGTATGCACTCGTGAACATATCATTATCACAAGTAATAAAATTAAAAATTTTAAAAAATCCCACGACGAACTGCAGAGCTCCATTATACCTTTGACCTTTATAACTTTGAAACAACAATTAGAACGTAGCAAACGTATATATTACATAATATCTAAAACACAAAACTGCATTTTTGACAGCTCAGTAGTTTTTTTGACCAGTGTGGTGGACTATGGCCAAACCCTTTTCAAATGGACAAATCAAAAGAGTCCAAACGCGACGGGTATACGATGAGAATTTAAGGAGTTCCCATGATCGCCTCCTGACTCCATCATGATACCCTGGGCAGCATCTAGGTACAAGCTAAATATATCTAAAACAAAAAGCCCGCATCTAAATCAGCACAGTAGTTTTTGAGAAAAATGGTAACATATTGAAAAAATAAAATCATAGACTACAGCTCAGCTTTGTTGTCTATGGTCCTAAAATATATCTCAGAACCTTCTCACAAGCTATACACATTACACATCTAATGAAAAAAACCGCATTTCAATCGGCCCAGTACTTTTTGTAAAAAATGGTAACATATCGAAATATTAAAATCATAGAGACAGCTCAGCTTGGTTGTCTATGGTCCTAAAATATATCTAAGAACCTTCTCTCAAGCTATATATATCTAACTAGTATTTCGCCCTGTGCGCGAGCTGCTAAAGCAGCTCACGGGTTGTGGTTAGACTTACAAGTAGTACAGATTTTACTTGTACTAAACTGAATTCATTTATTATGGTGATAACAAAATAAATAAAAATGGCGCTGATTTTTTAAAACTTTGGTAACAGTTTCCTGTTTCGTAACCGCAGGGAGTCCTAAATATCGATTTTGAACGAAATTGGTCAATTAACAAAGAATTTCAAAATGGCGCTGATTTTCTAAAATTTTGGTAACAGTTTCCTGTTTTGTGACCCCAGGGAGACCTAAATATCGATTTTGAACGAAATCGGTCAATTAACACAGAATTTCAAAATGGCGCTGATTTTTTAAAATTTTGGTACCAGTTTCCTGTTTTGTGACCCCAGGGAGCCCTAAATATCGATTTTGAACGAAATCGGTCAATTAACAAAGAATTTCAAAATGGCGCTGATTTTTTTAAAATTTTGGTACCAGTTTCCTGTTTTGTAATCCCACGAAGCCCTAAATATCGATTTTGAACAAAATCGGTTAATTAACAAAGAATTTCAAAATGGCGCTGATTTTCTAAAATTTTGGTAACAGTTTCCTGTTTTGTGACCCCAGGGAGCCCTAAATATCGATTTTGAACGAAATCGGTCAATTAACACAGAATTTCAAAATGGCGCTGATTTTTTAAAATTTTGGTACCAGTTTCCTGTTTTGTGACCCCAGGGAGCCCTAAATATAGATTTTCAAAAACTTTGGTAACAGTTTCCTGTTTTGTGACCCCAGGGAGCCCTAAATATAGATTTTGAACGAAATCGGTCAATTAACAAAGAATTTCAAAATGGCGCTGATTTTTTAAAATTTTGGTACCCGTTTCCTGTTTTGTAATCGCACGAAGTCCTAAATGCAATAAGCCGCATCTCAATCGGCCCAGTACTTTTTGTGAAAAATGGTAACAGTGGTTGAATAATAAGATCATAGACTACAGCTCAGCGTCGTTGTCTATGGTCCTAAAATATATTTAAGAACCTTCTCACAAGCTATACACATCTAATGCAAAAAACCGCATCTCAATCGGCCCAGTACTTTTTGTGAAAAATGGTAACATATTGAAAAAATAAAATCATAGACTACAGCTCAGCTTTGTTGTCTATGGTCCTAAAATATATCTAAGAACCTTCTCACAAGCTAAACATATCTAATGCAAAAAACCGCATCTCAATCGGCCCAGTACTTTTTGTGAAAATTTTTAACACATAGAAAAATTAAGATCATAGACTACAGCTCAGCTTTGTTGTCTATGGTCCTAAAATATATCTAAGAACCTTCTCACAAGCTATACACATCTAATGCAAAAAACCGCATCTCAATCGGCCCAGTAGTTTTTGTGAAAAATGGTAACATGTTGAAATATTAAAATCATAGACTACAGCTCAGCTTGGTTGTCTATGGTCCTAAAATATATCTAAAAACCTTCTCACAAGCTATACGTATCTAATGCAAAAAACTGCATCTCAATCGGCCCAGTACTTTTTGAGAAAAATGGTGACAAAAAAGTGCACAAACAAACAAACAAACACACAACCTCTTAGGGCAAACACATATACCGTCTCCGCTTCGTCGAGGGTAAAAAGACGGTGTTAATGTTTTTGATGGTATCGATTGGCCATCAACATATAAACCGAACAGATTAAGTCCGTGATTACCAAAATTAAAAGGATTTGTATTTAGAGTTCCATTAAAAGCAGAGTTTCCCACGAAACCAACAATACATCTTTTTTTTTATTTATTTTTTTATTTTATTTTTATTTTATTAGGGTTAACAAACAATAGCACGCAGTGCATTAAGCAAACAGTATATAGTTCATATAAAATATTTGGCTAACATGCTACCAACTGCGTTAACCACAGATTACTTAATTGTTAAATACAATACCTAGTTACACATATACGAGTTAATAATTATTATTCTTAACTTAACTTAATATAGTGATATACAATATTTGTGATTTTAAACCTTTATATACTTAATATAGTTTTAAGATATTTAAATTTTGAAGATAACAATAAATGATCTAAATTTATTCCAGTTTCATATTCCTTTTAAGATAATCCATAAGCAACTTCTTGAAAGATCCTACGCGAGTAGAAAATATGTCAATATTGCCAAAACATTCGTTAAAAGACTTTGTCATTCTCCATAATGGTGAGCGCTTTCCAGCATTTGTTCGACATTTTACTATAGCAAACAGTTTGTGCGTTTGACTACTGCGCACATGACTCCTAACTGGTACCTTATAACATAGTTTACGGGTTAAGGGAATGCAATCGTATTTATTATTACATAAGTCGAATAAGAGCATAGCTTCTAATTGTTTTCGCCTCGACCGCAAGTCAAGTATATTATACTTTTCAAGAAGCTGGCCGTATGAAAGGTAACTACGCGTAAATTTGTAATGCATCCTTCGTAAGAATTTTTTCTGGACATGTTCTTAGCTTTCACTGTACTTTTCATAATATGGATTCCAAATACAAACAGGGTATTCAAGTTGAGAGCGCACCAGTGACTTGTACAAGTGTAAATATGTGGTAACCCTCTCAAAATTAGCGCAAGTTCGCATTATGAAACCATACATTTTGTATGCTTTGTTCACAATATTCTGTATATGGGTGTCCAAATGTAACTTACAATCCAATGTTATTCCTAAATCCTTAATATTATTAACTTTTTCAAGACTTTCTCCACAAAGTGAATATGTATAGTTGCTAACATTTTTCTTTTTTGTAAAAGTAATATGCTTACATTTTTTCAGGCTTCATCATCATCATCATCATCATCAATAGATTTACTATTTATTTTCCGTACAATAAATAGTAAATCTATTTAAGTCATCTTGAAGCTGGTCATGGTCATCTACTGATCCAATTGTTTTAAAAATCTTAAGATCATCTGCATAGAGTAGAAAATTACTATATTTGAAACATTCATGAATATCGTTAATAAATAAAATGAATAAAAGAGGCCCAAGAATTGACCCTTGTGGGACTCCAGAAGTAATCGTGACCAGGTTCGATTCATGGCCGCTGATGACAACTTTTTGTGTTCGATTTGTTACATACGATTTGAACCAACGCCAAAGATTACCACGTATACCGTTATAAGCTAATTTTTCCAACAAACGTTTATGGTCCACCCTATCAAAAGCCTTTTGGAAATCCGTATAAATACCATCTGTTTGCCTATTGTTATCTAGATTTTCAAATAACTGTGAGGTAAAAACTAATAAATTAGTTACAGTTGATCTTTTCTGCACAAAACCATGCTGTTGTGGAATTATAATCCTATGTAGGAGCGGATAGATGGAATCGTGTACCAGACTCTCAAAAAGTTTGGAAAGCACAGGTAAGATAGAGATCGGACGGTAATTTTCTACATTCTTTTTTGACCCCCCCCTTATATACGGGTACAATGCGTGCCATTTTCCATTTATTTGGAAATGATCCTTGTTTAAGACACATACAGAATAGTTTATGCACTGCATAATATATAGTAATGGCACTGCTTGTATATAGTAATGGCAGTCGATTTAAAAAATATTGGAGGTATATCATCCAGTCCCGCTCCCTTGGTCACATCTAGCCTATTTAAAGCCTTACGTACATTTTCAGCAGTGATATCAGCATTAGTGATAATGTCACATACTACTTTATCCTCCTCAGTGCATTCAATATTATTTATATCGAAATCATCAGTAAGGGCAGATGGCATAAACACAGAGTGAAAAAAGTTCGAAAATAGATTACATGTATCAACAGGAGTATTAGCAATATTATTTTTATAAAATACAATATTAGGTATGCGAGCATTGGTTTTTATATTTGAAAAGTATACCCAAAAATAGTGTGCATTAACCTTAATACTATCTTCAACTATGGTAATATATTGTCTATAGCGGATTTTTGATTCTCTTTTAAAACGAAGCCTGAGAACACAAAATACCTCATAGTCTGATGCATTATTATATTTTTTCCACTTTATCCAGGCCTTTTTTTTGTCTTTAAATACAACTACATCTTTTGGGAATTTGTCCTAAAAATACATTATCAAGCATTTTTCCTTGGATTCCTGAGGGTATCGATAACACTTTAACTTCGGCACGGGTGACAGGATATTTAGCGGTTGTAGTAGCTAATACTTTCTCATGTGCAATTAATACACTCGGATTGATCCGAACTTTACGCATTATAAGGCTAGCACTAGATATATGCACTTTGAATTTACCATCTGCAGAGGAACACATAAGATTGAAAGGATCTTTAGAACGTACTAGTTTTAGACGCATTTCAACACCGTTGATTAAAAACTTATCTTGATTAAAAATATCAGCGTGTATGTGTCCAATCATTTCAATAGTTTTACTTTCCTTTGCTAATTCTTCTCTTTTTGCGTATCCCTGATTTGAAGCATCACATGAATCCATTTTCGAGGTGGTATCTTTATACCATAGACCACAAGTGAGATGAGATTTCTTGGCAGCTGTACCATAATTAAGCAATGTCTCGATGTAGGTTCGATACCCATAAGTGTTGTTTGGAGATGATACGAGCTTTTGATTTAAATATATGTCAACCTGACTAAAAAGTGAGTGTAACCAATTGTTAACTGGAGCAACATTAGCCGTCTCCGCAATGTTAGTTGCATCAGTATTCTGAACTTTAGCTTTTATGTGAAGTAGGGTATATAATATAGGGTAGATAAATCAATGTAATCATCTCCATTTCCTGGTACTAAGAACTCAATGGGTCCATCATCGGTCAATGATGAAATGGGGTTGTAATGAATCCACTGACCCCCCTCAATACTTGTTTGAGTCGATGGTAGAGCAAACAAATCCAACTCAGATTTTACGCATTCACAGGAGTTATGATGTAAAAATGACATTTTTTAAAATTTTAACTTTTATGAAAAATATCCTGAATATTACTCTGTTTAATTTTCTTAGTACCTTTCCGTTTGAGAGTTTTTTTAGAAGTGGTACGTTTCCTCTTTTGTCGCCTAATTTTATAGCCTGATCCTCTCATTATTGAATCAATTTTTTTATCAGCTTTTTGTTTTAGATTCGAAGTTGCTGTTTTTAAACGTGATCTGATAGATTCATCCATTGGTTGCACATTTAACATATCGGACAATAGGCCCACACCAGCATTTAAAGCTTCTTTACCCATAACTTTAGCGCCATTTTTCAAAAGTGGAAGAACAGATCTAAATAATCCACCCAAAAAACTGCCAATACCATGACCTCGCTGATAAGGTGCTCCGTTATAAATTGCACCTACGCCTGTACCAGCTTGATGAGAATAATAATGTAAATATGGACACGGCATTTTACATGCACGTTCACTTGATTCTCTTAAAATGTAGTTTAATACACGTTGTCCCAAACTGGAATGGTACTTTCCGACCTGTACTCGTTCTTATATCTATTTCTATTACATCGAACTCTCTGCGCATGACAGGTACGTAATGAGGTGGTGAAAAAATATGCATTTTGTTTGCCCCGTATATATAGACTGTAGGATCTAGTGGTACGATTCTGAGAAGAGGGGCCATCACATCTCCAACAATTTGTGGTTCTATTATATCACAATATTTGAACAATTGAGATGGCAATCCTAATTTTAAATTATAAGGATATGTTCCAGTTTTATGTTGAATTAGATTCGTATTTGGTTCAAAACCCAGTTGTAAACATAACTTGGTACCTCAATTAAGTTATCCCCACATAATATTGATACTTTATTTTTTATTTCATCATAATTAAACATTATTGTAACATCAGTATTTTTATTTAATTCAGCTACAATATGAGCAATGTAGTCATAGTTCATGGCAGGAATACGGTTTCTATAGTGTACTAATGATTTAATACCGTCCTCGGGTATCATAATCCATTTTGATGTGAAAATAACATTTTCATTTTCTCGAACCGTATACATAGTGCAAGGATATTGAATTTCAACAACTCCAACGTACCATTCTCCTTCCAAAATAAGCGCTTTTGGTAATTTTGTTGAGAACATGGTCGTTGTGTTTTCCGGGAAGTATTCCATTGAACTATTACTAAGCAAAGTTAAATAAAAATTTTCTTCCATCATCCTATCTGATTAAGACTGGATTCTAAAATCCAACTGTTAAATTTATCAGGATAACCTTTCCACTTGACAAGTAATTGTTTTCTGTTACCTGAGTAGCGAGAGCGTACTATTTTATCAATTTTATATCGAGTGGTGGGGTTATATGTAATTTTTTGCAATTCATCCTCGTAAAACGTTCCTACAATAGACTCATCTTGAAGATCTTTGAGGGTATAGACAACCTTAGACATGCTTTTTTTTATGCCGGATATAATAAATATTTCATCACTCCAATTTGTTTCATACCCTTTTTGAAAAATGTGTTTATATTTTGTTATCCTTACATAATCACCAATTGAAAACTTCGTTTGCTGTCTAACACTTATTTTATTGTTGAGATTTCCATATAAATTGTTCCAAACTTTCATGATGTTATTAAAGTTAACTTCAAATGGACACATTTTGATGCTTGAATGAAAGCTATGGTTATAGGAATAGAGTAAATCTTGTAAAACGTTAATATAAGTATAGGTATTTTTATGTGTAAAATAACGCCACATTTTAGTTTTTAATGTCCTTTGAAATCTCTCAACTATACTAGCTTTAATATCTGGGTTGTTGGTTGTGTAATAATTAATATTTTTACTTTTAAAGTATTGTCTAACATCTTTTGATACAAATTCAGTTCCTTTATCATATTGTAAGTGGGTGGGAGTTGCTTTAACTTCAGTAAATATGCTTTCAAATGCCCGTTTTATACTTTCTGAATTTTTCTTTTTAAGTGCTCTAGCGAAAGCGTATTTACTAAAAACATCAATAACACACAGAATATAATTAAAACCTTCATTATATTGAGAATAAGTACGCATATCACTTAAATCTGCTTGCCAAAGTTCATTAAAGTTAGATAATATGTATTTTTTTCTTGGGAATTTTCGATGCACAGGCTTGTGTAACGTATAAGTTTCCTGGGCTTGCAACCACTCTTTAACTTGTTTCCTATCCATTTTACCTTTTAATGCTCTGGCTAATTTATCTACGCTACTGTAACCAGCTGGGTTCGAAACATCATAATAGATGTCTTTAATGTCTAGTATGGATTCCATCTTTCCCAAATGTCGTGTTTCTTTCTTAATGCGTATGATGTTAAAGTTTCACGACTCTTTTCATCATTTGAGGAACTATGTCTTCTAAATTTTAGCGATATATCATTAATATTTTCAAAAGCTTGAGGATTACCGATACAAGCCGATGGAACTCCAATATTTTTTAGAGTTTCAATAAATTTTTCCCATCCAGCAGGTTTGGGGCGTTTTAATGGCCTTAGTGTGTAATTCACTCGATCAACTATATTACTGTCATCTACAATCTCATTATCTATGACTATTAATCCATCATTTTTCCAGTTAATTTTGTCTTTATTGTTTAGGAGAGTGCTCAACAATATATCACCTTTTTTTCTATACGTTTTTGGTATGAGTTTGTTTATATAAGTGGTGGTATATACAATATCAATTCATGAATCACGTACGTGCTTATCATCCTCAGAGTCCTCATTAACTGCGAAATCATTATCTTTACTTTCCTTTTTAAGGAAGTCAGTACAATGTTTTTGCCCATCCTCTACTGTCACCGGTAGTATTAATGGTTTCCTCTCTTCCCCGGTAAAATGGAGATATCTTTGCAAAATTTGCATATATAACAACCATTTTTCACGGTCATCCATTTTATTTTTTAATATATTTTTCATTTCTTTGTCTAATCTGGATAAAGAATCTTCCTGTATAGTATCTCTTGATTTCAAGCGTTCAATAGCCTCTGGTTCAATAAGAATCATTTTCTTTGTGTACTCCATTTGTTATACTTAATTGAACAATCCATTCAAAACAGCCCCCAATATAATCGGTAGAAATGCTCCTCCTTGCTGAATGATAATGCGTTTTCTTAATTTACCTTTTCCTTTCTTAATTAATTTTCTTAATATAGTTTTGTGTTTTTTCAGCTTAGACTTCTCACTATCCTTCAAGGGTACTTTACCATTTAATATATTAAAAATGCACTCACTGATGCAATCAATTTCTTCGTCCTTGCAAACTTTTAATAAGGCTGTACGAAATTTAGGTTTAAGTGTGAGTAAAGCCTTTAATAAATCTTTATGAGTTTTCACACGTCCAAACATTATAATTACTATTATCAATGAATTTTAATATTTAAATCACATTTGTAGAAAAAAAGCAATTTCGTTTTACGATACTTATGATGGGTTTTCTTGCTTCTTTATACTTTGGGGTATTGTCCTTAAAAATTTCTTTGATATATTCACATACACAATTAATTTCCTCCGTTTTAAGAGAACGAAGTAAAATTTTACGATATTTTGGTTTAAATGTTTGTAATGCACTCAGCTTTTTTATATCTGACGTTGTGTTACCTTCAACCATTATTTATTACTAACAAGAATCGGATGATGCTCACCATATTTAAACCCCTTTTTGGGGACATATACTACACATTCATTAGTAACGGGGTCTATTTTGCTTTTAAAACGACATGAATCACTTGTATTTTGTTTCAAGTCAATCATTAAATAACCAAAAGGTTCATTAGTAGCATCTTTATAGGCTTCCTCAATAAATTTTGCATTGTGTGGAAACACTTGACGAGCTAAATGACGAATCTGTGTACGGTCTCGAGGATTTTTGAAGTAAATAATGTAACTTGTGTTCAGTGAAATATCTCGTTGTCCTCTACCTTGATGAAATAGATTTTGTGTAATGTAAAATACACTTAAATTTCGGTGATGGCTACCTTTAGTAAAAATATCGACAACGCGACCATCTGACTCTCTCATAAGATCATCAATTATAACTAACCGAGGATGTTTTCCATCAAACATGCTCATTTCAGGAATTCCCTGGATATATGTCACATTTTCTAGATTATAAAGAGGTTGCATTTCATCATAGCACCATAAAATTTGGTCAAACCGTATGTTATATAAATCATTACAGTGCTTCAGGAAATTTGTAACAAAATTTGATTTACCACAGCCACTTGGGCCTGCTACTATAGCAGTAAATGGATGGAGAAAATGAAACATCGTAAATAAATGCGTGTGACTTTAATTAAGGCAGATAAGGAAATGAATAAAAAAATAATATACTATTGCTTTTAAGGATCAATTAAAACAATTTTATTTTCCTTTGTATATTATCTTAAATATATTTTCTTAGTTCTATTTATTAACTATACATTTTTATAATTATAACTAGTTATACATTTCAATACGTATCTACATATTATATACGTAGAAGTTCTTTTGCTAAAGAAAACGTGTTCTACAAACAAAAATAGCGTCGATAAACCTCACTGTTCATTATTATTTAATGTATTTATTTTGTAATGGCCCCAAGCTAAAATGTCAGTGGAGTTGTTGATTAAAAACCGTTTTGTGTCTGAATGTGATAACGATATTTTATTATTTTTTTGGGTGAAAACAACATGCTTTATAGATCTAAATCTATACATTTCACATATTTCATTTATTTGCTCAAATAAGACTGTTTTGTAGTTCTCCATTTTAAATTTTTTTGTTACTGATTTGTTTACTCCTTTTGCTCTAGCAATGAATTTTTTTTGTGTATTAAAAGCGTATACTTTTGATCTCAATCCGACAAATTCTATCAAAATCACACCATTGTTTTCATCTTTAAAAAGACCAATTTTCTTTTTATTTATTCGGGGGAAATCAAATGCATTATCAGGGGGATAATCTGAAGTATCAAAGTATTTATTTAAATCAGGTTTAATATCCTCATAAAAATTATCAGTGAAAATGTGATAAATGAAGCTGTCAGTATCAGTATATAACATTTTACAATTTGGACCATATTTGTTTTTCATATATTTGTAATGAAAATCATACATAAGCGTTTTGGAAATATCCAAAATACATAAACCTAAATAGATGGGTTTGTCATATAACACTTTAGTTTTTTTAAGTTGAATTGCAACAAAACTTTCAGAGAATATTGAAAGACTATGAAATTCAGGTCTCGCGATAAGTTTCTGTGCACCAGCGACTTTTCCTTTATCTTCCCAATGTGTACATAATTTAACATCTTCTCGTTTTTCAACATTTTCCATTGTTTTCCCGAAAATGGAATTATTCATTAACTTATAGAAATCCTTTTCAAAATCAGAATGTGCAGATGTACGTAACTGGGTATTCAAATCAATATATTTTTGTAACCAAGGGCTTTGATTGAATTTTAAAATCCGATGGACGTTCCTTAGCTTTAAGCCCATTTCTAAACATTGTTTTAAATTTCTATAATGAATAACATACTTAGTTTTATGAAATAGGTTCGGCACTAATTTCAAATTTTTACTCCCTCCTACGAGTATATTCTCTGGACATAGTGGAAAATCGGTATGTAAGTCGTGTAAAATTTGTGGGTATTCTAAATCTACTTCAAGAATATAGCCTACGTCAGAATCAATTGGTACATTAAAATTAGTGTCACAATTTACCCATTCAAAACCACCTGTAGGAAGGTATTGAGACATAGCCCATCCATATAAATTATTCGCGTCTAAGTACATGAGATAAGATGATTGAATTTTCTCATCAAAATTCTCCATAAACTTATTTTTTGCTTGCGCATAACGGTTACTGCATTGCGAAACACCGCCACGTATACCTGATTTTATGAATGCAATTTTATCGTAATCTGTAAGCAGATCCAACGTTACTTGTGTATACTTTAACATTGCGTCCCAACTAAGACCTGGCGCTGTATAATATTGAGCAGGATCTAAATCGTAAGTTTTAATACATACGTTTCTAAAGTTTTCAAAAATATCCGTTAAAAGGAGAACATCTGTTTTGAGATATAAGTCAGAGTAATCACTCATATTACGACATTTAAAATGATTCCAGACATCACTGGCATGTTTATAATCCTCATTTGAAATAGAACTGTTTGTAAGTGTGTTGAAAAAATTATCTTGAGTGGGGAGTGATGTCAACTTTAAGGATTCAAATGATGACATATTATACTCATATGGGTACACACCTTTGCGTTTTAAATAAAGAAGATCCTTTTCATTCTGAAAATTTCGGCGCAATTCAATGAATTCATCATCATTCAAATTATTTGTTAAGGATTCTAAACTATACGATAAAAATTTAAAAGAATCAATAAATCTCAATTCAATTTGGTTTTCATCGATTTTTAACATTTTTGAAAACGAAATGTATCGTTCCTTATTTTGAGGTATGACCTTTACCACCCCTTCTGAAAAGTTTAATGCGTGTACAATGAAATGAGCATCATAGTTACTAAGGTTATGCAGAATTACAGGGATAAATCGAGGCGTGACAAATTTTTTGCTGCAACTTTTATGGCAGACACCTGTGAAAACGCCAGTGTACTTATTATAATCTATTTTATAAGGTGAATCTAGTTTTTTATTACATATATAGCATATAGTTGCTCTATTTATTTTTTCATTAATATCCTCTGAGAGGGGAAGTGGATTGATTTCAATTAAATATTCGTTATAAATGCGGTTGACGTCCTCATTTAGGCGTTCCATAAAAACTTTTGAACAGTCACTACCCGTATACGTTTTGTATTTAGATAGACTATTATTGAATGTGCATTTGATATAGTACCCAAAACTATATACTTCATGCTTCTGAAAATTTGTTGTATATGAGGTAGATGGATCATTATCACATCCTTGTATAGGATTTAAAAATGCTTCAAAATCTGCATATACAACAAAGGGTAATTTTAACTTCCTCTCGTGTTTATGGAATGTTAGTTTAGCTTTGTTAATGCCTGGTAAACTGTTCTAACATGATTACAATCGAACTCTTGGTGAGATTTTAATTTACAATCTGTTTGAAAATAAAGCAAGCAACCGTCGCAAATATAGTTCGCGTGTTGATGTCCATTTAATTGGTGACTAACTAGTCGGGATAGGTTTTTTATATAACAATAATGACCGGTAGAACTATGATTTATGTAAAGTAAATTTACGTGTTTTTATGTTTAATTTAAATGTTTTGGGCATTTTGTGAAATAGAGTGGACCAATGACCTTTGTGGAATTACTTTTAGTATCACGTTCAAGTCCAAAAACATTAATACTAATATTATTTAAGCGCTCAAATTTATATATATCTTTCAACTTTACCGGAAATGGAATATCTGTAAAACTTAAAGAGTTTTGTTTAGATGCATATGAACTCACTCTGTCTACATGATTGTTAACTGGGTACAATGCGGAAAGCACAGCCCATTGAAAACATTGATAGTCATTATTTTTTACATTAATTACAGCATGCTTACGTTTTATATCTAAGGGTAGATCTATATATGAAGATCCTCGTAACGGGTTAAATTTATTTATGTTTAAATCAATGTAATTAATTTTTTTTAGACTCCAACCACTATCTTTCTTTTCAAAATTACAAACTTTATTTGAAATTTCATCATGCAAATCAAAAGAATTCTCTAAATTTTTTGTTGTTTGAATAAAATCCCCACTTAAAATGCAATTTACTTTAATTGGCTTATATTCCTTTAATAGCTTATCAAGCAACTCATAAATAATATTTTTAATTGAGTTTAGGAAATATTCAGGTGTTTCGAATTCTGAATTAGACGACGTATTCTTATTGGAAATCCTGTATGTTACTATTCTTCGACCGAAAGCGTTTTCTATTATTTGCACATTAGCTAAGTTTTGAATGGAGCTATTAAGAAGTACATTATTTATATGTTTCTTGCTTTTAAGGTGGCTGGTATAGTATTTTTGATTAACATTTGTTTTACAATAAGGACACTCGACACTATGATTGTTTGTGGAACTTACAAATGAGGTAGATCCTCCCTCCGTTGATGTTGATGTCGTCAATAGCCCCGTAGAAGTAGAAGGTTCTTGAGAACATGATCGCTTACTCGAAGACTGTGTGACCACAGTAGCCTTTCTTTTTACTCCGGCTCCAGTTTGCCCCGAACTAAAAAATAAAAATACAATAGTTAAAAATATGTTCTGAAAAATACACCTTACAATTATCTTTATTGGAATATAATTTACCATTAATTGAAGCACACATATTACAATATGCTATCATAGGAAACACACCATCAATTTCATCACAAACAGGGGATGTCATGGAGACAGAATGACCACTACATGGGGTATAAAACGGTTTAATATCTGGGTCCTCTAACATCCATCTAGGGAGTCTATTAGATATATACCACAACCGGATGTTTCTATGAAACTTATTTAGCACAAATGATTTAGTAAATACACTTATTTCATCACTGGAAAAAGCTTCCATGGTTATTATTTTTCTATCACAACTTGTCTCTGAATGGGTGTTACTAGAGCTAAGCCCGGATATTTATACACAAAAAACCCCCTCTCTGTCGGCAATGTGTTTAAACAAGTTTGAACTTCAGGGTCGAGGATGGTGGTATTACATTAATAATTTATAGTCGCGCACATAATATTCGATGAAATTTTTGAAATACAATAGATTAAAATAAAAACTGCTCGCGGAAAAAAATAAAAAATACTTACGAATAAACTTGATCTCGTTCGGTTTCCATACATAAGTCAACTAACATCGCGTTCAATTCGACTTCTTCACAAATTGCAACCATTTCTTCATCGTAGACCGAGTTGTTCAGTGCACACAGTTGAGACAACATCGTTGTAGGTAGTAAGAAGGAATATGACGCGACTGCGTTAGAACAGGACTCTTTTATAATTTGTTTCAAATTTGTTCAAAGACAAATGGTAGGGAAAGTACACATTATTTAAAAAATATATTTCCGTAAAGTGTAACTCACGGGTTACTGGCTTTTGTTATGTATTCACAGCGGGCAAGGATCGCTTTTTGTGTCTGGAAGACCAACCGTTCAATTGTTATATTCTTATCTTAGGGTTCTGTACCTCAAATAGAAAAAGGAACCCTTATTGGGGTCGCTTTGGTGCCTCATGTGTCTATCCGTGCGTCAATGTCATATTTAATTAAAATGAATGACTGAGGTACCAAGATGAAATTAATACAGGTCCTTCTTAATGGGATTATAAATCTTCGAAACAAACAAGAATGTACATGCTCTGAAACACCTGCATGCGATATCAGTTTTTGCATCTACCTAAAGTTAATGGGCGATAAAAACAGATTGAGTGGACTAACTAAAAAAATCAACGACACGATCGATCGTGAATTTTGTTCATTCGACGATTGACAAAAAACTTGGTCTCACAGCACCAGGATAGAAAAAAATAATATCCAAAAAAAGTTGCGAAATTGAGGAATTTTTTTGTTAATGAGATAATAAATATATTTTAAACTGACACGAGAGAGCATGTCACATATTTTTGTAAGAGAACACATTATCATAAAAGCTTGGGTTAAGTTTCTACGAAATGCATTGCTATTAAATTCTAATTTACTTATTCATTATAAACAATATCAGTCATCCAATATGGTGATAACATGATAAACTCGTATTTAAACATTTTATGAAAATACAGTCATACATACAGAAAATACCTCCTTTTTTTAAAGTTGGTTAAAGACAAAATTGTAGAAATGCATGGATCGACGGGTGAGGGGATAAGGGGCGGGGGCATTGTTAAAACCCCCGGCGCCCGGAGCAGGTACCTTGTACACCGCACCTTGGGCATTCTGAAGTTATTTTGGCGCGTACTATCTACTAAGTACTAATTGCGTAATAAATTTACGCATATTGTAATAAGTGATACAGCTCATTAGCCTTACGTAAATTTAGGCTAGGTTAGGTTATCTTTTCGTTTCCCTGCAACGTTGATCCAAGTCGGTAACTAGATGGATGGTAGGAGATTCCAATTGGCCTTTTAGTTTTCCGCTAACGACCTGATCGATATATGTTAGGTTATGTTAGGTTAGGTTAGGTTAGGTTAGGTTAGGTTTGAGCCAACGGTCTAAAAACGGCGAACATCCAGAGCCAATGGTCTAGAATCAGCGAAAATCTCGCTAATTTATACAAGTTTAAGTGGGAATTTTCTTACAATGGAAATCTTATTGGAATTCGTCTTATTGGAATTTTTCTCGAAAATTTTTCGCCTCCGGCGGGGGTTTTTTTCTTCGTGGGTGGTCTTTTTTTGTGAGCGGGGCAATTTTTTTTTCGCGGACCCCCCGGGGTGGGCCAGAATCGACTTTCTACACTACTTTTAGACTAAAAGTGATAGACTGCAAACAGGTATGTTAAACGTTAACAATTAACTATGAACTTAAGAACTTAATCCTATAGTTCACCATTAATTGGTACCACACTAGCACAATAAAATCACACACGCACTTAACTGAGACTCTCTAAGGTTGAAATTTTTAGTTGATAAATTTGAGAAAAAAATTTAAATTAATTATCGACCGAGAGGTTATGGGTTAATCAACTGTTTTAGTAGTTATTTAGTTGGGCGCCATTGTCGCGCTGTCCTTATTGTGTAGAGTTGCCTTTAGAGTTTAGAGTAGGTAGATAGTAGGCAATAAAGACAGGCTACAAGTAGAACTGCCTTGGTACGGTAGAATACCAAGATAGTAGAATAGTAATTAGGTTGACTAACCGGGAAGTGTATAATAATAGGCAAATTAGAAATTAACTATTTAATTTAATAAATAACTGTTGTTATGAACAAGTTAGTTGGTTTAGTAATTCTATGAGCTAGGATTGGCTGAAGGCCTATTTAGGTTGTATAAAGTTAAATTAAATTACAATACAAGGACTAGAGTTACCTTAAAGATTTATATTCATAAATTAATTTTGAATTTAGTGAGACGACATCTTGTTAAAATTATTAAAGAGAATGGGTAGGTTGCTAGGCTAAGTCAGACGGAGAGCTGGGGGAGAGACGCCAGTCTTGGACGATTAGGTAAAGTCTAATGTTACTAGAACGCACAAGTTTTCTTAGAGAATCACTGATTAAGTTCGTGTGAGAGTTCATAAATCACGGTACTGCCCTGTAGTCGTAAGCGGTGCAGCACGCCCACGCTCTCGTAACAGCCTGTAGATGCCCGTGGTAGACGGCAGGCACGCACGAAGAGAAGATAGAAGTGAGCAGACTGTAGTGTCCCGAAGACCGAAGTGTTGCTCAGGTTAACCCGGTAGGAGGTTGACCCGGTAGGTGATTAACCCGGTAGGTGATTAACCCGGAGGTGATGAACCCGGAGGTGATGCCCTGATTTCAGGGAAATACACTGATTTTATTTATAGATAAGTATCACTATTATTTTATTGAAGGAAACTTCAATTTATTTAGATTTTAAATAATTTTGAATTTAGATTTTAAGATGTCGTCTTCAATCACCGAATAAAATTGCCAAAGTGAAGTTCGTTCAAACACAGCTGTCATTCACAAAAATACACGTTCGTTTCTTTTTACGCCGCTTCCTGTGGCCTTGGGTTCCGGGCTTTTGGAGTCCGTTTTGACAACACTGGTTGCAGTAACTAGTTGCAGTACTGGTTGTAGTACCTAAATGCAGACTTGATGAATTACTATTTTTTAGATAAATCACTACAGCAGTAGTGTGAGATGAATGCCTACAGCCTAAGTACCTGTGAATAAGTCATAGAGGATATATGCCTCTAAGGGCGTCTATACTCAGTCAATAGTGGGGCCTCTATTATTTTTAGTTGGGATAGACGCCCCAGCAAATAAATGAAAATACTTAAATAATTTCGTAATTTTATAAACACACCATAAATATAAATGGTACAAACTATTTAAATAACAATACACACTTAAAACTTAATTTCGAAAACGAAAGTTCTGAACACGTCAAAATGTCACTGTCACAAGAATCATGCAAGCGCGATAAAATTTTGCAACGTTTTTTTAACTTAAGCGGCGACACGTGCAGTCCTGTCGAAGCGCGTGCGCTGACTGAGCTGAACGGGGCGAGATCTGTCCGAGGAACTTGGTACTAAAGCGTGAACTTGGTTTTAAATTCTCTTTTTTTAAGGTGCGGCGTCTATCCTCCAAGGGCGTTTATCCCACTTTACCCTAGTTGTCTGTGTGGCGTCTTGGCACCAGGACGCCTAGCATGCGTACTACTGAGAGAGAGAGAGATGTTGTCGTGTCGGTTTATTTCTCGTTTACCCTAATCGGCTCGTTCAAAATTAAACACAAACTGACGGCATCTTACCTTTGATTCAATGACCTTGTGCTTGTTGATTAAGAAAACCGGTACCACAGTACACAAGTACGTTTTAGAAAGGATTACTGTTCAATTTCACTAAATTTTTTAAGAAAAACACTGGTTTTGATATTTTTGTTTACATCACAAACGCGTACCGAAATGGCGTGGTTCGCATATGGAGGTCACGCGCCGACAAACAACCAATCAAATCAAAGCGAGCCATTTGACAGTTCGCACAGCGTTCATTTCGAGCTGCGTAACTAAACATGGGTAACTCACCAAAAATTCGTGCGCTGACTCAGTAACTCTAACTCAGCGCACGGAGTCAGCTCACTGAGTTAGCGCAATGTTGCGCCATGGCGCACCGAGCAGCATAGCGCATAGCCGCACACTCGTGACTCGTCACTCAGTGTGTACTGCGTACCTACTGAGTTGGCAGCTAGTTGGCAGTTGGTAAATGTTACTGCCGCAGTAACTCGCGCAATACGCAATTACGCAGTAATACTGCGTAATTGCGTATTGCGCGAGTGTGCAATGTGGATGTGCCCTCCGAAGGTTTATTTTTAATAGTAATACCTATTAGAACTTTAACGCAATGCGCATTTAAGAAGAGACCAGAGATTTGGATTTTGGCTTATGGATGGCGCTTACCCATCACCTACCTAGTACCTAGCAACGTTTCAAAGAACCTATGATCAATCAGCGCGAGCGAACTGCGAAGTCGTAGGATTACATACTACATAGTACTCACCTACCTAACTACACTACGACTTACGAGTACGCGAGTCGCGCGTGTCGCGACTCGCGGGTCGCGAAAATACCTACAGTTTATTCTACAAACGATCCGATGGATCGTATTTAAAGTTATAACTAGTAGAATCTAATAGTTATAACTTTAAATACGATCCATTGGATCGTTTAATTAGTATTCGATCACATTGGCGTCAAATTCAAAAGCAAAATACTAAAATAGACCCAATAACCAAAACTTCAAGGACAACCGAGTTTGAGTTGAATCAATGGAAATATGGTGCATTGTGCGGGCCCCGACTAAGACTTGAGTCTTGATGATACTTTTTAAGTAAGTGCCGAGGTATGTCAAATAAAATAAATATTTTCTTATCTTTAATAAAAAACAAAATGATCTTCACAATATAAAAGCGAAATACCACTCACTCTCTCACTCACTAATCACGATATCTCAGGAACTATAAAGCGTACAGACTTGAAATTTGGAAGGTAGATTCCTTCTATGGTGTAGACGCCAGCTAAGAAAGGGTTTTGAGAAAATCCCCCCCTAAGGGGTTAAAATAGGGGTTGGAAGTTTAAGTAAGTAAAAGTAAAAGTAAAATATACTTTATTGTACACAAAGAAATTAAATGAAAAAAAAACAAACATATTAATGGATATGGCACAACAGGCGGCCTTATCGCTTAAACAGCGATCTCTTCCAGGCAACCTTAGGGCAGAGGAAACTTTTAAAAGAAAGCGGGAGGGGTGTACTGAAACATAATATTAATAAATAAATATTGTATTTAAATAAACAATCTAAAAATATATATATAGGATAAATACACAGTATAGAAGTAAAGAAGTAATAGAAAATAGACGACAGATGAATATATAGATTATAATGATAGATAATGTTGTTTCAATTTAGTTTTGAAGATAGGAAGAGATTGGGATAGCTCAATATCCAAAGGGAGAAAGTTCCAAAGCCGTATAGCAGTTACTGTAAAAGAATTTTGATAGAAGAAAGTTGAGTGACTAGGAGTACTTAATAAAAGATTATTTTGAGAACGGAGGGAAAAAGAGTGTAAATTACATATATACTTAAATCTATCTTTTAAGTAGTGAGGTGTGATGGGATTGAACAGAATGCATGCAGTACAGAAGGTGAAGAATGTGAGTATTCCTGCGAAGGCGAATCGGGAGCCACTTGAGCTTACGGCGGAACTCGGAAACGTGGTCATACTTTCGCAAGCCAAATATGAACCTTATACAGTAATTTTGAAGCCGCTCAAGTTTATTTAGTTGCTCCTCAGTGAGATCAAGATAACACGTGTCCGCATAGTCAAGGATCGGTAGAAGAAGAGACTGAGCCAGCGCTATTTTAGTAGGAATGGGAAGGACATTACGCAATCTACGTAGATAACCAATTGCACCAAACATCTTTCTACTTAGCTCACTCATTTGCGGCATCCAAGATAATATTTGGTCAAAGATAATGCCTAAATTTTTGACTTTGTCACTGTAGGGGATAAGAGTCCCATCGAATATGACTGGTGGAAGCTGCGACAAAGTTATGCGTGAAATTAATTTTGAACTCCCAATGATTATAACTTGTGTCTTCTTTGGATTAACTTTAAGCCCAAACGAGTTACTCCAATTAGAAATGCGTAAAAGATTTTCATTGACCAACCTAATTGTATCAGGTAGATCCGCCACCTTACATTGGGAGTAGATTTGTAAATCGTCTGCATACAGGTGGTAGGGAGAAGTAATGTGGGAGCAAATCGAGTTGATGAAGATAGAGAACAATAGAGGAGACAACACGCCACCTTGCGGGACACCTTGCCTTAACAGTCGACCATTCAGAAAATGAATCTTGAACTCGTACACGCTGCCGGCGCCCATGCAAGTAACTATGAAACCAGTCAATTACCCCAGGAGATATGTTAAGAGAACTTAGCACAGTATTGAAAGCATTGCTAAAGTCAAGCAACGTCAATACTGTAACTTGTTGATTATCCATACCCAGCCGTATGTCATCGCTGATTTTAACTAAAGCAGTAGTCGTACTATGACCAGGACGGACACCAGACTGGAAAGGGTTTAGTAAGTTATGAATAGAGAAAAATTTACTAAGCTGTTGATGCACAAGACGTTCGAGTGCTTTAGATAAAAAGGGAAGGATGGATATGGGTCGGTAATCCGCATACGTCGGATTAGATTTCTTAGGGAGAGGAATTATTTGTGCTTCTTTCCAGTATGAGGGGAAATCACTGGAGTTAATGGAATAATTAAAGATGTTAGTAATGATAGGAGCTAAGATATCCTGGATAGGGAGGATCATTTTACGACTAATGCAATCAGATCCAATTGCATCAGATGTGATGGCTTTAATATTCTTCATAACATCACTGATGGTAAATTGGCTAAAGAAAAAAGAAGGAAAGTCTGGGGTTGGCTCAGCGGAAAGTTGATTAATAGTGTTATTATATCCAAAGTAGCGGAAGAGGAAAATTGTTTATTGAGCTTATTTAAATCAAGATTAGGAGAAGCTACATTTTGTTTGTATGAAAAGAAAGAAAAAAAAAAAAAGTTTGTATGAAAGTCCTTTGTTTTTGAAGTTAAACACATGGAAATTGGCAATTAAGTTATTAGTTATAAATAATAAAAACCTGTATAAGCAATTTTACGAAAATCTACCCCAATAGGGGTGAAATGGGGGTTGGAAGCTTACATAAGGGTTCCAAGTTTTTGAAGTTAGAGACTTGAAAATCGGGATTAAGGTTATTATTTTTAAGTTATAATAAATTGTATAAGCAATTTCAGGAAAATCTACCCCACCGAGGGTGAAATGGGGGTTGTAAATTTGTATGAAGGTCCTATGTTTTTGAAGTTAGAGACTTGAAAATCGGGATTTAGGTTATTAGCTTTAAATAATAATAACCTGCATAAGCAATTTTGCGAAAATCCACCCCAAAAGGGGTAAAATAGGGGGCAAAGGTTACATACAATTTCTATGATTTTGAAGTATAGACATGAAAATCAGAATTTAAGTTATTAGTTTTAAACAATAAAAAACCTGCATAAGCTATATAAAGCCTTTAAAGATAGGCTGTTTGCAGCGGGAACATTTCATAAACTCATAGGAAATCAACAATTGTACGCGGACGAAGTCGCGGGAGACCTCTAGTATGTACATAATTGAGATGTTTATTAAGACACAGAGCCCGAATAAAGTACCTACCCAGCGCAGACGCCCGGTCCAGCCAAACCACAGACTCCACAGATACAGAGTCAGAGTACTTTTCTTTATAGCGCTCAGCAGTCAGCTCAATTCGTAACTCAGCGCTTGCTACATTGCACAGCGCCCGGCAGCGCTAAGCTGCGCTACCACTGAGTCGTGCACCATGACTCTTTTGCAAAAGGAGTCAGAGCACCCAACTCAGTAAAGTGAGTTAACTCAATTGAGCGGCGTAACTCAGAATTACCCATGTATATGCGTAAGGCATCGCCAATACACGAAATTAAGTATCACAGGCACATATCACAAGCAAACATATGGCATCGAAATATTATGGAAATTCCGTAGAATGACTTTGATTCACGGGGCGACTTTGATAAAATCTTTATATTTTTTTAAAACTCAAATTGCGTCATTTCTGAACGATACCGCGTGATGTTGATTTTTGCGTTGGCAGCACTGATTGTCACTCTTTTCATTGCCCGAGCACCGCACATGCAACTGGATCGATGTCGGAAATATTCATAAAAAACTGTAAGTTTTGCATTTCAACTATTTAAAGGGCTTAAATAACTTTGAATGTATCAAAATTAGTATAATTTATGCATAAAATTATGTTATAGTAGTGTTATTATCTCGCTGCCGACTCGGCCATAAATCATAATCGGACTAGGGATGTGCGCTAGTTGCGCGCGCGCAAGGCCGTTATCGATAACGGAATCATCGAGGTTACGACGTAAACATACTGCACTCATTAAGTATGCAGGGTAACTAATGGGTACTAATGTATTTAACTAACTAATTATTGAAAACTAAAGTGTTTTTACGTTTTTAGTTACATAAAAAGAGGGTAATTAGCAAATATGGTTAGCCTATTTAGTATAACTATTTTAGTAGTGCCGTGCTATTAAGTATATTTAGACCGCTACAAAAATAAATTAGACCATTACTATTTTGGATTACAAGAGTGTCACAATGGCTGTTTCTTTTCAAAGTAACGTAACGGGCTCAAGTAAAAAATGAAGTTGCCACCAAAAACAAAACCTTCAAGATAGCTGATGTCGAGAAGTTAATCGACGAAGCCATTTCCAATGTCTCTGTTGAAAATTGGCAAAAATGTGTGGAGCATGCAGAATTGCTTCAAGATGAAGACTTGAGAAAAGCACATTTGTGCGAAGAGTTCATCGTTCATGTGAATGATGATGACGATTACGACGAGTCAGACATAGAATTTTAATTGTGTATTTTTAGTTTTATATATATATTTCTTATGTTTATATATTTAATATGCTATGTTATAATTTTATTGGTAATTAAAAAAAACTATAAAAAATAAACGTGTTTTTATTTCTATCACCCATTTAAAAATATACCAAAAAACAACTATCGATATCACTTATCGACTGCAGTAATGCACAGGGGCCGTGCCATAGGGCCCGTGAGTGGGAAAGAGAGCGAAACACTCGAATGATTTATGGCCGAGTCTGCAGCGAGATAATAACACTACTATAGTTAATGTTATTTTGTGTTAAATCGGCTTGAGAAAGAAGTTTTTTTTTGCGTTCTAACCTCAAAAAATTCATTCAAAAGGCGGGATTGTTTATCGCGGGGTGTCATTGATCACCGCCATGGGGCTTCTTTGATCACTGATCAATCTCACCCCCAGACCTAGCAATAGTGCTTTTTTTGCCTTATTGAACATGAGTTGATAATGGTGGTTGCTTCATAAGCACTTTTTTTCTTTTCAGAACGATGACTAGAACCTATCAGAAGCGTTTAGGTGCTCGAGCCTACAGAAACTATAGTGAAGAATTATTGGAGCGCGCTGTAACGGCTGTTGCAGAAGGTCGTATGACCTTGCGTGCGGCTTCTGAAAAGTTTAATATTCCTTATGGTACGGTTTTCAATAAGTACCATGGAAAATTTATAAAAAAACCTGGAGCTCAGGCAGTATTTTCTGAAAATGAGGAGAAATCTATATTGAAATCTTGTGCTAAATGTGCTGAATGGGGATATCCTCTTACACTTTTAGATTTGCGCATGTTTGCCAAAGTTCTTTTAGACAGACAAGGCAGAACAGTCTCTAAATTCCGAAACAATCTTCCCGGACAATACTGGGCATACTCACTACTCAAGCGACACAAAACCCAGTATTCTCAACAAGTTGCTACTAACATCAAACGAGCTCGAGCCGCTGTATCCCCTGAAAGTATCGAGGAATATTTCAACAACCTTGAAAATACTTTGAAAGACGTGCCTGCCTCAGATATTTTCAATTATGATAAGTCGAACCTGAGTGATGATCCAGGAAAAAAGGTCGGTATATATCGCAGAGGTGTCAAGTACCCAGAAAAAGCAATGAACATTTCCAAAAGTGCCACATCTGTAATGGTTTGTGGTTCTGCTGATGGCGTACTTTTACCGCCTTACATCATAAACAAAAGCTTACACCTTTATGACACCTGGAAGGTAAGAGCTCCGTGCGGCCCACCATGTTGCAATCAGCTTTGCTGCTCAGCAGGATCACGATTTAACCGCACAGTTAAGGGTCCCATACACTAGGAGGTAAAACTGAACAGACAAAACTGCGTCAGTTCGGACTGAACGGATTGGTGCACATACACGGCGTAATCCCATTAGTTCACTCCGGTTCGCTGCAAGGAAGTGTCGTGAATAATGGACGAAAGTGAGTTATTATGTTACGCTGCCTTAGCACTAGTATGTTCAAAAAAAAGGAAAAAAAGAACACTGTGGGCTAAACCATGGCTACGACAAAGGGAGCAGTATTCCCACACAAATCTTTTACTAGAACTAAAGCTTTGCCCAAAGGACTGGTTTAATTATCTTCGCATGGATGAGGAATTGTACTTACAGTTATTACATTTAGTGGCACCATTGATAAAAAAAAATAATACAAACATGCGGGAAGCTATATCTCCTAATGAGCGTCTGACTGCAACTTAAGATTCCTTGCCACCGGAAGAAAATATGAAGATTTAAAGTATTCTACCATCATATCACCACAAGCATTAGGGAGGATAGTTCCAGAAACATGTTATGCAATTCTGGAAGCATTGAAGGAGTATTATAAGGAAAATAAAATGCAAATAATCGATTATTAATGTATTTAATACAAAAAAAAAACCGGGCAAGTGCGAGTCGGACTCGAGCACGAAGGGTTCCGTACCATTATTAATAAATAATTACCTTTGTTAATGAACCGCAAGACTAACTTTGTTTGTAGAGGTTTATTGTCAATATCAAAACAACTATGCTAGTTAGAGCATTGGCTATAGTTTTCCTGTAAAATATACGTAAATTCCTATTGACCATAATTATTTAAAAATTTTCGATTGGTAAACTCCGGAGATAAGGGGGGGGGAACGGTATTTTTTTAGACATTTTTCCCGATAAATCAAAAACTATCATAACTAAAAATAATTAAAAATCTGTTTTAGAATGTACAAAGTAAACCCTTTCATATGATACCCCACACAGTACAGTTATCTCACTTTTAAATTTCAACCCTCAGATTTTCCCCCCTTTTTAAATAAGAACAAAAATAATTTCTATTTTTTTTTAATTCCAGTGTCTTTGGGCCACTAATATACACACCTTTTCCAAATTTCATGTCGATAGCTTCAGTAGTTACTGAAATAATCGAGTGTGACGGACGGACAGACGGACAGACGGACAGACGGACAGACGGACAGACAGACGGAGAAAGTCGCACCATAAGGGTTCCATTTTACCATTTTGGTACGGAACCCTAAAAAGAGTAAGCATTATAGTAAAAAAATTGATTCCTAACAGAAAATTTTACATATTGAAATGTCCACTCCAGACAATTCTAACAAAGGACATCGCCCATCTCCCATACATTGTTGGGCCCAGAACTTGATGAACCGTTACAAGTTCCAAATTAGTGCCATTTGTTAGATAAAAAGCCCGCCAACCCGCATTGGAGCAGCGTGGTGAGTGGAAGCCTGTGCCCAGCAGTGGGACGTTAATGGGCTGTAGAGGTGGTTAGATAAAAATATCAAGCTTAGACTGCTTTAGTTTCAGCTAGATTGCCAATTGCATAATAGAGATATAAGAGCTCAAAGCTATAGTTAGGTTATATTCGAGAATGTGCAAATGCATATTTTTTTGCAATAAATATCAATCTAGTAATGATAAGACAACTAATAGTGAACTCTTTAGATAGTTTTACATGAAATATTTCACACAATACGTAGGTTTATATGATTCCTGTGTAAAGGAAGGAAGGATGTATGGGAAGGAAGGCGCGTTTATTCAATGCTAAGATAGGTTACATTAGTCACATCAGGGCACATGAGCGAAGCCCTTATTCAAATTCAAATACCTAACAGAGAATCAGTCGCTGTTGCCGAACTCGGCAAAGGAGTCATCATCAATCATCACAGGAAATAGGTTAGATAAATGACAAACAACATGTTTTAGATAAGTAATCATTTTTTAATGACTCATTCATTACACTTACTCGTATATCATTCATTTTCATAAACAATTAGAATGGAATCTAAGAAGTGTGCAGGAAGTGCTATATTTGGTTGTTACTTTTTTTGTTGTTTTTTTTTTTTTAACGTTGGGAAATGCGTTTAGGCATCCCGCCCATGAAAAGGGCGGGTATGTGGGACTCATTGGCTCTTGCCAAAATACCCACTAAAACCCAACGGATCCGGCCGCGCTTAGTTGGGAAGCCACAGGTTCACTCAGTGGCATTTCTACTGTGGCTTTCCAAACGTTTATCCTCCTTTAACCTATCCTTTTACTTACGGCACAGGGGGGAGTAGGCGCGCATATTGGCGCCTTCGTCGCTCAGCTCGTCTCCTGCGGAGTGGGTGAGCATTTGGGTCTTGCTCTCTGTCACGCTCCGCTGCCTCTTTTAGTGACATGACGCTTTCGCAGAAGGCCACCACTTCATTCCAACAACTCTCGCTGCCGAGCATGGCGTTAACCACTCTCGACAACGAGAGGTCCGTCCCCACGATGTGCATCAATGGGTGCCGCTGTGGTCCCCACGCTGCGCACTCTACCCATGTATGAAATGCCGTGTCTTCAGTCGCCCCACACTCACGGCAGGCTGGCGTCTGTTCTCGTCTCGCAATCTGATGGAGATACTTACCGAAACAACCATGTCCGGTAAGCATCTGCGTCAGATGATACGCCAGCTTCCCGTGCCATCGCTTGACCCATCTTTCAAGGTTAGGCCGGATCGCCTCCACCGTCCAGGTGCCAGCAGCGGGAGACTGTAGGTCCACATCCCACCTGCCAATCACCGCCGCGTTAGCCAGGGCCCTGATCCGCTCTGACTCCTCTGCTCCCAGTTGCTCCCCTCGTGACCTAGCGTCCGTCCTGATTGGTACACTTCGGCAAGCACCTCAGCCTGAAGCTCCCACGGAGGATCTCCCGCCAGGACTGTGGCGGCTGTCCATGACACTGTACTATACCCTCGAATCGCACGGACCACAATGATTCTTTGCGGTCTCCGAAGTAGGGTCTTATTTTGTGCTGTTAAGCCATATGGGCCGTACCCTACCCGTACCCTATTGCGACGTACAGTCGCCGGCAGACTGAATCCGGCCCACTGACATTTGGTAGGAGCCTACCGAGAGCAGCGGCGGCATTTACCAGTTTTGGTGCCAGTCGTTGGAAGTGAGCACCAAAGTTCCACCGACCGTCCAGCATAAGGCCCAGGTATTTTATATAGGGCTTTATTTCTACCGTTGTGCCCCGTATGGTGATATGTGCACCTCGAGGTGGTCCCCTGCGTGGTCCATGGAACAAGAGAGCCTCTGTTTTGGAAACAGAGACTCTCAAGCCCAACCTCCCGATCCTGTCCACCACCAGCGATGTAGCGGCAGTGGCTAGACGTGCCGCTTCCTCGAATGTTTTCTCGCGAGCCGTTACGAGGGTGTCGCCTGCATAACAGAGCACCTTCGTCCCCGTGAGCATCGGGCTCCGCAGCAGCCAATCAAACCCGATGTTCCACAGGACTGGCCCCAGGACCGACCCCTGCGGCACCCCTCTGCAGACACGACGCCGGAACATTTGTCCATCCCTCTCCCACATGACCTCCCTACCCTGGAGATATGCCTCCAACAGCCTCCGGAGATATAAAGGCACTTCGTGATATCGAACGGCCCACTATTGAAGGCATTCTCGACGTCCAGCGTCGTCCACTGCCTCCGTGGTCAGTCTCTTTAATGCGCTCAAGGCGTCTAAGGTTGAGCGCCTCGCCCTGAAGCCAAACTGTGCATCAGAGAGGTCCCCACCCCCCGCTTCAAGATGTTCAGTGATCCGGGCAGCAAGAATCTTTTCAAAAACTTTACCCAACTCACTTATCAGGACTATTGGTCTATAAGCATTTAGGGAATCCGGCAAGCGGCCATCTTTACGCAGGAGGGACAGCCTTCCATCTTTCCAGATCTTCGGAAAGTGTCCCACGAGTAGGCACTTGTCGAAAAGTTCCCGGATAACTCCTCTGAGGCTCTTCATGGCGATGTACAGCACTTTCCCCGGGATACCGTCAGGTACAGGTGCCGTTTTCCTGTCCCGTAGGCGGCCGAGGGCGAGGTCCATTTCCTCCTCCGTAACAGGGGGGACGTTGATTGCGCCCTGGTCCATTGGTACGGAGGACATCGTCGGTGGTGTGTGTCTCTCGGGGTCCGGGGAACAGTTCTCCCACTAGTTGCAGCAAGAAATTCGGCTGCAGGGTCTCCGTCAAAGGGGCACCCCGGGTACGCAATTTGTTCCTCGCCATGTGATAGGGCCGCCCCCAAGGGTCCCGATTTAACCCCTGCAAGAGCTCTTCGCGGGCTTTTTCTTTCGCCTGGCAGATGGCCGTCCGGAGGGTTTTTCTCGCTAGGCGATATTCACGTCGCAAACGAGCTTCCCGTTCGGGATTCAAACCACTCCGCCTGCGGGTCCTGACATACTCCCGGCGAGCTCTGTTGCAGATCGCCCTGAGATCGGCAATTTCAGGTGTCCACCAGTACACGTGACGACGCGGAGGCCTTCGTGCGCGCGGCATAGACGCGTCACAGATTTCCGTAAGGGAGTCACGCATACGGGCCGCGAGGCTGTCCACGCTGTCATTTCCGATATGTCCAGAAGAGGACCAACGCTGGACTATAGCGGCCTCTTTGGCTAGTTCTTTGTCAAGTTGGGTAAGACACCAGCGCGGAAACCGACTTGGTCCCCCGAGAGATCCGGTTTGCCCTTGAGAGGTGGAGATCTCAAACCGGATATAATTGTGATCCGAAAGAGTCTCCACTCCCTCTTCTACCCTCCACTCGACGACCCTGTTGGCGACTGCTGGAGTTGCAAACGAGAGATCCACCACTGACCCCAGCAGCAACAGTTGATAGCAACTCTACCACGACCACGTCTAGAACCTCTACCGCGACCACGACCACGACCACGACTTTGAGTTTGAGTACCTTCAGAGATTATAATACAAAAACAAATAGTAAACAACCTGGTTTACTATTTGTTTTTGTATTATAACCCTTTTGGCATCACGAATACATTCCAGTTTTTTGTAATAAGTTTCCAACCCTTTTACGTCGAGTAAATTCCAATCCTCAGAGAGAACCTTGACTTTGCCATGCTTAGCATAAATTTCATGATATTCTTGTGGTCTGAGCAGTAAAGGTTTTTTTCGCAAGTCTTTCTCAACCCTACTAAAGACCCTATCGGCGGGCAAATAACTATGCCCTCTTACAGGAAAGGGCACAATAATTTTATCGAGATTGAACGGAGCATGATTTTTAAGCCAAAACATTAATGTATGTATCACGTGGGAATTTTTATTTTGGCCTCCGCATCCATCTGCGAAAAGACGTAAAACTTCAATCTCATTTAAGTCGAGGGAGAGTAAGTGACTCATTAACGCTGATGATATTTCTGTAGATCCCCTTTTTGCCATATTTTCAGTCCATACGTAAAAATAAGGGTGCTGTGTCTCAATATCTGTAATACACAATGCGTAGAAGCTGAGTTGTCTCAGATAGAAGCTCTCTTGTATAGGGGTCTTTGGCAGGGGTTGAACTTGCTGCAGATCAAAGCATAGGGACAGGGAATTTTCTGGTTTTCTTTTCATATGGCTAGTAAATGCCTTTGCTCTGGCCTTATGGAATGTATATTCTGCTTTTATAGTGGCAATCTCGTCAGGATTCTTTTCTAATTTCAATTTGTTTTTGTACAACAAACAGGTGCTGCAGATATCCGACGCAGGAGATGAAAACCCAATGTTAAATTCGTTTTCAAACACCCGCCGAAACATTGTCTCGTTTACTTTGAGATTTTCATCACTTACTGAGTTATTATAACTTTTCCACAACATTCTTATGTTTAATTCATACGACAAATAAATTCTTTTCGACTTTTGTCTGTTGTAATGAGACTCCTTGGCTGGCAATGAAGCAATAAACTTATGAACACTTTCTTTTTTAGTCACCGATTTTCCACTCTTTCTGTCTCCCCCTCTTCCATCACGAGGAATCTTACCAGCAAATAATGTCTTCGCGAGTAAATTAACTCTATGCTTACTCAATCCCAGTGCCGATAGAAAAAACTTCTTACACACTGGTACAACATGTTTAGAATCACGAAGTAGGTAATAAGAAACAGAAAATTCATTTGGTCGTGGTGTGGTCGAGTTTTCTCTTTGTCTCTTTCTTTTGACAGGGTATGGTGCAATAAAGCGTGATAAGTACGTATCTTGGGCATTTTTTCCAAAATTTGTATACAAATATCTACGTTTACTTATTATTTCGTTTAATGTTAGAGTTCTACATTTAAACACCCTGCATTTGTGGTCACACGGCGATTGAAAATCCAAAACAAGTGGATCCTTGTAAGAGTACCTACAACAAGTTATTAAAACATACGTTATACGAAAGCTATTCATCAAATTTGAATTTTAAGAAAGGACTTGTCCAAGATTGGGCCTTGAACATTAACCAAGATCAATTTAATACACGTGAATAGAGATCCAAAAATATGGCATAAAGAATAATTTACACATTTTTAAAGGACCCCATTTTGGAGAAAAATATTATTTTATTTTGTGGCTTTTTTAGATCTTTGCCTGAATCTTATCAACAGTAAAAAAAAAACTTCATTGTCTTTGTCACGTATGTCATAGAATGATTGTCAATTAATGTCAATGTCAGTAGTTATGTATGACATTAAAGTGACAATTAGGCCCAGCACACATGGTGAAACGCAACTGCAACGAAACCCTTTTGAAATTATAGGTTTGAAACCAGTTTCAAATGTTTTCCACACACGCCGCAACCTAAATATGATGAAATTAGTCACAATCATTCCGATTTTGAGACCAGACAGACGTCTCCAAAATGTCTAGTTCAAGTGATGAAGAAGTTGTGGTTCTGTATTTGTATCTTCGACAAAGAAGGAGGCGTAAAAGAAGAAGTATGTGGTTACATCCCTACATTGAGAAGAATATCAACTGCCGTATGTTTGTGGCTGCTAAAGAATTTCAACAACACACAGACAGAAAATTCATGGATTGTTATCGTATGAGCAAAAAGACATACCTTGAGCTTGTTGAAATAATGACACCTCAGCTGCAGAAACAGAATACTAACATGAGGGAATGTGTGAGTCCTCAAGAACGGCTATTAATAACACTTATGTAAGTAATTTAAAATATTTATTTATACCATTTATAAGAACACAAACATTTATTTTGTATGAAAATTAAATTGGTTTCCTTCTTGGTTTACAAGATTGTATTCTGATGTAGAATTTGATGGTGTTTGTGTAGATACTCCGCTGAAGTCCAGAGGATTAGGTGTTGGTACTGGCTGCGCATATGAAGGACTAGCATACTCTGTATACTGCGATATCGGAGAATATATTGTTTGATAGGACGTTTCGTTATTTAATGTAATTGATTCACTCGTTGCTGCACTTTCAGGCGTAGGAGGAGTTGGATTCAATATGTCATCAATAAGGTTTAGTACACGTCTCTTGAATAATTTGAATTGTTGCAGATTCATTTCTCTTAAATCAGGTGCGAGACTATTTAAAAACGACATAACAGAGTCCGTGGACGTCTGAGATTCATTTATGCGAGTAGATTTCTGTTTTAAATAATTAATGAAATGCTTATCAGTTTCGTGCAATGAAGATTTCTTTCGCTTTGGGTTTGAAGAATGATGAGCGGAATCATCTGAGAGGGCTAGGCTCGTCTACATTACTGCGCTCAGTAGATTGCTCGAACTCGGTAGGCACATCGTTTGACACATCAGTTGTCGTATTCTCTCTTGAACTAGTAGATGGCAAGTTCCCTGCCTCGTGCGGAATCACCGGTTTTACATATGGTATTAAAAATTGCATGTAATCGAGTAAATAGTATGGTTTCTTCTTTTTTATTCCAGAACCACTTGGCAAAGGTTTCAAGTGTCTCATAAAAACAACACGCATATTTCGCCATTTTTCTTTGCATACGGCACCTGTAACAAGATTTAAATAAAAAAAACATTAAAAAGCGTCTTTCAATGTTATCTTTAAATTTTAGATTTACTATATTTATATTCTTCAATATTTAAATGTTTTACTTGCCTATATACCTAGCTTTATTTGTTTTCAGGTATTTAGGAGGTACATCTACTACATATGTGGCATTGGGCTTATATTTCGCCAGAGGAGAATCCACAATTGCAAACATCGTGGCTGAGACTACTAAAAAAATATGGGAAACTTTAATGAATACATATATGGCGGTTCCAGACACAAATTAGTGGAAGCAAATTGCTGAACGATACTATACTTTGTGGAATATGCCTAATTGTTTAGGATCTCTTGACGGAAAACATTTTAAAATAAAAAAGTATCCTAATACAGGATCTGCAAATTTTAATTACAAAAATTACAATTCTGTAATTTTAATGGCATGTGCCGATGCTGATGGTTTGTTTACAATGATAGAAGTGGGATATGCAGGTAGAAATAGTGACGCAGGTATTTTCAGAGTTTCACATATGAAGCGTCTTATTGAGTCTGATGCACTTAATATTCCTGCACCAGCCCGTTTACCACTTGATGAAAATAATTACTCATTCCCATTTTACTTTGTTGGAGATGAAGCCTTTCCTTTGGAAAAATACCTAATGAGACCTTTTCCTGGAAGGAATGCCACCAACACCTCACGGGTCTTTAATTATAGACTATCCCGTGCAAGAAAAAGTGTTGAGTGTACTTTTGGCATGTTAACAGAAAAATTCATGTTATTCGAATCACCAATACGTTGCCGAAACCCTGAGGTGGTCAATAATATAATAAAAAGCGCTTGTGTCTTGCACAATTTTGTGAGATCCAAGGAAGGAATGTCATATCAGGCAACGAACATCAGCGGGGGAACAAGTCAACGACCTAATGGTATAATTCCACATGAGTTGATCCTAGGACCCAATCCTTCATCTTTAGCTTTAAGAAAATATTTGAATAATTACTTTTTGGCACCTCAGACAGCATTGCCTTGGCAATGGGCTTATTGTATTTAAGAATAATTAAATAAACAAAATAATCAGCTCACCTGTCATATTCATTATTTTTCCAATTTCAGCCCATGCTTTATCAGTATCATTCTTGCGAGAGTAGCTTGAAAGTGTTGTATTGTAACGAAGCCAAGGGGCCAGGATACTGCTGGTCGCGTGACTTCGTACATATAGGTAGGGAGGCCCTCACAAATTAAACGCGATTTACACCTTAAAACCCTTTTATTCACGGTTTACACTAAGTACTTAGGTCTAAACGCCTATCGCTATAAACTACCTACTTAGCGGTACGGACCGAGGCCCAGAGGGGACCTGCGGGGCGCGGGACGCTACCGGTCAACGCGCGAGGTACGTGGACATAGAGGGTGTCCGCGGAGAGAGGAGCGAGGGGGAAGGGGAGTCGGTAGGATGGGTCGTCTGCGGCCTCAGCAGCAGAACGACCAATTCCGCCTGCGCCCACCAGTTACCACTGCCAGTTATCGTGCCCGGACAACCCCAAGCCGACTTGCTATGACAGCGGTCACTGGCGAACTGCCGGTGAACGCAGGCCGGGTGCCTTATATAGGCCGTGGAGGTGAGGTGCGGAGCGCGGCGGGGTTGTTTTGCACACGGTCCGCGGTGCGACGTAGTCTCGGACATTCTTGATGAGATGAGTCACTGCGACATAGTCTCGAACATTCTTGATGTGATGGGTCACTGCGACGTAGTCTCGAACCTTCTTGGTGGGCTTTGTCCCTGCGTGACTCCTCGCTGTGCCGCGCGGCGTCACATCCCCCTCCCACGAGAGAAGATTTTTATCTGTAAAAATCACCGTATTAACAGGTTGTCTTGAACTTTACCAAAACAAACCCTATTCCCCCACTTTTCACTCCCGTTTCCTTTACTTTTACCCCATTTTAATTTTTTTTTTGGTTGGTTGTTTACGTATTAAATCGTTTCATATCTTTTATATGTGCTGTGCATATCTTGCCTCCCTGTTTTGCCTTGAGCAGGAATATTACGGGCGATTTTCGTTCCATAATGGTATATGGGCCTGAGAATTTGGGTGCTAATTTCGCGCAAAATTGTTTACTTGCGTTGGACAATAGGCAGTCCCTCTTCAATACTTGATCATCAATTTTCGGTGTCCAGTTGCGTCTTGTCCTATCAAAATACTTTTTTTGTAAGTTTGAAGCTTGATTTTGGTGGTTTTTGACTATTTCATATGTTCCTTCCAGTTTTTCTTTTTCTTTTACTGCCGGTGTGGGGAATTGGTTTTCGTCGTGGACGTTCCTTAGTTCCCTGCCGAATAGTAAGAATGCCGGGGAGTGCTTCGTTGATTCCTGGACGGACTTGTTCAATGCGAAGTTGAATTCGTTTATGTACTCATCCCATTTTTTATGGTTTTTCTCGATAAATGTTGCTATCATTGTTTCGAGTGTTCTATTTACCCGTTCGGTCGGGTTACACTGTGGAGTGTATGGTGCGGTTAGCTTTTGTTCTATGCCGTATCTTTTTAAAGTTTCTTTGAATTGTTTACTTGTGAAAATTCTTGCGTTGTCACTCAGTAAAGTTTTCATTCCCCCGTATCTCATAATTAACTCTTTTAGAGCGTTCGTGACGGTATTCGCGGTCGCGGTTCTTAGTGGTTTTATTTCTAACCACTTAGTGAATTTGTCGTGAAACACGATGATCCACTGAAATCCTTTTGATGACCGGGGTAGTGGACCTATGCGGTCCGTCGTTACCACTTGCCATGGTTCTTCCGCATTATTTATCTGCATTAGGCCTGGTTTCTTCTCCTGTGATGACTTATGTTTTTGGCATGTTTCACACCGGTTTACGTATTTTGATACGTCTCTGAATATCCCTGGCCAATAATACCGCGTCGCGATTTTGTTAAATGTTTTTGAGGTGCCTAAATGTCCCGCATCTGGTTCATTGTGGTTTTGCTTTAATATTTTTTCCTTGTCTTCTTTTTTGACGCATAATTTCCACTCTGTCGATGGATCTAGTTTTCCTCCGTATCTTGGGTTGACTACTCTTCTGTATAGTCTCCCGTCTCGTATACAGTAGTCGGTATCCAATTCGGGGTTCTTGCTTACGTTACTGTATTTTTTTGAGTACCAGTCGCTTTCTTCTGTTGTAGTGGTGTATAACGGATTTCTTGATAGTTCGTCTTCTAGGATGTTTTTTTGTGTTGTTTTCTGTTCTGCAGACAGGATTTCTTCGTTTTCTGTCATATTTTCTCGTTTTCCGGTGCATGTCTGCTCGCATGCCGTCTTTGTCCATTTGATTGTGAGTCCTAATCTTGCTAACAGGTCCATCCCCATAATCATTACGGTTGTGGATGGCAGGTAGATAACTTGATGTGTTAACTTTTTCCCGTTTATCTCTAGTTGAAGGTTTATGGCTGTGTCCGTTTGTATCCTCGAACCGTCTGCTAGTTTTATCGTGGTCTCCTTTCGTACAGTCTTCTCGGTATGTTCTTTTATTTGATCCCTTATGTTTTTATTGATGTATGTGTTCGTTGAACCTGTGTCTATTAATGCTTCAAACGTTTTTCCGTATATTTTCACTTTGGTAAAAATTCTATTGTCTTTTTCTGCTTGTGCCTTTGCTGTGTATGCTTGTTTTGTTTTGCCAGGTGTTTTATTCTCGTTACAGCAGTTTATCGTTAGTTTTCCTAGCAATCCGCATCGGCTGCAGAAGATGACTTGCTTATTTCGACATTCCCGAGATGTGTGGTTCTTTTTGCCACATTTCCAACAACAGGATTCCGGGTCGTATTGCGGAGTTATTGGTTTTCTGTCTGTTTTGTGTTCTTCATTTTTCCTATTTTCCGGTTTTCGCCATGATTTTTCATTGTGGTTTTCTTTACGTTGGACAGTCGGTTTGTGGGACGAATCTATATTTCGGTCCATGTTTATTTTTTCGTAATCGCCTGCCAGTTGTATGAGTTCTGTTACTGTATTGAAATCCTTCCTTTTTATATAGTATTGATAGTTATATCTCATATTATCGTATATTCTATCTAACTGTTCTTCTTTCGTTAACTTTTTGTACCTCCTCATTAGTGTTTGGATTTCCGTTAGGTATGACACGAAGTTTTCCCTGGCGTTTTGACGTCTGTTTATTATTGATTCTAGTAGCTTTTTCTCATAGTTTCTCGGATAATAGAACAGCTTGAAATTCTCCGTGAAATCTTCCCATGTCTTCCATTCATGGCTGTTATTTCTGTACCACTGTGATGCTGCTCCGGTGAGGCATCTCGGTATCACGTGTATGATTGTGTCTTTGTTGACATTCAACGTGTCCGCTAACTCCTCTATCCTTTCCAGGAATTCTACGGCATCCCCGGTGGTGTCAAACTGAATTTTCCAGCGGGATATGGCTTTATCGAATTCTTTTATGTCTTTTTCGCTACCCATACTGCCGTCTTGGCTCAATTCGTCTTCACTTTTTACAATGAGAGATAGCTGTTTGCGTAATTCCTCGACAGTGCTTCCCGGTGAAACTTCTATTTTCCTTTTTTCGAGTTCCTCAATTAATTTTTGCTTACTGAGTGTATATATCCAGGACGTGGGCATTATTTCTTTACGGAATGTTAATTATTTATTTACGGGTTATACGGTATTTATTTCTACTTTTACGGTTTCCTCTAGTTATTAATCTGGCAATTGATTATTATTTAACTATAATTTATTTACGCGGTCGGTACGGTACGGATTCTATTTAAATTGTTACACGGTTACGCGGTTACACGGTTATGCGGTTACACGGCTACGCGGTTACACGGTTATGCGGTTACACGGTTATGCGGTTACACGGTTACGCGGTTACACGGTTACGCGGTTACACGGTTATGCGGTTACACGGTTATGCGGTTACGCGGTTACACGGTTACGCGGTTACACGGCCCCCCTTGCTTTCCTGAGGCACGTAAAAACAGTCATTAAAAAACCTGCTATCTCATCGGATAGATCTATGTCCACCAACATTCTATTAAGATCACCAGTAATTAATGAT
The DNA here is from genome assembly GCA_963932025.1 of Erebia epiphron. Lineage (NCBI taxonomy): Eukaryota > Metazoa > Arthropoda > Insecta > Lepidoptera > Nymphalidae > Erebia > Erebia epiphron. The sequence goes on along the minus strand of OZ009951.1, from coordinate 11,392,877 downwards.
ACTTTAGCAGCTCCTAATTCAGCAATTATTATTTCAATTATTTTGATAAGCTTATCAATTTCTTCGTCTCTCTCCCTTGTAATGCTTTCATCTGTATCCATTTTTGATGTACTAGGACCTGCCATTATGTTGTTTTTGTCAAGGACTTTTATTTATTTTAATAAATCTCTGTTCTTGCGCCTCATTTTTTTTTTTTACAGAAAACAGTTCGCCAGCGATCGCTGTCACAACACGTCGGCTTGGGGTACCGGGCAGACGAGTGACAGCAGGATCTGGTGAACGCAGGCGAGATCGGTCGCTCCGCTGCTTCGGCCACGGACGATCCATCTTTCCGACTCCCCTCCCCTTCGCCCCACGTTGGGCGCCAATGTAACGAAGCCAAGGGGCCAGGATACTGCTGGTCGCGTGACTTCGTACATATAGGTAGGGAGGCCCTCACAAATTAAACGCGATTTACACCTTAAAACCCTTTTATTCACGGTTTACACTAAGTACTTAGGTCTAAACGCCTATCGCTATAAACTACCTACTTAGCGGTACGGACCGAGGCCCAGAGGGGACCTGCGGGGCGCGGGACGCTACCGGTCAACGCGCGAGGTACGTGGACATAGAGGGTGTCCGCGGAGAGAGGAGCGAGGGGGAAGGGGAGTCGGTAGGATGGGTCGTCTGCGGCCTCAGCAGCAGAACGACCAATTCCGCCTGCGCCCACCAGTTACCACTGCCAGTTATCGTGCCCGGACAACCCCAAGCCGACTTGCTATGACAGCGGTCACTGGCGAACTGCCGGTGAACGCAGGCCGGGTGCCTTATATAGGCCGTGGAGGTGAGGTGCGGAGCGCGGCGGGGTTGTTTTGCACACGGTCCGCGGTGCGACGTAGTCTCGGACATTCTTGATGAGATGAGTCACTGCGACATAGTCTCGAACATTCTTGATGTGATGGGTCACTGCGACGTAGTCTCGAACCTTCTTGGTGGGCTTTGTCCCTGCGTGACTCCTCGCTGTGCCGCGCGGCGTCACAGTATTGTACAAGCAAGGATGCTTCTCAACTTCCAATACGAATTGAATGTTTTTATTTTCGTCGTCAGCCATTTTGTCGAACAGAAAAGACGCCAAATTCGACACGAGTTTCCTGCACGCTGATTTCAAAGCAACTGATCTGCAACGCGTTTCAAAACGGTTTCAAACTAGTTGCGACGTGTGTTGTCTCTCAAAGGTATCTATGGCATAAACTCAAATGAAACTCAAAAGTAACTAGTAGTTGCAGTTTCGTTGCAGTTGCGTTTCACCATGTGTGCTGGGCCTAACAGGTGCGTTCCACTAAGCGTTCACAACGATCACGCTCACGACCGCAGTTTTTCCCGTTCTTCTTACGTTACTGTCGTAAACTCAAGTGGTATGTATGGATTATAGAGCGTTTTGAGCGTGGAGGTAAATAATACAAACGGCGAGTTATTAAAAAGAAAGCAAAAGATTTAAGAGGTTAGGTTATAATCTGTATAAGCCTTGAAAATAAACTGAAATAATTATTGTTTAAATCGATTTATATTGAAAAAATTATAACTTAATTTTTTCAATAAGAATATTAACTTATAGAAGGCTAACTTAATTTTCATTTCTAAAGTTAGTTTATATTATTGGCAATCAAGGAAAAATGTATACATGCATATTAATTATAAACTGCAATTAATTTTTTAAACTTGTTTTACATAGTTTATTATATGTGTACTAGTCAATTATACCTGTGGAGGCACGTTGAGCATGAGCTGCAGAAACATTCACTTCTACTAAAATATCTCTTTCCGCATGAAATAACGTAAGTTTAACAGTTGCCATCTTTGATGCTTTGAGTTTTGAAAATGCCGCTAATTTTCTCAACGATCACGACGACCCACCTTTTTAGATGGGGTGTCGCGAGCTTCGCGTGAGCGTAAGTCATGACGTCATAAGTGACGTTTTCGCCGCGACCACAACGACCGCGATCGCTATGTGGAACGACTAAAAGAGCATTTTGATCGTAGTGGGCGCTTAGTGGAACGCACTGTAGAAAAAGTTATAGTGTTGCCATCCATCGAAAAATATTTTCTACAAACGATATTTTTCATAATTAATTTTTAAAAAAACGGGGTTTTCTAAAATTATTATTTAAATGGAGTTTCATGTTATATTTTTTTCTCTTTCACGTGATGGCAGTTTGGTTCTGGTTCATTAACACTCAGAATAAAAAACCACCCTCCATACTGAACTGGGACATGTCATTTGTAGGTTATTTTTGTTTCGTACTTACTTTAAATGTTTATTGTTTTCTGAAGAACGTCCTCGTTTCTTTCTTTTGCGACAACCATCGTTAATACTTTCCACGGTAACATTCTCGTCCATTTTTAACACTAAACTTGAAATGAATCTAAATACAAAACGCCGACAATGATTAAAAATCACAGCTGATTTTTTTTTTAAACATATTGTAAGTTGCCAGGTTAATGCCAGTGTTGCCGTCCAAAAAATACAGATATTTTCTACTTCGTGTTTATTTTTACTGTCTATATCCGGTTTTGATTGAAAATGTCTTACAGAAATTAAGAAGAAGAAAGAAGTGGAAAGAAGTGGAAAGCAAAATAAAAAGTATTCGCTCCACATACTCACAGGAACTAAAAAAACCGGCCAAGTGCGAGTCGGACTCGCGCACCGAGGGTTCCTTACTCAAGAAGTAGGTATAATTACCTTTGTTAATGAACCGCAAAACTAACTTTGTTTGTAGAGGTTTACTGTTAATATCAAAAAATTACGTTTGTTGTATGGGAGCCCCCCTTTAATATTTACTTTATTGATATTTAATTATTTATTTTGAAAGGTAATATACAAGTTAATATTCTGTGAAAATTTGAACCGTCTATCTGTTACCGTTTTTAATATTGAGCAAAAAAATACGAAAAAAAACACGTTTATTGTATGGGGACCCCCCTTAATATATATATTTTTTTTAATTTTTAGTATTTGTTGTTATAGCGGCAACGGAAATACATCATTTGTGAAAATTTCAGCTTTCTAGCTATCACGGTCTATGAAATACAGCCTGGAGACAGACAGACAGACAGACAGACAGCGGAGTCTTAGTAATAGGGTCCCGTTTTTACCCTTTGGGTACGGAACCCTAAAAAAGTTAAGGACTCGTCCAGATCTGGTTCCAGTACAGACGATCAATACAAATCGAATTTAAAATGGTTTGATTTATTGGACCAGAGGTTGAAATCTGTGAATATTTCTTACACAAGAAATACACAAAATAATATGGTAAGTTTTTTTTATTCAGATACAAGTTAGCCCTTGACGGCAATCTCACCTGGTGGAAAGTGATGATGCAATCTAAGACCTGGAAGCGATATGGTAGTTTTTATTAAACCCACACCCCTTTGGTTTCTACACGGCATCGTACCGGAACGCTAAATTGCTTGGCGGAACTAGCCACGGCCGAAGCCTCCTACCAGAAAAAAGTCAGAATAATGTTATTGTTTTAATTTTGTAGATAAGTATACATGAAAATGTATTATTTAAAATAACAAAGTACCTACTATAATATAACTAAATTAGTGTACCATTCTGCTCTGCCAACTAACTGAGCCTTCACCTACAAAATAATCAGCGTAGTTATCACGAATTGTACGGGATTCACGAGATGAATGATTATTGTCAGTTCTAGGAAGGTTAGAAAGTCCTTGTGAAGGCACAGCTCTCCAACTTCCTGGAATAATCCTACCATTCAAGGTGTCTTCAGAATCCACAGTTGGAGCATTTAGATCACTCTTTGTTTTCCGAAGCCAATTATGTAAAGCACAACAGGCTTTTACGATTTTGTCAACTTTGTCAGGTCTCACGCTACAAAGACCTACAAGGATGGGATCCTTGTAGGTCGTTGTACCATTTTCAACTATGCGTCGTGCCCTTGATAGTCGATGGTTAAAGACTTTTTGCTTTAATGTTAAGTAATTCCCTGGAAATGGTTTCATAAGGTAACTCTTTAACGGAAAAGCGTTGTCTCCAACTAGAACATAATTATCTGGAATCATATTATTTTCCAAAGATGAACTCAGACTGCAGTTCCTAAACACTCCCCCATCTGAAACTCTTCCATTACAACCAACATCTATGTAACTGAAGCAATAGTCATCATCTACAAGAGCCATCAAAACTATGCTGTTTGTGTGCTTGTAATTATAGTAAGTACTGGAGGTGCCTTCTTCGCAATATGCTTTCCGTCAAGAGCACCACAACATCGGGAAAGTTCCATTTTCTTTGAAATCCTAATTCGATCTTTTTCCACCCTTCATAATTGGCCGGTACCTGTTAAAAGAAAGAAAAAAAATATTTCCACCCTTCATAATTGGCCGGTACCTGTTAAAAGAAAGAAAAAAAATAAAAAAAATATATACTCTTTTGCAGGAAAATAGTGAAAAGCTGTTGATCACTGAACATAGCGCAAGTACTGAAAATAGCCAGCCAGAGGAGCAACAATTTACTGCACCAAATGCGACTCCTACTGTGCGTAAAAGAAAAATAAGAGAACTGCACAGTATAATTGACAAAGCAACTAACTTCAAAGACAATATCCACTACAACACCAGGCTCAGAACACGAATTTGACGTGTTTGGAAAAAGTGTTGGAAGTTAACTTAAGGCTATGCCATTAGTTTTAGCCCTGCAAGCGCAACAACATATTCAAAATTATTTATGTCAGTTGCGCTTACAAAAACTCAATAGTAGTGGAACGCCTTCTCCAATGCATTCCTACTCCTATACTCCATCACTCTCCCCAATATGTAGAAAGCTCACCAAATCATTGCACTGTGCCTGCAATATTAATTCCTGATGGCAATTATAGCTATCAGTCTGATAACGATATTATACAGCAGGCATTGGAAACAATCAGTGACTAATTTTTAAAACATTGTAGCTATTGAGATACAATTGACAATCTAATAAATAATAGGTCCTTACATATGAAATTGCCGTTTTGTCGTTCTGGCCACTTTGATCTCAAATATCTCCTCTTTGGTTAGGAATTTCAATTTCAAACTTTACAGCTATTTACTCATGCTTTTGTGTTTTGAAAACCCTCATTCATTTGTTTTTTCCTCTTTTGGTTTTTTCTTTGCGTCACTCAGTTTATAAAATGGAAAACTTAAAATTTCGCGTTATTTACGAGACCGAGGTCCATCATGGCACCAGTGCTGCAGAAACGGCTCGAAGGATTAATGATTTGTACGGCGGTGGTGTCGCAAAAGAAAACACAGTGCGTTTTTGGTTCCAACGTTTTCGTTTTGGAATTTTCGACCTGCAGAACAAGCCCCGTGCACGGCCGGAGACCAAAGTTGATAATGAAGAAATGAAGGCTATTGTGGAAGCGGATCCATCGCAAACCACGTCCGAGCTAGCTGCAGGCTGCGGTGTTAGTGATAAAATGGTTTTAATCCACTTGAAGCAAATTGGAAACATGAAAAAGCTTGAAAAGTGGATACCTCAAGAATTGAGTGCAGCAAACCGACAAACGCGCGTCGACTGCTGCGTTACTCAACCAGCACAATAATGAAGGGATTTTAAATCGAATTATTACCTGTGATGAAAAGTGGATCCAGTACGATAATCGGAAACGCACATCGTAATGGCTGAACCCTGGCGAACCAGCCAAATCCTGCCCCAAACGAAAATTGACTCAAAAAAAAATTACTCGTGAGCGTGGACTAGTCCCGGTGTCGTACACTACAGCTTTCTTAAATCTGGCCAGACGATTACGGCGGATGTCTATTGTCAGCAACTGGAAACCATGATGGAAAAGCTAGCTGCTAAACAACTGAGGTTGGTCAATCGATCTAGGCCACTGCTGCTTCAGGACAACGCTAGACCAACCACTGCACAACAGACGGCTACATGTAAGAAAAAAGTCACGCTATTAATTTTAGAAGCCCAATGCTCTCCTAGCACAACGTCCCTCGATAGGTCACACGTAGAGTTAGTCGATAACGAACTAGCTTCCCTCTTCTCCTCCCCCCCCTCTTCTGAAGAGGAACCTCTCCCTCCCACAAATTGCGGCGAAGTCCGAGGAATTATCAAAGAGTTACACGCTAAGAAAGCTCCAGGTCCCGATTCAATTAATAACAAAACATTAAAATTGCTCCCTGATCAGATAATAAACCTCCTTGTAGTTATATTTAATACCCTAATGGCCGGGTGCTCCTTCCCCGATAGATGGAAGGAAGCAACAGTGATAGGCATCCCCAAACCGGGAAAACCCCGAAACCTACCAACTAGCTACCGTCCTATAAGTCTACTCAACACGCTTGCAAAGGTGTATGAGAGAATTATCCTCAACCGGCTTAAGTCCGTCGTCGAAGAGAAGAAGCTCCTCAACGACGAGCAATTCGGCTTTCGGGCCAGACACTCATGCGTTCATCAAGCGCACCGCCTCACGGAACATATCTACACAGGTTTCAACCGCCTTTCTAGAGGCATCCCAACCGGAGTCCTCTTCTTTGACGTAGCGAAAGCGTTCGATAGGGTTTGGCATGCCGGCCTGATTCACAAGCTTCACCATCTCGGCGTACCGTCAAGACTCGTACGTCTGTTACGAGAATTCCTCACAAATCGCACCTTCCGCTATCGGATAGACGGAACCCTTTCTTCCCCCAGACCGATCCGTGCTGGAGTCCCACAGGGCTCAGTTCTTTCTCCCCTTCTTTACTCGCTGTTTACCAGCGACATCCCAGCGTCCCCTCATGTCAGCGTGGCCCAGTACGCGGATGATACCGCCTTATATAGCTCTGCGGCAAACCGCCTCTTTATCAGATCCCGCCTTCAAGCGGCAGTCAGTAGTTTAGGTGACTGGTTCCGCCGTTGGAGAATCGAAGTCAACCCCGAAAAGAGCGCCGCTATGCTCTTCTGTCCCTCCGCTCGCAGGAAGCGATTAGACCTCCCTGAAATTACCTTATATGTTCGCCCCATCCCCTGGCAAAAGAATGCCAAATACTTAGGTGTAACCTTTGACAGTAAACTCAGCTTTAATGCCCACATACGCCGAGTCCGTAACAAGGCTAGCTATGTTTAATCCGTCTATATCCTATGATTTGCAGCAAAAGCAAAATGTCCCTTCGACACAAAGTCACGCTTTATAAAACGTGCATCCGTCCTATCATGTCCTACGCATGCGTCTTATTCGCACACCTCCCTCACTCTCGATTTAACAGTCTCCAAGTCCTCCAAAACAAGTTCATGCGTATGGCCACGGGATCCCCGTGGTTCGTACGTAACGTAGACCTCCATAGAGACCTCGAACTCCCCACCATAGCCCAATATTTTAAGCAGCTCTCCAAAAATTACTTTGAGAAGGCAGTCAGTCATCCAAACCCCCTTGTAGTTCAGACTGCATCATATACCCCCGACCGAAATGACCCACCAGACAAACGACGTCCTAAACACGTCCTTAACGACCCCGATGACCAAATTACTACCGACAATGCTCCCTACATAGGGCAACACACAAACACCAGTCAAACACAGCGTCTTCGCCGGCGAAGACGGGGACCCCGATATCTTACGTCACCCGGACGTGGTCTTAACCCACGGCCTCGGGGGCGTGTGGACTAATCTAGTCCAACCGACCTCCCATTCGTCCCAACGTCATCCTAAGCCGAGGTCCGAGCCTCACAGGCGCCCTTAGGAAGACGTTGCCCCCCCCCGATGTCTTCGAGCCCTAGGGCTCTTTTCTCGGCGACGCCTAGCGCTCGCCCAACCCCCCGGTGACGCTGTAGCGGCCAGTAGGGCCAGTCAGCATACACAATCCGAAAAAAAAAAAAAAAAAACGCTATTAATTGCCGCCAAAAATCTCGAAATAAGTATGGGCGTGAGAAACCATTTTCTAGTGAGTACCTAGTACCTACTTACTCGAGTTATATTTTCAAGTTTTCTCACAAATGTATTGAAAAAGATTGTGTGAAACACGGGCGTTAAGGTTTAAACATATCGTTGATAACCGCTAAAAGTGCCCACTTTTAGTAGTAATCAACGATTCTCTTATTTTATCAAATTCAAAATAATGAAAAGTGTTTCCAAATATATTTCATGTTCAAGAAGGTAAAATTATTAAATAAGTAATGCATAATTAATAGATAAATCACGATAAAAAATTTTGACCGCGGATTATTATTCATTCCTCTATCCTGAATTTTTTCTATTCTTAATTTTCATATTTAATAAGTTTTAATAATATTTATTCATTAAAGGTCCAACGTGGGCCAGATACCCCGTTTTCTGCGGTAATCTCAACCCTCTGGGAAAATTATAAATATATATTGATCCTACAGTTCCAGGAGGTACTTTTTTTTGGGAATCTTCTTTTTGAATCTTTTTTAAATTTAAAAAATGTCAAATCGTTGTTGAGATATTTGCAAAAAACCAAACCCTATTTTTTCTGTTAATTGTTAATAACTTTTGCAACGTTTGCAAGCGGATCCTGATTTTTTCCAAAAATCATCACACGCTCTCTGCTATTCTGAATCTCACGCTCACGCTATTCTGAATCTCATGACACCTCGTTCATATTTTACGGAGGCGGAGAAAAAAGTTTGACCCAAAAAGCACTTGTTGACTAGACTAATTAGTTCCATTAAACATAATATTTAAACTTTAAACTAATAATTAAAAAAGGGGGGGCGGCGAATTTCCGGTTGGCCCCGGGCGGCGGAAACCCACGCTACGCCACTGTTTGGGCTTCATAAATAGTGGGGCCGGTATCTGTGTCGCTATGCTGCATCATAATTGACAATTCCTCGTCAGCATCGGCATAGGTTAAAAAACCCGTCCGTTTGACTTTACACGGCAACACTGACCAATTTGCGCGAGGCTTGGAATTTTCATTCCTTACTAATGCAGACTCATTAGGTCTTTTTGGATATCGCAGTTGACGCTGACTTTCCCACCCGCTTAGAACAATAAACAGTTTAGTTGATCCCCTTTCGGTCGTTTGCACTATTTTAAAAGGCATCTGAAAAAAACAATTGAGCTTATTTAGGACTTAATAGAGAAGGTAACACGTGGTTCAATAAGTCCCGAGACTAAGTAACAAGGTTTTTTTTTATGAAATTATTTTTTATTCATCAACGTAGTCACCTCCAAGAGCGATACAGTCCCTCCAACGCTTTTCTAACTTTTCTATCCCATGCGTGTAGAACGATTTGTCTTTGGCTTCAAAATAAGCCTCCGTTGCTGTGATAACTTCACTATTTGAGTCAAATTTCTTACCCTGGAGCATTTTTTTGAGATCATCATTCATCCATTGTCACATACCGACGTAAAAAATCCTTTTTATTACGATTCATCAGCGCCAAACATCGCTCTGAATCATTGATACGTTGTTCCTGTTGATCAGTTGTAAGCAAAAGCTTTTTCATGGCCAAATGTTTATGTAAAATAGTGAAAACACTACCAGCTGAAATCTTCACTATCTCGGCTATCTCGCGCACTTTTATCTTCCGATCTTCCATTACGATTTTGAGGACTTGGTTAATATTTTGTTGAGTCACTGCTTCATTTGGACGACCTGAGCGTTCCCCATCTTTTGTGTCCATGCAACCGCGTTTGAAGTCGGCATACCACCGACAAATGGTTGCTTTAGAGGGAGCTGATCCCGCATAACATTTTATAAGCCATTGCTGTGCTTCATTAAATTTTTTCCCATTAAAAACAATGTTTTATCAACACGCGAAACTCGTTTTTTTTCATTGTATCGAAACTACAAGTGTAGCATCACTTAAAGGTCTGCAAAAACAATATTTTAAAGTTCCATTTTTAAAAATGTTACACATACCCTTTATTGAAGTCCAGTACTTTTTAAAAATCAAAAGAGTTTTTAATATATACGCCATTTCCAAGTTAGTCTCGGGACTTATTGAACGATCTATTACTTTACCTGAAAACTAAATAAGTACCCGTATAACGCGTGCCCTTAAAACGTATTTAGTAAATACGTTAAAAATAAGGAACTTTTTGTAAATTACAAAAAGTTCCTTTAATTACAATGTGCGAAAAATAAGATTATATCGTGTTTCAATTCACTAGGTACTTTTATGTAGTGGCACGCTTAGCGTAGGAGTATACTATAATCTACCTTATTATTCCTTTCCTATACACACTACAACTTAATTGGTACCTGTAAGGGATCGTGATCAAGCCGGTGTTTAAATTAATTCAAAAATAAAATACACAATATTTAGCAAATGAGCGCGCGTCGTCACAGTGACAGGAATCAAGTGCTACTAATTAATAGAGGTCGTTCTCTTGGTGCAAGTGGCGTCACGTTTTGTAGGGATTGTTGTGATAATGATTTTATACTTACACTTGGCAAATTACCTAACTGGAGACAGATAACATATGAAAGACGTGGAGTAGGGTATCATGTAAATAAGGGATTCTAAATTATTATTTCGGTACCCTGATTTACACTATAGCAATCCTGTTTTTATGACGTTTAAGGGTAATGAACATTATAACATGCCTAAAAAGTGTCACAATAGATAATGCTAAAGATATCACTTAGATATTTTATATGTAGGTTGAATGACTTAAGCAATTTTTTATACTATAATAAGACTGACAACATTAAAAGACACTAGTTGAAAGTTTAGAACATTAATATTATATGACGCCATTTGCTTTCTGTTTTCTCGAACATACGAAATAAAATTATGACACACATATGAATGAAATACTACTTATTATGTTTTTCTTATAAGCGAAGTATCGATAGAAACAATTTTATAAGTTAAAATTAATGAAATCGTTAAAAAAATGACAAAAGGTCAGCTGATGTCGATTCTAAATTTAAGCATTTCAAGCAAGCAAAAGCATTTCTGTGAGGGCGCGTGAATTATAAGCCACAAACATATATAATATATTTTCACATAAGACTAATACCCCCAGCTCATTTGCATTCAAAACAAAATAAAATTGATGTTTGTCTTACCTTATGATAAATTATTTTCAATGAAGACACATCAAAACATCTCTGCACAACACCAATGCACTGCAATACACTAAACGAAATAATCAAATCGGACATAAGTTTCGATAAGTTTTTTCAAATATTTTTATATAAAGAAAATAAAACGTTATTTTAACGTTATTTTTATACAAAGAAAATAAAACGTTCAGCCTTAGAATAAAACGTAACTTTGGCATTGTAATTCAAAAAGTTGTTTAAAAGCTGTACTAACGTCTAAAAAAATGCTTTTTACATTAGAATATGCTGTCTCACAACTTTACTAATGTCTGTCTTCAATATCATTATAAGCGCTGGTTAGAAGCACTAATCATATTTAAAAATGCTCAAAGCCGTATTATTTGGGGCCCAAATTGAGCTTATAAGACACAAACTTTTATACGGCTAATATATAGCTACATAATACATATTGTAACACGACATAATTAATCTATGCCACATTGTTGCTCTATGTTGCGTGCTATCCGTGTTATGGTGTGATCTGTGACTATCAAGTAGTCTGTGATTGCTGTGCGAGTCGGCCGCCGCCATTTTTGTTTAATTCAGTTTAGAACGGGGGATACTGTAAATCGGTGCGTGATTCTGTTGAATATTTTTAAAACTGATATTTAATTGATTTATAGAGATATTATTGTTATGCATATCTATTAGAAAGATTATAAAAGTGATATAACATTATAAATCCATACGAAATTCATAAAGATAGATTATCGAGAGTAATTTGTAAAAACCTACCAGCTAATAATAATGTCAGAATAAACGGTTTGATTTTGTAATTGTAACCATATGATTTCATTTAAGTGACCCTTTCTGAGATGTCGTATCAATATGCTGCTCATATACTGCTTTGCACGTAAGTCCATGCTGTTGTACGCTTCTTATAATGTTGTTTTGTGTTACTTTGGTTGTCGCACGACTAAGCTGAAAACACGTTACGTTGGTTGTTTCTAGGTCTACCATGGAAACCACGGTATTGCCCACGGCCATTACCACGATAATTATTTCTCGAAAAATTAGAGGATCCATGTCGAGGGTTGTTATACACCTGACGTTGTTGGTGATTATTATAATTCACTTTCGCATTATAATTACCACGATAATTTGAACGTTGATTTTGATAGTTTCTCCGGCCTCTGTTAAAATTATTATAAATTCTATAGAGGATCCATGTCGAGGGTTGTTATACACCTGACGTTGTTGGTGTTTATTATAATTCACTTTCGCATTATAATTACCACGATAATTTGAACGTTGATTTTGATAGTTTCTCCGGCCTCTGTTAAAATTATTATAAATTCTATTATTAGACCTACCTCTTGCGTGGAAAATAGTGTTGGAAATCGACGGCGACGCCAACTCTTCATCCTCTGCGTCTCGCACTGCATCTTTTAATTCAGAGTATTTGCGCGCTGAAATTTGAAATTTGAAATTTGAAAATTGCTTAGTCCATCCGAGAATTTTTTAATTGCCATTTTTTGATTTATAGGTCTCAAAATTGCGCTTGCTTCTCCTTTACCATCTGCCTGTGCGATAGTGAGATCTATAAATAATTCTGATAATTTATTACCATAATTACTAATGGACATGTTGTTTTGACACAAATTATTTAATTGAGAAAGTATAGCATTGGGTGATTTTTTTGTAAGTACATAGGCCTTTATGAGACTCTTTACGTCTTCGTATTTACTTTTTAATTTTAACTTAGCTGTTTTTGAGAGTCTGGTTTTCAAAACAAAAGAAATAAGTGACTGCTTTTGTCCACTATTTTTAATACAATCATTATATAATTCTATGGGCGCTATCATTTTTTCTGTAGGTTCTTCAGAACCATCCATTTCAGGAATCAACGACGTTGCAGTTTTTAAATTAAAACTCTCCATGCTTAAAGACTGATCTTTGACCGTTTCACTAGAAGAACTATATGTCAAAATTTTATCGTATGTCGATTCAATTTTTTCATTAAATATATTCTGCTAATACTAAAGAGCTTTTTTGTAAAGAACAAATACCAATAATATTTTTATACTCAGAATATAATTCTTTAGCTTTTAAAATACTTTGATGTACTTTACCTTTATATTGTTGTCTTCTGCCTGGACCTAATTTCCTTAAATTACTATGAATATCTAATAACTCACTTAAAATTCTTTCTAGATCCTTTTCCATTAAAATTAAAACTTATTTCATATTTAAATCTTACACTCAATAATATTCCTCACACACAAACTTCTAAATTATATTATAGGTAAACAGTAAAATATGTTATATTTATTTACCTATTAAAAGGGATAAGACTTATTCCAAACACATATATTACTGTGACAATAATCTAGATACGCCCTTATAATACGACGCTAAATTTCTTTTACCAACAATTTTTCCGTCACTTTTTGAAGATAAATTGTCCGTTCTAGGTAATTCAGCCCCACACTGGATTCACGAAATACTACTGGAACAGTTCATCGGTTATTCACGAAATAGTACTGGAACATTTCATCGGCTATACTAATCAGCTGGAACTATGCCGGGGATCCATCTCGTTCCTGGCAATCCTTGCTCCCAGTCTGACGGCCCGACCATCTCATTTTCATTCTTCGTAATGCACTATTGTTCATCTCTTTTTGAACCATACCAGCGTGGCACTTCTTATAATTTTTGTAGGCTATGACCATTATGGCTAGTGCGCATAATCCAATAATCGTGGAAACTAGTATATTATTTGTGTAGAAATGAGTAGTCAGATCTGCGCTAGTCAACTGGTCCATACCATGCTGGTTTACGACCAGCTCTTTTTGTTCACACTGACACTTGCTGCACTTCGTTCCCATTGTGTAGATTTAAGTCTACAAAGTACACGAGATGACTCTGTTTTCGATGTTGCCGTCCGTAACGGTTTTATTTCTGACCATTTTGTGAATTTATCGTGGAAGACTATTATCCATTGGAATCTTTTAGTGGATCGAGGAAGTGGTCCTATGAGGTCGGTTGTTACTAGTTCCCAGGGTTCTTCTGCATTTCTTATTTGCATCAGTCCTTGTTTTTTTTCTTGTGATGTTTTGCGTTTTTGGCAAATCTCGCATCTGTTTATATAAGTGGCTACATCTTTGAATGACCCTGGCCTATCATAATAGTTATGGTAGCAAATAAACTAATGTATCTTTATATTTTAGCTTCCACCAGAAGCTGTAATCTGCCAAGAGTGCTTCTTACGGCTAAACCAATATTCTAGTAATGGAAATATGAATGAAGAAAGAGAACTTGGTCACACACATGTTTGTGTAGGATGTGGAAGATCACATGATTGAATTCAATCATCCATTAATAGCTATAATACTTTCATGGGATACACATAATGAGGTCAGTATATAATAAACAAACTAAAATAGTAGGTTTGCGGGGCAGCCATTATACTCATTGGTTGTGTATTCTGTTTTTTTGGAATACTAAGCATTCTTTTCAAACAATTAATATTCTTCTTTTCCCTGCAACTAACTAGCCCGGAGTTAGGAAGTCGCCTGTTTCGCCCCCGTGCCTCGGAGAGCACGTTAAGCCGTCGGTTCCGGTTATTATCACTAACATGATAATAGTCGTTAAAGCCCGCCAACCCGCATTGGAGCAGCTTGGTGGGTCTAAGCTCTAATTCCCTCTCTCCTATGAGAGTGGAGGCCTTGCCCAGCCGTGGGACGTTAATGGGCTGTAGTGGTAGTGGTGGAATAGAAGCAGGCGTTACTTTGCGGAAGTACATGATAATGAATGAACTTGTAGTTTAATTCGCTATAATCCAATAGTTATTCAGTTCAGGTTGTTCAGTAGACAAATCTATGTGGTACAGTGTGTGTCTTGCACTTGCAGCTCGCGACATTCACCACCCAGCAATTCGCACCGGCACAGCACTACATACACCACATAAATTTTGCAAATTATTCTCAACGTACGTTTCACTCCGACACCGGAGCATCTTCAGGAGATGTTGTTGGGGGAGGAATCGTGCATTGTCTAGTCAATATCTCCTACCGATTTATTATTTACAGGTTATATCAAGAAATGCGACTGTTTGCTATCAGTGTTGGGTGCGTGCTAGTCGCCAACTATCACATCATGCTATAAGAATACAAGCAGACACAGATCACGGGCAAGTTGATCCAGAGCAATTGGTGGCACCTCAAGAAGCCATACCCACACCTCCACCACTAACTACTCCAAGAACAACAGGTTCAAACAGTATCTACTAATGAATTTACAATTCTTCCCCATTATAAACGTGCAGTAAATACTTCAAGGCATTGTATTTTTCAAGGCTGTACTAATCAATCATGGCACTTAATTCCTTTATTAATTAAGGTCATGCTTCTCAAGCAATACCACATATTATGTGCCAGTTCGCTCCCGTGTCTGTGAATCACATTTATATGCCAACGAATGGGCCACTTTGAATGATAACAGCAATCAAACTAACAGCTTTACACTTCAACAAATAGAGGATTTAATTCGAATCATGGAAAGAAATGCAGAATTATTTGATTTTGAAAATGTTAATGAGATGCCTAACCACATATGCCATTATTGGACTGGTTCAAATGTATCAGAGTTTTTAACATTATATAATGAAATTCAGGACCTTGAAAATGTTAATAAAGGAAAAACATATTTAGCTATATACCTAACAAAACTTAGGACTGGTGATAGTGATAACAGATTGCTTACAAGCTTATATAACATGCCACGCTCTGCACTAGAGTCGTATTTAAAGAAAATGCGGATTTATTTTAAAAATCACTTTGTGCCCAATAATGTGGGATTGCAACATATCACGAGAGAACAGGTAGCGCGGCGCAATATGTTAATTCCAAACAATCTATTTGGTAACCCAAATGCACCATTTAGAGAAATGCCTGCTATAGCAATTTGCGATGGCACTTACATCTATATTCAAAAAAGTAGTAACTACTTTTACCAGAAGAAAACTTATAGTTTGCATAAATATAATTTAACTAAGCCTTTTCTCATCGTTGCCTGTGATGGTTACATCATTGACGTGTCAGGCCCATATGCAGCAACACAAACAGATGCTGAAATAATGCTCAAATTATTTCAAAACGAAAATGGGCCTATGAGGTCATTTTTTAGAGAAAATGATATTTTCATCTTGGAAGGTTTCCGCGATTGCATACCGGCTCTCGAATCTTATGGCTATAAAGTATGTAAGCCTGAATCAGTGGATGAAGGTGAACTCAACTAACGTCATTACAGGCAAACAAAAGCCGCTGCGTAACACTTTGCATGTGGGTTGTTGAAGTAGTGAACGGCCGATTTAAGCGAGATTTTAAATTATTTCAAAAAAAATTTAATAGGGCTTCACTACATCTAATGGATGATTTACTTGTTGCAGTGGTTTATCGGTTATTAATCGGTTTCATCCACTGATTGAGGATCGGCCAGATGCCTAAGAAATCATATGAAGGGCATTACATTACTAAATATATATATACATAGTTATAATGAACCAAATCATTTGGCTCAATTTGTCAATGATTTTAATTTAAATCAGCGAAGAACAATGTTTTGCAGGATAGATGGGAATCTACCGCAACTGCAGCAGTTTCCCATATTTACTTTAAGTGAATTGATTCTTATAGCTTTAGGGCCATATCAAATAAAACAGGCCCGATCATACTACGGGGAGCATATCAGGGAATATGGTCTGTATTTAATTGAGGTGTGTCCGGAAGTGGAGCACTCGCAAGAAATGGCAAGCCATATTGGGGGCAATTATCCATCTATATATACAAGGTGTAAGGTAATTAGTATAACATACCCGCGGCTACCCATGTTAGATGGTGTACAGATATATTGGAAAAATGTCATAAGACGTGTAGCGGGTTGCCAAAATTTATTTTCTATAATTAACTAATTAATTTTGTATGGAACTTTTTGATACTTAATTTTGACTTTTTAACTCTACCATAGTGTTTATAACGTCAAAATGGCATGGGTAGCCGCCGGTATGTTATACCATTTACCTTACACCTTGTATAAAAGCGAAATACCACTCACTCACTCACTCACTCACTGACTAATCACGATATCTCCGGAACTATAAAGCGTACAGACTTGAAATTTGGAAGGAAGATTCCTTCTATGGTGTAGACGCCAGCTAAGAAAGGGTTTTGAGAAAATCCACCCCTAAGGGATTAAAATAGGGGTTGGAAGTTTGTATGAAAGTCCTTTGTTTTTGAAGTTAGAGACATGAAAATTGGAAATTAAATTATTAGTTATAAATAATAAAAACCTGTATAAGCAATTTTACGAAAATGTACCCCAATAGGGGTAAAATGGGGGTTGGAAGCTTACATAAGGGTTCCAAGTTTTTGAAGTAAGAGACTTGAAAATCGGGATTTAGGTTATTAGTTTTAAGTTATAATAAACTGTACAGAGGGTGAAATGGGGGTTGTAAGTTTGTATGAAAGTCCTATGTTTCTGAAGTTAGAGACTTGAAAATCGGGATTTAGGTTATTAGCTTTAAATAATAATAACCTGTATAAGCAATTTTACGAAAATCCACCCCAAAAGGGGTGAAATGGGGGTGAATGGTTACATACAAATTTTATGACTTTGAAGTATAGACATGAAAATTAGCATTTAAGTTATCAGTTTTAAATAATAAAAAAACCTGCATAAGCTTTATAAAGCCTCTATAGATAGGCTGTTTGCAGCGGGAAAATTTCATAATCTCATAGGAAATCAACAATTGTACGCGGACGAAGTCGCGGGCGACCTCTAGTAGCTTTATAATTAAAACTCATTGTGTTTAATGAGACAATAGGGATCTACAGTATAATGTGTTTAATTAATTAATGAACACAAAAGAGTATATTAAGTTAATATACTCTTTTGTGTTCATAGCTATAGCAGCTATAGCTACTATAGCTGCTATAGCTACTATTACTATTCTGTGCTATAACGACAAATAACCGTAGTTAACTATCACCATCACGTCTTATACGTTGTATTTAAATTTACCTCCAGAAAGTGTACTGTGTAGGTAGCAGGTATCTACAAATTTTTAATAAACATATTCGTACTTTGACTTTGAAATAACGTGAAAACTACAAAGTTCCGCCATTTCCCGAGCCTTTAACTAAAACAATCCAAAAATCCCATCGATTCATTGAGGTGTGATTGAAGGACAAACAAACACACTTTCGCAATTTTTTTACAGGTAGGTATTTTTCCAACAAAACTGGGTCACTATAATGCTTTTTTCGATTCCTATAGAAATCTCTACGTCAAAAAACTGGGAGAGACTGGTATATTTCAAAAGTCAGCCATTATTTCGACGTATTCGCGAGTTTTTGCAGGTATCTCACCTTTGTGTGCTCCAGCTTCCAGTTCAAATGATGCTTTCATTCGAACTGTGAAAAGTTTTTTATATATTTAATCATAAAAAGTTCTACCAGTATCTACTCTCGTCTTCATAAATTATAACGAACTGCTGACCTAACTATAAGCCAAAAGCCATACTATTATTATTATAAACGAAAGTGTGTCTGTCTGTCTGCTACGCTTTCACGGCCCAACTACTCAACTGATTTTCATGAAATTTGGTATTTTAAAAATATTAATTCAAATTAAATTAATAATTCAAAAAAAATAGGTCGCCTTTTCAAAATATGGGGCATCTATCTCGGGCTTACTCTATATAGTATAGGAATATACCCTATGTTCCGATATACACTGAGAGCACTGTTCAGTGCTCTTACTGGGGAGAAATTCGTTCCGCTATGGAGTGACAGTATAGTGCCGCAGTATCCTAGGGAAATATATGACGTCATAAATCGTCGCCATTTTTGTACTGTGAGTACTGGCGTTTTCGAGGTAACGTGCTCTCAGTGCTGACTGCGTTCCGTTTTAAACAGTGACCAGTGTATCTAACTATATAGGAACGGTTTCGCAGTATACTAAATTGACGTCACACCTTACAGTGCTCGCAGTGTATTTCGGAACATACCCATAGTGTATTGCAGAACTATGGTTCTCTCTAACCCGTATCAGTTATAACAAACCTTTATCGTTGTAAACACATTTATCAAATGGCTTTTAGGAGATTGTATGCCATAATTGATTTTATTTATTTATTTTATTTATTTATTATGCCATAAAACGCTGCTGCAAATTTGAAAAACATCCTCGAAGCTAACTTTAATGGATCTAAAATGATTGTTTCAGATATATCAATCAATCAATCAAATAAATATACTAATATTATAAATGCGAAAGTCACTTTGTTTGTTGGTTTGTTGGTTTGTCCTTCAATCACGCCGCAACGGAGCAACGGATCGACGTGATTTTTGGCATGGGTATAGTTGAGGACCTGGAGAGTGACGTAGGCTACTTTTTATCCCGGAAAATTAAGGAGTTCCCGCGGGAATAACAAAAAACTTAAAGCACACGGACGAAGTCGCGGGCATCAGCTAGTTTTTAATAAGGGGCAGAATAAAGTCGAGGCACATTGGCCAAAGACATTACTTTACATAATATATTCTGGTTGATAGAGAGCCTAGCAGTAGTCGTGCAATCAACCAAATATTGGGATACTGCTGCAGTTGCGTTGTTGGAAATAGAACTGTAGGGTGTTGTTGCCACGTAATAACCTTGATATGGTACCTTGGTTGGGCTCGCCGTCAAAATGATATCGATGCGCCGGCGGCATTTCTCGATAACATACTGATTACATATGATGATTAACAAATCAACGATGACTAACAGTTGTTTTATTTCCATTCGAGTTCTATAACAGTAACTACGATATATTTAGAGAAGATAGCACAATGGTTAGTCTCATACTTTAAGTAGCTAGACCTCAAGCTACGCAGCACCGTGCCACGGCCCCACGGGTTCGACTGAATATTATCCGTGGCTAAGTGTCTTGCGTCAGGATTGCTCACCTAATGCTGCCATCCTTTTCCATACAAATCAGTCTGCTACTTTCGCGTGTCTACTTCACTTTATAATTATATACTCTCTCCCGGCAAGAGCATTTTAACGATACATAGCATTTTTTTAGTTATTTCACTATTACAATATGCATATAACCTATAATTATTTCGAACCTTAATCTTAGGTTTATTAAAAAAACGCAAGTTTTAGAAGCGTTTAAATATATACATGGTAATCAGTAATAATAATAATAATAATAATTATAAATTATAAATATTATAAATGCGAAAGTTTGGATGGATGGATGTATGGATGTATGGATGTATGGATGTTTGTTACTCAATCACGCGCCAACGGCTGAACGGATCTGGCTGAAATTTGACACAGAGATAGAATATAGTCTGGAATAGCACATAGGCTTTTTATCCCGGAAAATTAAGGAGTTCCCGCGGGAACCAAAAAACCTCAATCCACGCGGACGTAGTCGTGGGCATGAGCTAGTCAGTAATAAAAAAGGCAATTAAATCCTGCAAACGGCATGCTTGTACACACTACACTACACACACACACTAGAGCCTATTAACGTCGCACTCTCATAGGAGACGGGAGAGCTTAGACCCACCACGCTGCGGGTTGGCGGGCTTTAACGACTATTATCGTGTTAGTGATAATAACCGGAACCGACGGCTTAACGTGCTCTCCGAGGCACGGGGGTGAATCACCGCCAACTTCCAACTCCGGGCTGGCACTGAGAATTTCTTAATTGAAAAACCCAATACCTAACTTTTATGCCCGACCGGGAATCGAACCCAGGACCTTGTGATCCGCAGTCGACTATGCTAACCACTAGACCAACGAGGCAGTTGCTTGTACACGCATTACATTACATGCTTGTACACGAATTTTAATCTTATGTGGGGCAAAGCTCCATCGAAAGTCTGTCGTGCTTTGACCATGCATTTGTCGATTGATTGATGACTGGATTTTGCTGTTTCTTGCTGATACACTTTATTTAGTTCTGTTATCATAGGTCTTAATTTAAAGAATTTGTCATAATCTGGTGAGCTTCTATCTGGTTCATTTTATCGTGTCACCTACGAGTAATATTGGACCAAAGTAAGGAAACATTCTTAGCTAACGCTTGCGCATGCTTCTATTTATTAGTTGAGAAAGAAATAATAAGGGAAAGGGTTTCCAATCATAGAAAATAAAAACACAGACGCATACTCGAACGCGAAAAAGATGGCGGCTTGGAATGATTTACGTACTAGGTACCAAATTCGATAGGTATATATTGAATAATTTTATGAGGTATTTTGTGTAAGTAGTTTATAACTCAGCATTTCGTGTTTCAGTTTTAACAATATGGCCCACACTCCGAGAACACTGCAACAAATTAAAGCTCAAAGGGCATAGTAAAAATGACTGAAAAAAAAAGAAGTGCCTGGAACGGAAACAAACACCCATATTCTTAAGTCCTCTTTCATATACTTAGAACCCCCTCGCCTCAAACTTATTCAAGGCTTCCTTAAGTCCCTCCTCAAAAGAACCTCAAAAAAGGTATTCTCAGTCGTAGCCTCGGCCATATCTCGCCATTCCTCCAGTAAGGTCGAGTGGAGGAGAGTGGAGGAATCATATCTACACTTTGAGAATTATTTAATTTTTATGGTTGGTAGTATTAACAATGGTTACCTTTTTTACTCCACTAGTGTTCTGTGGTTTGGCTACCAAATATCTACAATTTAAATTTCAGAACTGGCTGTTGAAACGAAATAAACCGTAAACACGAATCTTGTGATTTATGCAATACTGATAGACTAGACTTGCTTTCGCATGTCTCTTTTAAAGTGTTTTTTTATTACTCTGAAGTTGGACGTTTAGGTATATAATTATTTTCAAGACGTGTCAAATCGACAAATCTTTTCTGATCATGAAAAAGTTTGTCTCCAAGAACTTATAATAAAATATAAGTTAAATTCTATTCTACGATAGGAGCTGGAAATCCTGCAATAAAAAAACCAGCTAGGGCACGCCTTACCGAGGAATACAACTCCATTGAAACAAATTGTCGAGTAAGTACGATTTAAGGGAGAGGTTATCAAGTGGTTTCCTTGTCCCTTCTACTATGTTATCTTACAACAATTTCTTTGATTATGGTTTCACTAACGTCAGACCGTTTAATAAAAGTATGCTATACCTGTTTCAGAGGACAGAAGCTCAATTTAAAAAATACTGGGACAATTTAAAAACTTGCGACGGAGACGTCACAGCAGGGCGTACGTGACTGTCGACACGGCGCCGAGTTGAGAACATTCGAGAAACGCCGAGCGACCGCGCCCGCAAACACAACCACAGAAAAAGAATGCCTTGCGGTTATATGGGGGATTAGGAAAATGAGACCATTTCTAGAAGGATACCATTTCACCGTGATAACAGACCACCAAGCCCTAAAGTGGTTAAACACCCTAAAAAATCCATCAGGCAGGTTAGCAAGATGGGCATTAGAACTACAACAATACAACTTTGACATATTATACAGACCAGGAAAACAAAACGTAATAGCCGACGAATTATCAAGGAATCTGGTATTTACGACAACAGTCGAAGACGGGGATTGGTAGTTGGTATACAAAAAAATTCAACAAAATAAAGAATAACCCCGAAACGGACCCGACTACTGCATAAAAGAGAAAACCTCTATAGAAGAATAAGCAATCCAAAATAATGGCGGAAATGGCGGAATGCTAGACCCAGCGACAGAGTGGAAACTATGTGTAAAAACGACCGATAGAGAAAGAATCCTAACGCAAAACCACGACGAACCTAACGCAGGACATCTAGGAGTATACAAGACGTTTAATAAAATAGCACAGCGATACTACTGGCCAGGGTCATTCAAAGATGTAGCCACGTATATAAACAGATGCGAGATTTTCCAAAAACGCAAAACATCACAAGAAAAAAAAAACAAGGACTGATGCAAAAAAGAAATGCAGAAGAACCCTGGGAACTAGTAAAAACCGACCTCAGTGGTCCTACCACTTCCTCGATCCACTAAAAGATTCCAATGGATAACGGGACCGGTGTGCGAAGTGGTACATGAAGCTTTTCAAGCGTCTGCTTAATTGTTCGATTCTCAATTCACGTGTCCTGTTGGAGTCTTCCCTACAAGCGCGACAGGACAATCTTAAATTCCGTCTAGAATTAGTGCATGCCATTCTTTCTCATCACCATTCACTCATTCCATTGGGCCGTAGAGCAGAAGCATCTCATAGTAGAACAGCGCATTTTCAGCATATAGTCCACCACACACATTGGCCCTTTTGCATTCCCCAAAGAGACTCAGACAGGGCAAGAAATAGAAAAAGCTGGCAAAGGTGCGTTGTCTGTCTTCGGGAAGGCAGAAAAATGCAAAGTCAGTTCAAAGTTCCATCCATAAAAAAATAGATAAATCTCGCGTTTTTGAACGCATCCATATATCGCAGCCTAGACGAATTTCAGTTCTAATGGCAGCGATCTCTTTCATACGTGACGGAATACGAATATAGCCGTCCCTTTCTCACTCGAGAGAGAATCCATCTTGTTTTACGAATCACGAACGTCAGGCAATTGAATGCAGGGTCGCGAGCGCAAGTTAGTCAGCTTCAGACCTTCAAAGTCATAACTTGTGTCGCGTGCGCATTGACCATAAGAGTGGAAAATGTGAAGGCGTCAAATTAACCATCATGTGGTGATAGTGGATATTTAAGCCGGAGGCATCTATGCCATCCGAGGAGTCAGCAGGCCCAAACCTTAGTGGGGCTGACTCAAATCTTATAACATAAAGTTATTTCCTAATATTTTTTTGTAATCTAGTAACTTTATTCGCCACGTTACGAATAATGTGAATATAGTGTTAGGCGGGATTTTTCCTCGCTTTTATGAAATGTTCTCGCTACATAATTTCCTTTTGTGGTACATAACGTAAGCAGTGAAAATTAGTGAATCGCCCAAACGGGTCGAGTGATGGTAATCTGTCGTGCGCGTACCTAAACCCTAGGAGTGCCTTAATATCCGTGCCCCAAAGCAACGGGATTAGGAAGGGACGCGGCCGACCTAGCATCGAGGGGTTGTTGTCTGCCTATCAGCGCGCCTCTCCTCCGACCTCGTCTCAGCGGGAATCTCCCAACGTTGGACCTCTCGGTATTTAAATCAACAGACTTTTGCGGTATTCTTATTATTAGTTAGATTTAGTTAACTTTCGCTAATGAAGAAACTAGATTAAAGTTAATTATTTTGGTAAACGTATCTTTTCATTAATTAGTTCCCACAAACATACTTATATCTTCTTCCTGATGTGCGAGAGCGGGCCTAGAGCTCGGTACGGCTCTCGAAGTAAAAGTCCAGGTCTCGGCCGTCTGTCCTGTCCAGGAACTGGTTGAGTAAGTATTCCTCCATAGTAAGTATAATCTATCGACATATTTCATCTCCCCACTACCTTTCTCTATTGTAACAATCAGGTCTCTCTCCCTCTTATGTTTCAATACAACCAGAGATTCCTCTCCTCTTTTTTATGTTACAGCCCAGCCGCACCTAACAGATTACAATCTACCGAAAAATAATTCGTTAAATTCACAATTTCGCTAGTTAGATTACAATCTAACGGTATTTGCAATCTTACGGTGACATATATGTTATAATATGATATTCGTAATAAGATCTTTTTAGTAAAACTTATAAGTAGTTTACGGTGACATTGAAAGACATTATTAAAAAAGATAATCTAAAATATGGTGTTTCATTTATGTGAATATTTTAAATAAAATATATAAAAACACGACAATATATACCAATGGCAAGGAGTGACAGAGCGAGAAAATGTTTTCTTGCCTTGCTCAGCGTATCACTTTTTTTTGTTTGACTCATCCGACAGTTTAGGTCAGACAATCCTGTGTCGTTTTGTTATTCGCCCATATTCGTACGAAATCAGAATTGGACAAAGTGGTAACTGTGCTCTTAGCTTACGAAAAAAGAGGTTTAACTTATAGACGAAGGGTCCACTGAAATAATGATGAATGTCCAAAAACATTTAATTCTTAACCAGTAATGCCATTCGGTCACTTGACTATGGTAGTTGGAAACCTTGTTTACAAACTTAGCAATATCGCTTGCAGTCCCGAGATAAATATGTTTTTAATATTTGGCTACACGGCTAGAACGCTCAACGTCACAGGTGTTCACGGCAATAACGATAAATGTCCAGCGCGGGCGCCTCGCACTGACCGCCATCTTGCTGTCAAATCAGCGGCGATCCCGCCTATTGTTTTGTCAGTCTTTGTGAGTCTGGCGTTCTGTAAGGTTATGTTATACGGATTTTAGTGTTTTCTTTCTTAATATAATGACTGAGAACAACGAAATGATCAGAAATACGAAAAAAAGAAAACAGACAGGAAGAATGAGTGATGTTTTAAAGAAACTTCGACTCCAAGGACATGAAATTGGCGATGACTGCAGGTGTAATCGTTTTAAATGTTTTGAAATGATAAGTGAAGAGCAGAGGACAAGAATAATAAGACAATTTAATAGTTTTGCCAACAGGTATGATCAGGATAATTATTTAAGCGGACTTATCTAATGTACAACGTCGTCGTCCACGAGTAGGTGAAGAAAATGCGAAACTACATAATAAGTCATACTCTTACAAGATTCGTATGATTGGGGAGGATACTTACGAGTTACCGATGTGTAGAAAAGCTTTTATATCCTTACATGGTATCACTGGAAGAAGACTTAAATTTCTTCAGAAATCACTCACTGAGCATGGCGTTGTCCAAAAAGATAAACGGGGGATACATGTTAAAACAAAGCTTTCTAAACAAACTACTGATTTGATGTACAAGCAAATTGACACTCTAAAAACAATTAATGGTAAAAAAGGCCACTATAATTTACGGGAGAGTCAAAAAATATATCTGTCGGATGAGTTGAACTTGTCTAAGATTCACAAAATGTATAATGAAAACAATCCAAATAACAAAGTATCATACGAAACATATCGCAACTTTTTCAACAAAAATTTCAACATATCATTCGGTTATCCCAGAATGGATACATGTTCGACTTGCGATGAATTTCAAGCTGAGAAAAAACATTTTGAAATTAAGATTGCTTCTCTTCCTGATGGCTAAGAAAAATCTCAGATTTTGTCTCAACTTCGAAGGCTCGAAATTGAAAACTTAGCACACAAAAAGAAAGCTGAAGTTTTTTATGATAAAAAAAGAAAAGCTCGTTTGAGAGCTAGGCAAGATGTCACAACAATAGCGATTGCAATGGATTTCTCAAAAAATCTTCCTGTACCGAACATTACTGCAAACGATGTATATTATAACAGACAACTGAGTTATTTTATATTTAATGTTCATGTGCTTGCTGATTCCTTATCTTATTTTTTCGCTTACGATGAGAGTATTGGAAAAAAAGGATCAGACGATGTGGCCTCTCATCTGTTTCATTTCATATTTAATGAAATGGAGGTGCAGGCCAAGACTCTTATAATTTTCTGTGACTCATGTGGTGGTCAAAATAAAAATTATACCATCTTTAGAATGTTACACTACATAGTTCACTGCTGCAATCGCTTAGAATCTGTCACAGTTATATTCCCGACAAGAGGGCACTCTTACATGGAGTGCGATCGTAACATGGCCTACTTAAATCAAAAGGCTAGGATTGAACTTCCTGAAGAATGGGCCGAACATGTGCGTGGGGCTCGACAGAGACCGAAACCTTTCAATGTCATTGAATGCTCACAAGATGCATTCAAGGGCTGGACTGCTTTTCTGAAACCGTTTTACAAAAAAACTTGTTCTTTTCCCATAAGACCTGTGCGTGAATTTAGAGTCACCCACGGCTCATGTTTCACAGAAATTTTAATAATACTCCATGGGAATCAAGTGTGGTCAACACACCAGTTTCTTTTCGGTCTATGAAGGCAGTTAATGAGGGCGAATTCAAATTACCTGGTTTGGCTTATAAAGAGAAGCTGCCTATATCAACAGCAAAATATAACGACCTGCAGTTCCTGAAAAAGTTCTGTAGGCCTGAAACGAGACGTTATTACGATGAACTTCCTCATGCTGCAAATATTAAAGAATCAGAAGTTAATTAAAACAGTCATTTGGACACCTATCATTATTGACTGTCAACGCAGTGTGGGCAGTGCTCATTATAGTCCTGATTTTTAAAGACCTACTTAAGATTAGCTTATTTTAGTTAGTTTATAATACCCTAAGAATGATTATTTTCCCAAGAAATAATATTATAATGATACATATAGTTTAACTTTAATAAACAACATTTTATTATCTTCAGGTCCGATTTTTTTTAACACCGTTTATAAATTTAAAACCCAATTATCCTAAAACAAAAGACAAAGGACATTCATCATTACTGCAGTGGACCCTTCGATGGTGTATTGCTGTGTTAGGCTGCAAAGCCGAACTGAACGTAAATACGATTGTTACAGATAAAAACAGTTGTACATACATATTTGTAACTCGCATGAATGCTACAAAGCATAGAAATAACAAAAAAAAACTTATTTAGCATTAAGAAAAAATCGCATTGAGACTATCGCTATCGCATACTGTATAGTGTATACGCTGACGTCATGTCTACAACGTGTTTATGAGCATTTCCTATAACTCTAGGGTTAGATTCCTTAACGAAAAGTAATCAAAAATGGCTAAGGATCATGTGTTCTAAAATGGATATTTTCGGAGAAAATAATTTTTCTTTTATAAATAGATCCAAAATTGTTTTCCATATGCCGCATCCTTGTTTTTGTGACGTTGCCAAACTTAAATCATTGAAAAAATATCCTACGGTGTAACTAGTGATGTGCCAGTAGAAGCTATCTTGTCGGCATCGATAAAGTCTTACCGCAAACGATAAAACATAAATTTTTCTCAGATTTATCTTTTACAGTTTACAGTTTGGCGATATTGAAAATCTACTACCTGGTAATAAAAAAACTACACCGCTATTCGTAAATGGCAGGTATTACCTAAGTAATAAATACTGACTTGTAATTAAAAACGATTTAAATTCACTCAAGCTTACATACCGCCGTATTTACCATACTCGAAATTAAAAACATACACACAAGTCAATAGTAGGTATAGTTCCGTCAATTTTTTTGACTGCGCAAACGTAGGTCAGCAAGTTCCTACCTAATTAATATTTCGCTTTTAGGTAGGTATGTTTTTTAATACTACTAAACTTACTTAACTACTTTTCGTTTAATCCCTTGTTTGGTATTCGAACCGGAACCCAAGCTCGTAGACAAATTCATATTCCTAACCGTAGTCCCTAAAGTTCATAACTGGGTAATTAGGTAAAAAATTAAGTCCATCAGTAAGATTCTCCTATCTCGATATTTTTAAAAATAGCAAAGGCGCACCGCAATCCCTTAGTAAAAATGCGATCGAAGTACTTACTTTGACTCCTATCCTTTATTGTGGCCGGTCGTATCAGGGTTGTACACTTTAAAGTAAAATATGAAATTGAGGTTCTTTCATTTACATTTTACATGCATAAGATAGTATGTTATTAATAGGTACAGGTATTAATAACATTATTAGATATTGAGTTGATTCATGTTTTTGCAGGAAAACATCGTGAGGATTCTGCATACCTAAGAATTTTCTAAAAATTCTTGAGGTATGTGTAGTCTGCCAATCCGCATCGGGCCAGCGTGGACTATTGGCCTTTCCCTTCTCGCCCTGAGAAAGACTCGTGCTCAGCATTGAGCCGAATATGGGTTGTCAATGATAATGAATGATGTTTTTGCTTTAATTTTCAACTCGATCGTAATTGAAGATTGCTTCGAGTACTGATTGATGTGCTTTATTAATGAAATGTTGACCATTACATTTTCATTAAGATACGTTTTAATGCTTAGAGGTACATATTCAATGAAATTTAATAAACAACATACGTCGCCCTTTTTTGATCCTGACTTAGGTACATCTTTCTTTTCTTCCACATTCATTATTCTTAAATTCATACATGGGTGCCGGTTTAAGTCACCTTGCCATAGCCATTCTTTAAAACGATACGAATCGTTTATAAAATTCTAACAAATAAATATTTTTTAAATTTTTCATTAATTCCATATTGTGACAACCCTCGCTTGTATTAGCAATAACTAATGCACGCACACAGGCGGCACAAAGCAGTTGAGTACTGTTAGCAAAAAATATTAAATATTGGCTTGAAAATAGGGCTCATTTCACTTTGAATTTAATGACTCGACCGAGATCAATAGTTTTTCGTTTAAGGGCCAAGAGCAATAACACTGTTTAACAATAGCATTTTACACTTTGAAAAGTAATAAGCCCAGATATTTCTGAGTGAAATTCAACCTAAAAACAATTTGTTTTAAAGATAAAAATCTATGGTTACCCGTAAACAAAGAAAGAACTAAAGAAAGACTGGTCAGGACATCTGGTTGCAACCCTGTTGGTAAGATTTTGTTATCTCTGATGCAATTTTTAAAGACGTCATACAACGTTGAACCTTACTGCATAGAAAGACATAAGCTTTTTGTATGTGTAAGTACTGACTTACGCTCTTTTCGAATAAAGTATCTAATTAGCAATTTTCATTGCTCTTAGCCCTTAGAAGGCTGCTACGACTAGTACTTTCTTAAAAGTTTACTTGTGACCTGACCTCCGTCTTGCTCGCAAGTTTCGGTGCACTAATTTTCAAAAAATTGAGTTTTGTTGCTAATTTCTTATTGTTGAGTTTTGTTGTTAACTTCCTACTGTTGAATCTTGTTATTGATTTCTTTCTGTTGAGTTTTGTTGTTAATTGGTTAATTTTTGCACTGTTACTTGTTGTTTTTTGTTAAACGGACGGACTGTTGGTTGTTATCTTTGTAAAAATGCCGCGATACAACTATCCGCCAGAACATCAAGCGGATATGCATTTTGTGTATGGATATTGCAATGGAAATTCCATGGCAGCCGTGAGAGAATACCAGAGTCGATATCCGAATCACCGCGTACCCGACCAACATACTTTCATAAACGTAAGTATTCTTTTTGATTGTTTTTGGCGCTTAAGTTAGGGATGAACTAACTACCATTAACTTAGTCCCGCACAAAAGTACTCGATTTGTATTGGCCAAGTATTAATAAGAATAATCCTTTAGAAGTTGAAAATGAAAATTTTGAATAAAAACATAAAGCGGCACACAGTGACTAGAGTAACGAATTCCAAATTTGTTACTTTTGTACTATTAAATATTAAGTAAAAATCTTGTATTTATCTTTAGTTTGCTTTGATATTAAGCACTTGATATTAATTTGACTCGCTCACAAGTTACGGTTGAAAAGTACTCAGTCAGTATTGTGATTTACAGTCATTTGTGAAAATGTTATTAATTATGAAACATTTTACATACAATTCTAAGTAAGATAGAGATACACTCAATACGAAGCGGTAGGTACTCGCAGGTCTGACCTTATTTTTTTTGTTACAGATACATAGACGATTTCACGAAAATGGACTTAGAAATTCGCCTTCGGAGAGGGTGGAGATAAACCTCACAATGGAACAAGAAATGAGAATTATGAATTTAATTATTGAAGATCCCACCTTATCGACGAGACGTGTAGGGAGAATAGTTGGCGTCTCGCACACTATGGTATGGAGATTGTGGAAGAGGTACGGGCTTCATCCATACCACTACCGGAAAGTGCAAGAACTTTTACCGAATGATAATTTTGCAAGACTCGCATTTTGCCAAAGAATGGACGAGTACCTTTTAGAGGATCCAGATTTCATTGGGAAAATTCTTTGGATGGATGAAGCACAATTCACAAGAGCAGGGGTCTTTAATACAAAAAACCAGCACCAATGGAAGGACGCAAACCCGAAGGCGGTGTGGGAAACATCCCACCAGCATGAGTTTTCAGTAAATATGTGGGCGGGAGTTTTTAATAATCAGCTGGTGGGTCCCATTGAAATACCACACCGCCTAAACTCTAATAATTACTTACAATTTTTAAGAAATCTAATAAATTTAGAATTTTTCGAAGATGTTAATTTAGGCGCTCTTCGATCTATGTGGATACAGCATGACGGAGCGCCGGCACATTATGGAACACTAGTGCGGGAATATTTAAACAGTGAATATCCGCAACGTTGGATCGGTCGTGGAAGTCCAGCAGTAGCGTGGCCGGCCAGATCGCCGGATCTAACGCCTCTCGATTTTTATGTATGGGGCACTTTAAAAAGTAAAGTTTACCAAAAAAAAATTTTGTCTAGGGCCATCTACTCGAAAGGATTCAGCAGGCAGCCGATGAAATGAAAAATATCCAAATAAATTTAAATCGACAAATACGATTACGATTAAATGTCTGTTTGGAAAAAAGTGGTGGACATTTTGAAAACGAAATAAATTAAGTTATTTTGTAAAAATTGTTTTATTTACCACTATCTTTCGCTTTGTTTGTGTTTTTATTCGACGTATGTAACTGTTGCTTGTCTTCAATCTAATAGTAGGTAAATATGCAATCTAAGACGATAGCGTGTTAATCTGTTTGGAGACAGTAGAAACCCCAAACGGTAAATCACATGGCGGTACGTCTTTGTCTGTCGGGTGGTATCTAGCCACGCCAAAGCCTACCACCAGGGCAGACCTGAACTTATTCAGAAAATCTCGATCGGTACAGCCAGGAATCGAACCTGTATCATCCGTCCCACAAATGAAAATCCTTACCACTTCGAGGTGGACGTCTTCGCTCTCATCGAAAATGTAAGTAGGTACGTTACCGTTGATCGTTACGAACGAAACCAGACACTCGTTTAATTTTAACAGAGCAACTGTCTCTAATCGCAATAGTAACAAACAATTATAAATACCTAAATAAGATTTCTAAAATACAAACTGATAAAATTATCAGAAACATATGTAAATCGTAACGTTTTTGCTGACCGTACAAACACTGCTAAGCATAGATTTTATCAATGAACGTTAGAAACGGACGTTTTAAATATTAAAAAATATTTCTTATGCAGTTCGATTCTTATAAGTGGCCTGCTCAATACCTCGAAGTTATAGGAATTGCTTATAAACACGTTGTATATCTCTTCTCTCTTAACTCCGCTAGCACAAGGTGGCTAAAACGGCAACACTGAGTCAACAAATCACAATGACATTGTCAATAACGTTTCGTTGCACAAAATGCGTGAATGCGAAGGTGAGGTTTTAGTTCAACTATTTGTGACCCATATTCATTAATTCACAACACAAAATAACGAATTTAAACAAAAATCCGTAGTATGATTTATGTAATAGGAGTTTTTTTTAACATAAAAAACTTAACAACTCTTGTTTTATTTAGTCGTGTATGCGTAGAATGTAATGCAAGTTGCCGCAGGTAAAATAGGAAGTGGACGAGGCAGTTGAATTACTTTTGTTTTACATTTTTAAATCCGCAACTTTTTCATCAATAATTAATAAATCATACGTGGTCATAAATTCCTGAGATAATTGTAACAAGTTTACATTTTGTGTACATTATGAAAATGGGTGGAGCAGGATCGGGTATTCTCTTTTAAAGGGCGATCCAGTTTAAAACAATATATGCCGAAAAAACCGATCAAACGCGAAATTTAAAGTGTGGGCACGTTGTGACGCCAAAACTGGCTAATTATACGGTCCATACATTCTGAAAGTGAAGGACTTGGATACAATGTGAATGAAACTTGCTACTGTCCTTCCTGAAAACACACTGCTAGCATTTGTAAATTTTTTACTGGCTGCAACCTGATGCAAGCTTTATACAAAAAGAGAATTTTTGCTGTTGACACTGTAAGAGGTAATCGGAAAGATCTTCCAGATATATTGAAAAAATTACAGCCAAAACATCTTAGGCTAGAAAAAAATCAGTTTGCAGCTATAACTGCTAAACCCATTACAGACATTAAATGACTTGATACTAGAGATTTTAACGTTCTTACACCTGCCCACCATCCAACTGACACAGAATTAGTAAAACGAACTCAGAAAAATCGAACAAAGAAAGAAATCCTTTGCCCCAAAGCTATCGCTTGACGCTTGTTACACGCTCACTATGGGCGGAGTTGATCATTTTGATCATTTCCGATAAACCGCAAATGTAGAAAGTTCTGGATGCGATTATTCTTTTTTTATGTTTGACGCTTCAATAGTCAACAGCTACATAGAGAGTTTAGATTGCGATTAGCTCAAAAGCTGATTTTAAAGGACATGACCAGCGGAACTATGGGAGCTTGCCTAGATATCAAAATCAATGTGCAGCAATGATTTCTTTATTATTGTAATTGTTATATTTTATAGTTTTCAAATAAAAAAGTTTCAGGAGTCTGAAGGCTCTGAAAACTGAGAAAATAAATAAAAAAAGTGTCACCAAATAATTGCTTTCCCACACTACGAGGGCGGCACTGAAAATTTCGGGAATCAAGGAAGTGACACAACATTACTATTTAAAAATGTATTTATTGCTTTTCGAAGTATTCTCCGCGAAATTTCACACATTTTTCCATACGATGGAACCAATCATCGAAGCAACCATTCCATTCGGAAGTTGGGGTCTCCAAAATGGCTGTTTTGTAGGCGTCCACAGCTTCTTCAGGTGATGAAAATCTCTGACCACGCGATTTATTCTTTATTTTAGGGAAAGTATAGAAATCATTAGGGCTTAGGTCGGGGCTGTACGGCGGATGGTCTA
This sequence comes from Erebia epiphron, assembly GCA_963932025.1. Classification (NCBI taxonomy): domain Eukaryota; kingdom Metazoa; phylum Arthropoda; class Insecta; order Lepidoptera; family Nymphalidae; genus Erebia; species Erebia epiphron. The sequence goes on along the minus strand of OZ009951.1, from coordinate 11,359,138 downwards.
ATAATTCTATGATTTCTTGCTCTAAAAACTCTTTTGTTCTGTGCGCGGTGTGAGAACTCGCATTGTCGTGATGGAGGATGATGCGGCGGTTGCAGTTCTCTTTACGGAGTTCAGAAACGACCTTTGGCAGACAAATGTTAGCATACCATTCTGCATTAATCGTTCTTTGTCCCTCAAGAGGAATAGTCGCAACATGGCCGGTTTTGGAGACAAACGTGGCCACCATTTTTTTTGCAACACTCCGTGAACGAACGATTTTTGTTGGCTTTAACTCATTTTCGAACACCCAAACTCGTGACTGGTTTTTAGTTTCGGGTTCGTACGCGTATACCCAGGATTCATCACCTGATACGATGTTGTATACAGCATTTGAGGATCCTGCGTGGAATCTTTCGAGAGTTCTGACGCACCAAGTAACGCGAGCCGCTTTTTGCTCTTCACAGAACAAATTCTGTATCCATCGGGAAAACAACTTTTTTACACCTAATTGTTCATGCAAGATTATTTGTATTTGACTCATGCCAATGTCTAAAGTTGCCTGAATTTCGCGGTATGTCACATGTCGATCTTCCTCAATCAGCTTACGCACAGCATCAACGTTTTCTTGGGTGACTGCAGTTTTTGGACGACCTTGACGGGGATCATCACTGAGCTTGACACGTCCACGTTGAAATTCAGCAAACCAGCGATAAATTGTGGTTTTGGATGGGGCTTCATCACCAAATGCAGAAATCATCCGGTCAACACACTGTTTTTGTGTTAAACCACTTCGAAAGTCATAATAAATCATCGCTCTAGAATTTTCTCGAGTCAATTCCATTTTCTCAACGACTAAACAAGTTTGACAAGACCTTGTGACAAGACCGAGAATCTTTTTTTAAATAAATAAACGGTATTCGATTCATAAAACCAAGGAGTTTTAAATTAAAAAGATTTTAATATGACAGGAACAGTGGAAATATTCCATTCCCGATACTTTTAGTGCAGCCTATGTAGATGGCGCTAGACGTTGTGGTTAGCGAGTCTAAATGATTATTTTTCACTACGTTGTTCAGGAAAACAAGTGAATATAATTAAAATTATAAAAAAATACGACTGCTTTTGACACAGATACATACACGAACCCTGAAAACATAACACTCCTTTTTTGCGCAGTCGTGTAATAAAAAATCCCCCTCGAATGGAAGTACGGCTACCACTGCTACTACGTAACGGAACGATACCATTTTTATTAAATGATATTTTTTTGTGAATCACTGGATATTGAACTATAGTGTTATATATTTTTGGAATCTACTCATAATTTTCAAGATGATGATCATACAAGGTGTAAGTTATATAGTATAACATACCCGCGGCTAACCATGTTAGATGATGTACAGATATATTGGAAAAATGTCATGAGACGTGTAGCTCATATCCTGGGGGAGTTATGAGGACTTCAAAATTTTAGCATAAATATTCAGGTGGCATCCCTTAAAACAGCTGATTCAATATCAATGACCTGCGAATAATACCGTATGTTAAGCCTCGTTGCCAGCGCGAGCGTTGCGATAAAATCCAGTAGCGATACTAAGTAATCATTATTCGGCATGAAATAAAATTCTCAAAGTAAAAGCCCGGCTAGAACTCACGTATTTTTGTAAAAAAATGCCCAACTAGTTTCGGACTTGGTAAGTCAAAGTCAGTCCCTTATCCTTAATTTACGAGCCGTCGTTCTCTGTGATTAATTTCTCGACTTATTTCGTTGAAGTTTAAATCTACATATATAAAATTCAAAGTCCTGACTGACTGACTGACTTATATATCAACGCACAGCCTAAACCGCTGGTCCTAGAGACATGAAATTTGGAGGGTGTGTTCTTTGTAAAGAGTAAGTATCCACTAAGAAAGGATTTTTCGAAATTCCACCCCCAAAGGGGTAAAATAGGGGTTGAAAGTTTGTATGAAAGTCCGTCATTTTTCAAGTTATATCCATGAAATTTGGTATTTGAGCTACCGGTTCAAAATGAAGAAATAAGTGTTTCGCCATTTTTGAAAATTCTACCCCCAAAGGGCTGAAATAGGGGGTGAAAGTTTGTATGAAAGTCTTTTATTTTACAAGTTATTTTTCAAGTTATATCTACGAAACTTGGTATTTTGGTTTTCGGTAAAAAAATAAGAAGGACGTGTGTAGCAATTTTTAAAAAATCCACCCCCAAAGGGATTAAATAGGGGTTGAAAGTTTAATGAAAATCCGTCGTTTTTCAAGCTATAGCCATGAAACTTGGTATTTGGGCTTCAGGTTAAAAAGGATGAAATACGGATTTCACAATTTATGAAATTTCTATCCCCAAGAAAGTCAAATAGGGAGTTTGTCCGTCAATCACACCGCAACAGAGCAACGGATCGGCGTGATTTTTTGCATGGTTATTGGGTATAGTTGAATACCTGGAGAGTGACATAGGCTTCTTTTTATACCGGAAAAGTAACGAGTGCCTGTGGGAATTAAAAAACTTATGTAACGCGGACGAAGTCGCGGGCGTCCGCTAGTCAATAATAAATGATTCTGTGTAGTTTGTTTTTGAATGATTTGTAAATTGTAATGATTTGCCAAATTGCATAACGATACAATAATAATAATTAATATTATCGCTTGTAATACAGTTCTGACTTTAGCCACTCCATCGCCATTTTACGTAAGTAAACTTAATCGGGATACTTACCAGGCTAACATGAATCAATTTACATAATAAATCGTTTTAATTCACGAGGTGGGTCCCGTATTTTTAAATTTTAACTAGGTAGTCTTCAATGTCTCTAATGGTCTTTGGTAGTACTTTGATGAATGAACTTGGGGTTCTAGATTCTATTGTCAGCTATCAAATTTTTGCCCGCCAACCAGCATTGGAGCAGCGTGGTGGGTCTAAGCTCTATTTCCCTCTCTCCTATGAGAGTGGAGGCCTGTGCTTAGCAGTGGGACGTTAATAGGCTGTAGTGGTATAAAATTTTTAGAATGTGAGTTTTTCTGCCAAGACATTTTTAGTACCAATGAGAAAAGAAACCCGTTCTTCGGTCGATTGAAGAATTTTTCTCCACGATGCTACGGTGGTCCCAGTTATTATCACTTATCAGTACTTAACCTGAAGTCAAAATAATCGTTAGAACCCACCAATTGGAGCAGCGTGGAAGGTTAGTTTCTACATTTTTCTCTCTTAGTAGGAGTAGGCCTGCAGTGCCCAATGATGGATTAATTGGTGAACAAAAATTCCTTAAACTCCTACACAAATAACAATTTTTTTTATAGCTAGTAAGTACTTAGTTTCTACCTGACTCAAGATAATTTCATAATTGCCAATATCTTACAACGGAACCCTAATAATTCTGCCATATTGTCGTAGGGCGGAGTTAGACGTATGTCTGTGTACGTAGTAGAGAGTGTAGGTAAATAAACAAAGCCGAGCTGACGGGCAACGGTACTAGGAACGCATGGAAGATGGAGATTTTTAAAAAATACATTTTTGATAGTGTTTCTTTTCGGAATTTTACCCTTAGGTTGGGGAAAAACATAACACAAATTAAACAAGAATTTTACAGAACGACTTTGGGTAAAACTGCGAATGATCTGTTTAAATTGTTAGGTACTTTACTAAAATGGTAATGAAAATGAAAATATTTATTTCAGCTTAACTGTAAAGTTATTACAAAGAAAAAGTATAGTAAAGTTACAAAGAAAATTGTAAAGTAAAGTTTACCGACTTTTACATCCTACATAAAAAAATCAGTTTAAAAAGTTACTTGCCAAATTTAGTAACTGAGATTTTTTTTAGGGTTTCTAAAGGATATTTTTTACTAGGGTAAAATCAAAATCGTGACTGGAAACCCTGTTTTTTAAACGCATTATTTTATTAGTTTTTCGAGATTTCAACAGTTGCGCGTAAACTGTCACGGTGGCAAGTAAGTGAAAATGAGTTATTCTAATTCAGAGTATTATGATATGATTATGTGTGTAGGAGCTTGTAGTGGTAATTTAGAAGCAGCTCGAAGGTGGTATAGTGACTTGTATGTTATAACAAGACCTAACCCGCGACGGCTTCCATCATCGGCGTGTTTTCGAGGTCTGGTGAATAGACTGCACCAGACTGGATCTTTTCATCCACGCCAAAGCGAAGGCCGGCCTACGACTATTAGCACCGATTTGCAAGAGTCAATTTTGGACTATTTTGAAGAGGATCCGACCCGTAGTACTCGTGGTGCGGGGCAGGTTTTAGGCGTTAACCATTGGGCAGTGTGGAATACACTGAACCGTGATGGTCAGCACCCATATCACTACCGTAAGACCCAGGAATTATCCAGCAGTGACTTCGACCCCCGCGTTCAGTTTGCTCAATGGTTCCGTGAGCGAGCGGCAGGTGACCCGTCCTTCAGCCGCAACATCCTATGGACGGACGAGGCATCTTTTACGCCATGGTATGTTATCTTAGAACTCGGAGCTAATTTAAAGATTATAGCGCCATCTAGGAGCTGAATTTCATAACAATGTCTCAGTGTTAACATATTCAAAATTTAAATCTAGTGGTGTTAACATATAAAATAATATTTTATTACCACAAATTCACAAAATTTACTAAAAGATTGTTTTTTTTTAATGCATCTCAATTAATTAAAGTGGAAAAGTCTTAAAATTATACTTTTTTAATTAATTTAAAATAAAATATGCTTCGAAACCCTAGAGTTAGAGGTCTATGGTCTAAAAGTCTATTGACAATTAATGTCATTTTAATTTCAAAATTTCAAAAGTTGTGTTTACAAACGGTTTTTCTGGTTTTTCTGTGCGGTTTTTGTTTTTGTGAAGTGTTTTGTGTGCCTTGAATTTTACGACCAATTTACGACTTTCGGACTGAAGATTCCCTCTTTAACGTATTTTACTTTGGCTTGTTCTTGGACTACTGTATTCTTCAATATACGATAACTTGGCATTCCCCCTGGACTCCGTTGCGACCTGATTTGGATTCTCTGATCTCTCTATCTCTCTAAGATGTCCCAAAAAGTGTGTTGTGTGCCTGGCTGTCCAACTGTTGCTGGTGATGGTAAGTATTAAAAAAATATTATATGCGAGGAAATGGAGGGCAAGCTATTCAATACCCGAGCCAGATCTTTTCATTTTATAGGTCGGAAAATGCTTGTTAGGTTACCTTTTGAAGCAATGTAATTATAGGAGAATTTTGCCATTGAGACAAACTAACAAGTACTACATAATATATAAATCGTGAATTACATTGTTTCATAATAGTGGTTAGGACTGTGGCACCTATTTAAGGGGGGGTCACAGGTTGATCCCGGGTCCCGATCCTCTGACTTATCGGAGTTAAGTGCATTTATGCAATTAAATATCACTTGCTTCAATGGTGAAGGATAACCTGCACATCTGAGAGTTATGTGATACATAATTTTCTCAAAGGTGTGTGAAGTCCGCCAATTCATATTGGGCCAGCATGGTGGAGACCTGCGCGGAGGAATCAGTAGTGAGCTGTTGATGGGTTGGCTGACTTTTTATCACTGGATACATAAGTGTCTACTTTCCAACAAAAGCACACAGGTTAAGTATAGATTTTTGAAAAGAGAAACTAAACTTACAATTTTTTTAGGGATTCCGTTGCACCGATTCCCCAACCCACATCAAAACATTGACTTATATAAACTCTGGATAAAGAAGATTGGAACACATGTAGCTGAATTGGACCAAGATTATGTTTACAGTAACAGAAGAGTTTGTCGCAGACATTTTGAAGAAGTTTACTTGTACCCAACAAAGTTGTGTTCACTAGCTGTCCCATCTCTCTGTTTACCAGGTTGGTTAAACATTTTTATGAAAAGTATGTTTCAAAGCTTTTTTTCCACTGTGTAGCAAAATTTTTTCATCTGCGTTGCTGTGCTGTGGATGTGTGACTTATGTGGTAATATTGTGTAGTTTTTTAGGTGAATTATTATTTCAAGTAATTTATTTGTAGAAATAATAAAAATTCTTACTCTTCTTCAATATTCACTTTATATTGTATCTATTTCAGAAGATGTCGCATCTGCTGAAGCAATGACTGTTTCAGAACCTCATACCAGCTCCAGTTTCATAACAACCTCTAATGAAATTAAAGTGGCTCAAGGTATACATGAAAATATTAACTTATTTGGTTTTATTAACCAACTTCAAAAAAAGATTACTCCATTACTCAACCACTCAAGGATACCACGATTACTCAAAGACGTGTGAACCGATTAGAAAAATTCTTTTTTTGTTTCAAAGGGCATACTACCCAGGTGGTCCCACATAAATTTTATCAAAATTGGTCAAGTGGTTTTTAAAATATGAACAAAATTTAATTATTTGTATTGCATGTCTGTAATGTTGTAAAGCTGGCGGAGGAGTTTGAAGTTGGTTGCTTAAAAATAATATTTAATAAATTATTATTATGTTGCATTTGATTTACATGGTTATTTCATCATAAAAAAAATTCAAAATCATTTATTTCATGTAGGCCAACCTGTGGCGCTTATGACAAGTCTGATTCTACCACCGGTTCGGAAAGCGGATTCTGCTGAGAAGAACCGGCAAGAAACTCAGCAGTTGCTCTTTTCAAAATTACACATTTTACAATACATATTGTTGTAGGTATGTATTTACATTTTAATAACTTTTTTATAATATCTTGTGGGCAGCTGGATGCCAGGCCGATTTATCCTATGCAACTTGTTAGAATAGAATATTTCCAACAATCGATGATATAAACATATATTTATAGAACAATTGCAAATAAACGCACAATAATCGATACACGTCAAGACTGGCAGACACGCAGCCCCGCTCCCGTTTGCAGCACCCGTTTGCAGCACCCGTTCACGAGCATGACACATGATGCAGCCATTGTTTCGCTCAACCATATTTGAGGGAACGTAACATATTAAATCAATTGGAGTTCTTAAAGTAAAATGAACTTGAACTTATCAAATCATCCCCTAAACAAAAAAGATTTGCATTCTTAGTAACTATCATTCTGTTGTATCACTAAATATACAAATCTAATGTTTAATAGTCTAAAACACATTATCTTACATGTTATTTTTGGAATTTTTACATAAGTTCCTGCTACATCAAGAGCCATGTCTACATTTCCTTCAAACACAAAGTCCAGTTTAAAAGGTATATTAAAATCCTAAATGATATAAGTACTAAAAAACATTTTAATTTCTTATTAAAAATATTAATACATAAAGTAATTACTTTGTAAGTTTGCATGTTTGTTACTCTTTCATGCTGCATGCTATAACTACTTAACCGATAAGCTGAAATTAGGAATGGAGATAGCTTATATGGATTGGATTCGATTAACCTGGCTTTATCCTAAAAAATTTGCAATTCTTGGGGCATTTGTAAAAATCCAAAATCCACATTGGTAAAGGCACATGCAAAACTTAGTAATTCAATTCTGTACTGTACTTACATTCTGTATCGTGACAGTTTAATTGATTGTACTGAATATATTGTTTTTTTCTTTCAGTCAAGAAGACAGTTCTCACGAAAGATGAGAAAGAACTGCATAAAGTAATAACAGATATAAGACACAAATTAAAAAAATGTCAAAAACAAAAAGATCATTTCAAGAAGAAGGCTGCTTATAAATTGAAGAAGAATGAAGCATTTGAGCTTTTAATGCAAAACATGAGTGAAGAGACTAAAACATTTTTTGCCATGCAAGTAACTCAATTTGGAAAAAAAGCAAAAGGGAGACGCTTCACTATTAAAGAAAAAATTCTGTCACTCGCATTATACAAGCGTAGTCCAAAAGCCTACAGGTTTTTAAGCACGTTCAGTATTTTACCAAAAAGAAAAACACTTTCGCAATTATTCCAAAAAATCCATTTGAAGCCTGGGAAAACAATTGAATTATTTGCTGAATTAAAGCAACCAGTAGCTAAGATGAATGAAAATCATAAGTTTTGCACTATAATATTTGATGAAATGGCAATTTCTCCAAACTTAACTTATTGTAGAAAAAATGATGAAATGATTGGCATGGTGGATGATGGGGAGAAAAAACAAAAACAGATTTCTGATCATGCATTAGTATTTATGGTGAGAGGGGTTGTTAAAAAATTTAAGCAACCTGTTTATTTTAGTTTTTGTACAGGTTCTACCAAAACAGAGAGCCTAAAAGCTCAGTTAAAATGTGTGATCAATGAAGTAGAAGCCACTGGTTTAAAAGTTGTGGCCACTGTATGTGACCAGGGGTCATCCAATCGAGCTGCTATTAGCAGTCTCATAAATGAGACTAAAGCTGAATATTTAAGGGAAAATAGAGAATGGACCGGCGGCTTTTTTGAAGTTAATAAAAAGAAAATTTTTCCTTTGTATGATGCACCCCATCTCATGAAAGGAATTAGAAATAATCTACTAAGTAAAAATTTGATGTTTACCCAAGATGGGCAGAACAAAATTGCTAAATGGCAGCATGTAGAAAACATGTACCATAGGCAGCCAGGGTATAAAGGAGTTCGATTGGTGCCTAAATTAACAGCCCAACATGTAGTACCTAAACTGATACCCAAAATGAAGGTGAAAAACTGCACTCAGGTATTCAGCAAGACAGTTGGTGTTGCTCTTGGATACATGGCAGGTACATAATTTTTATTTTTCTTCACATCTTGATATTATTTATTTACTTTTACCATTTATTATTTGGTCTTGTAATAGTAAATGTAGTAATTCCATAGAGAATATCTCAATTACTGCTCTGAACAATGTGAGGGAGAGGTTATACTTTTTTTTAATCATAACCAACTTAAAAAAGGTTATTGATTTGAACCACATGTAATATTATTGGAATGGGGTATCATGAATAAAAATTACACCATTTGGCATCACCAGCACGTGAGGTATAGAGAAAATATGTCAAATGGCAGTGAAATCTGTTTGTTATGTATTTATGTTTTTCATGATAAAATGTAGTTTTAATTTTAATGACAATTCAAGGTACAATGGGATGAAAGTGAATGTACAAAAAAGGGGCTAAAATGTATTTAAAAAAACTTGCATTTAGAGTTAGACTAAAGTTGGTTAGCCAAAACTACCTGCATAATTATTTGAAAACAAGTTTAGGGAAGCTAATAATATAATGAGTTTTGAATTCCAGACCCTTATTACACATTAGTCTTTAAGTTTTTCTTTTTCTTTGATATACATGTTAGTCTGTTGGCTTCTAAACAAGTGTGTCTTTCATAAAGTATGAATTTGTATTTGTCCACTTATATCTCAGAAACTTGAAGCTGAATTGTAATAACTTTATTATTGGATGAAGGGAAAGTTTTAATTTTAGAGAAATTACTGAACTGATTTTGATGAAATTTGATACATATGTGTGATAAATATTGTTTCACTTTATAACTTATGGATCACTATTCATTTATATTATGAGTTTCAAATGTGTACTTCTTTTCTTTTTAGATTGTGGGCAACTTTCCAGCGAGCACAAGGACACAGCAGATTTATTAATATTTATGGATGAATTATTTGATTCTGTAAATGGGAGTTACAGCAAAATAAGAAATGGTAAAATTTATAGAAGTGCTGTAACTCCTAAATCTCCTCATCACCAGTTATGGAGAAAAAGTTTGCCCATTCTGAAGTCTATGGAATTCCTTACAAAGGATGGCAGGAAAGCCTCTGTTCCTTCCATCTCCAGTTGGATAAAGACTATTGAAGGTTTCCAGCTATTAGTAAATCATTTGAAATCTCTCAATGTAACATCTCTTTTGTTAAGACATTTCAATCAAGACCCCCTAGAGAACTTTTTCGGAGCTATAAGAGCACAAGGCCATGCTAACAATATGCCCAATGCATATGGGTTTCAAGGAGCTTTTAAAACGTTGTTAGTTAATAATTTAACATCTCCTCATTCTGTCGGGGCTAATTGTGAAAAAGATGGAAACTTTTGTTTAAAAAATTTAAAAAATCTCATAAATTGCAATACATACAATAATGATGAACAATCTGAAAATATAGAATTAGACATTAATGATTTAAACATTGAAAGTATTAACACAAATATGCTTATTGAAAGCAAATCCCCGACAGATGTAGAGAGATGTGCAGCAATAGCATATTGTAGTGGATGGCTCGTTACAAGAATGCAAAAAAAAGTTTTTAAAAATTGTCAAACATGCATTGAGACATGTAAATGTAAAAATGTAGAGGCTTTTCATAGACATATCAGAATGAGTGAATACAATGACAAGGGATGGCTATGCTATCCAACAAGGAAAATTTTCAATTGCTTTGCCGAAATCGAAAGCAATGTCATTGAAATATTAAAAAGAAGCAGCAACAAAAAAAACATTCAAAAATATATTGGTTTAATTTTACTATCTAATATTAATTTTAATTTTATCACATGTGATGAACACAAAAACAAAGTTGTTGACTATTTAATTAAAGAAACTGTCATATTCTTTATAAATAACTGGTGTAAGGAGGTGAATTCAGTCCTAAATGGCAAAACTCATGTTTTTGATAGTGAAGATCCGATTAAAAGAGATGCGGATATATTTTATAAGAAAAATAAATTAAAAAAGTTTAAATAAAGATTTGTTTTATTTTATATGATTGTAATGTTTGGCGGGCGTTAGGTGTTATCTCGATATTATTCGTGTCGAGATACCAATAACCTTCCATATCTCCCGCTTACCAATCATCATTCATCAGATATCATCTCTAAAAATAAACACCAGGCCCCGCCAAATACAAATTTTATTTGTTTTTTCGCTATTGTAGACTATCATCACAAATTACAGTTTTGGTCTTTGCGAAAAACCAATAGATTTAGAAATTATACTAATTTACCTGCTATTATTCTCCCTGAAGTTATTAAAACACTATTAGCTGAATAAGAGTGGGGAGGTGAACCCGAAATTTTATTGGCTGCAAAAACGTATTCAGTTGAAATTGTCGTTTATGCCGATCATTTATTATTTAAACCTAGAGCGTATGGTGATTCCACATCCGTTAGAACGATCTACCTATATTTAGCGAACAACCATTACCAACCTTGTTTTGATGGTGTATTACTTGATAGTGTTGAGAGGTCACCTTTCGACGATTGTCTTTCGGATATTAAATTCGATTCAACACGCAATCTCCTAATCACTACAATTGAAAATGATAATAGTACTTCAAAAGATTTTAATACATCGATCAATGATAGGACTGGAATGACACGTAGAACGACTGTTGATGTCTACAATGACTGTAGTGAACTGTATTATTATAGAAGAATCATATTTTAACGCATCGCGCAGCAGTGAATGGATTACGTTTAGCGAAACGTCCGCCGAGACCACTGTCGATTCAGCGTTAAATTGTGACGATGAACCTATCGTTTTCGATAATAATGTTTTTGAGTCTACACGTGTCGATGATAATGATGGTAAGTCAGTATCAGTCACAAAACTCAGTATTTCGCAAAAAACTGTGTTGTATGTGTATAAAAATATTTAATAAAATCCCCAACAGTATCAAGTTATTACCTTTGAATAGATTTAAAACTAAGCTATTCCAATGGCTTAACGTGCATACGTGCGAACGTGTGTTCGCAAGAGATCTGGCTATCGGACAGAGCCAGCTGACGCGTCTTAAAACTGATGATGGTAGTCTTATTTCTTCGAAACCTGAGATCTTGGGGGAGGTAGAGAAGTTCTATGCACAGTTATACACCTCAACACAAAAGCCTGTTGAAGATTTGGCGAGAGATCCCAGAGCCAAACTGACCCGACACTATACCGAAGATATCCCGGACGTCAGCCTTTACGAGATTAGTATGGCTCTTAAACAGCTTAAGAACAACAAGGCGCCAGGTGAGGACGGAATCACGGCAGAACTCCTGAAAGCGGGTGGAAAACCGTTACTTAAAGTCTTTCAGCGATTGTTCAATTCCGTCATTCATCAAGGCACAACGCCTGAGGCATGGCACAGGAGCGTTGTGGTTCTCTTCTTCAAAAAGGGTGATAATACCCTGCTGAAGAATTATAGACCCATCTCGCTGTTGAGTCATGTCTATAAGTTGTTTTCAAGAGTCATAACGAATCATCTCGCTCGCAGGTTTGACGACTTCCAGCCTCCCGAACAAGCCGGATTCCGAAAAGGCTTTAGCACCATAGACCACATCCATACGCTGCGGCAGGTAATACAGAAGACTGAGGAGTATAACCGGCCACTTTGCTTAGCGTTTGTGGACTATGAGAAAGCCTTTGATTCGGTGGAAACTTGGGCGATATTGAGGTCTTTGCAGAGATGCCGGATTGATTATCGGTATGTCCAAGTGCTGAAGTGTTTGTACGAAAACGCCACCATGTCAGTCCGTATACAGGACCAGACTACGAGGCCGATCCGACTGTAGCGGGGAGTGCGACAGGGGGATGTTATCTCCCCGAAGCTATTTACCGCTGCATTGGAGGACGTCTTTAAGCTTCTGGATTGGAACGGACTTGGCATCAACATAAACGGCGAGTACATCACTCACCTTCGGTTTGCCGATGACATAGTCATCATAGCAGAGACTCTGGAAGACCTCAATGCCTTGCTCAATGACCTCAGCAGAGTTTCTCAACAGGTGGGCCTAAAAATGAATATGAGTAAGACGAAAGTTATGTCTAACGCGCATGTTCCGCTCCACCCAGTGATCGTTGCGAGCTCTGCACTCGAGATTGTAGACGAGTACGTGTACCTGGGACACACAGTTCAGCTGGGTAGGTCCAATTTCGAGAAGGAGGTCAACCGCCGAATCCAACTCGGCTGGGCTGCGTTCGGGAAGCTTCGAGATGTCTTTTCGTCCAAAATACCTCAGTGTCTGAAGACCAAAGTCTTCGAACAGTGCGTGTTGCCAGTGATGACTTACGGATCCGAGACATGGTCGCTGACTATGGGCCTGATAAGAAGGCTCAGAGTCACTCAGCGGGCGATGGAGAGGGCTATGCTGGGAGTGTGATTTATTTATTTATTTATTTATTTATTTACTTTAACAAAAAAACTTTTACATATCATAAATATCTTCACGTCCTGAAACTCGCATGAGTTTATGTGGACGTTGCACATTCCTCCTAAATAACTAAGTTAACATAACAATAACAACGTTAAACAAAAAAAAAAAAAAAAAAAACATACCTGCATATTAAAATTTATCGTAAAGTTATTATCGTAAAATACCTATACAGGAGCGCTCGCACACCTTCGAGTATCATCGCAGCGAGCATGCATCGAGCAAATGCCCAACCGGTTTTGTGCAGTGTAAATCGTATTATACAGGCTGATTTGGGTTTGACAGTGGATAATTAGTTACGAAATTTAGAAATAAAAGAGGTATATGTACTATAGTATATAGAAATAATGATTTTATTACATTTAATACGTTAATTTAGATAGCTTTAATTTTCTGTAGTTAATAAGTCATTGAAATATTTTTTTAAAACTCGCTTTATATTTTTAGCCGTGATCGAATCTCTTAATGCTAGTGGTAAAATATTGATTAGCCTTGGTATAAGAAAGTCAGTCGTTCTTTCGCCGTAGAAATTATTAGCTCCTACTGTTTTAATTTTTCGAGCTGCTACTTTTCTTGTTAATTTTGTGCTCTTATATAAATCGTCGTTATAGATAAGTAAGTTTTCTATAAGTAAGCGTAGTTTAACTTTTTGTTTTATTGGGAGGATGTTACATTGTTTATATATTTGTGTTTCATCATCTTGACACTTAAGTTTAATTTTAATAGGTAATATTTGTTTCAGTATTCTTAGTTCTAATCTCTCTAATTGTTCAATGTATGTTTTAAAAGTGCGGCCGTAGCTGCTTAGACCGTATAGTATTATGCTTTCACCTAGTGCTTTGTACAGTTGTAACTTAATGTGAAATGGAATTTTTCTTTTTATTAGACCAATTTTGGCTAAAATAGCGCGCAATCTAGAACACACGTTATTAATATGGGGACCCCAATTAAGTCGGTTATCTATTGTTAGACCTAGATAAGGATGTTGTGTAACTTGTTCTATAGATTCGCAGCTACAATTTTTAAGAGCTCCATGAAGACAAGAATGGTTATGGGCAACTAGTTTTAATTGACCTGAGCTTCTTAAATGACATGAATGTATGTGAATTAGTTTAGTTTTTTGTATGTTTATGGCCAAACCAAAGTCATGGGACCATTTGCAGACCATTGTGAAATCTGCTTGTAGTTTCCTGAGCGCTTCGTCTGCATCTCGGTCAGTTGCAATAATGCAGGTGTCGTCCGCGTATTGAAATGTAGTGCAATTTTTAATAACGTTATTGATGTCGTTTGCATATGCCAAATAGTGGAGTGGGCCTAAAACTGAGCCTTGAGCCGTGCCAACCGTTACTTCAGCCCTATCACTTAGCGAGTTTCCTATTTTTACATAGTATGATCTGTTAGTTAGGTAATTACGGCACCAGTTCAGGAGCGGACCTCTCACTCCTGTGTCGTCTAGTTTTTGAATCAGTAGGTCATGGCGCAAAGTATCAAAAGCCCGGCTGAAGTCTATGAAAACTGCTACAACATGTTTTTTAGCGTTAAGGTTTTCGTAGATATAATCCGTAAAGTTTGAGAGTAATTGTGTAGTGCTTTTTTTTGGTTGGAATCCAAATTGATTTTTAGACAGTATGTTATATTGGCTGTAGAAATTATGTATTACATCGCTTATGTGCGTTTCAACCAATACGATATATTGATACGTGATCAAATCAGAAATGAAGAGATTCGTAGGAGAACCAGAGTCACCGATATAGCCCGAAGAGTTGCGAAGCTGAAGTGGCAATGGGCGGGGCACATAGTTCGGAGAACCGATGGACGTTGGGGTCCCAAAGTGCTGGAATGGCGACCCCGCACTGGAAGGCGTAGCGTCGGCAGACCCCCCACACGGTGGACAGACGACATCAAGAGAGTCGCAGGGAGTCGCTGGATCCAGGCGGCGCAAGACCGTGGCTTGTGGAGGACCCTACAAGAGACCCTATGTCCAGCAGTGGACGTCCATCGGTTGACGACGACGACGAACGTGCATAACTTCTAAGACCTTAAAGAACTTTTCGAACTTAAATTAATTAATTGAATTATGAATTATTATTTACATCCACTGGCATTCACATTTATTATCATTATTAAATTATGTACTCAAATAGATTTTTTATTAGATTAAGATACTTATAATAATTTACTATATATTAGGTACAATTAGTTAAGGACTAATAATAAAATAGTTAACTTTAATATTGTACACCGGCGACGGTAGAACATGTTGACCTTACCATGTTAAATGTAATATCTGTAATATGTAACCATATTATAATGTACCATGTTCTGAACAATAAATGAATTATGAATTATGAATTATGAATTATGAACACAACAGTATATTTGTTTCCAATAGTCTTACCCCTTGTTGAGTCCATATTCCTACCAATGTGTCCTATAGGTGGGACCACGGAATACCACCATGCAGGTATAGCACTTATAAATAATGTGGCTTTCTTTTGGTAACAGAATTTTCAAAATCGGTTCAGTACCATCAAACGGGGTGAATAGGTAGGTAGGTACAGAATTTAACTTTGGGTAAATTTTTCACCAGTCCTGCCTGAGAATATTATGTTGATATTGGTTTCAAAACTTGAGTCGCATGCTGAAGATTCTCAAGATCTTAACACAAAATCATGTAAAATACCCAATTTTAATTTTTTTTTCAAATTATAGGTCATCCCTGTTTATATATAAATTATGGTTAAAATTACCTGATATGTAGGTAGTAGGTATAGGTAAGGTAAGAGAACAGGTACTTAGAATTTCCTTCAATAATACAATTTTTTTTGCAAGATAATATTATTTATGTTATAAATGGCTTAGTTCTATTCTTATGCACTAAATAACCTTTATTATTTGTTAAAATTTCAACATTAACTCCTAAATCTTCAGAAACGACATATGGTCCATCCCATTGTGGATCTAACTTACTAGCTGTTTCATTCTTAACTAATATCAATTGTCCATTATTATATGAAATATTATTTTGATACTTATCATAAGATTGTTTACGATTATGTTTGCTTAAAAGTAAATTGTTACGAGCATCCTGATGTGCTACTTGTAACCTATATTTAAGATCTAAAGGATAATTTTCTGGATAATATAATGGTTCTATATATTGACTTACTCTAGATGGTATTACACTAGGTCTTCCAAATACTAGTTCGAACGGTGTGTATTTTGTTTCAGTATGGACAGTATTGTTAAAGCTATAACACCAAAATGGTAGCCATTGACTCCATGTATCTTTTTGACCATTACACTGTATTCGTAAGAACGCTCCTAAATTTTTATGTGCATTTTCAAGTGCACCAATCGATTGATGGCGATACGATGTAGAAGTCAATTTATTTACACCTAAAAGTTTACATACCTGTTCCATTACTGAAGATACGAATTCCGTTCCACGATCAGTTGCAATAGCATCTGGTATCGCGTATCTTAAAATAAAATTAGAAACAAATGATTTTGCTATACTTATTTTTTGTGAAGGAATTTTTAAACAAAACAATTTTTTTCGGAAAATAAATCATCATTTCAATAAAAATCAGGACAAAATATTACATATAATCACACTAAGAACATTAAAAACCATGAGACAATGTAATTACTTATTGTTTATATCATTTTACTTAGTAGTTTTTTTTCTTTTCATATTTTCTAATGGAGTTTCGCGACGAATCGACCAACAAAAATCGGCAAGCATTGCTTCTGACCATTTTCCGTTGCAGCGCCTCTCAATGTGCGATATGTCCTGATGAAATCTTTCCCCGTGTTCATCAGATACCGCTCCAAGATTTTCGGGAAAGAAATCTAAGTGAGAATCTAAAAAATGAATTTTAAGTGACATGTTGCATTTTAAAGCTTTATAAGAAGACAGAAGTTCTTGGATGATTTCCTTGTAGTTTTCACTTTTTTTGTTTCCAAGAAAATTATGACAGACTTCTACGAAAGCGGTCCATGCCCTTTTTTCAACTTCAGTCAGCTTAATTTCAAAATTTGAGTCGTTCATAAGCTCTCGTATTTGGGGACCTACAAAGATACCCTCTTTCAATTTTGCGTCGCTGATTCGAGGAATTTTTGTTTTGAGGTATTAAAAGCCTTCTCCATCCTTATTCATGGCTTTGAAAAAATTTTTCATTAGACCCAGCTTTATATGGAGTGGTGGTAGAAAATTTTTTTCACTTTGAACTAACGGTTGTTCATTTACATTTTTAACTCCAGGTGTCAAAGTTGCTCTTTGTGGCCAGTTTTTAATTACATAGTGTTTATCTCTTGCGCGACTGTCCCACTCACATAAGAAACAACAAAATTTAGTGTACCCTCCTTGCAGTCCAGTTAACATTGCTACAACTTTTAGATCAGCGCAAATGTTCCACTTGTACTGTAAATATTCAATTTTTTCCAACAACAACTTCATATTGCAATAATTTTCTTTCATATTTGTTGCATGTGCGAGGGGGACAGAAGGATATTGATTGCCATTGTGAAGTAACACTGCTTTTAAACTGATTTTGGATGAATCAATAAAAAGTCGCCATTTCCCTGAGTCTTCAGGGAAACCCAGTTTTTGTAGAAGTCCTTTAGCATCATTACAAAATACCAAATCACCCTCTTTGGTGAAGTAACTCATAAAATCTTCTTGTCGATTACGAAAATACGAGACCCTCGTATTTTCATTTAACAAATTCCATTGTTTTAATCTAGACCCGAGAAGTTGAGCCTTCGATTTCGAGAGTCCCAAATCCCGAACGAGATCATTTAAATCAGATTGAGTAAGAAGATGAGGTTTTGATAAGTCGCTGTGTAAAATTGAAGAAACAGAGGAGGTGCTCGGTTGACTAAGTTGCTGATAGGTATTTTCATCATCAGCCGTTCTGTCGCTGTTAATACGCACTGGAAGTGCAGCATTACTGCTCCGAGGTACTGGTTTTTGTGCAGATGGAATGTTCGGATATGTAATTTTATGTTTATTCTTTTTCGTAAATCCCTTTGTCGCAGTCATACAAAAATAACAATCGTTTTGATAGTTTTGAGGTTCCATCCAAATCATGGGCGTTGAGAATGGCATGGTCTTATGACTTCCTTCGAGCCAACCTCTTAAAGTCCTTGAACAACTGTTACAGCATATTTTCGGGAGCCAATTTTTGTCTCTATCATCGACCGGAATCCCAAAATAACGCTCATAAGCACTTTTAACCAGACTAGACAATGTGTTCCGTTGAGATTTTATGGTAAATTCACCACAAATGTAGCAAAACACGTCAGGAGAATTTTTGCAAATCCTTGGCATTTTGTACCTACAACAAAATTAAATTTGCTATAAAATTAAAATAATATTCTACTCACGTGATTCTATTTTGCTCTATTGTTGAAATTATACATGAATTTTCTCTACATGTATGAATATAATATAAAACTTACCGAAAAACCAGGTTAAAATCAGCAACAATCACTTTACAACTTTATATCAAACTGAGCGCCACGGAGTCACAGCGAGAACTGCGGAAGCGTACGCATTAGTGGTAAAAATATATCGTCAGTCGATATCGTTCTCTCTCTTTCTATCAACCCAAGTCGTTTTTGTGTGGAAAAATACGTTAAGACTGAATAAAGTAGCGTTAGTGAAAGAATGACTCACAAAAAATACAGAATATCGAGGTATTTAAAAAAATAAATAAAAAAATATTTATACGTGATAGCAAACAAAGGAAAGCAGATCTAGATTCAGCAAGTTTAGCTCTTCATATTTATCATATTTTTATTTAAAGGAGGATTTCGTTGCAGACCAGTGTTATTAGTCATCCTACGCACACCTGCATGACCTGCAGTGGGTAGTAAATGAAAGTCATGTAAAATATAGTTTCTTTCTTCCTCAATTCTTTTTACTCCTCTTAATACATAAATACGGGGACCGGTCCAATTCTTCCTATCTTTTATTTCCCTTAATACATCTTTAATAAAACTTTCATATTCTTTTTTTAGTGTTCCGTACCAAAATGGTAAAATGGAACCCTTATGGTGCGACTTTCTCCGTCTGTCTGTCCGTCTGTCCGTCCGTCACACTCGATTATTTCAGTAACTACCGAAGCTATCGACATGAAATTTGGAATAGTTGTGTATATTAGTGGCCCAAAGACACTGGAATTTAAAAAAATTGGAAATTATTTTTGTTCCTATTTAAAAAGGGGGGAAAATCTGAGGGTTGAAATTTAAAAGTGAGATAACTGTACTGTGTGGGGTATCATATGAAAGGGTTTACTTTGTACATTCTAAAACAGATTTTTAATTATTTTTAGTTATGATAGTTTTTGATTTATCGGGGAAAATGTCTAAAAAAATACCGTTCCCCCCCCCTTATCTCCGGAGTTTACCAATCGAAAAATTTGAAATAATTATGGTCAATAGGAATTTACGTATACTTTACAGGAAAACTATAGCCAATGCTCTAACTAGCATAGTTTTTTTGATATTAACAATAAACCTCTACAAACAAAGTTAGTCTTGCGGTTCATTAACAAAGGTAATTATTTATTAATAATGGTACGGAACCCTTCGTGCGCGAGTCCGACTCGCACTTGCCCGGTTTTTTCTTACTATGCATAGTTCATTATTATTATTGGCAGCCTGTGGTGTCCCAATGTTGGGAAAAGGCCTCCCTTTCCTCCTTCCATTTATCCCGGTCCATAGATATTTGGGGCCAGTCCTTTATAAAGGCACCGAGTTCATCGCGCCAGCGGCGCCTCGGCCTTCCTCGACGTCTTTTTGAATTTTGTGGCACCCAGTGTGTTGTAGCCTTTGCCCACAAGTCGTCGGGCATGCGCATCACATGTCCGGCCCAGTCCCACTTCAGTTTTGCCGCTTTGTCTCCAACATCTGTGATTCTCGTCGTGGAGCGTATAGTTCATTAATATTTATATTTTTACAAAAGTCTCCTAACTTAGTCACCAATTCGGCTTGCGTAAAGTGTGTCCTAAAGTTAAGATTAATAAATATTGTTTTTCTTTGCTTACTATAAATAAAACATTCCTTTTCCGCGTCAGCGTTATTTTGTCTTTTTAGTTTATTTAGTTCATTATTTTCTATAAAAGTCATTTCTACTGAATTACTTGGTACTTTTAGAACCTCAACTACTTGTGGTTGATCAGGCCACGTTTCGTCTCCATTACTAAAAGTATTAGGTGTATTTTGATTTAATTGATTGTCCAAATCTAAACGCCTTTTCTGCGCTCTAGTCATAACTAACATAATATCTTCATTCATTTGCTTTAATGTGTCTGATGTCATACTAATGCTAGACAATGCATCTGCAACACTATTGTCCTTGCCTTTCACATACCTAATTTTAAAATTATACTCTTCTAATGCTAGTCTAAATTTAAGAAGTCTGCTTGATGGATCTTTCATAGAGAATAAATATATTAAAGGTTTATGGTCCGTTAATATTGTGAATGTTTTACCATAGACATAGGGTCTAAAGTACTTCACAGCCCAAACAATAGCAACTAACTCTTTCTGAATAGTCGGATAGTTAAGTTCTGCTTTATTGAGTGGTCTACTAGCATAAGCTACTGGTTTCATATTTTTATTGCACAAGACAGCTCCAATAGCTGTTCCTGAAGCGTCAGTTTGAATGACAAATTCGTTATTTTCTGAAAAATCTGGGAATTCCAATATCGGTGGAGTTATCAAAGCATGTTTTAATGTATCGAATGCTTTTTGACACTCGTCCGTCCAAATAAATGGTTCATATTTCCTAGTTAATTTGTTTAAAGGGTAGGTTATATCTGCAAAATTTTGAACAAATTTCCTATTATAATTACATAATGCCACGAACCTTTTTACCTCATCTGTATTAGTTGGTACAGGATATTTTTGTAATATTTCGACTTTAGCTGGGTCGGGTAAAACACCATTTTCTGATACTAAATGTCCTAAATAAAGAATTTCTTTTTTCAAAAAATTACATTTCTCTGGATTTAATTTTAAATTAATTTTCCTAAGTCTTTCTAAAACGTCTGTTAAGTTTTTATTATGAATATCTAAATTTCTTTCGAAAACCACTAAACTAAACTGGACTTATTTTTGAGTCCCATAGGCAACCTTTTCATCTGGTATTGACCAGTATTTGTAGTAAACGCAGTATATTCCCTACTCTTTTTATCTAAAGCTACTTGGTAATATCCTTGATTAAGGTCTAAATGTGAGAAGTATATCGAACCAGAGAGAGAGTCCAAAATTTGTTATATTTGGTAAAGGGAATTTATCCACTATACAGTCATTAAGTTTCCTATAGTCAACTACTAGTCGCCATTTCCTGTCGCTTTCACTCTTCTTTGGAACCAATAAAATCGGACTCGACCATTCACTCTTTGCTTCTTCTATAATATCGCTGTCAATCATTTTTTGAATTTGCCTATTAACTTCATTTTTCAAAGAATGAGGCAACCTGTACTTTTTTTTTTTTTTTTTCTCTGGGGAGGAGGAAAATCCTCATTGGATACCTCAGGAGTTTTGGAGGCATGCCCGACTCCATTGGGGATGAAACCCAGCGGCCTACGGACTAAAAACCTCCTCCCCCTTCTCCGCTCAATCTTTCAGGTAAAGCCTTTGCATTCCGTCTGAAAGATGGCTGTCTTCAGGCGTTTTTCTGTTTCTGCCTTTCCCACTCGTCCTTGATCCTCTTTTTAACAATAGCACGCAACATTTCCGCGCATGCCTCCCATTGATGTTCACAACCTAGCATCCGGGGTATGAGGTTCGCAGGGGTTATTTGCTCGCCTTCTCCCTGGGCTTCTTTCCGTTTGTCCTCAAATTCCATGCACTGGAATATTGCGTGCTCTGGTGTGTCCTCTTCACCACAATATGCGCATGACTCACTTGTCGCCTTACCAATTGCGTGAAGGTAGGTATTGAACACACCATGTCCACTAAGAGGCAACCTGTACTGCTTTACATAAACCGGACTTGTATTTGGTTTCAAGGTTATGGATTGCTCATAAATGTTTGTAGTTGTTAATTTGTCACCTGGTAAAAAGAAAACATCTGAATACTTAGCACATAAATCTTGAATAGATTTTCGCTCTTCCGAATTTAAATGATTTAATTTTAAAATATTTAATAGAAGTTTTGCTCGCTCTAAACTGTTATTATTAGATTCAAAATTACATACATTATAATTTTGAAGTGAACATGTCTCAGGTTGAAACATTGGTAAGTGAACATCGTGTTCATTACCTAGTGTTTAGAATTTTCACAGGTAACCTTTTATTTGTTATTCTTCCTATACATCCCGCTAGAAAAATATTTTCCGCTAATTGCTTGCTATGGATAACGCAATCTTTCCCGTTGACAATATTTAAAAGTAAATAATGAATAGACTCACTTCTCGCTGGAATGTGTAACATTTCATTTGAATAATCTATGCTGTCAAGAAGTTCTAAATAATATTCCGTTAATGACAAAATCGTCATGCATTTCGTTGTTATTAGAATTTACGGTTTCGTTCCTATCCGTATAAAATACTCGATGTGGATTACCACTAGTACGAGTCTTATAGCTCGATCAATTCTCGTTCGAAACTTGGGAATTTCGTCCATGAGTCGAATTATTATTATAATATGAACCTCTACCATTGCCACGAAAACGATGGAACGGTCTACTACGTGAGTAGCCGAAATTTCCTTTGCCGCAATTATTTGGATAACTGTTAGGATTACCCATAAAATTATTTGGATTTTGATGATTGTAGGTAATTGTACCTTGGATGACCACGCTGATTGAAAAATCGTCCCGAACTTCCATAATTATTATTTTGAGACTTACCTCTACCACGAAGAGAAAACTGCATGACGTTTTCTGACGAAGATGTAGCCGACGACAACTCCTCGTCCTTGGCGGCTTGAATTGCATCGTTCAAATGCTCATAATTTCGCGCTGCAATTATCGTACTTAACCTTGAGTTTCGGAGTTTTATAGCGAGTTTCTCATTAATCGGTTTAAGGATAGCATAGTTTTGAGAATTATTATCTGCCTGAGATATGGTTAAATCCGAAAATAATTTTTCAATTTCAGTACCGAATTGTTCTATAGTACGGTAACCTTGTGAAATGTTCTGTAGCCGCGATTGTATGTCTGGAGCTGATTTTTTAGTCAATAAGGCGCTTTTTAAATAAATTTAATGAGCAATTTTTGACCTGATGCCGACAACATATCCGAGTACATTTCTATTGAGTCAATTATATGGCTGATGGTTTGTTGGTCACCATCCAACACTGGAATCAAATTACACGCCGTTTTCAGTTCGAACTCCATGATTGATTCTAAATTTATGCTAGATTCACTATCGCTATCAGATTTATTAATATCCATACATAAATTAATAATTTGTGAATAAACAGATTTTATTTCGTCATTTACTAAACATAAAGATTTCAAAATATTGGACTTTAACCCTTGCTTAGTCGATAATAGGTTTATTAATTCCTTACTTTTCTCATAAATAATTTCAGCTTCACATAATTTATTTTTTATAACATTACCTTTATAACGAGATTTTCCTTTCTTAACTAAATATTTTCTTACTAATTTTATATCCTCCAAGCATTGTAACAACTCATTTTCCATTCCTTAACTAGGTAATTGTCTTTATACGCCACGTCGTACCGAACTCACTTTTCATCACTTAAGTCTTATTCTTTTCCACTTTGAAATAACCACACATCACGCTTTGCGCCATAGGAATTTCTCTATTAATTCATCTCAATTGTTCAATATATGTGCAACATTTTTTGGTCGCAATGTTGCTGGAATTCTACACGAATGACCACTTTTAAAACTGCACTATCTGGATCCTTGATTGGCGGAGAAGAAACCATACCATGGGCGGTTGAGTTTAGGGCGTATTATCAGCCTTTTATTTTATTGTATAATATAGAGGAACTCCAGTTCCATACCAGCCCAACGGCGGACAGCAGGCCAGCGAAATTCGAAGCCGAATACGCCCCAAATATGGCATGGGTCGCCATGAGGGGAAGTTGGGATCTTATGGCAAACGACTGTTCATTGCTGTATACCTTTAATTACTGATCACTTACGATCTAAGAGATACATCTTAAATAATAATCTAACCTACGTCATAGTTACTACACCTCAAGGCAAGATTATCGCCTATAAGAAATTTAGTGCTAGTTTTATGTTCAAAATACTTGAAAATAATTGTTCTCACCCAGTCTTCAAACGTTATTCTATCGAACCAGCCAGAATTGGTACTATTATAACAACAACCTTTTGGCCCATTTTGCCTCCATGTGTCATACACATATTGTGCCTCATACACCACATAATATGGTGGTAGTAAGACTCCATCTGCAGCAGCAGCTATCATAATGGAGGTTGTACCTTTCGTATGATTCATTATCCTTTCAGGATACTTGACACTTCTTTTTACTAGAACTCTTTTTCTGCCTGGATCAGTTACGTTAGTTTCGTCACAGTTGACGATATTGGTTAAAGGAATTTCTTGTAGTGATACTTCTAACTCATTGAAATATGCGTTTATCCCCATTCGGAACAAATATTTTTATCTATTGTATTTATAACTAGCGGACGCCCGCGACTTCGTTCGCGTGGCATAAGTTTTTTAATTCCCATAGGCATTTCTTAATTTTCCGGGATAAAAATAACCCATAAAAACAAACAAGTCGATCCGTTGCTCGGTTGCGGCGTGATTGAAGGACTATTTAACTTCCTTTGGTATAGAAATTATAAAAATTCTGAATTATGTATTTCATAATTTAAGCCGGTAGCCCAAATATCAAGTTTCATCTAAGTATAACTTGAAAAACGCCGGACTTTTACACCAACTGACAACCCCGATTTTACCCGTTTGGGGGTAGAATTTTGCAAAACTGTTGCACACGTACTTCTTTATATTGTATCGAAAGCCAAAATACCTAGTTTCGTTGTTATAACTTGAAAAATATCTTGATAAATGAAGGACATTCATCCCCTATTTTACCCCTTTGGGGGTGAAATTTTGAAAAACTGTGCCTTACGTACTTCTTTATTTATCACCTAAAGCCAAAGTACCAAGTTTCGTTGATACAACTCGAGAAATGAAGGAATTTCATATAAAGTTTCATCCCATATTTCACCCCTTTGGGGGTCGAATTTTCAAAAATGGTGAATCTCGTACTTCTGCATATTTAACTGAAAGCCCAAATGCTAAGTTTCATGGCTATAACTTGAGAAATGAAGGACTTTCATACAAACTTTCAACCCCTATTTTACCCCTTTGGGGGTGGAATTTTGAAAAACTGTGCCACACACACTTCTTTATTTATTACCTAAAGCCAAAATGCCAAGTTTCGTTGATACAACTTGAGAAATATCTTGAGAAATGAAGGACTTTCATATAAACTTTCATCCCCTATTTCACCCCTTCGGGGGTAGAATTTTCAAAAACTGTGAAGCACGTGTTTCTTTATTTTCAACCCGTAGCACATATACCAAGTTTCATGGATATAACTTGAGAAATGACGGACTTTCATACAAACTTTCAACCCCTATTTCACCCTCTTAGGGGTGGAATTTTGAAAATACCTTCCTTAGTGAGCACCTACGTCACAAAAGAAAGCTACTGTCAAAATTTCAAGTCTCTAACCCTAGCGGTTTAGGCTGTGCGTTTGTTATTTATAGCACTCTATACGTTGATATATAAGTCAGTCAGTCAGTCAGTCAGTCAGGACTTTGAATTTTATATATATACTAGCGTACGCCCGCGACTTCGTTCGCGTGGCATAAGTTTTTTAATTCCCATAGGCATTCCTTAATTTTCCGGGATAATAAGAACCCATGAAAAAAACCCGTCGATCCGTTGCTCTGTTGCGGGGTGATTGAAGGACTATTTAAAGGACGGATAGAATTTATAAAAACTGTGAATTATGTATTTCATAATTAAAACCGGTAGCCCAAAGATCAAGTTTCACGGCTATTTAACTTGAAAAACGCCGGCCTTTTACACCAACTTACAACCCCCATTTTACCCGTTTGGGGGTGGAATTTTGAAAAACTGTTACACATGTACTTCTTTATATTATACCGAAAGCCAAAATACCAAGTTTCGTTGTTATAACTTGAAAAATATCTTGATAAATGAAGGACATTCATCCCCTATTTCACCCCTTTGGGGGTCGAATTTTCAAAAATGGTGAAACACTTCTACATATCTAACCGAAAGCCCAAATGCTATAACTGCTGTTTCATGGCTATAACTTGAGAAATTAAGGACTTTTATACAAACTTTCAACCCCTATTTTACCCTTTTAGGGATGGAATTTTGAAAAACTGTGTCACACGTACTTCTTTATTTATTACGTAAAGCCAAAATACCAAGTTTCGTTGATACAACTTGAGAAATATCTTGAGAAATGAAGGACTTTCATATAAACTTTCATCCCCTATTTCACCCTTTCGGGGGTAGAATTTTCGAAAACTTTGAAACACGTATTTCTTTATTTTTTACCGATAACTCATATACTAAGATTCATGGATCATCATCATCATCATCACTACAGCCTATTAACGTCCCACTGCTGGGCACAGGCCTCCACTTCCATAGGAGAGCGGGAATTAGAGCTTAGACCCACCACGCTGCTCCAATGCGGGTTGGCGGGCTTTAACGACTACTATCATGTTAGTGATAATAACCGGGACCGACGGCTTAACGTGCTCTCCGAGGCACGGGGGTGAAACACCGCCAACTTCCAACTCCGGGCTGGCACTGAGAATTTCTTAATTGAAAAACCCAATACCTAACTTTTATGCCCGACCGGGAATCGAACCCAGGACCTTGTGATCCGCAGTCGACTATGCTAACCACTAGACCAACGAGGCAGTCAAAGATTCATGGATATAACTTGATAAATTACGGACTTTCATACAAACTTTCAACCCCTATTTCACCCCCTTAGGGGTGGGATTTTGAAAAATCCTTCCTTAGTGAGCGCCTACGTTACAAAAGGAAGCTACTGTCAAAATTTCAAGTCTCTAACCCTAGCGGTTTAGGCTGTGCGTTGATATATAAGTCAGTCAGTCAGTCAGTCAGGACTTTGAATTTTATATATAGATATAGATAGAGGTCGCCCGCGACTTCGTCCGCGTACAATTTCTGTTTTCCTATGAGATTTACCTGCTGCAAAAGGCCTATTTATAGCGGCTATATAGCTTCGGCAGGTTTTAATTATTTAAAACTAAAAACTTAACCTTAATGCCGTCTTCAAAAACCTAGAAGCGTCATGCAAACTTTCAACCCCAATTCCACCCCCTTTAGGGTGGATTTTCGTAAAACTGCTTACAGAGGTTATTGTTATTTAAAATAAATCCCGATTTTCAAGTAAAACTTCAAACAAATAAGATTTTTCATACAAAATTCCAACCCCAATTTAACCCTCTTTGGGGTGAATTTTCGTAAAATTGCTTATGCAGTTAATTATTACTTAAATTTAATAACCTTAATGCTGATTTTCAAGTCTCTAACTTCAAAAACTTAAAACCCTCATGTAAGCTTCCAACTACTGCACCCCTATCGGGGTAGATTTTCATAAAATTGCTAATGCAGGTTATTACTATGTAAAGCTAATAACCTAAATCCCGATTTTCAAGTCGCTATCTTCAAAAACATAGAATTTTCACAGAAACTCCCAACCCCCATTTCACCCTCTTCGGGGTAGATTTTCGGAAAATTGCTTATACAGGTTATTTTTATTTAAAACTAATAACCTTAATCCCGATTTTCGAGTCTCTAACTTCAAAAACTTAGAATCTTCATGTAACCTTCCAACCCCCATTTCACCCCCTTTGGGGTTGATTTTCGTAAAACTGCTTATATAGATTTTTATTATTTTAAACTAATAACTTCAATGCCAATTTTCATGTCTTTAACTTCAATAACAAAGGACTTTCATACAAACTTCCAAACCCCATTTCAACCCCTTAGGGGTGAATTTTCTCAAAACCGTTTCTTAGCTGACGTCTACGCCATAGAAGGAACCTACTTTCCAAATTTCAAGTCTGTATGTTTTATAGTTTCTGAGATATCGTGATGAGTGAGTCAGTGACCTTTCGCTTTTATATATATAGATAGAAGAAGATAATATACTCCTCTTCATTGCCAACACCTTGCTTTTTCATGATAAAAATATTATGTCTAAGAAGGACTGATTTGGATATTTTATATTTTTGCGCAATATCCATTAACGATTTATTAGCACTGTTATATTCATTTAGTGCCTGTTCTATTAGGAAATCGTCATATTTTCTTTAATTTTTTTCTCGGCTTGCTTTTTATTTACGTGGCGTGGTTAATATAAATAAATGCCTATTAAACTCCTGTACCGTGATTCAAAGCCTACATAATATATTGGAGATAGCATCTGCTTTTCCCTCTCTTTCTTTCACGTACTTGTGTGTCTATTGCCGTCTCTGTCGCACAATCGTCCCGCTAGGCAGGGTGGGGGGCTGGTGCTAGCTGCAGAGGCCCTCCACGGTTTCGTCTCATTGGCGTCTTTTTCCCCGGCGCAAGCGGCCGTCTCCATTACAAGCTGAGTGATTCGACCGCTATTCGCCACGTGAGTCTTTCATTTTTATATTTATTTAATTTGTGTCTTGAACGGTGTTTGCCGTTCGAAAATTAAATGGGTTTAACGGCGTTACCGTTATTTCTGTGTTGATTTCAATATTCATTTACTTTAAACGGTCTTTGCCGTTCGAGTTTTTTTATTGGTTATTACAATAGGTTTAACGGCGTTACCGTTATTTCCGTGTTGATTTCAATATTCATTTACTTTAAACGGTGTTTGCCGTTCGAAATTTTATTTATTGGTTATTACGATAGGTTTAGCGGCGTTACCGTTATTTCCGTGTTTATGTACAGTTGGTAATGAGTGTGTCTTAAGAAATTTCATTGTAACCTTAACTAAAGCGTATTAAGCTTGTGCAATATGGGTAAAAAACGAAAACACGTGTGCGCAACACAAGTTCACTGTAAAGTACCCGCAACATCGAGCAGTTCGACTGCAAATAATTCAATATCACCAGCGTTAAATTTACCATCCGTTACGGAAATTAATGGTCACAAAAAACATAGCGGACGTGAGAGGTTGATCATAGGGGTAAAATAAAATAAAATAAAATAAAAATGGCCTTTATTTCCGAAAGCATGCGATTAAATAAACATTACATTAATAAATTTTTCCGTCATACAGAATAGTTTTAGAAGTGTTTTTAAGTCATATAGTGCGTATTGTTTAATTTTAATACATAATATTTTGCATAATAGTTTAGATAATTTATGATGTCATTCTTGTAGTTATTATATTATATGTATTATTATTTTGGAAAATTGAATTTAAATTAATATTACAACAAACAAAATTAACTAATTAAGCGAACAAATAGATAGGCGCCCTCGATCGAGCCAAAATTCTCCGCTAGAGGGCGCTGCAACCACGCTCTGCTACCAAAATGTTTCGGCCACTACTTGTCCTAAAACAAGTGAGTCAGGTCCCGGGGCCCATGAGCAGGACCCACCCGGACAAGCTAGTGGCAGGGTCGAAGGACGGCAAATTGCCGCTCGACCAATGTGTATGGGGAAGCTGACTATCAAGGGAGCCTACCTAGTACAATTTAGGACGACCAGGGTAAGTCCGACACGAGTACCACGGCTGGCGCCGGCACCTTAAATACAATTAACGGCTCGTAGCCTGTCGTCCTAATACGATAGAACAAGACCGAGTCGGACGACAAATGTCGTACGACTGTCGCAAATTATAAAATAAAACCAAATACAATTAAGAGTTAAATTAGAGAAAGTCCATATGATGACTCACCCAGACGTCTCTGGCGAAATGCTTATTTAGGCTGGCCTGAATATGTGTGGGGTGGGTTGAGTAAATGGTGTTTATGTGAGTATATGAATAGTGTATCCAGGCCTACCAGACGTCGCCAACCCCTTAGAACAGGTGATTACCACTGATTCCACTCGTGCGGTCCTACCCGCAAAGTTCATACAAAATAACGAAGCACAATAAGTTCACAAAATCGTCACTTAGTTTTACATTTAATTATTACAATAGAATACACGAATAAAGGTTAGTTCGGTCAAAGTACTTGTCACAATGCAAGTACTGCACAATAATTTCGCGGCGCCACATACAATAGCGAAGAGAGATTACTCCAAGGTATAATTTACAAATATCAATTAACGTAACACTCAACAAAGCGCGCCTAGATGTATACAAGGCAGTCAAAAGGCAACCGGCAGCGCAATCAAGCAAAGGCGAGCAACTGATATGACACGCGTCAGTGAATCCAGCCGGGCGCGCGATATAAAAAACTGCGCAAGTGTGCGTAAAACACCTTGCGCGATGTCGTGACCATAAAAGGAGATATCGTCGGTCGCGCGGATGAATTGAGCGCGAACAATCCCCCGCCCGTGGACGCAAGGATTTACGTCTACTTAACAATTGGCCAAACGCATTGGTAACAATGGGCATGATTCGCTGCAGACGAATCTCCGACCAAAATGTCAAATTTACAAAACATGTAGTAAGCAATTAGGATTCAAGATAGTTTTGCTGAGGGTGCGTCGGAGATGCGTCCTTACGATCTTAACAATAAACAAATTATTACTAGACAATTGACAAATCTTAAAACAACAACTTGTCCAACGGATCTAAAGAGTACAAAGCAGAGA
This sequence comes from Erebia epiphron, assembly GCA_963932025.1. NCBI lineage: Eukaryota > Metazoa > Arthropoda > Insecta > Lepidoptera > Nymphalidae > Erebia > Erebia epiphron. Next base: position 11,328,280 of record OZ009951.1, on the reverse strand, counting down.
GCCAGTACAAAGGCAGCGAATTTGACTCTTTTAGTAAAACAAGGTCTGGTATTTTGGGGGGTTCTGATTTGTCAGCCCATTTAACGCGCTGCTGCAAAAGATGCAAATATTCCAATGACCAACGGTGCCAAAAGCTTTGGGTCATCTGTTGCAGCAGTTCAAATCTAGACAAGCGTGAGGATTGCACGTCCCTGAAGGGGTATTCGGGCAAGGCATTAAGGGGCTGGCCAACCAGGAAATGACCCGGCGTCAATGCCCCCAAATCATTTGGATCGGAGGAGAGAGGGCAGAGGGGCCGAGAGTTGAGAACCGCTTCAATTTTGCAAAAGACGGTGGCAAGTTCTTCAAAAGTTAATATAGTTTCGCCAATAACGCGACGGAGATGCGTTTTTGCCACCTTCACAACAGATTCGAAAATCCCTCCCCAGTGGGGGCAAACAGGGGGGTCGTACCTCCAAGTGATGCCCATTTTGGACATCGTTGAGCTTATGCTATTCTTGTTATTGGACAAAAACTCGACAATTTCTTTCAAATATCGATCGGCTCCCTTATAATTCGTGTCACAATCAGTACGGACCAGGTCAGGCAGGCCTCTACGGCTCACAAATCTGCCTAGTGCAGCTATAAAGGCCTCAGTGCTGAGGGCACTTACAAGTTGCAGATGGACCGCTTTCGTGGAGAGGCAAACGAAGACGCACAGGTAGGCCTTGAGCGACCGAGCATTACGAAGATTCGAGCTCTTAACAAGGAAGGGGCCAGCAAAGTCAGTTCCCACCCCTGCAAAAGGTCGTGTGGCATTGACACGGTCGGACGGCAAATCCCCCATAATTGGCTGTGTGATGGAAGCCTTCAATCGGTAACAAGGCATGCATTTAAATATAATGCTCCGAATGATTCGTCGGCCAGTCAAAATCCAATATTCACGCTGCAGAATAGTCGAGAGGGCGTTACAGCCTGCATGGACATTTTTAATATGATGATGCGTCACCAACAATTTGATAAAGGGGCCATCCTTCGGGAGTAACAACGGATGGCGTGCTCCGTAAGGCAGCGCGGAGTTTTTAAGACGCCCGCCGACGCGTAACATGCCAACGTCGTCCAAAAAAAGGCTCAAGCGGGCAAGCGAGCCCTTCAAAGCTGAGCCCCTTTTCACAGTCTCAATGACCGAGGCGAAGTGTTCCGATTGGATCATACGTATCCAATACATCAGGGCTTCTCGGCGCTCAGCAGGTGAGAGAACCGGATCCGAAATTTTATTAGAAGGGTCTTTCGAGTTGTGCACGAACAGACGTATCCAACCGGTTACGTCTGTTCAATCAATTTGTCAAGCGAGCTGTATCGCTCCAGAAGGGACTTGTCAAAAGTGGACTTCTCCATACTCGCACACGTAGACCCGGTAATTCTTCCGGTGCTGAGAACTTGTTCCGAGGCCAGGATGACTCTAAACCAGTCAGCCAGTCCGGGCCCCACCAAAGGGGGTGGTTGACCAACAATGGAGCCTCGCAGCCACGTGAAGCGCAGTCTGCGGGGTTCGATTCCCCAGGAACGTGTCTCCAGATCAGGGGTGTTTCCGAATTCTGGATTTGTGACACTCGGTTAGCCACAAAAACTTCCAAAATTATGAGGTAGGGCTCGTAGCCAACAAAGAACAATCTCACTGTCCGACCAAGCAAACACGTCCATAATGTCAACAAAGGACTTCAACGAAGCGTGGACGTGATTGAGGAGGCGCGTCAATAGGGCGGCTCCGGACAATTCCAATTTGGGAATGGTCAAGCGGGACCTGATAGGAGCTACCTTGCTCTTGGCGAGGACAAGATGCACCGAGACGTTGCCAGAAGGGCTAACGGTCCGCAGGTACACCACGGCTGCATAGCCTTTCTCAGAGGCGTCGCAGAATCCGTGTAGGCTAACCCGGCATTTTCCCGGGGGCAAGAAGCACCTTGGCAAGGAGATTTGGTTGACGTCGGGAAGGGAAGACACAATAGAGAGCCACTCTCGTAAGAGAGCATCATGAAGAGGCTCGTCCCAGGCCAACCCGGATAGCCAAAGCTTTTGGAGAAAGCATTTGGCCAGGAAAATGACGGGAGCTATCCAACCGTTAGGGTCAAAGGTGCGCGCGAACATGGACAGTGCGGAGCGCTTAGTCCAGGCTTTAGGAGGGGGATCCAGCTTGACTCGATAAGTGAAGGAATCCTGAACAGGCTGATATTGGATCCCAAGCACTGTCAACAAGTTAGGATTCTCCGGGTGGTCAAAGATATGGGGATCCTGTTGATCCTCTCCCGGTAGCTCCTTCAAAATGTGAGGTGAGTTGGACAACCACTTACGTAGCTCATAACCGCCGGACTTCAGAATGGCGATTAGCTCGTCCCTCAAACTAAGAGCTTCCTCAACGGTGGAAGCTCCGGTGCAAATATCATCCATATAGACTGAAGTCTCCAAGGTATCAGCCGCTCGCGAATAATTTAGCCGCTCTCTTTTGGCTAACTCCAGTAACGTCCGCATGGCAATATACGGGCTAGACCTAAGTTAATATCATTCGTACTATTAATGGACAAACTGTTTGATTCTTTAAACTCCAACACATTTAATGTTTTAAATGGAAACATTTATAGAGAAGGAGTGAAAAGGAATTCTCCTCATCATAAACTTTGGCAAGATGCAATTGTATTTTTAAAAAATATGCATTTTGTGGAAATTAAACATGAAAAAAGTAAAATTCGATTGATTGAGCGTAAAGTACCATCTATAAATAATTTTATAAAAACAATAGAGGGGATGCAAGCACTATGGAAAATTTTAAATCAAAAACATGGCTTTAACACTATGCTTACCAGAAATTTTAATCAAGACCCAATCGAAAACTTTTTTGGAAATGTTAGAAGTCTAGGGGTGAGAAATGTGTCGCCAAATGCTATAAATTTTGAAGGAGCCTATAAATCTCTATTGCTTAGTAATTTTTGTTCGGCACAGTCTATAAAAACCACTTGTGAAGATGATATGGCGTCATATTTCCAATCCCTAGACTTTCTCTTAAAAGAAAGTGAAAAGTCAGATATGAAAACCTCTGATGCAGACCTTCCTCAGGAAATAATTATAAGTGAATCATTGTTGTTTAATAAATTATAACTCACAAGAAGGTCTGCAGCAGAGAAGTTATGTATGTGGTTGGGTGTTGAGGAAATGTTTAAGACATAATTGTAAAGCATGCAAAACTTGTCGAAGCCAATTAATTGATAAAGAAAATTTAATTCAAAATCAATATATACTAGAAAAAGAATATGAAAATAAACGGTGGCTTGTGTATCCCTCTAAAGATATAAACAACTATTTCGAGGAACTACAATACATAACATCTACAATGTTAAAAGGCGGCATGGAAAGTAAAAATGTTAGAAAAAATATTAAAATAAAATAATAAAAGAAACATGGAACTGTAGTATATTTAGTTGTGACAGTCACAAAAAAAATTAAAAGAATATTTTGATGACAATTCAATAAATTTATCAATTTATAGTTGGTGTCGGACAATCAATCGAATTTTATGTGTGGCAAAGTTAACATATGATGGGGACGACTTTTTCAAAATGAGCGCGCAAGTGTATAGCAATAAAAATAGACACAATAAAGTTAAAAAATAATATTTTCTTTTATTATTTATCACATAGAACGATAAATATCACCCCTACTTGATAATTTAAATAGATCGATTCTAAATTTGTAAATATTACGATAACGATAAGTTAAAATTTTTCTTGCTGTTATTATTTTCATGTTAATTAATAGATTAAAATTATCGTCACTATATTTACAAATTTGGAATCGAACTACTTAGAATTCTATTTTTAAGATATCAGAAGGGATTGTTAGTGTAGGGTCAAGATTTACAGATGGCGTTAATGGCGTGTTGTTGGCAAAAAAATTCGTAGAGAGGGCTCTCTATTTCAGGTTATATTACTTTACTCTATGAAAATAGGTTTGCGCATATTGACTCAGCAAACCATCATATAAAACAGACATGTCAGTCGTCGTATGGTCGTAGGAATAAATCCAAATATTTTGAGGCAGGTCGCTTAAAATATTTTGTAAATAAATGGAGGAGAAAAGGAGCCCCAAAGAGGCTGGTAAAAATAATTAAAGGTTATAGAATACTCACCTGAGGAGCAAGGTCTTCATAGCAATGTCAAAGAACTGTTAGCAGTCCTAAAGGTGCTAGTAATCGCCAAGGATCGATTAGCCGGTTCAACCATACTTTTACAATCAGACAATACGACCGCTATTGCTTACTTACGACACGAGGGCGGTACAAAGTCAGATCGCCACATGGAATTGACTTATGAAATTTTTTCACTACTGGACCAATATAAAATTAACATTATACCTTACCATATTCCTGGACTTTACAATAGCGAAGCTGACCATTTATCACGTTTATCAAGAACCCCGGAATGGCATCTTCTACCAACTGCAACAAGCATTATGTTTGCCAAGTGGTGAATTCCGATGTTTGACTTGTTTGCTTCTAGGATAGCACATGTCGTAGACGTAGAGAGATATTGCTCGCTTGATTTGACTGATAGAGACGCGATAGCGCACGATGCCTTCACTCACACATGGATAATACAGTCTAGCATGGGTATTTCCTCCACCATGCCTAATCCCACGAGTGCTTGATCACCTGAATAGAGCATCAGGTATGTTCTTAATAGTGGTTCCACGATGGAAAAGAGTTACTGGCGACCAGATATCAAAAGTAGAGCTTTAGAAGCACCTCATACAATCTGGGATGTTGAGAAAAGTATAATTGAGGCAGTGACTAGCACACCACCGCCGAAAGCACACGAAATGATATTCGAAGTTTGGCGTTGCAAAGGTGGTCAAGTAAGCTAAAAAGCGATCCCCTAATAAATGTGGGTTCGATGAAACAGGGCTTATCAAATTTTTTTATTATTATAATAGAATAGTCTAATCACATCTTGCTTGGTTGCTGTATTTATTCGATTGATATGTACCATTATTAGTTATTACACTTACACTACATTCCATCTACCATTGGTTCGGAATTCCGTTCCTACCAAGAAGAATCATCAAGAACTCGGTGGTTATGCATACATAGAAGACTCAGAATGTTTTCTTTAATCACTGACTTATAAAAGCCCCTTAATAAAGCCGTCTCAAACTAGCACTAACTTACGACCTATAGATAGTATTTTACTATCAGGGTTTTATTAACAATTTTGGACGAATCATACTCCATTTTTATTCGCCCTCACAATTCTAATCACATTGGCGTCTCGTCCCGCCAGGCGATAATAAACAAATCTCAATATATTATGAAGGCTTTGAATCACGGTACAGGAGTTTAATAGACGTGTTTTACCTTACAATAAAACACATATTAAACTACTTACCTGATTCAAAGCCTACAAGACGATTTCTGCCTGGCTTCACTTGGTCAAAAGAGCCAATGAGACGAAATCGTGGAGGCCTCTGCAGCTAGGACCGGCCCCCCATCCTGCCTAGCGGGACGATTGTGCGACAGAGCCGGCAATAGACACACAAGTACGTGAAAGAAAGAGAGGGAAAAGCAGATGCTATCTCCAATATATTATGTAGGCTTTGAATCAGGTAAGTAGTTTAATATGTGTTTTATTGTGAGTTAAAACACGTCCATTTAAAGTCCAGTTTTCCTTACTTGACTTTTGGAGTAAACAAACACCTCATTTTATGAATATCACATAATTACACATAAATCACATATTTTGAACATTTATGAATAAAGACATTCTATGACGTCTCTATGCATGGGCGACTCCCTTTTCGTCTCGAAGTATGTTCTGAGATTGGCTATCTCCCGGTTATGCATGGTCTTGACGCTTAATACGCCTCGACCACCACATTTCCGGGGGATATAGTGACGGTAAAAATCAAACGTGGCCATCTCCATAAACAAACTTTTTTAAACATTTGATTTTAAAAAAATGTCGTTACTTTTTTACGTTATATCATTAAAATCAAATAACGCCATCTCCACTGCAACCGTATGAAAAAACGACCGTTACCTCAACGATTTTTTCAAAACAGGCCATCTCCTTTCAGATGTCAGATCAAATTTGGTCAGCTCCATTTAAGCCAATCATATTGCGCGGTTTTTTGTAATGGCCACCATTTGCATTCAAACTTTGCAGATGCTAGTTACGACTAGTTACGTCTTTCTGTTTTATATCAAAATAAAATGGAAAATAGTGTTACTTCTATCAAAAAATTACCTCCAGAAAAAGCCAAAAAGAAGACGCTATTGAAGAAAATGTCCAAACGTAAAGAAAAGTCAAAAAAACTGTAAGTAATACTGATTCCTTTTCTTTCTACCAGGTATGTAAAACTTACAGGACTAGGGCTGTCAGTTTCATTGGGTTGTTTGAATTACTGTATTGATAGATACCTTATAGGTATTATTACAAAACTAACAGGGCAATTGAAGATATTTTATGTAAAACTGATTCCACATACCTATATAATTTAGATAAATTACCATTTTATTGAATTAGTGTAGATTTTTTTGGGTAGCTACGTAATAAAAAATTCTAAAACTACTGGACAGATAATTTTGCCAGAATTATAAAAGAATTTGACTAATCCACCTAAATATTAATTTAAATTACCTACTAGATGATGCCCGCGACTTCGTCCGCGTGGATTTAGGTTTTTTATTTTCGCGGGAAATTTTTAATGTTCCGGCATAAAAAGTAGCCTAGTAGTCCAACCCCAGGACCTATCTCTGTGCTAAATTTTGTCAGCATTGGTTTAATAATGGGCCGTAAAAAGCTAATAGACGTACGAACAGACATACTTTCGCATTTTAAATATTAGTATGGATTAACTTAAGTGCTAATTCGTCGACTGTATAGGTAACCAACCTATCCTATATTACCATTGTGAGCTGTGACCTCTAACCCAGCCTACAGAGGCTTAGTGCTGATGCTTAATAGATTATTATTTTATTTTAGGTATGGAGCTCCTGGCCTACCAATAAGATCCTGTTGTGGGCATATGACCAAATCTTTACAGTGTGAGAAGCTGATATCGAGTGATTATTTTCATTTTCATAAATCATTTTACGACACTCCAGATAAAATACCACAAGATAATTTCATTCTCCAGCATTGTAAAGTAACGAAAACTCAGCGTAGGCGACCGAAAACTGCCGAAAGAAATCCTAAAAATATAACTGTTAAATATTTTATTCCGAATCATTCTAATGGCAAACTGATACCAGTGTGCAGAAAAACTTTCTTGGGTGCACTTCGACTAAAAAAGGGTCGCGTACAAGGCGTGACCAAAAGATATATGGAAAGAAAAACTGTGGCCAGAGAAAACCGTGGTGGCGACAGAAAAAAATTTCTCTATGCGGCGAAACGAGAAGCAGTGGAGAAATTTATTCAGCAATTCGTTCCATTAGAAATCCACTACACCAGAGGAAAAGATCGACAAAGACTGTATTTACACCCTGATCTAAATATAAACAAAATGTGTGCAATGTACAACGACCAAGCACAAGTTGGACTTGGTGTAAGCAAAGGACTTTTTAGACTAGTTTTTAACACGAGTTTTAATATTGGCTTCGGGTCACCTCGTCAAGATGTGTGCTCAACGTGTCTCCAGCTGCAAGAGAGGATTAAGATTGAAAAAAGTGATGCAAACAAAGTTAAATTAATGACACAACTAAGGATTCATAAACTCAGAGCCAAAGCCTTTACGAAATATCTAAGAGAAGTGCGGGATGACTTGTTCACTATCAGTTTCGATTGCCAAAAAAACCTCCCGTTGCCGAAAATTCCTGACCAAGCTGTATATTACTCAAGACAACTTTATTTTTATAATTTTACCATAGTCGTGGGCTCATCCAAACAAAAATTAGAAAAAGATAATGTGCATGCATATGTCTGGACTGAGGGTCTGGCTGCAAAAGGATCAAATGAAATCTGTTCCTGTGTATTCCATTGCTTAAATGCAATGGATTACACTAACAAAAGTGTTGTACGACTAGTGGCCGACGGATGCGGTGGCCAAAATAAAAATAGCATGTTAATTGCTATGACAATGAAATGGCTCATCACTGCACCGTCCAACATAAAGCGGGTTAAAATTATTTTCCCCGTAACATGTCATTCTTATTTACCACCGGATCGAGTGTTTGCTCTGACTGAAAAAAAAATTAAACGCAAGGAAGTCATCATTAAACCCGAAGAATACGTTGAAATAGTATCTGAACATGCTACTGTTCATACATTGACAGTTGAGGTACCAGTACTGGACTGGAAGGAAAGTTGTAAAGAAAATTTAAAACCGACACAGTCGTGGCACTTCCAAATAAGTAAAATCAAAAGAGTTTGCTTGGAAAGGAATAATAATAAAATAAAAGTGCGAGGTGAAATTTCTTATAATAACGACCTAAGTGTGGCAAAATCTATTTTAAAAAGAGGCAAACTTTTTCGACATATCAATCCAGTATCTATTTCGTCAGGTGTATCTGTAAAACCTGCAAAACTGGCCGATGTTCATAAACTACTTCATAAGCACTATGGGTCTAACTGGAAGAACGACTATGAAGAATTAGAATTTTATAAAAAAATGATAGAGTTACAGGAAAATGTCTTACAAGATATGGATGAAGAAGATAATATTAATGATTCCGAAGAAGTACTCAGTTTTGTTTAAAATATAATTTGTTTTATATTAAATTTAATAACAAAAATAAATCACGCACTCTCTGACTAATGGTCTCCCAAATGTACCGACGCGGAACCGGCTTGAGCCGGCCAGATAAATCTATAAGTATACGGTATTATGGGTCAAAACGAGGTTGCACGCCTCGGCCGATAGTTGGGACAGACAGACAGATGGACAGACTAATTTTACGAAACTATAAAGGTTTATTATTTTATTTTGGAACACTAATTAAAAGTACTTAATTATGTTGTTATTTATCTTTGTTTTATTGCACCTTCCTTCATTATTTTATTTAAATAGTGCCAACCCTGTGATCAACCTGTACTTATGTAAAAAATCATTCATGGTTATCTCCATACAAAACACAATTTCAAATAAAGCCAACTCCACTGAGACAAATCATAAGTTGCCAACTCCATAAATAAATTCACTTTTTAGCGTATTTATGCACCAGCAACCAATATTTTTTTAACTTAATTACACATAAATATAGTTAATCTGTATTTAATATGCAACTACAGAATTATACTGTGACTGTATTATAGTACTATTAAAATTCTACTTTATTGCGTCAATGTTTATGTTGGAGATAGCCAAGTGTGATTTTTACCGTCATTACAATCTCATCACAGATGACTTTGGGTGATGCATGCGATAGAGAGTCATAGTCGTGCGGACTTTTCTATCCAGGGCGTCAAGTTCGGTCTGAGTCCATCTGAGTACGCCAAAGGTGTACATGAGAACGGGCATAACCCAGCCGTTATAGGCTCGAACCTTATTGGCGCCCGACAAAAAGCTTTTACAGATTTTTGTCAGACGGCCAAAGAAGGCCTCGCAAACAGACTGTTTCATGTCCGCCTCATTCACTCCTATCGATTGCGACATATCCAGATACCGGTATGATTCAGCTTCGGAGAGGGTCCTAATGTTCGATGGCTCGAGATTAACCTCAGCCGAGTGAGTAACCTGCCCCCTCACCACATGCAAGATCGCACACTTGTCCAGCCCAAGCTCCATCCTGATAGAATTGCTGAACTCAGTGGTGACATTCAGCAATTCTTGCAGGCGGGCAGCATTGGGTGCCAGCAGTTTGAGGTCATCCATGTAGAATAGGTGAGGCACTCTTGTCCCTCCCCTCCGAAACTGAAAGCCCGTCCCCGAACTCTTCAGTAGTGAGCTGAGTGGGTTCAGAGACAGGCAAAACCAAAGTGGGCTCAGACAGTCACCCTGGAAGATCCCGCGCCGTATCCTTATCCGGTCATCGGCAGCCGCCAACCGCTCACCATGGAGACATAGGATCGTACTCCATTGCCCCATGCATTCCCTGAGGAAGTCTCGAACTGTACCATCGACTTTGTACAGTTCAAGGACCCTCAAGAGCCATGAATGGGGCACCGAGTCGAATGCCTTTTTATAATCAATCCAGGCGGCGGAGAAGTTCCGACGGTTGCGTTTGATCAATTGCCCCGCAACGGAGTCGATGAGAAGGAGCTCCTTAGTACCACGGCTACCCCCCCGACATCCGTTCTGAGCCTCAGACATTATGTTATTTTCGTCTACATGACGAGATATCTTGAGGCTCAGAACGGATGTTAGTGTCTTATAGATGGTCATAAGACACGTAATGGGGCGGTACTTTGCCGGATCAGCGGCATCCGTAGACTTTGGAGCTAAGTGAGTGATCCCAGTAGTGAAAAGGTTCGGGAGCATCCTCTGCTCGAGAGCTTCTTGGAATTGTCGAGCCAAGGTTGCATGGCAAACCGAGAAACCCTTAAGCCAGTAGTGATGCAGCCCGTCGGGACCCGGACTTTTCCAGTTCGGGGCCCGCCTTACTGCACCAGCTACATCCTCCGTAGAGATGGCTACCGGGTTCATCGGTTCAATTACGGCACACGCTTCCTCTATCGCCGCAATCCAAGGGCCCTCTTCATGCTCAACCTCTCGCGACCACACACTCCACCAGAAAGCAACGAGGTCTGCCGGGCTCGGCCGTTGAGAGGTAGAGCAGACTGCTGGACACTCCAATCTTTTGTAGAACCTTTTCTGATCACTCGAGAAGAGACGATTTTGCTGAAAGCGCTCGACTCTTTCCGAGTATCGTCGTATGCGGCTCCCCCATGCAGCGATTTTCTGCTTCAGGTCGTCGATGCGCTCCGTTAACTTTTGGGTTATGTCGGGCTGGTCCAACCTAACCCCAAGCCCGTTGAAGGCAATTCTAACGGAGCGCACAATCCTTGGCCTGGTATTGCCCGACCTGAAGCTTTGCAGTCTGCCAATGAGGCCTCTGGCAAGGTTGATACGGCGTTCTATTCTCTTCTTCCAGGCCGGTTCCGCGTTGCGTCTTGCAACAGCAGCGCATCCCGGGCTCGGGGTCTTGGCTCCGATAAATCGGTGCACGGCTAAAGCCGCACCGAAGAGAATAGAAGCCGTATCATCCAAGCCAGTGCTGTTCACTAGATGTTGGGGCAGCATTTGGTTAATGGCTTCAATGACATCTCGCGTCGCTACATTCAGCGTAAGGCGGGAGAGCCGCGGACGATTCTCTAGAGGAGCGTTTCGAATTTTAAAAATCGCCTCTTCTAGGATCCTTCCCATCCGCTCTAAATCAAGGGAAACTGTTTCCTCGGCGCTTTCCTCAACAGGCAAATCGTGGGAGGGAGTGACTATCTCCTCGCGGTTAGGTACCGCTGGAGAGACGATTTGCTCTGTTGTTGGAGTTGTCGCCTCGGGAACAGCCTCACGTCGTAACTGTTCGAGCTCGGTAGCGTTAAAGATGTTCGAACGCTGAATATACCGAGCCCGATCTGCCAGGTTTTGCTCCGTGACAGTTAGAGTCGGCTCAAGCAGCAGGAACTCACAGTACATTGCCGCTCGATAGCCAGTCCGTCCGGTTTCCCCTCCTGTCGCCCTGTAGTACGCACGCATGACATTCTCGTTCATTTGAGACGTCCATCTCATGCGGCGTACACCACCAGCGGCGGGCCCCGAAGATTGGGTCCTAGGGGATCCTATCGGGGCCAAGCCCTCTGATGGGGATGATGGATTGGTCGACCGACCCGATGGTAGTGGCGGTCGACGGGTGTGGCTGGCGGTCCGCATGCTGTCACGTCCAGCGCCAGCCCCAGACGCGCCCTGGCGCCCCCCAGGCAGCGGCCCTATGTGCGCATTCTCATTACTAATTTCCATCATCAATAAAGGGGGGGGGGGGGGGGGTGAGTGGTGGTTACATCACTCGGGGTCCACTCAGGTCCCCGAGGAGGCTGTTTTGATGGCCAGCTAACCAGCTTTCGGGGAACTGAATAAGATAGTAAAAGGTTCCCCGGCTCCCTTAGCCGCCTCTTACGGTCACCCACACGGCGAATTATCACTCGTAAGTCAGTAGGCAGTAGGTAGGGATCCACCTATTAGGTTAAATATTTAAATACACTCATAATAATATGGTACTCAAGTATCCTACATTAAATTTGATTTTATGTAAGTAGGTATTGTCTGGAAATTCTTAAGAGTGTTACATTTTTTCCAACAAAGGTAACACTTTTAATTTTAGGTAATAATTGTCGAAGTACTTATTTCAGGCGTTTTCGATATATTTTAAATCTCCGACTACGATTTATATGAAATACTAGACTATGTCCGCAACTTCGTTCGCTTAGTTTTTTGATTGATTCCCACATTCCAAATGCACCCTATGTGCAAACTGCAAACATACAGAATTTCACATACTTATATACCTAATAATACCGAAATTATCAAGTAAATCAAAAAAATCACTGTCCATCTCGTCCTTTTCAAGTCTCTTTTTCTTATGTGAAGGTTTATGGGACAAATAATCCATCTCCTAAATTTAGGGGACCCATTAGTCACTAAGGGACCCTTTAAAAGTGGTAAAACGGAAACGATCTCCTCACTGGCCCCTAAATATGCTAAGGGGTCCCTTAAATCTTATGGGTCGTCGGTGAAAGCGGGCATTAGACGTTGTAACCAACCTGACGGGGTCCCTAAGCATCTACACCTCTCTCTACTTATAAAATTCAATATTTCTTTAAAATGGCACGTGATACATCTAGCAGTAAGACCCTCACAACATTGCTGTGTCCATAATAAACCAAGATCTTTTAGAGTTTCGGAAGCCTCGAATTCAATCAACCCAACGACTAAGGTATATACAGATTTTAGATGTAATTCAGTTAACTTAAAACAGGCATTAAGTAACGTGATCGCGAAGAGATAAATCTCTTCGGGATATTTACGAACTAACCCAAGTGGTAGCACCTTCCTTTTATAACCTTTTATAAAGAAAAGGAAGATGCTTTGTATGGCATCATTTATATTTCTAAAAAATAAATGATGGCTGGCTGGCTCCTCCCCGCCACCAACGGTAGGCTTCTTCCCTCCTTCGGTACCCCAAGAGGCACATTAATACATGGACTAATACATCTCTAAGAATACCAAAAGTCAACAGCCCCCCCCCCCTCTAACCACTTGGTCATCAATCGCGAAGGCCAGCGCAACGTATGTACGAGCATACTTTAGAGTGGTGCGTTCCACTTATGTCAGCGTATAGCTGGATAATTGCATTTTTAGAGTGGTGCACTCCCACATATACCTGTAATAGGTTTCAAGGATACACCGGACGCACTGCAGGGTCGTTCGTCGCAACGTAACAGAGCCACAGGCGTGATGCACCCTTCAGTAATAGTATGTTATACCAAATATAGCGCGGAACCACCATGGGTGATAGAATGTTGTTTGTGCGTAACATGGTTTTTAGCCAATGTGCCGCAGCATAGGTCGTGAAGCTATGCTTTTACAAGTAACATGGGTTGTGAATCCATGAAACTCTGAAGTGTCGAGGCTGAACAAGCGTAGTGCAAAACGTAGTAAGATATCAGGCGCAACGTACGCATAATCCAACCTTCGGCAATAATAAACAGCGTCCTTCCAACCATGGTCAGTTATCGTTCGAGTATTGCGAACGACGTACGTAATTTAGATAAGTAGATCGCAAGGTAAAGTCAGACGTTTTGCGGAACGTAGAAGTATACTCGAACTGCACTGCGCTCAGAAAGCAAGCTCTCTGATTCAACAACAAACCAATCCCATCTGAACGTCCAACCACGTAGACATCCAGACAGAACCAGCCGTGCTGAGGCATCGCTGAAGCGAGACACCGTTACGCCCCACAGCCTGACCCGACCTGCGATAATAATTGTTTTAGTAATATACGTGTAAATATGTTGTAGTTATGATATGTATATAAATCCACCAGAGGCAGATAAGATTTCGTCGGATGCTCTCAAGCTAGGTCCGCTAAGGGTCCTCACATTAGATAGCATCCAACAACACAGTGCATTCAAACGATCTATTGCAAATATACCTGCTCAATATATTAATTTTATGTATCGCACCACGCGCAAACACAACAAGATGTTGACAGCGCTCACTCCCTCCTACACCATCGCCATACCCACCCTTGGCGAGCGGTCGGAACGACGGGAAACTTCTCCGTAAGCTTGTAGTCGCGTGATCATATACTATACTACCATTCTATTATCGTTTTAATATTACTTTACTATTATTTTATTATTATAATATAATATAATTTTTTTTTTTTTTTTTTTAAAATAATTACCTATTCTCCACTGAATAGTAAGATACGTATAGTTACAACGTGTACTCGAAAAATGTATCCGAACGCATCCACCCAGTCTTCGATTTCCCCAAAATCCAATCAGCTGGCATGCTGTCGACGACTGCTTTCGGTGGTCTTTTATATGGGAACACCATTAATGGCGGACATATTTCCCCAGATGCAGTCATTACCACCAGCACTGTTATATTCTCTTTCTCATTGCCTTTCTTGACAACGTGTTACGTTTTTATAGCCTTTAGTAGCTTGAACCTTCCCTGATTTAGGAGACAATGAAACACCAGTTTCATCAGCGTTAAGAATACGACTGGGATCATCTAAAATGTCTAATGCATTTCGTTCAACCAAGAAAGAGTGTAAGTTTGCAAACCATTTTCGAATTGAACTTACCTTGATGGCTTCTCGCGCCTTATTAATAGCTTCTGGCTCTCGGATGCTAATGTTTGGATGGCGTTTGAGAAAGCTGAGATACCATCGTATACCAGGTTTACCTCCTGGAAAGCGATGGTCTATGCCCAGTGCTTGTGCAAGCTCAGCCACTGTATCCAGAAGGTCATATTTGTTGCAATGGATTCCGGCTTTCGCCAACTCAATTATCCAATCAACGATCTTCTTTTCTCCATCAAAACCAAATATAGGGTCTGGGCCAACTTTTCTCCTTTGATCAGAAACACGACCGGAAAGTCTGTCCTGTATAGTGGATCTTGGAACTCCGTACAACCGACATGCTTCTCTTATGCCGCGACTATTGCTGCGTATATCTAAAAGAGCGCTATTCAGTGCTTCTTTCCTTCCAAGCAAACCTTCGGGAAGGTTCTTAATTTTTTTTCTTTTTTTTTCCTTTACTGACAGGTGCCATCTACAAAAAAAAACATAATTCCAACACCAAGCACACCAATCAAAATAAAATATAATCGGTAAATAAGCTTGAATAAGTAATAATTATTAGTGAACTACTAATTATTTATCGGCCGCCCTTTTGTCGAAAGGCCGAAGACGGGTTTGGTTTTTACTGGCTATCGGTCGCTAAACGTTCGGTATTTTTGAAGGTCCAATCTTTGAAAATATGAGCTATACTGACGGCCGGAATCTACATGTAGTTGTAAATTCACAAAATTCTAGCTATTCACAAATATAATGGACTCTTTATGTTGTTGAATTTAAGGTTTCCGCAATAAAGGCAAAGAGAAATGACGTAAATAAATCGGGGTTGCGACCAGCCGGTCGGAAAGTAGATTTTGAAATTAATCGTCAACGTATTGTCCGACCACCAAAAATATCACAAATTATGAAAAGTTTGATGAGATTGGGCACTTAAATATTGAAATTGAACATGCTTAATACACACAAACCAAATCAGTCATGTCAATCCACGAGCTATTTTTTCGTTAAACGACATGGTCAAAAATTGTATGGAAGTCTGCCCCAGAATGTCCAGAGATGAAATCTATGTCATTAAATAGTACAGATCTTATAATTAAAGAATATGAAAGTTACATTATAGCTTTGCAGTCGTAGATTAAAATTATGAAGGTTAAAAATAATTGATTTTGTTGCTCAGTTTTTATCGTGGTATTATACTTTTCGCAAGAAAGTTATAATTGAGTGATGTTTTAATCATTTAAATTAATCTCAGGTAATGTAAATCCGAGAATTAAGCTTTAAAAACCGGTCGGGCAGCTTTTATTGGTTAAAAAAATATATTTTATTATACATATATAAGACTGTTCACGACCGTAACCTAGATGGTGTTGTCGCAGTATTGAGTAATCGGCACCCAGTAGTAAATGTCAGATTATATATTGTGTCGCTGTTTGGCATTAAGTCCCGCTATTTTTTTCAACTATCTTTACAGCTCTGGGTTCTAGAAACTGAGGATTAACGCCATAACGTAGTGCTGCCAGTACTTAAGTTCTAATTGACTGCATTTGTTTTTATTTTTATGTTAGCTAAAAATCAAAATGAGTGAGCATTTTTTGAATGAACATTAAAACCGCTTTTATAATGCTTCAGTTTATCTATCATCGTTGATAATAGATAATATACACTAGCAACATTAAAGGCATAGGATATTCCTACATCCATGGGCATAAGTATAATCATAGACAGTAGAATATGTCTAATTGACGTCTGACGTTAATTCGACGATCACGTGATTTTTAACATTATCTTAGTCTTAGATAGTCTTCTTTTTTCAATATTTTTTCAGCGACTGCTATGAAACATCTCATTTATTTAAAATTCATTGTTTATTTTAGTTAAATTATTTAATGTGCTCGTATGTTTGGACAGCCTGGGGCAAAAATTGACCATTTCTTTTGATACGCGTCCACACACCAAAGTTTGATATGGCGACTGAGGGCTCAGTTCGCAAATTTCGAGGTCATGCTGTTGGATTGTGAATCGTGAAGTTCGTCCGGATCGAAGGGCGCGAAATTATAACACTGTCTATTATTCAAAATAACGTGCGAAGTGGCCGAAAGGGGGTAGTGGCCAGTACACAGGTATGTTTACCCGTTATCAATGTTGAGGTTGTGTTTGGGGGTTGATATGTAAGCAGTTTGAGCATAACTACTATCGCCAAGTAATATCCCAGGAATGATTCCTTCTTCAAAAAACAAGCAGCAGCGACTGTTTGCAAAAATTCTGGAATCATGCACACGTCCAGGCCAACATGCCACAACATCATAAATCTCCATATGTGGGCCACGCACTAATTGGTCATTTATTGAAAAGTCCCCTTTTCGGTTTCGGACCTTTTCTCCACGTTCTCTGGTTGGGTTTTTATCTTCATGTGAGTGTAATCTATGGCTCCCACCGCACCTGGGAATCCTGCAATTTGGTACATTTTTCTTTGTATAGCTGTCAACTCGTTCAATGGTGGAACTTTCACAAACTGACCCACTTTTAGAGCCAGAGATCTTGATACTCTGGCTATGATTTTGCACACCATTGCCTGGCTCAATTTATGGTGGTCTCAACAATCTATCTGTAATGTTAGGTTAAATTAAATATACTTACCTATCTACTTATGTACGTAAAACTTGTTGTAATGATTACATGGTGTATTAATGCTCACCTGAAAGTTTCCTGTAGCATAAAATCTCATGGCAATAAGGAGCTGAATAATGGGTGGAATTGGCAGCCCTCTTTGATTTTTATTTGGTGTTAGGCATAACAGGGGCAATATTATGTTTACTGTGGTGTGAATTTAACCGGAATCTTTTTTGAAATTCGTTGTCGTTATACCATTCCAATGGATTGGAAGCGTCACGTAAATAACGTCGAGCCGGGTATATGTATGACATTATAAATAAATATAATCAACAAACTCTTCGAAATCAGACATGTTTGGAACCAAATACAAATCACGGAATAAATAGTCGAAAACGTCGTTTTCAACGCGTTTTGAAGTCTCTAGGATTTAAGGCTGGTCGGGACGTACCTTGAATTTGACAGTTAATTCCCTGACTCGAGTAACGAAATAGTTCAAGTCGAGGAAATCTCGAGGAAATGTTTAAGAATACGGGTGAGAGACTCCAAACTGGTGATGGTCCACCAGTTTGGAGCCACTACTGACCCACCGCCTGGTGATGACATAGCAGTGTGGCTTTCTCACGAGTTTACTGTAGACTTGATGAGTTTGATTCGGATAACCAGGTACATCAAAGATAAAAACACTTGTTTAATAAGTAGTCCATCTGCAGTAAAGAAACATTTATGTAATTATATTCATTTTATTCTTGTTTCAGCTATTAACTGACAATAAAATGGAGAAACCAGAACTACTAATATTAGTACTGTCAGACGGATATTTAAAAAGGTCTACATATGGTATCACTACTATGGTTTGGTAGTGTGGCAGCACTGGTCGGGGACGCTATTCATGATTGTTTATAAATGGCCACTGTATTTGTGATATAAAATAAGAAATAAATATTATTGGTGTGAATAACCAGTGTTTGGATTTAATAGTACTTAACTCACCACTTCTCTGTGACAATCCTGAACCAGAAATAGAAATGGTATGTGTATTATACAGTTGTTAATAAGTAGTAGTAGCCACCCTACCTACCCTAAAAAAAGATACCCTTTAAGTCATGACCAAAAGAGAAATAAAAACTTACATTAGAACGTGGCTTAAAAACTATGATTATGAAAGTACAGAGAAACTTTTTCCAAAGAATATTTAAATCGGAACACACATACACACACACACACAGGCACACACACACACATACACATTAACACATACTTGCTTTAAATGTTTCTTTTATTTTAGTTTGTCTTAAATCTGTCTATTAATTTGATTTTTGTATTTATTGCGTACCCAATTATTGTTGTTTTTGCATTTAGTATTATAGCTGTAAATCTACATACCGAAATTAATTGTTATTTGTCCGTTGAATAATTGTTTGTTTATAGAGTGGTGTTCGCGCCCGATTTATGGTCGCGAAGTGACTTTCAATGTGCTGCGGACAGCCTGGAGTCCGCAGCCGTAAAACTTAAAAATAAAACAAAACGTTAATGTCAAAGTCGCCGTTCTTTGGTTTTGACAGTTGTCGAATGTCGATTCTTTGCTGGCAAAATGTAATGTTAATAATTTCGATCGAAAAACAGAAAAATTGCTAGAATTCCGGTTTTGACTGGCTGGTTTGAGCCAACCGGGGAAATTGGACTATTTTTGAAGTACATAGCCAGTTTGTTAGCCAGTGATTCGATTGGCCTGGCGGCTTGACGTATAAACGTCCTTGTAAAGTCCTTGTTAAAATTCATGTGAATAACGCCGCCACTGTTGGCCACGTGCCTAAGTGCCTAGTATAGAATCAGTGTTTAGTGATGGACTGAGTGCTAGCGCCGATGTGAAGACTGTGGGAAGCTGTACCAGTTGAGAAGCCTGGTTGAAGAGGAGGCCTTTAGCCCTACTATCCTTGGAGTGAGTCATCACACCACACACTTTTCACAAACACTCACAAATTACCTTACACCACACCATAACTCCCCTCAGGACTCGTCTCGACGCAGCCACAGCTACCACAGGTAAGGTAACAACCCCCTAGGAGTAGTAGAAGCTCGTTCACACAATACAAAAGGCCCAGTCTCAGCGACAGCGTCGCCGGCTCGCCATGGGCCCCGGGCCGGTCGCTGATTGCTTCGCTGAGCTGGCTTGTAGCCACACCAAATGGGAAGACACTGTCTCCTGTAATACAGTTTTTAGTTCCTCAGGAGGCAGGGTTGACACACTTTTGAAATTTTGTAATCAGTTTTTGGCAAATAAAGATTATTTATTTATTATTTATTATTATAAATGCTGTCACCAATTATATAATATTATGATATTATACATTGTAGTGCATAATAAATAATTTTAATTTCATTATTTTAGATGTCGCACCCAGGCACATCCACAAAGACCGAACACAACACAACAAATAAATTATTGGTAAATATGACATGTGTTTAAACTTCATTCGCATCCTATTGCATCATGCTTTGAACTACAAGTACCTAAATGATGTCCAGAAATAATTAAAATTTTATTCTTTCTGATGTCACAGGCAAATACTTCAAAACAACGGGACACACCACAAATCATCAACACACCAAAAAAGAAAAAACTAAAGAGCCCAAATTATAAAAAAAAAAAAACCAGGTATATTATTTTTTATCCTGATACATACCTATAGTAACTAATATTGATATTTGTTTGTGGCACTAAATACAACATTCAGTATAGACATATAATCTCAACAATCAATGTACAAGCTAAATCAAAATTAATTTTTTTAAACTGATGTTGATGAAACTAGTACAATCTAGTAGAATCAATTATTTATGACTAGCTGATACCCGCGACTTCGTCCGCGTGGATTGAGGAGTTTTAGTTCCCGCGGGAACTCTTTAATTTTCCGGGATAAAAAGTACCCTATTATTTAATCCGGACTTCTAATTTTACGTCTGCAAAATTTCAAAGCAATCGGTTCAGTAGTTACGGCGTGAAAGCGGAACAAACATACAAACAAACAACACCCATTTATAATATTAGTAAGTATAGTAAGGATTACATTGTTGTTTGGATATACTTATATAACATTTTTTATTTCAGACTTGCAAGGCAGTGCAAGTGCAGCGCTGCAAATAGCTGAGATAGAAATTGCCTGCAGAAAGGAACTCCACGAGGCGCAGATGGCCAATGAAAAGCAAAAGCTTGAATAATTTATTATTAAAAGAAGAAGTATTGAAAAGTAAACTTATACAGGGTTAATTGTAAAATACCAACAATGTTCTACAGGCAAGTTCTATGCACCAAAGTAAATAACTTTTGTTCCACGACTTAAAAAAAATATTTACTTTTCTGTTCTAAAATTTTAATAACTCTACGCGGTACGTGTCAAAGGTAACATGGCGGCGCGCGGCGACGCCGCCCCAACGACGCAAGTCAATTCAGTTTCAGTCACTTTCAGTCGGTCGCACGCGCCGTTATTCGATATTCGCATAGGTACTGTGTTTGCATTAGGTTCTGGTTCTGTGCCTCCTGCCTAGTGCTTAAACGATGGCTTATCGATATTCTACGAGTAACATTGAATACACGGAAATGGTTCGAGTGCTCGCGATATGTGGTGATAACGTTTCGGAAGCTTGCCGCGAGTTTGCAAGGCGATTCCCTAACGTACGTAGGCCAAGCCGCGTGACAATGCTGGCTGCCACACAGCGATTAAGGGATCACGGACAAT
The DNA here is from genome assembly GCA_963932025.1 of Erebia epiphron. Lineage (NCBI taxonomy): Eukaryota > Metazoa > Arthropoda > Insecta > Lepidoptera > Nymphalidae > Erebia > Erebia epiphron. The sequence goes on along the minus strand of OZ009951.1, from coordinate 11,307,163 downwards.
TCCAGCCTAGATCTAGGGATCGTGGTCGGCCACCGAGGCACACAGTGCATTAAGAGGAAAACATTATACAATTTTTTTGAAGATAATCCAGCAGCAAGTACCAACGATGCAGCCCGAAGGTTTAATGTGTCGCAGTACTTTGCTTGGAGCGTCATCCACAATGAGGGGAAATACCCTTTTCACCTGCATCGGGTCCAAGAACTCACCGATCCCGATAAACCAGCGCGGGTTGCTTTTTGTAATTGGCTGCTAGCAGAGAGGCCCACAGTTTTATGGACCGATGAAGCTACATTTGGTAGGGTTGGACTCTTCAACACTAGAAATGAACATTTATGGTCGTTTGAAAACCCCCACCAACCTAGAAAGCATAGTTTTCAACACCGTTTTAGTGTTAATGTGTGGGCAGGAATTTTAAATAACACATTACTGGGCCCAATATTTTTAGAAAGATTAAATGCCGAATAGTATGAACGTTTTTTGACTGAGACATTACCAGCGTTGCTGGAGGATGTGCCCCTCGCCTCCTTACGCGGTATGTACTACCAACATGATGGGGCGCCGGCGCACTATGCTCTCCGGGTCAGGCACCTGTTGAATAGGGAGTACCCTTTGGATTTCTATTTGTGGGGACACGTAAAGTCCATGGTTTATGCTGGTGGCGAAATCACTAGCCGCAATGTGCTTGTCAGTTCATACCTACGTTCTCATTGCTCTGCATATTCGACTTTATCATGATTCTTCTGGTCTAAGGATTTACCCATGGTGTTTATGATATGTACCTAGTACTTTTTCAATTAATTTCAACAGAATTTTGTGGTAATACGCCACTCGAATTAACATGTAGGTAGATTCTCCCTTACACGTATTATGTCACTCTGTATGCTACAGAATACGGTATATTTTTTATAATGGTTTTGCTTGGGGCTCATTTACTTAATAGGTTTCTGCGTGAAGGAACAAGAATAACGTTTTTAAAAATATAAAAGTTTATAAAATAACAACATTATTTTGTTATTTTTAGGATATCAGAAAGAAGATTTTCAAGACTCGCAACCTTCCCACCAAGGTTTATCTTCAAAATCTTGTCAAAACCTGGACATGCTTGTAGATTCCTCCGAAGTACATAACATTGGTGGTGCTATCGATTATAAAGAACAACGGCCAAGTTCTTCTATGCTCAGTAACATATATTTTCTAATGAAGAATATAAAAAAAATATCAACAAAGGTATGCAATAAGTACGTACTAGGTAGGATTGTGATAGTCAATAATTGCTCGACAAAACTTTTTGATAGATATATATATATATATACCTACGTACCTAAGATAAAATCTTTTTTAGAGTACCAGAAAGAAGATCCTCTTTTCCTGGACAGCAACTATGGTTCATTTTTAAGACCATGCCAAGATCTGCACGCGGTGACTCTAACTGAAGTAATGCATACCGTCAGCGATGCTAGTAATGATGATGCGCAACCATCAACTTCTGCTTTTCTCACTGACATCTCCAATAATCTCGTGCCATCTACTAGCTTTCATCACACGAGACAATCGTCAGACGATGAGTATATTCCAAACAAGTATGAGTATATTCCAAAGACTCTACAGACTATGAAGAAACAAACACAGGTTCAGCAAAGACAAAACAAAGACAGATAACAGTTGTATCCGAAACAGATAGGTCATCATTCGATGATCTGGGAAACGCAAGAGAAAATGGAACGGCCCAATCGCTGAACAATACATCCACAGATATTCAGTCAGAGCTAATACCTCAAATTTCCAAAACCAAGAGCCGCAAAAGAACTTTAAATAAATCATAATGGCAACCCAAGTAACAAATTTGGTGACAAATAGCTTGCATATAGTATTTTTTTGGAAACTTTAGTAATGAAGTCCACCGTGATTAAGTTCAATAAAGGTGGTTAGAACCTATAAGCACTAAGCAACCTGTATGTTACCAAAGGGAGAAAAATTGCAACTTATTTTTAGATGCAAAAGCGATGCATAAGAGTTCGAATTGTTATCCTGAGTGGCACTTGGAACTAACGGTGCAAATTGCGCGCTGTGAATGAATGATTGAACAATAAAGCAATACCGTTCATTCGTTGAGTGGCAAATGACATGTAACTATTCTGTTGGAAATCCAGGTAGTATAAGTGAAAAGCTGTTTGCTGATTCTTGTAATAAACGTATATTATCAAAAAACTGAGGCAAGTTAAATAAAAAGGGCAAAATTAATGCTAATTTGCACAGACGACAGCGTGGCAAAATTAAAGAAAGAAATTATGACAGTTCATTCTATGACGTTAGCTCGTTAGTTATTTTCGTCTAAAAACTAAACTTATGTCTATGGTATTGAAACCGTAAAAACGCAACATCCCCCCGCGCGTTGAAAGCCTGCTTTCAACCACAATTTTCATCTTCTGGTAAGGGACATATCTTGCTGAAAGCACGACGTACCACTCCAGTAGAGGTTTTGACATCTGCCACTCTGCTTATGCCATCTGCGCCAGGGAACAAAGCAACTATGCGTCCCAGCTTCCATTTGAGAGGAGGTAAATTATCGTCCTTCAACAACACAAGGCGATCCAGCTTAAGAGCCTCCTGGTCAGACCGCCACTTTCCTCTTTTCTGTAGCTCCGCAATGTATTCTTTGCTCCAACGAGACCAAAAGTGTTGGCGAAGCTGCTCGATTCTTTGGAATCTTGTTAAACGAGACAAGGAGCTATTTGTATAGTTCGGCGCAGGCAAAGACGTAAGGGGTCGACCAATAATGAAGTGTCCAGGTGTCAGTGGCATTAGATCATCAGGATCCGTGGATAACGGTGTAAGTGGGCGCGAGTTGAGAATTGCTTCTATTTGAACTAGTACAGTGTTGAGTTCCTCGTATGTTAAATGACAATTCCCTAACACTCGTTGCAAATGGAACTTAACAGACTTGACGCTAGCCTCCCAGAGTCCGCCGAAGTGGGGGGCGTAAGGGGGTATAAAGTTAAAGTTAACACCTTCATTAGCAATGCCTTCAGTTACTGAGCTGCAATTACTTTTTAAAAAATTACTTATCTCGTTAAATGCGCCAACAAAAGAGGTTCCATTATCGGAGAACCAATTCTTTGATTTCCCACGCCGACTCATAAAACGTCTAGCCGCAGAAAGAAAATTATTACTGGTAAGGTCACCCACTAATTCGATGTGAATAGCCTTTGTAGCAAGACATATGAAAATTACAATGTACACCTTTACAAGCCTGCAACCTCTGCCCTGACGACTGGCAGATAAAAGTGGTCCAGCGTAATCAATGCCAACATTTTCAAACGGATAACCACCTGCCTGTACCCGTTTTGATGGGAGGTTTCCCATTAGAGGAGCAATTACCTTTCCTCTCATTCGACTGCATTGAACGCAGTTACGATAGCAAAGCTTAGCTAGGTTACGACCGCCAATCGGCCAGTAGCTTTCACGAATAGAGGCCAACAATAGTTGGGGTCCTGCAAGCATAAGTCGTTTGTGCTCGTGTTTGAATATTAATTTCGTTAAAGGATGTGTGGACTGTAGAATAATTGGGTGTTTCTTGTCATAAGAAAAATCAGAATTGTCTAAACGACCACCCACGCGCATTAAAGCATTATCATCTAAAAAGACATTGAATTTATTTAAAGTACTATTTTTAGGTAGCCTTTGACTATTTATTAGCAATTGATATTCTGAGAAAGATTCCCTTTGAGAAATTTTAATAATTATATTTAATGCATCTTGTAGCTCACTGCTTGTTAAAAAGTCCTCAACCTTTTGTTTTTTGCATTTTTTAATAAATCTCAGAGCATATGCAAGAGCTCGGTTCAAACGTACAAAATTTGAAAAACGGCTAAAATCAATCAAAATTTGCTTAGATTCGTTGCTTGCATGTAACGCGACTTCTTTAGTTTCAGGGAGTGAGCTCGTATTAATACATTCGGTATTTGAGGGCCACTGAGTTTCATCATGTTTCAGAAACTCAGGGCCGGACCACCACAAGCTCGAAGCCTCCATCAAGGCTGGATCAACGCCACGCGATATCAGGTCGGCTGGATTTTGATCAGTTGGAACATGACGCCAAGGAGATTTACCCGAAACTTCCAAAATTTCCGCGACTCGGTTTCTAACAAAAGGCTGTAATTTAATAGGCAGCATTTTGAGCCAACCTAGCACAATCATCGAATCGGTCCAAAAATAGGTTTTACGTACTCTGACTCGCAGTGATTTATTCACCTTCTCATATAAACGAACACTCGCTAACGCACCGCAAAGCTCGAGTCGTGGTATCGTGGTGGGCTTAAGAGGGCTCACTCTGCTTTTGGCTAGTAATAAGCTAACAACAACTTCACCGCGGTCGTTTGTACTCCGCACGTATACGCAACTACCGTAGGCGAGTTGAGACGCGTCTGAAAAAATGTGCAAATCAATAAAGTCATGATCATCACAAACAACACGACGGTCAATACGCAGGTTGTTTAGAATAGGTAACCGTTTTCCTGTGTCTAACCAAAGCTTATACAATTCATGCGGCAACCTCTCATCCCATGATAACCTTTGAAGCCAAAGCTTTTGTAGCATAATTTTCATTGTGATTATACAGGGAGCTAATAAGCCTAACGGATCAAAAATTTGTGATATTACTGACAAAATAGACCGTTTTGTAGCTTCAGTTGGAATGTTGCAGTTAATCTGAAAATAAAATTGATCTAACAAATTATTCCAGTATAAACCTAGGGTTTTGTTACATTCCAAGGCTCCAATATTTAAATCAACAGACATCTGATTAGATTTATCTGTCATCACCAGTGGATTATTTGACTTCCACTTACGGAGTGGCATGCCAGCAGAGGCTAATTCAGTAGTTATTTTATTTTTAATATCTACAGCCTCTTGTACAGTATCTGCTCCAGTTAATAAATCGTCCACGTAAAAATCGTGAATAATTATCTCACTAATCTGTTCATCTTGACAGTCTAGGCCGACTTGTTTTAAGCACCTTGTTGCGAGAAATGGAGCACTGGCTGTACCGTATGTAACGGTATTCAGCTGAAAACATTTAATTGGCTCAGACGGGTTATCCCGCCAAATAATTTGTTGCAAATGTCTGTTATCTGGATGTACCTCTACGTTTCGATACATTTTTTCTACATCACCGGCTACAATTATTTTATGACACCGAAATCGCAATAGAATAGACAGCAAATCATTTTGAATAGTAGGTCCGACCATTAAGATATCATTAAGCGCTATATTGCTAGTGGTAGGACTGCTTGCATTGTACACTACGCGCAATTTAGTGGTAGAGCTGCTTTCGCGCACAACTCCATGATGAGGTATGAAATAGCCCAGATTGCGTAAATGATTATCGCATTCAGACATGTGTCCTAACTTTAAGTACTCTAACATAAATTCCCGGTACCGTTCACAAAATAATGTATCTCTCTTAAGTCGTTTTTCCAACGAAAATAGACAATGTTTAGCGCGTGGCAAGGACTCACCTAGGACATCCGCTGATTGTTTCAATGGTAGTCTAACACAAAATCGACCATCTGACAATCGCTTTGTGTTTTTTACAAAATGATCCTCGCATGCTTGCTCTTCCTCAGAGTATGATGACTTAAGGCCAACCTCTTCGAGCTGCCAGAAACGCATTAAATTGGTTTCAAGGTCATCATTAACATAACTTGAGCACTTAATTGCATTAAAATTGCATTTAATACTAGGAGATACTAAGCAATGTGATACATAGTTCATCGGACCGGCGACGACCCAACCGAATCTTGTCTGCCACAAAATCGGCTTACTTTGTCCCAGGATGATTTTTTGGGAGCCTAAGATGTCCCAAAACAGGTCAGCGCCTATAATCATATCAACCTCGGACGGAGTGTGAAATTTAGGATCAGCTAACGTTACATCACTAGGAATATTCAGTTCCATCACGTTCATTTGACTACTAGGAACGTAGTCAGTGAGCGACTGCAATACAAAACAATTAATCTTTGTTTTAAAATTGTCATTAAATGACTCTACATGTACTTGACAGCACTCATGAACCCGTGATGCAGAATTGTTTATTCCATGCACCGATCTATTAACCTGAATACTCGGTAAGTTTAATTTTCTACTCAAATTTTTTGTCATAAGACAGGATGTACTACCACTGTCCAGAACTGCACGTGCAGTATGTGCACAATTTAGTGCATCATACACTTTTATCAAGGCTGTTGAAAGAAGCACTTCTTGACTACGTGTCGGAACGCAGGCAGACAATGCAACACTAGTGCTTGTGCCTACTTCACCAGTTGACACGGTAGATGTAGGCAAAGTGAGTTTGTTAGAATCGTCTGAAACACCACCCGATGGAGCTCGCTTTGGAAAATCAGACTTGTGAATGAGATAGCTGTGTCTCTTTCTACAGATCCTGCACCCATTTTTCTTGCACCGATTAGAGAAGTGATTTGGCTGGAGGCAATTGTAGCAGATTTTATAATTAGGCAACAATTCTAACCTTTGTTCAACACTGAGATCCAGGAACTGAGAACAGTTCGACAAGTAATGGTCACCACCACATTTTGGACACTTCTTTGATGGTGAGCTGGACGGAGATGAGTCGCTTGACGAGTTGTTTGTGCTTGAACTTGCAGGTGAAGTGTTGCATACCATGCTCTTAACCTTGGCAACATTATTGTTGTGCTTAAATGAGGAATGATGATTACGAGACAATTCTAAAGTTTCAAGTAAGTCTGCTCTATCCCTAATAAATTGAGTAAATAAACTTAACATAATAGGTTTATCTTTATCCAGCCGACCTTTATGTTCTTCCCATTCTCGATAAGATTTAGCATCCAGCTTGTGAGTCAATATGTGTATTAATAGTACATCCCAGTTTTCTACGGGTTGACCTAATGACTCTAATGCTCGCAGATTCTTATTAACCTGATCAACAAGACGCTTTAATGATTGAGACGACTCTTTGTTAATAGAATCAATATTGAATAGGGCTGTTACATGATTTTGAATTAATAACCGCTTGTTGTCAAATCTTTCACAAAGTAGGCTCCAGGCCACAGAATAATTGTCAGATGAAAAGTCAACTGATTTTATAACAATTGCTGCAGTTCCCTCTAAACAAGCTCTTAAACAGTGAAATTTGTTGATATTGTCAATGTTGTCATTGCAATGTATTAGACTTGTAAATGTGTCATGGAACTCTAACCAATGCTCATAGGAGCCACTAAACTTTGGTAATTGAATTGTGGGTAACTTTACCAGATTTCGATTACTACATGATGACAGATTATCACTGTTATTATCAACATCTTAAGAGTCTTTACTTAACCTTTGTTGCGCCTTTGAAACTAGAGAGAAATATAATGTTTCAAATTCATTTCTCTCTGCCAGTTGCACTGACATATCATCGACTAAACATTCTAACTTAGTTTGAATTTCATCATAGGATTGATATAGAGATTCTATCTTACCTAAGCGTAGTTGCAGCTCATTAAGTTGACTGTGACTCATTGAGTCGCTTAGACTGTTTACATAATTAGCAAATGCTGTAAGCCGCCCTTTATAACTTGCCCGTCTCTTAATTAGTTCCTTTTCCTCTTTCTCGGCCATTCTGGGAAGCAAACGACAAGCCTGGAATGTGATACAATACAGGGATTAATAATTGTGCTTAAAAACTATTAGGATACCCAATTACAATGAATAATTTAGGTATTAGCCTGTGGAAACAACAACAAACAATAATATTGCAATATATTTTACAAGACAGAACTTCAAAGTTATCTACTACTATTGATAACTGTATAATTTTGCAGAAATAGATAAAATATATTCGTGCAAATACTATGGGTAGAATAACCTCTAGAATAATTTATGAATTATAGCTTTACACAAATTGGTAAGTACCTAAATTCATTTAACACTTAATTAGGCAAATATGAAATGTAAAATAATAATATATTAATAGGTATTTCCTAAGGTATGGAACCAACAAGTAGATGTATACTAACTATTGTAATAGTGGTTACTTCAAAGTTTTACAGATTGTCTACTTACTCTAGACTTTGCTTACACATAACAAGCTATGCTTGGAGCGTTCTTAGACGAAGTTGATTTCACAAACACAGCACTTTGCTTGAAGAATGCTTCACTCCACCTGTTATATGAATGACTCGTACGCTGGGCACTAATATATCGCCAACATCGCGTTGAAGGAGAGTACTGGAGAAACCGGTGAACCTGTCTCGCATTTGCTAGCGTTCAGCCTGAGTTAGTGGTCAACAGGCAACGAAGTGAAGTCCTGAAGAATCCAATCCAAAGTTGGTTCCAATCTTTTAGGTTGTACACATTTATTTATGTTCATATCCGGTTCGGACCTGGACCATGTTGGAAATCCAGGTAGTATAAGTGAAAAGCTGTTTGCTGATTCTTGTAATAAACGTATATTATCAAAAAACTGAGGCAAGTTAAATAAAAAGGGCAAAATCAATGCTAATTTGCACAGACGACAGCGTGGCAAAATTAAAGAGAGAAATTATGACAGTTCATTCTATGACGTTAGCTCGTTAGTTATTTTCGTCTAAAAACTAAACTTATGTCTATGGTATTGAAACCGTAAAAACGCAACATATTCTTATTTTCGGTGGAGACGGTGGATAACAGCCTAGGACGCGTTAATGTGCTTTGTGCTAGTTAAATTGTGTTGTGACAGCATTCACATAAATTGCATCTATTTGGTGAGTATTGCGCAGGATAACATCATGAAGCCCTTGCAAATGGATTTTTATCGTGAAACCATGGGATTTACTTAGTAAATTTTGATGCGCCTTCGATCTAATCAAAAAATATGCGCTGATCAAATAAATAAGATAATACTTTATAAAAATTTGGTTGTTAAAAACCTAACATTATGGTTTCACAAAAAGTATAATGTTAAACTACATCAGAAACAGTTATCAAAACTCATTTTATTTTATGTTATTGTAATAAAATACCATTCAACAAGATAGGCTTATCAAGGACTCCATTTTTAAACATGGCGATTTAAAATAGACCTTGAAGTTCATATTTTCACTCATTTGTTGCCTTATTTGGAGCTCTTAGGACCAAAAATCACTCATTAGTGCCTAGTAGTTATTATTTTCACTTTACAGGTCTCGCTGTCTATGCGTTGAATTGGGGATCCTCAAGACGGGTACAAAACCCATTTGTGAAGGTAAATAAAGTAAAATTTACTAAACTTGTAAATGTTGGCTGGAATATAATACTCGACTTTTTCATTCGATGGCTGATTTCCTACTGATAGTTTCCAATCTGTAATTTTTCATTAGCAGTTCTTCTTTACAATAAAATATGCTAATATCTACCTAACTACACCATAGATCAACCATCAAATATCTCCTTATTCTATGCCTACACTAATAGGTTCCAACTAACTTGTAATAGGTAACTTTATCAATTTGTAGAACTATGCATATATAATCACAATATTAGTGTAAAAGGTAATAGTGTATGCGATTAGATGAAGTACTTAATATACAGGGTGTAACGGAAAGGAGGTGTCAAGCTTAAACAGGATAATTATACCTGTCATACTGAATAACTTTGACCAAAGATGAAAGAACTTAGGTCGAAATATGAAAACAATCCCACGGGAAGAGATGGGGTTATTTACTCACTTAATTTTAATTTATAGTGAGTTTCTTTATTCTGCATAAAATTATGTACTCAAAGTTACCTACAGTAGTAGATTTTTTTTTTGAATGCCGTTTTTGATAGTTGAAACAATTGAAAATGGTTCCAAGAAACTATCAATTTGTTCGGAAGAATGGGTATATAACGGAATTTTAAGTTGGCCCACTAAGAAGACTTCTAAAAAATGTAAAATGGAACAACTAATCCCTAAAGAAAATTGGCTGAAAATACCATGTATAATTAAGAGAACATTTGATAATTATAAGGCTGCTGATGCTGAGTTAAATGCCATGCTTCAGTTGCCTGATACTGAAAATGAAGGTAACGTTACTGTAAGACGGCCAGACAATGAAGATTTTAACAAGATTGCCAAACAACTGGTAGGTATACGCTCAGTTGCACGAAACGAATTTTGACATTTAAGTATTTATTAAACTAATTAATTAATCACAAGAATCATGATTTTCTGTTGCACGAAACCTACAATTTAATTAAGTGATAGTTTTTTTTAGTTTAATCAAAGACCTATCTAACGCATGATAATTCCGAATTTACGTTGTTCGAACGTAATTTTATCTCCGTTAGCGTCTAATTTGACACTTGATTAAATTAAAATTTATGTGGCAAACTAATAATTAATTAACTAGTAATTTAAATACTTTGTACTCGCTAAATGGAAAAATGGCGACGTCTGCACAGCTGTTTTTGACCCAAGTTTAACATATTTTGTGTATAGGTGGCGCGTTAGTTGCTCTGGCTATCTGGTCTGTGTTTATCATTAATTTATGATTGAATTGTTTTTGAGAAGATCTTTTTAGATAATTTAGAGGAAGTAACGGACGGACGAACGGTTATTGCATTGAAAAGTAATTATTTTGTTGCAAGTTTTGTTAAGAGTGGGTTAGTATTAATTAATTATTATTATGGACAGTGGAACAAAAAGTCTATTTGAAATCCGGAAATTTCTAAAGATCTGTGAATAAACCAAAAATAATAATAATAATAATTGGTCTTGGCTCTAACTGATGAGTGTACCACGACCTTCCCCAGTTTCTTCTTTTCTCTCCAGTTATGTACTTATTGTATTTAGCATTCGCTGGACATAACCTAAAATTACTATTTAATCACCTATTATTATATTATTGGCAGATATCCGGTTATTATCGGCAGATTATACAGAAGACTGAAGAGTATAACCGGCCAATATGCTTAGCGTTTGTGGACTATGAGAAAGCCTTCGATTCGGTGGAAACTTGGGCTGTGTTGAGGTCACTGCAGAGATGCCGGATAGACTACCGGTATATCCAAGTGCTGAAGTGTTTGTACGAAAACGCCACAATGTCAGTTCGTATACAGGACCAGACTACGAGGCCAATCCAACTACAGCGGGGAGTGCGACAGGGAGATGTAATCTCCCCGAAGCTCTTTACCGCTGCGTTGGAGGACGTCTTTAAGCTTCTGGATTGGAACGGATCTGGCATCAACATCAATGGCGAGTACATCACTCACCTTCGGTTTGCCGATGATATAGTCATCATGGCAGAGACTCCGGGTGACCTTAATGCAATGCTCAATGACCTCAGCAGAGTTTCCCAACAGGTGGGCCTTAAAATGAACATGAGTAAGACGAAAATCATGTCTAATGCTCATGTTCCGCTCCACCCAGTAATGGTTGGGAGCTCTGCACTCGAAATTGTAGACGAGTATATATACCTGGAACACATGGTCCAGCTAGGTAAGTCCAATTTCGAGAAAGAGGTGAGCCGCCGAATCCAACTCGGCTGGGCAGCGTTCGGGAAGCTTCGAGATGTCTTCTCGTCCAAGATTCCTCAGTGCCTGAAGACCAAAGTCTTCGAACAATGCGTGTTGCCAGTGATGACATACGGTTGCGAGACTTGGTCGCTAACTATGGGCCTCATAAGAAAGCTCAGGGTCACTCAGCGGGCGATGGAGAGAGTAATGCTCGGGGTTTCTTTGCGCGATCAAATCAGAAATGAGGAGATCCGCAGAAGAACTAACGTAACCGACATTGCTCGGCGTGTTGCGAAGCTTAAGTGGCAATGGGCGGGGCACATAGTTAGAAAAACCGATAGACGTTGGGGTCCCAAAGTGCTGGAGTGGCGACCACGCACGGGAAAGCGTAGCGTTGGCAGACCCCCTACTCGCTGGACAGACGACATCAGGAGAGTCGCAGTCCAGAGAGAGTGGGTCCAGGCGGCGCAAGACCGAGGCGTGTGGAAATCCTTGCAAGAGGCCTATGTCCAGCAGTGGACGTCTATCGGTTGAGGATGATGATGATGATGATATTATATTATTCACGCGATCTTCGGAAGTGGATGCGGGTTATTATTCTACGCAATTCTTCCCATTACGTGCATAAGTAGTTAAGTTAACTATGATTGCAGAATATGTCGGATACATCATTGTCCTCTCTATCTTCAGACGAAGAGCGAAGACCAAGATCTTACCACAATAGAGAAAATCTATTTAACAAATATAACGAACATGAATTTATGGAACGGTTTCGTTTCTCTAAAGCTGCTGTGACAGAAATATTATCGAGAATACAAAACAACATTTCTCCTCAAACTCATAGATCAAGATCAATTGACGCAATGACTCAGCTCTGAGTAACGCAAGAGGTTCTATGTAACAGGCACTGTTCGCGCCACCTATAGGCGCGTATCGTTATTACGTTACCAGGAGGCTCAAACCTTCTGTAACGCTTTGGTTATTGATTGGTGACGGCGGGCCTCCTCGCCACCCTAGATGGCGCTAGCAGTTCCGCCTGGTTAATTGTTAAGAATATCAGTTATCTGTGGGCCTTATGACAGATTGAATACTGTTTGTGAACGAAGCGAGCTTTGCCGCGTTTTTTGATAAAACCTTTTTTTTGACAGTTCTACAGTTCTATGGTTCCGTTGGTCGAATTGAAAGCTAGTCGAATTTACTTGTAAAATAATCTTTTGTAACACGCGTTGTTGGTAAATCGTGAATTGATTGATTTATTTCCCGCGAGAAACTGTTCTTAATTAATTGTGATCCACTCTTGTTGTCCGGAGTGACGAGGGGTTGTTAACATACCACGGAACCTTTTTCGCCACGTTTGACGCCAGGCTTGGCCGTGAAAAACTTTGTAAACTAATATAAATCGTTAGCCTAAGTGACAAAGGACGAACTTTAGTGCTGAGTGTCAGTGATAGTGCCTGTCTTAGTGCCTGTGTAGAAGCGACAGGTCGACCAGCAAGCACCCTTTATTTCCTGTCACATCCTAACCTCAAAACCTACACTCTTCCTTTAGTGAGGGAGCAGCGATCACTCGAGAGTCGTCTCGACGCAGCCACAGCTACCACAGTTAAGTAAAATAAAGCCTTAATTAGCATCTTGTAAGTAGTAGAAGCCCGTTCACACAATAGAATAGGCACAGCCTCAGCGACAAGCCTCGCCGTTTCGCTGATGGGCCCCGAAATGAGCTAGACCCAAATTGTTTCGCTGAGCTGACTTGCAGCCCTAACAGGCACTTTCCAGCAGCTGCTTAACCTTAAGTTAAGTAACCTTGGAATTGTGTAAGCTGGCTGAAACGTTTATAAAAATGCCATCTGATGATGAACTTCGTAATGTTGTGGAAAATTTCTATGAACTCGCAGGATTTCCGAGATGTGCAGGTTGGTTTGAAATGTCTTTATATCATGTCAGACAACTTGTGCCACTTATCATATGTCAAGACTCTACTACCGGTTTGGAAAGCAGTTCTAGTGAGAAGAGCTAGAACTAGAGCTAGAGCTAGCTCACAGCTAGTTTTGTATTATAGTAGGGAGATATTGATCTGTTTTGAAGTGAATCCTTTTATTTATATTATCCGAACATTTTACGTACTTACATAATATTGTCTTGTTACTAAAAATAATGTTAATTTTTTACTTCTAGGTGCAGTTGATTGCACCCATGTCAAAATTATAAGTCGGGGTGGAGGCTTAACAGAAGTATTCCGCTGTCGAAAAGACTTCTTTTCAATAAATGTCCAAGTTGTCTGCGACGCAAAATTAAAGATAAGGAATATAATAGCTCGGTGGCCTAGAAGTGTGCACGATAGCACTATTTTTAATAATTTACCTCTATGTGCAGTGCTTGAAGCTGTTCTCTATGGTGGATACTTTTTATTGGGTGACAATGGGTATTTTTGAAAAAATATTTGCTTACCCCGTTTATCCGTCCAGCAACACCAATGGAGGAAAATTATAACAGCCCATATCACAACCAGGAACACCATAGAAAGGTGTTTTGGTGTCTGGAAAAGGCGTTTTCCTTGCTTACAAAAAGGTATCTTCTAAGTTACTTTTTTGAGTTGAGCAGTATATACTAGATGATCAAACGAACTTCCCGAAGTTCGATCATTATTATATGAGTCGCTTCATTCGAAGATATTATTTATTTACTTTGTAGTTGCTTCAACTTGCTGGCAACCCTCGCACGATTTCAGAGAGAATTCGATACCCACTTTTTTTTTTTTAACTAATTTTTGATACACCCGCAGTAGGTACGGCCTTTCCGCCATTATTCATTCTTTCAGAGATTTGTCACGAACAAAACTTCCAGGATTGAATCACTGAGATTTCTTTTATTTCTGTGATCTTGTGATGGGAGTGGAGGGTTCTTATATCTTCGAATGAAGCGACTCATATAATAATGATCGAACTTCACTTCGGGAAGTTCGTTTGATCATCTATTATATTTCGTCGCTTCATTCTTCAGATATTATTTATTTACTTTGTAGATTTTCAGAGAAACAAGTTTTGTTCGGAAATGCATATTTTAATTAAGTCTGAACTTAAATCTTAATTATAATAAAAATGAAAATAACATAATAAGTAATATTATCATAATAGTAATCATAATAAGTATAATTCTGATTAGCCTTGTTAATTAATCAACTATTGGGAACACAACTGCATTAGCAAAATCGCCATTATTTGTTATTGGCCGGTCATTGAATCGGGCAAAAGCTAAAGACGTGCTGGTCCACCCAGCTGTCTTTCTAGTTGTATCTACGCTAAGTCCGGAGACGCGGCGGCATGTCGCGTGCTATGTGCGCTAAACGTGGTCACGTCCACGCCACTTTCCGCCAGCACCTGCTTAATCCACCGGCTGATAGATTAAGCTGTGGCGGCTTTATGTGGTTTCTTATAAGTTAAAAAGAGATTTCCTACATTATTTATCCTCATATTTTTAGTTAATTAAAAAAATATAATCTTTGAGGACTGAAGCAGGGCAAATGTTCAAATTATCTATAAAGAAAGGTAAAAACAATACCGGCTGATCTCGTCCGGGAGCAGAAGTCTTAATAATATCTGTTATGGCTATCCTAACCCCACTTGGATTGATTGTTATATTTTCTTATTTTATGAGCGAAAATGTTTGTACCCTATGGCCTGTGCAGAGTGCTAATAAAATAACTAGTTTTTTGGTAATTTTTTCAATACTTAATTCTAAGTTAGGGTACCAGTTGGACACATGGTACCAATTGTGGGTCCCAAGTAAAAGTATACTTTGGCTTATTAGGCTTAAGTTTATAAGCTCCTTTCAGTAATCGTTTTATACACTCATCGGATCCTACATTAAAGTTGAGAATTAACGATAACGCTGAGCGGTGGCTATTGAGGAAGCCATATGAACAACCTTTATTGAATTGTTCTGTTAAGAATGAAAGAACCGATGTTTTTGAACTGCTAAAAGCGTCAATGTTATGTGAAGCACAAAACTGCCACCAAAGTTTTAATGTGACATTGTACTGTTTTATAGTATTTTCCGCTAACGAAGCCATCGTGAGGTTTAATGAGTCGGGCGAAGTTCCACGGCGTGTGAACGCCGTCCGCAAAGCTTCGCGACACCCAGGGTAAGCTTGGTGTGCAGAGGGTGGTACTCCCTAAAATGAAATTGAAGGAGAAATTTACTAGGGTTTAGATAGAGAATATGGGAGTCAAGTAAGCTTTGTAGCAGTGGATACCATGGCTGCGAAGGCCAATGGGGAAACACTAAAACTCCTTTGGCACCGTCATCAATAACCTTGCGTAAACATTTTAGAATTAAAGAAAAAGGTGGAAATGCGTAGAAAAACTTAGATTGCCAGTTCAAAGTGAAAGCATCTATAGCGTACGCATCTGGTTCCTGTTTCCAAGAAACAAACAAGTCACATTTGGCATTGTCGCGAGAAGCGAAGAGGTCAATATCAGGACAACCAAAGTGTCGCTTAATAATCCGAAAAGCGTGATCTGATAACTCCCATTCAGTATCAGGGTTAATCTTTCTAGATTCTTCGTCTGCAAGATTATCCTTCGTATTTACGTATGATGCGTACAACCAAATGTTACGTTTTTCGCACCATTGCCAAATGCGTTCCAACTTTTTTGTGTATAAAAGCCCATACCGAACCGCTGGACAAGCTGCTACTAGAACACCTATTAAATGCGCAAACTCGCGAATTGTACATCTTGGCAACTTTGAGAACCTTTGGACCAACTGATTAATACCGTTGCGTTTATCGATAGGTAACGACAAGGTCATGTCCTGTGTATTAAACACAAATCCTAAAAATTTACATTGTTGAGATGGTTCTAATGAGCTTTTATTATAATTTACCACGAAACCTAGACATTCTAAAAGTTTTAGAGTTTCGCGTACATTCACAACACATTCATCGTAATCATTGCCTATACATAATATATCATCTAAATATATTACTGATTTGTATCCCTGTTTCCGAAAATGTGCTATAGCCTCCTTCATTATTTTTGTGAACACTCTTGGTGCCACAGAAAGACCGTAAGGCATAGCATTGAACTCGTATGTACATAAATTCTTAGAATTAGGGGCCTGAAAATTAAATCGTAAGTATTTCCGATCGGATTTAAATATAGGTATTAATAAATAGGCTTCTTTGAGGTCAATTGTTGCTTAAAACCCGCCTTGGGGAATTAATTTAGCTGCCGTTCTATAATCCTCCATTTTAAAATGTGTTTTTGTAATAAACTTATTAAATTGTTTTAAGTTTAAAATAAACCGCTTGCCACCATTTGCTTTAGGTGCTAAAAATATTCTTGATATGTACTGGTCAAGAGATGGAGTACAACGTGATATAGCCCCCAATTCTAATAATTTATTTACTGACACCTGCATATCTCGACCCTCATTATAAGTGAAGTTCGAAACTGGCACGATAGGCTGCGTCACTCGAGTACACAGTGGGATTGTAAACCCATGTTCTATCCATGATAGCACAATTGTATTGTTGGTTATGTGAAACCAAGAATTGATGAAAAATCGTATTCTGCCTGCATGTACCTGAGTTATTTCTGGTGTGATGCTCGAGTTTTCGATGCGTAAGTCTTCGCTTGAGCTTGAGACTGCGACGGATATGACCGACGTGACGTCACCGGTGGTCTCCTCTGACCTCCCCGCCCCCCCTGTTCGACGGGTAACGAGGAGGTCCCGTCCAGTTTCCCTGGGTGGCTGGATGGGTGACCGACGGTTGAGCAGCACTAGGTTTATGTGCTATTGTTTTACGTATCTGAGACCCTTGTTTTTCAATGGCCTTGCTGGCTTTTATTTTCTCTGATAATGAGTCACCGTATAGGGTATTATCACGTTCTGAGTCTTGAATAACGTTAAGGAAGTTCTTTTCTAGACTCGGAGTAGTTAATTTAATTCTGTCTTTCGTTAAACAGTGACGTAGATCAGCCAGCAACCGACAACCGTCACTTATATGTTTTAATGCCAGAACCTTATTATTTGATTTTAGCAAGGTATTCATTGCCTTATTTATTGCTGCCGTACCGTTACCTAATTGTTGTTGGAAACCCACCAATTTCTTATCCCGCGCTCGGACTACGTCCGATACGGCGGCGGATATCTCGACATTCAGTTTTGGTGCTTGCAGCAATTTGCAATTAGCCGGTACAATGTGTTCTGTCATGAGCTTATTTTTATCCTCTTTAGCTAATCCTTTCTTCAATATGGGAGTCCACAAAT
Organism: Erebia epiphron; assembly: GCA_963932025.1. NCBI lineage: Eukaryota > Metazoa > Arthropoda > Insecta > Lepidoptera > Nymphalidae > Erebia > Erebia epiphron. The sequence goes on along the minus strand of OZ009951.1, from coordinate 11,289,418 downwards.
TGACTAAGCTCTCGTGGACGTCTTCCCCGAATTCTGGCGTACTGGATGTAGACGCCCCCAACGCAGTGAGTAGTTCTGGATCCAGACTTACTGTTGGGTCAGTCTCCGCTGCCGGGACAGCCGCATCTTCCAAGGTAGGTATCTCCTGCAGAGTAGGGACCCCCAAAAGCTGGCCATCTTCATATGGAACATTTAACGTTTCGTCTTGTGCGTGGGGCTCAACCTCGCTTGTATCTAAAAAGAATACAATAAGTGAGCAGACGAATATGGAGGTAGGTATGTACGCATTTTGCGTTAATATTGTCTCGCGGACAATAGCTTGCAGGTAATGTGCATATCTCGTCGAGATGACACATATTCACTGCATGACCGTCATAGGAATATGACTCATAATTAGCTCGCAGCTAATTATGATCTCGCAATTGACTCGCAGTCAATCCCGAGTTAGAAAAACTTTTTAACACTTAATAATAAAAATTTTCAACTAACCTGCAATGCAATGTTTTCGTCATCAGACGAGTCTAACGGCCGTCGTAATCGACGCCAATATTTCTCCTTATCCTTTTGTTTTGCTTCTAATTTTCTAATCTTATGCTTGTATCTCTCTAGTTTCTCCTGTGCACTACATTTCGGCATTTTTAATGGGCGCGTGCGCTCGTCGCCTCGCACGAAAAGGCAATGAATAATGGCGGAAAGGCCGTACCTACTGCGGGTGTATCAAAAATTAGTTAAAAAAAAAAAAGTGGGTATCGAATTCTCTCTGAAATCGTGCGAGGGTTGCCAGCAAGTTGAAGCAACTACAAAGTAAATAAATAATATCTGAAGAATGAAGCGACGAAATATAATTACTGCATGAGCATTAAAGTCCAAAATAATATACTACTAATAAATTTTTCCAGGTATTACATTGAGAAAAACAACAACAATTTTGAACGTGATTGTGGCAACAGCAGTACTGCACAACATTGCGATAGAAATAAAAGATGAACAGCCTCCCCAAGATCTAAGTGTAGAGTTTGACTTAGAAGAAGCCGCAATAGATGAACTCCACAGTGCATTCCAATATGGCGAGGATACCTCCGTGAGAACTACTTTAGTGAATACTGTGTTTTCTGGATGAAATATTTAATAACCAGCACTAGAGGTATGTATGTCAAAAATTTGGTTGCAATAGATAAATTCTGAAACTACTTAACAGATTTTAGTAATTTGTTTTATTTACTACAAGTTACAGTTGAGCCATATCACCTGCTCCCATGCGCTGGCAAGTGGTGATGCAGCCTAAGAAGTGCGTTTGCCTAGAAGATGCCTATTCACTCTTGATTTGAAGATACCAAATCTCACCAGGTGGGTTACTATCAACGCTTCAAGCATTATAATCCCTCAAATAAGGATTATATTCCTCAAACAGAAATGTTTAAAAAATTTAAATAATAATGCTTTAAGCGTTAATAGTAACCCACCCAGATGGTAAGTCACCAGTGATGATGCAGTCTAAGACGGTAGCGGGCTATAACCTATTAGGGTTATTAGTTATATACCCATACATATAACTGTAGGTAACTTTGTTTGATTTGGTTAAATAAAAATAAGAACATGCCGTAAAAATTTTATTTCTGCTTTTCCAGAATATCTATTTCTAATTTAAGTTTTTTGGACAACATCATGTTCTTTCTGACGAAGCCTGATTTCTTGATATATTCGCCTCCTCTCCAAAATAGCATTTTCAATTTTTTTCTTAAAATAGGCTGCTTTATAATTATTTCCCTTTTTCAGGTTTGCAGACATCACAGATCGGCCTTGAGTTTCTAAAAAACATGTCAAAATTAAATCAATACGTACAAACGCTAACTATAACAGATTATCTTAGTATTTTTTGGAAAAGTCACCTTTTATGGTCTTTTGCTGGGTCCTGAATTTTTTTTTCTTTATATTATGATCTGAAATAAAGAAAAACAGTTAATTTACTTTTAGTATTATACAAGGTGTAAGGTAATTAGTATAACATACCCGCGGCTACCCATGTTAGATGGTATATAGATATATTGGAAAAATGTCATAAGACGTGTAGCTCATATCCTGGGGGAGTTATGTGGACTTCAAAATTTTAGCATAAATATTGAGGTGGCATCCCTTAAAACAGCTGATTCAATATCAATGAACTGCGAACAATACGACGTATTTTAAGCCTCGTTGCCAGCCCGAGCGTTGCGATAAAATCCAGTCGCGATACGAAAGTAATCATTATTCCGCATGCAATTAAATTCTCAAAGCAAAAGCCCGGCTAGAACTTACGTATTGTTGTAAAAAAATGCCCGACTAGTATCGGACTTCGTAAGTCGAAGTCAGTCACTTATCCTTACTTTATGAGCCGCCTTTCCCTGTGATTAATTTCTCGACTTACTCCGTTTAAGTTTTGATCAATAATTAATTATTCTGTGTAGTTTGTTCTTTCAATTTGCAAATTGTAATGAATTGCCAAATTGCATACGATAATAATTATTATATTATTGCTTGTAGTACAGTTCTGACTTTAGGTGTAGAAGGAACAAAGGACTACACAGGGTTGCCAAAATTTATTTTCCATAATTAACTAATTTATTTTGTATGGAAGTTTTTGATAATTAATTTTGACTTTTTAACTCTACCATAGTGTTTATAACGTCAAAATGGCATGGGTAGCCGCCGGTATGTTATACCATTTACCTTACACCTTGTATATACACATATACTTATGGAGGGGACGCCCGCCATGGCCAGGCGGGTGATCGGTCCAATAATCAGAACCATTCCATCCATTTCCCCGTGTTAGGACACAGGTTACTTGTGTCCCAGCAGCCCACCACCCCCCACAAACCTGCCTGTGGCTTTTGCAAACCTTACGATATCCCCTATGGAGAGGTACCCTGTCCTTACCTTGTGAGTATACACGATGAAATTTTAGTGGTTTTAAAGCCGCGGCGAGTTGAATCGCATTTAGCAGTACTACCGACTCCACTTGTGTTTATTTTTATTTTTAAAGTACTTACTTTATTAAGTTAGATTTTTTTTCGAAATAAACTCGTAACTGTGAGAAACATTAGTACCGCTACGCGGCGAAATTCCAAGAAGCTAGCCGACGTACCGACACTATGGAGGCGCGAGCGGCGTCTGGCGTCCATTATTCGAAGCCCCGCCCCTTAATCCTTTGACGGCCCGCGCGCCGCCGACCGCGTTCGGCTAGCCGACTTCCGGCTTCAGTTACGCACGTTACGCAACACGCGTCACACGCGCGGTAGGTGACGCTATTTCGGTTTTCAAATACGCGCAAAAATGGATCGCCATTACGAATACGCCAATTTGGAATACCTAAGTATGGTGCAGACTGCAGATGTACGCCATTACAATGCGACAGAAGCTCGACGGCTCTACTTACAACCGGATGGCTTAAACTCCTTTCGTATGCGAGGAATCCGAAACCCACAAATTCCGTCGAGTATTACTATCTTAGCTGCAACGCAGCGTTTAATCGACCATGGGCAATTCCGAGCACCAGAGCATGCTCAAGGTCGAGGTCGTTCCCGCATGTAGGTACTCGCCGGAGCAAACGAGCCAGGATTAAGTTTTGTCAGTGGTCATTAAATAATCGTGAATTAAGCATTCTGTGGACTGACGAGTCAACTTTTAATTGTATTGGAATTTTTAAGCAGCATAATAAACATTTTTGGGGCTTTAACAACCCCCACGTGATCCGCGAAAGTTCTTATCAAAGAAAGTGCGTAAATACGTTTAAATAAGATTGTAAAATTTAATACCTAATATAAGTGTACCCACCTACTTCGTGAGCTGTAAATAACTGCAATGACCAGTACATCGAAACTTTACCGAATGTTTAACAGCTGATAGCCAAAGGTGAACAACCAGCCGCGCGCCGCTCGGTTCGTGCGTCACGTGACTCGCCCAGTCAGCTGGCGCTAGCGTTACTAATTGATCGCAAAATTTTGGACATCATTATTTCTCGATTTTTTATTTTTTATTTTAATCCTAGGGTCAGGATAAATGGTAGAAATAAATTGTACTGTTAATTCCGAATCACCTCTCTGAGGCCCTAAAACCACTAAAAATTCAGCTTGTATAGGGCACCCAGCTATGAAGTGAAAGCTGGTCTCCCTCCTTCCTTCCAGACTCTGGACATGATAACTTTTAGTATTAAGTATGTGTAATATAATTAAACATCAAAATAAAAGCTACCATTTGGTTTTTCATTCACTTCCTTAATATTAGTCATCTCCTCAACAGGTTCCTCTAGTGTAGGTATAGTCATCTGAAAAATAAAATTATAATTGTAGTTATATAGTTTTGAATCTGCAGACAGCATAATTATTCATAATCTTATAATTACCCTTAAAATATGACGCTACAGAATCAAAAGGGTTGGGAAGGGGCTCCACCTGATACTTTATCAATTCCAAAACTTTTAAATCTTTGTTTTGGATAGTGGGGATGAAGCACCCTCCACCAGTTTTTTTACGTTCAATCTGAAAGTCATTAATTTTATTGAAATAAAATATGACATGAGGTTTAAATTGGTATTATGATAGTTATTACACAACACTGGCTATTAAATAATAATTATACCTACTTTGTCCGATTTGTCTAGGAACTTCAGAGTTTCCAAATCCGGTATGTTTTCAATCTAATAATAAAAATACAAGTTTTTATACATACAATGTTAGAATAAACAATTAATCCAGCATAAATTTATTAAATAAATAAACCTACGTCTGATGTGTCCAGGGACTACAGAACTTCTTTCGCATTCTCTTCCTCTAACTTACTCAGGTAGTCAGTTATCTAAAAAAATATAATTTCAAGTTACTGTATAAAAATGTTTTTATTTAAATTTTAATCCGCATCTATGCAAATATAAAGAGGAAAGTGTTATTTGTATGTACCTAATCGATAAACTCTGAAACTACTAAACAGATTTTAATAATTCTTTCACCAATAGAAAGCTACTTTATCCAGAAGTAACATAGAATACAAGTTATTAATGCATACACTGTTAGAATAAACAATTAATCCAGTATGAATTTATTAAATAAATAAATCTACATCTGATTTGTCCAGGGACTCCAGTACTGCTTTCGCTTTCTCTTCCTGTAACTTACGCAGGTAGTCAGCTTTCTAAAAAATATAATTTCAAGTACTTAACTACTGTTTTTAAAACAGTTTTTTAATACAAATATTATAAAAAGTAGTGTTGTTTGTATGTACCTAATCGATAAACTCTGAAACTACTAAACAGATTTTAATAACTCTTTCACCATTATAAAGCATTATAAGCAAACTTGTAAGGTAACAAAAATTACATTAGATGTAGCCAGAGCTTTTCTAGCGTTTTGCTTCATGTTTTTATACAGATGTTTTAGCTGCTCCACTGTCCTTATGCCAGTCGTAGAGGACGCATTATAACTCTTGACTAATTGTGCCCACGCATCTGCTTTTTTTTGGAAAATTACTGTGCCAGTGGCTTTTGACTCAATGATATCATTGTACCTAAAAACCGACCAAGTGCGAGTCGGACTCGCGCACCGAGGGTTCCGTACTCAAGAAGTAGGTATAATTACCTTTGTTAATGAACCGCAAAACTAACTTTGTTTGTAGAGGTTTACTGTTAATATCAAAAAATTACGTTTGTTGTATGGGAGCCCCCCTTTAATATTTACTTTATTGATATTTAATTATTTATTTTGAAAGGTAATATTATTATTAAGCCTTTATTATTCCTTATCAAGTTACAATGTTTTCTTATAGCTAGCTATACCTACGTGGTTTTACAACTATTATTATACTCTTATTGTTATGCTAGTTTTGTTAGATTTACAAAAATTATGTGTATACGTGAAGCTATTATAATATTATTATTTTAAAATAATTGTTAGTATTGTAATACAACTTTTTAATACGCATTTAATGATATAGATTAAGTTTTAACTTGTTTTATTTAAGTAGGTATTCCGAATACAATAAGGATCCCATTATTTGGGTATAGGCCTCCCCCCGATTCTGTTTAGTTGTAACTAACGCAGTCTTGATGAATCTATAATATTTAGTATACTTTCTTCAGTTCTTTTTTATTATATTTTTTCACGATATCCTATTATCGATTTTCTCCTTCATATTATACCAATAAATATTTATAGTATATCCTTAATTATTAAATATTGTAATTGAATCACTTTTTTTTTTTTATTGTACTGGTGTTATACAAAGTATCTCGTTGTATCTGCTATCTACATTACGGGACGAAACGGGGGGGTTGAGGTCGTACTCCTCCACGGTGACCAGCCGGCTTGGAGGAGGGGGAGGGTGCTTTTTTTTTTTTTAGTTATTAGGTATATATCTATTTTGTCTTATATGTTGCTGTAGTGTTTAGGAATTTTTCGTTTTTATTAGTTTAGGCATGTTTGTAGGTCCAGTAAACGTTGATGGGTTATTTTGTTGTATTTGGCTCGCCCTGGTATGCTTATCCGGAGGGGTTTCAGATAGATGGCGTTTGTTTCCACGGCTTGTCTTTTTACTTGTCTCTTTTTGTGAAATGACTATTAGCTTATCGTATTTGATTATGACTTTCTTACCCTTTTCTTTCTCTTCTTTCACTTTTTCCTGTAGTTCTTTTCTTTTTTGTAAAATTTTGGGTGGGTAGTCTTCTTTCATATAGTAGTTCACTCGTTCAAGGGTTTTTTTGTTGCGCAATATTTCAATTTTTCTGCGGAGAGTAGAAAGTGTCACGACGAAAGGTCTAGGTTTGTCGCACTTTTTTCCAATTCTTTTCATATTTTGCATTTCCAAGCCTGTACAATCAATATGCATAGTTTCATTAAATATCTCGAGGATCTTATTGTGTAAACCTTCGTAACTCTGTTCTTTTTCTTCAACGCCGAAAATAACGATATTTCTCTCCCTAGCTTGTTTCTCGAGAAAATCCAGTCGTTGTTCCTGTGAACTAACAGTAACCTCCAGATTTTGTAGTTTACTTTGGATGTCATCAAATTTTTCGTTGATTTTGTTTAATAAATTTATTTCACTGTTTTTGACACTATCTTTAGTTTCCGTAATATCTTCTTGTATCTTTTTTAGTAGCTGCACAATGTCTTCCATCTTCAATGAAACAGTTATGATAAAATCGAAAAAGCGAAAAGTATTCCGGTATTGCGGATCGATCTTTGATGTAGATTGTAAGGCTCTTTATGTATACGCAATTATGTATACACCTTTCAGACACATTATCGGAGACAACTTTGCATAATAATTGAAAATTAGCTTCTAATGTCTATGACATAGAAATCATTTTTCTGATTATATTAACATTCAGTAGTGCCAGTTTTCGTTAGCATAATCTCAGATAATAAAAATTACGTTCATTTAGTTCATTCGAGTTGAACAATTTTAAACTGTTCTAATCTGTGTTCAGATTAAGAATATTTTTTTATGGGGCAACTCTTAGGGGAAAGTGGGGTAATGGAGAACACCTAACTTTAAACGCTCTAAAATAATAGAAAAAAGTCACAAACGTAATCAACTTTTATTGCAACATTAATGTTACTTATCTACCTACAAAAAAATTAAATTAAATTTCTTGGAAATAATCTTTATAATAAAAAAAATAACAAAACAATAAACATTGTCGTTCTCATTTACCCGATACCGTGTGAGGTAATTGAGATCAGTCCGCGGGGAAAATAGGAACGATATGGGGTAATTGTGAACGACATAATGAAATCTTTATAAGTTTTACAATTAAATCTTTATAAGTACCTACTACAATTGTTTTTTTTGGCATAATTCACAGACGTAACCTGTACTAGTTTCGCCTCCGGAACATCTGTCGTGTGTCCATTTATTGCAAATGGCGCACATAATCCAATCTTCAGTAGGTGGAGATTAAAATTTTTCGCTACAGAATATACAATAATACTCCTTTTCATCTTCATTTCCTTCGAACACCTTCTTCAAATTTCTGACCTCTTTGCCTTTAACTTGCTTTGTGTTCGGGCTGGTGTTGAGCCCGGGGACCTTTCTGGTCCGACCGTTGTAAGTTGCAACGGTCTATATATAGCGCTATTCTCAGAAAACTTCGATATCGTGATTTAGGCTTGTATGGTAAGTTATGAGTTTTCAGTCGATTATCTTATTCTTCGGTGAAGATACAATTAGCGCCATCTAGTTTGCACTGTGGTAACCGCTACATGACTCCCCTTCGAGACTGGAAGCCGTATAAGTTGTGACGTAGCGTTGGTTGGCGTTGCATCGGAAGCTGGCGGCTGTTCTGGCGGCTGAGCTGGCGCTGTGCGAGCGGCTGTGCTGGCGGGGAAACTGGCGGCTGTGTGTGAAGCGGCTGTGCTGACGCTCAGCAGGCGGCTGTGTGCTAGCGCTTGAGCTGGGCGGCTGGGCTAGACGCTGTGCTTCGGCGACGGTAGGTTGAGTACGTGACAATGACGATGTAGCGGAGATTGCTGGGTGAGCGAAGGTTACGTTGTTCATCACGTCGGGGTCACCACTTTGGCGGGGAGAAGAAATACTACTGTCGTACAAGAAAAGAACTGTTTATTTCGCGTATAACGTCACAAAAGGAATTTTATATAATGCGACACGGGCTTCGCAGATAATAGCAGTGAACGGACTACTCGCGCGTGCATACGTCGGGCTCGCACGGCCGGCCACCGAGACCGGTTTCTTATCTCGGCGGAGCTCGTTTCCACGGACGGCGCGCGAGTTTACGATGCTTGAATACGATATACTGAAATTATTTATAATAAATAATAAACGATATAATATGGTATATAATATTTTTATGGTATCGTAATAGTGTAAATAATACTTATATATGACAATATTTAATATGTAATTCATATAATATAATATTTATATAGCTTATTAAATTTAAAATGTTATGATAAATAAATAATGGGTTAATAAATGAAAATAAATTACATATATCGTCACGCTACACCTAAATCTTGAGTTTGAGTGACGTGAGATTCATCTAATGATGTGTTTTCAAAGTATTCTTGAAACTTGTCTGGATCAATGGGATGAATTCCAGCCACTCTAAATCCACTGACACCTTTGCTTATGTTGGCTGTTTTGTTATATGCATTTGTTAACCATGTAGAGCTCACACTCTCGATTGTATGCCATTTTCAGTGAACTAAAGAAAGTCAAATCCAATGGCTGCATTTTGTGCGATACATGAGGTGGCAAGGAAAGCACATGGAATTTTGGAATTCTTCTGAACAGTACTAATGCCTGTCTCATCAATATTGAAGATACGATGACTAAGAAACTTGTATTTTGTTTGGATGGCTTCTAGCTGGTCAAAAAATACTTTAATTTCGGTGGCGTTAAATGCTGTTATTCGGTTCAGTGACGTTGCTTCTGGGGTCCGTAATTTTATGGAAGGATGTCTAGACATGAAAGAATAGTACCAGTCTTTGCCTGCTAAATGAGATTCTTTGTTGAAGTTATGTTTCAATTTATTTACTTCAGCAAACGTAAAAGCAATCTTTCGTAGTGACTTTGGTGTTATGCCATAAAAAGACTTACAGCAATCGAGTATGTATCTCTCTAACTGGTCTTCCTGGTTTTTATTAAAGACAGAGTACCGACCTTTTTTTGGTTCCTTAAATACTTCTTGTTTAACTTGTTTATATAACGTTGTTTTTGGCACTGAGTATTTGGTAGCTGCTTTGCCCAAAGAAAACGCTTTACTTCTAACATCTTGTACTGCACGGCGAAGATCTTCAATTTCATATCTCTGTGTGGTTTTCCTTTCGTAATGTCTAGGCATCTAAAACAATAATTCTTAACGATGTAACATTTTTACAGGACCAGTCGACTAATGGGGGTAATTAGGAACGTTCACATTTACCCTCTTGATGACGTTCCTAATTACCCGAAGTAACCAACTCTAATCAAAATGGCCGTTACTCGCAATATTATTTTCGGTGAACGTAAAGCTACATGGAATTTATAAACAGATAGTACATGGAAGATAATAACAAAATTATATGTTTTTTAGCTCAAAAAGATGCTTTTTACATTGATTTCTATATGCACCAAAAATTGTAAATAAAATATGTAATAATTTGTTTGACTCACCGTGACAGCATGCGCGCGTCCTCTCACTTACACTTTTGCAAGGGTACTAAGGGCTGCCAAGCGCATCTTCCTAAACGTGTGCGGGCGGTGTAGTGCGGGGGGAAGTATAAGATATTCTACTGTTCCTAATTGCCCGCCGTACTCAATTACCCTTCTTTCCCCTAATCATCACTTAAAGGGAGAGAAAATAATTTAGAACAATAGCTTTAAATTTAATCATGATATTAACTAATCTTGAGATTAGTATCAACTTAGCTAACGGAAAATTAGCGAGGTTTTCCTGCAACTCAGTGATAGACACGCAATTAACCTTCAAATATTTATGCAAAACCTCTCATGTCACTTCATGTTCCTCAGATCGTGAAACATTGTTCAGTTCAAATAATGATTTTGCTTGTGTAGTGCGGCACGTAATGGCATTGCGTGGTCAGTATGGTCGGTAGTGTGGTGTGGTGTGTTGTAGTGTAATATAGCGTGACATGGCGTGACGTGGTATGATTTTTTGTGTTGTAGTAAGGCGTGACATGTCGTGGCGTAATATGGTGTGTTGTGGTGTACGTAGTGCGACATAGCATGACGGGTTGAGGTGTGGTATAACAGGTGTGGTAGTCCATGTGCTCCTTTACCTACTATACACATTCCCTGCCAGACTACGAGCATACTTGAGTTCTATTGTTGTTCTACTTTTTTTTTGCAAAGAACGTGCTAAACAAACACAATACTATACATAAAATAAAATCAATAAATAGATTATATTAATTATATACGTCGCATTTGAACGGCGGCCTATGTCAGAAAAGATGGGTGACACATCGGGAAGCGCGTCTTATTTTTCATTTTAAATCAGCAGAACCGCTGACCTTAAGTAGGTCACCGTCTCTGCTGTCGCTATCTACAGTACTAGAACTGATATCACAAGCAGGTGCCATCCAAATGAGGCACTGAAGTTAATAAACGAAAAGCAGAACTAGATTAACGTCCATCACGGATTCCCGCGATGCCCGATCTTGACAATATGACCACCGCAAATGCAGATACGTCACAGATTGCAACTGAGGGTTACTATTTAAATGAATGGCTTTAATCACTGATTTTAATAGCTGCCTAGTCTATCACTGACATTTGCAATCACTCAATAAATAGACTACCTACAAATGCAACTCATAGAAACACTACGCCACTAAATGGGTTCCATTGTATTATCTTTTTGTAATTTATTACAAACTCTACAGTTTTTTACATACTCTGTCAGATCTTTGGTCATTCCTGGCCAGAATACGCTATCTCTTGCTAGTCTCAGGGTACCCTGTATACCTTTATGGCTGAGATGGCAACTTTTCATTACTAATTGCACTATTGCTCTTGGTACTAACACTCTATCATTTTTGAAAATTATGTCTCTGTGGACACTAAGTGTTTCTCTATAATGCCAATATTTTTTCATTTGACCTTCTAGTTCATGAATGCTACTCGGCCAACCTTTTAAAATAGTTTGTTTCAACTCTGTTAGTTCCTTATTCTTTTGAATTTCTTTTTTCAGTCCATTTTTGCGTTTATCAGAGAATGGAATCACTATGCATATTTGAAGGCCATTATCCAATTCTTCAGCACTCAAGTCTTGGCAGTCTCTGCTTAGTGTATCTGCCACATACATTTCCTACCCTTTTCAACCGACTTCAAAAAAAGGAGGAGGTTCTCAATTCGACTGTTTTTTTTTTATTGTTTGTTACCTCAGAACTTTTGACTAGGTGGAGCGATTTGGATGATTCTTTTTTTATTTGAAAGGGCATACTTCCCATGTGGTCCCATATAAATTTTATCGAAATCGGTCGAGCGGTTTTTAAAATATCAACAATAAAATAAGTACTTTGTATAGCGTGTGCTTGTTGTTGTAAAGTTGGCGCGGGAGTTTGAAGTCGGTTGTTTAAAAATAATTTTTAATATTAAATTATATAGTATTTGGCTATTGCTACTCGATATTTAACTGTGTGTACATTTATTTATAAATAATTCTAGGGTTGTAGGGTAAAATCTGGTACAAAATTCGTTGAACTCTGGGTGGAGCCTCCGTGAGTGGTTTTTTGAAAATAGTTTCTAATGGCTTATGGTCTGATTCTATGGTTAGGTCTGTACAGCCATATGTAGTTGTGAAATTTTTTGCAGGCTACTAATATAGCATTTGCTTCTTTCTCCAACTGGCTATATCCCTGTTCCGTTTTAGTAAATGATTTGGCACAGTAGGCTATTGGTTTATTGTCTTGTAGCATTACTCCCCCACATGCATAGCTGCTTGCATCCACCGACAATAGAATTGGGAGCTTGGGATCGTAATAACCTAATACAGGTGGTTTCTGCAGTATTTTTTTTAACTTTGTGAATGCATTTTCTAGATCCACGTCCCAGAACCAGTCTACATTCTTCTGCAAAAGCATTCGTAGTGGACTTGTGATGTCAGCCATATTTTTTATGAATTTAGATAGGTACGTGATCAAGCCCAGAAATCTTTGCAGTTCCTTTACGTTTTCTGGCCTCTTAATTTTATTAATAGTTTCTAACTTTTCTGGATCTGGCTTGAGTCCATCACTGCTGACAATATGTCCCAAAAACTTTACTGTCTGTACCTTGAATACACATTTTTCTTTATTTAGTTTTAGGCCCGAGCTTCTATATTTTTCAAATACCTGTTTTGTTCGGTTTTCTAACTCTTCTTTTGTTGAGGCATGTATAAGTACGTCATCCATAGATACTTCTACATTCTTAATATCTGCTAGTAAAGAACTCATAACTTGTTGAAACACTTCTGGGGCTGAAGCAAGGCCAAATGGCATTCTTAGGCAAGAGTACCTTCCAAATGGTGTGCTAAATGTTAAGTATTCAGAAGTGCGAGGGGTAACTTTGAGCTGCCAGAACCCCTTTTTGCAGTCTAATAATGTAAACCATTTAGATCCATTAATTCGTGCTGCTATTTCTTCAATTGTATTTAACGGGTAATGTCTTCTTTTAAGTTTTTTGTTAATAGCTGATGGGTCTATACAAAGTCTTATTTTATTATTGTTCCTGACAACTACCATAGGAGATACTGCTGGCGTTGGTTTGGTAACTGGTATTATTATTTTCTGAGCAACCATGCTATCTAATTCATTTTTAACTTGTTCTCTAAGTGAATGTGGTATTTTTCTAGCTGGACATATGGGCAATATAGGATCCTCTATAAGAGCAATATCATATTGGAATTGTTTTAGACATCCTATGCCATCATAAAGATCATCCTCAGCTGACAACGTATCCTGTCTTTTGATGAGGCCAAATTTAATACATGTTGCTTTGCCTAATATTGGACTGACATTATTTTCAACAATCATGTATTTTACATCTAGTTTTATGCCCTTAATTTGAGACTCAATATTTGCTTCGCCAAGCACTGACATCTTATGATTCGAAAATGATGTGAGAAATCTTGTTGATGATGGTTTAATTTGGTCCTTCATTTTGTCAATTATCGCTTTAGTAATAACATTGCATTGGCTACCAGAGTCTAATTTAAATTTTAAGGCTGTCTTACCTGATAGATAGCCTTTTCATACCAATCTTCTGTGTCAATGTCGCTATTTTTCTCTAATGCAGCTACAAACAAGTCTGAGTAACTATCTTCATCTGAACTTGCTTCACTATCTTGTGCTGTTACTGTGTTAACTTTTTGAGCTTTGCAGCACTTTGGGAAGTGGTTTCTCTTCTTACACAGTCTACAGACTTTTCCAAAGGCTGGGCAAGCTCGTGGCCCATGTTTAGAATCACACCGTCCGCATTGAAATAATTCTTTTTCTATAGCTTTTTTTGTTACTATTCTTTTGTTTTTAGAATTATATGTAATAGCTTCTACTTTTGGAGTTTGTTTCATTGTTTTGGCTTGTTCCACTGAGCGACAGATGTCAATTGTTCTTTGTAGATTGAGTTTGGGTTCTGCAAGTAATTTCTCTCTTACTGTATCGCTTAATGTTCCCAAAACTATGCGGTCACGTATAATGCTTTCTTCTAATGGACCATATCCACACGTTCTTACTTTGCTTTTAAGTTTAGTCAAGAACTCGTCGAAAGTTTGACCTTCCTGTTGTACAATTGAATTAAAAGTATGTCGTTCGTATGTCTCGTTAATTTGTGGAGTGAAGTGGTTGACGAATCGTTCTGTTACTGTCACTAGCGAATTTGCCTCCGTTTCTGACAAATTGAAAGTGTTGTAGATCACTGCGACGTCTGGTCCAATGGATGACATAAATATGGCCACTTGAACTGCGGGTTTTTTCGCATCCAGGTTTGTCGCCGTGGCATACCACTGAAGCTGCTGGTACCACGATTTACAGGCTGTATATGCATTTTCCGAGGACACCACCATGTTTTGGTGGTTTTACGCAGTTGGATTGTGATTCCGCCATTTTCGGAATTTACGACTTGAACTTGGAACTTTTGTTTACTCCATCAGATTTGTTAGGTAAAACGTTTTTACTTTTTACACTGATCCCGGGTTTCGGCACCATGTAATAGGGTTACTAATTATAATTAAACCCAATACAATTCTAGTAATTCATTTTCTAGTGAAAACTCTTTACCGTCCAACGCCGCCAATTCATTATTGACAGCATTAAACCAAATCTTTAATTATGGACCACGAAATCCTACAGTGGAACTGCAGGAGTGCCATAAGTAAAAAAACTGATATTATTTACTTACTAAATAAATATAAGCCTATGGCTATGTGTCTCTCTGAGACATGGCTGAAACCAGAATTTCTTTTCAGGATCTCTGGTTTTGTTACTGTGAGAAATGATAGATTTGATGGGTATGGTGGAGTGGCCATACTCATTAACAAAGCTTTCTCCTATAAGATTTTTTCACTCCCTTCTCTCAGTGATGGCATTAATGCCATTGCTGTTATTGTAAATAAAATTTGTATTATTTCTGTGTATATTACCTCATCCTTCTTCTTCCTTATACAATGAGTTTAGTCAATTACTTACTACCCTGCCTAGCCCATTTTTAGTACTTGGGGATTTCAACTGTCAAAATCAATCATGGGGCAGTTCTATCACTAATTATTATGGTGAATTGATGACAGATATTTTAGACTCTCAAAACATATGTATATTAAACAATGGCACTCCAACTCGACGCACTGGTCCTGGTGAAAGCCTTAGTGCTCCTGATTTGTCTCTTTCCTCTCCGAGTTTGGCATCTTTGATATCTTGGAGTGTACTTGACCATTCTTATGGCAGTGATCATATACCAGTTGTTCTTACTTTACCGATATCTTGCCCTCCTTCTAACCTACAACACAGTTCTAAATTAAAGCATAAACTGCCAGATGACTGGAGTACATTCAAACATTATGTTGAACAAAAACTATCTAGCCTTCCTATTGTTAATGGTGGTAATGAAACAATATGTGCAGAAGAGTTTACTAAAATTTTAATTGATGCTGCAAATGCTTTATTTCCATTAAGAAGTAATAGACAGGGTAAAATTCCGTTTCCTCCTTGGTGGGATCATGAGTGCACTATAGCCATCAAGCAACGGAAGGAGGCTGAGAAAAAATATTGTTCCATGATGACTGCAGAGAATTTCGAAATTTATACCCAAATAGCCCGTTCCACTCGCAAGCTCCTCAAAAAAAAGAAATTTGAGGGTTGGAGACGTTTTTGTGAGTCCTTAAATCCAGATATTTGCCCATCGGTAGTTTGGAAAAATATAAGAAGTTTTAAATCAGCTTTCTATTCGTCTTCATCAGGTACATTCTCTATTGAACTAGCCGACCAATTTATGGATAAGTTGACTCCTGCATCTGCTCCCGACTTTAATAATACCCAATGTTGTATTCCTTACTCGGTAGCTTGTAGTTATACAGACCTTAATGCTCCCTTTTCTTTTTCTGAACTAAAAGGCGTGTTGTCTTATGTAAAAGACTCATCTCCAGGCGAAAATGGCATTACATACTCTTTCTTGATAAACTGCAGTGACGCTTCTTTGAACTACTATTTGAGTATTATTAATGCCATTATGTTGTCTGGTAATATTCCTTCTTCTTGGAAAACCCAAGCCATAATCCCTATACCAAAACCAAACAAACCAGCCTCCGATGTTTCTTCTTTTCGTCCAATAGCCCTATCCTCAGTTCTTGCCAAAATAGCTGAGCATCTTGTTAAAAACAGGTTAGAATTTTTTATTGAAAATAGTAACATTTTGACAGCCAATCAGCTGGGATTCAGAAAAGGCCGTAGCACCATAGACAATATTAGTATTTTTGTTTCGGGTATTCGTTTAGCTTTCTCGAATAATAAGTCAGTTCTTGCGGCCTTTCTTGATATCAGCTCTGCGTATGATAATGTGCTGGTCTCAGTAATGCATAAAAAATTGCATGACCTTCATGTACCTCAATTATTAATTACATTTATCATTAATATGCTTTCTGAAAGATGTATTAAATTAGACCTAAACAGTGGTACTCAACTATCAAGGCTCGTATGGAGAGGCTTGCCCCAGGGGTCGGTCCTTAGTCCATTATTGTACAATGTATATACCTATGATTTAGAGACCTCCTTGAACTCAGATGTAAATGTCTTGCAATATGCTGATGACCTTCTTATATACAACTCGGACATTTCTATAGAAAAAGCTAGTAGCTGCTTAACCACTACTCTTAATAAGCTAAATGATTGGTTAGATGTCAATGGACTGGAATTGTCTGTTAGTAAAAGCACTGTGGTTCTATTTTCTAGACGGAGAATTATACCTGATTTCAGCGTACTTTATAGGGATAATTCTATTCCTGTAAAGTCTGAAGCAAAATTCATGGGAGTTATTTTAGATTCCAAACTTACTGGAGTACCTCACTTTGACTATATTGTAACTAAATGTGAAAGAAACATAAACATGATCAGGTGTCTAACCGGTGTTTGGTGGGGTGCCCATCCTTCGACCTTGCGTCTTATTTATAACGCCCTCATTCGTAGCTTACTAGATTATGCCACTTTTATTCTAGAACCCTGTAATGCTGCTGCTCTTAACAAATTAGATGGTGTGCAGGCCAAAGCTTTAAGGATCATCCTTGGAGCCATGAAATCTAGTCCTATTAATGCTATGCAAATAGAGTGTGTTGAACCACCTCTAAGTTTAAGACGTCAATTTCTATCTGATAGGTATTTATTTAAAGCCATGCAATTTTCTCATCATCCTTTACGTGATAAACTTCAACTCCTTTTGAAATTCATAGATACTTGTTCATACTGGTCTCGTAAATCTCCTCCCTGCCTTATTAAAAGCTATCGAATATTTTGCTCCATACAAGCGCCGATGTATAATACATTTTGTTATCCTATTTTTAATAGTAAATTTAAAGCATTAATAATCTCTCCGAATGTTAGGATCAATCCAGATATTCCAAGAAACCAATTGGAAGCTCCTCAATATGTGAACATATTGAAAGAAAATGAATTTACGGATTTTCATTACATATACAAGGTGTAAGGTAATTAGTATAACATACCCGCGGCTAACCATGTTAGATGATGTATAGATATATTGGAAAAATGTCATGAGACGTGTAGCTCATATCCTGGGGGAGTTATGAGGACTTCAAAATTTTAGCATAAATATTCAGGTG
Organism: Erebia epiphron; assembly: GCA_963932025.1. Classification (NCBI taxonomy): domain Eukaryota; kingdom Metazoa; phylum Arthropoda; class Insecta; order Lepidoptera; family Nymphalidae; genus Erebia; species Erebia epiphron. The sequence continues at coordinate 11,271,624 of OZ009951.1, read as the reverse complement.
GCATCCCTTAAAACAGCTGATTCAATATCAATGACCTGCGAATAATACCGTATGTTAAGCCTCGTTGCCAGCGCGAGCGTTGCGATAAAATCCAGTAGCGATACTAAGTAATCATTATTCGGCATGAAATAAAATTCTCAAAGTAAAAGCCCGGCTAGACTCACGTATTTTTGTAAAAAAATGCCCAACTAGTTTCGGACTTGGTAAGTCAAAGTCAGTCCCTTATCCTTAATTTATGAGCCGCCGTTCTCTGTGATTAATTTCTCGACTTATTTCGTTGAAGTTTTAATCAATAATAAATGATTCTGTGTAGTTTGTTTTTGAATGATTTGTAAATTGTAATGATTTCCCAAATTGATAACGATACAATAATAATAATTGATATTATCGCTTGTAATACAGTTCTGACTTTAGCCACTCCATCGCCATTTTACGTAAGAAAACTTAATCGGGATACCTACCACTTACCAGGCTAACATGAATCAATTTACATAATAAATCGTTTTAATTCACGAGGTGGGTTCCGTATTTTTAAATTTTAACTAGGTAGTCGTCAATGTCTCTAATGGTCTTTGGTAGTACTTTGATCGAATGCAGATCTTGGGGTTCTAGATTATTGTCAGCTATCAAATTTTTGCCCGCCAACCAGCATTGGAGCAGCGTGGTGGGACTAAGCTCTATTTCCCTCTCTCCTATGAGAGTGGAGGCCTGTGCCCAGCAGTGGGACGTTAATAGGCTGTAGTGGTATAAAATTTTTAGAATTTTTAGTACCAATGAGAAAAGAAACCCGTTCTTCGGTCGATTGAAGAATTTTTCTCCACGATGGTACGGTGGTCCCAGTTATTATCACTTATCAGTATTTCACCTGAAGTCAAAATAATCGTTGGAACCCACCAATTGCAGCAGCGTGGAAGGTTAGTTTCTACATTTCTCTCTCTTAGTAGGAGGAGGCCTGCAGTGCCCAATGATGGATTAATTGGTGAACAAAAATTCCTTCAACTCCTACACAAATAACAATTTTTTTTATAACTAGTAAGTACTTAGTTTCTACCTGACTCAAGATAATTTCATAATTGCCAATATGTTACAACGGAACCCTAATAATTCGGCCATATTGTCGTAGGGCGGAGTTAGACGTATGTCTGTGTACGTAGTAGAGAGTGTAGGTAAATAAACAAAGCCGAGCTGACGGGCAACGGTACTAGGAACACATGGAAGATGGAGATTTTTAAAAAATACATTTTTGATAGTGTTTCTTTTCGGAATTTTACCCTTAGGTTGGGGAAAAACATAACACAAATTAAACAAGAATTTTACAGAATGACTTTGGGTAAAACTGCGAATGATCTGTTAAAATTGTTAGGTACTTTACTAAAATGGTAATGAAAATGAAAATATTTATTTCAGCTTAAGGGCGCTTTTAGTGTCACGCGGATTTGCTCACGCACGCGGGATTGGACCGCATGCGTAGCATCCGCAAAGAACAATTTCATATAGGTATCTATTGTAAAGCGTGATAAACGCACGCGGGACGCGGGGCGCTGTGCGGGGCGTCACCCCGGTGCGGGGTATCCGCATGCGTAAGCGCTGCCTACAACTTCAGTGCCCATTTTAGAGTCGAGCGGGGCGCACGCGCCGTATTGTACTACCGAAATGAAAATCGATACAGAACGAGTAATCATTGAAGTTCATCTGCGGCCCGTTTTGTGGGATAAACGCAATGAATTATACAAAAACAGGGACGCGAGGGAGGCTGCATGGAGAGATATTTTGAAGGAATTGGCACCTAACTACGAAAATTTGAGCGAAGAGGAAAGAAAAGAGGCGGGTATGTGTTTGGTTCATTATTTTATTTATACAAGCATCATTACTTTATTAATATAAGCATAATTATTTAATTCACAAATAACATCAAAAACCTTCTAAAACCTTTTGAGTTTAGTTAATTAATTATATATCGGTGTTGCCAGGAGACTTTTCCTTCATTGATAAAGTAATCTGCAAATATATCTCTGATATTACTTGCCGACGTATTACTACTTTCAGTCTGCTGCCTGGGTAGTGGTCCCGTAAAACCATTTGTGACAAATGTATGGCTGACCTTGTAGCCATCCCGTTTCCTTATGAAATTGTGAAGTACACATGCCGTCTTGACTATTAATTGTGCTAGATCTAACTTGACATTCATGGATCTGTGAAATATTCTAAATTTATTTGACATAATTCCAAAAGTGCATTCTATGTACCTTCTAGCTCTGGACAGACGGTAATTAAATATTTTCTTTTTGTAAGGTAAATTATCACGAGCATAAGGCCGCATCACATGTGATGATAAACCAAATGCCTCGTCTCCCACTATCACGAACGGCAACTTTGCTCTTACACTAGATGGATAAGCTACTTCGGGGCAAATAATAGGCAACTCTTGCGGGTCAGGGATACCCAACGTGTTACTTTCCAGTTTCGTATACAATTGACTCCTTCTAAAGATGGTTGAATCGGCGTTGCTTCCACTGGTACCGACATTAATATATGTAAAATTATAATCAGCATCACACATTGCGAGGAGCACTACAGAATAATATTTCTTATAATTAAAATATAGTGATCCACTGTGCGGCGGCCGAATCACTCTTATATGTTTTCCATCAATTGCACCCAAGCAATTAGGAAAATTTGTATATGTGAGAAATCCCTCTGCGATTTCTTTCCATTTGATCCCATTAAGCTGTGGAATACATTCAGACTTTAGTTCAATCCATATTATGTAACAAACTTGTCTTACTATTTCGCTAATTGTTGCAATTCCAATCACATAGGAATAGTGTAGATCAGTGAATGTATTACCAGTTGCCAAATATCTGAAAACAAAAACAATATATTAATAATATGATAACATAATATATTAATAATGCTGACATCAGACATAAGACAGCATGCACCGCTCGAATTTTACTTCAGAAGAAAAATAAATACCCTTAAGGTGAAAGGGCACGGAAGTAGCTAGCGCTAGAAGTTTTTAATTCGTTTTAACTACAGTACTATAGCTACGTTAGATTTCTATGATTTGCCGAAAATTTTATCATAGGGGGGTATTTATGCAGTTATGATTTCATATGAAAAGTTCGAAGTATAGTTATGTATCTCATATCTGCTAAAAGTGGCCACTTTTAGCAGATTTGAGACACATAACTATGCTGTAAATATTTTATAAGAAATCTTCTCTGTATAAATTAACCCCTATGGTAAAATTTCCGGCAAATGAAAGGAATCTAATAAATATATATAATATAATATAATGAAATATCGTTTATTTCAGGCAATATTTACATTACAAGATGTCCTCCTTCATGAAGGTTGACAGATGCAAATAAAGCAAATTTTTGTTAAAACAAATTAAAAACTTACAGCGCTAGTGACTTCCGGAAGTTTTCACCTTAATTTTGATGATGGCAAATTTTACTGTAACAAATAAACAAATTGCCCGATTCAATCCGGTGTTTTTCCAAAAATCCTTAAATGAAGTTCTAATTATTTTTGTAAAAAATGAATTATTTCGTCGATGTCTGCGCCGCGCCGCCCCGGCCGCGCCGTCTGCGTCTAGTATAAGATTCACTTTGCGCTATCGTTCGCGGCGAAATTGACCGGCCTGCGCCGGCCCGCCGTTTGCGTTGCGCCTAAGGGTACTTTTCCTTCAACTGCGGCCTTATTTTTCCACTCTGTATAGGTATATATATATTGCTTGATTTATCTAATGCTTCATGAGACAGTGTAAAGTTGACAACATGTGTGAATTAAGGAGGGCCTTTAATCGAATGCAGTTAAATTTCCAACTAATATCAGATTTGTACACACGGCCACAGATCAAGCTTCCCAAAACCAGTATAAACAGGACTCATGCGTTGTTTATTATCGTAGACGACTCGGCGCCCGGCGAGGCCCTAGCAAGTTCCGTTTATTGGTACTGGTTTTGGGTAACTTGATCTGAAACTGTGTGTACTTTTGCCACTTACTTATTATATTTTGTCATTTCAGACAAGAAAATACAACAACGCTGGCGAACAGCAAGGGACACTTACCAGAAAGACAAGATATCTGAAAAAAATCAGCCATCCGGCTCTGGGAGTAAGAAGAAGAAGAAGAAATATTCTTACTATGACATTTTGACTTTCTTAGACAGTACAACGGAAACTGCTGGAGAAGAGTCACTCTGTGAAGAAATGTCTGAACAAAGTAATTTAGAAACACCTAATGAGTCCACGCAACCAGATACTTCACGTCAAGAAAGTTCTCACCCAACATCAAAACAAAAACAAGTAAAATCTAAAAAGCAAGCACCATCTGAATTTGAGGCACAGTTATTAGAATGCTTAAAGTCTAATCAACTGGAGCTAGAAAGTGAGGATTTGGCTTTCTTTCAGTCTCTGCAGCCTTCATTAAAAAGATTCACTAGATATCAAAAACTAATGTTCAGAACAAAAGTGTTAAATATAGTTATGGAAATGGAAAGTCAAACACAACCTGCATACTACAGTCCCATACCTACAACAAGTTCTAGTGCTTTTACTGAGCTTGACAGTTTGTCACCGATAAATCAAGATTACCAAACCAATAGTATAATCCAGGATACTTCGAGTCTTAACGACAATGCTATTAGTTCTGCTGCAGTGAATGACAATGAAACTCTTATTTCGACTGAAAGCGGCCTGTTTAATATCACGTCTTATGACGTAATTTATACCCCAGCAACAACATCATCTACAGGCGAAAGTAATGTCAACGCTCAGGATACAAATTTACAAAGAAATGAATGATGTAAAATTTGATTTTTTAATTTATGAATAAAACTCTTTTTATTAAAATGAGTACGATTAACTTTTTTTCTCCAGTTTCTCTCTAATTGTTTGTTTAGTCATATGAGTGCGGTTGTACACACGGCACAGATCAAGTTACTCAAATCCAGTATAAGCGGGACTCCGACGGGTTACCTAAGTATGATAATACGCAAGGCGCGAGTTCCATTTATGCTGGTTTTGGGTAACTTGATCTGTGGCCATGTGTACTTTATCAGATAAAAAAAAGGATTGTGTATGTAGGTTGAACGTACCAATCCCAAACCAATTAAGGACTTTTTTTGACTTTAAATTACTGTCATGTGCAAACCTATAACTTTTATCTATATTATAATAAGTAGCGTGTGATGAAAGGTAGGAATGATTCCACTTTAATGGCGACATTTTATGAGTGAAATAATCTTATTTAATGAAATTTCAACATGAAATTGAATGAAATTATGAACAATGAAATTTCAGAGTACATGACAAAATTTTTTTTTTGCACATGTAAATTTACACATGACAGTAATTTGAAGTCAAAAAACGTTTATCCTACCTGTTCAAATCCCTTTCCACTAAATCATAGCAGGAAATTAAATATTTAAAATTTAAAACTTACCTTAATGTAATAGCGAGCCTCTCAATCGGTTGTATTGTAATCCTTCGTAAACTGCTTTTTTGTAGCTTATTCTCAATTTTACACAACAGTTCATCAAAAGAACGAATGGACATTCGAAAGTAATTTTTAAATTTACGTTCATTATTTTGTAGTTTTCCAAAGCGTGTAACAAACGCCCCAGCAAGAAGCCTATTTTCAAGAAAGGGATCAACATGTACTCTTGTCTTCTTGTTTCGTCGTTTGTAAAGTATGTAAGCGACACATATTCTTCTGACATTGATCATTTTTGAACACGTCTATACCGTTACGCAGCCCGTAGAAAACTGAAACTCATGCTGCGTATGATCCGCAGCGTGAAATTTTACGCATGCGGTCCAATCCCGCGTGCGTGAGCAAATCCGCGTGACACTAAAAGCGCCCTAACTGTAAAGTTATTACAAAGAAAAAGTATAGTAAAGTTACAAAGAAAATTGTAAAGTAAAGTTTACCGACTTTTACATCCTACATAAAAAAATCAGTTTAAAAAGTTACTTGCCAAATTTAGTAACTGAGATTTTTTTTAGGGTTTCTAAAGGATATTTTTTACTAGGGTAAAATCAAAATCGTGACTGGAAACCCTGTTTTTTAAACGCATTATTTTATTAGTTTTTCGAGATTTCAACAGTTGCGCGTAAACTGTCACGGTAGCAAGTAAGTGAAAATGAGTTATTTTAATTCAGAGTATTATGATATGATTATGTGTGTAGGAGCTTGTAGTGGTAATTTAGAAGCAGCTCGAAGGCGGTATAGTGACTTGTATGTTATAACAAGACCCAACCCGCGACGGCTTCCATCATCGGCGTGTTTTCGAGGTCTGGTGAATAGGCTGCACCAGACTGGATCTTTTAATCCACGCCAAAGCGAAGGCCGGCCTACGACTATTAGCACCGATTTGCAAGAGTCAATTTTGGACTATTTTGAAGAGGATCCGACCCGTAGTACTCGTGGTGCGGGGCAGGTTTTAGGTGTTAACCATTGGGCAGTGTGGAATACACTGAACCGTGATGGTCAGCACCCATATCACTAACGTAAGACCCAGGAATTATCCAGCAGTGACTTTGACCCCCGCGTTCAGTTTGCTCAATGGTTCCGTGAGCGAGCGGCAGGTGACCCGTCCTTCAGCCGCAACATCCTATGGACGGACGAGGCATCTTTTACGCGAGGAGGGCTCATTAACTGCCATAACCAACATGTGTGGGCCCACGTGAATCCAAAAGTGCACCGAATGTCTAGTTTACCAAAAAAAAAAAACGTAGTACTTACTAGTATCTGTTTATTAAGTAATTAGGTACCTAGTAAGTCAGTACCTAGGTAGAAGTATTCGTAATTAGGTGTAAGTACAACTTTCCAAAAAAAACATACGCGCTGAATTGAGAACCTCCTCCTTTTTTGGAAGTCGGTTAAAAATATCATTCATTTTGCAAAGTCGGCCCGCGGCGCGAGCGGCGTGGCGGCATCATCAAAGGCGCGGTGTTTTGCAAAGAGGATATCGCATGTTAGTAGGGAGGTACTAGGTAGCGTCCGTCCGTCTAGCATTGTACCAGGTGTACATAAAATTTCAAGAGATTGCCTGTAGTGAGAAGTTGATTTGGATTGCATTTTGTATGAAATAGCGTAGGTACATGACTGCGTCTGAGTGACCAGTGGTTTACAGGTTCGGTTGCGAATCTCGTAGTCTGGGTTCGAGTCCTATTTCGGTCACAACATTTTTAGGTTTGAGTTTTATGTAAAGAATTTCTCATAAGTACCCGGCACCAGCCCACAGCTAGGAAATAGGGGTCGATCTCGTTTCACCTTGGGTTTTCGGCAAGTAGGTAGGTAATTTACGTTAAGCCGTCGATCCTAGTTATTACTTAATATCGATAACATGAAATGATAGGTACCTACCACACGTAACAATGCGGGCTGTATTAATGTGTAGGAATGGCAGTCCGAACCAGTGGTAGATTCACTTGACGATTCAAAAGTACTTGTAAAAGTTTATTTGAATAAAAAAACATTTGATTTGATTTGATTTGTGGGTTTATAGCCAATAGTTAAGATTTGAACCGATCCGGGAATCGAACACAAGACCTCGTTATCATCAACACTACTAGACAGTAGATACCGTCTTCGTCAGGTCAGGTCGTCAGTGACGTCAAAGTCGCGCGGCGGCATTTGGTCAAAGGACTCGCAAAAGTTCGTCGACTTTGTCGGTTGTACTAGGGCATTAGAAATTGATGTTGCTTAAGTTATGTATTACGTAATAATAATAATAATAGGTATGAGGTTGTTAATCGCCATAGGGTTGCCAAAATTTATTTTTCTTAATTACCTAATTAATTTTGTATGGAAGTTTTTGATAATTAATTTTGACTTTTTAACTCTGCCATAGTGATTATAACGTCAAAATTGCATGGGTAGCCGCCGGTATGTTATACCATTTACCTTACACCTTGTATAGCGATGCTTCTAAACATGCACCAGATGGCACAGTCGGAGTGGGAGTTTTCCATTTTCAGTATAAAAAATAAAACTACCGCCTGAATCATCTGTATTTACTGGAGAATGTCTTGGTCTGTTTAAATCAGTTGAATATAAATTATACTTCTTGCCAAACTTAAGAAATCTATTATATTTACGGACTCTATGAGTGCTCTGCAAGCTTTATCTAGGTTTCCATTCAAATCTGCTCAGATTAACCATGTTGTTGTAAAAATTAGAAACCTCCTAGTTACGTGTAAAGAAAGAGGCTAAACTCTGCCTATGTTTTGTGTACATTACCAAAACATTCCCTTCAAGAATCTTGGAGAGTGGCTTGGGCGACCTCTAGCCAGTCAAAAGGTAGAACATATGCTAGGATTCAAAACTTTATTCCGTCAAAGCCATGGTTCTCACGTTTGAGGTTGGGCAGGAGGGTGACGTGTATCTTGACGCGTATGCGTTTGGGTCACGTTTGTTCACCTGTTCAACTGGCGAAATTTGGAATTGTGGATAGTGATCTGTGTGAATGTGGTGCGGTGGGTGACTTGAACCATATATTTTTAACATGCCCAGTATATAACAGGGATGCATTTTACCAGGGTCTTATTCAGTGTCATATACCATTTCCGACTTCTGTTGACATCCTCTTGTCCTCTGATGAACCTTGTGTACCTATATAAACTTTTTTCCTCATTTATCTTACTTAATGATATTAAACTGTAAATATATGTTGTTAGTACTGTATATTAAGTCTATTCCATTTTATATTATTTTCTACCCTTTTCTGATCCTTCCCAAAATTCCGTTTTTTTTTTAAATTTTGATTTTACTAATAATATCATATAATTATTGGAATCATTGTACAAACATAAAATATATATAAACACAGACTGGTAATGTCACGCATGACATTATGAACCACAGAGCTAATATCAATTACATTTCTATTGTCCTTGACACTAACCGCGGCAAACACAGGAGGCCTCTGGGAGGCCGGGATCCGATCCGCCAAGTATTATCTGGTGCGTAGCGTAGGAGATAAACCCTTGACCTTCGAAGAACTAACTACCGTATTCTGTAAAGTCGAGGCTATACTCAATTCACGACCTTTATGTCAGCTCGAAAACGAGCCGATCAGCAGATTGTCTCGTTGGCAGTATCTCCAAAAGAGCTCTCAGTTGTTTTGGAAGCGATGGAGTCGCGAGTATTTAAATACACTACAACAGCGCGCAAAATGGTTCACGTCAAATGCTAATATTAACGTAGGTGATTAAGTACTTATAAAAACAGATAATGCGCCTCCATGCAATTGGCCTATGGGCAGAATAGAAATCCTACATCCCGGTCCCGACGGTATTGTTCGAAGCGTAACGTTGCGCACGCAAAAGAGTCGGTTGCAAAGGCCGGTTAACAAGTTAAGCCCTTTACCATATGTTAACTAACTATTGTCTAATCCTCATAGTATATTATTTTAGTTAGCACCTTTTATATTATTATTTATTTTATTATTAGGGCTTATTACTTATATATATTTATTTATGTTTGTAACAAACATAATAACAAACCGTCTATCTACGCGCCCGCCGAATACTTTCTCACTCACACACCAACTACCTGTACCGTTCTACGCTACGTCATCGAGTCGTTATCTACGCAGGAGCGGGGATCGACGGGTATATAAGCGGCCGCGCGGCGGTGCAAGATCAGATCATGGTCAGCTAGCCTAGCGACCGGCCTTAGAGCGATAGCTTCAGCAGTCCTCTAAGACTAGTCGGGTTACAGAGTGCGGTAGCTCCCTGCAGCCCACTCTGACAACCAGTCGAGGTTATGAACGCGATAGCTACCTGCAGTCCGTTCTTCCACCTCAAGCTTAGGATCATATCTCACAATGTTTACGTGCTATAATTCTATTTTGTAAAATTGTGTTTGGGAAGAAATATAAGTTATTACTCACCTAAGAGTTTTACTTACTACTCCCTACATTCTGGCGCCCAACGTCAATATTTAAATAAGAACAAGCCAACAATACATTAACGAAAGAGCAGCTTTACTGCAGGGGGAGGGTGCCAACTGCCAATAAATATCCTATATAATATGCAAGTTGACTACTTACGTCAACAGGAGGTGACAACTACTTCTGATACTGATAAACCTATTGGAAGATACCATACACCAGCAATGGTAAAATTAGAAAAGCAAGATGAAGAGACGCCTACACCAATTGTACCCATTCGGCAACGTGGTCGTCCAAGGAAGACTCGAGACCCTTAATTCCTGGTACTCTTACGGGACGTCAACGAGTACCAGAGGGGGAGATTGTAACAAACATAATAACAAACCGTCTATCTGCGCGCCCGCCGAATAGTTTCTCACTCACACACCAACTACCTGTACCGTTCTACGCTACGTCATCGAGTCGTTATCTACGCAGGAGCGGGGATGGACGGGTATATAAGCGGCCGCGCGGCGGTGCAAGATCAGATCATGGTCAGCTAGCCTAGCGACGGGCCTTAGAGCGATAGCTTCAGCAGTCCTCTAAGACTAGTCGGGTTAAAGAGTGCGGTAGCTCCCTGCAGCCCACTCTGACAACCAGTCGAGGTTACGAACGCGATAGCTACCTGCAGTCCGTTCTTCCACCTCAAGCTTAGGATCATATCTCACAATGTTTACGTGCTATAATTCTATTTTGTAAAATTGTGTTTGGGAAGAAATATAAGTTATTACTCACCTAAGAGTTTTACTTACTACTCCCTACATGTTTATTTTATTTTAATTTTTCCTCACTGGTAGGAAACCATTTTATGTTTTCGGTAGGGGGTGTTCAATCAAGCCAGTTGTTGCAAGAAATTTACAGTTGGCAATACTAGCCACTTCCGTGACTACGTCCGGCGGTACCTGATTGGTCAGTCCGCCCGACATACTGCGTCACTAGCGCCTCGCGCGACGCATGAAAAACGGACATTATTGAGAGATCTGCGTTCGTAACGTGCGTCCATCGAAAAAAGGAGTGCTCCCGCGCCGTGCGTGTAAAATATCCTAAACTACATAAAAACCAAGCCTCATCCCACCGGTGGTCATCTGTATGTGCCGTGCTCATCTCTGTCATCGGGGAAACTGGACGTTCCAGGAACGGTAAGTGGTTTTTTGTATTATAGATTGTGGATTTGGAGCAACTCTGGACAAACTGGACACATCTCGTCATATTTCATTTCTATTTTAACGGTCCTTCGATTTTGTACCAACATTTCTGATAAAAATGCCAGCATAATAGTGGTCAATATAAATGTCTAACGTTGAATATAACGGACTTCAGGAAGTTTTTTCAAAGTTTTTATTCGACAAAAAATAAGCAAGATCAAGATGCTTTCCTCTTAAAATATTGTCGAGTTCAAGATGTAAAACGACGGCGTCCAAGAGTCGGCACACGCGTGCCGACGAAGTACCACACAAGGCTCTATGTTAAACAAAGTCATACATCAAAGCTATTATATACATATTACCAGTGTACCAAAAATCATTTCTCAATATTTTACACGTGTCAGTGCATCGGCTACGCCGTGTTGCAAAGGCTTTCATGGCATCTGGTGGGATTGTTAAAGAAAATAGGGGAGGAGACCACACCTGTAGAAAATATATAGGTAGAAAATTGGCTGTATAACGCTTCATAGAATCATTCCAGTGCCTTGAAAGCCATTATTTTGCAGGTCATCTGTCCAGCGAAAGTATTTAGATTCATCACTTAACATCAGAAAAATATGGAAGATGTATTGCAATCTTACAGAACCAATGCAAAAAGTAAAAGAGAGCTACTTCCTTAATATTTTTAATCCATATTGTATTCGGCAGTCCACGTACGGACGCTTGCTCTGAGTGTACTGAGCTGGACGTAAAAATTAAAGCAGCTACAGACCCTTAAGCCAAAAGCACGTGTATCGCACCCTTAAAAAAACATTGGAGAAAAATACTTACCAAGTATAAAATAGATTATTCACAGAATTCGGCTCAAAATAAAGCAGACTTTCCTGCTCTACTGAAAACTCTCATGGAAAATAAAGAAGTTTCTAAAAAATAGACTATTTGGAGTGGCTTTAGGACGACAGGAATTGTACCCTTCAACCCAGCTAAAGTATTGATAAAATTGCCAACATACGAAGAAACTTTTAAGTACCTATAACGTTGATGAAACATTATTAAACTATCTTAAAACACAAAGGACATCGAAAACAACAGAAAAAAGAAGAAACCAGAAAATTGCAGAACCACCAGGAAAATCTGTTGAAGCTCAGGATATAGAAGAGATAGTACAACAAAAAAAGAAAAAAAAGAAAAGAAAAATAGGCTTGCAACAAGATAGCGACACTCAAAAGATCAGCTCACAAATATCATTAAATATTGATTGCATAGATGATAATCTTGAACTTCAACAAATCATGATGATCGCGTCATTTTCTCAATTTCGACAAGTCATGATTATCTCGTCATGCCCTCAACTTCGACAAGCTAAAATGAGCCTGATTAAAAATGGAAAAATAATAACCATTATACAAGAGAAGGTACTCGGAAATCAAGAATTATCTGAATTAAAGGAAGTTGATAAAAAAACATTAAAGCGCAAACAGTTTATTTCAAGTAGTAAATATATGGATGATTCGGTTACTGACGTTGCTGATAACTTCAGTTTACATGAATCTGAAGATAGTCCAATCAAATCAAATAAATAATATAATATAATATAATATAATAATAATAAATATTATAAATGCGAAAGTTTGGATGGATGTCTGGATGGATGTATGGATGTATGGATGTTTGTTACTCAATCACGCCCCAACGTCTGAACGGATCTGGCTGAAATTTGGCATAGGGATAGATTATAGTCTGGAATAGCACATAGGCTACTTTTTATCCCGGAAAATTAAGGAGTTCCCGCGGGAACCAAAATAACTCAAATGGATGTTTGTTACTCAATCACGCCAGAACGGCTGAACGGATCTGGATGAAATTTGGCACAGAGATAGATTATAGTCTGGAATAGCACATAGGCTACTTTTTATCCCGGAAAATTGAAGAGTTCCCGCGGGAATCAAACAAATGTATCTGTTCAACTGATTTTGATAAAATTTGGTACAGGGATAGTTTCTATCCCGGGGAAGGACGTAGGCTACTTTTTATCCCGGAAAATTAAGGAGTTCCCGCGGGAACCAAAAAACCTCAAACCACGCGGACGTAGTCGCGGGCATCAGCTAGTAGAAGATAATGGCAATAGTGAAGAAGAAAAAGAAGAAATGGGAATACAAGAAACTTACATGGAGAAAACAATAACTGAGAATGCAGGAAAAGAGAAGGCTGACACCTATTTGGAGGAAACAAAGTCGGAGACTGACGAAACAGAGGAAATTGAAAGAATAAACGGAGAAAAAATTCAAATTCGATCTTTCCTGTTGGTTAAGTTTTTAACAAAGAAATCCACAAAGTTTTATATTGAAGAAGTGATAGTAATCCAAGAGATCGGATTCACTGTAAATTTTTTAAGGAAAAGGACAAACAATATGTTTGTGTAGCCAATAAAAGACGATGTAGGATTTGTTCTTCAAAGTGATATTGAAACTGTTTTACCCCCTCCACAGTTTCTGCGTGGGGGTATTTATAAGTTTAAATGCGAGTTTGACCAATATAACGTATGCTAATTTTTAAGAATACAAGCATAGAGTGATTATAATGACACATTTTTATTTCATCATACAACCTTTTTTCTTCTGTACTTACTGTTTACTATGAGTTCAATCCAGGTGGAGTGTTCTGACTTCTGTTCAACTCGATTCGTTAACTTATTGTACATTTTATTTATTAAGGTCCCGTTCCAGTGAACAATTTGACAACAGTCCCTCTTTCAGAACAGCCGTTATTGACAAGGGCAGACCCTTGTAAAATTATTCATCCGAGTGATTTTCGCGCTTTTTGGGGCAAATTCCAATTCTTATTTTTTTTTTTTCTGAATTCGACAGGAATATGGGGTCGACATTGCCTAGAGCACTAGTGTGTTGTTCTGATCAGAGTTATTGAAATATGAATTTATATTGTGTGTTCTCGGTTTGTTTTGTTTTCTTTTGAAGCTTCATTCTTTGGGTCTGGTGACTGTTTTTTCCAATAGGCAATGCTGCCAAAATATATAAATAAGTGACTTGGCCTACTACTCGCAAGCCGCGATTTAAAGTAAATGTTGCCATAAATATTATTTTTTGTTGTCACATATAGAGTAATATAACCTGACATGTGTTGCTAGGATTAAAAAAATGCCACCTTCTCTGTTAAAATATGAAGATATGTGCGTGCGAGTTACTTACTAGGGTTAATATTAGGCAAAGTTGCCAGCTTTTACGGCATGCCTCGTGGCAGATGTACGAAAAAAAATAGCCTCAGATCTCAAAATCTGCAAGAAAAACTAAAGGTGAGTACTTAATACAGAGCTATAATAATAAGTATTTAATAGCTCATATAAAATTGGTAACATAGAATTACTAATGTTTTATTGTTTGTCTTCTATTAATTTCCAAGAATTATTCTTAGCACTTGATTGAAAGATTACTCAGCAATTATAATGAAACTACAGTACTTGCTTTATACTATTTTCAGATAACAAAATACAAAATGGCTCAGGCGGTGACTATATCCCAACAGTGTACTGGTTCCCACTACTTCGCTTTTTAGATATTTCTAGTGAAGCAGATGCTTCCCTATCAAACTTGGATAGTCAACCACCTGAAGATGACTCTGATACCATGGACACACAGTCTCACGAAAAAGAGGTAAAAAAAAATACAAATATCTTTATTTTTATTTGTAACATATTTTAATGGGTTCTGTCACTTACTTTTCCATCTTGCCAGGGTACTCTTCCAATGCCATTATAATAAACTTTTAAGACATTTCTTATTTTTGCACCATGTAATAGTGCCTCTCGATTTTGTCTGACAATTGGGATTAATTCTTCCATATCATCATCTTCGCTTGTTTTTTGAAAGATTGAATCGCCTTCGAAGCGTGGTTGTGTAGTATAAAAGCGCTTTGTCTTGTCGACAAGTATGTTGTGAAAAACACAGCATGCCAAAACAATGACTGGCACTATTGGCTGTTATATTAATTGAATTTAACAATAGTCTGAAACGATGTGGCCAATATATCAAAGGCACTTTTTACAACTCTTCTGCCACGTAACAACCTATAGTTGAATATTGCTTGTTCCCGTGTTTAATTCCGGAGAGGGTATGTTCTCATTATAGTATAACTGAGAGGAAAAACATCATCTGCTATAGCAACATAGGGCAACTTTGTGTCTGTGCCTGGCAGCGGTTTTCCTAGTGGTATATTCAACAGAGATTTATTATTCAAGAATTGTCTAAGTTTGCTCTTTGCATAAACTCCTGAATCACCAACTCATCCATTTGTTCCAACATCAACATACATTTATAATTAGCATTTGCTAAATCTAATAAGACAATCTTACTGATAAATATTAAAAATGCGAAAGTTTGGATGGATGGATGTATGGATGTTTGTTAGTCAATCACGCCTCAACGGCTGAACGTATCTGGCTGAAAGGACATTGACCAGCGCCCATACAAAGTTCGCCTAAGAAACAACAGTCATAAAACATACAATAACGGATTCAAAATAACACATAAATACTATTGTAAGTAGATTTAAACAACGGACACTTCAGAGATTTTATTTATTACCAAAATTTTTTTCAATTTTGAGATTATTTCGACTCAATCTGCTTGGAAAATAAATATCATCTTTATCCGATTGCAATAGAGCTGTAAACAGTATGTAGAAAACACAAGTTTCATCGTAGTTCACCAAAAACATTACAGATGGCGCAATAAATATTAATTTATTGTACTTTCACTAGATGGCGTTGCGAGATTCAGAATACTAGCACATTCAGCGCTTCAAGCTGCTTTTATGTTATTTCAGTTACGGAACCAGCGCTCAAGCGGTGGTGTTGTTTATTATTTTAACTTGTAAGTTATTTATTTGTGGATAATAATCGAGAGACAGAAAAGTACGGTAGTCAATTTCATACCCATTTATTTATTTTTTAATTAATTTGAAGTGTCCGTTGAATTCTAATATTTGGAATAAAGGTTAAAAAATAAGCTAAGAATTACTGTATATTTAAAAAGTATGTTGATTCTTAGGCGAATTTGGACAGTGTCTTTTGGCACAGAGATAGATTATAGTCTGGACTAACACATAGGCAACCCGGAAAATTAAAGAGTTCCTGCGGGAACCACAAAACCTCGATCCACGCGTACGAAGTCACGGGCATTCGCTAGTTTATCATATATTTTGTCAGTTGGTGCTGTGTCGTAAGAGCGTGGTAGGGAACTAGCATTATCGTACAGAATCCGGACTTTATGCCAGCATCAAAACGCATCCCATAGCCTCAGAATACAGAACATACAGTATTCTGAATACGTATAATGTATATAATATACCACTGCGATAAATATTATCGATAGTCATCAGGACCGCACTTTGGTAAGTCGCTTTTTAGTTTCCAGTTAATGTTTAGGTATACAGCTTTTTTCGTAGGTATGACAAGTCCATAGTACTTCCTTAGTCATTGTACAGTATCTACTATCTATTGTAACTACCTACTATGATACTTAGAATGACTACTATTATGAAAATTAAATAGTAATTACAGTAGGAATGTACTTACTACAACAAATATATTAAATTGTTGTAAAATAAATTGTTTTTTAAATACCAAAATAACACAAATAAACCGTAATAATAAATAAATTATTATTTGTTAATCTCAAAACTTTGAAAACTATGGAGGAACAACAAATAAATGTGCTCACTTGACTGTTTAAGGGCCCTTAAACAATCAGGCCGCAACCAACTGTAGGTATAAAACTCGCCACACTACAGCATATACATATATGTACGCATATATAGCAATACGCTCGACGCTCGATTTTATAGCCACCTAACCAATTTTGTTACTTGAAATATTTGATTATTTATTTACTACATAATATCTATGCCTCCGCGCCACATTATTATAGTAAATACTAGCGGACGCGCCCCTGCTTCATTCGGGTGAAATTTGTAAAAAAATCCTTGGGGTGGAATTTCCGAAAATCCTGAACCACGTGTTTCTTAATATTTAATCGAAAGCCCAAATACCAATTTTCATTGTATATTATACTAGCTTATGCCCGCGACTACGGCCGCGTGGATTGAGGTTTTTTGGTTCCCGCGGGAACTCATTAATTTTCCGGGATAAAAAGTAGCCTATGTGCTATTCCAGACTATATTCTATCTCTGTGCCAAATTTCAGCCAGATCCGTTCAGCCGTTGGCGCGTGATTGAGTAACAAACATCCATACATCCATTCATCCATACATCCATACATCCATCCAAACTTTCGCATTTATAATATTTATATTTGATTTGATAGAACTAATTTTATTATATAGAACTAATGTTTTATATATTTTTCGGGTATATTTCTAACGAAATTGTAGGTCGAATTTTCAAAAATGGTGACACAGGTTCTTCTTCATGTTTAACCGAAAGCCCAAATGCTAAGTTTCATGGCTATAACTTGAAAAATGAAGGACTCTCATACAAACTTTCAACCCCTATTTTACCCATTTGGGGGAAGAATTTTCAAAAATGTTGAAACAGCTATTTCTTTATTTTAAACTAGAAGCCCAAATGCCAACTTTCATGGCTATAACTAGAAAAATGAAGGACTTTCATACAAACTTTCAACCCCTATTTTACCCCTAGGAGGTGGAATTTTGAAAAACAGTGACACATGTACTTCTTTATTTTTTATCAAAAGCTCAAACACCATGTTTCATGGATATAACTTGAAAGACGACGGACTTTCATACAAACTTTTACGCGTATTGATACCTACGGCATAAACTAATTTTGTAACAGTGCTAAAAGTATACATGAAAAGTATCCATGACATAAGTATACATGATAAGTATCATGAAAATGTTAGTAGCGGTGGGGGAGATGAGGCAGACGAGGCAAGGGCTGATGCCGAAGGAACGCCTGGTTCCGCGCGCACTGAACAATGTCCGATACAGGAGTCTGAATCTAACCCGAGCGCTCCCGGACGTTCTACAAGGCAAAGAAATAAAGTAGATTATGGAAAATACTTTTAAGTCAAATTTTTGTGTTATAATATTACTTGTAGATTAAGCCATTGTTGTCTACGGATGTTTAGTGCCTTTGTAATTAATCATTGTATCGTTCTTGTTTTAGAGTCTCAAATAAGGATGAAGGGATGTAGTGTAAAAACCTACACACGGTGTCGCTGTCGCCTCGGGCGAACCGGTACTCGGTAGCATAGACTATACGTATATACCTACTGAGGAACTCGGTAGTAATAAACCATAGATAATACCTTATGTAATAAACCAACTGAGATCATAGACGGTCGTTTCATTGTGTCCGCTTTATATGTACATATTAGTTACTCACCTATGAAATGAAATTCCTGGGCGTTTTACAATATTATTATTATTATGAAATCCCACAACTGAGCACTTCACCTTAGTTGATTACATAAAACTACAACAAAATACATGAAAATATTCACAAAACAGGTAGGTAATTAGTCACAACCAAAATACCGGAAGCAAAACATTTATAGCTAATATTTTACTGAGTTTTTCCTGCCACGAATATGATAATGCGTCGCATTTGCGGATTTTTTTTCAGTAGGATCTCCATAATGATTAATGTCTGACAATACACACGATTTTTTCTTGGCGTAGATATTGCTCTATAGTGAGACAGTTTCACGTATTTATTGAATTTGATCAATTATGTCACTTAATGAATTTTACTTAAAAACCGACGATATTAGACAGTTATCCAGACAGGCACACTTTAGCATTTATAATATTAATAATTATGAGGGGGTCAAAAGTGGCTCCAAATGGTACGTGTAATACCTTCTTTCTTGAACTTGTTCTGCCACGATAGGTAGTAACTACGAGTACTTACTACCGCGTGTCTTGATTTTTTGTATTCCTTTCGAATGTTTAGAATGTCATAGCATGAAATTTCATGTCATTTTGGTGTTTGACAATATAATTTTCGGTACCTATCATCAAAATTTTAAGTAACTATGATTCTTCCGGATTAACGCTCCGTCAAATTTACTGCGCAGTAAAAGAGCGCAGGACTATAACAATAATCACAGTGCGCAGGTACAATCCATATTTACTATGTAACGTAGTTTTTATTAGATAATTCCCGCGACGGTTTTTTTTATTCCTGCGGGAACTTTTTAATTGTCCGGAGTAAAAAGTAGCCTATGTCCTTCTCCGAAAATCGGTTGAACGGATGAGCCGTAAAAGCGTAGCAGACAGACACACTTGCTCATTTATAATATTAGAATAAGATAAGTATAGTACCTAATGATAAACATTTGGTTTCAGCGGCGTGGAAGAACTAATAAGGTTAAATTTTATTGAAAAAAGACAACGGAAATACGTATTAAAAATAAACATCAGACAAATATTACAGGATTTTGTAACAGTCCAAATAAATTAATAATATGTAAGTATCAAGTAGGCTTACCGCTTACTTTATCCACTACAAGTTAGCCCTTGACTGCGATCTCACTTGATGGTAAGTGATGATGCAGTCTAAGATGGTACCGGGCTAATCGTACCGGAACGATAAATCGCTCAGCGGCACGTCTTTGCCGGTATGGTGGTAACTATTCACGGCCGAAGCCGACCAGGCCTGACCAGGGAAAATTGAGAAATTATAAATTCCCAAATTGACCCTGCCGGGGATCGAACCCGGCCAAGTAACACAAAACTCATTAAAAGATGTCACATGAGGTCCACATCGGTAATTTAAGCGGTTAGGAAGACTTATTAGAATCCACCGTTACTCTAAAAGCTTAATTACACTTTCTGCTGTACATTGACTTTATTAAGCACCACGAAGGCACCGCTGTAATGTTGCGAGCGTTACTATCAGGTGCGCAGGTCATGTTATTCAGCTCTTAGCTATTACTTTCAGCTACAATAAAGTATTTTTATGGACTCTATTAAGCTATTTTTAACCGACTTCCAAAAAGGAGGAGGTTCTCAATTCGGCGCGTATCTTTTTTTTTTTTTAATGTATGTCGTTGCATATCTCCGTGGTTTATAAACCGATTTGAACAATTTTTTTTTTCATTGGTTAGAGGAAGCTCACGAGGTTTTTTTTATTACTTAATCTCCTTTGTGGATCTTCCACCCTACCTGAAATTGGCAAAGTGCATTGTGCTGGTTTGGCACTAATAAAAGCCATACACCAAAATAAGAAGAAGCAGAAGAATGTCATAGCATGAAATTTCATGTCATTTTGGTGTTTGACAATATAATAAATTTCGGTACCTGTGCGGGACGGACTGCCTCGTTGGTCTAGCGGTTAGCGTAGTTAACTGCGGATCACGGAGGTCCTGGGTTCGATTCCCGGTCGGGCATAAAAATTGTTAGGTATATGGGTTTTTCAATTAAGAAATTCTCAGTGCCAGCCCGGAGTTGGAAGTTGGCGGTGTAAAACGCGGTTTTTCTTACTTGTGTGCAGACTGCAAACTATGCAAACGAAGCTATGTGAGCTAACTAAAATATGCGAAGCTAAGTTAGTTGTGTATGCCGATGCGCAGCTACACGAGCTAAGCTAAGCCCCTCCCGCCTACCCCGCATCCCCTTCGCACATCCTCCACAAGGTCTGGAATGTCTTTTTTTAATAATAATAGATCAGTATTAATCTTCTTTTTCTATGTGTAACGTATTCATTATCGGAACTTTCTTCATTGATTATATTCATGGTGAGCGACGTTCGTCGAACTGAACTTCGCAACACTGACTGAGCTTTCGTTTAGTTCTTGGTGTGCAAGGGACATATTTTTAGCTTATCTTAGCTTAACTTAGCTAAGCTGGCTTTGCTTAGCTTCGGAATAGCTTAGTTGTCGGTCTGCAGCCCGCTTTACACCCCCGTGCCTCGGAGAGCACGTTAAGCCGTCGGTCCCGGTTATTATCACTAACATGATAATAGTCGTTAAAGCCCGCCAACCCGCATTGGAGCAGCGTGGTGGGTCTAAGCTCTAATTCCCCCTCTCCTATGAGAGTGGAGACCTGTGCCCAGCAGTGGGACGTTAATAGGCTGTTGTGTGGATGTGTGTGTGCGGGACGGGACGATATTATAGTGAAAATAAGTGTTCATACAGACAGTTTGTGGGAGCTGACGCAGCGCGTCCAGTGGCTAAGCGGGAACGCCCGGCGTACGTCAGTCCCTGTCCGACCGTAGACCGTGTAATACGTAGCAAATATAGACTAAGTGATGTAATTATTATCGTGTGTCATTTTCCACCCTGCTCAAGGCCTATCGAATACGCATACATACCTCTGCCCCAAGGTACGGTCGATAGGGTCCCAACAAGTTTATATTGAAATAGTGTTTGGACTAAGTAAAATGGTTATAGTATAGTAATAATTTGTAATAGGTATAGCTACGTAATAGTTTGTAATAATAAGTAAATAGTTCAGAAATAATTGTAATAGGATAAGCTTAATAGTTTGTATAGAAATACTTTAAAATAAAATTGTTAGAATAGTACAGGGTAGAGAGGGATAGCACCAACCGCGCTCCCCGCACACGTACCCCGAAAGCCGCGCTCGCCGCGCCTTCACACCCGCGCCTCCCGCGCCTTCACCCCCTCTACCCTGATTGGATAGTAATATGCGCTCTGATTGGTTGAATACCAACAGCCAATCAGAGGGCCTTACATTGTTTAGCCCAAATTTGTTTAAATACCGAGCGAATTTGTGGTCCGACACACGGCCAGACAGCGTTGCCAGTGCGGAACTTTTGTTCCGATTTCGGAACTTTTGAGTCATTGGCGAAACTTTGTCGGAACCTTGACTCTTTCGGAACTTTTCGGAACTTTTGAGCATTTTAAAATGGCTTGCAATAAGCGCGTCGCTAGAGATTATTATACGCTACGTCAAGAGTACAGGTCAAAGAATCAACTAAAAATCACCATAAATGCTTTGATATGGCTTTGATACAAGGCTATTTTACCAACAAACGTTAATTGTCTCTGGTTAACTGGTCTGTGGCTAATTGTATATCTAAGAAGTAAGAACTGGAGGAATCCGTCTGACGCAAAGAGTCTTTAATCACCTCCTATAATTATATATTTACCTAATCAAAGACAATCACTACGTTCTATAATAGTCAGACAGATCCTTTTTTGACGACCGGAACGGACCGTATTATCTATTGACCGGTCACCGGACTGATGTCGTATATACCTACCTACGTAAAAGATTAGACCATCTAAGGATCTCGTTACCTCCATGGATCTCTCATCGTCATCACTGACCCAATGAATTATAAAACCTTAGATTAAACTTTAACGAGAATAAAATATTAACAAAGGGCGGTAAATTTAAAAAGTCTTAGGAATAAACGAATTTTATCGTATCTGTCTATGAATTTTATACTTTTTCCGATGTAGAACTAATTTAGTATACTGAAAATAATAAAATAGCTCAGAATATAGAACTAACTCCGTATTCTGAGATTATTACCTTCCAGTTAGTTACATTTAAAGTAAGTTAAAAAATAATAATTTCATCAAATCCAGAGATATCAAATCAAAGATTTATGACACTCCATAGACAGTAGAATTTTCTAGATCATGGATTGGTCGGTTGATTCTTCAGAAATTCAAATTCACTTTTCTTGTTACTTGCACATTGTCAGATATTTATCAGAATTTAAAATTTTTAAAACACTAGTCAAGTTACGTTGCAAATTATATTTATATGGTTAGTTAATGGTTTTAATAAGTGTACCTACAAAAGATAATAATTATATAATTATTAATCTCTGATTGTACAGAACGGAGTGTTACTTACTGTTAGTCTAAACCTTGGTAAGTCAAATCAATGTACTTAATACAGCTACTTTATAACTATAATAATAGGTAATTGGGTAAATAATACTACACTTGTACCTGCATGACTGATAATTTGAAAGATGATATAATTTGTTTGTCAGTGTTTGTTTTGAATGAAAATCTGTTGGGACATGGCATGGTTTTACTTTTGTATTATTTATATTAATATGTGTTTTTTCACAGTATGGCGGGAATTTAAAAAAAGTTGTTTTTTGATGCTTTGATCCAGTTATTAATAAATATGTGAAGTTTATTTGTAAGCATTTCGTTTGCGTTGTTGAAAGACTAAAATTTGAATTTAGCTTCGGTGAGATTCACAATATATTTTAACCCTTTACGAATAAATGCCATCAATATTTTAATTTAGGCTGGTTAGTTTTTAACCTAAATGGAGGCATAAAAGCGTTTTAAAACATAATATCATGATATCATCATTAAAATATTATCTTTTCGGTACTTAATATTAAAAGCTGTTATCAAAACTCAAAACAACGACTTATTTACTTTATATCATTACTAGCTGATGCCTGCGACTTCGTTCGAGCGGTTTTTGATTCCCGCGGGAACTCTTTAATTTATAGTTTATGACCTATTCTCAGACCTACCGAATATACACAAATAATTTCATAAAAATCGGTCAAGCCGTTTCGGAGGAGTTTGGTGACAAACATCGTGAGTTGTTTGATATGGGAATTTTATTTAATTAGAATTTGGAATTTGTTAATTCTTAGTCAATGCTTTGTCTTCTTCTTTCTAATGTCAAATTATTGCTGACAGAAAGACGGAAATAAGTGATTTACTAATAATAATTATCCGCCGCAGAAAACTATAACAGGTTATTTTCAAACTTCCCGCTACTCTGGCACGCATAATGGCGGAACAAACCATTAACTAAAAGTATTGCCAGATTAATGAAAAATCCCAATTCAGTAGGTTAACTCAGAACCAAAAATATCTTAATTTAAAAAATTAAAATATAATAATTTAAGTACTTATTAATTAAGTATATATAAATATTACGTTATTGGTTATTACCAATAACGCAAGTTCGGAACGGGCAGGTTGGGAAATTTATTTACAATGGGCTTATTTTGTACTAATTGCGGAAATGTATTGGATTTTTACCCGACTGCACTATAAAGAAGGATAATGTTTTTGCAGGTGTGTAACTTATATAATATGGATAATATTTATATATGCTTAATGCTAATTGGCACACTTTGTTGCTTTTACAATATATTTGTGTATTTGGTGGCAGATAAAAATGGAGAAGTACCTTATCCGACGTGCATGTGAAGATAGTTCTAAGCTTACAACTAACAATACACAAGACAAAGATAATACAAGATCATCAATTAAAAATTCACAGTTAACTTTCTCCAGTAGTGCAGTTTGTTCAACTTCAAGTCTACAAAGATCAGTGCCCAAAATTACTATACTTAATAAAGATTCCAATAACACATCCAAATCCTATTCAACTATTACAAATCCTGAAATTGAACCTTCTGTAAATAATGATACACCTGAACAGATCGCAGAACTTGTACAATCAGAAGAAAAAAAAAGAAAACGGAAAGCACCATTACCAATGGAACACCACACAACACCCAAAAATATAGTGTCAAAGAAAAAGAAAGCTGATAATTTTAATGATGCCTGGCTTGCTGACAAACGTTTTGAGAAATGGCTCATAAAATCCACTCACACTAAAAGCAATATTAGTGCTATGTGCAAATACTGTTCTTGTGCTTTAATAAGTCATAAATCTGCGCTTTTAAAACACTCAAATACTGCGAAACATAAAGCGCTAATAAATGACGCGACCACATCAAAATCTATTTCTGATATGCTGAAATATATGCCGAATGAAATACAAACTAAGAGGGCTGAGTTAAAACTTGCTGCTCTTGTAGCAACGAAAAATTTGTCTTTTAACTTGCTAGATACCTTGACACCACTTTTGAAGGATATTTTTCCCGATTCTGAGATCGCCAAAAATATGAAACTCTGCCGGACGAAAGGTCAAGCTGTGGTCAAACAAATATTAAGTCCAGACTCAAAAAATAGTGTTATTCAACGTTTAAAAGAGCCTGGAAGCTTCTTCAGTTGTATAATAGACGAAACGACTGACATATCAGTGAAAAAACAGTGTGCATTGTCGGTTATTTCATTTAATAATACAGCCAAAAGCGTCGAAACCAATTTTTTTGATTTATACGAAGTAGAATCAGGTACAGGCGAACATCTTTCATCTGAAATGATAAAACGTTTTAAGAACGAAAATATCCCTATCGAAAACCTCGTAGGTTTCGCAGCTGATACTACGAACGCAATGGTCGGGGCCCACAATTCGGTATTCAGTCATTTAAAAAATGAATTGCCAAATATCGCATGTGTCAAATGTTCAGCGCACAGCATTCATCTTGTTGCGTCGAAGGCCTGCCTGACGTTGCCACGCTCCATTGAAGATATGTTAAGAAAAATTAGCTCCCACTTCAGGCGAAGTTCCCAGCGAAAATCTCGGCTGGTAGAACTGCAAAAATATTTTCAAGAAGAAATACACACAATATTAAGTCCTTGCATTACACGATGGCTTTCACTAAAACCATGCGTCGACCGCATACAAGAACAAAAAGTAGTATTAAAAGAATACTTTACTCAGGAGCTGTGCCAAGACCCAAGCTTAACAACAGAAAATATAATTAATACATTGAATAATTCGTATTCTACAATATACTTAGAGTTCATGTCCCATACATTAGCCATTTTCAATGACTTCAATAGACTTTTCCAAAGTGAGAGACCTTTGCTGCACTGCTTAAAACCGGAGGTCGAGAAATTATTACTAAACATATTTTCTAACTATATCCAGATACCTTATCTCAAACGTACAGAAATAAACAAAGTGGATTTTAATAATCCTGGCCGGTTCGTATCTTTAGAAAAAGTTTACTTGGGTGTTGCAGCTCAGCACTCTTTGGAGGAGTTGCGAAGTTCGCAAAATCCCCCTCCAACCGGTGACGTAGAAGAAATTTATAAGAAATGCCTTTCATTTTATATTGAAAGCGCAAAGGAAATAAAGCAGCGTTTTAAATTTGATGATCCAATTTATAAATGCCTTGAGATCGTTAATCCTGCAATAGCGCAAACATATGAGAATAAAGATATGATAGATGTAATTCAGCGTTTTCCAATCTTAAAAAAGTTCATTAACCAAGAAGAACTTGCAAAAGAAATCCGAGAACATGCATTTCTCGATCACGAACATCGGGGGCTACTTACTGGTATTCCAGCTGAAACTTATTGGAAGGAGGTATTCTCACAAAAAAATATGCAAGGTGATGAGTTATTTCCGAATCTAGTCATTTAGTCATTTATTTATTTATAGCTTTCATGTCTTACTTACTAATACATTATATTATTACATAATACAATTAGCTATTAGCATGCATGGACATGAGGCCCTGTCAGGGCGTTGCTACATGATAACATAATTATAATTATAATTACCTATATATATTTATACATAAATATCTAATTATTTATCTTTTTACATATTAATTTATATTTGCACAAAATATATTACTTAATAATATAGTAATAACAAAATTTCGGATATTAATTAACATATTTTTATATTTAATTTAATTTAATTTAATTGATCATATTATTGAGGTCTATTCATTTAAAAAATCTTTTATGCTATAATAACATTTTTGGATTAGCCATTCTTTTAATTTACTTTTAAATTTTGTCTCTTTGATCTCGTCTGTGATAATATTTGGTAGTTTATTATAAATTACTACGGATCTAAAATATGGACTTTTTTGGGCTAATGTTATTTGGTTGAAGCGGGGTTCAACCAGTTTTTTGTTCTTGCGTGTATCTCTTTGAATTTTTGTGCTTACGAAAGTTTTGTATAGGTGTATATGTTTCCTTACAAACAGAGCCATCTCCATTATGTAAATGGAGGGTAAGGTGAGAATTTTTTTATTAATAAAGTGTGGCCTACAGCTATCGCGTTGCTTAATTTTTACAAGCACTCGCATGCATTTTTTTTGAGATATAAACAGGTCTCCTACGTCGGGGCTCTGACCCCATAGGATTATTCCATAACGAAGCCACGAGAAGGCATATGCATAGTATGCTGACAGCGCTGTTTCATAGTTTGTATTCGCCTTAAGGATGCTTAGTGCGTATACAAACCGTGAGAGCTTAGTCCTCACACTTTGCACATGCTGCTTCCAGTTTAAGTAAGTATCTATGGTTAATCCTAGGAGTTTGAACTCACTAACTACTTCTATGTTTATTTCTCTGGAGAAGCTATTTAAGTCAAGGGGTACTTTCTGGTATGGTCTGAATTGTATAAGTTTTGTTTTTTTTGAATTAATTTCCAAATTATGTTGTTTCAGCCAGTTTCGCGTGTTTTGTAGGTTTTCTGTTAAATGGAGTTTACATTCGTCAATGTCGGAGCATTCAGTGAGTAGTGAGACGTCGTCCGCAAACATAACTATCTTACAGTCAGGGTTAAGTGCCTTAGGTAGCTCATTTATGTATAATAAGAAAAGGGTACAACCAAGAACGCTGCCTTGTGGTATAGACCAGTTGCTAATGCTTATGTTAGATTGTACAGTAGTTATTTCGTGCTTCGTTTCGTCGTAATATTGTATTTCCACGTATTGCGTCCTATCGTGGAGGTATGTTTTAAACCATTCGTGAGCGTTTCCCCTAATACCCGAACTGTATAATTTATCTAATAGTATTTTATGTGAAACTTTGTCATAGGCTTTTGTCATATCTAATAGTAGTCCAACTGCGTATTTCTTTTTTTTCATGTATTCTAATATATATTGTACGTAATTGAAGACAGCGAGGGTTGTAGACCGTGTTTTACGAAAGCCATATTGATTTTCGTCAAAAATATTGTATTTTTCTAAGAAAGGGTAGATGCGATTACATACGGCTTTTTCAAAGATTTTAGAGAACGTTGGCAATAGAGCTATGGGTCTGTAATTACAAGTGTCAAGTTGAGATCCGCTTTTTTTATATATTGGTCGTATTTTTGCAATTTTTAATTTATCCGGGCAGTAGCCTTCGTCGAAAGATTGATTTATTAGAAAGTTCAATGGTGATGTCAATTGATCAATGCATGTTTTTACTAGTGTCACAGGTATTTCATCTATGCCGTGGCTGCGTTTGTTTTCAAGGTTACGTATAATGTCATATGTTTCTTTCTCCGTGACGGGCGATAGGAATATTGAATTTAGAACCGGTTTTTGCGTAATGCAACTGCTTGGTGAGGTAGGGGCTTCTTGGGGGCACTTCCCGACGCTTACAAAATAGTCGTTAAAAATATTAGCGACTTTTTTGGGTGATTTGGTGGATGTACCTTTCCCCGTTCGTAATGATATGTTTTTAGTGTTGGTTTTGGTATTTTTATTAGTTATTTCTGTAATTATATTCCACATCATTTTAGTTTTATTTTGGGATCTTTTCATTTTTTTAATGTTATTTATTTTATTTGATATTTTTATGCATTTTCTTAACATTTTGCTATATTGATTGTGATGATTTTTTAAGATATTATTATTTGATTGGTTTACCAGTACTTTTAGCATGCGCTTGTGTAGGCATGATTTTTTGAGACCGTTGGTTAAGAATATTTTTTTGCGGATTATTAGTTTTATGCATTTTTTAGGTATACATTTATTTAAGACTTTTGTCAGATACTGTATGAAGCTGTCATAGTTTTTGTTTACATTGTTATTATTCCCAATAATGTTGTTCCAGTTGGTGTCTAGCAGGGCTAGTTTAAATTTAGTCATATTACGAGTGTTAAAAATACGTTTTTCCATAGAAATATTTTGCTTTTTTAGTTTTAGATTTTTCCCGGTCGTTTTGTAGATTATACTTTTGTGGTCTGAAATTCCTTGTTCCTCTACTGTGTAGGTATTAATTTTATTATTTGTGAATAATAGGTCAATGCATGTGGATGTTGTTTTTGTCACTCTAGTCGGAAGGTTAATTATTTGTGTAAGGTTGTATTCCAACATTATATTAGTTAAAGTCTGGTAATCTTTAGACTTAGGTAAAGCGAGTGCATCAATGTTAAAGTCACCTGTTATAATGATTTGTTTGCTACATAATTTTGCTTTTATCTTATCTAGAAGAGATTCCATAAATTTAAAGAAGACCTCAATATCACGATCTGCCCTATATATGCTAACAAGTATTATATTTTGGATAGGAAGTTCTATAGGACAACATTCTATGACGTACTCGGTTGACAGTTCATTAATGTCCGTTCTATTGATATATTCAATGCCATCCATCACCAGGATCGCAACTCCACCACCTTGTCGCCGTTTTCGGTAGAAGGCAGATGCAAATGTATATCCATCTATATTAATTAGTCCTTTTTGGCATTCTGAGATCCATGTTTCAGATAGACACGCGATGTGTATGCTGTGTTCGTCCAGACAGCTGCCTAATATATAGGTCTTATTTTTAAGACTCTGCATGTTTTGTATTAATATTTTTATGTCAGTTCCGAAATGTCTTATCTGTAGTCTTCGAGTTGTTTTGTGTCAGCTGTATACTGTGGTCATCTTTAGGTAGGTCTGTTACGGATCGGTTTGTGGTACATGGTGTATTGCTAATTATACTCATACTTGATATTCTCCCTTCCACGACGAGCTTATTACCGCGTATTATTGCGTGCTTTCCATTTTTCCTAGCGATTTGTAAATTTTCTCTCAACGTATTTCTCTCTCGTAGGGAATTTCCGGTCAAACACTCTGAGATAGCAAACCCGGTATTTTTGAAATATCGACCGTTGTTTAAAATATATTTGGCCATTCTTTTACTAATAAGCTCAATCATTATAGGTCTACGGGGTCCTTTTTTTCCTATGCGAGTTGTCTCTTCAATGTATCCTTCAAGGTTGATATTTAGAATGTCTCCAAAAATGCTTATTATTCTCTGGTGTAGCTCAAATTCCGACTCGTGCAATATTTCATTTAAGCCATATAGTACAATTTTCTTATTTCGGTCATATTCTATGTTTGGTGTAGATTTTGAAGTGTTTGTCTGCATTTTTAGGCTATTTATTTCGTTTTTTAATTCTTCCCGTTCTCTTTCCATGGTTAAAATCTTGTTATTTAGCGTTTGCAATTCCTTCTTCATGATTGATTGTTCTGAGGAGAGTGTGTTAGTTATTATGTATGTATAGTTATATATATTATTATTATCTAAAAAGAGTAATGAGGTTACTATTAGTTTTACCATTCTCAAATGCGTGTGTCGAGAGAGTTTTTAGTAAGTTAAAACAAATCAAAACCGACCACCGCAATAAATTGCACACATCAACTATTGCCGCATTAATGAACACATCAGAAGGAACAAAGCAAGGCTTATTAAAATTTGAACCTACTCAAAAAATGATAAATATACATCTTAAATATAATAAAATGGATGACAATACAACTTAATTTAACTAATACAAACTAACAATTAATTACTACTTTTTATGAGATAAGAGCATGTATATCATTATACTCTTTGGCATGTACGTTTAAACCTTATTCTTACCAACCTAACTAAAGTCACTATATTATATATCATTATTATATATTTTTTAACCAGAAAATTATTTAATGGATATTAATTGGCCATAGATTTGTCATATTCTTCACGAGAACACGATACGATCGTATATCATACCAATGTATGTTTGATTATAAGTTCTTTATCTATCCAGCAAGCAAACTAGATTTTTTCATAGTTGGCTCATGGCTCATTTTAATTTTCTTTTTCAGTTTTTTTTTTAAATGGACTTCTTCGTCTTTACTTTGTCTTCTTCGACCTTGATGATATTATGGACTTAAATTAAAATTTGTGGGTCCCAGTCGAAATTTCGTCGAACAGGTAAATTATTAATTTTATTCTTTTTTTTCTATCTCAAAGCATGGCGGAACTTTTCGGAACTTTTTAGGTGCGAAATCGGAACAAATTGAAATCAGCTGCCGGCAACACTGCGGCCAGATTCCGTGCATAGCGTTCGCCCCTAGCGGACGTCTCCCATGTACGGTCTACAGTCCTCCGACTCCTCTCTCGCGCAAGTGTTCTGCCGTCCGACGCCATTTGTGAGTGTGAAAGTGTTGTGTATAGACGTTGCTCCAGCGTTGTGTGTAGTGTAGTGTCGTTCCAGGGTCTAGGATTCCGTAAGTACACTACTCTAAGTGCAGCATAGGTCCACACCCCCGTCTCCAAAGGACGGGGACTCAGCTAGGGTTCTCACCTTAGGTACTCACCTCCCTGCCCCGGCAGGGAGGACATCTGTAGGTTCCGGGTCCACTATGGACCCCCCCATCGACCTACCAGCTCTCGCGGAAAAGATAGGATCTTATCCAATTAACATCCCGGCACTAATAAATGACTTAGTTAATCGCAACCCCCTGTACCTGAGCTATTTTTATGGCTCCTACGATGCCATGTCGCCTATGGCGACCTACCAGTCCCACCGGGGACGTCGCTTATCCCCCCGCCCATCAGGCAGCCGTTAACTCCCTCCCAGAACACAGCCATGGAGGTCGCCCGGGCGCCCTACAAAACCAAGGAGCTTCTCTCCTTACCCCCTTCCGGGCCTTCAACCGCCCCTCGAAAACCAACCCCATCAAAACAAGTAGCTATCCCAAGCCCTGCACCCCGACCCGCGCTCCCAGCGATATCCGAGGAACCTCGAAATGAGACCTCTCCCGCCTCATCCGAATCGGACGACTTCACCCCCCTCCAATCCGTGAAATAGGGGGTGAAACTTTCTATGAAAGTCCGTCATTTCTCAAGTTATATCCATGAAACTTGGTATACGAGCTACTGGTTGAAAATGAAGAAATATGTGTTTCACAGTTTTAAAAAAATCTACCCCCAATTATTTTGGGAACGTGACACTTTGGGGTACTATGTTACTTGACATTATTTGTTCGTCTATGTGTCCTCTATCCATACATACCACTTTCATCGTGCGCCGCGAAAAATCAAAATGGCGGCAGGTCGCTATGCCAGAAAGTTTCAATCCCCCTAGTATAAGGAAACACTCTACACTTATGCTTGCTTGCTAAAGCTTGCGAAATGCGGTGATGTGTGCCCTTTTGCAAAACCACTGCGGAGATCGTTTCTGAATCGAAGAACATTACATTTCACAGGTGAGTATTTCATTTAAATTTTAATATATAAAAAAAAAAGATACGCGCCGAATTGAGAACCTCCTCCTTTTTTGGAAGTCGGTTAAAAAGTCCTTCATTTCTCAAGATATTATTCAATTTATACCAACGAAACTGAGTATTTTGGCTTTTGGTAAAAATAAAGAAGTACGTGTGTCACAGTTTTTCTAAATTCTACCCCCCACAAAACGGGTAAAATAGGGGTTGTCAGTTGGTATGAAAGTCATTCATTTTTCAAGTTAAAGCCATGAAACTCGGTATTTGGGCTTTCAGTTCACAATTTTTGATAATCCTACCCCCAAAGGGGTGAAATAATTGACGAAAGTTTGTATCAAAGTCCGGCATTTCTCAAGATATTTTTCAAGTTATATCAACGAAACTTGGTATTTTCGCTTTCAGTAAAAAATAAAGAAGTACGTGTGTCACAGTTTTTCAAAATTGTACCCCATAGGATTTAAAATAGGGGTTAAAACTTTGTATGAAAAGCTGTCATTTTTCAAGTTACAACTTGGTATTTGGAATTTCGGTTTGAAATGAAGAAATACGTGATTCACAGTTTTTGAACATTTTATCCCCAAGGATGTTAAATAGAGAGTTTGTCCTTCAATCACGCCGCAACAGAGCCACGGATCAACCTGATTTTTTGCATTAGTATACAGTTGAGGTCCTGGAGAGTGACATAAGCAAGTAGCTTATCACTCTCCAGGAAAATTACGAAGTACCTGTGGGGAAAAAAATTGAACCACGCGGACGAAGTCGCGGGCATCTGCTAGTATTTCATACAGCACAATACAACGCTGCGAGCATTGTGCGAACCCCGTACGTATTGCAATTCGACCAATAGCTGAGCGCCGGCAAGAATCAAGCGCGGACGCGATCCAATCAGAGAAGTGTTTCCTGATCGTCCGCCGACGGCCGAACGCCGGTATTCGTTAAAGAGGTGCCACACTATTAGGGTTCCGTAGCCAAATTTGGCAAAAACGGAACCCTTATAGATTCGTCATGTCTGTCTTTCTGTCTGTCTGTCTGTCTGTCTGTCTGTCTGTCTGTCTGTCCGTCCGTATGTCACAGCCACTTTTTTCCGAAACTATAAGAGCTATACTGTTGAAACTTGGTAAGTAGATGTATTCTGTAAACCGCATTAAGATTTTCTTACAAAAATAGAAAAAAACAATAAATTTTGGGGTTCCCCATACTTAGAACTGAAACTCAAAAATTTTTTTTCATCTAACCCGTAGGTGTGGGGTATCTATGGATAGGTCTTCAAAAATGATATTGAGGTTTGTAATATCATTTTTTTCTAAACTGAATAGTTTGCGCGAGAGACACTTCCAAAGTGGTAAAATGTGTGTCCCCCCCCCCCCCCCCCCCGTAACTTCTAAAATAAGAGAATGATAAAACTAAAAAAAATATATGTTGTACATTACCATTCAAAGTACTACCGAAAATTGGTTTGAACGAGATCAAGTAAGTAGTTTTTTTTAATACGTCATTAATCGTAAATCGCAATTTACCTTTCATTCAATCAACTCAAATATTTAAAAAAAACATTTAATTTAAAACTTACTACAGGTTTGTACGGAACCCTCGGTGCGCGAGTCCGACTCGCACTTGGCCGGTTTTTATTATTATTATACACTTTATTTGTACCACCACAAGTAAAAAATTACAAAGATAAAAATTGGAATAAAAGTAAACACAGACAGAAGTAGGATACAAAAGGCGGCCTTATCGCTTAGGTAGCGATCTCTACCAGGCAACCTTAGGAAAAGGAGAAAATAAGGGAAAATAGACTGCAGGTGGATCTATAATATGTCGGAGAGAACTTGGACTGTAGGTTTTATTGTTTAAGGAAACACGACTCGTGGCACAGTGATTTAATTAGACTTTGTTACAAAAGGGAAGCGAAAATACGTCCTAGCCCTGTGGCAGTTCTTGAGGTAAGAGATAGACAGACGATTCAATTTTACATAGATGACAGGTTGATTGAACTGGTGAACGATCTGTCCATAGATTAAATAAATACATCTTATGTTGCGTTTCCAACATGCTGGGGGCGGCGATGCTTACTAATGAATAAATACTACTATCATTATTAAAATGTCTAAAATGCAACGCTAAATTAGCTCACAGCATCCTGGTTTACAAGTTATACTTATTTATGTAACAACAATTAAATGAAGATAATAAATTTAACTTTATATTATATTAATTAACTTGTTTTATTATATCCTGGATGAATCTGAGATAACAATTGACTTGCAAAAACAATTTTTGAAAAACTCTTTCTGATTACATAACATACTATGTTTTATACCTACAGCTTTAATAGATATAATAACAAAATATCTATGAAGATAAATAACTATACTTATTTGCTGTAAACCCATCCATAAAAAGGCCTTTATTATAATGTAAAAACAATGAAAAGTTGAAATCTTAAATTACAGATAAACAACAATATTTAAGCATAACATAGCTTATTTAATTAATTTTAGCTATCGCAATATTTTTTAAAGAATTACTTTTAATTTCTAGAATTTAACATAGTATAATATTTATGAATTGCAATATATGTGCCACAATACTTATTCTAAGAAACATTGTAGAAAAACCATACTAAATAATTCTAAGAAATAAAAATTCAATTCGAAAAGAACAAACAAACTGAAACTTATTCTATATGTAGTACAGAGATACCAAATAGTAAAAAAAACTTATTCTAAAGGCAATACAGAGATACCTACCAGATAATGACCGCTTATAGACCTTTTTACTAGGTGTTATAACATCAACAACGCGAACCTTTTGGTCTTGGCCCGGGTACACTTTTATAACTCTGGCCATGGGCCATGTTAGGGGCGGCGTGTTAGCCTCTCTTAATATAACTAAGGACCCTACCTTAACATTAGGTAAATCGACGCGCCATTTAGGTCGTGACTGTAAAATATTTAAATAATACCTATGCCATATATTCCAGAAATGACTCCTAACTTTACTACATATTTCCCAATACTTTAACCTATTTAAAGGCATCGATTGTACATTTTCTTCAGGAAAAGCTGTTAAAGCGTTACCTACCAAAAAATTGCCTGGTATCAAATAACTGAAATCATTTACATAATCAGCTGTGACCGGTGACAATGGTCTTGAATTCAAAACAGCTTCTATCTGACATAAAACTGTATTAAGCTGTTCATATGTTAATACCTAGTTCTGTATGATTCTCTTTAAGTGAAATTTCATGCTCTTGACAGCTGCTTCATCAAGACCAGCAAAAACTGGGCCGAACTCGGTACAAAATGAAAAGTTATACCTTTTTTAGCTGCATACTCTTGCACCAGTGTTTGATGTTCTTGTGAGCTGTGTAATTTATACAAGGATTCTAATTCTTTGCTTGCCTTTTTAAAACAACCAGCGTTGTCGCAAAAAACCTCTATTGGTGCCATTCTTCTGGCTATGAAACGCTTAAAGCAAGAAAGAAAACTGTCAGTGCTTAAATCAGAAGAAAGCTCAAGGTGTATAGCTTTTGTTACAAAACAGACAAAGATACATATATATCCCTTTGTATATAAAGCGCGTCGTATACGTGCATTTTTTATTTGAATAGGCCCTGCAAAATCAATACCTATTTTTTGAAAGGGTCTGCAAGCTGCTACTCTTTGAGAGGGCAATGAACCCATTAGCTGTTTTGCACATTGAGCCTTCATTCTGAAACAAGTTAAACATTTATAAATTATCTTTTTAACATATCTATGGCCATTTACTAGCCAGTATTTTTGATTTAAATTAGCTAATAATAATTTAGCTCCTGCATGTAGCAGCCTAATATGCTCACTATGAATACTTAAATCTGTGATTCTAGACTGTTTGGGCAAAATAATAGGATGCTTTTGTGAAAACGAAACATTTGCATTTTCTATCCTACCACCTACTCTTATTATACCTTCCTTATCGATAAAAGGATGTAAAGGTTTTAAATGACTTTTTATGCTTTGTTTATTGCTCCTGCTTGAAATGAATGCTCTGTTCGTGCTTTATTATTTAATGTAAAGCATTTTCTAACTCGAGGGGAGAGAGCGTGCCCGACTTTCTCGCAGTTTTATTTTTTAAATTACTGCAGAACCTAAGTATGTAAGCCATAACCCGAGTCATTTTATTTATGTCAGAAAATCTATCACGA
This sequence comes from Erebia epiphron, assembly GCA_963932025.1. Classification (NCBI taxonomy): domain Eukaryota; kingdom Metazoa; phylum Arthropoda; class Insecta; order Lepidoptera; family Nymphalidae; genus Erebia; species Erebia epiphron. The sequence goes on along the minus strand of OZ009951.1, from coordinate 11,235,254 downwards.
AATCGAAAAACTCTATTTCCGATTTAGTAATTAAGGTTACCTTGTAATGTAAAAAAAAGAAAGGGTTTATTTGCTAGTGGCGGTGAGTTATACTTACTGAGCCTAATACTTACACCAAGATTTCCTCGGATTGAACAGCCGGCCGGAGGTTGGACCATATGGGTCAAGGACCGTACCGTGCTATGAGCGTCGTACTCGCAGTCAGCAACAGGTAGAGGAACAAAAAGGGGTAAAACAATTAAAGAAAGAGTTGTTGGTAATACTACATTGGAACTTTAATGAGAGTTCTTCAATAAAGGTTCTAGTCTATGAATTAAACTAAATTAAAACTATACCGTAATAAAGTCTTCCATTTTACCGACAAGGTCATCGACGCGGAGACACCATGTCCATGGGAATGCGCTCATAGCGCTTGGCGCCATCCTCGATCTGGCCCCATCGTGTGAAGCTGAAGGTTACGGCGGCTGGTGCACGTCTGCACGCAGCCGATTTTACACTGACTCTAATTCACTGTTTAATCAAGTTTTTTTCACTGAATTCACTTCTTAATGGTTACGATACTTAACTAACAATATTGTGAGAGCGTTGAGCCCCGTAGAGGAAAATTATCCATTAGATGGAGACCATTTTGGTCTATTAGCAAATTATCCGCATGGGAGAGAAATTACAAAAGAGGAAAATACTCCAAAATATAAAAAAGGATGGGAGGATCAAACTCCACTAATTAAATAGAATTCATGAGAGAATTGGGGACGGCACGATGGCCTCCCGATTTTTGGATTTTATTCGACCGCCACAGCGGCGACCTGGTAGATCACATGTTGCAAAAAAACCACAATCTAACACACCGGCTCACTTGCCTAGCGTCGACCCAAGAGAGTGTCAAAAATCCTTTTTTTTCAGTCTTCGATATTAGCAATCTATTCAATACGTGCGAACGTCGCATCTAAGGATATGAGGGAGATAGCTAAACGCTCTCTTTGTTTTGTTTGAGCGAGACGGTTGCTGTGGCAACTTCACGTTGCCTCGCGATAGGCTATGACTGTGATCAGATATTCGTACCATATGATTTTCATAAAAAATGCCCTAATTATTGCGACCGGATATTTTGTTATGATAAAAAGGTTAAAAGTTAGCATACAATGCTACAACCTTGGCATCAGAGAGCGGAATACCTTTCTTCATTTCAGGTAAACCATCCTGGGCTGTCAAGGTAGGTGTATTTTGTTCAAATGTATACTTACTGTCTGCTAAAAATTCTGGCCTATGCCACCACAGCTTGCAGTGTCTCAGTTGTTCAGGATCAGCTCCTCTGCTAACACAATCTGCAGGGTTTTCCTCGCTAGCTACATGCAACCAGCGCCATCTAGCGGTTTGTTCCCGAATTAACTTAACCCGATTAGCTACATATGCTTGGAGTTTCATGGGCTCAGTTGCTATCCATGCAAGTGAAATTTGCGAATCTGAATATAAATAAATATCCTCTATATTTATTTTAAGGCTTAATGTTTGATAAACTCTATTGATAAGCTTTGTAAGTAGGAGCATGGCATTTAACTCCAAGCGTGGTATGCTGAGTGCCTGATCGCTGCGGGGGTTAATTCGCGATTTAGAGCAAAGTAAAGTAAGTGAAACCTTACCTGATTGATCGACCACCCGTATATAAACACAGCATCCATAGCCGACAGAACTTGAAGCATCAGAGAATCCGATGAGCTGCACAGCTTTAGCATGTTCAGGAATATTTATATTTCTATCAATATAAAGGGGTTGCATATTAGATAAGCTTTCAGCAAAGCATTGCCATTCTGCCAATAATCCTTTTGATGGTACCTCATCCCAGCCTATTTTTTCTGACCATAATTTTTGCATAAATGCCTTAGCTTTTACTATCACAAGTGATATGAAACCTAATGGATCGAAAATTTTTGAAATATAGCTTAATATTTGCCTTTTTGTAGGATTTTTAATATCAAAAGCTTCTGGACAAGATAATACAAAACTATCCTTTCTAATGTTAAGAGTCAGCCCTAGTGTTTTTAGGTTCTTATGTAGGTCAAAATCATTAAAGTGCTGCTCGTTTGGATGGATGCCCTCTAAAATTTGCTGACAATTTGATGCCCATTTATGTGTGGTTAAGCCACCTTTATTAAGCAATTTACATAATTGTTCTTTCGCCTCTAACATAGTGTTTAGATCAGCATGTGAATAGCAAGCATCATCCACATAAGTGCAATTGTTTAAAATATAGGATGCTAAAGGAAGCTCTTCCTTATATTTGGTAGCGAGCTCATGCAAACATCGAGTAGCTAAGAACCCTGAGCTTTTTTGCCCATATGTGACAGTAAATGTATACACTTTATTTTTTCATTAACATTGCTGCGCCATAAAATATTTTGCAAGCTAGCATGTTTTTAATTCACATTGACACATCTGAACATGCGGCGGATATCAGATGAAAATGTATATTCACCAAAACGAAATAAAAGCATAATATCCAACAAATCTTTTTGTACAGGCAGCCCATTAAGTAAAAGATTATTTAGAGAAACCTTTTTGTCTGTAAGCATTGAACATTCGTATACCACCCTTAACCTAGTGCTCTTACTTTGCTCATTATATACTGCATGATGTGGCATAAAATATAAAGGGTCTTTACTGAAATCTAATGAATTGAAATCAATATAGTGACCATGCTCTAATGAAATGTATTCATTTATAAATTTATCATATTCTGACAGTAAATTGATATTTTTATGCAATTTTTTTTTCGAGGTTCAAAAACCTATATAATGCGAAATCAAATGAATTACCTAGAGTATCTTTAACTTGACTCAAAGGCAACTTTAATGGCAAATCAACTTGAAATTTATTGTTTTCATGAATGGTCGTTTGCCTATAAATATTTTCACATAATTCATGTTCTGGGATATTTTCGCTGAAAGTTTCTGGTATTGTTTCAGTAGCCCAAAATTTTTGTAAAGTTTCATCAATATCTAATTTACTATTGATTGTACAGAGTGTAACCTTACTATTATTGGAAATAGATTGTGGTGGTAAAGCGCCAGCTATTACATGGCCAAACCTTGTATTGATGAAGCGGGGTTGCAGATGCTGGTTCTCAGCAGATTGCAGAGCTTGTTGCTGCATAGACGCTAGCGGCTCCGGGATCAGCATCTGGAAAAATATGTCAGCTCCAATTAGCGTATTTATTTCTGATGGAATGTGAAAATCCACATCAGCTAGCTCCACATCGGGAGGGATTATAATAGACGAAACAACTATTTCATATTGAGGTATATTGCATGTGATTTTATTTAGCACGTGACAATTTATTGTCACCCTATAAGGTGTGACTAATGAAAACACTTCAAGGGGGACTGAATAATTTGCAGCATTTTTGGAATTGCCGATCCCCACTATATTGGTGTTGTCTCGCTTAGGGGTAATTCCTAAGATTTCAATAACCTTACTTGCTACAATGGATATCTGTGATGCAGAATCCAAGATTGCCTTCAGATGTACTTCCCTGCCATTTTGCGCATATAACTTTACCTTGACTGTAGATAATAAGACTGTCCGAACTAACGTTGGACATCAATGATACTGGTTGCTCGGAGGCTGTATTATCATGGAGAACGGTACTGTGAGCTGGGTCCTTGCATATTTTGCAGCCGAAATGAAATCTACACTTTCCTGTATGCTTATTTAAACAAACCTTACATAAGCTGTTATCCTTACAAAACTCAATCTTCTCAGTATAGGGCAAGATTTTAAATTTACTACAATTAAATAATTTATGTTGTTCAGACTTACAGTGAGAGCACGAGCCAGCGCCTGGTTTGGTGGTAATGTTCACCGCTGCTTTGCGAGCCTTGCCTGAAGTTGAAGGTTCCGCATTCTCTAATGCCAAGGCCCTCTTTTCCAGGAACATCAGGAAATCATTCACCGTTGGTTCGTCTTCATCGCTTCGCTCAAATTGGTAGCCCGTGATGTGTAGGTATCTAATTTTCGATATAAAATGCATAAAATAATAGGATCCCAAGAGTCTGTTTTTACACTGAGATTTTTTAAGGCTGATAAGCATTTTTTGACTTTAGATACAAAATCTCTAAGGATAATTGGAGTAGATTTTAACATTGCATTCATATCAAGCAAGGAATTAATATGCTCATTAATAATCTTAAACCTATGATTATACCTCTCATCGAAAAGCCTAATAGCCTCATCATAACTATCTGCTACAAGGGGCAAGTTTTTTATTATGTCAAAGGGTTCGTTTTCCACAAAAATCCTAAGGTAATACAATTTTTGAACGTTATCAATTGACCTATCATTATGTATGACGGCTTTAAATATGTTGATAAAGGCCGTATATTCCGCGTACTTACCCGTAAAATTTTTAATATCAATTTTTGGCAATTTTGCCTTGAAAGAGCCAGCCTCCTGCGAGGGCATAGATTTAGTTTTAATGGCCTCATTTAATACTGTCAGTATATGAAAATATTTGCCTTCAATTTCTGATACATCTTCGCGACGTCGCGTTGGTCGTCGTCGTCCAAGGTTAAAATTTGCTTGCTATATGCCTCATATTCCTTGAACAATTCGACTATCCTTGCACGCTTAGTTTCTAAGTTAAAGATATTGGACATATTTACGTCTTGTTCATTGGAAACAAATAAAATTATAAGCGCGAAATAGAAGCCTTCGTATAGCCCCTCGCAGCTTTGAGCTGTTTTAATTTGGGCTCATTACTTTCTGACATCATTCGCTTATTTTAACTTACACAGTACACAGGAAGTTTAACAATTTTGAATTATTAACACTACTTTATAAAAAACAAATAAACTAAAGTCCCAACAAGTTACAACTAACCGCTATGAACACAGTAAAATGGTAAGCGTCACTTTTACAAAAAACAGGAAGTATAATGTGACTGAATGAACGAGAAGTGGTTGCGCCAATGTGGCACCTCGTCGACGAATCACGACGCTCGGCTGTCGGCAGGCGATCAGGTAACGCTTCCTGATTGGGTCGCGCCCGCGCTGATTCTCGCAGTCGGTCCGCTACTCGTCGAATACTCGTACGTAGGTACGGGGTTCGCACACTGCTCGCAGCTTGCTTGCAGCGCTTTATTTGCGCTGTATGAATTATGATGGCGATGGAATATATAGAAATCACACAAATTGCGCCATCTTGAATTTGTATGCTCCACCTCAATAATCTTGTGACTGCGATCGCACAGTTGGCGTTTTTTCGCAGATCGGCAGGATAATTAATTGCGCGATCTGCTTAATTGCGCTCCTTTGTGTGTCTTGAAAATCCTCTTGAAAAACACTTCACGGCGGCCGACCAATGTCGGAGAGTACTTGGACTGTAGGTTTTATTGTTTAAGGAAACACGACTCGTGGCACAGTGATTTAATTAGGCTTTGTTACAAAAGGGAAGCGAAAATACGTCCTAGCCCTGTGGCAGTTCTTGAGGTAAGAGATAGACAGACGTTTCAATTTTACATAGGTGACAGGTTGAATGAACTGGTGAACGATCTGTCCATAGATTAAAAAAATACATCTTATGTTGTGTTTCCAACATAATATACTTACATCCAAATAACTACATACTAACACATATACCAATAATAAACATATAAATTATTATATAATTTATAATATAGCTAATTATAAAATCAATCAATCCATATAATCAATATAAATATTATAAATGCGAAAGTTTGGATGTATGGATGTTTGTTACTCAATCACGCCCCAACAGCTTAACGGATCTGGCTGAAATTTGGCACAGAGATAGATTATAGTCTAGAATAGCACATAGGCTACCCGGAAATACACACATATTTTTATCCCGGAAAATTAAAGAGTTCCCGCGGGAACCACAAAACCTCGATCCACGCGTACGAAGTCGCGGGCATCAGCTAGTATACTAATATATATGAAATATAACACATAGGAAAGTATTTCAACTATGCTCAACAACACACAGCGCACACACATGGGCGCAACCACGTTTTTTATTCATTCAGTATCACGCCATACTTCCCATTTTTGCTGTGATCTATTTTTAGAACTGCGTAATGCGTAATAATTGACGCTTATCCGCCATTTTACTGTGTGTTTATATTATCGATATATAAGTAGGTACTAGTTGGGTACTTCCATACAAAAAAATTGGGCGTCCAACCTTTAGAGCACGCTCCTTACCTGTATAGCCCTGTCCTTGTCCCCGCCATAGCGCTGTCCCGCTTTTCAGACTAGATGGCGTTAGTAAAATAGGTCCACATTCTTTGTTTGACAGGGCCCGTCTATGTAAATTGGGGTCGTTTGTTTATAGTTATTAGTTGTTGGAACTCAAGTTTGATTGTTCAAAAAGTAGTGGTGTTGACTCAAATTTGCTAAGATTTTGTGTAATTCTTAAAGTTAAAATAAGTACATATAATATTAGTGAAAGATGTCCGAAAACAATGAGCATAAATTAAAACAGCTTAGGGCTGCAAAAGGTTATACGAAGTCAACGATATCTTATTTATTTATTTATTGCTAATTGCATTCATGTACATAATAACAATCATTAACTACATGAGGCCCCGTCAGGGCATTGCAATGGTTACACTTATTTTAATTTAAAACATTTGGATTAGCATTAACATTAAACAATAACAAAATTAAATAAATATGTCAACTTAATATTTTTAAAGATCGAGTTCAATATTTATATTACATATTAAATTATGAGTCATAAATTATCTCGGATTGAATACGAACATAAACGTAACTGTCATGCAATTGAGGTCTTGAGTCCGATTAGTTTTGACATTTTCTACATTCTAAGTAACTCATCTATCTCATAAAAACAATTATTTGAGAGCCACTGTTTGAGTTTTCGTTTAAATGTCGTATCATTATTTTCGTCGGTGATAAATTTAGGTATTTTGTTATAAATGTTAACTGATCTGTTTAATGGGCCGCGGCTAAAAATTGTTAGTTTGTGGCTGGGATACACCAGTTTGTTTTTGCAACGTGTGCTTCTTTCATGTTTTTTTGTATTATCTGCAGTCCTATATAGATAGTGATGCTTCCTGACAAATAGAGCCGTTTCTATTATATAGATAGAGGGTACTGTCAGAATTTTTTTGCTTAAAAAGTGGGGTCTACAGCTTTCGCGTGGTTTTATATTGGCTAGGATGCGGATGCATTTTTTCTGGAGGATGAAGATATCCTCTGCGTTGGTACTTTCACCCCAGAGGATTACCCCGTACCGGATCCAAGCATATGCGTATGCATAGTACGCGGAAAGTGCAGTTTCATAATTTGTATTTTCTTTCAATATGCTGAGAGCATAAACAAATCGCGAAAGCTTAACGCTTAGATTGTGAACGTGGCTCTTCCAGTCGAGGTGGGTGTCGATAGTTAGGCCGAGAAGAGTAAAGTCACTTACTTCCTTTATTTTAGTATTTTTCGCGAGCGATTTTAGATTCAGCGGTTGTTTCTGGTGGGGCCGGAATTGCATAAACTTCGTTTTATTTAGATTTATTTCTAGGTTATTGGAGTTTAAGTAGTTTTGGATGTTCGCTAGATTTTCTGAGATGAGATTTTCACAATCTGTCACATTTGAGCACTTAGATAGGATCGATACGTCATCCGCAAACATGATGCACCGCGAATGTGGGCTTATAATTTTATTAGGTAGGTCATTGATATATACCAAAAATAGGACGCATCCAAGGACACTTCCTTGTGGTATAGACCAATTCGTAACGCGTACGTCTGATTCAAAGTCGCTCATTACGTTAGTCCGTTCATCGCGATATTGCACTTGTACGAATTGTTGTCTATCCTTCAAGTATGTTTCTAGCCATCGGTGAGCGTTCCCTCGTATACCTGAATCATAAATTTTTTTGAGCAGTATTTTGTGTGAAACTTTGTCGTATGCCTTAGTCATATCTAGCAGGAGTCCGACGCCGTACTTTTTTTCTTCTAGACAGTTTAGGATTTCCTGTATATATTTAAAGACAGCTAGTGTTGTCGAGCGGTTTTTCCTAAAGCCGTATTGATTTTCATTTAAAATGTTATATTTTTCCAAGAATTTATATACACGGTTTGTTATAGTTTTTTCGAAAATTTTAGATAGCGCTGGCAGTAGGGCGATAGGTCGATAGTTACTAGGATCATTGGATTTCCCGCTTTTCTTAAGAATGGGTCTTATTTTTGCAATTTTCAGTTTGTCGGGACAGTAGCCTTCGTCGAAAGATTGGTTTATTAAAAATGTCAAGGGAGGTGTTAATTCATTAATACATTTTTTAATTAATGTCGGTGGGATTTCATCTGCTCCGAAGCTGCGTTTGTTTTCTAATTTACGAATAATGTTAAATATTTCTTGCTCGGTAGCCGGCTCTAGGAACAAGGAATTAGTACATCGCGACTGTGTATTACATACATGCGGATTGTAGTTTATAGAAGCTGTTCCATCGTCGTTGGACGACTTGCCAACTGATGCGAAATATTCGTTAAATAGATTTGCAACTGCTTGTGGCTCTTTGACTAAACCCGATTTCGTCGATAGTGTTATATTTTTAATGTATGTCTATTTGTTTTTGTTCGTTACGTCCTTTATTATGTACCACATGGTTTTTGTTTTGTTTTTAGAGCTACGCATATTTTTTACATTATCTAATTTTTTTGATTGTTTAATGCATCTTTTAAGTAGTTTACTGTAAAGGACATTGATCATCAAAGTATGGGCTTTGGTTTCACATTCTATCACAATGTACTTTTTGAAACTTACCTCATTTGTAGGGTACAAAAATAACAATACATCCTCAAATTATTAAATCTGTAGTTCGACGGATTTGTGAGAATCAGGTTACAAATGTTCACGAATTTAGGTTACTTTTTTGACACGATAACGTCAATGATCAGCGTCTAGTTTAAAGTGTATTATCTATGATCAGCGTCGACGATCAGAAACCAAAGAGAATATAACCACTACGTGTCAGAAACGTCAATGATAGGGAAGGCCGGAAGGTGATCTGAGATCGATTAATCGACAAAATCCTTTTTGGACTAACAGAATCGATATTTTTAATCGATATTACGAAAGTGATGAATAATGTGTTAAGCCTTGTTTTATGTTTAAAATAGACCTAGGACACAATATTTAATGGTTAAATAATATTACCAAATTCTCATGATCGTTGTGACCGTCAGTCGCGTCTTATAATTATGCAGCGTACCTAGTAGGTACCGGGCGCTTCATCAGATTTTTGTACCACATCCGAGAATTCAAGGTCGTGTTGTGTCATTATGGAACTATATACACCAAATACAGTGTCAGTCTCAAATACTGAAGTCTTTGGAGCGACTTGCATAAGCTGCGTCCGATAGTTAAATATCTCTAAGTGATGATTAAAGAACATTGATTCATGCATCGATTATTTAATTATGTAGGTATATTTCGCAATTGTCTTTGGATACTGGCAACCCTTTGAAACGTCAAACGACATTAATGGATACAGGAAATGATAAAATCACTTGTTTCTTTACAAGATTTTTGTCCGGCGACGTTATGATTTGGTATTTTAAAGGATTTTGTAAAAAATATAAACTTAGTTTTTGACACCAGTTTGAATCTGATACAAAACGAAACCAAGTTTGAGCAATCTCCTTTATGGTGTCTTTTTAAGATACTGTTGTTAGACTCATTGATTAGTATTTTGAGTATGCGCTTGTGGCGGCATGACTTTTTTAACGCGGTGGTTAAGTAGGTTTTAGACCTGGTTTTAATCTTAAATCGTCGCTTAGGAATACATATGTCAACGATTTGCGTTAGTTTTTTGATAAAATTGTTATAGTTTTCGTTGGCGTTGTTATTTTGCGTTATTATTTTGTTCCAGTTTACATTTTTCAGTCTAGTATTAAAATTAGACATTGATTTATCATTAAAGATACGTTTGGTTACATAAAGGGTGGGGTTTGTATTTATTTTTCCGCGAACCTTGAGTATGCAGATGGTACTTTTATGGTCTGAGATACCATGGTCCTCAACTGTAAAAGCAAGATCTTTATTATTGGTGAAGACCAAGTCTATACACGAGGACGTCGTTTCCGTTACTCGGGTTGGTTTATTAATTAATTGCAAAAGGTTTAATTCTAGCATCAGATTCGAAAGTTTACGATAGTCTTTTGTTTTAGGCGTTGCAAGGGCATCAATATAAAGTCTCCCGCTATTATAATGTTTTTACTCGGTATTTTGGGGCAAACTTTCTAAAGCAGAGTTTCTATGCAAGTGAAGAAGACCTCAATTTCACGATCAGCACGATACAAGTTTATAAATATTAGGTTCTGCAAAGGCAGCTCTATCGCGCAACACTCTATAATGTATTCGGTTGATAGATCCGTTATATCTTGTCTGTCTTTAGGCTGGAAACAGTGCTCGACCGACGATCAGCGCTGACCGTCAGTCGGCGTAGCTATATCTATGCAAGCCTATGAATGCGCACTCAGCTACGCTGACGGTACGCGCGTGATTCGGTCCGCGCGTACGGTCGGTCGAGCCGTCGGTCCAGCTCGTCGGTTGCGCGTACGTCGGTCGACCGACGAGCTATGAGATTGTGTGGATGCGTCCAGTGCTTCGCTGACGGAGCGACCGAACGTACACTCAGCAAAAAAAATGAATATTGACACAGAGCGCCTTATTACTGAAGTGCGGCTTCGACCGGCACTATGGGATTTATCGTCTGCATTTTATAAAGATCGTGATGCTAAAATAAGTGCTTGGCAAGAAGTTTGTAAAGAAATAATTCCGGATTTCGACGATAAGTCTGACAGTGAGAAAAAGGATATAGGTAAGTAAATAAAACATCATTATTGTTGTAAAATACAATTTTATTAAAAAATATAAGCATCTTGCCACGTTACACTACCAACAGGAGAAACGAAATAGTTGGCAAATTTGTCCCTTATTGCGTCACCTGATCTGATATTAATGTTCGTATCAAGATTAAGGTCGTCAAAGCCTTCAACAGTTAGTGTATCCTGTATTCTGTACCCGTCTCTTTCTCGAATGTAGTTATGTAAAACGCAACAAGCCTTTATGATTGCTATTGTATTCGGTAGGGAAGTATTCATTGGTCTGTGAAATATCTTAAATTTATTACTCATTATTCCAAATGTAGACTCAATATACCTTCTAGCACGGCTTAATCGATAATTGAATATTTTTTTCTTATGTGTCAGATTACTTCGTGCATAAGGTCTTAAAATTTTGTTTGATATACCAAATGCGGCATCGCCGATAATCATATATGGGATGGGTTCTGTAGTGTGAGGTAGTGGTTTCGGTGGAGGCAATGTTATTTCTCCGTTTTGTAATTTCGTAAATAATGAACTTCTCCGAAAAATATTCGAATCAGAATCTGTTCCATATGCCCCCACATTTATATAGGTGTAGCGATAGTCAGAATCACACATAGCCAACAGAACTACAGAATAAAATTTTTTATAATTTGAATACAGACTTCCACTATATTCAGGGCAAATTATTCTGACATGCTTCCCATCTATACAACCGATGCAGTTAGGGAAATTTGCTTTATTTTTAAAACCATCTGCGATTTGTAGCCACCCTTCCTGTGTATTAGGTATCGAAAGACACTCTTCATGGAGTAGAGTCCAAATATTCTTACAGACTTCTTTTACGATTTCACCAATAGTTGAAGCCCCCAAACGGTAGCTAAAATGAAGATCTTGATATGTCTCTCCCGTCACAAAATATCTGAAACAAAAAACAAATATTAATCTTCTTTTGCAGAAAAACAAGTGCAGCAGAGGTGGAAAACTGCGCGAGACGCTTATGTGAGGTGTAAGGCTACATTAAAGAATTTGCCGTCTGGATCTGCAGCTAAAAAAAGGAAGACATATGTTTATTTCGAGTTTATGAAATTTCTGGATAATAAACGAGAATTGAATACCGAGGATTCAATTTTGTCAAATGAGGAGTCAAATCAAAATGAAACTGTTGAAAACAAAGGAGCTGTTGTATCTCAACCTACCGGAAATGAAGGAACTGTTGAACCTCAATCTCCAAATTCCGATGATTCCATCATTAACCGTAACAGCCAAAAACCTGCCTCTAACCATAGACAAAAATTCACGCAAAAACAACGTCAAAAAAATCGCCATGAAGATGAGTTTGACAGAGAAATGATGAATTTCTTTAAAGAGAATGCAAAAGTTATGCAAAACGATGACATGGCGTTTTTCTGTTCACTGTTGCCGATTACTAATACTTTTTCTATCGAGCAAAAATTAATATTTCGTCAAGAGGTGCTACAAAAAGCCATGGAAATTTCAAGGCTTGGCTCAGACCGCCCAGGAACATCGCATTCTTTTATCTCATCAGATTCGCAACATACTACTCCTAGCCCGTTGTACCCAGTAGTACAATCTCCTTTTCAAACACTGCCCGGTCAGTCAAATATCCAACAGTCCTATTTAGTACAGGAACCCTCTTCTAATATCCAGCAGTCGTATTTGGTAGAAGAACGACCCTCTTCTCAGCAGATTTATATGCAGACGAATGATTCATCCAGTCAAAAGCAATTAGACGGATTTCTTATTTTCAATAAAAAAATGTAATTTTTTTTTAATAAATGTTGATAAATAATTCGGAGTTTTTTATTATTGTAACAAGTACTTACCTCAAAGTCACAGCCAATCTTTCAATAGGTTGGACAGAAGCTCGAAACATATTGGAATGTTTCAAAGTATCATGTAACCTTGCTTGTAGTTCATCGAAACTTCTGATTGACATCTTGAAATAATCAAAAAACTTTTCCTCGTCTTGTTGCAACCTCCAAAATAGTTTGCAGAATTCGCCTTCAAGTAACCGTTCTACAAGGATTGGGTGTACATGATATCTTCGCCGCCTTCTATTCCGTCGTTTGCGCAAAAAATAGCACGCACATATTACAGCATTTACAGCAAAAGGATTCATTTTTTTGACAACTGTACACACGCGTCGCAGTTCGCCGTCAGCTTATCACTGAATGCATTTTCAGAACCGACGGTCAGCGCTGACGGTCAGGACGTACGGTCAGCGCTGACCGTCGGTCGAGCACTGTTTCCAGCCTTAAACTCTACCACACACACACTCTATCACACTTGTATTTCTTTGTTTCTAACGATCAAGATGTCAATATGTCAAATATATTTAATTAAGAAACAAACGTGCGAGAATTGTCGAATTATTCAAGGAATACGAGGCGTATAACAAACAAATATTAGCCTTTGACGATGATGATCAACGTCGTGAAGATATAGCAGAGGTTGAAGGGAAATATTTTTGGGGGGTTAACCGTGTTAAATGAGGCCATTTAAGCCAATCATCTGCAGAGTGGTTCTAAGTTGTATTCTAATGCAGATGAAATGTATATTTCGTTTGGCTCGGGCTCAAAATATGGCCAAAAGCCCCAATTATTTTCAACAGATGAGAATGGATGGGCGAGAAAAAAGGCAATCTGGACCATACTAACTGGTACAGATCATCAAGATTTGCCACGCCAAGCCGGGGATGAGCTGCGAGAGTTATTTCTTGGTGTATAATATTAACAATTTAACAATTTAATACTCAAGAGCACTTTAAGGAAGCAGGTCTTTACTCACTTAAATTACATTTTGAAGATGATACTGTAAACGGCACACAAGTTTCAAACAATATAATATGTATTTAGATTAAACATACAGATCGAACCCACATCGCACACATACAATGGTACTTCCATATTATGGTTTCTAGCTCAGCGGCGCCACAATTCAGTAAGTAGAAAGTAGTTTGGATACTATAATATATCGCTGTTAATTAAAAAGTTGATTATTTATTATTGTCAATGCCCAAGACATATGAAGGTGTTATCACTGCCTTGGAGACTTTTGAAAACTCGGTGAAAAAGACAAGAGAGAGAAAAATACTATTGAGACAGGAAATATGCCTAGTATTTTAATTAATTCCTTTTTATGCGGACAACCGGGACACAAAAAGTTTCAGTGTAGAATGAGAGGAAATTATAACAATAAGTGTTCAGGCACATCGTAGTACACGAAGATGATCGAAAATACCAACTGATATTTTGGCAGGAGTCGGTTAAAGAACCGCTACGCACGCCGCACTTCATGCTGTACGTGCGGTTGTCTAGTCCTTACCTGGCTATTCGGACTCTTAGGCAATTAACAGAGGAATTCCGGTTTCATACCAACCCAACGGCGGACAGCAAGGCCAGCGGCACAATATTATTAATATTAATAATTTATATTTTTACAAAGTTATATTATTGTGCACTATCTAGACTCCGAAACGGTGATCACCATACAGAAAGACAACCATACAGCGGGCGGTATTGTATTTATTCAGAGGAATTCCGGTTCGATCATCCGGCACAATATTATAATTATTAATAATTTTCAATAAGAGTTATCAGACGGGACGTGGATACCATTACTACCAAGGACATTCAAATACAGGATTTTCACATGGACACACACACACACAAACACACGCGCGGTTTTGTGAGAGTGAGTTCTTATAGCAATGAGCAATATAGTGAAAATGAAAGTGTAGTGTGGTGCATCGATTCAGGGTGTTCAGATCACTTAGTGAACAATAAGGACATATGTATACAATTATATAGATATATAGAATTGTCAATTCCTAGAGTTAGCATCAGCTAAAGAGGATGTAAACTACGCATTTGATGAATCTTGTGTAATGAATAGATTACACTACGAACTAAGCGAATAACTGGATGAAATTTTATCGCGAATTTCAAATATGCGTTGTCGCATAAGGGTACAGTCGATGACCCATACTTGGAACGGTATTCTTACACTCTGAAGCTATGTCCACACTGTGCCTTTTTTCGTTCATCAAGGGCGTGCGACACAGCGCAGTCAAAAGCGCACGTGAGGCATGCCCTTGACGCATGCGTTATTGACAGTTGAAAGCACAGCGCGCGCTGCGGAACACGTATCCCGCGTCTGGTGGATTTCTGTGCCACAAAGCGTTCAACAACAAGATGGCGGACGAAGAAAAAAATATTACTTTGAAGTTTATTGAAGATTACAGAAGCTTTCCACAACTTTGGGCTCAAAATAATAAGCTTTACACAAATAAAATAAAGAGAAACGATGGATTACAAGTTTTGGCAACGAAATATGACATGGACATCGATGCTGTTAAAAATAATTATTATAATAGCTTCGTATCCAAAACTTTCGCTTTGTTCTTTTTTTTCTGGATTTTCTTAAGACTAAGTAAGCCGCACATATTCCACCAAGTAAAATGTTCTCGTCGCTCATGTTTTCAACACTGACAGAACCAAAATGAGCGTCGCGACTCGCGTTCGTTGACGCATTCAATTAATGAATGTGTCAAACGAAAGCTGAATAGAAAGATGACGACGAAAGTCGAAGATGAAAAGGCACAGTGTGGACATAGCTTGAGTCGTTTTAGTTATCGGTCTTTTCAACTCTATTAATAGTTTATTAATCAGGGCCGCGCCGCTCCTGTGTGCGAAGTGTGCGGCGCACACAGGCGCCAAGACAATAGGGGCGCCGCCAGTGGCGTGCAGATTTAATACTCAACTAATTTACATATAATTTGTACAATAAAGTTAAAAAAAGACAACTACAATAAAATCGTAAAAAACGCCATCTATAGTAAATCACTACACTTCTGCCAACCCTAGCTTCGGTTCGAACCCAGTGCACGCCAGCGCCACTGGGCGCCGCCATCGAAATTATTTTGGTCACACGTCACCGGGGCAACACTGTGCGGCATTGCGCCATGCCACAAGGCCGCATGCTACAAAGTCAAAAATGTCGCACATTGTGACAAGAACCGTGCGGCACGGCAACACCTTGTGTCACGTGGCAGACTATCGCAACTTGTATCCGGGCACAATGGATTCCATGCGACATTTTTCGTGCGTCAAAACAGTTTTTAGGATGTTTTTGTTTGTATTTGTTTTGGAAAGTGAGAATTATCGGTCATGGAGTGGTGTAACGAAAAATATTTTTCAATACAGTTGTCAAACATGGCGCACTTTCAGAGGCTGTAGTTATGATTCGAAAATTGAATCTTTCGCATAGGCATCTTACTTTTACACGGTCGTGACTTACTTTTACAAGCTCGACACTTACTTTTGCAGTTTAGTTTTAAATTTTCCAAGTCAATTAAAAAAGTTTAGTACCAAGGAGTTTTCATACATAGAATATAATCGGATAGGCTTTTTACGAGGAAAAATGAATGAATCCGTACGTTTTAACATTGAATTTCCAAAATTCTTTTAAATGGTTGTTGATTATATTTAATTACCAGTTTTAATTAAATTATTTTCAACATTTGACAAAAATCGAATAAGCTGTATACGCGTAGGTACGAACCCGTAGCCTAGTTTCGTTGAAAAAAAAAATATGTCCAGGTGTAAATACGCGCCATTTGCTGAAATTTTTTATTTTTTATGTGATAAATTGATTATATTTTTGTTAATATGAGTTCTAGTACTAATGATGAAATGGAATTAACTTCACCAGATATTTTATCTGAGGCGAAAACTGCGCAAGATGGAATTTTGCCCCCAAAATCTCGAGAAAGATATATGGCTTACAATAATTTTATTTCATGGAGAAAACATAAAAAAACTAAGTCATTCTCAGAAAATGTTTTGTTAGCTTATTTTCATGAATTGAGTGGAAAATATAAACCATCTACATTGTGGTCAAGTTATTCCATGTTAAAAACTACTCTCAAAACAAATAATGACATAGATCTCCAAAGTTACCTAAAATTATCAGTTTTCATGAAACTGCAGTCACAGCAACTAAAATTCAGTGAAACTACATGTTTCGAGAAAAATACCACTGTAAAAACTACTGAGTCTATATGATTTGAGCTATCTTCAACCCGTGCACAGCAGCAAATTTCACTGAATTTTAGTAATTGCTCAAGCTTTACTCTCAATTTTCAGAATTAATTACTATGTACGTATGTATGTTGAAATAAACTTGTAATTCTTTGATTTGTTTATTACTATTTCCCACAACTGTATTGAAAAACGTCGTGTGATACACGGGTGTGAAGGTTATTGCAAACTCGTAACATTAAAAACCCTCACCTTCGGCTCGGGCTTATTAATGATAGCTCGTTTGCAATAACCTACTTTCCACCCTTGTATCACAATATACTATAGACTTTATTGAGGATTATAGAAAGAGTGAAGTGTTATGGAGAGATCCATTACTTGCAATGACACAGGATTAACAGATTTACAAAGAGTTCCTCGAAGACCTCCAATTGACGCTAAGCTTGTTCGAGAAGAATTTAAGGAATATTTTATGACACCACAAGGAAAAGTGGAATGGCAGGACATATATCAGTAAAGTTATTTAATGACAGTTTTGTTTTCTCATAGCAATGCTTATTATGATGATTGTCACACAAATTTAATGATTAAGTAATTATAGGTATCTATCTAGTAAAAAATAAGCAAGTGCGCATTGATTTTTTTATAATAAGAACAAGTTCTAGCAATAAAAACTATATTTATAGTTTGTGTGTTGCTGATTGTTTTAACGTGTTTTCACGATGAGTGATAGTAATCAGATAAAAAAAAGAAATTAATAAGGAAAAGAAAACAAGAAGAAGAACGTGATAAAAATACAAATAAAATAAGTAAATATTTTACGGCTCTACCATCCACTTCCAAATAATCATTAGAGACAGAAACCAGAATTTTTATCGATGAAGGTGTTATAAAATCTGATTCAAAAAACGCTTCATGTAGTGGTAGGTGCTTTTTATGTTATTGTCTATACAAATAAATATAACTTTAGTTTGTTTGTAATGTCAAAATAAAAATAAAACTTTTTTTGTCTGTCTTTTTTTTAATCTTCGAAACGCCTGCACCGATTTTGATGTGGCGGATAGATGACGTGACTGTTTTATTTTATACAAGTAATCGCTGCCGGAGCCATGGGTTCGATTCCCACAAGGTTCTTTGAAAAAAAAACCTTTGTGTTTATGTATAATATGTAATATGTATTTATTTGTAGATAAAAGTATATTAGTAGTATATCAAATTCAAATTGCTATACATCACTTTCGCACGTCAGTTGTCTAGTACCCATCTTCTTCTTCTTCCTACTGGGCAGGTTTCCGCACTTAAACCCCAGTTGGAGGGTCTGTTGTGCGTGCGTTGCCATTCCCCACTGGAGTTTTCACTCCAGCCATCCGAGCTCGCTCCAGAAGCCTAGAAGACCGCCCAGGTTGTCTAGGGCCTCTCGAAGCGAGGTTGGGGATCCCAGGTGACGTTCTCGTTGGTCTGTGACGCCTGTGCACTCTAGTATCACATGCGTCGGCGTTTCGTCTGTCTCCATGCAAGCTCTGCATAGAGGGCTGTCGGTGATGCCTATAACAAAGAGGTGTTTGTTTAATGGGCTATGCCCTGTTATAAGTCCCACCACCTTCCTGAGTTTTCCTCTATCCAGGCGGATTAGTTTGTGTGTCAGGCGTTTGTCGATGTTAGGGAATACCTCCTTGGTTTGTCTGCAGTCCGAGGCATTCGTCCACAGTCGGGAATGCTCTTTGAGTGTTAGTTCATGCAACCAGGTTTTATACTCACTGAAAGGTATAGGCACGATTGGTTCGGGCCCTGCTACCTTCAGTGTCGTGGCCTTACGTGCCAATGCGTCAGCTGCTTCGTTACCTGGATCCCCGTCGTGTCCTTTGATCCACCGAACGGTGATTTCATTGGAAGCGGCGAGTGTCTCCAGGGATTTATGACAGTCCTTTATGAGTTGGGAGGTAGTCGAGGAGCTAGCCAAGGCTTTGAGGACGGCCTGGCTGTCTGAGTTAATGTTAATTTTGAAGTTCGTTACCTGTCTGTTGACCATTGCCATGGCCGCGGTTGTGATGCCCACACACTCAGCCTGGAAAACCGAGTTATCCTTACCAAGTGCCTGGCTAATTCTTATGTTTAGTTCTTGGCAGAAGGTTCCAGCCCCGGTGCCTGTTTTGGTTTTGGATCCGTCAGTGTATACTTCTACTGCATCTCTGATTGGTTTCGGATCCTTGTTTATCCCTGGGTTTATCTGGTAGTTTCTGTCCAGTATGTGTTGTTTCCTCGTTCTGTCGCATTTCCACTCCAGTCGTGGTTCTTTATTGAAACCCTGAGTTAGGATTTTGGTGTGTTTTGTGTTATTATCTCTCCATAAACCCGAGGTTTTTAGTCTGAGGGCCGCGAGTGTTGCTTCCTCTTTGATGTGTAAGTGTAGGGGTGGGATCCCTAGTATGGTTTCGAGTGCTGTACTTGGTGTTGTACACAAGCAGCCTACGATGGCGAGGCAAGCTTGTCGCTGAAATTTTTGTAGCTCTTTCTGGGTGGTTGTAAGAAGTATTCTTGGCCACCATATCAGGGCGGCATATGCAAGTGAGCTTCTTACTACTGATAGGTAAAGCCATTTCATTATCTTTGGCTTTAGTCCCCAGTTTTTGCCCAGCATGCGTTTGCATTGACTTAGTATAATAAGAGATTTTTTAATTTTGTCATCTATGTGCCTTTTCCAACTGAGTTTGTTGTCGAGCGTCACTCCAAGGTATTTGACCTCATTGGAGAGTTTAAGGCTTGTGTTGAATAGGTTTGGAGGTTTAGTTAGTTCCGTCACTCTTTTGTTGGTGAAAAGAACCATCTCTGTCTTTTTTGGGTTAACCGTTAGTTCATTTTCGTTACACCATTTCTCAATTAGTCGCAATGCTCGCTGCATTACCTCATAGAGCGTGCTTTCTAGTTTGCCACCAATTAAGATGGTGAGGTCGTCTGCGTAGCCTATGGTGTAGAACCCTTGCTTGTTTAGTTTTGTTATCAGGTCATCAACTACGAGGTTCCATAGAATTGGTGACAGAACACCACCTTGCGGGCAGCCTCTCGATACTACGCCTCTTGTGATTCCGTTGATGTCCAGTTGTATAACTCTTTGTTCTAGTAGTGATCTTATCCAGTGTCGCAGGGTCCCTGGTGTGTTATACCGACTTAGGGCTTTGTCTATGCTATCGAAGGTAGTTTTATCGAAAGCTCCTTCTATGTCGATGAAGACACCCAGTGTTGATAGTTTGTTTAGTACCCATAATACAAGCCCTGCTTAGTTTGGGACTAGACGGCGGACTAGAAGCTACAAAGGTTCTGGAGAGTGTTTTCATTTTTCCTGTTGTAGAAGATGTGGATGAAAATGTGCCGTTTAATAAAATCGTAAAGAAATTGATACCGATGTCCCAATTTAGGGGCCGATACAATTTTGTAATTTAATATACTTAACAAATTATAGATTTCAAATTTTCTTAAATTTTTTATGTTTAGCTTTGATTTAAGTGATAATATTAATAAATAAATTCCAAATTAATACGATTTTCATTAGTTATCAGTAATTATAAATAAGAAATAACATAAAATGTTTATGGCGTCTTTCTTCCACTTGTAGGGGCTTTTTCAACTTTGTGTATTGTTTACTAAAGAGTAGGTAGACTTTTTATAAACTCTGAAACTGTGAAACTGTCACATGTTTTATTTCTAGCTATCTATCATGGGATATAAGCTAAAATATTCTTTAAATGACATTGACCAGCGCCCATACAAAGTTCGCCTAAGAACCAACAGTCTTAAAACATACATTACCGGATTCAAAATAACACATAAATACTATTGTAAGTAGATTTAAACAACGGACACTTCGGAGAATTTATTTATTAACAAAAATATTTTAAATTTTAAGGTTATTTCAACTCAATCGGCAATGAAAAATAAATATCATCTTTATCCAACTGTATTAGAGCTGTAAACAGTATGTAGAAAAGACAAGTTTCGTCATAGTTCACCGAATACATTGCAGATGGCGTTATAAATATAAATTTATTGTACAATAGATGGTGTTGCGAGATTCAGAATACTAGCGCACTCAGCGCTTCAAGCTGCTTTTATCTTATTTGTTAAGTTACGGAACCAGTGCTCAAGCAGTGGTATTGTTAGTTATTTTAACCTGTAAGTTATTGATCTGTGGATAATAATCGAGGGACGGAAAAGTACGGTAGTCAATTTGATAACCATTTATTTATTTTTTAATTAATTTGAAGTATCCGTTGAATTCTAATATTGGGAATAAAGGTTAAAAAATAAGCTAAGAATTACTGTATATTTCAAAATAATGTTGATTCTTAGGCGAATTTGGACAATGTCCTTTATTATTTAAAGTCTTACTTGGGACAATTTTTTTTTTAAGAGAAACCTAAGATAGATTGCATATTCACCACTGCAGAAACGAATTACATACCTATATAACTACAGTCCAATATATAAGCTAGTCCCATTAAGTTTTATTTTCATTTTATAAGTCAATATTTTGGCTGTAAAAGTGAAAATGGTCCCAAGTAAGTATATGGGTCTTCGACTGTATTCAAATAAGTTGGATGATATTAAGAAGGCTTTGTTTTTTTTAATATGGCCCGCGAAGACGCCATTGAGCTTGCTGAAACCTTCTAAATTGCCAGATAAGTGCTCATTAGAAGATTTGATTTACGCCTTCAAGAACTATTTTGAACCAAAACGGAATGTTGTTGCTGAATGATATGTTTTCAACTCGCGTAATCGACAAACTGAAGAAACCTTTGACCAATATTTTACTAAAAACTATTTAGTTAAGACATGTGAATATGAAAGCGTCGATGAAATGTTGAGATCGTATTGTGCAAGGCATTCATATTAAAAAACTCCAAGAAAAGTTATTACAAACAGGGGATTTACATTAGACAAAACTATAAAGATATGTAAATCATATGAACTTAGCATAGTTGAGCGCTGTTGTCTTAACGTGCGGAGGTCCCGGCTCCGATTACCGGCAGGGCCAATTTAGGAATTTATAATACCTGAATTTTCCCTGGTCTGGCCTGGTGGGAGGCTTCGGCCGGCACAGATTTAGGTTTAATATAACTATAACAGCCATGCCCCAGCTTAAGGCTCATTTAGACGGTACCATTTTCTTGAACGTTCAAAATCAATAATTGAATGCAATTAATTAAGCTCAATAATTGCATTCACGATTTGTAAGCAACTGTTTACACACAGATTGAAATTGTAAAATTGAACGCAACTAATTGCATGCAAATCTTGATAAGAAATAATTGCGAGTGTCTTTTGTTTACACCAGTACAATTATGTATAAGAGATTATTGCTTTCAAGTCTTGACGTGTCTAAACACAGACTTGTATGTTCCTGTACCATTTACTAGCGCGTTGCTTCAAGTATTGCACACATTTGCGTTTGCAAATATTTCATTCAATTGTTGATGGCTGGAGAAGAAAGTTTGATTTCAAAATGACTCAAAAAGTATTAAAATTCGGATCTGCTGACGTAATCAAGTTTATAGAAATTTATCGTCAACATGAGTGTTTATGGGATACTGAAAACCCGAACTACAAAAATCGTGATGCCCGTAATGCTGCACTGGCAGCATTTGAGCAGGAATTCGGAGTAGAAGGTTTCGGACCGAAAGAAATCCATACTAATATTATAAATGCGAAAGTGTGTCTGTCTGTCTGTCCGTCTGTCTGTCTGTCTGTCTGTCTGCTACGCTTTCACGGCCCAACTTCTCAACCGATTTTGATGAAATTTGGTACAGAGATAGGTTACATCCCGGGGAAGGACATAGGCTACATTTTATCCCGGAAAATTGAAGAGTTCCCGCGGGAATCAAAAAATGTATCTGTTCAACCGATTTTGATGAAATTTGGTACAGGTAGAGGTTGTACCCCGGGGAAGAACATAGGTGGCTTTTTATCCCGGAAAATTGAAGAGTTCCCGCGGGAATAAAAAAAACAATCCACGCGGACGAAGTCGCGGGTATCATCTAGTTACCAATAAAATAAAAAATTTAAGGACGCAATACCTTGGAGAAAGGAAGAAGATGAAAGATTCTATGGGTACCGGTTCCGGTACTGCTGATGTTTACTAATCCAAATTATCATGGTATACTTTGATGGATTCGTTTTTAAGGAAAACATCAGAGCACAGGGAAACGACATCAAATATGGTAAGTATGTATTTAAAGTTAATAATATTAATTTTCTATATCTATATATCATTTACCATATATATTTATAAATATAATTGAATGTATGTATTTCAAATGTATCATTAAAAAATAGCATTGTTTTGCCAAGGCACAGCACCCTCATTATTAAAGTAATGACAAGTCTCTTGTTGTTCTGTGAAGTTATATCTTCGAAAGCACCGCCTGAAACATTTTCTCTCCAATTACCAAGATGAAGACCACTCTCTGGACATTCTTCGTCTATGAAACCAGGTGGCGTGTAAGACGCTGGAGAAGTTTTCCTCAGCCAGTTGTGTAATGCGCACGATGTTTTGTTATAACGTCTAGTTTGTTTATACTTGTAATAATTGGCCTTTCGAAAACTCGAAACCGAGCTGTTAAAATTCCGAAAGCGTTTTCAACGATTCTCCTACACAATCTGTAATTATAAATTTTTTGTTCTCTTGCTGTATCGTTACGGCGAGGATATGGTTTCATTAAATAAGGTTTTAAGGGAAACGCTTCATCTCCGACAAGTACTGAATTAATTGGCAAATGTATGGTGTTCTCTTCAATAGCCTTCTTTAGAGAACAATTATTAAATATTCCACTATCTGAATTTCTACCCTTTGCCCCCACGTCAATGTATGTGAAACAATGATCGTCATCAACACAAGCCAGTAAAACAATACTAAATGTACTTTTATAATTAAAAAAATCGGATCCTGTGCCAGGGGGGCATTTTACATGTATGTGCTTCCCATCAGTGGCGCCAATGCGATTTGGAAAATTCCATCTTATTGAAAAACCTCTTCTTATTTTATTCCACTCCTCTTCACATCTTGGCACCTGTAAAATAATGAAACAAAATAATTTCAGAATGGCGCTTCGCTGGCATCACAAGATGATATCGTTGTTCAGAATGACACTTCCCCCGAAAGACAAGATATCACTTTTTTAGACTATATTGAAAATACGGATAATATCGAAAATTTAACAAACTCAACTATACAAGATCTCGACAACTCCATACCTACATTGCCCAAAAGACCAACTAAAAAAACAACTGGTTATATACAATCAGCTTTAAATAAATTGGACAATATTGAAAAACGAGCGAGACTAGAGAAAAACGACGATGAATTTGAAAATTTTGGTAAATATGTTTCGTCCTCATTGCGGATACTAAATACTGAAAATAGGGTACATGCTCAGGATGAAATACAAGCCATATTATCTAAATATAAACTGCGGGATCTTAAACAAAAAGAACGACAAAACTCTACTCCTATGCCAGAATCTCCATATTCGATACAAGGCAGTGAAGATACGTGGTGAAACTGTACGTAATTTTTTTGTGTTTTATTATAATTTGTGTTTAATTCTTATTTGTGTTTAATTCTAATTTGTATTTAATTCTAAACTTGTGTTTTATTCTAATTTGTGTTTGATTCTATTTATTGAAAATAAATGATTCTATTCTAAAATCAGGTTCATTTACATACCTTTATATAATCTTCCAATGCTGAGTAAATAGCTTCAAGTACTTCAACCAAAAAAGTACTTATAGTACATTTAGATACCCTGAATAATTGTGACAGTGTACCCAGTGAATCTCCAGTAGCCAAATATTTTAATGCTATTTCTAGTTTCGTTCGAGCTGGAATAGCATTACGCATTGTTGTATTTTGCTTTTGTATAGAAGAACCAATTTTATCTAATAAATAATAAAACTGGGCTCTGTTCACACGAAACATGTCCTTAAAGTCATCTTCATTTTCTGTCTGTAACTCCACACAAAGATTGTTAGATGCTCCGAGAACCTCTCTTCTTGCTATCCATTTTTTGACCCAACAGCTTCTTTTACGACGTTTTCTCAATATTTCTTGCCTTAGTAGAGCAGCAACAATCAATACACCCTCACTGACTGCACTCATGTTTGCAAATGAAAACCGAAATCCAGTTGAATGCAAAATTTGCATAAGAAATAATTGTATATGCTGTTTAAACCAAGAACAGTTTTGAATGGAAAACTTGCCTCTTGCTTGCTCTACTAGCAAGAATGTGACGTGTTGTTCAGACGATGCAAGTCATTTATTTCTTGGCAATTGTTGTATTCAACAGGCAAGAAAATGGTACCGTCTAAATGAGCCTTTAGGCTAGATTTAACTTTCAGCAACAATTGCATGTACCATCTCGTGCGTCAGTACATCTGGTGGTGGTGATCATCTTTCATAGAGAGTTCAAGGAAAAAGCCTGGTCCTTATACTGTGCATGTAATGGATCACATTAAATTTTGAGAGAGTCACAGCTGCGACTTTTACCAAACCCACTCTAAAAAATGGATTGTCACTTTTAAGAAGAAGAGTATTAACTGCGATCTCACCTGATGTGCAGTCTAGATGGTAACGGGCTAACCCATTAGGAGTTACGCGATAGAAAGAGAAATATAGAGACAGAATTTCGTAGGTAATTATTTTCACTCGCAGCGCTGTGCGAGCTGAATTGGGCTTTATTACGACGTAACCTGAGTCGCTGATTGTTAAAAGGTCTTCGCGGAGTAACTTTTCTGTTAGTACTATTACCTATTCTGTGGTGTTACTGTTGTGATTATTTTAAAATCATGGATAGGTAAGTAGACAACAGTTTTTATTTAGCTGCATGTAGATTAAGATTTTAGAAGTATGTATGTTTGTATCTATCTATCTATCTACATTATATGTATTATTTAAATGTATAATGTTTGTAGTTTTATTGATTTTGCATGTTCCCTCTTTCATATCCGCTTGGCATGGAGGCGGTCGGGTCAATACCCAATTTATATTTATTAATTATAATTTAATTATTATAAGACAGCCATTGTGTCAAAAGTTCAATAAAACAATTTAAAAGTCATTATGTGGTCTGTATTCCCACATAAATTGGTCCTTCGTTTATATTCTCAACGTGATCAAGAATAAAGAAGATCGTCGTTTGACAAAGGAAGTTCAATACGCCGCAACGAGGTCACAGTTTAGTGAACGTGGCTGACGAATCTGCTTCGGGATTGGTCGCCGTGCGTGCTGCAGAGCTATATTCTACGAGAGTCGCGAATCCTGCGCCAGCTGCGCGCGCCCCGGAAGACCACGTGACCACGCCACGCCGCTGATCGCCGCTGATCGCCGCTGATCGCCGCTGATCGCCGCCGCTCGCCTGCCTTGTGATATCGTCCCGTTTCGGCCATCTTGTAAAGTACAAGCTTGTTTTAAAGTGAAAAGTGTTAGTTTTTATTTAATATTCTCATGTACAATAGTTTAAGTAATATAGTGTTTGTTAGTTATAATCGTAAATATCAAAATTACAATGGAAAAAGTAAAAGCCTCGCCAGGGGGGGGGTCAACGGATTTGCCCACGCTGATTGCGGCCAGGGGCCAAGCAAAATCGACAATTACAAAAATATCTCAATTCGCCAACGATGATACCGCACTCCAAAAAAGCACACCAAGCCTGCTCAGAGTGCGTATTAAACACCTCGTGGACGCCTACCAAGAATTCAAAGGGATTCATAGCCAAATCGTGGCGAGAGAGGCAGGGGGCAATCCAAGCGACCCTGAGGATACCTATTCGGCCTACGAAGAAAAATACCTAATTGCTTTGGCCAAACTCTCTGAATTTGTGAGACTGATGCCAGCGATTATGCCGTGGGGACAGCTCTAATCCAGAAGAAGAGACTCCATGAATATGCAAAGCAAAGCAAAAGCAGTAGCCGCTAGAGTCCAATAGGGAAGAGGCTGCCTAAGGAAGATTAAAAGAAGACATCTTTCGTTTAAGATTCGGACTAGGTATCCATTTTTTGGTACCCATTTTTTTAAATTAAAGGAGCGTTTAACTTTCGAACTGAATTTTCCCTTCATACTTTATTGGTATGTTCATGCATAATAACAATAAAAAAGTCTGTGCAATAAAAAGAAATATTAAATGCAAGTAAGACGTAGTTATGGTTACACCTCGCGCGATTAGCACACCTGCCTGTACCTAACTCTAAGAAGCTGCACGTGCAGCAAGCTCAGCGAGATATGGACACCGTGTGAGCAATGTAACTCTCTGATTATTAATTAATACACGAGTCTTAGAATCGGACGTGCGTTTTTTTATTTTAGTTTTAAATATAGTTATTAGTTAAATTTTGGTAGAATTAATAAATACGTTCCAAAATCAAAAGGACGTAACAAATATTTTGGTGTTTTATATTTATAGCTGTATGTATTACTCTAAACCTAACTGAAATTATACCAAATGCATTTTCAACAACATTCCGAGCCCTTGATAATCGATAGTTATAAATTCTCTTTTCATAATCTAATTCTCTCTGTGCATATGGCTTTAGAAAATTTTCTTCAAGTCCAAAAGCTTCATCGCTTATGAACACAAAATTATAATTATTTATGGTTTCCTCATTCTCAGGTAAATTCAGCTGCTTCAGTTTTAGATTATATTCAAATAATCTGATATTCTTCCATTTTTTCCGACATCAACATAACGATAAAATTCATAATTAGGGCCCACTAAAGCCATTAAAACAATACTATAAAAGTTTTTATAGTTATAGTAGGTGGCTCCGGAAGCAGGTGGTGGCACAATGCGAATGTGTTTGCCATCCATTGCTCCTCCACAGTTGATAAATAGCCATTTCATTTGAAATTCTTCTGCAACTTTTTTCCATTCTTCTTTTGTAGACGGCATCTGGAGATGTGAAAACTAATTAGCTATATTTATCTTTTCAGTCTGATCACACACCAATAAGGAAGAGAAAAGTGGCAAGTAATTCTCAGGCAGAATTTTTAAAAGTTTGTGCTGATACTATGAAAGCTAATTTAAGGAGTTAACAGAATTTGATTCTGTTGGAATTAATACAGCCAAAAAAATTGCTAAAATGGATCCATTACAAGCCATTTATGCAGAATCTATAATAAACAATGTGCTACGCAGAGGATTACTGAAAAAACTGACAGAAGACACTAATCTGTGCGACGGATGTAACCAACGTGTTGAGACTCTATCTTCTATTCATACATATGTATCAAGTTTATGTAATGATGAGCCACAACCCAACAGTTTTCAAATTTTTTCTGATACACAGGTATTTCCAAATTCAGAAGCACAACAGGTGGAAGCTAATACTGACACTTAACGTTCTTTTTATGAACTCTTGAGATGATTGAAAACTCTATTTTGTGATTAAACTTCCGTCTCATACTTACAATATAATTGGTTTTTTTTCTTTCAACTATACCTGCACCTCGATTGTCTAAAAGTTGCCGATCAAAATCGTATTCATTTGATGGAATTAGCGTCAAAGCAAAATAAACCATAACAGCATTGAGTTAGAGCTCAATTTCGTGTATGCATTCTTATACGTACGATAAGCTCCATAACGCTCCATGTTAAAATCGGTTGTACTGAACTTGTGACTAAATCAATACAGTCAAGGAATATTTTACTTTGACGCTAAGGCCATCAAATTAATACGATTTTAATCGGCAACTTTTAGACAATCGGGGGCTCGGTGCAGGGCTGATACTCCCTACGTGCCAGAGGCTTGGCGTAAAGTTATAGATACATAGATTATTACATACCTTGAGATATTCTGATTGAAGGCTTGTATAAATAGCTCGACACGTCTCTGGTATTATTTTGGAAAGTGATGGAGCTGATATACCAGTACTATATTTTAAATCTTCAAATGAACGTCCTGTAGCCAGATATCGCAGAGTGGCTGCTAATCGTGCTTCTGCACTTATACTCTGCCTCATAATAGTATCTTGTTTTGTGATCTTATGTTTAATTTTATTTAATAATATATTGAATACTTCACTGTCCATTCGCAAATAATTTTGAAAATCAGCGGGATAATTTTCTCGCAACTCTTGGATCAGAGGCAAATGACCAAATCGTTCTCTATATTTCTTTACCCACACCGATCTTCTTTTTCTTATTTTAATCACGCTTAGACCAGCGAACATAACTGCATGTGTAATATTACTTCTATTCCTTTTGTCCATTTCTTTAGAACACTAGTCTTCAGAACGCGCGGTTTAACAAAACTGCGTGATTTTCATACACTCCAGGGCCCGGCAGTTTCTCTTACTGAATCACGCGCGATTAGCCTATACATTAAATTTTGTATTAACCTTCCTCATAATAGAAATTAAAATATTTTAAACAAAATATTTATGAGCTTAAATAATAGGCAACATTAAAATGACGAAAGTTCTAGAGAAATCGTCGCTTAGGGTCTTAATTCTAATTATTGTTTAAAGTAAAATCATATTAAAGTAATTTCATGAAAATACAATTTTCAGTATTAATTTTGTTTCCTATTGTTTTATTCTATGTACCCTTCATACATATTTCATTCGCTACATTCGAAGATATTATAAACGTAGTACCTTTTAATTACTAGGCAGCTTACGCACGTATTATGACATGCAAATGGCATATATAGTATAGTGTCGATTTTTTACAACACAAATCGATTCGTATGTAGTCACATCCCTATGTGAGCCGTCATTCTTTTATCGTGCAATGTAGCAAGCGCACACGCACTCTTTCTCTTCTTAATACTTTTTATTATACGACTGCCTGAAAAAAGGAGTATATTGTTTTCAGGGTGCATGTATGTATGTATGTATGTATGTATGTGAGTTTGTATATTCCACCATAACTTCTATACGCCTGAACCGATTTTGATAAATGAGGTATCGTAAGAATTCCTAGCTTATTCCGGGTGACATAGGCTAGTAAAATTAAAAAAAAATTGATGAGGTGACCATGGTCCCGCACTAAAGACTAAAGTTGAAAAAAAATATGTCGAAAATAAGATTAACTATATAATCATCATCTAGAAAATGATGAGTAGATTCCAAAAATATATAACACTATAGTTCAATATCCAGTGATTCACAAAAAATATCATTTAATAAAAATGTGAATAAGATTCCAATGGGGAATAAAATTTCAATGGGGAAGGGCAGTCGTATTTTTGAATTGTTGTAATTATGTTCACTTGTTCAGCTAAGTGAAAAAATGCCAAAACGGAAACGTGAACATTCAACAGAATATTATCAGCGAAAAATAAGGAAATTAAAGGAATGCCAAAAGCGTAATCATCAAAGGACTATAATAGAATCGTCATCAGACTCCGGTAGGTATGTACTTGAATCTTTGAAGGTACCCTCGAAAGAACCCCTCAATTTGGCCGCTAACAGGGGCCGAATACTGATTCGCCGAATTCCAATCCATCAAACAGTGCCAAAGTGTTGAAGTTGACAGACATAAGTATTTGTACGATATGTTGATTCTTGCAATTTTTTTTTATTATAGAATGGTAGTTGAAAGTGACCTGGCATTAATTAGCGACCTCCGATTAGATTAAGCGCAACGGGAAGGACGGATTTTATCGGTACCGACACGGTATATCCGTAATTTTCTGAACCCGCTGGATTTTTACAGCGATGTGGAAACCATAATTACAAATGTTATGCCGTTATTCTTGAACGAGCTAAGACGGAGTTCAAGCAGGGGGTTACCGATTCCGCCACTAATAGCCATACTCGCAGCACTGCGATTATACGCAACAGGATGTTTCCAAGTTTGTACTTATTGAAATCTCCTTGAACAAAAATCAATACTTTCTAGAATGCGAAGGTGATGAAATTTTCGCTACAGCAATAGGTTGCATCCCGGGAAATAACACAGGCTTCTCATCCTAGAAATTCAAAGAGTAAAACAAGGGATTTAAAAAAGCTAAATCGACACGTAAGAAGTGCGTCCATCATCTAGTTAAATATAAATGAGTAGTTAACAAAATCAAGTATGAAGTTTGTAAAATAGTTGAGAACAAAATGTTTATTTTCAAACGGTGTGTTGTTGAATTGAAAGGAGTTTTATGTTACTTTATTATCATTGTCATTTATATTCATGTGTTTCGTGGGTTTTTGCTATTTGTTTTATTTGTATTATAAATAAAATATGATTTTCCTAATCCCAGCCAACTGTGTCGTATAGTGTCTCAAACTTTTTATGCACTCTGGTCGCTGATATCATCAAATTTTCATCCCTCGAACATGAGAAAGAGCTTATTCATAAGCCTTCTACGAAGTTGCTGGTATGCCGGACGTGATTGGCTGCAATTTCACCTACATCCCAATCAATAATCCTGGAGGAATATCTGCTGAAAACCGTAACCGTAAATCCTACTTTTCTGTGAATGTGAACTACACGACACGAGATGAATCAAATGAGCCCAAGCTCGTTGGGATTGCGTCGTTTAATTACAGAGTTCCCGTTTAAGGCGGAAGCGGAATTAATAGCCGCCTTCCGGCTCCAACATCAGATCAGCTCTCAGCGCTAGACGCTACCAGGTCAATTAGGTGATTTCCAGGTGGCGTCAACAGGCAATAGTACTTATTATCCCACATGGACCATATCCTGTGCGCCTGATGGTTCTAAAGTAGACTAAATATAAATTAGGGGAAGGTGAGGTAATACGATCCCTGGAGGTCAAATGATCCGCCGCCGTAAATCAGAGACAACTAATGCCATCTATTTAAATGAGCATGAAACATGTTCCCCGCACCCCTGCCAGTTGCCTCGCCTAGTGTCATGGCAGTGCAAGCGCTTGGCGTGATTTTATTAAAAAATAGTCAAAAAGTGTGGTTCTGATCTAAGGTAAGCCTGTTTTTGGACTTCAATTACTTTTTAAATGTTCGTTTTTATTGAAATGTTGTTTCATTCGCATGTAATAATAGCAGTGAGCTAATATTTAAGCAATGTTCGCTCACCGCACGCGGTATTTGAAGGTTATGTTTTGATCGATATTTTGAAACTTGATGTTTGGGGCAAAATGATCCCTTTCTGTGTGTTTAAAATGATCCCTGGAATCGTTTTACCCCATAGTATTTGTTGTTGTTACAGATCATGCCGAGAATTTATACACGCAAAACTAATCGCCAAAGTTGGCCTGAAGAACAAATGCAAAAGGCATTAGATGCCGTCAGAGATGGTATGCCTTACAAAACCGCAAGTAGAGAGTTTAAAGTCCCTGTAATGGCATTAAAAAGAAGAGCAAAAGGTAAAAATAAAATAGCTGTAGGCTCCGTTAAAAAGTTAGGTAGCAAACTAACAGTGTTTAACCTAGAACAAGAACAGGAACTTGTTGATTACATTAAGGACATGGAGTCTCGAATGTATGGGCTAACCACACAGGATGTTTTAACCTTAGCTTACCAACTGGCTGAAAGAAATCATTTACGGCATCCATTTTCTAAAGCAAAAGGAAAAGCTGGACTTGAATGGCTTCGTGGATTTAGACGTAGACATCCAGACATTACGATGCGTGCCCCAGAATCGACGTCTTCTGCACGAGCGCGAGCTTTTAATAAGCCTGTGGTGGATAAATTTTTTTCGACATTGAAAAACGTGCAAGAAAAACATCGTTTTCCACCCCATCGGATATTTAATGTAGATGAGACGAGTTTATGCACTGTCCCAACAAAAAATTCGAGAGTTTTTGCACAAACAGGCCGTAAACAGGTGGCGCGAGTCACTTCAGCTGAGAGAGGTGAAACAACGATCGCAGTGATTTGCACCTCAGCTTCTGGAACTTTTATTCCTCCAATGTTAATCTTCCGCAGAGTCCGGATGAAAATAGAATTAATGGATGGCGCACCTCCAGGCGCTATATGTGCATGCAATCCATCTGGTTGGATGAAATTAGATGTGTTTTCACAGTGGTTCGATCACTTCTTAAGTCATGCCAAACCGTCAGCAGCAGATCCGGCTCTTTTGATATTGGATGGTCACCTATCCCACACCAAAAATTTGAATGTCATATTAAAAGCCAGGGATAATCACGTCACTATACTATGCCTGCCGCCTCATTGCACCCACAAACTCCAACCCTTGGACGTTGGAGTCATGTATCCGCTAAGCGTTTATCACAACCAAGCGTTGGAGAAGTGGATGAATAACAATCCTGGGAGAGTGGTAACAGTGTTCCAAATAACGAAAATTTTTACAGAGGCTTATCTAAAAGCAGCAGTTCCACTAAATAGTATGAATGGATTCAACAAAACAGGAATATATCCATTCAATCCTGACATTTTCACTAATGTGGACTTCATTGCAGCTGAAACGACTGAAATGGATGTTGACAATGACTCGGTAGAACCTCCCATTCCAATCCCTGGGACGTCAAGTCCCCCATTAGCAGAAATCGTGCAAATACCTTCTCCTCAAGCGAGGAATCCAGAAACTGAAACACTACAGCCATTACAAGTGGATGTCCAAGAACCCATTCATTTAGCACCTCAGCTGTCTCCACTTCAAACTTTGACTCAAGAATCTCCACAGTCATCGCGGCAAACACCATCCTTCTCAAAAAATACCTCAACGTCTGAATGTACTGGAAGATTACCTCCAGCTTTGGCTGTTGGATTTCCATCCACATCTTTTGGTGTTGTTTCACCCAGGGAAGTACGACCAACACGAAAGATAGTTGGAAAAAGAGCGAGTGCGAGACAAATAAAAGTAGACACATCAGTACTGACCAGCACACCCTACAAAAAATACCTTGAAGAGGAAGCCAAAAAGAAAGCAGATATAGAGCAAAGGAAAGCCCTTAAAGAAGCGAATAAAATAAAGAAAACGGTGACCAATAAACGGAACGATAAAGGAAAAGGTGGTGGGAAAGGAAAAGGATTTGAGAAAGGAAAAGGAGGCGGAAAGAAAAAGGGAAAAAAAACCAAAATAGGTCAGATTCTTCTGAAGAGGAAAGTGATACCGAATGCCTCTTTTGTACTGAAAGCTACTCCAAAGACAACAAAGGCGAAGGGTGGATTAGGTGCGTTGTGTGTCTTAAATGGGGACATGAGGCTTGTGCGGGTGTAGATAGTGACGATGAAGGTGACTTTACTTGTGATATTTGCCTGTCTAGTGATGAATATGATAGTGTGAAAAAAAAATTAAGGCTATAGGGCTATTTCTAAGTTCCTGATAAGAAAATTATTATTTTTTAATCAAAGAGTTGATTTTGCATTTTGATTTTTGACATTTATAAAAACCTTTGATAGAGATGAGTATTATTTGTGTTTTTTTTTTAGAAGAAGTGTTTATTTGTTTATTTTTTGCTTGACTAGGCATGTTGTTAATTTTGCTAATCTTTTAAAAGTTTGTTTAAATGTTTAATGTTTAGTTTGTTGATAAAGTAGCCTATAATTATAAACAAAAGATCTCGAATGAAACAAGAAGACTGCCAAAGTTTTGTGTAACTTGCTTACATACTTCAATTGTTATAAACGATACATATGATTAAAATAAACAGATGAGTGTTTTATTTCACTGATATTTATTAACTTATGATTTAAAATGATCCCTGGGATTATTTTACCCCTACCCCAGGGATCATTTTATACATAGGTGTGTATAAAATGATCCTTTAGCAAACTTTTAAAAAACCCTCTTATACAAAAAAACTACTTACATATAATAAAAAATAAGTATGCAGTTACAAAGTTAAGTAAATTCACTACCTCCAACAATAGAAATCTTGTGATTTGTCCTTCAATTTTACCCACAGTTAAGTTTTTCCCTTAAGGGAATCATTATACCTCACCTTCCCCTACTTAGCGTGTTGCGCGTTGCGCGTTGTGCTTGGTTATGTGTTTTTGCTCTTTTACTGACTTCATCTTAATAAATGTGAAAGTTTGAATGGATGGATAGATGTTTGTTAATCACGCCACAACGTATGAATGGATTTGGATGAAACTTGGCACAGAGATTTTATTATCTTAATACTGTGATTTATTTTTGAATTTATTTATGTTCTCAAAACATTTATTTCAAACGATTAAAGGATTTTCGTTACTGAACTGGTCAAGTAAAAGCACAGAGATAGATTATAGTCTGGAATAACACAAAGGCAAAATTAAAGAGTTCCCGCGGGAACCAAAAAACCTACAGGACGAAGTTGCGGGTATCAGCTAGTTCTTCGTAAATATCTCGGCTATCTTGTAATTTTACATATTCATCTGTTATAGCAAGAGTCTTACCAGGTTTAATTTGGCATGATTTTTGCTGAAGAACTCATTAAAATAATCTTCTTTTTGGACATACATTTCAGATTTTATATTAAAGGTAAATATCTATCGAGGCATGATGTACCTAATTACAGTTCTAACTAAATTAATTAATTTAAATTTAAATACTACATAGTTAGTAGTAGATACTAGAAAAGAGGTATGAAGAAACTATTACTTTCTTATCTTTTTTAAATTATGATATAATCTTACTTTCAGCTGTTACAACGAGGAAAAATTCCAAGAAAGTGACACCACGTCGTGTGAAGATGACGAAAAATGAAAAAGATCTATACAAAAAGTTGGTGTCTATGAAAATAAAACTAAGTAAATATAAGAATAAGCTCTCAAAGCAAGCTATTCAACTAAAATTGGCAAAGAGAATATCAACATTTGTAATAGTGATGGAAAATATTATCAGCAAAAATATTAATGATGATGCAGTTTCCTGGTATCAACAAAAAATATTTGAACAGCTAAAATCAAAATCAGCAGAAATGAAGTCAAATGAAAAATTGTGT
The DNA here is from genome assembly GCA_963932025.1 of Erebia epiphron. Lineage (NCBI taxonomy): Eukaryota > Metazoa > Arthropoda > Insecta > Lepidoptera > Nymphalidae > Erebia > Erebia epiphron. Next base: position 11,199,475 of record OZ009951.1, on the reverse strand, counting down.
ATTTAGATTTTTGATGAAATGTCCCTAAAACTGAATGCCACGTATAATGAGCGAAAGGATAGTGTAACTGGCTTTGCTACCAATGGAAGTGAAATACAGCCCATTTTTTCAAATCATGCCCAGGTTTTTAATGATCAGGGGACTTCATAAAAATTATAAGCAGCCAGTGTCACATTTTCCTATGGTGGAACAAAGGGGCCAGAAACTTGCCAAGCAGGTAAAAGAAATTATAGTAAGCTTACAAGATGCTGGGATTAAAGTATTTGCCACTGTGTGTGTTCAAGGTACCAACAATCGCCAAGCATACAGATATCTCATTGATGAGGCAAGAGGTGATTATTTAAGAAGAGTAGTTACTCCAAAAGACAATATTTTCACTATAAATGCAGAGGAAATTGGTCCCAGTTATGACCCCCCTCATCTTTTAAAGGGGATAAGAAATAATGTATTATTTAAAAACTTACACTACGAAATGCATGGTGAAGTGGACTGTAGAAGTGGCAACAACATTTACGAAATTTTTATGTCAGACTTTCAGACTCTCCTGGCCTGCTCGGGCAACTGAATGGAGCTATGGAGATTCACACCCATATTCTTAAACGTTTCCTTAGAACCCCCTCGACTCAACCTCATTCGAGGCTTCCTTAAGGAACTGCTCAAAACAACCTCTAAATCGATATTCTCAGTGGTAACCTCAGCCTTAACTCGACTTTCCTCCAGTAAGGTCGAGTGAAGGAATCACACCTACACTTTGAGAACTATTTTGTTTTTATGGTTGGTAGTATTGATTCGCGGGCTTGCCAAAATACATTTCAAAAGTCAAAACGGGCTGGAACTGAATGCGAAGGCCGCCGAGGAATGGGACGCTAGGATCGAGACAGCGTCAGAGGAGATCACAGCGCTCCATGCCCTGTGCCGACAACTATCCAAATCACCAGCCCCCATCAGACCCCTTTTACACCACGACGGCACCGTGAGATACCGCGCGGAAGATCGAGCGGAAATTCTAGCCGACCATCTGGAAAGGCAGTTCCAGCCGTTTCCCATTGAGGACCCTTTACATTCGGCGATGGTCGAGGGACACATCCTCGAATACTTTGCTGCCTCCACTTCGGCCGGAATGGATCCCATCTTCTTCTCCCCGGGCATGGTCACACGCGCCATTGCTAGGACAAAACCAAAGAAGGCTCCCGGCGCGGACGGTATTACGAACACCGCGCTACGTCACCTACCGCGCCCAACAATAGCGACACTAACCCGTCTATATAACGGCATCGTCCGCACGGGCCACTTTCCTAGTTCGTGGAAAGTCGGCGTTGTGATCATGCTCCCAAAACCCGGGAAGAACATTCTCAAAGCCGAGAGTTATAGACCCATAACCCTCCTTCCGACCATGTCGAAGATTTTCGAGTTGTTACTGCTGCAGAAGCTGGCGCCCTACCTTAGCCCACGCGCGGAGCAGTTCGGCTTTCGTGCTGAGCACAGTACAACTCTCCAATTGACAAGGGTGATTCACCTGCTCACTGAGGCCATAAATAAAAAGGAGAAAGCAGCGGCGGTTCTCCTTGATATGGAAAAGGCGTTCGACCGAGTATGGCATTCCGGCCTGCTATACAAGATCATCACCACCTCATCGACGCCCCCCCAGATCACCAAGGTCCTAAGATCATTTCTAGAAGGGAGGAGTTTCAGAGTAAGGGTGGATTCGGCTCTGTCCCCCGAGAAGCCCATCCTAGCAGGAGTACCACAGGGGAGCTGTCTCTCGCCGGTGCTATACTCTTATTACACCGACGATATTCCCACAACAACAGAAACCACCCTCGCTCTATATGCAGATGACGCTGCATACATTGCAAAATCTCTGAATATCACACACGCGACGAAGAAACTGCAGCGCGCGCTGGATCTCCTCCCGGACTGGCTGAAGCGCTGGAGGCTCAGAGCGAACGCCAGAAAGACCCAGGCGATTTATATTGGCCCCCAAAAATTGCTTCCCCCGCCACGACTCACCTTTCTGGATGAGTCCATAGAGTGGATGACAAAAGTGAAATACCTCGGACTCACACTCGACCACAAATTGTCAATGAAGCCACACATAAAGGAAGTATGCGCTCAAGGCAAGATCGCCACATACGCCCTCCGTCCGGCACTAACGTCCCGCCTCCCGCTACGCACTAAAATCGGTGTGTACAAGACATACATACGCTCGCGCCTCACGTACGCCGCACCAGCGTGGTTCGGACTAGCGAGCGAGGCAAATAAGAAGACCCTACGGGCCCAACAATCAAAGGCCCTTCGTCTCATAGCGAACGCCCCTCGATACGTAAGGAACTCCACCATCTCGAGAGACTTGCGTATCGAGAGTCTCGACGTCTTCATCACCCGCCTTGCCGAAAGAATCTTCGCGCGGGCAGAAAACTCCACATTTCCGCACATCCGGAATATTGCACCATGGCACGCCCGCCCACCGGACAGGAGGGCATACCCAAGAGACCTCCTGACAGGAGATTAAGTCCGATCTCCTGTCATCTCACAGAAGACACAAAATCAACAAAGCTAACCTATCACATCAACCATAAACACGGGGGCTGATCCGCCGTTTACGCGGTCGCTTCGCTGGGCCTCCCACCAGCGGGTTCCACCCAGCGGGGCTTGACCGCGGCACGGAAGGATCGCCCCCCCCCCCCTTTCAAAAAGTTCGTAGGCCAAAAATAGCCGCTCCAAGGACCGTGCCGTCTTAGCGGCACGCGGATAGCAAACCATCTGCAGGGGGCAAATCAGCCCCGAACAGATTTCCCCACACCCAATTGGTGTGTGAGAAGACCACGTTATTAAACGGGCTGGAAAAACGAATATTGTGAATTATTGTGATAAGAGAGTATATTTTCTTTGTAAATTGTAATCCTGTTTGTTTTGTTATCCTGTTTGTTTCGTTTTGTCTTTATTTTGTGTTTACTAGACATGGCTGGTCGGCAAATTTTTTCAGACCATGAGAAAGTCTGTCTGCAAGAATTACTAATAAAATACAAAATAAATTCGATGACTACGATAGGGGCTGGAAACCCTGCAGTAAAAAAAACTGCTTGGGCACGCCTTACCGCAGAGTATAACTCCATAGAAACCAATTGTCGAGTAAGTAGAGAATATCAAGGGTTTCCTTGTCTCTTCTTTTAAGTTATCTAATAAAATAACAATTTCTTTGAGTATGGTTTTACTGACGTTAGACCATTTGACAAAAGTATGCTTTACCTGTTTCAGCGGACAGAAGCCCAACTGAAAAAATGCTGGGACAACCTTAAAACCCGTCAAAAACAAATACTAGCGCTCCAAAAACGAGAACGGATTCGGACTGGGGGTGGACCCTACATACCGGCCTCGATCAGCACATCCAGCACACACGAGGTGATCGAGGAGGCTTTGCTGGACTGTACTGATATGGAGTTGCAGGGGGTTATAGACAGCGATTTTAATAGTCAAGATAATGTTGAAGGTAAATTTCTGCAAGATTGCGTTAATCAAATCAAATTTGATTTGTTAACACACAAATTGATAGGCCTTGATTGTGCAAATTGTATATATATTATCAAATCAATAAATAAACCAATCTGAAAAGAAATAATTTTACTTTTGTTGTTTTTTGATATATTTAGTCAGCCGCTCAAGTGTTTCCTTTTACAGAAACACAAGAGGCTGTGGTGGATACAGAGCCGCATGCAATTCACTCGCTTCCACTGCTGGAATCCCAGCCTGGAAGAATGGAGAGTACAAGTGGTGTTCAACCTGTAAGAGGTATAAAGTTATTATAATATATTTGATTTTGTTACAAAAGGTTATGACAATTTTGATAGTTTACTTTAATTTTTTACCTTGTTTTCAGATCGAGTGGAAACCCCTCCAGGCCGTAGGCCAAATTCAATCTTAGATTGTGGATCAACATTATCCCAAACTCAAGGTAAATAATAATAATAAATATGATATAGTTACTTTTTAGGGTTCCGTACCAAAATGGTACATTTATTACTTAGCAACATAGTTTATTTTTTTATATTATTGACAAAAAAAGTCCATACAGCTAGAAATGACCATGTCGCTGAGGAACACAATATTATCTACAGATTACAGATAGATGTAATGCTTGTTTTAAACCTAAGTAAAGGTTTTTTAATACATTTTATAGGTATCATGCTAACAATTTAATTGTTACAGCAAGAAATGTAAGAGCTAGGGTAGTGACGGAAGAGTTTGGTTTGAGGAGGGCAAACTACCAACGAGCACAGGAGAGGGAGGAGGAGCTCCACAAATTGAAAGTGGAAGAGAGGCAGTGGCTGACAAAAGCTGCCCAAGAATCATTTAAAAAGGCAGTATTGGATAGGGAAAGTGCTGAAGAACTTCTTCTCTGCAATCGTGCATAACGTGAAGAGGCAGAGTTTATGTTAGGCATTAGAAAAAATAAAATAAACAATAATGGTTTATCTTTGTTTTATTGTATATAAATGTTTAAGTAAGAAAAACTAGCTGATACCCGCGACTTCGTCTGCGTGGAATAAGTTTTTTTTAGTCCCACAGGAACTGTAATGTTCAAACAAACACACTTTCGCATTTATAATATTAGTAGAGATAGGAAATAAACAATTAACTTATACGAAATTTTCATTCTCTGATACAATGATCATGACTTTGCTTCCTCTGTGAGGAGGCAAAGTAGTGAGTTCATCAAAAAGCTATTAATAAAGTGGACAAACTATAGAAATAGCTAAAAACTAGGAGCGCCAAGTTAACAGGAAAGAAGTTGATTTATAATAATTTATCAATTCTTAACTAAAATGTCTAGCAATAAATGCAGCCCTTATAAGACTTCCTCGCTCATTGTCATGTACTGTTGCTACAGGAACCTCCTCTGGGCCTTCCGTTATGGAGTCTGGCAATTCTTCATTGGTCATAATACTTATATTATGTACAGCGTTGCCAGAATGTTACTTTTGTAACATTTTACGTTACTTTTGACCCTCTCATGTTACCTACATGTTGCACGACTCAAAATGTTACTTTTACGTAACTTTTAGGACTTCATAAGAAAACGATGAAAATAAAGAAACGATGAAACGGGACGCAACCGAGAAAGTTTTCGTTCATCATGTTGGCGCTTGTTTGTTTTTAGACTGACGCGTCACTCGCATGTTTTTCTGAATCTTCCCTCCCGCTTACAATCACACTATTGTTTACTGCACACTGCACAGAGTACATTGGTAAAAACAATAGTGACGTTACAAACGACGCCATGACACCGCCGAGCGTTTTGGTGTGAATTTTAAAAATTAAATTTCAAATGCCAATTTTATCTACCAAACCTTATTTTTCTGCTGATATAAGATATTTTTTCGAAATAGTAGATACTTCTGAACATAATCTGATCATTTTTCAAAATCAGTCATCATGCCTATTGTCAGTTTAGTTCACTTTGTTTTGTACTGTGTGTTCTGTTTGTATGTTTTATTCTCTGTGACTCAACTTTTGTTGGATCGAGCTTTGGCAGGGCGACCGCGTATCTATTGCATCAATCATTGATACATCGCAATCACCTCTGATTGGTTAACACTCTTCCACTATTGGACGAAACCTATTGACGCAGCAAGAATACCATAAATTCAGCCTATCGGAGGTGATTGCGACGTGATTGATGCAAAAGATACGCGGTGGCCCTGCAGATCGAGTTATTTATGGTCTGAATTCTGACGTTTCTTGGTGATACCATAGTTAAAACAGTTCCCACAAAAAGGGTAATAAATTCTAATAAAATATAAGTAATGCAATGGATTCTAAGATTAAATTTATAAGTGTTAGTTTACATTAAATTGTTAATTAATTAAGACCACTATTTTAATTCCAAGTGACAAACGTTACGAACATATTATATTTGCATACATGTAAATAACATGTATAAGCAGAATCCAAATACTGCCGATATTATTACCGACAGAAGAGTGAAAGAGTCCTTAAGTAAATAGAAAGAACAATTTTGCTAAGAGAGGATAAAGAAAAATCCAACAACTTATTATATTAAATCAGAAGGATCAGCAGTTAATTTATTCATTAACAATTATTTCGATTCTTTCGAAGCATAACTAATGAGACAGATTTTTTTTAAATTTTTGTGTTTTAAAGTACCATATTAAGTGTATTAGTTTCGTTTTCCACTTAATATAATGTAATGTTACTTTTCTCGTGAAAATGTTACTTATTGAGCTCTCTCATGTTACATTTGACTATCTGCTACTGGCAACACTGATTATGTAAAACTACACAAGCCACTATAATATTAGGCACGTTTTGTAAACTGTTTTGCAATGTTCGGGATAGACATGCAAATCTGCGTTTAAGAACTCCGTTCACCCTTTCTATTATATTTCTTGTACTAATGTGGGCACGATTGTATCTGTGTTGAGGTTGTGTTTGGGGGTTGATGACTGGGGTAAACATATATGCAGTTTGGGCATAGCCACTATCTCCAAGTAATATTCCTTGAATACTCCCTTCTTCTAATAGCAAGCAGCAGCGACTGTTTGCAAAAATTCTGGAATCATGCACACGTCCAGGCCATCGTGCCACAACATCATAAATTTCCATATGTGGGCCACATACTAATTGAACATTTATTGAAAAGTCCCTTTTTCGGTTTCGGAACATTTCTCCACGTTCTCTGGTTGGGTTTTTTATCTTTATGTGAGTGCAATCTATGGCTCCGACCGCACCTGGGAATCCTGCTATTTGGTACATTTTTCTTTTGATAGCAGCCAACTCGTTCAATTGTGGAAATTTTACAAATTGACCCACTTTTAGAGCTAGAGCTCTAGATACTCTGGATATGATTTTGCACACCACTGCCTGGCTCAATTTATGGCGGTCTCCACAATCTATCTGAAATGTTAGGTTGATTTTGTTATACCTATCTACTTACCTAGTACTTAAGTAAAAATTTTTGTGGTTATGATTACATTGCATTGCAGTGTATAAATGCTTACCTGAAAGTTTCCTGTAGCATAAAATCTCATAGCAATAAGCAGCTGTATTATGGGTGGAATTGGGAGCCCTCTTTGATTTTCATTTGGTGTTAGGCATAATAGAGGCAATATTGTATTTACTATTGTGTGCTTTTTAAAGCGATATCTTTTTTGAAATTCGTTCTCGTTATAAAATTCCAAAGGATTTGAAGCGTCGCGTAAATAGCGTCGAGCCGGGTAGTTGTAAGGCTCAGTATAAATGTATTCAACAAACTCTTCAAAATCAGACATGTTTTGAAACAATTTTGGAAAAATAACGTCGAAAGCGTCGTTTTGAAGTCTCGAGGATGCCTTAAGGTTGGTCGGGAGGTACCTTGAATTTGACAGTTAATTCCTCGACTCCATTAAGGGAATTGCTCAAGTCGAGGAGATATTTACCAACTAAGCATACAAATTTCCTCGAGTGACGTCGAGTCGAGTCGAGGAAATCTCGAGGAAATGATTAAGAATATGGGTGTCAGAAGCTAACTATAGTTATATTTTATTCACTTAAAATCTCATTCATATTTTAATTTACAATTGTAAAGTTGTAAAGTAATTTATAGTTGTTCATGAAAATACAATTTCCAGTATTAATTAATTTCCTGTTGTTTTAAGCTATGTATAGTTATTTCTTTAATTCACAACAAACCTTTAATGACATTATTAGTCACGCGACTATTTTTCCGACAGTTCCAAAGGGAATCCGAATAGCATAATATGATTGTTACGGACAGCTATGCTTTTGAAAAATAATTGAAAAGCGCATATACCGAAATTGAGTATACGAACGGATGAGTGAGCGAGAGCCCATATATGAGGAAGAGAAAGCGTATATCAACCCAGCGCAGGCGCCGGGGAAGGACCCTCCTGGCTCCTTATTGGAAAAGCTGGCCTCGCTCGCTGGAATCCATACTCATATGTTTGCTGGAGTATGGGAATAAAATTAGCACAAAAAACGATTCAGTGCTTCGACGTAACTACAAGTGGTAGTGAGATAGGGCAGTGATAGGGAAAAGTACCTCAAGTAGCTCAGAAAGTAAATTCAGTGCAACAGCTGAGGGTAAGTGATCTAGCAAACAAAGCGGCTGCTAGCTAAGTACCTCTCCAAAGCCAGATATCTCTGGCTGCGGAAGGCTGTGGTATTCGATAAAGTCGAAGTTATTACATTATCGATGATTTTCTGAATGACAAAGTTGCATGGAAGCAACCGGCCTCGCATCCAGAGACCCACAAGTCAGTGTTGTAATATGTATGAATTCTCAGTTTAACCGTAACATTTTCACACTAACGGTAACATAAAGATGCAACTCGCCAATAACTTGAAGTAGGTTGCATACGTCGGGATTTATAAGAAAGATGGTACCAAAACGTATGTAGGTTAGATTAAGCAAGCCCATGAAAACAATAGGATGTAAGATTTCTTTTATGATATTGTTAGTACATAAGTTTTGTAGATCAACTTTGACTAATAAACTCGTCTCCATCAACGTCTTCTTAATTTACGAACCAGCAGTCCACCTATATTTTATGGCGACCCTGCCAACCAGACCAAATTAATACAAGAACATTGAAGAGTCATCTGACGGTGTCCATAGAATAAATCGAAGCAAATCAAGAAAATAATTTTGACACCAGTCCTATTGAAGAGTCATCCGACGGTGTCCAGAGAATAAATCGAAGCAAATCAAGAAAATAATTCAGACACCAGTTCCTTCCACCGCGGAAAAATTTCGTCGAAGCAACTCGTCGCAGTTTACCATCATCCAGCCACCATCGTGAGTCCAGGGTTATCCCGTCCACAACCAGGAGGTGTCCAGGGTATTCCCGGCCCAGTTGCAGAGATGTCCAGGGTTATCCCGGCCCAGTCCGTAGCTGCAAGAAGAGGTGCAGATTCCAGATCCACTGCCCTACCAGGGACGCGGCGAGTGAAACCAGTCACCAAATCAAGACGACCAAGATCTACCAAGAAGACCGAAAGCCGAAGGTTCCAACTTCCAAACGTAAGTGCACTTTCAATTTTATTACTTCGTACTGGGCCAGTAGGAAATTGTTTTTTTTAATTTTAGTGAGGAATTCATTGCGTGCACGAAGCGTGCACGTGCATTAAAAAACTTCAAGAAGCTGAATCGATTTACAAACAGTGTCTTAGAATTTGCTTTGAACTACAAAAACAAAAACCAGCGATTAGCACGTCTGATAAAATAATTGTTAACGTAGTTTTTGAAGAAATAGAGTCAATTTATCGGAACATAGAGAGTTTGGTTACGTACAGACCAAACTCGAATACAGAGAGTTCAAGCTCCCAGGAACCCACAACCACAAGCAACCAAAACATGTCTTTATCACAAAAAACAATGTCGTCCTTCGATATCAAAACGGCTATCGCTCTATTACCCATGATGACAGGGCAAGAACACGTCAATCAACAGTTAATAGACGGCATAATACTATACAGCTCAATGATTACCGATGATAGCAAACCCACCCTTATAGACTTCGTATTAAAAACAAGGCTTTCTGCAAGCGGAAAGCTTAGGTTAAAAACTTCTTATGCGTCCACTGATAGCTTAATCGAAGACATGAAAAAATTTCTTATACAAAGAAAATCAGCTGTTGCCACAACAGCAAAGGTGAAAAGCGCGGCAGGCCGAGCAATTGTGATAACACCGGAGAACGACATAAAAATATCAATCGAGTACCTGGACACCACTGAAACTGAGGGAAACGCACGAGTGCCTGGATATCGACAGGCGCACAACGTCCAGGGAATATACTTCTTGGTATATTTCTTCGTTGAATTTTGATTTAGAATATCTAAACGCCTCCATTCTTTGGTCTGAGCGTTGTTGTCGACCGCCTTTCTTTTTCTGGTTCTGTTGTTGTTGTTGGTATTGCGACTAGGTTTGACAATTAAAGTCACCCTGACTTTTCCTCTTCTATTATTAAATTGAAAGTTACCCCAATTGAAACCTCTCGGTTGGCTAAAGCCGGTATAGTCATTATTGGTGTTCATGATGGACACAGGTTTGCCGGAAATCCAGGACAAATTTTTGTTGAACCTTAGTTTTGCTGTACCTAGTTTTAGTTGCTTTATTTCGTTTTTAGTTTATAACTATTTTCATTTCAATTTCATGTAGGTTTACATTTAGTAGTATTTATAAGTTTTGTTACATTTATAAGAAGGGAGATAACAATCAGTATTGAATCAGCTATGCGCGTTTCATTACATAGGTATCCCAAAAAAACCTGACATAGATACAGTTCCATCTGGGTGTGTCGTAAAGGTTATAAAGGAGATGGGAATTTCTGGGCCAAATTGTAATAAGTTAAGACTTAGCTTAAAAAAACCGTTATTTTTTTTCATTACAAAATTTAAAAAAACAGCTCAATTCACAATCTGGAAGATGAGGAATCAAAAAAATAAGTTAAGATCACAAATAAAATAGGAAATCGATTATTATCGATTAATGTGATTAAGTTAATCAATATAATTAAAACTATTAAAATTATTAATAAAACATTCAGCTGTGCATCAAGACAATAATATTATCTGTGTAATAAAGTGAAATCTTAAAATCGATTCTCGTTTACAAAATCGATTAATTTTTGTGTTTCATCACTGCTGTATTTTTAACCTGTGTTGACAGTGACAGGCTGACAGCTCCCGGGTAATTTGCTAAATCACTCGCTATTCGTTTCTTATCGTGTTTACTGCGTTTGCGTTTGGAGTGTGCTTCTGATATATATTCCTCGACTACTGCTTTTTTCTACGGACTTCTGATCTTGCCTAACTTGTACGACCCTTGCTATCACACCGGACACGAAGAATCTCGTTTACACGTCTGACTTTGGCTCGTTTTAATGGATTTTCTGGCCGGCTTATCGATTGGATATTGACACCATGGATCGTTGCGTGAATTGTGGTATAGCAACTAGTAGTTGTAATACTATTGGTCGACGAGCCTTGGATGATGAAATAACTCTGTCAGTGGTTCGTCGATGGCGTGCACCACAGCCTGTAAGTACTCATCATTAACAACCCATCAACGGCTCACAACTGAGCGCAGGTCTCCTCTCAAAGAAGGGTTATAGGCCATAGTCAACCACGCGTCCTAATACGCCATAGTCCTAATGCGAATTGGCGGACTTCACACACCTTCAAGAACATTATGAAGAACTCTCAGATGTGCAGGTTTCCTCACGATATTTTCCTTCATCGTTGAAGCAAGTGATATTTAATTGCTTAAACGTACTTGACTCCGAAAAGTCAGACCCGGGATCGAACCTGCAATGCCCCGAATAGGAGACCACAGTCCTAAGCACTAGGCTATCACTGCTTCTCTAAGTACTCACTACTACTGCTATAAGTATATGTCACCGTAAGATTGCAATAACCGTTAGATTGTAATCTAACTAGCGAAATTGTAAACTGTCGACAGATTACAATTTATTATTATTTAGCATAAAGCATTATTTTTCGGTAGATTGTTAATATGATAGGTATATGAACCCGATAAAACCTAAGGGCACTACCTGTTTATTTATGTCGAACCCTAACCTAACCTACAAGAAAGAGACAAGAAACGTAAACGTAAATACAACGAATATAGTCAAAAATTGACACTCAGAACATTGAACGGTTCACAATCTGTCGACAGTTTACAATTTCACTAGTTAGATTATAAGGTAAAGGTATAAGGTAAATGGTATAACATACCGGCGGCTACCCATGCAATTTTGACGTTATAATCACTATGGCAGAGTTAAAAAGTCAAAATTAATAATTATCAAAAACTTCCATATAAAATTAATTAGGTAATTAAGGAAAATAAAGGAGGTCGGCGAGCTCCCATATAGTGTTTGACCCAAACTTGAGGTTCACGTTCACGCATCAAACTTCTCATACTTTTTATACTAAACCAGACTAACAAAAAAGTTTATGAAAGTCAATCAAATAAAGTTGGAAGAAAAAAGATATTCGTAGTAATAGTTAAATGTGAGGTTACATTTCTATTTCGTGGTTTTTAAGCCAGATGACCATTTAATAGCTTTGAAAAATCTATCAGGCACTGCAGATTAACATCATCTGACTATGTACCAAATAGTAATACGCTTTCCTACCTACATAAAAACAAGTTACCTTCCTGCTGGGTACATTCAACCTATAGTACTAGTAATGCGGCCAGTAAGTATATTTTGACATACAAATTGATGGTTGTTAAACTATTCTTACTGTTTTAAAAAGGGGGTTAACCCTAACGCGCTTATGCATCGCCTCTTTTTGGGCGTTAGTCGCATTTACAACGCGAGACAGAAGCAATATATAAAGTAGCGATACAATCACGTCACGAAGTATCGTAGTATTTGCTAACGCGTGAGCATTTCAGGCGAAAGGCGTTTGAACTAAATTAACGTATTTAATTAATTTTAATTAATTATTTGTTAATTAATTACTATACGCTGACGCCCTGTCTATATCTCTTTCTCTGTCTACGTACCTCCTCCATTGCATCGACCGAATGACACCAACGATGACAAAGTTATTTATGAATATTTTCATTGTGATGATTAAACTATTAATAGCATGTACCGTACATGTAATGTACCTACCTACATTATAAAGTTAGACTGATATTATTTCGTGAAAACTGCTATATACCTAGTTTTGTTAATAAATAATATGAGTAGGTACTTACTATAACTAAACTATGACTAAAACCATAAATAATTGTGTATTAACCCTAATGACCCTAATGAGAACGGTATAAATTATTATCTAGGTAAACTATAAAAACCTTTTTATTTCAATCCTACCTACGAAGTTTAGCAATGATACTTAATAATAATTGTCCTAACAGAGAGTTCGATTGAAGTACAAATATGTAAAAAAGTATTTTGTAACAAATAAAATACACTTAGTTTCTTTAAGCTAACTCGAGTTGTGTAACTCGAATTCAATTCCGAGTTACCTGAATTTCAACTCGAGTTAACGTGTTTTTACCGAGTTGGCACATCTCTAATACGGTCCACGAATGACATTTGATTGTGTTGACAGTAAGTAATTGACATTTGACACGTTACTTTCTACTTTTATACTCTGGTATCTATTACTCAGTATTGCCATTAGAACGACTTTTTTATTGTTTGATAATTACTTTTATTTTGATCCCCATCTTCTAAAAATTTGGTGTTTACACAGAAAAATAATTTGAAATATATTAAAAAATATTAAATGATTTCTGAATCTGAATGGTTTTTAAATTAGCTGGGTCATACTTCGCCGATCTCTTTTTGGCAACCCTATGGCGATTAACAACCTCATACCTATTATTATTATTATTACGTAATACATAACTTATGCAACATCAATTTCTAATGCCCTAGTACAACCGACAAAGTCGACGAACTTTTGCGAGTCCTTTGACCGAATGCCGCCGCGCGACTTTGACGTCACTGACGACCTGACCTGACGAAGACGGTATCTACTGTCTAGTAGTGTTGATGATAGCGAGGTCTTGTGTTCGATTCCCGGATCGGTTCAAATCTTGACTATTGACTAGGATTTCTCAGTAGGTAGGTTAGTAACGAAATTGGCGTTGATGTACCTCGTAGAACATGTTAAGCCGTCTATCACTAGTAGTAATAGTAGTAGTAAGTAGTGCGGGCTATAAACTCACAAATCAAATGATTTTTTATTCAAATAAACTTTTACAAGTACCTTTGAATTTCTTTTGAACGTCAAGTGAATCTACCACTGGTTCGGAATGCCATTCCTACACATTGTTACAGCCCGCATTGTAACGTGTGGTAGGTACCTATCATTTCATGTTATCGATAATAAGTAATAACTAGGATCGACGGCTTAACGTAAATTACCTACCTACTTGCCGAAAACCCAACGTGAAACGAGATCGACCCCTATTTCCTAGCTGTGGGCTGGTGCCGGGTACTTATGAGAAATTCTTTACATAAAACTCAAACCTAAAAATGTTGTGACCGAAATAGGACTCGAACCCAGACTACGAGATTCGCAACCGAACCTGTAAACCACTGGTCACTCAGACGCAGTCATGTACCTACGCTAGTTCATCATACAATTGAATAAAAATACAAAATGCACTCCAAATCAACTTGAACTCACTACAGGCAATCTCTTAAAATTTTATATAAACCCGGTACATCCTAGAACGGGCGGACGCTACCTACTAACACGCGGTATCCTCTTTGCAAAACACCGCGCCTTTGATGATGCCGCCGCCGCCGCTCGCGCCGCGGGCCGACTTTGCAAAATGAATGATATTTTTAACCGACTTCCAAAAAAGGAGGAGGAGGAGGTTCTCAAATCGGCGCGTATGTTTTTTTTGGAAAATTGTACTTACACCTAATTACGAATACTTCTACCTAGTTACTGACTTACTAGGTACCTAATTACTTAATAAACAGTTACTAGTAAGTACTACGTTTATTTTTTTGGCATCGGGGGGGAAATCTTCAAAAGATACCTGATTTCTTGGGGGAGAAATCAGGTTATGTGAGATTTTTACTCATTAAAACCCCCTCGGTGGTCACCCTCAGCGCTGTGTTAGCCACAACCAAGCTGTTTGTGGCTAACACAGCTACCAAGGGCAAGGTCAAGGGCAAGGTCAAGGGCAAGGGTTGTCCAAGGGTGAAACGACTGGAGCCCCCACTCCAGGCCGCTCCTGACCCTGATGTCCCTTAGCCTGGGACTATTGAATTGTTGGATCGGTGTGCTGGCCAGCGCCACCACGATGTCCTCGTCTCTGAGCTGGATCAGCTCGCTCACGGGCTCGCTCAGCGGCCTCCTTCTTAACCATTACGGTTTCACAGGAGACCACTGCCCTCCATGCTCCGACCGCCGCGCGACAGCTTTGCCGCTATCGCAGCCGTTGGAGAGAGATCACTCCCCACGCGGCTGACAAGACGTTCAGGTTCCCAGACAGGACATTCTTTAAGAGTGTGCTGCGCAGAGTTCTGGCGGCGTGGTGTGTGGTGGTGGTGGTGGCTACAGTGGTGACACCGCGGTGTCGCCTCGCGAACCTACTACCTTCTTACTACTTACTTAGCATGCACTATACTACCTACTAGTACTACCTACTTACTCGTAAAAGGGATCCAGATACCAGCATCTTGATGAAAAGATGACAGTAGCACAGCACGCACCTCGTAGATCATGCACACACACACACGTACGACACATAACACAGCGAAAATGTAAGTTTGCTTACTACTACAAGCTCCTACACACATAATCACAATATCATAATACTCTGAATTAGAATAACTCATTTTCACTTACTTGCCACCACCGTGACAGTTTACGCGCAACTGTTGAAATCTCGAGAACTTAGAATAAAATAATGCATTTCAAAAACAGGGTTTCCAGTCACGATTTGGATTTTACCCTAGTAAAAAATATCCTTTAGAAACCCTAAAAAAAATCTCAGTTACTAAATTTGGCAAGTAACTTTTCAAACGGATTTTTTATGTAGGATGTAAAAGTCGGTAAACTTTAATTTACAATTTTCTTTGTAACTTTACTATACTTTTTCTTTGTAATAACTACAGTTAAGCTGAAAAAATATTTTCATTTTCATTACCATTTTAGTTAAGTACCTAACAATTTAAACAGATCATTCGCAGTTTTACCCAAAGTCGTTCTGTAAAATTCTTGTTTAATTTGTGTTATGTTTTTCCCCATTCTAAGGGTAAAATTCCGAAAAGAAACACTATCAAAAAGTAATTTTCTAAAAATCTCCATCTTCCATGTGTTCCTAGTACCGTCGCTCGGCTTTGTTTATTTACCTACACTCGCTACTACGTACACAGACATACGTCTTACTCCGCCCTACGACAATAATATGGCCGAATTATTAGGGTTCCATTGTAAGATATTTGCAATTATGAAATTATCTTGAGTCAGGAAGAAACTAAGTACTTACTAGCTATAAAAAAAAAATTGTAATTTGTGTAGGAGTTAAAGGGATTTTTGTTCACCAATAAAGCCATCATTGGGCACTGCAGGCCTACTCCTACTAAGAGAGAAATGTAGAAACTAACCTTCCACGCTGCTCCAATTGGTGGGTTCTAACGATTATTTTGACTTCAGGTTAAGTACTGATAAATGATAATAACTGGGACCACCGTAGCATCGTGGAGAAAAATTCTTCAATCGACCGAAGAACTGGTTTCTTTTCTCATTGGTAGTTGGTACTTAAAAATGTCTTGGCAGAAAAACTCAAATTCTAAAAAGGAGATCGGCGAAGTATGACCCAGCTAATTTAAAAACCATTCAGATTCAGAAATCATTTAATATTTTTTAATATATTTCAAAGTATTTTTCTGTGTAAACATCAATTTTTTAGAAGATGGGGATCAAAAATAAAAATTATTACGAAACATTAAAAAAAGTCGTTCTAATGGCAATACGGAGTATAGATACCCGCAGGGTGACCGCATATCTTTTGCATCAATCATTGATACATCGCAATCACCTCTGATTGGTTAACACTCTTCCACTATTGGACGAAATCGCCATTGACGCAGCAAGAATACCACAAATTCAGCCAATCGGAGGTGATTGTGATGTATCAATGATTGATGCAAAAGATACGCGGTCACCCGGCAGAGTATAAAAGTAGAAACTAACGTGTCAAATGTCAATTACTGTCAAACTCAATCAAATGTCATTCGTGGACCGTAGTAGAGATGTGTCGGAAAAAACACATTAACTCGAGTTGAAATTCAGGTAACTCGGAATGGAATTCGAGTTACACAACTCTGCTTAGCATAAAGAAACTAAGTGTATTTTATTTGTTACAAAATACTTTTTTCCATACATATTTGTACTTCAATCCAACTATCTGTTAGGACAATTATTATTATTATCAATGCTAAACTTCGTAGGTAGGATTGAAATAAAAAGGTTTTTATAGTTTACATAAATCATAATATATATCGTTCTCATTAGAGTTAGTAGGTACACATTTATTTTTGGTTTTAGTCTTAGTTAAGTTATAGTAAGTACTGATATTTAACAACAAAACTAGTTAGTTATAAAGCAGTCTTCACAAAATAATATCAGTCTAACTTTATAACTAGGTACATATTATGCTATTAATAGTTTAATCATCACAATGAAAATATTCATAAATAACTTTGTCATCGTTAGTGTCATTCGGTCGATGCAATGGCGGAAGTACGTAGACAGAGAAAGAGATATATTAGACAGGGCGTCGGCGTATACAGTATGCGATAGTAATTAATTAATAAATAATTAATTAAAATTAATTAAAATCGTTAATTTAATTTAAAGGCGATGCATTATCGATATAGTTCTGCATTGCCGGCACCCCTCGCTCTTCTTTTACCCCTGAAAGCTCACGCGTTATAAATACGATACATCGCGACGCGATTGTATCGCTACTGTTTTGCTTCTGTTGCGCGTTGTAAATGCGACTAACGCCCAAAAGTTGCGATGTATAAGCGCGTTAGGGTTAACCCCCTTTTCAAATAGTAAGAATAGTATAACAACCATCAATTTGTATGTCATAATATACTTACTGGCCACGTTATGAATTACATACCTACTATAGGTTTAATGTACCCAGCAGGTAGGTAACTTGTTTTTATGTAGGTAGGAAAGCGTATTACTATTTGGTACATAGTCAGATAATGATCTGCAGTGCCTGATAGAATTTTCAAAGCTATTAAATGGTCATCTGGCTTAAAATCTATGAAATAGAAATCTAACCTCACTTTTAACTATTACTACGAATATCTTTTTTCTCCCAACTTTATTTGATTGACTTTCATAAACTTTTTTGTTAGTTTGGTTTAGTATAAGAAGTATGAGAAGTTTGATGCGTGAACGTGAACCTCAAGTTTGGGTCAAACACTATATGGGAGCTCGCCGACCTCCTTTTATACCACTACAGCCTATTAACGTCCCACTGCTGGGCACAGGCCTCCACTCACATAGGAGAGAGGGAATTAGAGCTTAGACCCACCACGCTGCTCCAGTGCTGGTTGGCGGGCAAAAATTTGATAGCTGACGATAGAATCTAGAACCCCAAGATTTGCATTCGATCAAAGTACTACCAAAGACCATTAGAGACATTAACGACTAGTTAAAATTTAATAAAAATACGGGACCCACCTCGTGAATTAAAACGATTTATTATGTAAATTGATTCATGTTAGCCTGGTAAGTGGTAGGTATCCCGATTAAGTTTACATACGTAAAATGCCGGTGGCGTGGCCTAAAGTCAGAACTGTATTACAAGCGAAAATATTAATTATTATTATTGTATCGTTATGCAATTTGACAAATCATTACAATTAACAAATCATTCAAAAACAAACTACACAGAATCATTTATTATTGATCAAAACTTCAACGAAATAAGTCGAGAAATTAATCACAGAGAATGGCGGCTCATAAATTAAGGATAAGGGACTGACTTTGACTTACCAAGTCCGAAACTAGTTGGGCATTTTTTTACAAAAATACGTGAGTTCTAGCCGGGCCTTTACTTTGAGAATTTTATTTCATGCCGAATAATGATTACTTAGTATCGCTACTGGATTTTATCGCAACGCTCGCGCTGGCAACGAGGTTTAACATACGGCACATTACAGTATATTTTACAGTAATCATGATTTGTTGATATTAAAAACTCCCACGTTACAGGTAAACAACTGTGACCATGTTTGCCAAGCTTGCTGGGACTTGGCTCAAAGATCAACTGTTGATCAACCAAGACAACTTGGCCACCGTAATGTTTGCCTCCGCTGTGGTCGCTCTCTTGCATCACGATCATCTACTTCACACCCGCTCAACTCGTGAACTGAGAATTTATAACGCTATACAAGAGCGGATTATGCCGCGAACTGTAAGTTGAATTAATTAACATTGTTACTTTCAAGTATGCCAAATAGATTTTGAAATGATAATTTATAAATGCAGTTGTTGACATAATGTTATTATGTAATAAAAGTTATGTTTCTTTGGAAACAGCTAGGTTCAAGTGCTAGGGTATTATATAGACATCCGGTACTCGCTTTCAGGGGAGGGGAGGGTGGGGGAGGGTGGGGAGGGGGGAGAGGGTACCCCCCCTCTTTGTTCCCCCCACCGGAAATGCATAGTTTTTTTTTATGAATTTTTAAAAATCTCATTTTGAGGTTATGTTTTCATACATTTACAACGCGTGCAGGGGTGGGGAGGGGGTGGATGGGTGGGGAGGGGGGGGGAGGGTGCCCCCCATCTTTTTCCCCCCCACCGGAAATGCATATTTTTTTTTTAATGAATTTTTAAATCTCTCATTTTGAGGTTATATTTTCATACATTTACAAAGAACCTAAGTGTATAAAAATATTTATGTTCTAACCCAACCTAATTTAACTTCCATTTAATAGAACCTAAGTGCCCGGCCTGCGGCCGGGCACCAGTTATATTTATGTTCTAACCTAACCTAACCTACCTTTAGGTTTTCCATCGTCTAGTGGTTAGAGGGAGCTTAGAACCCCTACAATTTAATTTTTCATTTCAAACTAATAGAACCTAAGTGCCCTGCGGCCGGGCACCACCAGTTATATTTATGTTCTAACTTAACCTAACCTACCTTTAGATTTTCCATAGTCTAGTGGTTAGAGGGAGCTTAGAACCCCTACAATTTAATTTTTCTGCGGCCGGGCACCAGTTATATTTATGTTCTAACCTAACCTAACCTACCTTTAGGTTTTACTCGCGTATGATGACTCAAGATATGTGGGGACTTGGTTCTATGACTGTTATGATGTAAATAAAACAATTATTGAAATAATTGTTTTATTTCAACACTGCCAACACGATTTGCGTTCCGTTTCACTCGTTATTTTGATTTTGACATTATCACTAGACCAAAATTGATAGAGCAGCTTAATTTTTGTGGTGTAAATGTATGAAAACATAACCTCAAAATGAGATTTTTAAAAATTCATAAAAAAAAAACTATGCCTTTCCGGTGGGGGGGAACAAAGAGGGGGGGCACCCTCTCCCCCCTCCCCACCCCTCCCCACCCCTGCACGCGTTGTAAATGTATGAAAACATAACCTCAAAATGAGATTTTTAAAAATTCATAAAAAAAAAAACTATGCCTTTCCGGTGGGGGGAACAAAGAGGGGGGGCACACTCTCCCCCCTCCCCACCCTCCCCACCCCTCCCCACCCCTGAAAGCGAGTACCGGATGTCTATAGCCAACCCAAGTGCTATTTGTATATTGTAGTAATCTATTACTTTTGTACGTGACTGTTTGTTTCCTTAAATAAATAAAAATAAATACAGAAATGTTTGTTGCAGATAGAACAAGGGAGCCACATATGTCATAATTGTTGGGTGGCTGCAGACAGAGCTGCAGTCCATATGGTCTCAGGTCCATCAACTTCTTCCCAAGGAAGTTCCCATGAAGAAATACAGATACCGGCACAAGATCTCACTGAGCCTCTTACCAGCCAGCCTGAAGAAGATAGAAACAACCAACCGGAACCTACCATTGTATTACCAGAATATATGAGAGCTCCTGAAACAGAAAGTAGGTGCTTTATTGATGGATGTCTGAGAACAGAGAGGTACAGAGTTCCACTTTCTACTAGAAAAATGTTGCTCAGTTGTTATAAGTATTATGTCCCTGAGAATAATCGTCTATGTGATCGCCATGTGGTTATTGAAGCCTGGGATTTTCTCGAAAGTTTGAGAGCTAATTATGTACAGTCTTACTGCAAGGCACATCCAGGACATGATGTCCTCAAAAGAAGTTATTCGTTGAGGGTTACTTCATTTTGAGAGCATAGATAATATGGAAGATCATATTGTACATACATGGATTGGGTTAAACAAAACACAGTTGCACCAAGTGTTCAATGAAGTGCCTCAGTTATTGGAAATTCCAAAAGCATCTCTAGCTTTAGCAGCATACTTCTTGAAACTCAGAACTGGGGATTCCAATGAAAAGTTGTCAACTTTATTGAATGTTTCTAGGAAAACCCTAGAGAAGTGGATTCACCAAGTGAGAGAACTACTCACGGAATATTATGTGCCAAGATATCTAGGTTTAGATCATTTAAATAGGCAGCAAATAATGGAAAGAAATCTTACAATAGCAAATGCATTGTTTGGTAATTTTGAGGGAATTGATAGGCCCGTTGTGATATTCGATGGAACCTATTGCTACATTTTAAAGAGTTCGAATTATTTATATCAAAAAAAAACTTTAGCATGCACAAGTATAGAAACCTAGTAAAACCGTTTTTACCCTCGACGAAGCGGAGACGGTATATGTGTTTGCCCTAAGAGGTTGTGTGTTTGTTTGTTTGTGCACTTTTTTGTCACCATTTTTCTCAAAAAGTACTGGGCCGATTGAGATGCGGTTTTTTGCATTAGATACGTATAGCTTGTGAGAAGGTTTTTAAATATATTTTAGGACCATAGACAACCAAGCTGAGCTGTAGTCTATGATTTTAATATTTCAACATGTTACCATTTTTCACAAAAACTACTGGGCCGATTGAGATGCGGTTTTTTTCATTAGATGTGTATAGCTTGTGAGAAGGTTCTTTGATATATTTTAGGACCATAGACAACAAAGCTGAGCTGTAGTCTATGATCTTAATTTTTCTATGTGTTAAAAATTTTCACAAAAAGTACTGGGCCGATTGAGATGCGGTTTTTTGCATTAGATATGTTTAGCTTGTGAGAAGGTCCTTAGATATATTTTAGGACCATAGACAACAAAGCTGAGCTGTAGTCTATGATTTTATTTTTTCAATATGTTACCATTTTTCACAAAAAGTACTGGGCCGATTGAGATGCGGTTTTTTGCATTAGATGTGTATAGCTTGTGAGAAGGTTCTTAAATATATTTTAGGACCATAGACAACAAAGCTGAGCTGTAGTCTATGATCTTAATTTTTCAACCACTGTTACCATTTTTCACAAAAAGTACTGGGCCGATTGAGATGCGGTTTATTGCATTTAGGACTTCGTGCGATTACAAAACAGGAAACTGGTACCAAAATTTTAAAAAATCAGCGCCATTTTGAAATTCTTTGTTAATTGACCGACTTCGTTCAAAATCTATATTTAGGGCTCCCTGGAGTCACAAAACAGGAAACTGGTACCAAAATTTTAAAAAAATCAGCGCCATTTTGAAATTCTTTGTTAATTGACCGATTTCGTTCAAAATCGATATTTAGGGCTCCTTGGGGTCACAAAACAGGAAACTGGTACCAAAATTTTAAAAAATCAGCGCCATTTTGAAATTCTGTATTAATTGACCGATTTCGTTCAAAATCGATATTTAGGGCTCCCTGGGGTCACAAAACAGGAAAGTGTTACCAAAATTTTAGAAAATCAGCGCCATTTTGAAATTCTTTGTTAATTGACCGATTTCGTTCAAAATCTATATTTAAGGCTCCCTGGGGTCACAAAACAGAAAACTGGTACCAAAATTTAAAAAAATCAGCGCCATTTTGAAATTCTTTGTTAATTGATCGATTTCGTTCAAAATCGATATTTAGGACTCCCTGGGGTTACAAAATAGGAAACTGTTACCAAACTTTAAAAAAACAGCGCCATTTTGAAATTCTTTGTTAATTAACCGATTTTGTTCAAAATCGATATTTAGGGCTTCGTGGGATTACAAAACAGGAAACTGGTACCAAAATTTTAAAAAAATCAGCGCCATTTTGAAATTCTTTGTTAATTGACCGATTTCGTTCAAAATCGATATTTAGGGCTCCTTGGGGTCACAAAACAGGAAACTGGTACCAAAATTTTAAAAAATCAGCGCCATTTTGAAATTCTGTGTTAATTGACCGATTTCGTTCAAAATCGATATTTAGGGCTCCCTGGGGTCACAAAACAGGAAAGTGTTACCAAAATTTTAGAAAATCAGCGCCATTTTTAAATTCTTTGTTAATTGACCGATTTCGTTCAAAATCTATATTTAGGGCTCCCTGGGGTCACAAAACAGA
This sequence comes from Erebia epiphron, assembly GCA_963932025.1. Taxonomy (NCBI): domain Eukaryota; kingdom Metazoa; phylum Arthropoda; class Insecta; order Lepidoptera; family Nymphalidae; genus Erebia; species Erebia epiphron. The sequence goes on along the minus strand of OZ009951.1, from coordinate 11,176,406 downwards.
AAACTGGTACCAAAATTTAAAAAAATCAGCGCCATTTTGAAATTCTTTGTTAATTGATCGATTTCGTTCAAAATCGATATTTAGGACTCCCTGGGGTTACAAAATAGGAAACTGTTACCAAACTTTAAAAAAACAGCGCCATTTTGAAATTCTTTGTTAATTAACCGATTTTGTTCAAAATCGATATTTAGGGCTTCGTGGGATTACAAAACAGGAAACTGGTACCAAAATTTTAAAAAAATCAGCGCCATTTTGAAATTCTTTGTTAATTGACCGATTTCGTTCAAAATCGATATTTAGGGCTCCTTGGGGTCACAAAACAGGAAACTGGTACCAAAATTTTAAAAAATCAGCGCCATTTTGAAATTCTGTGTTAATTGACCGATTTCGTTCAAAATCGATATTTAGGGCTCCCTGGGGTCACAAAACAGGAAAGTGTTACCAAAATTTTAGAAAATCAGCGCCATTTTTAAATTCTTTGTTAATTGACCGATTTCGTTCAAAATCTATATTTAGGGCTCCCTGGGGTCACAAAACAGAAAACTGGTACCAAAATTTAAAAAAATCAGCGCCATTTTGAAATTCTTTGTTAATTGATCGATTTCGTTCAAAATCGATATTTAGGACTCCCTGGGGTTACAAAACAGGAAACTGTTACCAAACTTTAAAAAAACAGCGCCATTTTGAAATTCTTTGTTAATTAACCGATTTTGTTCAAAATCGATATTTAAGGCTTCGTGGGATTACAAAACAGGAAACTGGTACCAAAATTTAAAAAAAATCAGCGCCATTTTGAAATTCTTTGTTAATTGACCGATTTCGTTCAAAATCGATATTTAGGGCTCCCTGGGGTCACAAAACAGGAAACTGGTACCAAAATTTTAAAAAATCAGCGCCATTTTGAAATTCTGTGTTAATTGACCGATTTCGTTCAAAATCGATATTTAGGGCTCCCTGGGGTTACGAAACAGGAAACTGTTACCAAAGTTTTAAAAAATCAGCGCCATTTTTATTTATTTTGTTATCACCATAATAAATGAATTCAGTTTAGTACAGTAAAATCTGTACTACTTGTAAAGCAGCTCGCGTACAGGGCGAAATACTAGTTAGATATATATAGCTTGAGAGAAGGTTCTTAGATATATTTTAGGACCATAGACAACCAAGCTGAGCTGTCTCTATGATTTTAATATTTCGATATGTTACCATTTTTACAAAAAGCACTGGGCCGATTGAAATGCGGTTTTTTTCATTAGATGTGTATAGCTTGTGAGAAGGTTCTTAGATATATTTTAGGACCATATACAACAAAGCTGAGCTGTAGTCTATGATTTTATTTTTTCAATATGTTACCATTTTTCTCAAAAACTACTGTGCTGATTTAGATGCGGGCTTTTTGTTTTAGATATATTTAGCTTGTACCTAGATGCTGCCCAGGGTATCATGATGGAGTCAGGAGGCGATCATGGGAACTCCTTAAATTCTCATCGTATACCCGTCGCGTTTGGACTCTTTTGATTTGTCCATTTGAAAAGGGTTTGGCCATAGTCCACCACACTGGTCAAAAAAACTACTGAGCTGTCAAAGATGCAGTTTTGTGTTTTAGATATTATGTCATATATACGTTTGCTACGTTCTAATTGTTGTTTCAAAGTTATAAAGGTCAAAGGTATAATGGAGCTCTGCAGTTCGTTGTGGGTTTTTTTTTAAATTTTTAATTTTATTACTTGTTATTGGTATGTACCGATGGCCATATCATTGATGTTCTGGGCCCCTATCCTGCCACTACTTCAGATGCTGATATAATGAAAAACGAATTTGCAAATGAAAGACCATTACGGGAATACTTACTTCAAGGTGACGCTTTTATATTGGATAGGGGCTTCCGTGATTCATTACCCTTGTTGCATAATGTGGGTATAGGACTTACGTGCCTGCATCTTTAGAGGAGGGTGAAACACAACTTTCTACTAATGAAGTAAATAAATCTAGAGCAGTCACCATATGCCGTTGGGTTGTAGAAGTTGTTAATGGCAGATTTAAACGAGATTTTAAATTATTACGTCAAAATTATTTTAATGTAGCAAGTAAAAGTTTCATGAAAAATTTTAAGGTGGCTGCTGCTCTCATAAACAATTTTCACCCTCCTATAGTTGATCGTGTAGATGCTGGGGAAATATTAGAGCAAATAAATATGAAAATGAATACAGAAAATGAATTAGCAGAATTTATTATAAGAAACAACTTTAATAGGCGTAGGTCTAATTTCAGAGGTAGGGAAGCATTACTACAATATTACTGCAACTGTATCGTAGGAAAACGGACTGTAGGCTGCTGCGCGCATGTCATGTCTATAATATGGTACCTTAGTTGGGCTAGGTACCAAGAAAATATATTACCACCTGCACAATTCTTAGACGATATTCTAATTATAATTGAAGAGGAATAAAAAACAACTTAAAAACGTGTTGCATTTTATTTTAAGAATCATCTCTTTACCCTTACTTATTATGATCTTATCGATCATTTGAGTTTTATAACATCATTCCACTCTAGAATTATATTAGTAACGGTATAAGTTTTATAAAAAAAACACTCGTACATTTCAAAAATCAGCTGTTTACTATATGTTGTTGCATAACCTCACTTTTACTTAATCTCATTTATCTCTACTCCCAGATTGACAAATTCCGCTTAATTTTCAGGAATGATTTGATAATATATAAGCTATTAATTGACACTACTTTCATCTTTTTACAATCAGGCCCAAGATTGTATGAAAGCGTATCTGTCTCCTTTAAAATTTGTGTCACATGAGTTTATGCTGACGGATGACGTTGATCAGATTTATTTTTAGTCTGAAAACAAAACCTCCTGTTTTAATCTTATAGACCGTGTATAGAGGTTTACGTCAGTACATATTTTAAGTTTCAAGTCAAAGTTCCTAATCTTCATAAGATCATAATCTTATGAAGTGTAAGATAATTTTTTAATAAATATCTTTTAGTTTGGAGACCAATTCTCCATTTTTATTTAATGAAAAACTATAGCTTTAAGGGTTTTTTTAAAATAATCTTGAATAAAGACAAATCTTGTTTTTTGTTTGTTTTAATTTCCTGTAGATATATGTAATTTTGTTATGCACGTTACAAAGCCAAAATATGATAGAATCATTATGAAACCTCCTTTACAAATTTCTTTCTTTCTGTGGCAAAAATAATCAATTTCCTTTGTATTGCGTACAATTTTTATGCAATTGACTCTTATGTCCATAAAAATAAAGCACACTAAAACCTTCAGGCTCAGCCCTCAACATCAGGCAAATCAGTTCAAAAAGCAAAATTCAAGAGATAGAAGATGATTGAGAGTGTGGTTTATGTGAGGACTTTTACTCAGCTGATGTTAAAAAAAACCGGCCAAGTGCGAGTCGGACTCGCGCACCGAGGGTTCCGTACAAACCTGTAGGTATATATAAGTAAAAGTTATAGTATTTTTATTCCAATTATCTATTTTAATTTCAATTTAATACCTCTACGCGTTCAGGCGGAAAGGGGTAGTACTAAGTTTAAAATAATTAAAAAAAAATTTATTATATGATTTAACTAAAAATTTATGCTTTTCGCAATTTTTCCTTTATCTGTGCTATAAGACGTTGCTTCGTACCAAATTTCAAGATTCTGAGTTCAAGTGAAGTACCCTGTAGGTTTTGATTCCCTTGCGAGTGTCGAAAATTTGCAGCATAAACGGCTGTATCTTTTGATTGCGTTGGCTTAGAAGTTTGATTTTTTCACACCTCCAAGGGACATAGTTTGTTACAGCTTAAAGGTATTACAGACCTGAGTATTTAATATGAATTTCAATTTTATACCTCTACGCGTTCATGAGGAAAGGGATAGTAAGTTTAAAATTATTTTTATTATTTTTATTATATGATGTTAATAAAAATTTATGATTTTCGCAATTCTTCCTTTATCTGTGCTATAAGACATTGCTTCGTACCAAGTTTCAAGATTCTGAGTTCACGGAAAGTACCCTGTAGGTTTTGATTCCCTTGCAAGTGTCGAAAATTTGCATAAAAATATTTTTATTATATGATGTTACTAAAAATTTATGTTTTTCGCAATTCTTCCTATATCTGTGCTATAAGACGTTGCTTCGTACCAAGTTTCAAGATTCTGAGTTCACGGGAAGTACCCTGTAGGTTTTGATTCCCTTGCGAGTGTCGAAAATTTGCATAAAAATATTTTCATTATATGATGTAACTAAAAATTTATGTTTTTCGCACTTCTTATATCTGTGCTATAAGACGTTGCTTCGTACCAAGCTTCAAGATTCTGAGTTTACGGGAAGTACCCTGTAGGTTTTGATTCCCTTGCGAGTGTCGAAAATTTGCATAAAAATATTTTTATTATAATGATGTAACTAAAATTTTATGTTTTTCGCAATTCTTCCTATATCTATGCTATAAGACGTTGCTTCGTACCAAGTTTCAAGATTCTGAGTTCACGGGAATTACCCTGTAGGTTTTGATTCCCTTGCGAGTGTCGAAAATTTGCATAAAAATATTTTTATTATATGATGTAACTAAAAATTTATGTTTTTGGCAATTCTTCCTATATCTGTGCTATAAAACGTTGCTTCGTACCAAGTTTCAAGATTCTGAGTTCACGGGAAGTACCCTGTAGGTTTTGATTCCCTTGCGAGTGTCGAAAATTTGCATAAAATATTTTTATTATATGATGTAATTAAAAATTTTTGTTTTTGGCAATTCTTCCTATATCTGTGCTACAAGACGTTGGCTTCGTACCAAATTTCAAGATTCTGAGTTCACGTGAAGTACCCTGTAGGTTTTGATTCCCTTGCGAGTGACGAAAATTTGCAGCATAAACGGCTGTATCTTTTGATTGCGTTGGCTTAGAAGCTTGTTTTTTTCACAGCTCCAAGGAACCGTAGACCTGAGTATGTGATATGAATTTCAGCTTGATACCTCCATGCGTTCCTGAGAAAAAGGGCCTTGACACACAGATGGACGGACAACGAAGTGATCCTATAAGGGTTCCGTTTTTTCCTTTTGAGGTACGGAACCCTAAAAAAGGAACGGAGCCAAATGGATCCAGTGCTCGTATTGTTTAACGCCATACCACGAGATCTGCGCATCTATCGCATCTATCGAAGATACCGATCCCGAGATACAGCTATATTTTAAATGTGACCGTTGCATGGAATGAAATTTATTAAAGGATTGAACATTTTTTTTCTTGAGATCAAAATATCTGATTTAACAGACCATAACCCTTTTATCACCAAATTTCCTCGTCGGAATTACTATTCGATTCCACATTTGACATAAGCTACTGTAATTTTGTACAAAAATGATACCACATATAATAGTGTAGTGATGAACACAAAAATCGATAAACAATCGCGATTTATGTTTATTTAATCATAATATTGGTGTGCCAATTAAAGACTAAATTATTGATTTTTTAAATAAATACATAATTATTCATAATAATTATTTATTAATTAGGCACCCTACGCACTGGCGACCATGGTCGCCGCGACCTGGCCGCGGCGGCCAGTGAATTCTGGACTTTATATGGCCATCGCTATAGCCCCTACGCACTTAGCGGCCAGCGACCAGCGGCCACCGTTGGCCGCGGCGTCTAATTTGATGCCACGCGACCAGCGACCAATCGTGGCCGTCGAGAACATCACTTCTGTATTAAAATTCATCAGTGCTACCGCATCGGCCGCGGCGACCAGACGTGTATAGCTACAGAGTGATTATTTTACAATGACCAATAATTTCGACACGGAAAGGTTCATAATTGAAGTTGAAAATAGAAGAGGTTTATGGGATTTATCATCAAATGATTACTCCAATAAAGAAGTTAAGCGGCAGTTGTGGCTTGAACTGATCAATATATTTGGCGGTGAATCCATGGAAGATAAAGAAAAGGCAGAACTTGGTTAGTCTTTTATTTTATTATGCCTTAAATTAATAATGCGATGAACTACAATAAACGCAGCAGGTGCTGTAGTAGCGTTCGACACGTATATGTAACATGAGTGATTTTTTTAAAAAGTTGTTCCGTTCATTTAAAATCTAAGAAATTTTAGCAAATAGGTAATTGTCAAAAGTATAACTATTTTATTTCTACTATTTTTCGCTTTGCATATGAGTTTTGACAATTATTTGCTAAAATTTACCAGGTTTTCGTAATGATTGGAATAACTTTTTAAAAAGATTACTCATACCGTATGTGCGTTCGACGCCATTTTGTTTACGGCGCGCAATGGCGGCTCGCGGCGAACAAGTGCCTCAACGCACAAACTGAGCAGCCGTCGTAGGTACGCACCCATATATTTACAAATTGTGCCAGGGCAAGCGACCATCGGTATTGAAGTAGTTTGCGAATATATCTCGATATTCGGTTGATGTTCTATTTGCTCTATTAGGTAAACTTGCAGGTATTTCTAATAAAGCCTCTGGTACAGTCAACGTGTCCTTGAAATCATATCCGTCTCTTTCTCGCACATAATTATGAAGCACACATAGAGCTTTTATAATCACAACTGCAAATTCTTTCTTGACGTTTAGGGGTCGGTGAAGAATCTGCCATTTACTGGCTAATATTCCAAATGTACATTCAATATAGCGGCGGGCACGGGATAGTCATATACGGGATAGTTATTGCTCGGAATATCGAGATCATTATTTAAAAGCCTATGATAAAATACAGAGTCTTTGTAAATTGACGAATCACTGCATTTGCCGTATGCTCCAATGTCTACGTAAAGAAATTTATAATTTGCATCACATATTGCAAGTAACACGATTGAAAAATAATTCTTGTAATTGTAATAAAGAGATCCCGAATGTTGTGGTTTGATAACTCTAATGTGCTTGCCGTCGATGGCTCCGATGCAATTAGGAAATTGGGCGTATTTTTTAAAACCTTCAGCCGTTTGAATCCACTTATCTCTGGTCAATTGTGGCATCACAATTGGTTTTAATATCTCCCATATTGCTTCACAAACATCAAATACTATTTCCGATGCTGTAGGAAGCCCTATGCGGTATTCATGACTTATATGAGATAAAGAACATCCAGTAGCCAAATACCTGAAAATAAAATTCACATTAATAAACATAATATTAGTTTTGTAATATGTACTACATTTATTTATTGATTTACAGGCATGACTCTCCAAAAAAGATGGAAAAACCTTAGAGACTGTTTCACAAGAGAGCTGCGCCGTCTTAAAGATGTCAAAAGTGGTTCTGCTGCAAAACGTAAAAGTCAATACACCTATTTCAACCAATTACTGTTTTTGAGATCAGTGCTGGACACAAACGCAACAGAAAATAGTCTTGAAGAGGCAAGTCAAGAAAATGAAAGAGAATGTTCTGATCTTGAGACTCAACAGTCTGCATCAAAATCGCTTAGAACAAAAAGGAAGAAAAAAATACCAAACGAAGAAGCCGATACAGACCCTTTAATTTCAGTTCTGCATAAGACCATAGCGACAATAGAGAAGACAGATACACAGAATGATTCAAATTGTGAGACTGTTTCTTTTATCCCTCCTCGACAGATTTCAAAATATCCCTGCTGTAATGAAGACCAAAGCGAAAATGGAAATCATGGAAATTATAGAAAAATATCAACCGAAGTATGAACCAACAGCGCGCATAAACTATTCAAGAAATTTCAATACTCTTTACGACCGAGAATATGACCCGCATCGACCGAATTATTCAGGTTATTCTACTACCAACAGGATATCAGATGATTCAAATTACAGCGATACTCATACTCATTATTCTGATATTTCCCAAAATTCAGAAATGATAGACCTATTTCCCAATTTGAATGATTAATTGTTCACAATTGCCATTTTTTAAGTTACGAAAATACAAATAATTTGATTATCTACTTCAGTTTTTTATTATTTAAAAACATAGTTATAAGCAAGCTCTTTTTCTCTCCTTTTCAAAGTCGTAAAGTAGTATTGTTCATAAATTATTTAAAGTGGCAAAACCATAGTCAATGAATTATACAGGTTGTTGTGAAAAACACAATAGTGGTGATTCAGAATCGAGTCTTGTATAATTCAAATTTACAAAAAATCCATTAAGCAGTTTAAGTAAAAAAAAGGCCCTATCACATTATTTTTATTTTCCCTGTACACAATACTCCATTCCGAAACACCCTTTAAAATAAATCACGTACTTTTTAAACATTCTGTTTTTAAAAAAGAAAAAGCTTACCTTATTGTTATCACTAATTTTTCTTCTGCTGTAATGCATTTCCGATAGTTGTTACCAGTTCCAGTAATTTTTGGTTTTATTGTATCCAGTAACAGGTTAAAAGTATTCGTTGACATTCTCATGTAATTAAAGAATCTCTTCTCATACATTTTTAAATCCAAAAAATAAGTATAATATAATCCTTTAAGGGCTAACCACACATTTCCGGGAACTCGTCCCGGCCGTGTTCCGTCAGGGACGGGGAAAAAATCGGTTACGTACAAATTGTATGAACTTGTTCACACAGCTCCGTGTCAGGCGTCAGTGTCCCGGAGCACGCTCGGTCGCACGGACGCTCTGACAGTGCTATCCGATTTTTGTTAAAGTTGACGATTTATCTGCAAGTGCAGCAACATGAACACAGAAAGGTTGATAGAACTTGCACGGGTAGGTTTTAAACATTTTTATTATATGTTTTGTATTCTGTAGACATTTAGGTTCTTATTGTTTATTTAGCCTTTATTGCTGATATACAGGTTGTTTATGAATATTTTAAATACAGGATGGTTTGAACGATGGTGGGTAGTACTCATCAAAATGAATAACTTTTTCTTTGGGGATCCATGTCAAATCACGAAAAAAAATACAGCTATTTCATACATTTTGATCCGTTATTTACCACTTTGTATGAAATAGTTGATTTTTTTGCCACTTTTATTGAGGGACAATAACTTAAATTCTATTGTTTTGCCAAGGCACTGCGCCAGCCGGAGAAATAAAATAAGATTTGAACGTATCCCTTACATGAAAAGCCTCTCTTGAAGCATTTAAACCGACAGCTGGTAAATCGTCGTATGCTGCAAGAGTTTCGTTTGTGCTTGCAACTTCTGCAAACAAATTTGTTTCTTTGTCATATTTTTTTATAAAATTATGAAGAATACACGTAGAAAGTATTATATTATCAACATTTTTTGGTAAAGCTTGGATGCGTCTATTATAAATTCGGAATTTTGATGTCAACTGTCCAAATGTGTTTTCAACTACTTGCACGAGATAAACGAAAGTTGAAAATTCGCTTATCGGTGCTCAAATTGGTCCCTGGATACGGTCGCATTAAATAAGTTTTAAGAGGGAAAGCTTCATCTCCTACAAGAACATATGGAGCTGTTGTTGAACTGCCTGGTAGATACGAAGCTTCAGGCAAAGACAAGTTGTTTCTTTGAAGTTCTTTTCCCAGATTAGAGTTAGCAAAAATTCCTCCATCACTATTCTTTCCATAAGAACCAACATTGACAATTGTAAAATTATAATTGGCATCAACTAACGCCATAAGCACAACTGAGAATGTTTTTTTATAGTTGAAGTATAGTGATCCACTGTTAGGCGGTGACTGGATGTTAAAATGTTTTCCATCAAGAGCTCCGATGCAATTTGGAAAATTCCAAAGTGTATTGAAGTCGTCCGCTATTGATTTCCACGTCTCATTTGTTGGCCTAGGTAGCATTTCACTCATCATTGTGTCAACTATACATTTACAAGTTTTCTTTACAATTTCTTGCACAGTACTAAACCCCATTCGATAGCTGAACGCAATTGTTTTAAATGAATCTCCTGTTGTCAGGAATCTGTAACAAACAAAAATGTTAAATTATCTGTTTTATTATCTTTCCAGCAACGGTGTGCAAATCGCGGTGGAATAATATTCGGGATCAATACCGTAAATCCATTAAGAATACAGCAACGAGAAGTGGCCAAAGACGTGAATCACAAAAACATTATAAATATCACGAGCAGTTGTCATTTCTTCGGCCGTATTTTCAAGAAAGAGAAACAATTAGCAATATAAGTGTTCAAAGTGAAGATAGTACATTAGATATGGATTTGAACAGTGGTTCTCCACACTCTGCACAGTCTCCATCAGTTTTGAGGGACGAAGAAGTGATAATATCTACTCCATCGCCAAATCATACATCCCATCGAACAGGATCACTTTCACCAGCAGCATCTTCAAGTTCTCTTGCATCTGCTCAGGAAACAACTGACAAACCAAAGTCTGCTGCTGCTACTTTGTTGGAGTATGTATTAAAGAAAAATCAAAACACTACAGAGGAACATCCTATTGACAAGTTTCTGCATGGTATTGCTCCCACTCTTAAAAATCTTACACCGTATTACCAAAACTTAGCTAAGACTGACATATTTAATATTGTACAAAACTATGAAATAAAAATGTTTGAGCGACATATGGAAGTACACAATGTTGAAAATGATGTACAAATAATTTTTGAGACAAGTACCCCATCTGCCGGCACAGGACGTAATTTACATGTGCAAGAAGAATTACCAGAAATTACACATTCAAGTCCATCTACATCTACAAGTGCCCCAACGAGTATGCAAGGAGAATCAGCAGAGACTGAAACTTTATCCGAGAGTATTCTGAATCCTACAAATAATCAAAATTCTTCTAAGGATACTGAAAACAAAAATGAACATGAAGATGACACCTTAGCACAGTACATTTCCGAATTTCAAGCCTAATTAAGTAATTACATATACTTTTTAAATATAATTTGATGTGTAAAACCCCTTTGATCAGTAACTAAAAATAAATACATTTAAAATAAAATTATTTTATTTTTACACTTACCTTAACGTAACAGCCAGTCTTTCCATTGGCGATATAGATTGTCTCCAGTAAGTATCTTTTTTTCTCAAACCATCTTGTAGCTTTTGTAGTAGCAAGTGAAAAGTAGATTGTGACATTTTGAAGTAATCATAATAATATTTAGGGTGTCTCGTGAGTTTCTGGCATAATGTGTGATATTCTCCTGCAGTTTCTCTATCTTCCCACAGCTCACATACCCAAATACGTTTTTTTGCCTGCTGATAGTCTTCTTGGTCATCTGCTTCTTCTTCATCTAGCGCTATTGCAATCATTGCTAACTCTTCTTGGTTAAGCAAAGACATCGTGAAGTGTGCGTATCAGAAAGAAACAGATTACACTGATACCGATTTTTCTGATATGTGTGAACACGGGTGACTGATGGCACGTCCATGACGGGAATACTGAAACGGACAACTCGGAACACGGATAGCCCTGACCCGGAAATGTGTGGATAGCGCTTTAGTCTTTCTCTCGAAAAGTAATGGATGCACCCAAAACTGTCTTTTACGTGAAATCTTCCGTTTTCGTTTTCGTAGTAAATACACAAGCACAGTTAGCGTGATTATCTTCTGCACGTCCATCTTGACACACCCTTGGAAGCCGACTGCAATTTTTCGGCCGTCCGCATGTCGCGCTTGCCTACGCACCGGCGACCATGGCCGCGGCGGCCTGGCCGCGTCTATGGTCGCCAGTGCGTAGGCCGCCTTAGTAACCGCTGCTTTATTTTATAAAAAGCTAATATTTGTGTTTTTTATATTAAAAACAAAACTTATAATAAGAGAACCTAGATAGTTTTCTGTATTGGCGACCCGTGCGCGCTCGTGCAGCTATCGTCATTTTTTTGTGAACTTTGAGTGAATCTATTTGTTTTGGTTTTCCATCAAAATGGATCCTCAGCCAAGTACATCACAAAAAGACGTGGATGTTTTCTTGTCCCCAAGAAAAAAACGTCCACGAAAAGCTTTCACTGTTACTGAAAAAGTAATGATCCGCAACGCCTACAAGTACGTGAAAATTTAAACTTCTGCGCAATTGGAGGCGTTTGAAGTTGTGGAAGAAAATGAATGTATGAGCAAAGTTGCTGACATATTGGGAATAACCTCACGCTCTGTTTGTAACGTTTTGAAGGAAGTAAATAAAGGTGCGCCGCCAACTCCTAAAAAAACTGGACCAAAGCGAAGTTTCAAAGATAAAATTGATGAATTTACATTCTCCGCCATACGAAGAATTGTTCATTAGTTCTTTTACCGAAATGAACCTCCAACCATTGCAAAGGTTAGTCAATCAGTCAGACAGTATTATTTTATACCTACATCTTTTATTTATATTATATAATTAATGATTCCAAACTATTATAATATTTACTATTTTAGATTTTACAAGTGATGAACGATGATCCAGAAATGCCCAAGGTTTCCAAAGACACCCTCAGAAAAATTTTGAAGCATCTTAATTTTAAATTTGTTGCACGGTCACGCAAAAGCACACTTAAGGTGGGCATTCATGGAGCTTCCAATCGTCCAAATGGCGTGGCCGCCTTCCAAAATCTGCCCGTGAATGTCGGAAACGTATGCTGTTTTTAAACGGCGTCCAGACCGTGGATTTCCAAACGGATCAAAATCCATCACGCCACACCATTTGGACGTCTCGGCGTGGCGTATATGAATTGATCGTCAATGCGAAAAACTGCGTCCACGCCATCTGGACGCCTTCCGAACGCGTCGTGAATGTGCAAATCTACGTTCATTTTTAATTCATTCAGCCGTGCGACTCGGTGCGCTCATGACCTACAACAGCGTGCTCGCGCGCGCAGCTACGAAATTTCAAATTATCAATTGAGCAGATAACTACTCAATTATTAAGATGTCAGGTAGTGATTTTGTTTTAGCCATCATCGACTTACAGAAATAGTCCCTGTTTATGGAATGTGACACACAACGATTACCATGACAAAAACAAAAGAAATGCGGCGCTCAACGAGGTAGTTATGTTACCAGCTCCTCGACAAGCACCGGCTCCGGGCCTAGAAACGGTGGCAGTCAATGCTGATGTGGCATAACTCGCGATCATTTCTGGGAATGGATTGCCTTCCCGTGAGAGCTTGAGGCCCGCGTTGGGACAGCAATTCATCGCGGAGCGTCAATTAGTTCATACGCCTTTGTACTTTTGGTTGTAACTCCTAGATCGAATTAAATCTATTATTTTAAATTTTCAAATCAATTTAATTTAATATCATATAAATCATTAACTGTTTCGCAACGCTCCCTGATAACTTGACTGGCGCAGCCCGGTGAGGGTTGGTTAAATAGGGGTGCAACTTAATTCCACGTCAAATTCCGAGGAAAGAAAGTTATTAGTTCCTGAGCCAACCCGAACGAAACAAAGAAATAAGTTAAGTGGGTCTACGTGAGCAGCGATGCTGGCAGCCGGTTGGTGAGTACCTTTTCACCTTCCTTACCCTTTTTCGTTAAAATAGGATAAATCCTCGCCTAATTAACGTTATCTGGTTACCTTTTTTTTATTGTGAGAAATTAACGAAATATAATGACATTTAATGAAATATAATTAATATGACGAATTATAAAGTGTAATAAAATAATCTCTATACTCTATTATTTTTAAATTAAAATGAAAAGTAATTTATAAAGAATAAAATAAGGAAATTATATTAATTAACTATTAATATTAAGTTTTTAGGTTTATTATTTTTTGTATTAAGTAAGTGATTTTTTTTTTTTTTTCGTGTGTGTTCTTAATAAGGTTAATGAGTTCCATTCCTATTAATAACCATTAAAGTTTTTATATAAGAATATTATACTAAATCGAAACTTTAATATAACTATTATACCTATTTCTCTTTTCTTTTAAAATGGAACAAATTACCTTAATTCCCCCACAGATGTTGAAAATTATCCCCGTTTTCGGAGGCGATAAACGACAATTAAATTTATTCTTAAGACAGTGCGAATATGTAATAAACAAAGGAGATGGTCGATTTTTGACCCAGGCTGTCCAAACATAAGAGCACATCAAATAATTTAATTAAAATAAACAATGAATTTTAAATATATAATTATGTTTCATAGCAGTCGCTGAAAAAATATTGAAGAAAGGAGACTTTCAATCGATTTTTAATGTTAAAAATCACGTGATCTTTGTCTTACGTCGAATTAACGTCAGACGTCAATTAGACATATTCTACTGTCTATGATTAAACTTATGCCCAAGGATGTAGGAATATCCTATGCCTGTTGCTAGTCTATATTATCTATTATAAACGATGATAGATAAAATTAAGCATTATAATAGCGGTTTTAATGTTCATTCAAATAATGCTCACTCATTTTGATTTTTAGCTAACATAAAAATAAAAACAAATGACCAATCAATTAGTACTTAAGTACTGACAGCACTACGTTATGGCATTAATTCTCAGTTTCAAAAGGGCTAGAACCCAGAGCTGTAAAGCTAGTTGAAAAAATAGCGGGACTTAATGCCAAACAGCGACATCTATAATTTGACATCTACAACTGGGTACCGATTACTCAATACTGCTACATAACTCGTACAGCGCCATCTAGGTCTCGGTCGTGAAAAGTCTCATATAAAATATAATATTTTTTTAAACCAATAAAAGCTGCCCAACCGGTTTTTAAAGCTTAATCTTAGGATTTTATAGTATCTGAGATTAATATACAAAATTAAAACATCACTCAATTATAAGTTTCTTGAGTAAAGTATATTACCACGACAAAAACTGAGCAACATAATCAATTCTTTATAACCTTCATAATTTTAATCCACGGCTGCTAAGCTGTATGTAACTTACTTATTCTTTAAATATAAGATCTGTACTATTTAATGACATAGATTTCATCTCTGGACATTCTCGGTCAGACTTCCATACAATTTTTGACCATGTCGTTTCAGGGCAGTGAGGAACAAAATGTGTACATAATGAATAGTATTACAAGTCGCCTAACCGATATTGCCGCTTCGCTTATCAGTGAGCGAGAGGATGTTGTGACTTGGTCGGATTTCAAGGAAATCTTAGTACAACATTTTGGAGATCCGCGTAGTGAGGAATGCATAGCGATAGAGTTGGAAAATTTAAAAATTAAAAGCGGAGAAAGTTATTTAGATTTCTGCAATCGAATTCAGTCCGTGCGGTCAGTTTTATTATCGAAAGTGAATCAGATTAAGGACGTAGATATAAAACAAAGTAAAATTACCATATATAATAATACTTCCTTAAATGTTTTTCTCTACAATTTGCCTGAAGATATGGTTAGAGTAGTGCGACTGAAAACTCCAAAAACATTGGAGTCCGCGCTTAGTGTAGTTTTAGAAGAAGTTAATTTCCATTCTCAGTATCGACTACGCAGTGCCGCGCAACCTTCGGTTCACAAGTTGAAACCCGATCATTACAACCAACAATCGACTTTTAATAATTTTAGCTTCCCAACTAAACCGAGTTATACGCCTGTGCCAATTTATCAAGCGCAAAAACCACCTCAATTTAATTTCGGAATACCTCAACATCAGAAACCATCTCCACGTATGCCTACCGGATATAAGCCAAATCTGAGTCCATTTAAATACGGAATTCCGAAAGGGCCATTCATACCGCCTCCTAGAGTGAACCCTTATTTCGGACATCGAACCGCTGGTCCACAGTATCGTCCGAATCCACAAGTTCCTTTTGAAGATGAGTCCGGCGTGCCATACGCGGTCAAACGCCTTCTCCATGTCTAGGAATACTGCAATGGAGTGCTCTCGCTTGTTGTAGGCGGCGGCGAGGTGGTGCAGTACTCTCGTTGCTTGCAGCGTGGTGGAGTGTTCGGCACGGAAACCGAACTGTTCATCACGTGGCTGAAGGTGGGGCATGATGTGCAGCAGTAGCAACTTCTCGAAGAGTTTCGATGTCGTCGACAGCAGCGTAATGGGACGGTAACTCCCGGGCAGCATAATGTTTTTCCCCTGTTTAGGAATCAGGATGACTCGGCCGAGCTTCCACGCCGATGGAAAGTGCCCGGTGCGGAGGATTCCGTTGAAGAGCCGCGTCAACGTCGCGATTGCTCGTGGAGGTAAGTGACGCAGGGCTTCGTTGGTGACTCGATCGGGGCCAGGCGCTTTTCGTAGTTTAGTTCGTCGAATCATCCGTTGGACTTGTCCAGGGGAGAATACGACGGGGTCCTCTGTCGATGCTATCGGCGACTCGAAGTATGCCTCCAAGTGTCGCTCAATGGTTTCTTCGTGCTGCACATTAGTAGTCGGGTTTGGTGTAAATTGAGCCTCCAGGGAGTCCGCAAAGATCTCCGCTCGTTCCTCGGCTCGGTAACGGGGGTTTCCGTCACTGGCCATGAGGGGCCTAATCGGAGTGGGCTTCCCGGAGAGGCGGCGGCAGAGGCGGTGGATGCCGGACCAGTCGTCACCGGCTCTCTCGATGGCAGAATACCATGACTCATCTGCAACTGTTTCCAGTGCTTCCGAGATTTTGGCGGCCAGAGCGTTAAGTCGTGTTTTCATGGTCGGGCACCGCAGGTTTTGCCATGTTCTGCGCAGCTTCCTCTTCTCCTCTATCATCGCCTGTATGTAGGCCGGGAGCTGGGGAGGTCTACGCGCAGATGCAGCGTCGAGTTTGGACTCTCGAAGCGCGGTAGATATAGTGGTGCTGAGGTCCGAGGCGAGTCGGTCGACGTCTGCAGGGCTCTCCACTCTAAAGGACGGCGAATGTTCTGCCATGTGATTGGCGAAGATTCGCCAGTCCTGGCGATGCTTCGGAGAAGGCAATGTTTTCATCATCGGCGCGGTCTTCAGCGTCAAGGGGACTGGTTGGTGGTCGGAGATGAGGTGATCATCCAGGACGTCTAATGTCGGTGCGGCGGTCAAGCCGCGGGTGACAGTTATGTCAATGACGTCTGGTGTGTGGGCTGCACAGTACGGATAATGCGTCGGGACCTCTGGTCCAAGCACTTCATAGCCATGGCGGTCTGCATCGTCCAGGAGGCGCCTGCCATCCGGGTTCTCGATGTTGGAGTTCCACGCCGTGTGTTTCGCGTTGAATTCTCCAGCGATGATCGTAGGCAGCGGCGAGAGTAGTGTAGAATTGGGGATTCTGTATCACTTTGCTTCGCTCACTCCGTTCGCTCGCCGTGATACAGAATTCCCCAATTCTACACTACTGTCCTTGATAAATGAATGCAATGTAAATACAAGCAATAAATCTGTCATCCGCATTTAAGTAAACTATTCACTCGCTATTAGGTCAACAAAATACATATTTAATCTATTAGATTACTAGTTCATGCTTTGGATTTCAAACTTTCAGTTCTATTAGTTCTTTAACAATAAAAAACCAACCTATGTTGTTTAATTGTTGTTATCTGATTGATGTTTTTTTGAATATTTTGCTTAATGTGTATCACAGCTAGTTCATGCTTTGGATTTCAAACTTTCTGTTCTATTAGTTCTTTAACAATAAAATAAAAAACCAACCTATGTTGTTTAATTGTTGTTATCTGATTGATGTTTTTTGAATATTATGCCTTTAACTTACTTTGAAATATAACTATATATTTTTAACTTACTTAAAATATAATGAGGTACTTTTGAATAAATGAAACAATCATATTCAGTTATCTATAATTTTATTGTTTACACACCACTTTTTTAAGCAAGTTACATTTTTTAGTGCACAGATAGTTGGATGATAAACACAGCTATATATATCTGAATGCGAATTATACAATTTATACAGTGTCAACAAACTAGGACATCCATGATCTTCTAAGTTATATATATTAGGATTATCTAATATGTCTTTTAACCATAACTGCTTTTCAAGACCTTTGTGTAACTATACGTATCTTACTATTCAGTGGAAGATAGGTAATAATTTAAAAAAAAATTTTTATTAAAATAATAAAATAATAGTAAAGTAATATTAAAACGATAATAGAATGGTAGTATAGTATGGGTATATATGATTACGCGACTACAAGCTTACGGAGAAGTTTCCCGTCGTTACGACCGCTCGCCAAGGGTGGGTATGGCGGTGGTGTAGGAGGCATTGAGCGCTGTCAACATCTTGTTGTGTGTGCGTGTGGGGCGATACATAAAATTAATATATTGAGCAGGTATATTTGCAATAGATCGTTTGAACGCACTGTGTTGTTGAATGCTGTCTAATGTGAGGACCCTTAGCGGACCTAGCTTGAGAGCATCCGACGAAATCTTATCTGCCTCTGGTGGATTTATATACATATCATAACTACAACATATTTACACGTATATTACTAAACAAATTATTATCGAAGGTCGGGTCAGGCCAGTGGGGTGTACGGTGTCTCGCTTCAGCGATGCCTCAGCACGGCTGGTTCTGTCTGGATATCTACCTAGTTGGACGTTCAGATGAGATTGGTTGTTGTTGAACCAGAGAGCTTGCTTTCTGAGCGCAGTGCAGTTCGAGTATACTTCTACGATCCACAAAACGTCTGACTTTACCTTGCGATCTACTTATCTAAATTACGTACGTCGTTCGCAATACTCGAACGATAACTTACCATGGTTGGAAGGACGCTGTTTATTATTGCCGAAGGTTGGATTATGCGTACGTTGCGCCTGATATCTTACTACGTTTTGCACTACGCTTGTTCAGCCTCGACACTTCAGAGTTTCATGGATTCACAACCCATGTTACTTGTAAAAGCATAGCTTCACGACCTATGCTGCGGCACATTGGCTAAAAACCATGTTACGCACAAACGACATCCTATCACCCATGGTGGTTCCGCGCTGTATTTGGTATAACATACTATTACTGAAGGGTGCATCACGCCTGTGGCTCTGTTACGTTGCGACGAACGACCCTGCAGTGCGTCCGGTGTATCCTTGAAACCTATTACAGGTATATGTGGGAGTGCACCACTCTAATAGTGGAATTCATAATCGTTGGGTAACCAGTCTCCGCAAAAATGTCGTTCATGATTCGCGTAGTCGTTGAATGTTGAATCAACCTTTGTTGCAATTCATAAACGTTCGCTAGACAATCGCCTAGCTGAATGGAGAAGAAATGGAGATGTACAGAATATTGTCTATTGATTGACATGTTATCTGTGGAAATTCTCTATGGATGTCACTTTGACGCACTGAGTCACTCAAGTCAACGTCAATGTTTGTTTACAAACAAACATTGACGCGGTTTTCAATTCCCAATAGTTTCCAATTTTAGTAAATCTAGAGAAAGCAGACCGAAGCGAATTCGAAATTTACGTGGTAAAACGCTGACGAATGATAGCACCTTGATAGCGGTGATGCCTAACATAATGATTTGTATAACCCACATGAAGTCAGAGATGGCCAAGGCTCACAATATTCGGTACATTCGACACGTATAAGAATCGCCCTGGAGCACCTCTACAAAAATATCGCGAAGATATTATGTTTTTTTGCAGTTAGCAAAAGTGCAGCTTACTCTCCATAAACTGAAGTTCAGTAGAACTACTTACTTCAGCTCCGGCTTGGAGCAAAGATGTGTTCATCAGTGTAGACTTTTGGCCTGAGGGCATTGTATACTGTCGCTACAGGGAAGCGAGAACAAGAATTTCTTCTGTTTTATAAAACTATAATATACTTATTTATAGAATTATATCTAATATAGTATTTTAAGAATTCTATTGTATTGTGTTATTTTATGTGTTATAATAATATTATGTTTAAATATTGTTGCCTGATTCAAATAAATAATTAATTGTATGGAGACCTATTTAACTTATGAGACCAAACATGATACCTCTGCTGTAAATCTCTGCTACTCATTGGAACTGCTAATGAATGAGTAATAAAGAAAACTACAAAATATTATAATTTATTTATTACTATTTTAACAATTAAATAGATATACCAGGCTGAAGAAGGAAATTAATCTACTATTATGATTCTTGTATTGCTAGCCACTTCCTTTTCGCCTTATGCAATGCACATATCATATGAGGCCATCCAACCAAATGAATTAATCCACAAACTTTATTCTAACTTCTTCAAACCAGAGATCTTTGTTCAAACTGAGGATATTAGAACAGCGTATGTTCTGGAATTGTCAATAGGTACTGTGTAGTACATGTAGTTCCTTTATTTTGCGCTCGATATGTATTATTCATCAACATCCTATGTCCTATGAGATACTGAGTCATCATAAAAAATAGTGTACGAATAGCTGGTTTCTTGTTTACCTAGTTCTGTATACCATCAATTAGCCTTTGGGTTTACTAGCCTTGCGTCTTTATGTAGGCTAGCCGACTGTGCCGTCTTTCACGAGTCCATCCTCATGCGGCACTTCTTTCTTCTGGCAATAGTTTATTGCCATCGTTTCAATCCTTCCCCGGCCCACTGCCTAAATACAGAGCACGTGCTTCTTCTCAGAACGAGAAGAGTAACTTCCGGAAATACCAGTATGTATCAGGACAGCATAAATCGTCGTAGTTTAATATGCACTGCCTGTAATTAGCGATTTCATCATCAATGTATAGCCATCATTCGCTTTACACTACACTTTGGATTATTGGTGGATGTCATGGTTTTAGCACAAGTACAAACTTAGGAAAACATATTGCATATGACTCAAATCACATTTTTCGTCCATTACTTATTAAAAATCAACATTTTATTACGCACAAATAGCCCACAAAATACAAAAATAATGTTATTTCAAACTCATGTCAAAGCAAAAGCCTTGTTTGGCAGTGTCTGATTAACGGAAATCGGCGAACCAGTATTCGGCCGCTGCTAGCGGCCAAATTGAGAGTTTCTTTCGACTATGAAATGCAAAAAGCTTGAATTCGACACATAGCGCTTGAAACGTCTCGGTGGCGAGCGTTTCAAGCGTTTATGAATTCCACTGTAAAAATGCAATTATCCAGCTATACGCTGACATAAGTGGAACGCACCACTCTAAAGTATGCTCGTACATACGTTGCGCTGGCCTTCGCGATTGATGACCATGTGGTTAAAGGGGGGGGGGGGGGGGGGCTGTTGACTTTTGGTATTCTTAGAGATGTATTAGTCCATGTATTGATGTGCCTCTAGGGGTACCAAGAGAGGGAAGAAGCCTACCGTTGGTGGCGGGGAGGAGCCAGCCAGCCATCATTTATTTTTTAGAAATATAAATGATGCCATACAAAGCATCTTCCTTTTCTTTATAAAAGGTTATAAAAGGAAGGTGCTACTGAATTACATCTAAAATCTGTATATAACTTAGTCGTTTGGTTGATTGAATTCGAGGCTTCCGAAACTCTAAAAGATCTTGGTTTATTATGGACACAGCAATGTTGTGAGGGTCTTACTGCTAGATGTATCACGTGCCATTTTAAAGAAATATTGAATTTTATAAGTAGAGAGAGGTGTAGATGCTTAGGGACCCCGTCAGGTTGGTTACATTTGCAATAAATGTCATTATGTTTTAGAATACGTATTAGATGCCCTTTGTAGTTCTCGTAAGGTACGATTCCCTCGCTCCATGATATTTTTCTGTTCCTTTCAATCCAATTAACCTGTTTCTTTTCTGTGTCTGTAAGCCATTCATAAGAATATGGTGGTTTAATTAACAGAACTTGAACTCGATCATTATACAGCACGGCAATTTCTTTAGGTAGAAAGTAATTCTGATCGTTTTTAAATCCTTGAACATCAACAATAATTTTCATGATAGTTTTCGGACTATATTACTCAGCGGTCTATACTCTACAAGACGATCGTTAATGATTAAACAGTAAGCGCTAGTATTGCTTGGAATATCCTGAGACGTTTCAATTTCCAGACGAACATCAACTGGACCAGTTTTTAAATTTTCATTTTGCCTGGAACAGTCTATGACAAATAAAGGCGCTCTTTCCTTAAATGTATATAGATCAAGCAACGGGTCGATAGGAAGGCTATAAAACGACTGACGAAACTTAGCATACATGTCGTATAATATACTATATTTATTTTCATCAAACTTGAGATTTAAAGCATCATACGGATAATAGTGAGAATTCAAAAATAATGTAACATTGGTTAGTGTACAATGATCGAATATTGTGCTGTCTTTGTTTTTAATGTTCTTTCTATTAGTTTGCAAACCAAATATAACATATCGAGGTTTTTCTAATTGAGAGGCTGTCTTTGACGCCCATGAATGTTTCGTTGTTTTTGGCAGTAATGGATATTCATATAAATCCCAATTTCTAAATGCTATTTGTATTGGATTATCTTTCTCTAATTTCTTTAGAAGTATTAATCTTTGCTGGTCTGATACTTTTATATGAGGCACTCGCCACTGAATTCTCTGTATATCGATGTCTACAATATCATCGTTATCCATGACAACGCTATTTATGTTAGTACTGCCTCTATTAAGTATGAGTTCGTGTTTACAGTTGATTATTATTTTATCGTAATCTTCTGCAAAACCCAAAATCTTATTCAAGGGTATCAAAGCATTGAAATTTCCATTTTGATTTTTGAATCCGTCTAAATTCCAACCCCACATAGCAGCCGCTTTACTCTCGCCGCTATTCATTGAAATGAAAGACTTCATTGTTGTAGTAATTCCAACATTTCGAATACGATCGATTTCAACACCATTTATTTCATATCGGATGTCTTGGAAAAGAAATGCAATTGCATTATTACTGAAGTCAACGCTTTTTTTCTGAACTTTGCCAGCTTGATCTTTATGAGTCACTGAAACTTTTCCTTCAATGTAAATGGAACTATCTGATGGTAACACGTAAATATCTTGCTGGTGAATAGGTATCCGAATTTCATCATTTTCATTGAAACTATTATTGTATGGGTTATATGTATGAATCTCATAACTCTCAATAGAGTTATCGAATTCAGGTAAATTGTTGATTTGAAGGAGACTCATACTTTAAAACCGAGAGTCTTAAGAAATTGTTTATTACTCCGATTAATTTTCTTATATACTCTTACACGTCTACTTTGTTTAACAGTGCCCTTTGTAATAAGTTTTTTAAATGTAGGGTTATTATCTTTATAATTATTACTTTTAGAAAATACTATCATTTTGACTTTTTCAAATGAAGACGCAGGACAATGGTTTCACTTCTAAAATTTATATAATTGCCTTCCAAATCCAAAATTTTTATTGTTATTGATGAAATTATTTTTCTTTTAACGGGAAAATAAATCACATTACTTGGAGATTCTATAAATCTATGACTAGGAGGAATGTTCGGTACAAACTCATAAATAATATGTGAAGGAGAACCGTTAGTGTACGAACTCTGCACAAGATCACATTCGATTCTTATGACAGACACTGGTAGAATGTTTACTGATGCTGTTGATTCATGCCATTTATTTGCTTTCAATTTTTCGCTTAAAAAGCCTAACATAGGCCCAATACTATTTTCCGAATCAAAGTTTATAGTTTCCGTACAGTACAAAGAACAAGTCAATGTGTTAATGTTAGATTTTATTTGTAATTCACAATTTTCAACTCTTTCTTTTAGGTATTCATACAAATTTTGTAAATCGTAAGCACCCGGTGGAATAAGAATTCGTTTTTTATTTTCTCCATATTCAAAAACATTATTGCTATAGTTGACATTTGGAATTGAATTAAATGCAGAAAAATATACTAAGCCACACTCATATTCGTCTTCCAGAATAAGAGGAGGGGCGTAATTTGATTCTAGAATAGATTCATTACCCACAATAGTGAGTGTTATAGACATAATGGATGACTGATCTTTTATTTTATTGCAGCAAGTATTTATTTGCTATCTTTTCCAGAAATTCATTAGAAATTTGATACAAAGATGGCCGCAGTTAAAAGAGTTAAATCCTTGATAATTATCGTAATTATAATTAATTTTCGATCCCACATACTCAACAAATTCTTTAGGTGGTTTTAAATCACCATAGCTATCGAAATATTCAATGTAATTATTTATCTTTGCGTAGGCTACCCAATGAGTTCCAGGATTTTGAGAACTATCTAGGTTGATTATTCCACACTCTTTTTTATATGGATGTTTTGGCAATTCATTTCTCATGAATACACCTCTGAAATGAGGAATATTTTTAGAAATCTTTAAAATATCAAAGTTACTCAAAGCACGATTGGGTAGCCGCCGAATCAGTTTTTTTCCTTCTTTGTATATATTCCTAAACCATCACCATAGGGTTTAATAAATAATCCTTTTCCGATACACAATGTGTCCATTTTTTCGTTATGAGTTTTTAGTTCTTGAATTTTTTTTTTTCATTAGGTTAATAGCATTAACGGCTTTCACTATACTAGCAGCACCACCTGCTAAACTACCAGCAGCAGACAATCCTGCAAATATTGGAACTAATGGCAAAACACCACCTGTCTTTGGTATAGGTATTATGCGCGGTATATTAACTGTTGAGTCGCTAAGGAGTTCCTTAGCAGCGGCAATAGCTAATTCAATTGCAGCTTTCTTGCATTTAGGTTTTAATTTATCAATATGCTTCTTTGCGGCAGACACAATATTTTTAAAGCTTTTCTTCAAACCGGCACCAGAATTACTTTTTTTAGAGGAATTAGATTTATTTCTCAAATTCATTTTACGCTTAGTCGACTTCTGCTTCTCCATTTTTAATAAAAAAAAGAACTGTCCTGCACCGTAGACAATAAGAGACTGAAAATGGCTAATGTATAAAGTGTTTATAAAATATCTACTTTATCTATCCAACTGTTTTCACTGGATGGCAGACCCAACCATTTAACATATAACTTATTTCCTTTTCTTTTTAGAACCTTTTCAATTAGATATACATCTGGATGTTGTGTTTTTTGCAATTCTTCGGTATAGAATGATCCTAATATAGGTCGATGTCTTGCATCTTTTAGAAGGTAAGTAATAGGACGAGTGTTTTGAATCTGAGCTATATTAAAAATTTCAGTTGACCAGTTGGGAGTATATCCTTTTTCAAAAGTTCCTTTATATTTGCTAATTCGAAGAAAATCTCCAATTTTAAATTTAGCACGTTTCTGCGCTGGCGTTGATATTAATTGTAATGATTTATATCTTTCAAGTATTTTTTTTTTATTATTTTCATTTACTTTATCTGGAGCTATACCAATTGTTCTATGACGTGTGGAGTTATATTGTTTCATGATGTATTCAAGGGTACCCCAATTCCATTTGTAACTGCCTTGCAAGCTAAATTGTTTGTAAATTTTAGTTTTCAATGTTCTTATAAATCTTTCCACTATTGATGCCTTCTTGGTGGAATAAGTAGAATAATGATTAATCCCATATTTTTGTAATACTTTTTTGAAATAACTATTATAAAATTCAGTCCCTAAATCAGTTTGCAGATTTTTGGGAACACGTCCTTGTTCTAGTAACTTGCTAAAGGCTGCAGACACAGTTTCTTTATTTTTATGTTTCAGGGGATATGCCCAAGCATACTTTGAGAAAGCATCAATGACTGTTAAAATATATTTATAGTGTGAATTGTCTTTTGAGAATGATTGCATATCAACTAAATCGGCCTGCCATACATCATCAATGTCTTTAAGTATAACATGTCTTCGAGGGAAAGTTTTTCTAACGTTTTTATGTATTTCATTAACTACACTATCTTTGCTCATTTTTTAAATTTACGACTTAAACAATCTATACTTTTTTTAATACTGTTTATTTCTGAATTTAACTGTAACAATGCTTGTTCGACTGATTTCAATCTTGTAAACTTCTCATCTATAATTTTATCGACATACAGCTTAGTAGCACAATCATTTGGGTCTATAGGCGTACCAATATTCTTTATAATTTTATGTTGAGCATCATATATATTTTCTAAGTCGTAATTATCAATTTTTAATTTTTTGTGCACATGATGACCAAACTTGTTGACATTCATGTTCAGCAGTATTAAAGGAACTAGATCTAAGTGGTAAATAAGTCGTTATTTTATATAGTTTATTTAATAATGCCAGCTTCCTTTAGTTCTTCGATAATTGATATGATCTCATTATCATGACTAGTGTTGCCAGCATCTTTTGAAGCGATTAATATTTTCAATCTATCTACCAATTCATTGGGATCGTCCCAGTATACAAAATCTGTATTCTTACTGTACTTTTTCAGAATTGGCATAAAACCGCCCTGTTTTGATTCCTTGTTATTCAATTCAATTTCAGAAAATAGTGGTTTCACGATTTTGGTATATTTGAGTCCTTTATCACCTTTTATCTGATTTAAAGGGTTGTAGTCTCTTTTGTGCACACTAGTATTACATAAAATATCCTTATAGACTAATTTATCTTGCTCAGATATCACTGCTAAATCTGGTTTACTTTGAAATAACAATTCTGCTAACCCTGGCGTCACTTCATAGCTTATATTTCCTATTTTTGCCATCATATTTTTATTTGCAGTATCTCTACCGTCTAAAAATGTAACTTTTGAATTTCCAATCATCAGTGTACTGTTTTCATTGCGCACGCCAAAAGGTACATTTAAATTTTTGCATGCATTTTCTGGCATTGGTGAGGGAGTACGAATTTCCTCAATATTATCAGAATTTTCATAAGAAATTTTCAATTTTGGTGTTAGATAATTTTTATTATCATTTTCAATGTTTTCAGTTTTATCGGTGGTTGAAAATGAATCTGTTAAATCATGGTGAGTTTTATTTTTATAATCATTTTTGTGCAATACTATTGATTTTAATGGATCAGTTATAGATTTAAAAAGTTTGCGTCGTTTTAGTTCTAAGTCATCTTCTTCTTCTCGCATTTGTCTTGCTTTCTTTTTAATAGTTTTAATTGACTTAATTAATTGATTCTTTACATTTGCTTCCATATTTACTAAAAATGGGTAGGTATCTTTGGGAATGCCACGTTCAACTGACAAAATTTGCCTCGTAATTGGTATATAATAAATTTATTTTTCAAAGTTCACGAATATGTCGAATGTTTTTCTGTATCGACCGTTGTTTAATTCACTATCTTTGCTGATCAACAAAAACATAAATGGATCTTTCCAAATACTTGTACATAAATGTTTAAATTCGTGCCAGCTCATATCAGAATTAACATGTTCATTATATATGTGTTTTAAGTTTGTATCATCTTGCTTAAATATAATTAAAAGGTTAACATTGTCGCGTATTAATTGTTTAGGAATTTTTGAATATGTTTGAGTCAAGTAAAAACAATCAATTTGTTTGTGTCTACCCATAGAAAAATAATTTCGAATATTAACTTGATTTTCGCAAGTCACATCGTCAAAAATGAAAATAGAATTTCTCATGGCTTCATTTGGTGAAATTACTTGTTCATCATTTTTAAACATGATAAGTTTAACCTCCGGAGTATTTTGAAAAACACTTTGTAGAAAACAATATTTAGATTGAAAAGTTGAATTTGAATAAATATAAACATTTTGGAATTTAAGTCCATTTTCATGTAACAAAAGGTTTATCATAATATTTGTTTTCCCACAGTTAGAGGGCCCACAAATTATGCATCGAATTATATTAGGTAATAGTTTACTATGTCTGCTAAAGCATACTGACGGTATTTCAATATCCATATAATTTATTTGTAATGATTCAGCCTGTTTTATCAACTTCATAATGTTGATTGATGAAAATTTTAAAATACAGCTTTTAAATAACTAATTCATTTTGCTGTTAGATGAAAATTTTAAACATTACTTATAGTAATTTATATACTGAAAAAAGTATCACACTCGTGTTCCTACTTGTCTAACTTAAAATAATTGAATGCCGATGATTCGCCACCTCATTTGTATATTAAATATTACGTGCAGTTAAATTGAAATCTAGTATTAAGAGATTGAAGTTGAATTGCGTAAAAACTAAACATAATCAAACAGGTTACGACACGACGCTAGAGATTGCATAATGCACGTGAACACCATAATATGTATGCACGATTGTTTTGTAAACTTGACTCCATATAGATTTGTTACTAAAGCTTTTTCATTCGCAGATCATCTCTCGCAAGGAACACAGCCACGTCTTTTTATCGGTAAGTCAGAAAATTAATACTTTTTGAATATTTTGGCTGTATTTATTCTATGTTATTTATAATATGTATTTATTCTATTATTCGGTTCTATAATTTTATTGTTATTTATAATATGTTGTATTTTTGTTGCAGCATCATGTCGGATTTTTATTTCACCGATGATGATATAAACACAAGCATTAATAATCCATTTTACGGAGCACAAAATGTGGATGCAATTTTAGAAAAAGAAGAGGAGAATAGGTTGAAAGCTGTACATGAGCAAAAACATAATGAAGCACTTCAAAATGTTGGCAATTTGAAAACGATTAAAAAGAAATGTAAATTGTCTCTTAAAAAGAAGCTTCCAAACCTAGATCAAGTGATTTCGCCAGTTCCAGATTCATCGTTTGTTATTCGAAAAAACAAAGCTAAGGGACATCATATTATAAAAATTGAAATACTTGAAATTGATAGTAAAGACTCAAACAATATAATATAATAAAGACTAAAACAGTGCAAAGACAGATTTAAGTGTGCAGTATGTAGTGAGTGAAAATTATGATAATATGATGGATGCTACTGAAAATTTAATTAATAGAATTATTCAAAAGTTAAGCGTGCCTGAAATTTATTGATAATATAATATTCTTTTATTGTAAGTTTATAACTGTAAAAATATAAAGCATAAACGAGTTCTAATAATTAAAATTTATTTTATATTTTATTTTATATAGCAATATCAGTCGTTGTTAAGTAATTATTTCATTGAATTAATAAGTGTGATATAACGCTTGTTGATATAAATGTTAAATAAAAAGTATAATATGTAAGAGTGTAAATATTTGATTAAATTATTAAAGGAAACATAAAAAGAACTTGTGGTTTCATTTATTTGAAATAAAACACTGTAGACTATTATTATTATTATCATAAAATTTATTCAATCTCCATATTACTATTAAATTCAGTTGATACACCAAAAATAAGTTACTTATAGAAACAGCATTTTTAACACAATTATTTTATTAATCTAGAGAATCGTACTGTAATGCCCCCAAGGCAAAGTTTCATAAACATTTTTCATTATTTGTCGTTTATTATCATCACTATTTAAAACTAATTTATTAATTTTCTGAGTAAAAACCTGATGATTTTTTGATCGTATGACATACATATTGTCTCTTAAATTTTCATGAGAAAATAAGGCTTTCTTATATTTCTCGAAGTTTAATTTTTTTGTCACCGGTTTCGTGATACCTTTTGCTTTACTGATAGTTTTTATCTCAGAACGTAAACAGTATAACTTGGCACGTAAACCAACAAATTCAGAAATGATTTCACCTTCCATTTCATCTTTGAAATATCCAGGTATTTTCATGTTAGCTTTAGGCATTTTATATATATTATCATCGCCAAAATTGCTTGTGTCAAAATACTGAATATTATTTTTCATATCTTCATAAAAATTATCAGTTTTTATAAAATATAACAAACTATCAGTATCCGTATAACATAACTGAACATTATTTCCATAGATCTTTTTTATGATAGAGTAATGAAAGTGATACAAATGCATTTTCGATAGTTCAAGAATCGTAAATCCAACATATATTGGTCGATCTAAGACAATTTTAGTTTTTCTTAATTGAATAGCTACCAAGTTTTCAGAAAAAATTGATAAACTATGAAAATGTGGTGCACTAATATACTTTTCCGCTCCATTAAATTTATTAGTATTATTTGTCTTATCTAAAAAGTTGTCCTGATAAAAAGACAATACTCTATATATTTTTAAAAGCAATAAACCATTCTTTAAGCATTCTTGCAAGTGCATGTAATGAATAACAAAACGATGTTTATTATACAAATTTGCTATTAATTTTTTGCTTTTGTTATGAGCAGGGGAATATTTTTCCGCAGCAAATGGTAGGTCTGAATGAGCATCATGAATATTATTCGGATAACACAAATCGACTTCGAGAATATATCCTCGTTGACTTTTTTTAGAAATTTGAGTTATATCTAAATTTCCTATTTCATTTTCATTTCATTTTCCTGATGCGATTGCCTCAGTTCACGTACTAACGTCATATGAGATCTTGATTCTCTTCCACGCAACCACTTTTTCATCTAATATCTTCTTTCTGATGATGATAGTAAATGAAATATTAAAATAGCACATCGTTTTTAACGTAACATTATGACTTGATGTTTTCAAAACTATCAACAACTATGCGCAGCTGGCTGCATCGAACGGCCGACTGTGGTCTGATAGTGTGTACGCCCTAGCCATTATGTCAGGCAATTGCCGGCAAGCGGCATTGCGGTGTGAAACTGTCGACTGCCGCCTGCTAGTGTGTAGACTCAGAGCCGTTGTTCGATCATTGCCGGCAGGCAATAATCGCTATAGTGTGTGAGCTATGCAGATCTTGGACGGCAGGCCGCCCGTTAAGACCAGAGACTGCAGGCGGACTGTAAGTGTATGGGACCCTTAAGCAACGTGTATTAACCTGGAACCGTCGACGTCGATCCCTGACAGTAGCCACTCATAGTACATCGCGACGTTCAACGATAATAAGGCTGTGTTAGATAAGCACTATACCCACCTTAATACCTACTTTTCTCTTTTCTGTACCTATTGTTAGATAAGCATTATACCTACCTTAATACCTACTTTACAATACCTATGTACTAGATAAGCACTAAACCAATATAATGTAATGTACCTAACTACCTACTAACCCACGATTGTACCAAATGTTCCTTAACACTAACCTCTAACCCTAACTATGTACATTAGTAAATAGGTCTATTTTTAGAATGTAAATAAAGTAACCGCCACCCCTCGTCCTAACAAGCACTCTCCAGATTCTATCGATCCCTTCCACTCAAAATCACATAAATATTCCCGTGCTCCACATTCCACACACATTCGCTCATTCTATTCCACACTCTCGTAGCTCTGACTCTTAACTCAATTCTGTAGTATAAGTTTTATTGTTTTAATTATTATTCAATTATTTCTCGTGTTAGTGTTAATTAAACAAATTAGTTTTCAAAGAGACAATTTTATTCCACGCCACGTAACAATTTGGCGCAGTTGGTAGGGATTAATTGTGCAAATAAGACGACAGCAACGTGCGTCAAGAGACAGCATCGCTCAGAAGACAGCACGGTAGCCGCAGGCTTTTGAAAACGTCGCCGAACACAATGCTCCTGATCCTCGTGTTACTGTGGTAAGTGGCTAAATTTGTCTGCTCAGTTCCTATTTTTCCTTGTGTACTATTTTAAATCTATTTTTTATTCTATTTCTACGTGCCTTAATCTATCAAAAACATACCATTCTCTAATTCTCTTTATCCCAATTTATCTCAGTTTATACAACACCAATACACAAACACAATGTCTCTAGAAATCAACACTTTATTAAAACTTATCCCAACATTCGACACCGCGGAAACAGAACAAGTTTATAGATTTGTACGATCTTGTGATTCTGCATTTAACCTAGCAGACGCAGAAAAGAAACGAATCTTACTCGTCTATGCATTAAATAATATAACAGGTACAAGCGCTTTCGATATCCACTGTAGACAATATGCTTCATGGGAAGACCTTAAGTCCTACCTTATTGAAAAATTCTCCAATGTAAAAACAATTTCGCATCTCAGTTTGGAATTACAGTCGATGTTCCAAAAACCAGCTGAAAGCGTAACCGATTTCTTCCATAGAGTCGACTTATGCCGAAGCAAAATAATCGAGAAATTAAATACGGAAATTAAAGACGGTACATTACTTGGTCGGATGGCAACTACAGAAGAGACCGCCTTAAGCGTCTTTGTTAACGGCCTCAGTTCAGAAATAGGTACGATGTTGAGAACGCGAGGTTTCCAAAACCTAACTGTAGCTGGTCGTTTTGCCATAGAGGAAGAAAAGATACGAGCCATGAACACTGCTAGGCAGTCCTTATTTAAAAATAACTCGAATCACTACAAACCTCTCTCACAAAGAACTCAAATTTTTCCTAATCCTCGTACTATTTATAATTCGTACCCATCAAATACTAAATAATGCAGTTATTGCAAGAACCTAGGCCATATTATTTCCGAATGCCGCAAAAGGGCATACAACAATAACATTCGTAATATTCAATCGAGTCCTACGACACAACGCGCATTACCAGCCTCATCCACACAAACACGTCCGCCAATACAACGTGCTCTACCAGCTCTTTCACCAGCAACACGCGTGAACAATTTAAACTCCGAGGCGACCAACGAGACGAGCAGCTCGTTGGAAATCGTTACAGCCTCCTGCTCGACGATCCAGAATCCCACATCGGAGTCGAACCCCTCAGAGGACCTCCAACTCCGTTGGTAAACATACCAACTCCACCCAAGCAAAAATTTAGTCGCAGTTTCCAAAATCCAGTCCATCGGGGACACAATATAACTGCGTCTAAAGAAACCAACGATGCATCGTCAGTCTATCGAAGACAGTACAAAGATGCATCTACGCAAACTGAATTTCAATCAAAATCGGTATCTCACGAACAGGGTAACCAGCCCCAAACCCGCAGTACCGATGTAATTACTAACTCCCAACATTGTAACAATACTAAATCTGCAAATTTTACCAAATCCAATATTCCTAGCAAACCAACTATTCCTACAAAATCTCCTAAATCTACCAAACCACGATACCATTCCAAACCTAAACGCAAGTCTAAACCTAAACCTAAACCTCAGAATCCTATTCAATCCTACTCCGTATCACCTTTAAACGACGTTCCTCCCGAAAACCTTTTACACTGCACGTTCCAATTAGAAAACCAACCCATAACTTTACTCATCGATACTGGTGCAGGAATTTCAATATTGAGACGAGACAAAATAGGTACAGCTCAGCTGAATGACCTAGACAAGGTCTCTATAATCGGCATTTCTAGCTCGCAGTCATCGACCACCAGTTTTGGATCCGCTGAAATCTCCCTAGATTACTCCCAAAATTCAAATTCCACATAGCTAACTTGAACCTCAAAGCAGACGGTATTTTAGGTAACGATTTTATGTCACATTTCAATGCCAGTATTTATATTAAATCAAAAACAATGCGCATACGCGATAAAACTTACAAACTTCACTACCTTAATGAACCCTTTGCCAATTACGGTCCCGATAAGCAATTTCTCGCTAGCCGGACGGAAACCGTAATAAGATGTAAAACTAATAACATTAACTCGGGCACAGCTATTATCAATAAACAAATCTTAACTAATGGAGTTGTCATTCCACACGCATTAGTTAGTGTCGAGAACCACTCATTTTATATAACATGTGTGAATGCCAACAAAAACGACACGATAATTACTACCCCTAATATTAATGCAGTCCCATTCACTCCGAAGATTATAACGTCACAAAAAACAACACGTCCCAAGAACCCATAACAATTAATAACATAAACTTACTAGACCGACAAAACAAAGTTAGCCAGTTAATAAGAAAGGAGCACTTAAATTCTGAGGAATCAGAATCTCCAGATAAAATAATTTCCGAATTTTCCGACATTTTCTTTATCGAAGGCGACTCTCTCACATTCAGCAACCACACGAAACACCGAATCCCTACAACCTCCGATACACCGATTCATACTAAGACTTACAGATTCCCACAAGTTCACGAAAACGAAGTTAAGACTCAAGTCCAGAAAATGTTAGATCAAGACATTATTCAGCCTAGTTCATCCCCTTGGAGTAGCCCAATCTGGATCGTTCCTAAAAAACTTGACGCCTCTGGAAAACAAAAATGGCGTTTAGTTATAGATTACCGCAAATTAAACGATGTAACCGTAGGTGACAGCTATCCACTTCCTAACATTACTGACATTCTAGATAAGTTAGGACACTCTCAATACTTCACTACCTTAGATCTTGCCTCAGGATTTCACCAACTCGAAGTCGAACCCGAAGACATTCCTAAAACAGCATTTAACACACCCTATGGTCATTACGAATACAAAAGAATGCCTTTTGGACTCAAGAATGCTCCTGCCACCTTCCAACGTGTAATGGATTCCGTACTCTGCGGATTACAAGGTGAAAGATGCTTCGTTTACCTAGACGACATCGTAGTTTTTGCAGCGAGTCTACAAGAGCACGAACAAAAACTTCGTGAAGTATTCTCTAGACTCCAAAAATACGAACTCAAGATACAACCGGATAAGTGCGAATTTTTAAGACGCGAAGTAGCGTACCTAGGTCACATTATTTCTAGCCAAGGCGTTAAACCCAATCCTGAAAAAATTCAAGCAGTTAAGGATTTCTCGGTTCCAAAATGTTGCAAAGATATTAAGGCATTTCTAGGTCTTACAGGTTACTATCGCAGATTCATTTCTAACTTCAGCAAAATAACTAAACCTCTTACTAGCCTCCTTAAAAAGGACATACCTTTCATTTGGGGTGAATCTCAACAAAAAGCTTTCGAAGAGTGTAAAAACTTATTAACTAGTCCTCCTATTTTGCAATATCCCGATTTTACGAAATAATTTATTTTAACCACTGACGCTTCTATACACGCCATCGGCGCGGTTCTATCTCAAGGACAAATAGGCAAAGACCTACCTATAGCTTATGCGTCTCGTGCACTTAACAAAGCCGAGACAAATTATTCCACTATAGAGCGCGAATTATTGGCGATCGTGTGGGCCGTCAAGCATTTCCGACCTTATCTTTTTGGGAGAAAGTTCAAAATCGTTACAGACCACAAACCACTTACATGGTTGTTTTCCATAAAAGACCCAGGTAGTCGTCTCGTTAGATGGAGACTCAAATTAGAAGAGTTTGAATACGAAGTCGTTTATAAAGCAGGAAAAAATAACACGAACGCCGATGCACTTTCGCGACCCCCTGTCATGAACACTAACATTCACATTCCAAATCCCACTCAAGACTCAAAACCTATAGAAACATTCTCGGAAGATTACCTCCAAATCAATTTCTCACACTTCTCTGAAAACCCCACTTATAGCTTTGACACTCCAAATCTCCATATCTCGCCAGACAATCTCTTAGACGACAGACATAAAGACATATTTATTCCCATTTCATGCGAACTCTCTGACAAGAATGACCTTTTAAACACTGCAATCTCAATGTGTTCTCAAGTGGACCCATACTTAGAAAAACACAAAACACTTTACGACGTTGACTTAGTGGTTTCAGATAACAAACAAAATATGTTTTTCGGTTGTACTCGACCAACACACTTCAACTCATGGGATTCTGAAATTTATTTCAAGACCCTTTTAAGTTGTTTACAACATCACGATTGTAAATCACTTTTTGTACCAGATCTCAAGAATGACCCGACCTGTAAGTTACGAGGCAACGAACAGTTACACATCACTGCATATTTAGCTGACTCCTATGACTGTAACATTACGATTTGCGAAAATAAAGTCAAACATCCAACTCCAGAGCAAATCCCTGGAATTTTAAAAACTTTTCATGACGACCCTTTATCAGGACATAGAGGAATAGTAGAAACAACACGTAAAATCCGATCTGAATACTATTGGAATGGTATGACTGACACTATTAAAGACTATGTTAATAAATGTATGATATGTCAACGCAGTAAGATACAAAGAAAGACATTCAAAGCTCCCATGGTTATAACAACCTCTTCTACAGAACCATTCGAACGAGTTACTATAGACTTAGTTTCTTACTCTGATATTACAGGTGACTTTAACAAATACATACTGACACTACAAGACGACTTAACTAGATTCGTTCAAGCTTACCCCATTCCCGACAAACAAGCAACTACTATAGCCAAATCTCTTCTCACTTTCTGTCAACATTACGGCACCCCGTTAAGGTTTCATTCTGACTTGGGTGGCGAATTTGTTAATAATATCCTGAAACAATTAATGAAATTACTAGGCTCACGACACACGTTCAGCACTGCATATCATCCACAAACCAACGGTGCATTAGAACGATTCCACGCAGTGCTCAGAGATCACATACGTATGTACTCTACGAAAAAGTCCCACAATTGGGATCAAATCGTACCACTTGCAATTATGTGCCATAATACTTCACTCAACCAGTCCACAGGCTTCACACCTCATGAACTCCTATTCGGATACAAACCTCGTTTGCTTTATACTCTTAAAGACTCTCGCGAATACACAACTAGTGACTATCTCAACGACCTTAACGAACTGTTAGATAGCGAGTCCTGGTGTTCATAAAAAAAAACACCAATGTCCAGAAACTATCTAATTTATTATATGAAGTTTATAACTAACACACAAACACTATTATCACTTAAGTATATACTTGGATTATATTAATATAACAATGCGCGGAACCCTAGTGAAGGGTTCTTTGAGCCGGAGTCTCAATTCTTAGTCAATTACTGAAAGCCAGCCGGCAGGCCGAAACCGGGTCCGTAGCTGGGCAGCAATTTGACAAAAGAATTATAACTGAGTGATTTTTGGAAATAGCATCGAATTTATAGGCCCCATATTGCTGACTGACAATTTATTATTGATGTCAATTTGGAAATAGTAATTCAGCAATATGTGGCCAGTAATTAGGGTTGTAACACCTCCCCCCTTAAAACGAAACATCCACGAATAGAAGGGATGTGAGTATAATCCAAGTACATAAAAACATGGAAATAGAAAACACAGAAAAACATAAAAACAAATTTAGAAAATTAAAAGTTTAGAATTAGTATATTTAGGTAACAGAAGTGGAGTAAATTGAAACTAAGCAAATATAACAAACCACAATTTATTCTACTTAATGATTTTAACATATAACAATTAAAATAATCAAAAAGGAACACACTTTAATCTAAACACAATTATGACTCATTGTGAGTCTCTCAACTAACAAAATGCTAGCTCAAAAGGCGAATAAAGAATGACTACGCGGTAATACAGAGAGCGCTTTTTATACACGTTCCTGCCCGCTTTTATAGGTTTTAGTCGGGTACCTACACTACTCACAATAATTTTGCTAACTCGGCCTATCCTGATTGTGCGCCGCCCTCGGCTGCACCGGAAACAATTTCATCAGAAGCAGGAAGAGCTGGTGTGCGTATGTCATCTTCATAAGCTCCCCCTCTTGCGGTGTCTCCTGAACTAGTGAGGGCACCCAAAGATTCACCCGCATCGTCACAGTTACTGTCATCAGAACCTGCATAAGACACAAATGGTTGATTATTCATGACGATGCACGCTATTGCCTATTCTGACAATCATCACGCATACGAGGCCCTCATTCAAAATAACAACTTTCGCTACACAAAATAAAACGCTTCACATTCAAAAGTATGCATACTTCTCCAGACATTACATCTCAGTTAATCTCATACCTGAACTTGCAAGTTCACACACACACCACGTTAAAAACGTGCCAGGACAGAGCCTGATGCGCATTCAGAGAACGCGACTTCCCAGGACAAAACCTGCCAGGACACAGCCTGATGCGCATTCAGAGAATGCGACTTCCCAGGACAAAACCTGCCAGGACACAGCCTGATGCGCATTCAGAGAACGCGACTTCCCAGGACAAAACCTGCCAGGACACAGCCTGATGCGCATTCAGAGAATGCGACTTCCCAGGACAAAACCTGCCAGGACACAGCCTGATGCGCATTCAGAGAACGCGACTTCCCAGGACACAGCCTGCCAGGACACAGCCTGATGCGCATCTAAGAGACGCGACTTTCGAAGCCAGCCACTCTAGGTCGCCAGCCTCGGAAGCACGCTGCATCGGGGCAACACCAGTCATACAGCTCGACCAGCAAGGCAATTCGCCTCACACCCAAATACATCAAACGTGCTACTGTAATCATAAGAAAACATTAAAATGTTCGGTTGAATCTTACTTTCAAAAAATGCAGCGCAACTCTCGGGACACCATTCTCCTTTCCAAGGAACCATGTACTGAGCTGCAGAAGTCTTTAGTGCGCTCACGAACCTACCCAAAACCATGGATACCATTGTGATTTTCAAGATGAACCGGGTCCATACTTGGCCCGAGGTTGACACACACATTCGTGTGCATCTCCCCGTCGGTGGTAGCCATTCTACCACCCACCTGACAGAGTGCTATGCTACACTCCTCGCAAGTCTGCCGACATAACCTTCTTCTCAATCTGCCCACTACATACAACGCTGTCCGCTGTCATCCACTAGCCTAACAGAGCCTAAAGTAACCTAACCTAACATGTAAGCTTACATTTTGACCTAACAACTGAACTAATAAGTAGCCTAACGTTTGACCTAACAACTGACCTAACGTCTGATTTACGACTAACCTAACTTTACTAGAGAAAGCATGTAACTAAATTGGATGACAACAAGCAGAGCCATAGGCGATGTTTATGCAAATTAAGTTGAAAGTGTCTGTCACCGAAGAACGTGCCGCGTAGTCCGAAGCACGACTTCGAGGTACCACTCCAAGGCACCGCTCCAGGGCACACCTCCAGGGCCCCGATCCAGGGCACCACTCCATGGCGCCAAACATGTAACAGAAATTAAAACCAAATCGTTATCACGAAACGACGTGATCATCGTGACTATCCATACATAGCAGGTAGTCAACGCATAGTCAATTACCTTCACAAGCTCTCTTGACTTAAAAGTTCATTACCAGCACAGTTACCAGTACCAGCACAGGTACCAACAAAATTATTTGACTGCTTCAGCAGAGCTCATACATACAAAGCCGATAGAACTCACAGAACCTGTGGAGCTCTCAATAGAGCCGGTAGAACTCCTAGAGACAGTAGCGCTGGTAGAGTACCAAGACACAGTAGAACTCGTAGAGAAACAAGAGACAGTAGAGCTGGGAGAGCACAACGAGTCAGTAGAGCTCATAGAGCAACAAGAGTCGGTAGAGCTGGTAGAGCCCTCACTAAAGGTCGCTCAACCATAGTACAAACTCACAGTTGTACCATGTCGAAACAACTTTGAACATTCAAAACATCAAACATCATCATCGATGAACACAGAAAATGAGGAAAGTTTACTCATACCAGTTATGTTCAACCATATCGAGTAGGCTAACGAGCAGCCTCGCGCACTATACAAGCGCGCAGCCCTGCGCGACCAGTAGACGCGCAGTGTCACGCCTCACAGCGTGGCATGCGAGCGCGCAGCATCGCACCCCAGGCGAGCGCACAACCATGCGAAACCAGGAGCGAGCAGCATCGCGCACCAGGTGGGCGCGCATCCCTGGGCAACCAGTGGACACGCAGTGTCACGCCTTAAGCGCGGCAGGCGAGTGCGCAGCAACGCACACTAGACAAGCGCACAGCCCTGCGCGACCAGCAGACGCGCAGTGACGCGCTTCACACACGCGGCATGCGGGCGCGCAGCCCGGCGCGACCAGAACGCCTCACATGTGGTGAGCGCCGAAGACGAAATTAACATAGAACACACAGAAAATTAACCTTAACGAGCAATTTAACTTCACAAAAACCCCTTAACGGTTTCATATTATCAGGACAGGTAGGTATGTAGACTCGTAATCGATTTGTATGAAATCAAACTTTAACTATCCACGAGGGTAGATAAACAATACTTCTCTAATCAAAATAGAATGCAACATTCAACAACAAATTACGTAACCTGGTTCGGTAATATTAAAGAAAATAACCTGTAAAACTCAAGTTAATTTTAACGTTTATGAGAACTGTAAATATGTTTGCTCGTCCATACCTGACCTCAACAATTATGGTTTTGTGTACAAGCACTATTCCTTTGTAAAAGTATCACAGAAGCATTAACAAACCCCAAGGGATACTAGCGAGTTTAACAGGTTTTCTTAAACCGCTGTCTAACATCACGAATGCATCGCATCATTCGAAACACAGTGAGCGTTATTAAGAGACACTTTTTATAAACACAGCATGTTTAAAACAATTGAATCGTAAAGTGGGTATAATCTGACTTTTAACCATCACGCATTTATTACGTATTTGACGCACAAAACTTTCTAAATTGCGGATGATTGGTATCCGATCGTAACTAGGTCAAGAGTTTTAAATAACAACCCTCATTTTAAATACAAAAAACCAAATCACGCAAAAACAATTTATCCGTACATCATGCTTTAGCAAAACATTACTACTTTATGTGTTCAAAACTCAGCAAACTTAGAGGCCTCAAGTTATGCATTCAAACTTAGGGTATGAGTCACCTATTTTTCTCAAAAATATTTCTGTACCCGGTCGGTACCCACAAAGGCTCCACTTTTGAACAAGATGTTTCTGCTAGACACCTCACACTGTTCACAAACTAGCATTCAGGGCGGCTTAGGGACCCACATGCATGCGTTATGCCAATAACAACCACTGAGCCAACACAGCTTGCTAATTTAGTGGGAAATTATTATAAAATGGAACTCGCGTAAATACAATTGCGGTCTAAACCTTTTCTTAACACAATTAACAGTCAATTCAGTAACATGAATTACTGTCCATTTACTTTGTGGCTACGCTTGGTGGGTATTACATCCTTAAGCAAATAAATTAAACGGTCTTACCGATGTCGCATATTACGTCATATCACCAGAGGCTCGATGGTGTCATCACCTCACCACCATTCCAGGCAAATGCCAGGCGTAACACGGGAAAGCGCGCAGCACCGCGGCTCCGAGGCACGCAGCAAGGCACGACAGCGTGTCGCGCAGACTGAATTGCCCTCGTGAACGCTGCCCAGAGCGCCCACGTGGCATGCACAGTTGCACACCCAAGCGCACTCGTGAGGCGCCTCAAGCACACGAGCTGTGCAACACCACAGCTCGGCCACACTCCGCGAGCCAGCGATAACAATCACATGAAAACAAAACACAACTTTAGGACACAAATAAACACTGCACATTATACGAGTCACCCTTCGAGAGATATCTTGATCGGTCACGTGATCAACTTTAAGCACTTTAAATTTGGGTATGTTCCTTTTTGGTTCATCTCGTATGTGGGCCTATTTAGCGGTCCTTTATCCCACTTCTGAATTTAGGTAACAGAAGTGGAGTAAATTGAAACTAAGCAAATATAACAAACCACAATTTATTCTACTTAATGATTTTAACATATAACAATTAAAATAATCAAAAAGGAACACACTTTAATCTAAACACAATTATGACTCATTGTGAGTCTCTCAACTAACAAAATGCTAGCTCAAAAGGCGAATAAAGAATGACTACGCGGTAATACAGAGAGCGCTTTTTATACACGTTCCTGCCCGCTTTTATAGGTTTTAGTCGGGTACCTACACTACTCACAATAATTTTGCTAACTGTATATATAAAATTGCTTAGAACTACTAGCTTAGAACTAACATGGAGATAGAAAAACATAAAAACAAATTTAGAAAATTAAAAGCTTAGAATTATTATACATAAAATTGCTTAATAGCTTATAAAGTAAACATATTGAAATGGAATTGTTAAATTGTAAAAAGGGGAATTACAAGTTTGAATTTTACATTAATTCCAGATTTCTTCTTGGTGAACTGACGTTAGAGTCAGTACTCTCAGTATCATATTCCGGATTAGTCATTTCAATAGATCTCGCTCGAGTTTGTGTTTTAGACCCAGTCACACAAGTATTAATTATTTTTATACAGCAGGAAGATGTACCGCTATTTTTACGTTTATTGGATTTATTACAGCAAATACACTTGAAGAGTTTATATGAAAAATAAGAAAATACAGAAAGAGATAATAATATAGTAGTTATTATACTGAAATAGTAACCGTATCGAATATGATATGGTTGATTTTCAATTTTAGTTAATTCGTCATCTACTTGATTTAATCTATAAGAAGCATACTGTAATGAATCCAGGTTTACATGTGACAATTTTATAGGAGTTAAGTATGGCATAGTATCATTTAACTTGGCTTTAGAACAACAATCATCTTCAATTATGTTGAAATTAGGATGTGGAATAAACACTTTGGTCTCGAAATCCTGAGATGGAATAAATTGAAGTAATTTATGATAAGCTTTACAATACTTAGGTAGTTTTAGAATGCCTGTACCAATAATATCATTATCCTCAAAGGTACCGTTACAGTTTAATGATAACCTTGTCATATCAGATTGCACATATATCCATCTATTATTATTAATTCTTTGCCATATATCTATTTCACCTTTGATTATCTTATAATTACAAGAGTCAGGAATACTTTTTACATGTTCAGTTAATAAGGTCACTTCACAAATCGGATTTCCGACACTGGATTGTATGTTTCCTAGTTTACACAAATAGTTGTTATTGTTTATCACTTTGCACTCACTAAGGTCTTGCAACGCGGAATATATTAATTTATTTTGTGTTATTGCCAAAAATTTTACAGATGGATTAATTAATACGAAACTATCAGGATTATTAATGTCATGTGGGGTTGGTAAAGAATATATATGATATAGATTATATTCTGCAGAGGGGATTACTAACGGAATTCTAATAGCGAAGATTAATTTATCGTCGTTGATAAAAGAAGATATTTCTGCTGTATCTATGATAGCATGAATATTAATAATCGTTAAACGTAGAGGTAGGCTTAAGATGACATCATTACTTTTAGAGTTTAGTTCTTTGTAAAGTTGCATCGGACTTAACACTGAAGGGTGAACTATATTCTGTTTACCAAATAGAATTGAATCGATGAGATCTTTTAGATTGAAATTAAGAATCATTAATGAACTTTCTAAAGCACTAAATTTCTAATTTATTGGCGTTTGCTGAAACAGTGTCTAAAATTTTACCTAGATTTTGAATGTTATTATTTAGTATAATTTCGTTTTCGTTAAGTTTTGAAACGGTATTATTAAATGATGAGATAGTAGAAGTCATTAAATGAATATTTTCCTTCATAATCGAGGCCAGGTGTCTTTGATCATCTTGGACTGCATTAATTGCGTTGGTAAATGCTATAGCATCATCTTCATCAAGTGAACCAAAAAGCTGTTTTAATATTGGACCACCTATACCAAACCAGGCAGACCTTTTGAATCTGGAGGTACTATTAGTATTTGTTAAATGCGATAGAGACATATAATTATTTTGAACATTGATAAAAAGGGTTTC
Source organism: Erebia epiphron (assembly GCA_963932025.1). Taxonomy (NCBI): domain Eukaryota; kingdom Metazoa; phylum Arthropoda; class Insecta; order Lepidoptera; family Nymphalidae; genus Erebia; species Erebia epiphron. The sequence continues at coordinate 11,133,320 of OZ009951.1, read as the reverse complement.
TAAGGGACTAAGAACATTCCAACAATCCGTTTTAACTTTAGTAGATTGATGTGTATTACAAATGTGCTTACATTTTTCTAGAACTCGTTGCAGGGTATCGATATGTGGTTTTATATAAGATAGGTCAGAGTATGTTACTATATTCCAGTGATTATTATAATATTTTAGTATACCTATTGGATCGTAGTAAAGACCGGGACTATTAACTATCGGTGTTGTCAGGTTTAATCTTGCGAAGGCTCCTGGCGCGATGGCCCTGGAAGAGAATTATCGTGAGCTAGCTTGATTTCGTCAAAATGGTATCTTACATGTCTACGATTTATTAGAAGTGTGACGTTATTGTTATCATGGATTTTAATTACTTTATATGGACCTTTCCAAATACTTGAAAGAGCTTTACGTAATCTATGATGTTGTTTTACATATACCATATCTCCAACACTATAAGAAATATTTCTAGAATTTTTGTCGTAATATCTCTTTGAGATTTCTTTACTTCGCAAGATATTTTCTCTGGCTATGTTACGAGTACTAATCAATTTTTGTTTTAATGTTTTTACGTAGTCAGGGTATGTGACTGTTGGATCGATATCGTAGATGGAACTTGGAAGGTGTGGTTTGCAACCGAATAATAGTTCATGAGGTGAAAAATTTGTAGTAGAGTGAATAGCTGTATTATATGAAAGAAGGGCAGTAGGAAGATATTTATGCCAATCATCTTGATTATTATTAACATAAGATTTTAGGTACTCCTTTAAGGTACCATGACATCGTTCCAGAGCGCCATTTGTTTGAGGATGATATGGAGTGGAAAAAAGGTGTTTAATTTTGAAGAGTGATGTTATTTGTTTATACACTCCAGCGATAAAATGAACCCCTAAGTCTGAAAGGAGGGTTTTCGGAATTCCAAAATGGCAGATGAATTTGATTAGAGAGTCAGCTGTCTGTTCAGCCGTGGAATTGGTAATTGGATAAGCCATGGAGTATTTTGTTAAGTCATCTTGGAACGTGACTATGTACTTATATTTTTCAGGACCGGATTCTGGTAAGGGACCTACTATATCAGTGAATATTCTTTGCAGTGGTTCGTGAGAAGTTGATGTTATTTCCATAGGGGCTTTGTTACATGCTCGTAAGGCTTTGTTTTGTTGGCATTGTTGACACCGTTTTACATAGGCTTTAATGTCATTTTTCATACCCTTCCAATAGTAGGTATCCTTCATTTTATTGTACAAACGTGATGAACCAATATGTCCACCAATAGGGGAATCATGATTATCTTTCAATATTGTAGGAATTTCATCAGGTTTTGGATAGATAATTTTGTTATGGTAAATATTTATTTTGATACGCGTATTATGGAAAAAGAAACAGATTATTTCATGGATGATTGTAAAATTTAGTTTGTCGAATGGGTTGGAAAAATCGGACATAGCAATTTCATTTATGTCAGGGTGAAATATAATCAATTCATTACGAAGAGAGTTCAAGGCTTTAAATATTTCTTGATAAGTACAAGAATCATAGTAATGAACTTTAGTGAACGTGTGAAAACATAGTTTATTATTAAATTGAGTAGTTTTTATAGAATATAATTCTTTCTCAGAGTTTATTAGAGTCTCTTTGTCTTCTAGAGAATCAAGAATTTCTTCGCAATAGGGATTGGAGGGGTCTAGATCAATTGACGTCGGGTAAGCAATTGTTGAACATGAGGTTTTTAAGAGACTTTGGTTAAATTCATGGATTTCGGTGGTAAACGCCATAGGGTTGGATCGAGATTGAAGGAAGTTTCCATATGTGAGGTTATTTCTGAGGTCTATGTCAGTTATGTTATTTACAGGAGGACGGGATAAAGCATCGGCATTAAGGTTTGTTTTACCAGATTTATGTATTATTTGATATTCATATTCTTCTAATTTGAGCCTCCATCGAACTAATTTACTGCTGGGGTCTTTACAATTCATTAACCAAACAAGAGGGCGATGGTCTGTCACTATTGTGAATTTCCTACCATAGAGGTAAGGTCGAAAAGTTTTAACGCCAAATAAGATTGCCAAAAGTTCTTTTTCAGTAGTGTTGTAATTACCTTCTGCTTTGTTAAGAGTTCGGGAAGCATAAGCAATGGGTAGGTCTTCACCTATTTTTCCTTGGGAAAGTATCGCACCTAAGGCAAAGTTGGAAGCATCCGTTGTAAGGATAAATTCCTTAGAAAAATCAGGGTATTGTAGGATGGGGGCACTAGTTAGCATGGATTTTAGATTGTTAAATGCGTTTTCTTGATTTTGAGACCAAATGAAAGGGGTATCTTTACGAAGTAGGGACGTAAGTGGCTTAGTAATTTTGGAAAAGTCCTTAATGAATTTTCGATAATAACCTATTAGACCAAGAAAAGATTTGATATCTTTTGGAGTTTTAGGTGTAGGATAGTCTGTTACAGCTTTGACCTTGTCGGGGTTAGGGGATACGCCTTTATCTGAAATAATGTGTCCAAGATATGCTACTTCTTTTCTTAGGAATTCACATTTATCTGGTTGTAGTTTTAAGTTATGCTGTCTAAGAGCATCGAAAATTAATTTTAGTTTATTTATATGAGATTGAAGATCATGCGAGTAAATAATTACATCATCGAGGTAAATGAAGCAGTGTAGACCTTGAAGTCCAGAAAGAACTGTATTCATAAGGCGTTGAAATGTGGCAGGAGCGTTTTTTAAGCCAAATGGCATTCTAACATATTCGAAATGGCCATTGGGAACTGAAAAGGCGGTTTTCGGAGAGTCTTCTTTATTCATTGGGATCTGGTGGAATCCTGAAGCCAGATCCAGTGTGGAGAAGTATTTACTATGACCTAGCTGATCTAAAATATCTGTTATTTTCCGAATAGGATAAGCATCTCCAACAGTGACATCGTTGAGTTTCCTATAGTCTACAACAATTCGCCATTTCTTTTGTACAGATGCGTCTCGCTTCTTTGGGACTACCCAAATAGGGGACGACCAGGGAGAGACTGATGGTCTGATTATGTTTTGTTTTAACATCTTCTGGATTTGTTTATTTACCTCTTCTTTATGGCATTCGGGATATCTGTATGTCTTAACGTGAATTGGTTGGGAATTCGTAGTTTTGATTTTGTGTTCTATGGTTCTTGTGCAAGTGAGAGCATCTCCGTCTAAATGGAACAAGTCAGAGTATTCGGAGCATAAATCAAGTAATGCTGTGGATTCTTCAGTATTAAGGTGTGAAGTTCTTATCTGGGTTTTTACTTCATTTAACCTATTACTTAGCTCTTTATGGTTATTAGAATAGTTAATTGAATTAATCTGGTGAGAATAGTCTTCTTTTAGATCACATGGGTTTAATTCTAAACAAAGGGGTTCTATTGTGATGTTTTCATCGTTAGTGTTAACGACTGAGACTGTGACATGATTATTGTCTTTAAGTGTGACGAGACAATTAGATAAAAATACTCCTTTCTGAATTTCGGATTTATTTATATATCCTGTGATTACTTCGGGATTTGAAACATTGCATTCTATGATCATTTCGGAACGGGCTGGAATAGTATATTTAGGTTTAGTAAAGTTAATTTGTATTAGATTACCGTTAATATTTAGGATTTTATTTTTATAATCGATGTTAGAATTGTGAGATTTGAGGTAGTCGCTACCGATGATTGTAAAATATTGAATTAAACGCCGAGTCGCAACAACGGTTTATTCCAGACTGATCAAAATGACAGAACACTATAAAAAGAAACTAAATTATTAAAATACCCACATTAATTATACTACATTATCCCCCCCTTTATTATTAGTAAGTCCTTATTTATTATGTTAGTCTATACGTATGTTTCTAGTCTCATAAACCAATTACAATAATTAAAGTAATGGTTAACAACTTACAGCACGATTATACTTGTAATAGGTTGTGGCAAATAGAAATACATATTATTACTAATATTATGCTTAGACTTCATATAATAACAATATTACTATAACATTTAAACAGAATCATCATAACCGAAACGAACTGGTCGCCTTCGGTCCCGTTTATTCTGTACCGGGGATGTTCCAGTTCGAGACTCGCACGTGTCATCGACGTCCTGGGCATTATGTTTATCATAACGACATGTATAGTCCGCTAAGGCTGCCTGGGCCGATACCGTAGGCTGACCATGAAAGTCACATGACGTCGTCGAGTCCCGACTAGCCGCCACTAAGCTAGAACGCAGTTGATCTGAATGTCGTGTCCAACGTAACCCATCCTCGGTCTCAACCTCGTACATATTTCGTCCTTTCCTATTTATAACTTTTGCTACACACCATTTTCTATTCTTTCGAAAATCTTTAGCCCATACTGTGTCCCCTACTACCCAAGACCTATCAGTTCCACCTTTGGCTAGCGCTCTTTTCTGCAACCGATCCGACACGGATTCCACGATTCCAGATTTTAGCAGATCAAACCGCGATCTAAGGTGACGTCCCAACATTAATCTTGCAGGTGTTTCCCCCGTTGTACCGTGGATACTATTCCGATAATCAAGAAGAAATCTTTGTAAAAAACTACTCAAATTAATTTTTTCAACCTCTGCTTTCTTTAGAGCCCGCTTAACCGTTCGAACAGCGTTTTCAGCCTCCCCGTTGGATGACGGGTGATAAGGAGCTGACGTAATATGTTTGATACCGTTTTTTTTTAAAAACGAAGAAAATTCGACGCTAGAAAACGGTTGGCCATTGTCACTGACCAGGATCCTGCAAAGCCCAAAACGACCAAATATTTCTCTTAATTTTAAAATCGTATTTGTCGCCGTCGTGGTGGACATGGGCACAACTTCTATCCATTTTGAGTGTGCGTCCACTAAAATTAGGTATGAAGCATTTTTAAATTCAAAAAAATCTATATGAACCCGTTCAAATGGACTCGATGGCCACGACCATGGCACCACTGGCGATTTTGGTGGCAAATCCGCTACGTCTCCACACGTCCGACACGCTGAACACATACGTTCTATGTCATCATCTAGACCCGGCCAGAACACAAAACTTCGAGCGAGACCTTTACACTTAACCATTCCTAAATGCGAGCCATGCAGCTCGGCCAACACCGCGGTCCGAAGCGCGAGGGGCACCACCACGCGACAGCCCCACATCAAACATCCGTTCTCGACATATAGCTCATCGCGTCGCCGCCAGTACGCGACCATTTCTCGATCTGTTTCTTTACAACCTGATTTAGGCCAGCCCGTCTTAACAAACTCTAACACTTTAGATAAATATTTATCTTTAGCCGATTCAACTTTAATCTGATTTGAATCAATCGGAAATTTATTTTCGATAAATTTGATAAAAGTATCAGCGTCGCTAGTACCTTCTTTGGATTTTATGGGTAATCTAGACAGAGCATCCGCGCTATTCGCCTTGGATTGAACATATTCAATGTCATACTGGTACCCGGACAATAAAATAGCCCATCGAATTAACCGCCCTGACGCCATGTGCGGAATATCTTTTTTTGACCCAAAAATGGCTATCAATGCCTGATGGTCAGTGCGCAAGATAAACTTACGGCCATAAAGATATGTATGAAATTTTTTTACCGCAATTATTATCGCCAACGCCTCGCGTTGGATTTGACTATAATTAGCCTCTGCAGAGCTAAGCGTGCGAGACGCGTAAGAGACCGGCCGCTCGCCCTCCTCCCCGCGCTGCGCTAACACGGCGCCAACGCCCCGCGCGCTCGCGTCACACGACAAAATAAGAGGTAACCGCTCATCGTAATGCATTAAAACCGGGCAGCTAGTTAAAGCTACCTTTATAGCCTGGAACGCCTTGTCGTGGTCCTCGTTCCACTTCCATTCAACGCCTTTTTTTAATAATAAATATAGAGGTGCTAATAACATAGATATATTTTTAATAAATTTCGAATAAAAGTTGACCATTCCGAGAAAGGATTTTAACTCTGACACGCTATTTGGCTTCGGCGCCTTGACCACAGCTTCGATCTTTTTATTGTCCGTCCTAACCCCGTGCTCTGATATAATAAATCCCAAATAGCTGACCTCCTTTTCAAAGAAAAACCATTTTTCTTGTCGAACGGTGAGACCTTCATCAGCTAACCGTTTAAAAACCGCATGTAAGTTATTTACATGTTCCTCTTCCGTTTTACCGGTTATAAGAATGTCATCTAAAAATACCGAAACGTTTGGAATTCCAGCTACCACTTGCTCCATAAGACGTTGAAATATCGACGGAGCTGACGATAAACCGTAAACTAGCCTATTGTAAACATACAACCCTCGGTGAGTATTAACGACGGTATATTTCTTTGAGTCATCCAAGGTTACCTGGCTATAAGCTTCCGATAAATCAATTTTAGTAAATCTCTTGCCCCCGTTCAAATTATTAAACAATACCTCGGATCTAGGCAGCGGGTATTTATCTATCTCTAACATCGGATTTACTGTGCTTTTGTAATCACCGCATATCCTTAAGGAACCATTACTCTTTAAAACGACCACTAAACACGAGGCCCAGTCCGAGGATGGTACAGGTTCTATAATACCTGCAGCTTCCATGCGTTGTAGCTCCGCGTCGACGCCCGATCGCAGCGCGAGCGGGAGCGGACGCGCGCGCCGGAACACCGGCGCCGCCCCCTCCCGCAAGCGCAGCGTAGCGCGCTGACTGCGCAGCTGGCCCAGCTTGCCACTGAACACTCCCGGGTACTTACTTATAAACTTATCTGTATCAAATTCGCCACCATTATTATTTTTATCAATAGCGAGCACAGATTTAGCCACCGTAACACTAATACACAATTTTTTTAACCACTCTCTGCCTAACAACGGCACCGCACCTTTTAAAATGATATACAATTTAAGATTTTCACTGATAAGGCCATACTTAACAGGCACTGTAATGTAACCGACACATTGAATATTACTTCCATCGTAACCTTTTAATTTATAGCTGTTATCTTGCAGTTTGTACTCTGGGAACATCTCTGCATACATTTTGTCGCCTATGCATGATATAGGCGAACCGGTATCTACATGCATGGCCAGCCGTCTATTCGCCACGGTCACCTCAGCCACCACCGGATCAGATCCCGTCAGCTGCACCATATACAGCCCGCCGGGGCCTCCGACTCCCTCGTCATCATAATATCCAGACGAGCTCTCACGTTCGCTGTCACTGTTGTCACTTCGTTCTATCTCTTCCACCTGTCGCGTTGTGTCTAGCCGAAGGACCTGGCCCTCCGCTTTCCGTCCTGCCCTAGGACAAACGCGCTGCAAATGGCCCGGTCTTAAACACACGCGGCAAGAATAGTTTTGAAACCGGCACACCGCCCGGGTATGGTCCCGGCTTCCACAGCAAAAACACCCTCCGCTCGTCACCGTCCGTCGATCCCTGTTGCCACCGTCCGACCGGCCCCTACCGCCCGAGCCTTGGCTACGCTGGCGCGGCCCCGCGCCCGCGCGCTCGGCGGCGCTCGCTGGCCGCGCGCCCTGCGCGTGCACCGCATGCACCGCGCCGTCCGCCGTCCGTTGCTCGACTGCCGCAGCGTCATTGGCGGCCGCCTCCAATGCCACGGCCTTTTTGAAGGCCGACGAGAAGGTCACGTTGTCTTCACAAAATAATCTTTGTCGCGTAGGTTCACTGTGTAGGCCACACACAAATTGGTCTCTCAAGTTCTCTTCCAGGTTTTCTTTGAAATCACAATCCCTGGCTAAGTGTTTCAAAGCTGCCGCAAACTGAGCTACCGTTTCGGTGTGAGCCTGCGTCCGTTTCCGGAATTTATATCTTTCAGCGAGAATCGATGGCGTCGGTTGTATGTGTTTTTTCACCAGATGCACTAACTCGCTGAATTTCATTTCACCGGGCTTTTTGGGAGAGCACAAATCCACCATCAGCTCGTAAGTTGCGTCACCCACGCACGCGAGCAACGTAGGCACTTGTAGGTTAACCTTCACGTCATTTGCGAGAAAATATTGCTCCATTCGATCGATGTAGGTGCTCCATGTACCCGAACTGAGATTAAACTCGCCTAACTTCCCTACGGACATCTTGGAAGACATTTAACTAGCTAAAAAAACTTATAAACGACTGCGCCACTGTAAAATATTGAATTAAACGCCGAGTCGCAACAACGGTTTATTCCAGACTGATCAAAATGACAGAACACTATAAAAAGAAACTAAATTATTAAAATACCCACATTAATTATACTACAATGATACCATCAAATTCTATGTTAATGTTATCCGGAATAAAATGAAATTTGCCAAAAATAATTTTATTATTTTGAAATATAAAATCTAACTGAAAATGTCCAAGACTCTTGATAGGTTCTGCGTCTTTATTAATACCCTTAAATTGAATTATTTCAGGAATCAAGTTAGGTTGAAATTGTAATGAGGATTGTTTTATTAAGGATATGCTTGCACCGGAATCGACCAATAGGACTAGTAATTTATTAGAATATTTGGATTTGGCATAAATGTGAGGCAAATGAATTTTATTGTTATAATTGATTTCAAAGATTTTGGGATATGTTTTGGTATTATGGGATTTAGTATATATTGAAGAGTTACTAGATTTGGGAATAATGGAATCAGAGGAATGAGTATTTTTTATTGAAATATTAGTAGGATTGATAGTAGTATTACTGGATTTGGTAATGGATTCAGTGGATTTGGCAATCGATTCAGTGGATTTGGTAATTGACTCAGTGGATTTGGTAATTGAATCAGTGGATTTAGTAATTGATTCAGTGGATTTGGTAGTTTGTCCACGGTCATGAATTTGGGGCTGGTTACCCTGTTTGTTGACTCGTGGCACGGATACAGAGGGTTTAGTAAGTTTAGTAGGATTAGTAAAAAGGTTAATCACGTCGGTTTGAGTTGATTTTGATTCCGTACGACGTATAACCGGAACCTTATTTAGTTTAAATTGTCATCTAAAGTAGGGTCGGATTCACGAGAGTTAATATTATTTTCTAAGTAAGTGGGTTGGTTTGTTTCTGTGAGGTTATGCACTTGTCTTTGAAATTGATTTTGGGAAAAGTTTTTTCGGGAGTTATTAAATTGACGTTTTCTGCACTGACTTATTTCGTGTCCGTAATTTTTACAATATCTGCAGATGGTAGTTGTATTATTATTCTCCGAGTTGAAAGATGTAGAAGGTTGAGGTTGATTGTTATTTAAAGAATGAATGGGACGTTTCTGAGCTAAAAACAGTTTCTCTCTGAGTGGTTACTTTTACCGCATAATCTACACCTAGGTCTCGGCTCAGAAGGCTTAGAAGATTGTATATAGTTTTGTAACTTTTCCTCCTAGATAGCCAGGTTGACAGCTTCTTGTAGAGTGGTAGGGTTACGACATCTTAAAATGTTAGAGATGTGACTAGGCAACCCTAATAAAAAGGTATGTAATGCTAAATCTTCAGTACTGGCGATCCGCCCTTTTAATTCGGAGATATCTTTTGAGGAGTGTGTGATGTCAGTCTGTAATCTGGTAAGGTATGTCTCTACTCGTAAACTAAACTGCGAGACTGATTCGTTGGATTTTTGTTTACAACTTTGTAAGTCAAGCAACAAATGATCCCTATGTTTCGTTTCACCAAAGGTTGATTTTAGAAACTGTTTCAACTCGGCCCAATTATCAAATATTTTCAAGGAACAAGCGGACTCGGCTTTCCCTTCTAATTGGGAAATTATATATTTAAATAGAATATTGGTTTGGGATGCACTCGCTAGGCTTATGGCGTTTTCGCAATTCCTAATGAACGGCGATAATTTATTCCTGTCGCCATCAAACGGTTTGATGAACTTGGTGAGTACTGAGAAGCTCACTTCCTCAAGGTTCATTAAACTAGTGGAAAACTGCATTTTCTTTTCCATTTTAATACTTAATAATCCACGCGTAAAATTAAGGCAATACAAAATAAATTAATATAGGTAAAATGAATAAACACCCACAGAATGATAAGTAGGTAGCGCGATGACATGGAAACGGCGGAACTCGGCGTCGGGTTACCGGCGCGGCGATGGAATGTACAGCGTTGCGATGTTGTAATACAGCTCGGCGCGAAGTATGTATAAGTGATGTGGTTACGGCTGGAACCGCGTGCACCAGGTAGCAGAAGGACCTCGGGGACACGATGTCTGCGATGTCCTGGGTTGACGGCGGCCTCAAAAAGCGTCAGTGAGACGGTGGAGGCAGCAGGTGGCCAACTTAGCAGGCAGGCGGCAGCTCAGGTCCTCAACCAGTGTGGTAGGATAGGTCGTCGTCAGGAGCAGGCGACCAGGGGATTAACTATCCCTTTTTCTTCTGACACCAAATGTTAGATAGCGAGTCCTGGTGTTCATAAAAAAAAACACCAATGTCCAGAAACTATCTAATTTATTATATGAAGTTTATAACTAACACACAAACACTATTATCACTTAAGTATATACTTGGATTATATTAATATAACAATGCGCGGAACCCTAGTGAAGGGTTCTTTGAGCCGGAGTCTCAATTCTTAGTCAATTACTGAAAGCCAGCCGGCAGGCCGAAACCGGGTCCGTAGCTGGGCAGCAATTTGACAAAAGAATTATAACTGAGTGATTTTTGGAAATAGCATCGAATTTATAGGCCCCATATTGCTGACTGACAATTTATTATTGATGTCAATTTGGAAATAGTAATTCAGCAATATGTGGCCAGTAATTAGGGTTGTAACAGAACGTCTTAAGATCTCTCGTGACATAGCTCAAAGAAACCTTAACAATATGAAAGATAGAGCCAAAACACGCTATGACAATAACATCAAAAACATAGCAGATTTTCGATTAGGTGAAAAGGTAATGCTCCGCGTCCCAAACCCTAATAACCTAGACAGCAAATGGGAAGGACCCTACGAAATTGTGAGGAAAGGTTTTAATGAAAACTATATTATTAGAAAGTCAGGTAAAAATCAATTAGTACATGGCAATCGCTTAAGACCTTTACAAGATTGCAATAATCAACTCGACACTTAGATTTAATTTATATTAGATAATTTTGTTTTAATTTTAGATTTAGTTTACAGGTCCTACTTAGTTTTATACAATTTATACACTATACACTATATACTACAAATACTATTTACATATTTTAATTTAAAAATTATACAATTTCACCAAATCTCTTATATACTTCTAATTCAAATCAAATTAAAATACTTTCTAAGTCGTATAAAAGATAATTAAATTTACCACAAAATCTACCAAATCATGAATAACTCATACTTTCGTTTTACAATATTATTTATACTCAAATTTGTGTTCTACATACTCTTATACAAACTCTATATAGTTTTAAGAAATTTCTACATCAATAAGTTTAAGAACTCATATGCTAAGCCAAACATTTTGCCTATTCCAGGTACTCCACAATAATTGATGGAAGTACACAGGTTACGATCGATCAATTACCTTCTAAGTCTGGTTTATTCTACCAACCTCTCGGAGACACACTCATCTCGGAAAACTCATGGAAATTAGTTGTATATAGAAACCTAGAACCTCTTTTCCTCTCACGCGACTCCTTAAAAAGATTAGTTACTAACTACGAAACTCTCATAAATTCCAATCAATATATTACTCCTAGCGTTTATACGACGAAATCTTTTATTAAAGTTAGCTTAGACAAAATTGATATTAGATTGAGTGAACTTAGCTACTATACGAATAATCACAATCGTGTAAAACGTGAATTAATTGATGGTCTTAGCACTGTTCTAAAATGGCTCATAGGTACTCCAGACGCAAAAGATGCACAATATTACAATCAATGCATCGAAATGTTAGAAAAGCAACAATTAGACCACAATCAAATCCTAATTCAACAATTGCAGATAATATCTTCCACTGTATCTAATTTTAACGATACTATTTCTAGAATTTCTTACGGCGAATACTCTATGAACGACAATCTACAGAAAATTAGTTCCTGTTTAAATACAACTAGTAAACTCACTTTTGATATAAAGGTTTCCGAACAAATTTCGACTGTTTCTATCCAAATTCTTGAATCTGTATTTTCCTTGGAGAAAGAATTAGATGAAATTATCATGAGTATATTGTTTATAAAATCGGGCGCAATTCACCCTTCTATCATCTCAACTTTACGGATTTATAAAGAACTCTTAGCAACAAACCATTTAAGAATTAATAATAATTTAGTCGCACCTATAACCTTACAAAACCTTCATAACATACTAGAATCCACAACACTTACATCTTATATTTACCTGAATAAACTCGTATACGTATTAGAATTCCCATTAGTTAAAAATGATAAATTCAACTTATATCATATGTATTCAATCCCCATAAAACATCCTAATTCCCCGTTTTATTCTACCCTATTTCCTGAGCATACATACCTTGCCACTTCCGCTACGCAGCAACGCTACGTGACTACGAGCTCCGTCGAAAAATGCAAGATATTCGCACCCAAGTCAAGAGTTTGCAAGAATCTCGTAATCTATAATTACAACTCAAGACCTATATGCGAGATAGCAATCCTACAGTCATCCAGCAAAGAACTCCCAGGGAATTGCGAACTCGTAACATTTTCAGAGATTTTCGGAGATAACAAATGGTTATTTTTATTAAAACTCAAGACTCCATACGTAGTCGAATGCGGCAATAACATTGAGCATCAAGAAATCATTGGCTCGGGAATAATTTCACTTAACCCAGGATGCAAATTTTACACTGTATTTGTAACATTGAACGCGGAAGAAGACTTACTTACTAACTTAACGCACCCAATCGTCGTGGTGGACATCGAAGACACCTGCACTCCAGAGACGCTGCAACAATCGATCCCACCAGAGTTGCAACCTATCACAATACGAAACGTACCCCTGGACTCGCTTCACGTCATCAAGGACCAAATACAATTTCAAAAACAACTTCTAAAGGAACACCAAAATTCCTTCACTTCAAGCTCTTTCAACTCCAAATATTCTTTTGCCGCTATGGCACTGGGCACATCCATGCTCATCCTCTTGCTATACAAATTTTGTCCTTGGCGTCGCTTCTATCTAAATCGAAATCATCCAGATCATCAATCCAGAGGTTGCATTCAAATTTTCAACAACTGTTTTGACAACTCTCAGCGGCATCAAACCATCCCGATGATTACGATCAACACAAGTGCAATTTCAGAAGACGAAGAAGAAGAAGACCTACCGACAATAAACCCAAGATCGCGCACACCGAAGGCCCGATCCTTATTCTAACAGGGGACGTGTTAGATAAGCACTATACCTACCTTAATACCTACTTTTCTCTTTTCTGTACCTATTGTTAGATAAGCATTATACCTACCTTAATACCTACTTTACTATACCTATGTACTAGATAAGCACTAAACCAATATAATGTAATGTACCTAACTACCTACTAACCCACGATTGTACCAAATGTTCCTTAACACTAACCTCTAACCCTAACTATGTACATTAGTAAATAAGTCTATTTTTAGAATGTAAATAAAGTAACCGCCACCCCTTGTCCCAACAAGCACTCTCCAGATTCTATCGATCCCTTCCACTCAAAATCACATAAATATTCCCGTGCTCCACATTCCACACACATTCGCTCATTCTATTCCACACTCTCGTAGCTCTGACTCTTAACTCAATTATCTAGTATAAGTTGTATTGTTTTAAATATTATTCAATTATTTCTCGTGTTAGTGTTAATTAAACAAATTAGTTTTCAAAGAGACAATTTTATTCCACGCCACGTAACAGCTGCGTCACCCTATGCGGTTGCGCTCACAGCGCAGACGTCTGCAATAATGGTTCGATAGTGCTAGTGAACACACCGTTAGTGATCAGTGAGGCCGTAAGTAAATGACTAATAAATTAACTTGTAATTATGCTATCGCAAAAACTAATCGAATATTTATTTTGTTGAAGACGGGCCCCTTAATACATGGAAATTTTCAAGATTTTCTTTGACTTTAATGTTACTGTTACAAGTTGGTATTTAGTATGTTTGTTTATTAACCCGTATTAACAAGCTCCTAAACTAAATCTTATATTCTAATTATTGTTTTGAATAACAGTTATTTATTTGACAGATAAATACCTTCTTGTTTAATGTATAGGTGTTAATCTTAGCTGATATATACCTTCTTTGTTTAATGTGTAGGTATTAATCTTAATTGATATATACCTCTTCTGTGTATAATAGGTACTAGCCTTTATTGATGTGTACTCATTATAATCATATGTTTTTCCATATTTAGGTCACATAGGTATGTTTATTCCTTTAATGTTGTCATTTATAAACTCCCTTTGTGTGTATGTCCGCGAGTAGGTCGTGTCTAAACCTACTCGTGCGACAGTGTGTTGTAAAATTAAAAACTGCTTGTGTATATGCTAATGAAAAATAAACGTGTCATTTGTACATAGAGAACTGTTTTATTGTTGAGTAAATCCTACCCGAAATCCAAGCATATACTTGCATAAGTTCCGTAGGCAACAGTGCGGAACAGTACTCTAGGGTTAAACGCTTTCGTGATGGAAACTTTGATTTGAAGAACGGATCACGTGGAAGACCGCCCACACAGGTGAATAACAATGAATTGAAAGAGATGGTGGAAGCCGATCCGAGCCAAACTACCCAGGAATTAGCGGCATGGTTTAACGTTACCTTACCAACAATATTGACTCATTTGCGTCAGATCAATAAAATAAAAAAATATGAAAAATGGGAGCCTCATGATTTGACTGATCTGCAAAAAGAAACGCGTGTTGAAACTTGTGTTGCCTTGATGAATCGATACAGAAATGAAGGAATATTGGATCGAATTGTGACATTTGATGAAAAGTGGATTCTTTACAATCACCGTAAGCGAAAAATGCAATGACTGACCCCAGGTCAAACGCCGCAACAGTGTCCTAAAGCAAAGCTAAACCAATAAAGAGGTAATGGTAACTGTTTGGTGGTCTCAGCATGGTGTTATTCACTATAGCTTTCTCCGATCTGGTCAAGCATTAATGGCGGATGTCTACTGTGCCGAACTCCGAAATATGATAGCAAAACTAGCAGTGAAACAGCCCCGACTCATGAATCGATCCTCACTATTACTGCTCCATGGTAACGCGAGACCTCATACAGCACGAAAAACCGTTTTAACTCTACAAGAACTGGAATTAGAAACCATTCGTCACCCTTCGTATTCGCCAGACCTTGCTCTAACGGACTACCATTTTTTTCGTGATTTGGACAATTTTCTACGTGATAAAAAGTTTTCTGCTCAGGAGGCAGTACAAAATGCTTTCCCACAGTTTGCCGAATCTAGATCACCAGAGTTCTATCGCAAAGGCATAAATGACCTTCCTATTAGATGGCAGCAATGTGTAGATAATAATGGTAATTATTTTGATTAAATAAATATGTTAATTTTTTTTTAAAACGCATTGTTTCAATTTTTCAGTACAAATCGGCAATTTTTATACTTTAACCCCTAATATTAACAAGCAAAATCTAGAACTATATCTACTAAATGTCCAGTGCTTTTCTTAATTTGTCAATCAGATCGCGCCGCATGGCGCAGTACCGGTCAGTTGCGATCCAATCATCCAAGCGTCATTTGAGTAAGTTGTGTTCCGATCGATATTTTTAAGAAGGTAACGATCATTTTACAGTTCACGATTTTTTGATTAGCACAAGAATTATAAAGTGTAATGATTACATTTTTTGTTTCCTTAGTAGCATATTTTATACTTAACAATTTTACGTTTCATATTTGACATAACTATTGATCAATATTTTATTACGATATTTCAATATTAAAATGTACCTTTGGAGCTATAATTAACTCATCAGGGAGGCTAGTATTAACGTTTTAATACCTACCCCAGATTTGGGGGCTAGTATAAACAGGTTAGCTGAATGTTTAGAAAGATTATTGTAAACTCTTTTTTTTATGACAGCATGAGAACTTATAAACGCAAAACTACGCGTGGTACCACATTGACAGAGGTTTACGAGTTAGCTGCGCAAGAGATTATTGAGAAGAAAAGAAATTACAGGGATGTAGCAAAAGAATTTGACCCCTTTCGTTGATGATACCGGCTTGCTTAGAGTAGGTGGTCGAATAAAAAACGGGGCGCAAATACAAAATGAAACTATATTTTATCTATCTTTTTAAAGCTTTACTTAAACAAAATAGGCGCGTAAGTGCCATTTCCCCTACTCTATAGGGACTCCTCCTCTCAAAAGATTAACATCATGTGGCATTTTGGAAAAAACGGGGCGCAAATACCAGTGCGGACTACGACGCATATGTAATTTCGCAAGGCATAGACAAATATGATGGCAATTTTTTACGGCAAATATGTTAAACAAACATTTGGAAAATTACACTTTTAAGAAGAGGTTACACACCTATCATTGTTTTCGGATACCTGTAGTGGCCAAAACAGAAACCAGTTAGTTGCTGCAGCCCTCTTGTATGCAGTGCAAAAAACGCATTTGACTATCATTGAGCAGAAATTTTTAGAATCCGGTCATTCACACATGGAGTGTGATTCAATGTACTCCAGCATCGAAAATGCGCGAAAGAATAAGGCATGTTTTATGATGAACGATTGGCTTAATATATTCAAAGCTGCGCGTTCAAATCGAAGGAAAAATAAAGATAAACCCCCCTATCAAGTGATTGAGCTTAAATAAAAAGTTTTTTGTGGGACTTACAGGCGTTGGCACGCCTACACATTCCGTGCATAGCGTTCGCCCCGAGCGGACGTCTCCCATGCTCGGTCTAGAGTGCTCCGACTCCCCTCTCGCGCAAGTGTTGTGCCGCCCGACGTCATTAGTGATTGTGCCAGTGTTGTGGATGGACATTGCTCCAGCGTTGTGTGTAGTGCAGTGTAGTTCCAGGGTCTAGGATTCCGTGAGTACACTACTCTAAGTGTAGCATAGGTCCACACCCCCGTCTCCAAAGGACGGGGACTCAGCTAGGGTTTTCACCTTAGGTACCCACCTCCCTGCCCCGGCAGGGAGGACATCTTTAGCTCCCGGGTCCACTATGGACCCGACCCACCAACCGACCCGCTCTCGGGGCCACTAGGGCCCCGGCGACGCAAGTTAATATACAGGCATTGTCAGAGGACCTGCAAAACCGCAGTCCTAACTATCTTAGCTATTTTTATGGCCCATCCATTACGACAATCCCTCCTGTCATGCCGCCAACTGTACCGCCCTTCAGGCAGCCAATTTCAACCCCCTCCCAGGTGGCAGACATCGAGAGCACCCCTGCGCCCCGCAAAACCAAGGATCTTCCCTCCTTGTCCCCCGCTGGTTATTCAGCCGCCCCTATGAGATCAATCCCGCCCAAAACCATCCCAGGTCCTGTAGCCCGATCCTCAAAACGAGACCTCTCCCGCCTCCTCTGAATCGGACGACTTCACACCCGTCCAATCAAAGAGCCAAAAGCGAAAGCTAAAGGCATCCAAAGCCACCGCAAACCCACCTAAGAAGGTTGCCACCCCTACTCCATCCACCCCGTCAACAGATACACTCAGACCCCATAGCCCATCCGCCACCCAGTCCTCCTCCGGAGAGGAATCGGAAGATTCCCCAATGGAGAAACCAGTAAGGGAAAAAGTACCTCCTCTGTACATCAGAGAGAAGCTGAGCTGGCAGCGAATCCTCCCCATTCTAACAGAGAAAAGGCATAACCTTCTCTGAAGCCCGTTCTCGAATGCCATACCTCTTAAGACCACCGTGGTCTCACCTCAATTCTCCGACAGGAAAACGTAAGCATTCACACATATGCCTTGCCCGAGGAACGCGTCCTCCGCGTAGTAATTAGAAACATTCCTAAGGAATTAAACACCGACGTTATCAAGGAAGATCTCCTATCCCAAGGGTATCCAGTCAGGGAGGTACATCGCATGTACCACGCACAATCAAAATCTCCTTATGAGATGATCCTACTAGTTTTAGACCTTACCCCAGAGGGTAAGAAAATCTATGATTTAAAAGCCATATGCCGTCTTTCTGGCCTTAAGGTCAAATCCCCTCGTCAGCGCGGTAGATTAGGACAGTGTCATCACTGTCAGTTATAAGTACGGCCATTCCGCTAGAAATTGCTTCGTCCGTCCTAGGTGCGTCAAGTGCCTAGGAGACCACGACACGGCAGATTGCGCTAGGACGCAACCGACCGAGGAGCCCCCGAGCTGTGTTCTTTGCAGGTCTCAAGGGCACCTCGCGAACTAACGCGGATGCCCTAAAGCCCCCAAAGAACAAAAGCGAAGGGTCAAACCGGCCGGCCGCAATTCTGCCGCCCCCTCCAATCCGACCCCAACCTTCGTCCCGGCTCCGGCCCCGGCCACCAATGCTTGGGACAAACCTCTTCCCAGGACAAATCGCCCTGCTCCCGCGGCTAAGACCGCTTCGTCAACCCCGAACACAGACCCCACCAAAAACGCCCAATTCGGCCAGTCAGGCCAACATAGATCAGTCTTGTGATGCCTCCGCTTATGCAAATGCAAGTAGTAACATCGACATTCTTAGCAAACTCTTCCTGACGATAGACCTAATCAAGTTAAACAGATTCATCTCAGATATTAGAACAAACCCAGATGCGATTTCAGTCCTCCAAAAACACATGGAATTTTTCATTCCGGTTAAAGAATTATTTGACTCTCTCAATGGCCAACACAACGAATAGCAGAATCAAACCACATTCCCTTGTAGTCACCTTTTATAACGCGGCAGGCCTTATGGACCAAATAGACGAAGTTCGCGATTTTGTTTGTGCACATCAAACCGATATTCACCTAGTGCAAGAGACCTTCTTAAAACCTAGTAGAAGCAATCCGCGAACTGCAAATTATAATTTAATTAGAAACGACAGAGCAACCGCCCTCGGCGGCACCGCGATTTACTACAGAAGGGCTCTTCACTGCACTCCTCTCGATACTCCTCCCCTTACCAATATGGAAGCATCTATTTGTCAGGTTAGTATGTCCGGCCATCCGTCGGTCATACTAGCATCTATCTATCTCTCTCCAACAACAACAGCCTCTAGAGAGTGACATCAGCGCACTTCTCTCCCTCTGGGACTCCGTTATTCTGGCAGGAGATTTTAACGCCAAACACCGCCGCTGGAATTGTAATACAACAAACCATCGAGGAGTTATACTCGAAAGACAAACAGACAGGACCTTAATTTTGCACTTTTGGCCCCTGACACACCGACTCGTTATCCTAATACAGAACGGACTACTGACCAACCGGACATACTAGACATAGCACTGCTAAAGAACATCGCCTTACAGGTGTGAGGTGAGTCCTGCGACCACGGCAAGTAAAACAATAGAAAAAAACTGCTTATAATTAAAAAATAAGGACCCGCTGTTACTTGGGCACACGATGCGTATGTGCTTACCATCTATTGCCCCGATACAATTAGGAAAATTCCGTAAAAACCAATATTCTTCGGCTATTCTTTTAAAATCTTCCTCGGTGGGTTCAGGAAGCGCAACGTTTAAAAGTCTCAAGCATATACTTTGTAAGATTTTAGGCACAATTCTGCATATCCAATTATGGCTAATTCGAAATTGAAAACTTAAAGATCTATAACTTTCTCCAGTCGCCAAATACCTGTAAAAAAAAGTAGGTACTTAATTAATGGGTCAAACATCGGTGCAAAGGTAGTCCGTTTCAGTTCAGTGGTCCGTGTAGGTAAACAGAATAGTGAATTATCAATTATGAATCCATCTAACTAAATCTTATTTCTCCATGAATAAAAATACTTTATTTATTCGGATTATCTCGTTTAAAATCACTACTCATGTTTACCTCCACAGAACATCGAACTAAAACAGACTATATAGTAGTTCTATATTAACTAACAATGTTATTGTTTCAGCTGAAGAATGTAAGAATAAATGGCGTAATTTACGCGACAATTATAGAAAAAATCAGAATAAGAAGAAAACCGGAAGTGCTTCTTTCGTTTCAAAGTATGACGACGAAAGACTTTAAATTTATAAATGACAGCTTTGAAGAAAGGGAGTCTATTTCAAATCTAAATCCCGGAAATGTTCTTGAGGTTGATGAAGATAACAATTTGCCAGTAGAGATATGTTCAGGACCAACTTCTTCAATGCCGAGTTCAACGCCGTATTCACCATGTGAATCTATTTCACAACAACCATCGCAAGAAGGACATTCAATAACACAAAACAAAACACAAGGTACATCACAAGTGAAAAAGAAAAAAAGAGACAGCCCTGTCGAAGAGTTTAGAAAGAATAGAGAAGAAAGAACAAACATGTTGAGACAAATTACAGAAAAAGGCAATACTCCAGTACACATATTCTTTAGGAGTATGGCCGACGTAGTTTGTCAATTTCCTCCGGACAAAATAGCTCAAATCAGAGCACAAGTTTGTAACATCGTTACTGAAATGGAATTATTGGTCTTGGCGCAACGAGAGACACCATCCCCACAGCAATCATTCAACACACTACAGCATCCAATCCACGCATACAACTCGCAACGAGAGACACCATCCCCACATCAATCATTCAACACACCACAGCATCCAATCCACGCATACAACTCGCAACGAGAGACACCATCCCCACAGCAATCATTCAACACACCACAGCAACCAATCCACGCATACAACTCGCAACGAGAGACACCATCCCCACAGCAATCATTCAACACACCACAGCATCCAATCCACGCATACAACTCGCAACGAGAGACACCATCCCCACAACAATCATTCAACATACTTTGATGTTATACCGAGTACTGTATTCGATTAATAAAAATAATATGAGTATGAATTGTTTTATTTAATTACCGAAATAAATTCATTTAACTTACCTTAACGTTAGGAATAGTTTTTCTTGTGCCGTAATAGCAAAATTCCGATTTCTGGTTCGAGGCTATGTGTCACTAATATCATCTTTTATGGCCATTAAAATCTTGTTATAGATCTCCCTTGAAACCCGAAAGTAACCCATGAATTTTTCTTCACAATCAATTAAATGCCTTTTTATTAAGGTTTCGTAACAACCTTCACTCCTCCGTTGTAAAAACATGTTCCTCGGAGATTTTCTTTGTCTATTCAGAAGCAGTAAAAATTCTTCTTCTTCCTCCTCTTCAAGCAAAGCACAAATTACAGAAAAATTGTTCATGTTCACGTCTACCTTGGTAGCTGCGGCAAAATCAACTGACCACAACTCCGCAGCGACGCTAAATGCTGCGTCGTGACGCTGCGTTGCGGCGCATACCACAGCGTTGTGCGTCATGATCACCAGACCAAAGCTTAATGCTGTTCGGAACGCGAACGGTCGATTCGGCAATGGTCAGCACTTTTCGCGACGACGCGACGCCTCGGCATCGAGCATTTGTGAATCGTGACGTAGGAAGCCGTTTTTTATGCTTACTTAGTACCTATGCCGAATGTTTGGACTTTGGCGACGCGCGAATTCTTACTCGCGTATTTAAATTAGTATTCTGTTTAGTGTAGGCGCTTGGTGCGTGGCACCCTGCTTTAAGGTACCTAATGGTATTTTTTTCTTTAAAATTGCTAAATTGTATTAATAAATAAGAATGTTAAATTTAAATATTGGTTAATTAAATCAGTTAATAAATTAATTATGCACCTCTAGTATTAACAAGCTCCTTCTATCTATATAATATATAAAATTCAAAGTCCTGACTGACTGAGTGACTGACTGACTTATATATCAACGCACAGCCTAAACCGCTAGGGTTAGAGACTTGAAATTTTGACAGTAGCTTTTGTGACGTAGGCGCTCACTAAGGAAGGATTATTTTCCACCCCTAAGGGGGTGAAACAGGGGTTGAAAGTTTGTATGAAAGTCCGTCATTTCTCAAGTTATATCCATGAAACTTGGTATATGAGCTACCGGTAAAAAATTAAGAAATACGTGTTTCACAGTTTTTGAAAATTCGACCCCCAAAGGGGTAACATAGGGGATGAAAGTTGGTATGAAAGGCCTTCATTTCTCAAGATATTTTTCAAGTTATATCAACGAAACTTGGTATTTTGGCTTTCGGTAAAAAATAAAGAAGTACGTTTGTCACAGTTTTTCAAAATGTTACGCCTAAAGGGGTAAAATTTTGGTAAATAAATAGGGGTTGAAAGTTTGTATGAAATTCCTTCATTTTTCAAGTTATAGACATGAAAGTTGGTATTTGGGCTTCTGGTTTAAAATAAAGAAATACGTGTTTCGCCATTTTTGAAAATTCTACCCCCAAAGGGTTGAAACAATGTAGTATGATGATAATGATGAAATACGGATGTTACAGTTTTAAAATTTCTATCCCCAAGGACGTCAAATAGAGAGTTTGTCCTTCAATCACGCCGCAACAGAGCAAAGGCTCGACGTGATTTTTGATAATACATCTATTTATTTTATTTCTCATGTTCCTTCATGATCACATTTTTTTATTTATTTCATACACAATTATTAAAGAAAACTCTCAGATCCTTGTAACGTAGCTGATGGTACCTATGGCCCGGCGTACCTTCGCTACTTACATGAAAGTTAGGGTTCGAACCTACGACCTTGATCTTCCCTACCTAACGGGGAGATTGAAATCAAACAGCGGTAATGCACACAACTTAATTAAGATTTATTTACACTAATTACAACATGCCTTAACTTATGCTCCGATCTACAATCCTATTTGCTCTGAAGGAGCTCCTAGATCACGATCCGAACGGCGGGCAACACCGTTCGGGTTACGCGCGGACAGTAGGCCACCGGTGGCCGTTGATCGGATTACGCGGGTGCGCGGAAGGCGCCTACGGGGGAGAATGTGGGGCGAGGGGGAGTGGGGAAGCGGTGGTGCTAGACGGGCCCGGCTTCTGAAGCCAAGGTGCGGCTAACACGACCAGCGTCCACAAGTACTACCCGATGTCGACCCCCAGAGAGATCAGGCCGAGCGGCTCGAGTAGTCGCAAGCTCCTTCAGAGCAAATAGGATTGTAGATCGGAGCATAAGTTAAGGCATGTTGTAATTAGTGTAAATAAATCTTAATTAAGTTGTGTGCATTACCGCTGTTTGATTTCAATCTCCCCGTTAGGTAGGGAAGATCAAGGTCGTAGGTTCGAACCCTAACTTTCATGTAAGTAGCGAAGGTACGCCGGGCCATAGGTACCATCAGCTACGTTACATTGGCGCCCAACTGAAAAACCCATCAGTTTGGGTTCGCGACGCGGAAAGCAGGATAGCACCACGTTCGTAGCCAGTAGAAAAGAAATAGGCACGCACTGCAAGCACGCAGTGGTGACCACTAGTATAGGGCGAACCACTTTGAAAGCATAGCACGTTTAATATCGTAAAATTTTTTTCGTGGCATTAAAACGGTTAGAAACCCTTCCAGGGAGTTCACTTGCAACTGCTCGAGTCGCTCTGCCTGATCGCTCTGGGGGTCGACATCGAGTAGTGCTGGTGACTTCCAAGGAGCCCACTTGTAACTAATCGGGTAGCTCGGCCTGATCTAATCATTGGGGTCGATGCCGAGAAGTAACCTGTGGACACTAAAGGAGTTAGTCGCACTTTGACTCAAGGAGTCAGGATCGCCTAACCACCTAAAACATAAACCCTGTCACAAAAGTCCGCTCGTAACCACCCAGGTAGCTCGGCCTGATCTTATCACTGGGGTCGATGCTGAGTGGAAACTTGCGGACACTGGAGGCACTAGCCGCACCTGCAAGGAACGACTAGCTCCACCGGGGTGTCAGAGTAAATCAAAAGGGTATATATCCGATCGGGAGTAGTATAATAAACCACGCGAACAAAAAAAAATTTAGATCCGGGATAAGGATACCTATTCTTAACTTAACCAGGCAGGGTTGAGAAATCAAAGGATAGACATCCAATTGAGAAATAAAACAAACAAGCACACACACACAAAATCGAAAGGGGAACAATTAGGGACCGGGAGCAGGTCAATAGATATCAACCGTTCGTAACGCGCGAACGCTAAGAAAAAAAAAACCCCCCGCGAGAATAACAGTATCCAATAGGGGAAACGCAAAATAGGGCAGTAGCGAACGATAAACGCATAAAATAGAAAATAAACAAATAAGAAATAACATAGAAAAATAAACACATAGCAATCCGAGCGATAGGGTAGGGTATAGTATAAATAGAGTAAATAGATAGCTAAGAAAAATAGTTAAATACTAACCAACCAATATAAATAAAATTAGGACCTAACTAAGAAAGAAAGATGCCCACAAGTTGGATATACAAGTTAAACAAACAGGAACTTACCGATGAACTAGAAAATAGGAATATTGAAGTTTTAGCCACAAGTACAGTAGAGGAACTACGAAAACAGTTGGCACAAATAATAAAGACGGAGGGCGAAACGTCCGAAGGTAGTAAAATGTCCGGTGAGAGCGAGACAAAGGAATTCGACAAAGCAATATCTCGGTGGAAAATACAGTTCGACACCACAGGAGATGCCGTGGAATTCTTAGAGAGGGTGGAAGAACTAGCTGAAACTCTAGGCGTTAATAAAAACAAAATTGTACAAGTAATACCAAGATGTTTGAACGGAAAAGCGTCATTGTGGTATAGGAATAATAAACAATATTGGGAAAACTGGGATGATTTTGTAGAAGCCTTCAAACTTTACTACTATCCAAGACAATATGAAAAGAATTTATTAGAAACAATCATAAAAAGGAAACAACGAATCCCAGAAAGATTTATTGAGTACCTGACTGATATACAAACCCTGATAAGAAGATACGGAAAGTTAACTCCGGATGAACAGCTGGAAAGAATCTATGACAATATGAAACCAAATTACCAGTACTACATAAAGAGAAAGGACTTCACCACGATAGCGGAACTGATCCAACTGACGGGAGATTACGAGAAGATAAACATGGACCGATACAAGGACATGAGTTATAAAAGACCAACGCACCCAAGAAGGGAGATCCAACCAGAATATGTCGAGACACGTACGAAATATCAAAAGCCCGAAGAACAGAAAATAGACGGCAAAAAGATCCACAACTATGATCCAGACACTTGCTGCTGGAAATGCGGAAAAAGAAACCATACGGCACGAGAATGCCAAGCCAAACGGGTCATCTTCTGCAACCTATGTGGACTATTAGGAAAACTAACCCGAGACTGTTGCAAAACAAACGGGAAAACAGCAAGAACGAACACACAAAATTACACGACGCAAAGCAAACAAGGAAAGGATAATCGGATATTCAGGGACGTTAAAATATACGGGAATCCGTATAGGGCATTGGTAGATACGGGGTCAACTAATTCGTACATAAATAAAGAAATAATGGATAAGATTAAAAACAGAATAAAGGAACCGATACAAAAAACGAACATAATCAAGTTAGCAGACGGGTCAAAAATAGAAACGACCGCAGTGGTAAACGTGGAACTAGATATAAAGGGACAAACCATGACACACCAAGTAATCTACCTACCGTCAACTACAGTAATGATCATGGGAATGGACATCCTATCTAGACTAGGACTCGAGATAAACTGGACAGATACGTCAGGTGAACAGACAAATCTAGAAGTAACAGAAACAAAGATCGACACAGAGACAAGCTTAACAACAAAACAACACGAAGAATTACAAAAGGCATCACAAGAAGAAAACGTAATAGCCGACGAACTATCAAGGAACCCGGTATGTACGACAACAGTCGAAGACGGAGATTGGTACACGAAAAAATTCAACAAAATAAAGAGTAATCCCGAAGCGGACCCCGACTACTGCATGAAAGAGGAAAAACTCTATAGAAGAATAAGCAATCCAAAATACGGCGGAAAGTTAGACCCAGCAACGGAGTGGAAACTATGTGTAAAAAAAGACCGATAGAGAAAGAATCCTAACGCAGAACCACGACGAACCTAACGCAGGATATCTAGGAATATATAAGACATTTAATAAAATAGCACAGCGATATTACTGACCAGGGTCATTCAAAGATGTAGCCACGTATATAAACACATGCGAGATCTGCCAAAAACACAAAACATCGCAAGGAAAAAAACTGATGCATATAAGAAATGCAGGAGAACCCTGGGAATTAGTAACAACCGACCTCATAGGACCACTTCCTCGATCCACTAAAGGATTTCAATGGATAATAGTCTTCCATGATAAATTTACAAAATGGACAGAAATAAAACCGTTACGGACGGCAACATCGAAAACAGTCGCCAGCGCCCTAAAAGAATGCATCCTCATGAGACACGGCGGAATCAAAACATTATTAAGCGATAACGCGAAAATATTTACGAGCAAATACTTCAAGGAGACACTCGCGCAGTATGGAATAGAACATAAATTAACGGCACCTTACACACCACAGTGCAATCCAACAGAACGAGTGAACAAAACACTCGAAACTATGATAGCCGCATACATAGAGAAAAACCATAAAAAATGGGACGAACACCTGACTGAATTCAACTTTGCATTAAACACATCGGTACAGGAGACGACAAAGTACACCCCAGCATTCCTACTGTTCGGAAGAGAATTAAGAAACATTCACGACGAAAATAAATTACCTGTACCAGCGCTAAAGGAAAAGCAAAAACTAACAGAAATCTACGAAATAGTCAGAAACAACCAACAGCGAGCCTCCGTTCAACAGAAAAACTACTACGACAGGAATAGACGAGACTGGAAACCGAACGTAGGGGAACTCGTACTAAAAAGGGAATTTCCATTGTCAAACGCAAGTAAGCAATTCTGCGCAAAACTGGCTCCAAAATTCGCAGGTCCATATAAAATACTAGAGCAAAAATCACCAGTAATATTCCTAATTAAAGCACTACGGGGAAATAAAATATGTACGGCACACGTAAAGGACATAAAAAAATATCATACATAACAGCACGGTACAGCAATGATATGTCTATGGCATCATAAAAATGATAGCACAGTCCAACAGTAATACCTCCATGGCACGAGAGAAAAAAAAAGAGGATATTGCAATCTACAGGTTTATACGTCTATGGCTCCATACATAAAAACTGTAAACACCAAAGAGAACGAAAGAGTAACGAGTATCACAGAACACTATGGTTCAGTTAAACCCAGTGCATACAAGACGATCCAAACACCCAACAACCTACCCAACACCGAACCAACCAGAGACAAACACCAAACTTATTATATATAACCATAAACCCACGACACACTACCGGACATAACTGTGCGTCCTAGACCAATATCAACAGAGTAAAAACAAGCAAGAGAAAACGTCAGAAAATAAAAATTAACCTACCCTCAAAAATAAATAATAGGAAGTTCCCAACGAAAAATCAAACCAAACATCAGTCATACGTACATGATGTCGGGAGTAACAATAATAAGTAATGAGGAAGTCATATTGGACGGAAATGGACGTAAGATCCAGTACGACCCCAGAAACACTAAAATAGTGGAAAGCCCGGGGTCAAAACTAATATACCTCCCACTGGCAACCGCAGCCGAAACAAGTCCCACTCCAGGCCCATCCGACAGGAGCGATTACCTGGAAATCGACAACCACGCGGCAAGCGGAGAGTACCAGGCATTCGTGGCAGAAGTGGAGGACCAAGGAACCAAGCGCAAGAGGAAGCGACGGGGACGGAAACGCATGGGCAACCATTGGCGAGGCATAGTACGCCTCCCTCAATATAAGGGAAAAATGAAACCGTGAGGTACCTAATAAAATATATATAAGAAAAAAGGGAAATGCCATAAAATAGGGACACTAACATAGACAAGTAATGAGTAGAATAAGGAAATATAGTTGCAACCCATAGCTAACCAAGTGATTTTTACAGGCAAAAATCTCCAGAAATGAGAGGGGGATGCAACGGTGACGTCACAACAGGGCCTACGTGACCGTCGACACGGCGTCGAGCTGAGAACATTCGAGAAACACCGAGAGACGCCGAGCGACCGCGGATGCGCCCGACGCCCCGCCAGTTTACCTACCAGCCGTCCCGCTATAAATAGCCGAGCGTTAGTCCACTTGCGACTACTCGAGCCGCTCGGCCTGATCTCTCTGGGGGTCGACATCGGGTAGTACATCAGACATTGAGGAAGACCCGGAAATTCAAATTGAAGGTAAATTATTGTATTTTATTATTGTATTTTTATTCAAATATACCCTTTTTGCGACGTATAGATTTTTATTAGTGTTTTCTCTCTCCAGAGGTAATTCAAGACTTACAAGAGGTGGTATCGGTCCAAGATGAAGTAAATGATGATGCTGACATGTCAGAAAACGTATCTGAACCAGACCAGGGACGGAGCCGGGGTCGCTCGAGACCTACACTTCGTGGCAGAACGAGATCGCGCGGCGGACGCGTTCGGTCAGGAGCGCGCTCGACCACCCGCTGTCGCGGCGGCAGACATGCAACAACTTCTATCAGGGAAATGGATGAAGGTAATGGATGGTCATACCAAGCAGCGGAGCAGCCGCCAGAAAATCCAGTATTTCAAGAAATATCTCGCGTATTAGCTCCGATTGATGAAAATTCGTCACTGTTCGATTGTTTCTCAATTTTTTTTCCTGATTCTTTTTGGAACTTGCTCAAGACTGAAACAAATCGTTATGCAAATGAAGGCTAAACAAACGCGACAAGGTATCCTGAAACCTGGCACTATGCTTTATATATGGAAACCTGTCACGAAACAGCAACTAAAAACTTTTTTTTCCATAGTGATTCATATGACACTCGTTCAAAAAGAAAGTTTCGATTCTTACTGGTCAACTCGTGAAATAATAGAAACTTCATTTGCCAGAAAGCACATGAATAGGAACCGATTCAGAGCTATTTACAGCTGTCTTCATTTGAACGACAACTCAAATTATAAACCACGTAATGATCCCGAATACGATGCTTTTTTCAAACTCCGACCGTATTTCAATGAACTGTGTTTTCTGTGTGAGAACAGTTTTTATCCCAACGAAAACTTGACGATCGATGAGGGCACTTGTGGATTTAGGGGTCGAGTGCACTTCAGAGTTTACAATAAAGATAAGCCCGATAAATACGGTATGAAAGTGTACATGCTTTGTGACGCGGAAACGGGCTACATACTACGCATGGTTCCCTATGTCGGCGACTCGAAATCTGTCGAGACTATTATCACGGAATTGAGTGAACCATATTTTGGTAAATGGCACACCATTTATATGGATCGTTTTTTTACGAGTCCGACAATTGCAGACTTACTTTGGCTGAAGAAAACTCGCACTGTCGGCACAGTGATGGCAAATCGTCGTGGTCTGCCACAGGATTGGCGACAACAATCTTTGGAAAAAGATGAAATGGCTTTTTGTCACCGCGGAAATCTAACTGCCTGTAAATGGAGAGATAAGCGTGATGTACTTATACTCACGACGAAACATGGAGCTAGCTGGACAGAGGTGGATGCAAAAGTCAAAGGTGTGGGCGTAACCAAAAAGGTGAAACCAGACTGCATCCTCGACTATAACCATTATAAAATTGGCGTAGATCTCAATGACCAATATGTGTCCTATTATTCGTTAAATAGAAAAAGTATGAAATGGTGGAAAAAAATGTTTTTCAATTTAGTAGCGCGTTCTCTGGTAAACGCTTACATTTTATACAATAAATCCAGAGAACAACGACGCCGCCTGCGATTCTCGCAGTTTCTGATGGACTGTGGTGAACAGCTGGTGGAAACTGCATCAGATGCTGAAGCAGGACCCTCCCGTGGTCCACATGCTGTCGGGACTAGCACGAGGCTCGTCGGCAGGCACTTCATGGAGAGGATTCCAAGCTCGGAAAAGAAAGATAAAGTCGCACGAGTTTGCAAAGTGTGTGCCGACATTTTAAAAAAAGAAACCGGAAAAAGGGGGCGCAAAGAGACCATTTATTACTGCCCAGACTGCAATGTTCCCCTGTGCTACTATCCCTGCTTCAAAATATTCCACACAAAAAAAAATTACGTTACATAATTAGCTCAAGTATGTAAGATTGTTTATGTTGGAGTTTTTTTTTTTCGATTTTAGACCTCTTTTCTTAATTTTTTTTCATAAATATTATTTTTTATTACAAATGTTTTTTATTTCATCCCTAAAAATATAAAGAACAATAGTACATATAAAAAAAGAATAATAGACATATCACAGATAGTTTTTATTTTATGAGTCATAGAATATCGGCAAAAAACGCCGGCGTACCAGGGAAAGCCGCCTTTATAACGGTCGGCTGTTAAAGTGTTAAGGCATGTTGTAATTAGTGTAAATAAATCTTAATTAAGTTGTGTGCATTACCGCTGTTTCAATCTCCCCGTTAGGTAGGGAAGATCAAGGTCGTAGGTTCGAACCCTAACTTTCATGTAAGTAGCGAAGGTACGCCGGGCCATAGGTACCATCAGCTACGTTACATCCTTAATAAAATTAATCGTCATAACTAAATTATCCGTTCAGAAATATTTTATTTCCTGATATACTTAGTTTCTATTAAAGTAGTAGTTGTTTAGATATACTACTATAAACGACAGGAATCGATCCGGAAATATTCTATTTCCGTATCGAATAATTTCGCAACGTCACTATTTAGTGCTTGTCATAACGTTGCAATACTGAAATTGTCAAATCTGGAATCGAATTATAATTCCGATTTTATAGTATCACCAATCTACCGGACTGTGTCGTCAATTTACCTTTGATTTCTTGTGTATTCAATTGACATATAACTCAGAATTATTAGATATTTGTTCGGTAAACTATTCTCATTATTTACTTCAAATAATAAATAATGTCATAAAACCAAATTGACTTTTCGCTTGGTTGTCAAAATATACAAAATTAGTTTAGTAGTTATTTTTTATCATCAACATACCTTACCTCACCCTAGAGAAGGTTCACTTTACAAAAATCAGTTAAATAAACAGCGACTCTGGCTAACAATAAAGTGCAATTCAGGTAGCACAGCGCTAACTTACCTACCGTCATATTCTCCTTCTCTTTCTATCGTGTAACTCTTATCCCTTTGCACAGCCCATTGAGTTGGTCCATCCGGACAGAACGACGCCGGGTATTTGTACCTTTATACCTAAAAAAATGCGGAGTGCGCCTGGTGATAATGGCTGATAATATTTCATTTTTGATCGTTTTCCTATTGAACTCGCTTTGTATCAAAACACATATTTATCAATTTACAGCTTAAAGCTGTTAATGATGACACAGACTTACCCAACTTCTCATGGGGCACCATGCAAAAAATATTGAAACATTTAAATTTTAAATATGTCACGAAATCAAGGAAAAGTATTCTTATCGATAGACAAGATATTATAAATATTATGGCGCCAAAGATATCTTCAAAAAACTAAAGAGTACCGAAGAGAAGGAAGGTACATTTACTATCAGAATGAAACATGGGTCAAAAAAGGTACCTACATAATATTTTTCAATATTATTCTTAAGCGTTAGCAGATGCCCGCGACTTCGTCCGCGTGGTTTAAGATTTTTTCCCCACAGGTACTCCTTAATTTTCCGGTATAAAAAGTAGCCTATGTCTCTCTCCACGTCCTCAACTGTATACTCTTGCAAAAAATCAAGTTGATCCGTTGCTTTGTT
Source organism: Erebia epiphron (assembly GCA_963932025.1). Lineage (NCBI taxonomy): Eukaryota > Metazoa > Arthropoda > Insecta > Lepidoptera > Nymphalidae > Erebia > Erebia epiphron. Next base: position 11,101,648 of record OZ009951.1, on the reverse strand, counting down.
GCGGCGTGATTGAAGGACAAACTCTCTATTTACCATCCTTGGGGATAAAATATTCAAAAACTGTGAGTCCGTATTTCTTCATTTCAAACCGAAATTCCAAATACCAAGTTATAACTTGAAAAATGACAGATTTCAAAGTTTCAATCACTATTTTCATTCTATAATTTTGAAAAACTGTGACACACGTACTTCTTTATTTGTATCTGAAAGCCAAAATACCAAGTTTCGTTGATATAACTTGAAAAATATCTTGAGAAATGCAGGACTTTCATACAAACTTTCGTCCCTCATTTCACTCCTTTGGGGGTCGAATTTTCAAAAATGGTGCAACACGTACTTCGTCATATTTAACGGAAAGCTCAAATACCGAGTTCCATGGCTATAACGAGAAAAATGAATGACTTTCATACCAACTTACAACCCCTTTTTACCCGTTTGGGGGGTGGAATTTTAAAACTGTGCCATGAATGTACCTCTTTATCTTTTACAAAAATTCGTAATACCAAGTTTCATTGATATACATTGAATAATTTTATACAAACTTTCATCTCCATTTTCACCCCTTTGGGGGTCGAATTTTTTAAAAATGGTGCAACACGTACTTCTGCATATTTAACCGAAAGCTCAAAGAAGCTATTTTACCTGTTTGGGGGGTAGAATTTTGAAAATCTGTGACACACGTACTTCTTTATTTTTTACTACAAGCCAAAATACCAAGTTTCGTTGGTATAAATTGAATAATATCTTGAGAAATGAAGGACTTTCATATAAACTTTCAACCCCTATTTAACCCCTTTAAGGGTGGAATTTTGAAAAATTGTGACACATGTACTTCTTTATTTTTTACCTTAAGTCAAAATACCAAGTTTTGTTGATATAACTTGAGAAATATTATCCTGAGAAATGAAGTACTTTCATACAAACTTTCATCCCCTATTTCACCCCTTCGAGGGTAGAATTTTCAAAAACTGTGAACCACGTATTTCTTATTTTTTTACCGGTAGCTCATATACCAAGTTTCATGGATATAACTTTAGAAATGACGGACTGTCATACAAACTTTCAATTCCTATTTTAGGGGTAGAATTTTGAAAAATCCTTTCTTAGTGAGCGCCTACATCACAAAAGGAACCTACTGTCAAAATTTCAAGTTTCTAACTCCAGCGGTTTAGGCTGAGCGTTGATATAATAAGTCAGTCAGTCAGTCAGTCAGGAATATGAATTTTATATATATAGATAAGTATCAGAAAATATCAAGATTATGTCATCGTCCAAAGATGCCCACGTTTATTTATTTATTTATTATATATTTTTGTATTTTGCACGTCATACATCAATTAAAGAGTGGGTTGATATGAAGGTAGGTAGGTATCGTCACGCCATGCATTTTCAGATGGCTTGACAACTGGCTTGAAAGGCCCTACGGGAAAAGGCAGACGGCTAATCATTGGCCATATTGGCGGAGAAGAAGGATTTGTGAAAGAAAGTCTATTAATGTTCGAGGCCAAAAATGGTACAGACGACTACCTTATAGAGATGAATGCAGAGTGTTTCGAGGAACGAGAGACAAAGACAAAGTTGACGAGATCGAGCGTGGATAGAGCGATCGATCTATGAGTGTGGAGGATCGAGGGGTATTTTTTTGCAATTTGCATACAACAGCTTGCTCACACTGATACCGACTATCGTTGAATCTGAGAGGGCCTTTTCAGCCGCTGGCTACATAGCGACTTACATAAGATGCCGTTTATCCGACAGCACTCTAAGCACTATTTGTTTTTTAAGAAGCTATTTCCAAACTCACTCTTAATTTAGTATAGAATACGTAGAAGGAGGTATTCGTTTTATGTCTGATGTAACATTTTCTGTACCATCGGGACTATTTAGTATTGACGAAAAGGGGGTAGGTAAAATGGTAGTTAGTATTCCCAAGGGTACGAATGTCTCTTTAAAGAAGGGATACCTGGTGGCCCGTGGGCTTGGGGCGAAAGAAGAAACGACCAAGGTGACTCAGGTCATGCAGGTTGATAGGGGTCCAAAAAACTACTCCCCATTGACTGACGTCGAGGTTAGAATAGGCGACGATATATCATCCGAACAGAAGTCACAATTACTGACACTCTTGAATAAACATAGAGATTGTTTTGCTTCCAATCTGGCTGAATTAGGTACCACCACTGTGGGTGAAATGTCCATTACCCTCCATGACAATGAGCCAGTAGTTTATAGACCCTACCGACTTTCCATCAAAGAGAAGGAAGTGGTGCGCCACATGATTTCAGACTTATTGGAGAATGGAATAGTTCAACCGTCGACCTCTCCTTATGCGAGTCCAGTCGTACTGGTTCGCAAAAAGACGGGCGAATACCGATTGTGCATCGACTACCGCGCGTTGAATAAGGGGACCGTGAGGGAAAATTATCCCATGCCTCTAATTGATGACCAGCTCGATGTTCTGGCCGGACATCAATTTTATACTACATTAGACTTAGCATCTGGTTACTACCAGATACCGATACGTCAAGAGGACAGGTTTAAAACTGCTTTCGTGACGCCGGACGGGCATTTTGAATTTACTAGGATGCCCTTCGGCCTCGCAAATGCCCCTGCCACCTTTCAGCGTATCATGAACCAAGTGTTGGGTTCGGCTCGTCACAAGGAAGCTTTGGCTTATTTAGACGATGTGATCATTCCGGCAAGGACCTTCTCGGAAGGTCTGAGTCGGTTAGAGAACGTCCTGAAAACTTTCTCTGAATCAGGCTTGACACTGAACATATCCAAGTGTCTGTTCTTTGGTAGTACTGTTGACTATTTGGGCTTTGAGGTATCCAAGGATGGCATTCGTCCTGGCTCTAGGAAAATAGAGGCGGTAGCGAAGTTCCCTGTACCGCAAACCCAACATAACGTCCGCCAGTTTCTAGGATTGGCTAGCTTCTTGCGGCGCTTTGTGCCTGGATTCTCTATCATAGCGAAACCACTTACTCATTTGTTGAAAAAGGATGTCCCTTGGGTCTGGGGTTCGGAGCAGGAATCTGCGTTTCGTGAATTACAAAGAAAGTTGACGGAAAAACCCACTCTCGCACTGTATGACCCTCTCGCGGAGACAGAATTGCATACAGATGCGTGCAAAATTGACGTTGCTGGTATTCTGCTACAACGCGATGAAAAGAGCATCTTGAGACCGGTGGCCTATTTCAGCCGACAGACCACACCGGAAGAGCAAAACTACTCTTCATACGACCTCGAGACACTCGCGGTTATATCCTCTCTTCAAAAGTTCCGCGTTTACCTAGTCGGAGTAAAGTTTAAGATCATAACTGACTGTAACTCGTTGCGTGCCACGTTTCAAAAGAGAGATATGTTACCGCGAGTGGCTCGATGGTGGGAACAAATGCAGGAATACGAGTTTGATATTGAATATAGGGCGGGGACTTCTATGGCTCATGTAGATGCACTTAGTCGTAATCCGATCCCCGAGACCAACAGTGACCTTTTAAATGTTAGGAGTATAGGTGAAGAGAACTGGTTAGTGACCGTACAGAACGCTGACTCTGAAGTTCAGCGTATGGTGCAAATATTAAAGGACCCTAACCTTAACAATGTCGTTGACATAAAAACCAACTACAAGTTAAAGGGCGACAAGCTGTTTAGGGTTACCCCAGATGGTGATAGGTGGGTGGTACCCAAAGGGGTCCGGTGGCAGGTGGTTAAGTTAAACCATGATGATATTGGCCACTTTTCAGTCGACAAGACTTTGGAGAAAGTCAAATCATGCTATTGGTTCCCCAAAATGAGAAACTTTGTGAAAAAGTATGTCACTTCGTGCCTCGAATGCGCCTACGCGAAATCTTCTGGCGGTAAAAGGCCGGGGTTGCTGTACCCCATTGAAAAGAAGGATATTCCCTTTGACACAGTGCATATTGATCATGTTGGCCCTTTTATCCGCAGCTGTAGAGGAAACATGCATATTCTCGTAATTATTGATGCTTACACAAAGTATATCTATCTCAAACCTGTTCGAAACACGAAGTCTCATGTGAGTATCAAAGTTCTAAAGGAGTACTTCGGCATATTTGGGGTCCCTCGCAGGTTAATCTCCGATAGAGGTACTTCTTAGAGATGGGTAAGTGATGCGTATGATATTACAGAAGTAATGTTACTTGAAGAGGTGATGCAACATCACTCATTACACGAGCGCGTTAACCATCACACATCACATAGAGCATAGCATTCGTTTCGGTTCGTGTATCACTCGGCACGGCAAGTCGGCACTCGGCAACACTCGGCCGGCCGGCCGGCGGCGCGCGGCGGCGGTGGTGGCGGGGCGGGCGGCGCGCGCCGTCGTCGTCGCCGCGCGCTGCGTCGAAAGAGACAGACGACTAAGAAAGAAATTCTTAGTAAAAATGAGCGAGCTAAATATACAATTCACAGTTTGTCTGAAATGGTGTGGCAATTGTTTGTATGTAATGCAAATATGTCATATAATGCAATTTTGATGTTTATTGTAATGACTTAAGGTCAACATTCAAAATTTCTCCATATTTTCATGAAAGGCGCCAAACTCTTACTTGTTGCCGTTCAAGGTTAAGTACGTACGTAAACAAAACAGAATTTTGTTTGTTTTTGGTTTTAGTTTTCGCTAGTACCTAGTGCTATACTTCACGCGTCTTGCCGCAATTTCTAAGTAATTAGGTACAAATAGTGTAGATAATAATAGTTTCGCAGTAATAATAGTATAATAGTGCTGTAATAAACTTGTTTTATATGTACTGTTTAAGTGTACCTAATTAGTAATGACCAATATTTCAGTGTAAATAAACTATTTTAAGTATTGTAAATAAACTTTAGTCTTTGACTTTGGCTGTAACTTTGTGATGAAGTGAAAAATGGCATCAAAACGTAAATATAGTCCACTCTGGGATCATTTTGAAAGTACGGAGCCAAAAAAAGCTAAGTGTAATTACTGCTCAAAGACTCTCGCTATGTCTTCGAGCTCTATCGGGTCTTTGAGTAGGCACATGAAGAAAGTTCACCCCACCATAAATATTAAATTAAATAGGCTAGAGCGTATAGATGACCATGAAGAAAATGCTAGTAGTACAGATTTAGACCAGAATGTACAAGAGGTGCCAACTACAAGCACTGCAACATCTACGTCAACAGCGCCTATTGCAACAACATCTACTGCAACAACCTCTACTGCAAAAACTAAAGCCACGACAGTCAGAAGGAGTACGCCTACGCAGATAGCCTCAACTTCAATGAAAGATTACATAGAGATAAAAAAGCCTCTTTCACTAATTAAAACGCAACAGCTGGATGAACAACTTCTTAAAATGATAGCTAAAGGCTATCATGCTTTAAGAATAGTGGAGGAGCAGGAGTTACGGAAATTGGTGGAAATGTTAAACCCAGGATATAAATTACCCACTCGTAAAACGCTTTCTGAAAGTCTACTACCCAAAGCATATAATAAAGCGCTCGAAAGGGTAAAAAAAGAAATTGTAAAAGCAATTGCAGTTTGCATAACTACGGATGGGTGGCGATCAGTAACTAATGACGATTATATAGCCATTACAGCTCATTATATCGACCCAGACACTTACAAGTTATGCTCTGTGATGATTGGTTGTTGCAACTATAACGAGAGCCACACCATGGTTAATATATCAGAATTTTTGAAGGAGAAGTTTTGTGAATGGAACATCGAGTATAAAATCACTGCGGTCGTCAGTGACAATGCAGCTAATATTCTGGGTGCTGTTCGTATTGGCGGTTGGCGTTCCGTAAGCTGTTTCGCACATTCTATTAATTTATTAGTACAGAACAGCCTCACTACTATCTCAGAGACAGTAACGAAAGTCAAGAATGTGGTAGAATATTTTAATAGAAGCCTGCCTGGAGCTAGAAAGCTAAAAGAAATTCAAGAGCAAATGAATATCGCACCACTCAAATTGAAGCAAGATATCAGTACAAGATGGAATTCTACATTTGATATGCTCAATAGGTTCTTTAAAATAAAAGACGCTATCATTGCTACCATAGCAATAATCAGATCAGACCTGGCCTTGTCGCCGAACGATTGGATAGTTATGGAAAAAGCGATCCCAATTTTGTCCATATTTTACGAGGTCACGAATGAGGTTAGCAGCGAAAACTATGTCTCTGCTTCAAAATACATAGTTTTTTGTAAGCTCATGAGCAACCAAATTGAAAAGTTTTCAGCGGAAACCACAGAACCAATCAAAGCGTTAGTTACCCGTTTGAAAGATGAGATGATGCAACGGTTCGGCGACGTTGAAAAAAAAATGTTGCTCAGAGAAGCCACAATACTTGACCCACGCTTCAAACAAAGGGGATTCAAAGATATTAAAAATTATGACACTGCCGCAGCAGAACTAAAATTAAAAATTGGGAGGATTATCCTGCCCAGCGAACGCCGTTCTAACATTCCAGAGCCTGCTGAACCTAGTACAGTTCCTTCAAAAGCAAATTCAATTTGGGAACAGTTTGATGAGGAAGTCGCGCGTTTAGTTCCAGAAAACCCCGTTGCCGCAGGTATTGTGGAATTCGACAAATATATACTGGAACCACTAATAAACCGGAACGAAAATCCTTTGTTGTGGTGGAAGGAACGAAAAGCTGTATATCCCTGTCTCTACACTTATATGCTTAAACGTTTACATATAACAGCTACGTCTGTTCCTTGTGAGCGGGTTTTCTCGAAGGCGGGCTTAACTCTCAATGATAGAAGAACGCGCCTAACAACGAGAAAACTATCTCAGTTAATGTTTATGAGCTGCAACTGATGTAAAGTGTAAATAATTCACAAAATCGCCAATAGCAAAAAAATAATTTAAAAAACCAATGTAAATGGAATGTAAATAGCAAAAATATAATTTAAAAAACCAAAAAAAAAAATACAAATTGTACATAAATGTAAATATGTAAACAGGTATAATTATAATCATCAGTAATCATTGTATATAAAGTTGATTTTTAAATACGCCTGTCTTCTATAAAATGAAGATTGCCAGTCCTAAGCCTGGAGCCCCTTTTTGATTTACTTTTTCTGGGGTCAAGTATGAAGGAAAATCAACTTGATGCTTTATTAAATTTTCTATCTATAGTATACTTATTACAATACAAATAAATTTAAAATAGGCACAATAATTCGATAACATGATCGCATAATATATATAGGTACATTATACAAACAAAGTAATAAATTAACACACAATTGCATCTCGATTCTCGAGTCACATCAACAGTGTGTTTTTGCTCATAGTCGCAAATAACTCTCATTCATAGTCATTAGTCAAGTCAGTCACATTACATTAACATTGCATTACTCGAATCGTCGAGTCGACGTCTCCGCATTACATGCAATGCAATATCTCAAGTGATGTTTGGGGTGATAGTGATATCACAGTGTAACATCACCTTTTTGGAAGTGATGAGTAATGTTGCATTACCTTTTGACGTACCGTTTTGCGCATGTCTAGTACTTCTTTCACAAGCGACTTGTTTGAGAAGTTTATGAGGGAAAAGGGCATTAAACATGTCCTTAATGCAGTAGCCACACCAAGAGCAAACGGACAGGTGGAACGCTACAATAAGATAATTGTCGATGCTCTAACCGCCAAATCTATAGGTACCTCTGACAGTAAATGGGATGAACATCTACCTGACATCCAATGGGGTATGAATAATACCTTTAATAAGGGGATTAACCGAACTCCTTCCGAAGCTTTGTTTGGAGTCAGGCCGTCTGGCCCCAACGAGGGTAGAATATTGTCAGAAATAGCAGATACAGCTGAATCCGATGACGTGCCCACGACCATTTTGGATAGGACCGACATAAGACAACAAATCAATACCCATATTGGAACATGCCAACAAAAACAGAAGGAAGCTTACGATAAGCGACGTTGTAAGCCTCCTAAGTACCAAGTGGGCGATTTGGTGAGTCTCGAACGACAAGTACCAGCCACGGGACAAAGTAAGAAACTGATTCCCAAGTTTCAAGGTCCGTACAGGATCACAGCGATACTGGAACACGATCGTTTCCAAGTGGAAGATACACCTCTGACCAAAAGGGGAGGCAGAAGATTTTCAAGAATTGTAGCCGTGGATAAGATTAAACCCTGGCTCAGTTTTAGTAGACCACATGAACAAGGCTTAGTAACTTCCAGTGACTCTTCAGATGGAGACTAAGCATTAAATTAAAACAATAATATTATGTTACTATTTGCATTATGCATATATAATTATTCATTTGATACAAAGATGTGGTTGTTCCATTTATTTAGTTAAAATGGAGTATAGCGATTGTATAATAATTGTGTATAATGCCAAGAATAATTCATAACAATATATTGATAAATAAAAGTAATAAATGTTGATTAACTAATAGATTAATATTTACGTATAATGTGATGATAATTAAGTAATAGAATATAAGGGACAACCCTGGTCCCTTGTATAGATATAAGTTGAAGGACAACCCTGGTCCTAATACTATTTCGGACAACCCTGGTCCACTATTTTCGGGACAACCCTGGTCCTGTTACTGTTTGGACAACCCTGGTCCTTGATTTCGTAAACAAGTGATATAGAATTTGTGTAGTACTTAGAAAATAGGAATTGTTGTAATGCAATATAATTTAAAGCCGCCGTGCTTTGTTGACAGTCGCTCGAGGTCGAACGACTTAACTTGGATGGCCGACTGTCAGCAACGCTGGTTAGAATGACTGTCTAACGTTGTTAATGAGTAGGCCATAGCGGAACACTCTCAGCAACGCTGGTTAATATGACTGTATAACGTTGTTAATGAGTAGGGCATAGCGGAACGGACCCCCTCCCCATCCAATCACGGAGCTTGGAGGAAGGGCGGACCGACGCGCTCTGAGAGTTGTCTATGGACGGGCGTTAAGAGATATACGTTGAGATTGAGAAAAAAGGTGTAAATTGTGTGCTTCGAATACATTACAATAATAATTATCCTGAGTAAGTTGTTTTTGTGAAGCTGGTGCGGCTGCGCGGTCGCCGGCTGGCGCGGCTGCGCGAACGCCGGCTGGCGCGGCCGCGCGAACGCTCGCTAGCGCGGCTTCGCGATCGCTGGCTGGCGCGGCTGCGCGAACGCCGGCTGGTGCGGCTGCGCGAGCGCTCGCTAGCGCGGCTTCGCGGTCGCCGGCTGGCGCGGCTGCGCGAGCGTCGGCTGGCACGGCTGCGCGAGCGCCGGTTAGCGCGGCTGCCCGATCGCCGGCGACCGCGAAGCCGCGCTAGCTAGCGCTCGCGCAGCCGCACCAGCCGGCGTTCGCGCAGCCGCGCCAGCCGGCGATCGCGAAGCCGCGCTAGCGAGCGATCCCACCGCTGCCCTGTCTCCTATTCCTTTTCTGATATGGTCATCTCTGTCTATAAGGGGTTCCATATATCCATAATCCTCCGTCATGTCTAAAAGGCTGGGGAGCATTGCTACACACCCCTGTACAGCTTTTCTCACGAGCATTAACAGCCCCGCTCGGGTGGAAGGGCTCCCTTGAATGAGATGGTGTACGGGGGTTAGCACGCTGAAACAGGGGGCTCTCAAGACACGGGCCTGAACTGCACACTCCATCGGCCTGGACAATGCAGTTTCTGGGGGGCTATTGCCGAGCCCTATGGTGATGACATCCGGGGGGCCCGTTCGAGCCGCGGCCTCCTCCCAAAGGGTCCACACAGTGCGGGTATCCAGGGCCACTGGCTGGAATACTATGATGGCCATCTTCGTCCAGTGCATGGGAAGCTGCATAGGTGCGCTAGTTAGGACGTAACTTCGACAGTCAGCCGGTACTCTCTCCCTGTTACCTAGCACGACCCAAATCTCCTTGGCCTCATCATCGCGATTCCTTCTGACAGTTCCTCTCCCACCAAGGTTGGCAAGGAAACCTCCGTGGTCGTACATTATCTTGCATGGGTCACCTGTGACACAGCTCGGGCCCGTCTCGAGGGATGCTTGGCGAGATTGCGTTGAGCCGGTGCACGTAGGGAAGCCCGATGTCACTAGACCCTTTGTCATATGCCCTATGAGCGAGTAGATAGCGCCATTCTCGTCATCTATTGTGTATAGGTTGATGGGTGTGTGTGTGTGGCTGTTAGTAGGTCGCGAAGATGCACCATCATCTCGAACACCTGGTTGACCCTGCTGCCGCCGGCCACGCAATGCATCATCTCGGAGATGTCCGGGTCTGCATCTTCCCTCCGTATCTCGTCTGGGCATGGGGTTGAGGGTATTATCAGCTCTCTCAATGGATGGTGGCCGGGCTAGGGGTCTTCCTTATTCCTGCTACACTTTCCTCTTCTGATAATGCTATTGGTGGCCACCGGAGTACAAGAGTAGGATGATGTCTGGCAGCTCTGTTCAGTAAGTCCCTAACCAGTCCGGGTCTCATCTCTTGTAGGGCCACGGGATCAACCCTCCTTCTAAGATGATGAGCCATGGACCTGTACCAGCGGGTGAAGATGTGCCGTTGCTCTTCTGGGATAAGAACCATAGTGCTGTTGACTAAGGGGAGAGCGCCCTGCTCTAGAGTTGCCGCTACATGGTCTGATATGGCTATCCTCCATCCTTCTCTATCTTGGAGGTCTATAGGGGATGAGTGGGTGGCAAGGCAGAACGAGTGGGTTAGCCCACTAAGGAGGATGGTATCTATTAAATCGTCGAATCCGGTTCTACTTGACGAGTCCTTTAGTTCAAGTAGGATCTGGCTGGGATTGCGACTTATCCTGTTATCGAGAAGCACCAGATAGCAGACTAACTGGTCTAGAATACGAGCTCATGATCGGTTCCCCGTGCTGTACAAATATCCTGCAGAGTATGTAGTTGCTCTCTTATCGGTTCCGCGAGTTCTAGGGGGATGGCCAATCACGCTGTTCCCTCACTTTTGTACTAGGTCTGTTCAAGACCCCCTGACTTGTGCTCTTCATGTAGTGAGAACTTTAATGCAATCACCAAGACATAGAGACCATATACTGCGGGTTGCCACGACAAGATCAAGACCTACAAATCCAAAAATGCTAATAAAAGACCCTCAATCTCTACCTCTCGTAATGCCTCGTCAACCGGAAAATTATCTAAAGAACAAAATAGCAGAGGTGTTGCCCAACATCGTACGGAACAAGGAGTTGAAACCCTTATTCAGCCCGGAAATGGAGGCCCACAAGGAAGACTTGATTAGGGACCTGATGAATATACGACCCATAAACCCTAAGTTGATGTCGAAGATCATGACCCTGTCAAATGTAGGAAAGCAGGAGGCACTGATAAGCAAATTCTCAAGTACGAGGTCTATACAGACGGTAGCATGTAGGGAATGGAGCTCTGAGATAGAAGTGTTGAGGGATATATATGCTATGGAGGAGACCACTATGGACCATATCGTAGGCCGGCAGCCGGACCATAGGTTGGCATCCATAACACAAGATACATGTTTGACCCAATTTGCCCAAGAGCTCAGAGAGGTAACATGGGGGCTCCAACTCGAGGGGGTGACAATGCCGGCCCAACAGGAGCAGACGCAGCTGGTAGTATGGACTAAGGTTCCCCTAGACATGTATGAGAGGGCTATATCCCTGTCATGCGAAGGGGAGGCCACCCTATTGTGGAGCTTGGACAGAGGACCCATTCAACCGTATATAGGAGCGCCAACAAAAGTGAGGGCTAAGAGACAGCCGCTACAGGAGATGGAGTCATACAGCTTCACTCAGACCTTAGCACAATCATTGCAGCTGAGGTCCTGGGTAAAGGGAGACGAGGGGCTAACTCGTCTCCTTGATACTATCATCCAAGAGAAGACAGACGCCAGCAGAGAAGAATTGGATAGAAAGACATCGCATGTGTACTCGGGGTCCCTGACCCATCGCCTTCCATGCCCCACCATGAGTCGCGGCGGCCAGAGCAACTCGACCAGCAACTTCGCCTCCCACATCCGAATATCATCAAGCACGGCGACCGCCTACGCCAAGAAGGGGGAAGATTACACGATATGTTTTCAGTCTGTGTTTCTATATGGGATTACCTGCCTCAACATCCTATATCACAAGTATGGCTCTCTACCGCCCCATATGGCTTTAGTCATATCGAGAGGTTGCTGCACATGGACCATACCACCTGAAACATTTACTTTAACCTCGTCAACATACAAAGGAGTTACAATTCCGTCGGCTATACTCCACGTGGAGCCTCAAGCAAATACAGAGTTGCCCTATAGCCCGACTCAAGTGGATTTAACAACCTCGTATTCCTCCCATATGGCATACAAGTTTGCCATATGGGTCCTAAATAGAAGAGACTCATCTCGCATTTCGGCTCTGGAACGACGGGCTGTGGAGGACATCACCACACCTCCTTTCGTCAATCTATCCGAGATGTGCAGGGTTTCTATATCGGGGCTTCTAGACCAGTTAGTCTGCTATCTGGTGCTTCTCGATAACAGGATAAGTCGCAATCCCAGCCAGATCCTACTTGAACTAAAGGACTCGTCAAGTAGAACCGGATTCGACGATTTAATAGATACCATCCTCCTTAGTGGGCTAACCCACTCGTTCTGCCTTGCCACCCACTCATCCCCTATAGACCTCCAAGATAGAGAAGGATGGAGGATGGCCATATCAGACCATGTAGCGGCAACTCTAGAGCAGGGCGCTCTCCCCTTAGTCAACAGCACTACGGTTCTTATCCCAGAAGAGCAACGGCACATCTTCACCCGCTGGTACAGGTCCATGGCTCATCATCTTAGAAGGAGGGTTGATCCCGTGGCCCTACAAGAGATGAGACCCGGACCGGTTAGGGACTTACTGAACAGAGCTGCCAGACATCATCCTACTCTGGTACTCCGGTGGCCACCAATAGCATTATCAGAAGAGGAAAGTGTAGCAGGAATAAGGAAGACCCCTAGCCCGGCCACCATCCATTGAGAGAGCTGATAATACCCTCAACCCCATGCCCAGACGAGATACGGAGGGAAGATGCAGACCCGGACATCTCCGAGATGATGCATTGCGTGGCCGGCGGAGTACCAGAGTAGGATGATGTCTGGCAGCTCTTGTTGGCTTGGTTGAGTTGGCGTGCCGTGGGGGTCCGTTCCGCTATGCCCTACTCATTAACAACGTTATACAGTCATATTAACCAGCGTTGCTGAGAGTGTTCCGCTATGGCCTACTCATTAACAACGTTAGACAGTCATTCTAACCAGCGTTGCTGACAAATATCACATTTATTTCAGACGGGGTACAAATAAAGATCCCAGATATAATAAAGACTTCAAGAAATAACGCATTTCAACCAGTTCTATACCTCAAACAATTTTGTAAAACTGAAATTTGTCCGGTAAATACCTTGAAGGCTTAAAAAGCCTCACTCAGGCTTCATCACAGAATATTAGTAGATGGATAAAAACCACTTTATGTGAGGCAGGGGTAGATACTTCTGTTTTCACGGCACATAGTACTCGCCACGCCGCAACTTCGGCGGCAAATAGAGCGGGTATAAATATAGATATGATTAGGAGAACAGCATGGTGGTCAGATCATTCAGCCACCTTTGCTAGGTTTTATAATAGGCCCGTATCTCAAAACCCCCTAGAGTTTAGCAATACAATTTGTAACACTTCTATGTAAAATTAAGTTCTTCATGATTGTTGTCTTCGGTTAATTAATAAATGTTTTTATTTTTTTTTATTACACAGGCGTATTCATTCACAACCCTGGCTTCAAAAATCTGCAATATGTTAACATCTTGGAAAGGAGATAGAGTATAGTTCTACGATTAAACTAGCTTACCTTAAGCGAAGTTCAATCGAGACTATACGAAGCTCCTTTCCAAGATGTCACTCCCAGCCCACCCTATTCTTTGCCCAAGGCGTTGGGTTGTTCATGAAGGGCTTTAAACTAAATGAAGTTGACGCGAGTGTTGACAGCTACGAGCATTGATGCTAATCCTAGCGTTCGGAAATCAGGGTTGTTTTTTTTTTTTTCTGTTTTAGGCTTTGAAAATGTGTGATGGCGCTAGCACCAAGGCATAACTGCAATATGTTAACATCTTGGAAAGGAGCTTCGTATAGTCTCGATTGAACTTCGCTTAAGGTAAGCTAGTTTAATCGTAGAATTATAATATACACAATTTGGATATTTTCTTAGTAAATAAAAAAATATGTGTTCTGGTACACGACGTAATGAGTACGATTGATGTGGATCCTTTAGTCACAACACTATTTCATTTTCATCAGAAACTGACAACACTGTAAACGTCAATTCTCTCTACTGAATTATTGATTCTACTTTACAACAGTCGAGCCATCACAAGTGTCCATTCTAACAAACACCGTAACAAACGAGCCACCAAGGTCAACCTCACAAGTAGCTTCAAAAAAATCCGTTAAAAATAAAAGAAAAATGGACAAGAAAATGAAACCTTAACTGCACTTCAATGCATGGAAAAGAATTCTGCAACTATTAATACAGGACCAAAAGATGAGTTTTATTATTTTGGCCAAAGTGTTGCTGCACAGTTAAGAATGTTACCATTACCCAATGCAATAGATCTACAATCAAAAATTCAAATGTTGATACCCACAGAGAGGTCTCGTTTGGTGGCTCCATATTCTCAATCGTCTACTCCATTTTCTAACACAAGTATACATTCTAGAGATACCATACATTGATATCAATTGATGAATCCAATATATTCTGATGCACACACAATATTCTCTGGCACACACACTGTTACTGAAGGGTCGAACATTTTGAGTGAAGCTTAGAGAAATGCTTCAAATTAAGAAATAAGATGTATTGTTAAGAACAATGAGGCCAATTTTTTAAGACCTAATTAAAAATAAAGACTATTATAATTATGATAAAGTAATTGTTTTACTCACTTGGATAAAATCCTTCAATGCTATAGCTATTTCACT